>OX459037.1:15822814-17163631 GCA_949775005.1 Orthosia gothica | reverse complement strand
TAGATACCAGGCCCCTCAGAAAGTATTGCGAAAAAAAGTTTTTATATATGGGAGACTGGCCAGTTATAATGTTTTTCGAAAATATGATTATTTATAAGTAAAAATAAGTAAGTTCCAATTTCAAAATTTCCCTCCACATTTTTTGCGAGTTAATTCAAAGTATTGTGTCTCACTGAAATATGGATCTGCGCCGGGAACATTTTAGAGCTATGATTTTATACGATTTCAAGTGTCGCCTGAAACCGGATGAATCGTACGATAGACTTCAAATGGCATTCATGGATGAAGGCCCTTCCAAGGCAACCGTGTATCGTTGGTATAACGAATTCAAGCGCGGTCGACCAACTTTGGGGGATGACGAAAGAAGCGGTCGCCCTTTGACGGCTGTTACCGAAGAAAACGTGCTAGCAGTGAAAAATTTAATCCAAGACAATAGGCGAATTACATATCAGGAGATTCAACACATATTGAAGATTGGATCGGGAAGCGTTCACGAGATTCTACACAGCCATCTTCGCGTGAGGAGGATAGTATCACGCTGGGTGCCGCACAACCTCACCGATGCTCAGAAGCAGGCCCGGGTGGAATGGTGCCGTGATATGCTTAACAAATTTGAAGCAGGCTCGTCTCGGCGTGTTTACGACATCGTTACAGGTGATGAGTCCTGGATTTATCAATACGACCCAGAAACCAAGCGCCAGTCGACTGTTTGGGTGTTTCAAAATGAGCCAACGCCTACCAAAGTGAAGCGATCTAGAAGCGGGGGTAAGATTTTGATCGCTAGCTTTTTTAATTTGACTGGCCACTTGGTATCAATTCCCTTACGGGATCAAAGAAGCATTAATGCCGAATGGTATACTACCAAATGTTTGCCAGAAGTTTTCTCTGTTATAAGCAACAAGCGACCAAACACAGGGCTCCGCGGGCTACTGCTCCACCACGACAATGCACCTGCGCACACCGCACTCAAAACGAGGGACTTCCTGGACAGCACGCGAGTCAAACTCCTGGGTCACCCTCCTTACAGCCCTGATCTAGCACCGTGTGACTTCTTTTTATTCCCAAAAATAAAAAATCAGCTCAAAGGGATACAATTTTCGTCGCCGGAAGATGCGCTGGCTGCGTTCGAGCAGGCTGTAAACGAGGTGTCTGCGGCGGACTGGAAAAAGTGTTTTGAAAACTGGTTTAGGCGCATGAATCTTTGTATAGAGGCTGGTGGAAAGTACTTTGAAAAGATTTAATAAAAATATATGTACGTATAGAACAATTTTTTTTAGTTTCGCAAAACTTTCTGAGTGTCCCACGTATCTATTGTACACCAAAATTTTGACAGTTATGTTTAAGTAATACACAGGTACAGATAATATAAAGGTAGTATTTAAACACAAATAAAAAAATAACCTTTTTCTACGCAATACGATGCCGAATTCCCATCAAAATTACTGATTGCACAGCAAAATATTTAACTCAAAATATCACTAAACACACTACAATTTATTTTCGCAGCATACAGCGATTTTTCGAATAAGTCGACGTAGCCCCGCGCATCAAAAGTAACCTAACACGAACGAGATGACGGGAGCTGAAGTGAGCGAGCAAAGCGAGCGAACTCATCGCTCGCTTTGCTCGCTCACTTCAGCTCCCGTCATCTCGTTCGAACCTAACCTGTCTGTGTCGGGGTGCCCTAAGTTTCCGAGCTCGCTTCGCTCGCTCTTGGACTGATTCTTTGACCATAATTTATTCGTAGATCAACTAAAATAGACTATGAAATATGGAAAATTTTCTGTGCAGTCAGTATTTATGCTATGTATGTAGTATTTTTGTACAAAAATAAATTTAACAGTATTGCAAGGAAAACATCGTGAGGAAACCGGCATGTCCTAGAACCAAACATTCGAAGACATGTGACATCCACCAACCCGCAATGGGCCCGTGTGGTGGATTAAGGCCCAGAGGAAAAAAGTAATGTTATGTTGATGTATAATTTCGTTTTATCTGCAGTTAGAGTTTTGTTTAACATTTAGTTTATTTGTAGTGAAGTAAGTTATTAGATGTAAATAAAAATATAAATGATGAGTAAGTATTGATAGGCGATTATTTATTTGATATGCAATTTATAATATCCCATAATATAACACCAGCATACAGATGCCTCATCCCTTATAATGAAACCGTGCCGACGTGAACTGGCGTTTTTCGTGTGATTACACTGATTATTTTTCAAAGAACATCGATCGCGTTCAGTTCCATTCCACAGATTAAGATGGTGTTACCAGTGACTTGCAAGTAAAAGGGTTTACTCGGTTCGTGAATACTTTTTTTAAATACAGCGACGATTCGTTTTATAGTATTTTTTGCACGTTTTTACAGTTTCTTTGTTCCAAAATGTGTTACAGAATAAATTAAAAAAATCGAGTGGAAGCCTCAGACATTTAAAATCGCGCCATCTATTGGAATCAATTATTTTAAATGATCCATTTAAATAATCTTTGAAATGTGAACTAAGAGGCCAATATTCCTAATATAATTTTGTGCTTAGGCGAGTTAATTAAACAAGAACATACATGTTTATGATCGTCTCTAGAAAATCACAAAACTCTATAAGAAATCGAACCTTATCACGCCATTTAGTTCAATTTATTTGAACCAAATTTTATTTCCTCGCGTTGGATGCCCGTGGTAATAGAGATCAAGCATGTTGCCATCAACCAATAACAATCCGGACACAGTTGCTTGTTCAAAATTTTAGACAAAAAACCCCAAATACATTTGGCCAGCAGTAGTTCTTGCAACCATTAGACCAACCCGGTAGTTAATGTAACATGTTATTTTGTTGTAGTATTTTTAATAGGAACATCTACAATACCTAGGGAGAGACGTTTTAGTGATGGAGACTGTAAAAGTTTGAGAAATTCTGCCCTCCGCCGTCCTTCATTTACTAAACATGGCCTTTTAATCAGTCACAATCATTTGTTAGTCTGTTTTCGTGGTAAATTCAGCAAAACGGCATGCGCTAACCGGAATTAATTCTGCAAGTGGATGTAAGTGCTGCTCACTTTTGGGTAGACGTGAACTACCTTCCTTCTTGTAGGTACATTGGTAGTAATAATTCAAGACGTAGAAATTATGTGGTCATCCATTTTTTAATAATAATGTGGTGATTGTTAAATTTTCACAACAGGAGCCTTGGACCAAATCACTTTGAGTTTTAAGTATGAAATACCAATTTAATATGTTAACATTATGGCAGCAACCCAGCCGATACACCAATCTAACTTTGATTTATAAATAATTCATTTACCCACAGTAAGTCATAAATAACTCTTTTTTAGGGTTCCGTAACCGAAGGGTCCAAACGGAGCCATATTGTTGGTACTCACGTGTCCGTATGTCTGTTTGTCTGTCCGGCCGTCTATCCGTCCGTCTATCTGTCTGTATATCAGCCCTTCGTCTGACATACCGGTTTTACAGTCAAACGGTTGGAACTACAGTCTTCAAATTTTCACAGTGTAAGCATCTTGTTGACCTAAACCCATACAAATGGACAATAAATATGTTTAAATGTTTATGGGGGCATACAGCTAAAGGAACACTGTATTTTTTGTTTAAAAACATATTGAAAAACCAAAGACTTGAGAAGCTTTTTTTACAAAATTTTGTTCCGTAGAATTTTTTAACTTCCCATTGAACTACGAACTTCAAATTTAGTGATAATTTTTATAATAACGTTTATTTTACTTACTTAAACTACGAGTAATATATTGATAAATCAGATAATTTATTTTAAAATTTCCTCCTTTTTCCTATTACAACCAACTTTTTTTGCGGTATGGTACGGAACCCTAAATGAGAAAAGTGCGACACGCACTTGGCCGGTTTTTTAAATATTCACTCTGTCTACAGTTATGCACGTCACATTCTGTGTGTTTTGGCTTTTGCAAGCATTTAGTTATCTCTGAATCAAATAAAACCATTTATCTTTCTTTTCTAGCTCATAGTTAATGGCAGCACCATTAGCGTATGAAAAGTTCAGTTTTTACTGTGTATTTTCACTCTTTTCCATCGCAAAAATTATAGGCACTAACTTTTAAAAGCCGATAGTATTGCATAAACTAAATATCAAAAGTAGTTATGACATCTAGTTTTCAAATTCAAATTGAGTTCCAAATGTTTTGTCCCGAAGGAATGACGCACATGAACAGCCAACTTTAAATTGAAACGTCATCCATAATATTTGTATACAGTCGCTTGCAGATTATGTGAATCTTTTTTTCCATAATGAAGACCCAAAACTAAGTAATTAAGTAGGAGACGCGGAGAACTGACGGCGCAGTCACTCCTCCCAAACTGAAACATAAGTCTGATGTTAATCGTGGTTAACGTAAAAGGACCGAGACACTGGAATTGGCAAAGACCCTCGAGAAAAAAGGTACCCAGCAAACAAATAGAGCGTAAATCTCATAAATCCTACTTACTTTGGCGCTATCCAACGATTTAGAACTAACTCGTAGTTATAAATTTTCGGATACGCTACCGCCAAACATATGAAATGTAGCCCGTCGACGCTCCATTAGAAATTAATGGGCCGATTCAAGAAATGTCATCTTCCGGTAAATACTGGCCATAATTCATTTCTTAGTTGACACAGGGTTCGGTTCCGGGCGAGGTCCTCCAACAAAAACAACGGCCAACCTGCGACTGAAAGTGATTCATTCCGCAAATTAACCGTTGAAAAGGTAATTTTATTTGCTGAGATCTCCTCTCGAGACTGTTAGGCGCGTGGAGGTATTTTGAAAGGCACGAACCAGCTTGCCCTTAATAAATTACTTGGAACAGATTTTTTTGTTTTTAAGACTGAAAATTCTAGTTTTAATTTTTCTATTGCGTGTCTGGGATTAGAACACGAAAATACTCGGCCAGATTAGTTTTTGAGTCCAAGTAGTTACAAACATTAATTTCTGTAAATCATGAATTTAGCCATGTTGATGGATGATGATGTCATGGACTTTAGACTATATAGTAAACATCAAACAATCCCATATCCTCGATATAACATATGCATATTGTACGACCGAAAATAATTAATGAAATCTAATATATCGCAGCCAATATCGTAATTATTGGTGCAAATATAATCTCTATGTAGATATATTATTGTGTACAGTCAAAAGCTAATGTGGCGTTTGTGTTAACACTATAGTTCATATAACAACTATAGTATTTATTTATTTAATTCTTTATTGTACACCAAAAACAATATTTAATACAATGTGATAATAAAGTACATGTACAAAGGCGAGCTTAACTCAATGTTGAGTTCTCTTACAGCAAACCCTAGAGTGACAGAGAATGATGACAAAAGAGGGCAGGATCCAGTGTACAATTTTAAAATTACATATAATAAGGTTTCAGTAGCAAATTCCTTTAAAAAAAAACAAACAGTCTTGAACGCATTTAATTATTTTAATAACAAAAAAATAAACTACTCTACAAATCTGTTTTATCGCACTTTACACCATTTACTTAAAGAAATAAGACACCAATCACACAGTAACAAAATAGCATGTACTTACAGAGCTTTATAACACCCTTACCAACTTGAATCAATTTGACAGACAATAACAAATCACGTCGACAACTACCGCACTCTACGAAGGCCAGCGAGCAAATGACCGATACAGCCGCGCTCGCTGCCATAAAAGGTAGCGAGCGCGGCTTTTCGAAACTTTTAAATTCATTTAAAAGTTTCGAAAATCCCGAGGATTCGAACATTCGTCCGCGGTCAGCCACTACAAGTTTGGGAGCACCAAAGAGTGAAATAACGTTGGTAAACGTGCGTTTAAGCTCACTCACATCTTGCTTATAAATGGGATATAACAAACAATACTTCGAAAAGGCGTCAACCACCAATAAGACAAACTTATATCCTTCAGATTCGGGTAGTGGACCAAGTACGTCCGTATGTAATGTTTCGAAAGGGGTACTAGGCTTTTCCCAGGATGTAATTGGTTGGTGAGGGGCTCTAGAGACACGTTTACTTGACATGCACACCAGGCAATGTTTTATGTATTTTGCTACAAATTGACGGAGACCGGGGAACCAGAAGTACTTGATGATTAAGTCGAGAGTTTTCTCCACGCAGACGTGCTCATATTCGTCATGGAAAATTCTTCGGTTTAAAGATATTTATTTTCTTTTTTTCTTTTTTTTTTATTACATGCTTCTACCATCAGCCTTTTTCTGCATTAATACTGCACCATAACCAACACTGCTGGCGTCAGTATGCACTTCAGTAAGTAGGGACTGGTCAAAGACGGACAGTATTGGTGATTTAGTCAAGCAGTCTATCATCTCTTGCCTAGCCCCTTCTTGCTCTTGTGACTACATGTCATTTGTCTCTATATTTTAATATTTTAAAACTACGCATGGCCGGCCAGATGTGTTGAACACATTGAGACGCGGACCTTCGGGTTTGACAGGCTATGTCATAAACTATGGAACAGGAACCCAACCTTTTCAAGATGCTCATAAATTGCCTTTCAAAGTAAAAGCTGTCATGACAAAAGAGGTTTGGAATATCTGATTTCTAACACGAACCAGACCCAAAACAATTAAGCGATGCACAAAAAACTGAACTGAAAAGGAGATTGGTAGATGGGCGATGGGCTTGTAGAGGCGTGAGTAGGACACTTAATTTTAGGCGGGCAGAGCGGACGGATTGATTTTGGAGAGTTCGAAAGAAGTCCGTACTGGTCGAATACTGGGCTCGGAACGGAATAGGAAAAGTCGCGTCGTTGTAACGTATCGTGTTAACGAGTTTAATTATTAAGTTAATTATAATTTAGTCTATTGGCGTTAATATGGTGTGAGTGAGTGTCAGTATGATGTATGATGGGGTAAGTTTTAATCTTTGTATTACATAGGTAGGGATAATTGACTAATGTACTATTTATTCTAGCGTGGCGAACCCTTGTATTTACCTCCTAAATCCACCCTTTGGCAGATATTTGTGGCTAATATTTGGTTTAGGGAAGCAGCGAAGCCTTTCGTCACACGGTACATGCCCTAATTCACCATTTATACACTAAACAATTACACATTTGATTAAGGACCTTTATTGAGAGTTAACTGACATTACGTACACGGAAGGCGGAACCGCTAATACTCATTTCTGTATAAAATGGGCTAAATATGGCCGCTCTTAATTGAGCACGTAGGAGAACCAAATGTTTGTTGTTAAAATATACTGTTTCCTAAGAAGGTCTAGCTCAGAACACTTCGCGAAATACTTGCTGTCGCTCATATTCCAGGGAAGGGGGTAGGTTTCAGCCGGTAGGCATCACAAAGAACCCCAAATTACATCGTCTAATGACGCTTAGGGAACGTGTCTCGTTAAAACCACACCAAGCCGTTTTGTAGGCAATTACTAAATCGTCACTATTTAGCGAGACACGATATTGGATGGCTGCTGTCCCTGACGGCCCCAAAATCCACGCAATGGGCAGTTTAAGGAGATGAGAAGCGACGAATGAATCCGCTCCGACGTACGGCTAGTATCTTTCGCATTGAGTTTTGCTAAAGACTGAGTCTACGGTACGCTTGCGTTAATTTTATATTGTCTTAGTAAAGGGTGAATAGGCCGAGAGAGTGCTACTTATTAAAGCCCGCGTCCAGTGTATCTGGTAGCATGTCTCGCTCAAATAGCAGAGGCAAATAGGCACAAAACTGACCACTGTCTTAGGACTGGGCAAGGCATGCTAGTGCTTAGGGAGCCTGTACTCTTGGAGCTGCCGCAGATTCTCACTAGAAAATGCAGTCTAGGCCGAGTAGTACACGTTACGACGGACCTGCTGCTGAAAAGCGGTCTCACGTCACTCGGGTGGGAATCTAGACTATTGCAACTTAACTTATTAACGTAATTCAATTAAACGTATTTATGAATGCAAGCGTAGCGATCCTACCAACTTCCTTTCATTAGGTAAATAATGCACTTTGCAATCCCTTTGTCTAATTAACTTCATACTTCACTATTGTTTGACTTCTTTAGCCCTTAAGGCTATCAGACAGAAATGTGTGCTGGAAGTTTGTTTCATCATTTCTTCTTACCAGCTATTACACTACGAAATGATGGCGGGATGGGCGCTTTTGGGGCTGTCTGTAGGTGAGTTGATATTATCAACTCCAGTTACTTCCTGAGTTAAACTCTCTGCTAATTTAGTTATTTGTATTTGTAGTAATTCAAGAATGTAAATTCATTATCCGCGACCATAATTCGGTCTTTGATTTAAATACTCTATACATTAGTGTATAGGGTTTCTCACACAAGCGTTAGTTAATTATAACAATTTAATTTATATCCCCTTAGTTATATTTTATCCTTCTAAACCACTTCCAAGTTATAATTGTATAACTTCGAATTCCGAGACAAAACAAAACATTATTTAGAATTCACTTGTCGGAAGAGAATTACCCAGTCGATGGTACGAAGTTCATTGAGCAACGCGGATGGCGGGGCGTTGTTCCCCCTTATAAAAAACCGGCCAAGTGCGAGTCGGACTCGCGCACGAAGGGTTCCGTGCTTGGTAAATTGCGGTTTAGGATTTATGACGTATTAAAAAAAAACTACTTACTAGATCTCGTTCAAACCAATTTTCGGTGGAAGTTTATATGGTAATGTACATCATATATTTTTTTTAGTTTTATCATTCTCTTATTTTAGAAGTTACAGGGGGGGGGACACACATTTTACCACTTTGGAACTGTCTCTCGCGCAAACTATTCAGTTTAGAAAAAAATGATATTAGAAACCTCAATATCATTTTTGAAGACCTATCCATAGATACCCCACACGTATGGGTTTGATGAAAAAAAAAATTTTTAGTTTCAGTTTCAAGTATGGGGACCCCCAAAATTGTATGTTTTTTTTCTATTTTTGTGTGAAAATCTTAATGCGGTTCACAGAATACATCTACTTACAAAGTTTCAAAAGCATAGTTCTTATAGTTTCGGAAAAAAGTGGCTGTGACATACGGACGGACAGACAGACAGACAGACAGACAGACAGACAGACAGACAGACAGACAGACAGACATGACGAATCTATAAGGGTTCCGTTTTTTGCCATTTGGCTACGGAACCCTAAAAAGGGGCCGACTTTAACACCAAATCTAGGACATTTTAGGAAAGACGAAATTTTTATCAGCCTAGGGTCATTTAGGAACAGTCACACTCTGGACCCCAGCAAAAGGCGACCTCCTTTTTCATTAAGCGTGTTATACACGCAGTTCTAGTGGCATAATCCTTGATGTATCGTCTGAAATACCCCGCCAAACCTAGAAACTGCCTAATTTGTTTTACGTTACGCGGTGTCGGCGCATCTACAAGTGCTTGGATTTTTCGGGGGCTCGGCCTAACCTGACCCTGACTTATCACGCGCCCCAAATACTCGACTTCAATGGACAGAAAAGAGCACTTTCGTAAGTTTATCGAAAAACCCGACCTAGTGAGTGTTTCCAGAACCTTTCACAATAAGCAGATCCCTTCATCGATAGTGAGACTCATACAGAGTACGTCGTCGACGTATACCAACACATTGCCAGCCTCAATATGCTCACGAAGGGTGTCATTAATGATTCTCTGGTAGACTATGGGAGAGTTCGTCAAACCGTAAGGCATTCGAAGATACTCATAATGTCCTTTCGGAATGACAAACGCAGTTTTACGAATTGAATCGTCTTCAATGGCTATTTGATGGAACCCCGTAGCCATATCGAGGCTGCTAAAGTATTTGAAGTTGCCCAGCCTGTCTATGTGGTCGTCAATCAGTGGCAATGGGTACCGGTCTCTAACAGTTAGCCGATTGAGTGCCCTATAGTCGACGCACATCCTGTCGCTACCATCCTTCTTCTTTACCAATATTATGGGGCTAGCGTACTCAGAGGTGGAGTCGCGAATGATACTCTTATCCTTCAAATCGCGCACAATTTCTCGAACTTTAAGTTTTTCTGAGTGTGACAGCTTGTAAGGTCGGTAAGCATCAGGTGTATCGTCCGTAACCTTTATAATCATTTTACCGGTTGAGACAGTAGTCGAAGCAGTGCCAGATATGAGGTATTTCGAGAATTGTTTTATTAAGTTTTTAAGACATTCGAGTTCAGCACCCTGAAGGGGTGTGTTAACCTGTAAGTCATCATCGGACACTGCGTGGACGGCCCTTCCAACGGCTCGACTCAGACACTGTCTATCCCTAGTACGCACGTACGTGATACCGTCACGGTTAAGAATATCGGTTCCTATCACAACGGGGGTAGTCATATAAGAGCCTGGCACTACGACAAAGTCGGCCTCAATAGAAATTTCATCGAACTCAATCGTTAACGTAACGTAGGAGTCAGTTTGGATAGCAGAGTCGCTGATTCCTTTCAAAACACGGTGCCGAAGTTTCCGTTCGCAAGTAAAGTGTTTCAATGCATCAGATGAGACTAATGAGATATTTAAGGCTCCACTGTCGATAAGAACATCGACAGGGATACCCTGGATAATTGCGGTCTTAAGGTCGCTGCTTTGCGAGGAACTTGCCACGGGGGTAGTGCATAAATTAATGTTTCGCTTATTACGTGAGCCTGATCTTTCCTTAGCAAAACAAACATCTTCACTATGTCCCAGTTTTTTACAGAAATTACAGACTAATTTATTGGTACTATCCGGAGTGATATTAGATGCCTGATCAGCTTTGGGCTTCTTGGAGCAAGCGTTAGATTTGTGTCCCAGTTTTCCGCAGGCAAAACATTTAGTTTGATGAACGATTATTATTCGATGGCATGGGATGATGATTCCGGTTTTCGAATTTAGCGCGCGAAGGTTTGGTATAAATGGATAAAAATGAAACTAGATCGTGTAACTTTAGATTAGCGTTGGCGGTCGCGGCCCTAACCTGAGCGTCTGTTATACCGCGTATGACTATCAAAGTCATCAGTTCGTCACTCAGTCCCTTAACTATTTTGAGGCGTAGTAACGTCCTTCTCGCATACTCAGCATATGTGCTGTACTTATCAGAGGTCGTATGCATCGTATCATAAAGAATATTTGCGTAATCGAGTTTCCGTGGGCACAAGGGTTTAAACTCGTTAACGAAATTTGACCACGTTCGATCACTGGTCACCCACTCATTTAGCCAGGTGCGTGCGTCCCCTTTAAGGCATATCGATACACGCGATAGACACTCCGAGTCTCCCCAGTTACTAGGAATTCTGGCTCTTTCGACTTCCTCACACCAAACATCTATGTCATTGATAGTAGGATCGAAATTAGATACGAAATATTTTTGAGTTTTGTCCGAATTTATCGATCTAATTGCTTCAGCTAATATCCGCGCTGAATCAGTCACAGATTGTTCGTTACGGGGGTGGGTGTCGACACTCGGCACCTCGGTCGTAATCCTCTCGGCCGTGGGTATATTTAACGTAGCCGTTGAACTAGGTAACAAAGTTTCAGATATCGGGTTTCTGGTCTGAAGGGCCTGAGCGTTCTGTTATTCACTGACCGGGGGAGTGTGAGACCTTATGGGCGTGCTATTCTGAACTAGCCGGCTATGAAACTCTGTCGCATTACGTAAAGTGGAGCGTTCTGTTTCTAGGTTATTTAAAGGAGACAGAATCGATTGTAATGTGTTTTGCATTGCCACATTTTGATCGCCTAGATTAAATCGCGGGCGCACCCTACTGGTCGATCGTGATCTACTCTTGTGATAAATTCTACTCCTGGAGCGAGAACGGTTTCGCGAACGAGATCTATCCCGAAGTCTATCCCGAGACCTATCCCGAGACCCATCCCGAGATCTACGATGCCTATCGTGTCGACGTGACCTGTCACGAGATTCATGCCGGCTATCGGCCATATTAAATCACAAAACAAGAACGAAGTTTTTGAAATAAAGCGTTTGTTTGGTGTCTTATTTTTGTAGCAGAATTTAGTGGGTGTTTTTTTGGAAAAGAATCCTACCTCTGAAATAAGGTTTCAGTAGCAAATTCCTTTAAAAAAAACAAACAGTCTTGAACGCATTTAATTATTTTAATAACAAAAAAAATAAAGTACCCTACAAATCTGTTTTATCGCACTTTACACCATTTACTTAAAGAAATAAGACACCAATCACACAGTAACAAAATAGCATGTACTTACAGAGCTTTATAACACCCTTACCAACTTGAATCAATTTGACAGACAATAACAAATCACGTAGTCAACTACCGCACTCTACGAAGGCCAGCGAGCAAATGACCGATACAGCCGCGCTCGCTGCCTTTTATACACATCGTTATAAAAATAGAAAGTTATTCCCTAAATATATATATAAAAATAAAAATAAATCAAAAATATATACATACATACATAAATACAAATATATATATCTACTAACATTGCGTTAAAAGGAAATGCCCTTTAATTTTCCTTTTGAAGACATTGAGAGAAGGGCTATCGCGTAGGGAGTGTGGGAGAGAGTTCCAGAGGTGCACTGCAGTTACAGAGAAAGAGCCATCATAACGGCTGGAAGTGTGACGTGGAGTACGAAGGAGAAGCGAAGTGGCCGTGCGACAAGGTTTGCCCCTCGGGACGAGGTACTCAAACCGTTCGCGAAGGTATTGGGGAGAAGTAGGATTGTGCAGGATATTATAAAGAAGGGATAGGATATGGGTATCTCGTCGACGCCGAATCGGCAGCCACTTCAATTTGGTCCGAAATTCCGACACATGGTCGTACTTGCGGAGGCCGAAAATAAAGCGGATGCACAAGTTCTGCAATCGCTCGAGTTTGTTTAGGAGTACCTCCGTTGCATCTAGAAAACAGACATCCGCATAGTCTATGAGCGGTAGAAGAAGAGATTGAGCAAGAGTGACCTTATTGTGAAATGGTAAGAATTTTTGAAGACGTTTAAGAGACTGAAAAGAGTAGAAGACCTTCTTACTCACATAAGCAATATGAACCTCCCAAGAGAGGTTAGTGTCTATATGGACGCTTTTTCGCGCTTTTGGAGTAGTATATAGGCACTGAGTTATACATTACTGGCGGAAGAGACTGGGGATCCAATAGGTTGAGCATGTATCTGCCACCAATAATGAGCGCTTGAGATTTAGTTGGGTTCAGGAGGAGTCCAAAGGACTGAGTCCGCTTGTTGATATTTTCAAGGTCATCATTGATGGCAGCCACAGACTCGGCGAGTTCACCCACCTTAAAATGGCGATACAACTGCAAGTCGTCTGCATAGATATGAAAGTTAGAAGTAAGGACCTTAGTGAAAGCATTTATAAAAATTGAGAAGAGAAGAGGAGAGAGAACACCATCAATAGTAGATGCGTTATAGCATAGTAATATCAACCATTGACCCCCTATTGAAGTTCTTTATTATATATGAAGCCGTTATCGTCATAAATATCCATCTATTGTAACAACCAACATCGAAAATCCAATATAGTTATTTAGATTCTGCCTGCGACTTCCCCCGCGAGAAGTGTTTTGTTATCTTAAGAGAAAGTACTAAAGAGATGAAAAATATTCTATGCACTAATCTAGTGATGATCCTACCGTGAGCAATTTTTTTAGCAAAAACTTTTTGCCGTAATGGCGTGGAAATGTAACAAACAAAGAATAGTCGTAAGTAATAGGGAGTGCCTTAGAGCAAGTTTTATGACAATTTTATACAAAAATGGGGTTTTCCTTTTATCTCACCAGACGGCGCTCAACCAGTTTCAATACGAATTGACGTTCGAGAACAAGTATAAACTCGCACTGAGCCCACTTAAGTATTTTTATGGATTGTCCGGGTTCCTATAAAGATAATTATATTAGAAGGGCAATTACCGTTTTTGCCATACTAAAACGAAAAAAACTATAGCTTTGATAATAGTGAATAATTGGCCCAGACAAGCGTTAGTACTTAATCTATGAATCGCTAATATTGACGGTGCCAAAGGGAACGCGGCCAATACAACTATTTTTTTTTCTTTTAATCTTTGCCCCACTCTAGGAATTTCTTCCTGTATTGTGGGTGCGTTTACAAACATATTAACTCACAAACACAACACCCAGAGCCGGAACAAATATTTGTATGACCTACAAATAGTTGTTCCGGCTCTGGGTGTTGTGAACCCGCGACACGCAGCACAGCAGTCAATCGCTTAACCACTGCGCCAACCGTGCGCCCACAATATTAGATTTACGGTCGCTGCACAGGTAATGGTTGCGTCAACACTAATGTATTTAGAGGGATTGGTCTGTGTTATGCATTGTAGTGATGTGGGTGTGTGTATAACTAATATGAAGGATGTTTGTTGATAATAGCAGTCAAGCTTGATGACCTAGTCTTCAAGTGTACGTAAAGTCAAGAATAACTTAAACAGTCAAATTAAAAAATAAAGCCGGCAATTGCGAGTCGGACTCACGCACCGATTGTTTCCCGTACAAGCAGATACATTCACCAAAATAATTAGGTAACATTACTGAAGTTCATCAACAATGAAAGCACCGAATATTGTTCTAACGAAAAGATAAACTGCAATACGCTTAAAGAAATACTGGAGGAGAAGTGCAAGTCGAATTAAGGGTTCAGTACCACCAAACATTTTTAAGTACTCTATTTTATAGGAATTATATTACCTTGGTTTCGTATGTGTCTCCGGTAACTAGTTTTAATTTTTTTAAGCTTATCGAGGCATCCGATTAAGTCGAAAATTGGCGTGCTTATGTAAGGGGAATGCCCACAGTCCATAGACACTTTGGCCCTGGGTGCCCACATATAAAAGCATATGTAAATGATAATATGCTATTTAAAGAATTAAATGGTATAGGAATTGGTTTAGAAAAAAGTCCGGATTGTTAAGATATTAAATGGTCTTTTATTTTACAAATACAGTTTTATAACAATCATTTTTCTATAATACATACGTATATTATCCAGTTTTTTTTAGATCTATTATGTATTTAATGATCTTATACATCATTTGCATCATAAACAATTAGTACATCTTCCAGAAATTGAGAAGGAGGGAAAATATCAGCCTGATGCCGTGCCCAACCCAAATACCATATTACTGTCATAATATGGGCACCGCATCCTACCGTTCGACGGCCAAGAATACAATTGCAACAGTACTTTTTAATTGCACTTCTACCAGCAACAAACAAAACAAACAAAATAATACAAATGCAAACGGGTTGTGATTATTTAGTTATTTACTGATTTACACATATGACAGATAACCGTGCTGTCATAATGTCAGATTCGATGTTGCCACATAACAGACATAAAAATCCATGAATCGATATCGATTTTTTGTAATACACGAATTAATCAACGAACGAAGTAATGAAAGCGCCCTTAAGATTATTATTATGTTTATTTTAGTTTTTATAATTCTGTTATTAATGTATTTTGAAAAAAATATAAGAATGACAGTTAAATTGTGCAGTACCGTTTTTGTTATCAACTAGCAATTCGCTTGTTTAATTATCATAACACCTTAATAATAATCGCAAAAAACTAATAATATTGGCATTATAATAATTACACCATAAAAAATCTATTGAATAAAAGATAATCCAGTATATTTTGAATGAAATTAATAATTGGCAACACTTTTTATTTTACCCACAAACCAATGATTACATTATTTCATTTGATTTTTTCAGTACTTTTTTGTTTTGCAAAAATGTTGCAATCTTGTTTCGTTAAATGAATACCGCGATTAATAAATATAAAACAATATCGTTTTTTTTAACTAAAACAAATTGTTGGGCGTTTCGTGGCCAAAAATGGGCATTGCCCTTTGGTAACTTTGAAATAATATGGTATTGGCTGGTGACCATAGCAACTCTTCAACCAGACAATATAGCACATCGTGTGTGGGATCATTGAGTGTGTATTGAAAAGTGATATTATATCATCAGCCTTCTAATGTTCCCACTGCTGGGACACAGGCCTCCTCTCTATAAGAGAGGGTATTTGCCATGATCCACCACGCGGACCCAGTGCGGGTTGGTGGATGTCATATGTCTTTGAATTTTTGGTTCCAAGATATGGCGGTTTCCTCACGATGTTTTCCTTCACTGTTTTTAGAGTAGTGATGATAAAATAATTACGACACGTAAGTCCGTTACCACTGGGCCACCACTGCTCACCACTGCTGCTGTGATATTACATGTCGTACTTTTAATTCCATTAAAAGCTTGCTTTAATTTTTTATAACATTTTATTATTATTTTCAATGTTAAAGGCATGATAGTCTATTTGTATTCTGTGGACGTTTCAACTGCCTAAATCATAATTAGTCTAGCCTTTTCTCAACATTGTGAGGGTCGTCTAACCGTATGCAACCGAATACCAATATTTTAGGTAGAACGACTGCCTATCTGACCTATACAACCCAGATCATCATATCAGCCGAGAGACTTAGGCCTTCCCCATGCGTCGCCACATTGACCGATCCCGTGCTTCCCGCAGCCAGCGGATCCCCGCATCCAGCGGATCCCCGCATCCAGCGGATCCCCGCATCCAGCCATACACACACCCACACCACTAAAATGCATAACACAGACCAATCCCACTAAATACATTAGTGTTGACGCAACCATTACCTGTGCAGCGACCGTAAATCTAATATTTTGCGTGTCCCGTACGTTTCGCATCCAGCGGATCACCGCAACCTTCACCCCACCAGGTCATCAGATAACCTGGTGGGAGGCCTTCCAACGCAACGTCTTCTGGTTGGCGGTCACCACTCCAGAACCATTATGCCCCATTGGCTATCCGTTCTCTGAGCAATGTGCCCTGCCCTTCAAGTTTGGCAATTCTTCGGGCTATGTCGGTAACCCTGGTTCTCTTGCGAATCTTTGGATTTCTGATTCGATCACGTAAGGAAACTCCGAGCATAGCCATCGCCATTGCCCTTTGGGTGACTGTAAGCTTTCGGATGAGGGCCCATTGTGAGCGACCACATCTCAGAGCCATATGTCATCACTGGCAACACATACAGGTACATAGACCTTCGTCTTATATAATAAAATAAATAATATGGGTCCATACCTATATAATAAAATAAGTAAAATTACACAGTTACATAACTTACCGACAAAAAAACTAAAACTTACCATAGATAACTTCCTTCTCTCTCAAAATTATGCAAACACTGAAAATTTACTAAAACGTATTTAAAGTATAAAATAAAATAAAACAAATAAAATAATAATAATAAAACCAGTCAAGCCCATGCACGCTAACACATACACATCTACACATACACACAAACACACAAACACAACACATCACACACCAGAATACCACACACACACTATCTTCATACTCACATGCAAACTACTACTACTTACTTTAGCACCGCACCACACTTGTAATGGCAGCTCGAACACGGTGGTGACGGAAGTAACTGGTGCTTATAGCACAGGAATCCTCCTAGTTTAAGCCCAGTTGCACACATTTTGTATCTTGCCACTTACTTAATGATTCTAATTTAAGGTACAATCATTGTAATTAGGTTTAAGCCTTGAACAAATAAATATTGTTTATTGTTTGTTTATTGTTTATTGTCTTAAGACACTGTGGTAAGATGGACGAGAACATACCACGCAACTGCCCAAACGCTGCCCAGCCGAGCCGGATTCATTGGTTGACCTTTTTCTCGAAGTTGGCCCTACCCAACTGGATCGATTGTCCACAAATTCGAGTGTAGAGTCTCCAACCTTGATAGAAGTGGGTGTAACATGGGCATTCAACATCACTTTGGTAAGTAGCACGATACTGGCAACCTATTTAGATTAAAAATTTAATTCCCCGTGACAGACAGATAAGCAAGCTCGAGCAGCACAAACGCCCGCTTTGTAATATGAGCCCTTGAAGCCCCTTTGGAAACGAAACCCTAAAAAAGTGCCTTTATAGTAAAACTGAAGACAGAATAGTTAAGGCATTCATGCAGACATAAAAACTGTACTAAATTTTGATGTTCGAATAAGAATGGATGGAGCCACGTTTTTGGTTTGAAACATTGGCATGTCCCATAGCGTGACGGCTTCCGATGCGCCTCAACGCGACACTCTGATATCAATTTCACGAATTATTCCTCCACACGTGGGAATTTTATATTTTTCACATCACTGTACGCAGCAAGCTCAATGGATATTTTAATGTTAGTGAAACCAATTTGTTTTAGAATGGTTTTAAAATGACTACTATTTTATTTTATCATAGTAAGGAGTAGGACGTAATATTGGGTAGCATACTTGTATTGCGACCTATTTTGTTATTGGTTTATGAACGTTTATTAATACCAATTTATAATTAAATAAAACATTTTGTGCTGGGCGCAGCGTAGAAGGAAATAAAATAATTTATCATTAATATTGCAATTTTCTTCTCTCTAGACAAACCAATCATTATCATTCGCATCTCAATTATTACAATTATTATTATACCATTTTTTTTTTGACGTTGTTATAACGTGAACTGTTTGCATACTTTTCCAGTCTACTTTTTTAGTCCAAAATATCGTAAAATTGTGTAGATACTCGTATTCATGGGTTTTTTTTTCAAGTATTCAACTTCATCAGTTTGAATGTTTGAGTTACTGAGAAAACCTTTAAGATTGACGTTGGCATAGTAAGGCGAAGTTGAGTGCCTCTTAAAACCTTTCTCAAAAAGTGAACAAAATATATTGAAAAATAATGCTCAAGTTGGTATGGCTGATATTAATTGATTGAGTGGTAGGTACCTAAGTATCTACTAGAATAAGCAAGCAAGTAAGTATTAATACTTGCTTGCTTGAATGAGAAATTGCAATAGAAGGAAAATAGTAGATTATTAACCAAGGGGATAAAGCAGTGTCTTCTGTCGCGGGTGACGATTTAAATCGCGAGCGTAACGAAGGACTCGAGGTTTACTCCCGAGCATAGCGAGGGTTTTAAAAACTTAAATCACGAGCGAAGCGAGGGATTTAAGACGAGTCCTGAGTGTAGCGAGGGATTTAAGTTCACCCAAGACTAAGACAGCTTTATCACCAAGGAAAATACTCTACTTTTCTTACCATTTGCGAAAAAATTAACACAATAATAATATGAGATAAGCATTTATTAAAAATAATGACAATTAAAAGTAAAATAAATTAAAACAAACTTAACGTTTATGTATTTGAAGAAAACTAAAACGCGGCAAATTCCTAGACTAATATTTTTTTGTCGGAAAAGCAAAGGCATCAAGCTCATACGGCCTCGTCGGTTTTCGTAATTTTATTTAATAATCATAACTGCATAATAAATGCGTATTCCTTTTTCAAAAATTCCTTTTGGCAATCCTTTTTATACAAACTCAATGGTGTAAACACAGATGTAGTTCAGTATAAATTTCGGTAAGTATTCTAAATTTAAATCACATTCGCCCCCTAGAGGATGAATGAAATTCAGTACAATTTTCTTGCCCTGTTTTTAACAGATTAAAAATGACTATTGTTATGTTCGCTTTTTGTGGCATAGAATGTCACTTTTTTGAGCAAGTGGTACGAAAAGACTATTTAGTCGCGTCAGATAGATATCCTAAGAATATTGGACACGTATTTGTCTTTTGACGTAAACAAAAAATTACGACGACACAGTGCGTTTAAATATCGTGTGACGCAATTGTGTGCAATTGTGTGCGTATTTGATCAAACAAAAAATACGAAACAGAATTGTCATTTTTCTATCCAGGAAACATCCCTATTCTAATCAACTCAACTCCACATTGAGTCATCAAATTTGGAGTTGAGTTGAAATAAACTTGTATTTATTGACATTGATATTTAAATTATCATTCAATTATGGCGACTAAGTCGAGTGAAGGTCCTAAAACCTGACTTGGCATATGAGCCATAGTTAATGTTAATAAAACGCTTGCGACGTGTTCGTGATCTTCACTAACACTATTATCTCATGCCAAAATATTACAATACAAACCCATTCTAATACTACCAGAAACCAGATGCCTAGCATTTGTATAATATGTTCGAAACAACACACTAACAACGCTACTAATCGTAAATCGTCGTCGTAATCGTCGTAATCGTCATAAATAAAAAAAAATAAAAAAAATCGTAGACATAAATACTAGGGGGGATTCAACTGGTAGTAGGTAAAGATACGCAGCTCTTGTTACAATATCATCGATTGTTTTATACGCAAAACGACGGTAGTCACGAAACTATAGTTTGTTCGATTTAGCATGGAAATAAAGGTCATTGCGCCTTCCTTTATATATCTTAGAAGGGACACGAATAATAAATTCTGTGTGTTTTGTTTTTCATAAGAAAAGAATGATGAGGATCATAAAAGATGTCTACTCAGGACAGCTCTGTGTTAATTTCCGTTTTTGAAATTAATAATGCAAAAAATATGTTTTTGACCACGCCTATACTAAAACTAGCATCTTAGTTTTAGTAAAGGCGTGGCCAAGAACATACTTTTTGCATCATCCAGATCAAACATCGAACAGATCTGGATGATTTTTTTTTCCCGCGTGGAAAGTGTTTTGTCAATCCAAGGGAACATATTATACCGGGATGCCTATGTGCTATGCCAGACTATAATTTATCTTTATGTCAAATTTCATCCCGATCTGTTAATCCGTTCTGGCGTGATTGAGTAACAAACATACATCCACACATCCATCCAAATTTTCACATTTATAATAATAATAATAACAATAATTCAGGACTAGGCTATCGGTTGAAGAGAGGTGGTCAGGTTATATCTCACCTCCTTTACATGGATGATCTGAAGCTCTTTGCCCCCAGCAATCTTCAGTTGATGGAGCTACTGAAGGTAACTGAAACTTTTAGTTGCGCCATCAGGATGGAGTTTGGTGTGGACAAATGTGCGGTCATGCATGTAAAGCGAGGGAAGATTTTGGAATTCGTGGGAATTCAACTCGCGGAATCCATAAGCCTGAGATCCCTCTCTCCAAACGAAACCTATAAGTAAATAGCCTTCTTTCGGGCGGAAACAAGGTGCGCGCCTTCAACGGTTGGGTCATGCCGGTATTGATGTACTCTTTCGGCATACTCAAATGGACTCAAACGGAACTCGACGCCCTGGATAGGCGGGTCCATACATTGCTGACTGCAAATCGAATGCATCACCCACGAACGTCGGTCATGAGATTGTATATCCCGCGGAAGTGTGGCGGCCGAGGCTTTTTAAATGCCAAAAACCTCCACAACCGCGAGATATGCAATCTCAGGGAATATTTTCTAAACACAGACGTGGGTTGGCATCGAGATGTAGTAGCAGTGGACAAGGGACTCACCCCGCTCTCCTTGGCGAATGAGAACTGGCGCAAACCTGTAGTGCTTGACACTAACGACCGCAGGGAGGTATGGCCGAGTAAGGAGCTTCACGGACGCTTTTGCCGGGCCCTACATGGGTCCGATGTAGATCAGTCAGCGTCCGTAGCCTGGCTGCGTTTTGTCTGTGCAATTATGGATGAAGTTATCATGACGAATAACTACCGGAGATTTATTGTGAAGGATGGCACGGTTGACATCTGTCGGGCAAGTCACCGTCCGGGTAAATCGATCCGCCACATTATCTCTGGTTGTTCTCGTCTAGCTAACGAAGAGTATTTGCATAGGCACAACCTTGTAGCCAGGATTATCCATCAGCAACTTGCTCTGAAATACACTCTTGTGGCATCGGAGGTGCCGTACTACAAGTATGTACCCGACCCAGTTCTCGAGAATGGCAATATCACATTGTACTGGGATCGGTCCATCATCACTGACAGGACTATTGTAGCCAATAAGCCTGATATAGTGGTAGTGGACCGAATCGACAGGCAATGATTGTTGACATTACCGTCCCGCATGACGGAAACCTCGTCAAGGCCGAGAAAGATAAGCAAATCAAGTATCTTGACTTGGCTCGCGAGGTTGTCGACATGTGGGAAGTGGATACAGCGATCATTGTACCGATAGTCGTGTCAGCCAATGGCTTAATAGCCACGAGCCTCGACCAACACCTTAGGAGGCTCTCGTTAGGCGGCTGGGTCAAGGGCCTGATCCAGAAAGCAGTATTGCTGGACACGGCTCGTATTGTGAGGAGGTTCCTCTCTCTGGAGCCTTGACCCCGGTAGCTTGAATACTTTTGATCCCACCAAGAATAAAAGACGTAATTAACATTGAAATCTTCTTTCAAAATTCTTCAAAAAGCGTGAACACCGGAAGTGGACCTGGCAGAGCCCCGATGGTGCAACAAAAAATGAGATCGACTTCATCATGTCAACCAAGAAGCAAATGTTCAATGATGTCTCTGTGATCAATTCGGTAAAAACCGGGAGCGATCACCGCATGGTAAGAGGCACATTGAACATAAATATTAAGCTTGAAAGGTCTCGACTGATGAAGTCCACGCTCCGTCCAGCACAGGTCCGGGTCCAAAACCCCGAGAGCTTTCAGCTCGAACTCCAGAATCGTTTCGAGTGCCTGGGGAGCTCCGTGGACGAATACAGCGACGGGTTCGTGGAAGCTGTCCATACGGTCGGGTCTAAGTTTTTCAAGACCCGTCGTACAGATAGAAACAAAAAGCTCTCTGATCATACCCTCAAGCTTATGAAGGAGAGGTGTGAGATGATCCTGCAGTCTTCAGATGAGGCGTGCAAATACCGGCAGATTAATAGACAGATCTCTAAATCCTTGAAAAGAGACCTCCGCCGCTTTAATACCAAGCGTATGAAAGACGCGATTGAGCGAAATAAAGGCTCCAAGGTGTTTTCAAGGGATCTGTCTATTGGGCAGAGCCAGCTCACGAAACTGAAGACCGATGATGGCAGGATTGTATCCGCCAAACCGGAGCTTCTGAGGGAGATCGAGAGTTTCTATGGGCAGTTGTACACGTCAACCAGTAAACCCGTTGCGAATCTAGCAAACGACCCAAGAGCTAGATTGACCCGACATTATACCGAAGATATCCCGGACGTCAGCCTGTACGAGATTAGGATGGCTCTGAAACAGCTTAAAAACAACAAGGCGCCGGGTGATGACGGAATCACGGCTGAACTCCTGAAGGCGGGTGGAAAACCGGTCCTCAAGACCCTTCAGAAGCTTTTTGATTCCGTCATACTCGAGGGCAAAACGCCACAGGCATGGTGCAGGGGTGTGGTGGTACTCTTCTTCAAGAAGGGCGACAATGCCCGGCTGAAGAACTATAGGCCCATCTCGCTTCTTAGCCATGTTTACAAGTTGTTTTCAAGAGTCATCACGAATCGTCTCGCGCGCAGGTTTGACGATTTCCAGCCTCCCGAACAAGCCGGATTCCGAAAAGGCTTTAGCACCGTAGACCACATACATACGCTGCGGCAGGTTATACAGAAGACCGAAGAGTATAACTTGCCTCTCTGTTTAGCGTTTGTGGACTACGAGAAAGCCTTCGATTCGATCGAGACTTGGGCTGTACTACAGTCTCTCCAACGGTGCCAGATCGACTACCGGTACATTGAGGTGTTGAAGTGTCTGTACAAAAATGCCACCATGTCAGTCCGTCTTCAGGATCAGACCTCGAAACCTATCCTTCTCCAGCGCGGCGTAAGACAGGGAGGCGTAATTTCTCCGAAACTGTTCACTGCTGCTCTGGAGGACGTCTTCAAGGTTCTGGACTGGAAGGGGCTTGGCATCAACGTTACTGGCGAGTACATCACTCACCTTCGGTTTGCCGACGACATAGTGATCATGGCTGAGACCATGGAGAGCCTCAGTAAAATGCTCGATGACCTTAGTAGAGCTTCCGAAAGAGTGGGTCTTAAAATGAACATGGACAAAACCAAGGTCATGGTGAACGCCCATGTAACACCCACTCCTATCAAGATCGGAGACTCTACACTTGAAGTTGTAGACGATTATGTTTACCTGGGACAAACGGTCCAGTTGGGTAGGTCCAACTTCGAGAAAGAGGTCAACCGTCGAATCCGACTCGGCTGGGCGGCGTTCGGGAAGTTGCGTGGTATCTTCTCGTCCAATTTACCGCAGAGTCTCAAGACAAAAGTCTATGACCAGTGTGTGTTGCCAGTGATCACCTATGGGACCGAGACGTGGTCGCTCACAATGGGCCTTATCAGAAAGCTTAAAGTCACCCAAAGGGCAATGGAGAGGGCTATGCTCGGAATTTCCTTGCGTGATCACGTCAGAAATGATGATAACCGCAGGAGAACCAAAGTTACCGACATAGCCCGAAGAATTGCCAAACTTAAGTGGCAGTGGGCAGGGCACATTGCTCGCAGAACGGATGGCTGATGGGGCCGAAAAGTTCTGGAGTGGCGACCCTAAACTGGAAGACGATACGTTGGAAGGCCTTCCACTAGGTGGACCGATGACCTGGATAAGGTTGCGGGAAGGCGCTGGATGCGAGACGCACGGGATCGGTCAATGTGGCGACGCCTGGGGGAGGCCTATGTCCAGCAGTGGACGTCTTTCGGCTGAAATGATGATGATGATGAACATTGAAATTAATATTGTCAATCCTTTAATGAGCCATTTAAGAACGTTTCCAAATCTTACAACGCAATACAATCTTTACGATTCTTGCAAACAAACTTTTGTGAGCGAGTCAAAATTAATTAGAAAATTGAGTTTGGGTTGACGCGTCAGGCCGCCGCCGTAACAAGTTTTTGTTGCCCGAATTTCGGGCCCCCGCAATATGGATAAGGTCAATTTAAAATCATTTCCATAATTTCTTATCAAAAACTTTTAACTGAGTTTCGTTCATGAATATTCCTCCCTTATTTGGCTGCTCATTCTGCGTTGTATTATGTTTATTAAAGCTTTACGGTGTTCGCTGTCAAGTATACTACTATTAAAATATACTGCGAAACTCTTGGCGAGTCCACTTCAACTACAAACAGGAACTTTAAAATATTATGTATCGATCGCTTCCAATATTCAGGCATTATTATTTATTGCTGAGCAGTACGCGGAAAGTTTGCCGGCGTTGGCTGGTATAAAATTTGTTGTAACACATCGGGGCCTCGAATAGCCGGGGGTTACTTCGGGAGAACTTTTCCATTTGCCGGCAACGTCGGACGAGAGTAGTGGACGAACGTAAGTGGCACGACAGTAGCACGCGCCAGTCGATAAATCGTCGGCCAACGAACGATCGGAATCATGCCCACGAGCCACGTCCACCTCCAAACAATTTGGCACAGCGTTAAACTTTATAAACCATCAAACCCTCGCGATTTAATCTCGTATAAATTCTTAAACAACAATTAAATTCATTATTAAATTCCTTATCTCGAATCCACAAAGCTTTTCTTTAAAAATAAATTTCCTTCGGTACACAAAGTTTTTAACCGCGACGACAAAAACATAATTGTAAAACTTGGGTTATCTCAGCGCCAAATTGCCTGTTTTAATTAAAAAACCGTGCGCCGAGGGCCCCGTCGCAGATAACAATTTAATGTAATGGCGATATTCAAAGAACTCCTTTATGGACGATTCGTGGAAACCTGCATAATGAATTAAGATCAGTAAATACACCCATCTCCTACTTAAGGGTTATTACTGAGATAACGCAGAGTTTGGCGAGAGAAGGCTTCACAACGAGCTTTACTTTGATTATTCATAAAACTGTACCTTAACTTATGAAAAACAGTTTTTAGTTTCGCTCAACACTCTTTAACAACTTGGAACAATTATTGTTAAGTCTTCAAGAACCTTCGTCAATACAAGTATTATACTTGTATTCACGAAGGTTCTTGAAGACTTTCTTTATGAGAGAAAAAAGAAAAGAAAAAGGGCGGTCTTATTGTGTATCTACCGAGTCACTCATTCAAGCCACACATAACCCGATTTACATAAGTGTCCAAGTTTTTCTTCACTTTTATTTACCTGTACGGTACTGGTCTCTCAAAGATATAACATGCACGTTTCGGCTGGGGACGCAATGTGGCCAATTTGCGGGCATCAGAATTTGCGTAAACCCTAAAAGAACGGGACAAAGACAAAAGGTCGTCATGGCAGAGATTTATGAAGATTGCGGTCCCATAAAGTTGTGTCAGCAATGTACGTGGAGTAGAGAGAAAAAACACGATGTTTTGTGCAGCACAACAGCTAAATGGTCGCAAACCGTTCGAATTCCCAAAATTCAGTTCCCAGCTATAACAGTGGATCATTGTCGGAAATGAATTATTACTTCGGAACCTTTACTTGAATGCAGGCGGATAAAAGCAACAATATGCAACCTTTTGTGGTCCATTATTTAACTTGATTGTATTCAGATTTTCAAACATTAATCATCTTGATGTAAAGTTGTACGCTCCTTTTAATGTTTTTATAAAAGATATCCTTTACTTAGTACTATTGTACGGTTATGGGTCAACTTTCTCGAAGAAACGGACGTAGATTTAAAAAAGATTTGCTCTCACAATCTAGACTGCCTTGGAAGTCAGACCTTATTCTAATTGGGTTGATTCTCGTCTCTAAGCAGTGGAAGCCTTGTTTTTGCGCCACATTTTCGTTGATAAAATTAATTACAAGCTAGAAGAAAACGGAAGCGCCACTGAGATTTTGTATATTCTCTGAGCTCGGATTTTGAATATTGCTATGAGTTTTTTGTAGGTTTGTGGTCCCTAGAGACTACTGTGTACCTAACTTGTAAATCTCTTAAATTAAAATATTTATCATCATTCATGAGGAAAATATCACATAACGGAGGTAATGTTTTAGGAGGAAAAAATATCCAGCTGTTGTCTTAACCTGGTTATTATGTCTTATGTCAAAAGCTATATTTATGAAAACCATAAAAATACAACAAAACTGAAGGGCCTAAAAATATATATAAACTTATTTTACTCACGTAGAAAGACTGAAACTTTTTCAATATTTTAACACGTCCCAAAAGAATATGTGCGTTAAAATTTCGATATTGACTTTTACCTAGACGTAAAAAGTCTGCCAGACGAGAAAATCACCTCACATTCTTTTCTCAGTAAAATTTATAAAGTTTTTCAGGCGAAAAGCGAGATAACGAATATGAAAATCAAAGGCAACGTTGTCAGGTAAGACTCAATTATCGATGACGCCGCCAGCTATGAATATTGATAGAAATATTTGCATACTACCCGCACCGACCGACCGATATGAAAGAAAAACAACACTCGTATGTAGATGCAATTGTATTCAGAACTTGCTTTCGCAGTTGGATACATATTCAGTTATTCGGCAACCCTAGTTAGCGAGTCGAAGCTGGAACACTATTTATACTTTTTCATTCGACTGTTCAAATTAACGAGTTTGATTTGTTTCAGTGAAGTTTTTGACAGCCCGTATGTGGTGAGACTGCATGCATAATTTCTTTCTGACCGCACAATGTACACACGAAAAGTGTGTACATTGTACGGTCTGTAATAAATTATTTACTTCATGAGTCTGGAACATGAGAAGATAAATTCGACAGAGCCAAGAAAGTCGTAAACGGTCCGTTTTCAGTTTTTTAACGAGTTAGCGATATTTAGGAAATGTAAACTCAGATTTTTTATTTCGTAGACTATTTTGTATGTTGCAAGCGCGTAGCTTAGTGTTGTAGGTAAGGCTCAATCATAAGAGATTCATGGAATCGTTATGACATGACTTATTAATTTAATTTTACTATTGGTGTAAATAAAGGTTTTATGAATATAAACGTGATATATTTAAATATAACAGTATTAATACACAAACTATCATTGATATAAATAAGAAATCAACAGTAAAATAAATGCGATCAATAGAATGAGAGCCGACATATTTAATTGAGTAGAGTTTAAATAAGGGCCGCTAGTTTCTTTACAAATGTAATTTTGTTGCCGTGAAATTGTTCCATTTTCGATCTACTTATGTTTTCGACCAACTTTCGATCAATCGGAATATGACACTATTTTCATGTAACGATAAAGTAACAACCCACCAACTGTGAGTTAAGTCTATGTAATTAACAATCAGAGTTTAATAAAAGCTGCTAAAGCATTTTTGTGACTACTGTATGCTGAATACACTTAAGCTTTTTTGGCGTGACGTCACATATACACATAGGGTAGACGCTCACTGCAACCAATTGACCATGAGTCAGCTGGTTGCAAGTAGTCCACTACTAAATACGTTGTTATTAGAGCACATGTGGACGCTGGCGCACATGCTCCCATAATAATCCCTTAGTTACTACAACGACACCCACGTGAAGTGGCCGAGGCAACGTGGTACTATTTTGGGTTTAGAAGCGTTTTGCACCGATATTAATTTTACAACCGTGCTGATAGCAGTAGTTTACTTATAGACCACTTTCGGTCAGCTGATGCTAGGAAAAAATGTTATAATATACTTTACAATGCCTGTCCTCGAAAAGAGCGGTTTTCCAAGCAGCCAAACTGTGCGGAAAGTGTAATTATCTTTCACTAGTGCTTTTTACTTTTCTGTACTCTTTTAATTTTTCACTCCAACGTCAGCCCGACGCATAGAGTTTTTATTATTTGAGAAAAGTTTTAAAAATTAGTTATGTACAGATTATCATTCATATAAAAGGTCAAATAAAACTAATACTTTATTTTAGGCGTTTTTAATTATTCTAGATTTAGATTTTGATCAATAAATTAATTTTAAATATTCATTTGTTTGGCAGAACGTATATTTTGCTCGTGCGTTATTGCGATACGATGTGACAGCTATTCGCACATGCGCAGTAGATATGCCCGAGAAACTATTAGTTAATCTGTGGATATGCTGAACGCGCTTGAATAAGCCCGCCATTTTATTAATTTCATTTTAATATTTTATTTATTTCCTCGCACAATGCATAGTAAAATGTTGTATGATATAGGTATACCAAAATCTCATGGCATTTCTTATTTTTTTTAAATTGTGATTTTCATATGGCAATGTCAATTGTCACCTGTCAAATCAAAGTACTTGATGTGTCAACCGCTGCTGAATTTATTTGATATTATCTTGTAAATTTGTTATTTTTGTGAAAATGTCGAAAAACCCACTTCGATCTCAAGCGAGACATATTGTTTTCAATGTGTATCATAAAATAAGGGAAGAAGAAGGCGTAAATCAAACTCAATCCTTGATTTTAAAGTGCGTCGTAGAGTGGACCGGTAAGTTGGACTGACTTGTTTTGATACTTTTACTTTATTTTATATTTTTCTTACTTAATTTTTATTTCTTTCCATTACTATTATATGGTAAATCATAGGTCAGGGCACATCGAATGATGGCCGGAAGGAAATGGCAACAGTAATGTAACTGTTACTAATTCTTCGACAAGATATTGATTTTAACGGAGATTGAGAATCTTTGACGTAAGAAAAATATTAAGTAATAATCTGCGCCCTGCAGTGGGACGTGTGTAGAGACGGGAGCTTTTGTCGAGTGAAGTTCAGTGGCTGTTAATATTATTTGCAAATTGATTTCTAGTGGATATTGTGATATATTATTGGTGTAGTTTTGTGTCTCAACTGTCTACGCAACTGGACAATTTGTAAAATCATTGACAGAAGCGATCTCGGGATATTGGAGCGGAGTATTTTAATGTAGTATAGACTGCCTCTGCAAAGCTTACTGGGAAGACTGACTCGATACAATTTGCTGCCAAATACTCCAAAAAACATTAGAATCTGTTACATCCGCATTCTAATGCATACTAAAGAATAAATATAAGATCCAAAACTCTTTCCAAAGACGTGGCTAAAAGGTCCTAGCAACCAGGCCATAAAACTTACATAAAAAAAGGTATATATAGACTGATGATGATGAATGACTATAAGTAACATGATACATTTTATTACTTTTTACAGACTTTATACATAAAGGGATTGGTTTTGAATATGTTAAATGCCAATGAAAAAGAACCATTTTGATGGAGAGAGATGACATAAAACTACAAAGATACAAGTTTTTGAAATGCCAGTGGAGTTCATGAAATCGTATTCTAGTTCTGAATGAGGTTTTAGTTATTAGTATGATTTAAATGATATATAATAAATTAGTACATAAATTAATATTCAATTGATTTATTTTTTCTATGTTAAGAACCCGATGTATAACAACATTAATCATACACATACCTATAATACTCACAGTGGATCTTTATGTCTCTGAATTGGTTGCAAGACCCCGCGCAGTAGCTATTTTTGTGTCAATGTTGAAGGTGAAGATAGCATTGAATAACTGTCTCTTTCACTCGCTTATGTATGTCACATCGTCCTTTCTTGCTTACTCTATGCAGTATACTCGATGACAAACTGTTTCTTACGCAATGGTTGGCAGGACCAAGTTCAAAGACACAAAGATCCGCTGTGACTACTATAATATAGGTACCTCATGTTCATTAATACTACAGACATAAATAAAAATTAAACAGTATCAAGGTAATCAGTATTAATCAGTATTAATCCAATTTCCCCAGTATTGCACACAACAAATTTTTATTTCCACATTTGCCATGAGATTTGATTCTGGTAGACCTATACACGTACGTAAGATGATTTCCGACTCGTGTCGATTTATCCACTCACTCGCTTCGCTTGCTCGTGAATAAAAATGCCACTCATCGGAAATCACCTACCTTCCGCACATGTAGCATAAATAACTATTATACCATTTCCCCTCTAAAAAGCTTATATTATTCACTGAAAACAGTGGATAAAACGCACTTTTAATCACTGTTTGTTTGAATTTAGAACACACTATTCTATATTCCACCTCCATCTCAGTGCTACACAACCTCCTTGTGCATTAAATACTCGATGCAAAATACATGTGCGAAGAACACTCTTCCTTTTACAAAACCTTTATACTATGGGTACAATAGCGGAAAGACTAAAACATAGTGTGAAACAGTTTATTGTCAGCAAAAAAATTGTCGATATAAAAAAGCATAAGCATGCCTATAATATTTCCTTTGCTGGGTCACAGGGACACTCTGTGAGAGGGAGTGGGCAGTAATTCACCACGGTGGCCCAATGCGGGTTGTTGGATGTCTCATGTTTTAGTTTCTTGTTTGTGATATAATAAGCTTCTTTTAATTACACTCTGAAAGTAAACTACATTGGTTAATGTTTTACCTGATAGCGGGATAAAGCTAGCCACTGCAAAAAAAAGATATATATCGTTCCCCAATCTCGAATACTGTGTGAGTTCAAAACCTCTATGTCAAAACTTTGTTCTGCTCGTCATCAAAAACTGCCAGGAAATTATCTACTTACACACCCGATTTTCGAATTAAGAACATTAAATTGAGAATTTGTCAAACTTCACTTTAGTCTCACAGAAAACATCTTATATTTCTGAAAAAGCACACAGCGTTCTCAAAAATATAATTAAGTATGTTAGTGCCTGACTCCAGGTGATTTTAACCTTAAATTGACCGTTTAAATCGACGACACATTATAACCGATTGTGAAAGTATATGTAAACACGGCGCAGCAAATTACAAGCAGATAGCGAGAACGGCACAGACCACCGCAACGTCTGTGCGGCCACTGCTAGGGACGGCAATGTTAAAACTTTCCATATTAATGAAGTGAATCAATCTATTTGCTGATATTTTGAGAATAGGGTATTTGATATTGATTTTTTAATTAGATTTCTCAAAAGCCAGAGAGAATCATTTAAGTAAGTTTTAAAGTAGTTCACTGGTTCAATGTTAACAATTTACTCCTTAATGAAAAAAAAAACAAAATGCACTAAGTTTACCCTACCTCACGTTAGGCAGGTGAAAACTGATGTGTTGATAAAGGGCGAAGAATTGATTCCTGAAAATAGCACAGTATTTTTAGGCTTAACTTTGGATGCTAAGCTTCAGTGGGGCCTACATATAGATAAATTGTCAAAGAAGCTAAGCTCCGCAGCATATGCTGTTAGAAAAATTCGTAATTTAACTGACATAGAGACAGCCCGTTTAGTATACTTTAGCTATTTTTATAGTGTAATGTCGTACGGTATTCTGTTGTGGGGAAATGCCGCCGACATCCAGACTATCTTTGTTTTGCAGAAAAGAGCTGTTCGATCAATTTATAAATTAATCCCGAGACACTCTCTCAGAGAGAAATTTAAGCAGATTAATGTAATGACTGTGCCCTCTCAGTATATTTATGAAAATATTTTATATGCCCATAAAAATATAAAATTGTTTAAAAAATACAGTGATATCTATAACATAAATACTAGGAACAAACACAAATTTGTAGTACAACAAGGCTCAAGAAGATAGGTGGCTCGTTTAGATGTCAATGTGTGCGCTTTTATAATAAGCTTCCAAGCCACGTACAAGATCTAAGTCTTAATAAATTCAAATCATTCATTAAACGTAAGTAGTGCCAGAAAGCGTTTTATACTATTAAAGATTACGTTGAGGACAAAAAGGCTTGGGATTGAGCTGTTCCAATTAATTTTGATTTTTTATATTTTGCACCGTGAATTTTGTTTTTAATTGATATTTTTTTGTTTTCTTGCAATGACAAGAATATTTACTTTTTTAAGTATTATATTATTTTATTTTAATTATTGTGAATGTGAAAACTATGTGGTTTTTTTTTTGTTTTTTTTTATCTTAGTTAGTTTTTACTCATGGTCTGGCAGTTTGAGTAGTTTATGCGGCCTACCCGAATGTCCTTTCTTTGGTATTGTTCGTCGAATCGTTGAGCTCCTTAAATTCTGAGTTGAGCTGCTCGGTTATTGACAAATGCGTGCACTGACTGGACAGGTCCACTCAATCTGGCTGGTTCTTTCCTCAAAAGACTATTTCAAACATCAGTCTACATGGTCTTCACATGATCTAACCAAGATTTTGTCAGGACTTTAAAAGAGACTGTGACCTCTGAGTTTGGTTCGGCCTTTCTTCTCAGAGTAGTCAGATAGGAAACGCCGACCTCATCTAGTTTAAAAAAAAACATATGTTAGACATGTAAAAGCGTTTGTACAAACTTAAAGAAATATAATCATTTATCATTTATTTACATTTGTGAACAGAGACTGAAACCACATGCCTTCAAACGCATGGCAGACTTGCCATGCGTTTGAAGACTTACGGCGTAAATCACGTGTGAGGTCAGGCCCAACGTGAAAAGGGTATAAGAATAACTTCAAAAGACTATATTTTTGAATTTTCCCACTGTATTTTTTTACAAATCGTATTATTTTAGGATTTAAAATAAGTTTCATCCATGTGCTGCGCCCAAAATTTATAAAGAGTTTTCCATCGACTCAAGGGGACTCATGTGCAGTTTTGATGGTAGTCAACCCTATTCCGACTATGGGCGACTATTGGCTATGATAGCCGAAACTTATTTTCAAAGCATATCGCACAGGCGAGGATATTATTACAAAAGATATCTCTAGTCGCTGCCGACACAGTAATTCCGAGCTCTGTGAGGTGTGCCTTCGGTAGTATTTACCTACCCGCATGCGAAATTCAAGCGTTCATTATGCGTAGTGATGTTCGCCAGAAACAAATACGGTTGTCGTCAGGTATCAACGCAGCCATCGCTCAAATTCCTTTGACAGTATTCGACGTTGTTCGGACAAAGAAATTACTGGCTATGTCATTGGATTGGCAATGTTACCAATAATTTGCTCTCGAGCATTGTTACTGAAATTGGGTATCTGACATTGAGACTATTTTCAGTACCCACATCATTATTCCATTTTTCTTTAAATTTGAATTTCAATGAAAAAGAGTGCTAGCAGCAAGAAAGCAACGGCATGATAAAATGTTAGCAAAACTGGCATCAAGGAACACGTTTTCAATGGTGCATTCTTTTTACTGAGTGACATAAGAATTTATGGTGTTTTCATCGATTTCAATCAAGTATTGTACTCTCAAATTTAACATCCTCACAGCTAACACAGTCGACAAAATAATACCTATCTCCTATGCACATTATGAAACACGGTAAACGCATTAGTGCACTAACTCAGACTATTGTATGTATGTGTTAACGCTTAGAACTAAATGCAGCGCGCTACGCCGTAGCGAATATGCTACGTGGCGTAGCACTACTACGGATGCTACGGTTATTTCGTAGAACCCGCTACACGTGCAATATTGGTTATACGGTTAGCTCTTTGTATGTATTAGATATTCTATATTGTATTATGCTTTGATTACACTGTCATCTTCATCTTGTTCTCTCTAATCTAACCGAGCATTATTCACTCCGTTATGAAAATGCATACAGCATGTTTCGTTGCGATTGCCTAAATAATTTCCCATGGTGCGCCAGACATGCATAAGAATCATTCTTTATTGTGGCAGAAATTTTCCATTATGTTTCAAATCGTAGTTCTGGACACATTTACGTAAGACAACATTGTTGTATTTTTCTTTACGTAACAGATGTACCACTACATATATAATTTTAATGAATTAAGCTGGGCTACTAGGTTGTAAGATTTGCTAAGCCTAAACCAAGCTTTGTTTCGGTATTACGACTACCACGAACTCAGTAGAAGTAATTTGTTTAAAGTTGTATAAAATTATAATACTTTTAACTTCATGTGTATATCAAGCGTGTTTGTTGTTTAGTTTTTCATCAATTTAAAATAATTAGATTTTATAGATTACATTTCAGTCATCTTCCATTCCTGTTATATACTACTGAACATAATATATTATTGTAAACGCTATATTAACTAAAAAAATACATGGTTATATGTTCATCATATAAACTGCAATGCATGAGGAATTTTTGATATCAACAAACAACTGAAAGGAGCGTTCACAAAAGCCAATATTTTTAGAAATTTAATATCACGGACAGGGGCGTGTACTATGTAAAATATCGTGAAATATACGACTTGGTCAAGGTTTACGATTTGAATCATGTTCGCATAAAAAGTACAAATAATATGGTCGGTAGTATAACTTACGACAACATTCAGATTTAATTTATAAATTTGTGTTATCAAAAATATAGTTTTAATGTCGAGTTATAAAAAAATATAGCAAATATTTTTGGTATTTAACCGAAGTTCCAAAAAGGAGGACGTTCTGTTTTTTACTACACATTTGTTTTTTTATGTGTATATTCACCAATTTCGCCGTCAGGTGTAAACCGATTTAATGAATTATTGTGTTTAAAAGAACTCATTCCCATAGTAGTCTCTTACAAATTTGGTGAAGAACTGATGAAGAACTTCGGAGATAAACAAAAGAACTCTTCAATAAATGAAGAGAAATGTCTCGGGATTGCTGCAACCGCACGTCTGTTTATTGTTTAACCCATTTTATTTTACGAAGGCACACAACGGAACTTCATTAGTTTCAATGAGTCATTTTGGGCATATTAAGTACCTTACTATAGAACTCCTCCTTTTGCAGAAAAGGATTTATTATTTATTTAAACAAAAAATTTATATATGGACATGAAAATAGCCTATGCTAGCCTAACTTTACTTGATAATAAAATATAACATTTTTATTTCATGAAACATAATTTATCTAGTAGTAGACACACTTCGATTGACAATCTATTGAACACGTAATTATGACACAATATCTTGCGAAAACACCCCGATTCAAACAGTAAAACTCCCATAACTTTAGAACGGCTGAAGCGATTTTTATCAAACATAGCTAAGATAACTCTCGATTTAGTCACCTTACAAAAACAACCGTTTTGGAGCTATGATGCCACAGACAGACGACCAAATAAACAAACACACAGGTACACACGTCAAACTTAATACACCCCTCTTTTTCCGTCGGGGGTTAAAAAAAATGATAGTCCATTAATAAGTCAATTAACAATTTGTACACACACATAATAAAAAAAAAGATACAGAGGTGATGCTTATTTCTAATGAAATCTCTTCTAGCAAAAGCTTCCAGCTTCTTATTAAAATTGTAAGTCAATTAACATTTTTAGTAGAGGATAATTTTATGTCTTCGTCTATGATTTACATGTTGCTAAGTAACTTTGTATTTCATACTACTACAATGATGGCCGATGGAAAATACTCACCATGCAGTTTGTTGTTATTAGAAATACGGAGGATGCAATTCTCTAACTACACATTCAGACTACATCACCTTTTTGTTTTTTCTTAACTCAGGTTTTTTACAAAAAGCAAAATAAACTTTAAAATCGTTTTCCTTAGTCTCACTTTACACTGTACAGTCAAATCTTTTTCTAACTCAAACAACGGTTACCTACCAAAACAAAACACGTAATTCAAAAGGAAATGAAAACACTCGATTTAATACGGAACCATCGAATACTCTCAGCGAAAACCGGTGTAAAATAGAAACGGTCACTATAAAACTAGAAATAGTACGTAGTATACCTTAGTCAAATTACTTTAAGCACAGTCGGGTCCGATTTAACAATTCAGATAGCACGTGGGGTGTGCTAAACAAGTAAGTGCAGTTTGAAATACACAGTTATTCTCCGACGTGTTTTCCCGATGTCGGTCTCGGGTAGTCACTAACACGCACTATTATTTGCTTGAAAGGATTACAGTTTGTAGTTTTGAGTAAGTGATTTTTCAAGCCTGATGTGTAATGGGAACGAATATTTGTAAATCGCTATTCGAACACCAGAGGGTCAATGGCCGTATTTTATATTAACAAGAACGTTCACATTGTAATTTCTGTCATATTTGGCAAAGATTGCCGAGAAGAGATTTCGACTGCATTATATGATCTAAAAGACAAAATTTTGAAAAAACTTTCGCACCCGAATTCAAATCTTTATTTTGACAATGATTGTCGCTTAGATGAGAAAGCGATTCCAGTATTGTTTTTTTTAAATACGAGTATTCTCACTCATGAAGGCGGTTTTCAACGAGATTGGGGAGGAGTAACTTATCTAGAGGACCATAAAATATCTTATTGGGTCGAAGTGTCCGAGTTATTTCTCGGCCCCTTAATAAGATAAGATAAATACGAGAATTGGCCTTCTCATTGCAATTTCCATTATAGCTTGAATTGATTCAAGCTGTAGTGTTTACGTAATAATCTGTACTTCTATCTTCAGATTCTGAACTCTTCGATTTGACCTAAGCATTTTCTTTTCGCGCGACTTTTCCGTGCCCTATACTATTTTTACCGAAAGCTTCCCTGCAATGCGGACTATGTCAACTCACTGCATCAGCAGGTCTTGAGACCGACATCAAAATGCTTGACCCTATTTCGACAAAGAAGTCGAAAAAATATTTTTATAAATTGAGACTGTGATTCTGTCATGAATAAGTGAAATTCCTAAAATATTTGTTTTTGGTAGGTACCTAATATAATTTTATGTTTTAGAATTTTATCAAGGTTAGCAGGATCTACATAATATTAATTGTTTGTATTATATTATACGGTACAGTTAACCACACACTAATGTGGCAACAATTTAACAATGACTGTGCCTTTATCGCAGTTGAAAGGGCAATTTTTGTAGTGCCAATGTTACCAACATTGGCACTACAAAAATTGCCCTTTTGCCCTTTTTTTTGTTGTGCGGTTAACTATACTTCCTAATTTAAATAAAAATATAATATGAGAGCTTTTGTTTTTAAATTTTTAGACAGCTGCCGTATAGTTTACATTATTCAAATCGGAACAGTGGTATGAATAATATTTTTACTGCGTATAATATTGACTGAACTACGTTTTTGAAATAATCCGGTTTGATAGGTTTTTAAAATAACAATATTTTGTTTCGCTACGTTATTATTTTTATGAAAATTTAAAGGTTATTTTTGTACTGCACACGATTTAATATTTGAAATGTTGTATTGTACTGTTTGTACTCGTAACACTTGCTTGAGCGTATTGTTAGCTTAAATAATATATATTCCAGGTAGTAGCTGGAACAGTTACTGGCTATGACTAGAGGCTGTTTAGACTAGGAAGATACTCAATATTCATCATCATAATCTGCAACCTGCCTGACATGGCTTAAGTCACACTTTTTATCACAGTTTGGGCGATAAAGCCATTTTGTCATAAATGCTAGCACAACTGCGTGAGATATTTTCTTGACTTGTGGCATAACTTCTTGACGTTATTTTTTTTCTTTTTCGGAAATTTTCCAATTGTATTGCAGTTTCGGTTCTAACCCAGCCATAACAACCATTTAGGTTCTGAGAAGCATAGCCCAACGACGCACTGTTTCCGAATTATTGGACTCCGAATCTTATTTTATTTTGCATAAAACGCTCTCTATTTCCAAAATGGTATCTCGAAAACGGTATGTCCTGGGCAAAAGATAACCAAAATTTAGCCCCTCCTCGCTACCCCCATGCTAGCAGCATCCCAACATGAATTTAAGAAGTTTTTTTTTTTTATTTGCATGTTTTTCGACTTTAACTACAAATTCTTAACAGAAAATATTTTCGGTCATGACAAGTTATGATAAAATATGTCATGTCTTACAATTTGTCTTAAATGCTAGCACGCGACAACCATGTGACATAGTTTAAAGGTGCGACTTGCCTTTCTTTTTGCTGACTTCATAGTGAAACATAATCTGAATAGACGACCGAATAAAATAATTCGTATAAAAGTGTGCCGTTCATACAGATAAACAACTTTATAATTTTGCTGGGTACAAATTAATATTTTACCCACGACCATAACACACTTTATTTTTCTTTGTTTGTTTGATAACATAATTAGTGTTTGTTAGAAAGATATAATTATACTAAAATTGTAGTAATTACTTAAAAAATGTATTAGCTTGGACCCTGTTCCCGATACCGGTGGGCCCCTATTTTTTATATTCTAAGAGCTCTTTGGGGGTTTTATTTAAGAAATATATATAAATATAGAAAGTAAAAAGAATATGGAATAAAAGGAAATAATTATAAAAAATAATAATAATCAAAATTTAAATTATGATTAAAAATAAGAATAACAATAAAAAAATATAATTATAAAAAAATATAACAGTAATTAATAATCCTGTAACAATTCAATTAATTATTAAGCATTGATCACCACACACACAAAATAAATTTATTGCCATTAGGTGCAGTAATTGGAAGAAAACCATATTTTTTTCATCTATAAAATTTTATCACCACCTCCGAACGAAAGTGATACATTTTTCTCAATCATCTGCCAAAATGTGACATTTGTGACAAAATGGGTGCACCCGTATTAGCAATTAAGACCCGATAAGTCCCAAATAAACGTCAGGAAATTTTGTAACGCCGCCGGTGCTAATATTTAAGATAAAATGGCTTGATCGCCCAAACTGGGATGAAATGTGTGCATCAAGCCATGTCACAGTAGGCCGTGCTCACCGTGCAGCAACAAATATATATATATATATAATATAATATACGCGCGACATGCCTTATGTCGCGCGTATGAAATATATCACATGTCTGACCCGTGCTAGCATTTAAGACAAATTGTAAGACATGACATAACTTATCATATCTTGTCACTAATCCTAAAACTGTAAAATAAAATAAAATAATGTCTTGGGTACGCCCATGCTCGCCGGGCTGACTTTGCCCAGTGCATAGATCCCCAGGCTCTTGCGTCTGCCTTATCCAGGTTCTACGCGCGTTGGCAACAATACTCAATATAAGTAATTACATCTTTTAAACCTTCCTACACGAAAATTAGTATGTTTTCTTAACAAAACTGTCACAAACATTATATTTTATTGCTTATTTATGGACTATACAGAATAAAAGATAGGGCATTGACACATCATAGCACAATAGTACTAACATAAAGGTAACGACCGAGCTGATGTGTTATTTACAACGTACTAGAAAGCTTTGTCGACCTCTTTTCATTTCAGCTTTTTCCCATCCACCTTGAGAGTCTTCTGCGAAACCACCAGCTTTTGTTTTTTTTCTATGCATTTTCCTTACTGTCTGAAAGGACATTCAAATAGGACTGAAATTCATTTACTTTGATCGTCGTGATTAGAAAAGACAGGCCACTTCATCGTGTTCTGTTGCTAAGCTGGAAATTATGTGATTATGTTCAACGCTAATAAGTTACTGCTTTTTTCAAAAAATAAATCTTTTCACGTTTGCGATCGTCTCGAAAGTAGATTTTTGATCATCATAATGTTATGTTGATCAAAATATATATACTGTAACTGGATTAAAAAAAAAACTACACTAGGAATTTGATTTGCCTAGAATCTGGATCAAAGAATAGTTTTATACAGTTTTATAACTCGCTCGTTTTAGACGCTCGCACACGTGAAAAGGTTTATTTTTATGAAAAAAAGATAAAGTAATTAGTGCTAAATATAAGTCACATAATTTCCAGCTTAGCAACAGAACACGATGAAGTGGGCTGTCTTTTCTAATCACAACGATCAAAGTAAATGACTTTCAGTCCAATTTGAATAAAAATTATTTCAGACAGTAAGGAAAATATATAAAAAAAAAAACAAAACTGGTGGTTTCGCAGAAGACTGAGAGTTTACTGCGGTGGATGATAAAACGCTGAAATGAAAAGAGGTCGACAAAGCGTTCTATTACGTTGAAAATAACATTTTAGCTCGGTCGTTGTCCTTATGCCCTAGTCCAAGTGCTTCCTGATGTAACTGCTACGTAGTTGAAATGACTTGTGATGTGGGTCGGCCAACAAATACTTGACTGTAAGTAATCGACTGGTATTGTAGAAATACCAAGTAATTAACAGCATACATATATAAACTCACGCATTTTTCCCATTCAAGGGTAGGCAGAAACTACAGAACGCCACCTGCTACAATCCTTATTTATTTAGCGTGGAGAAATGCTCGTGCATACTGCGCTACCACGGGGAGATAGCGCAGTTATGTGGGACTCCAACCCACTAAACACTAAACGAAAGCGTCGCGATAGCAAAAGAGAAAATAAAATGTCAAAAATGTAGATTGCCAAGTGTTTTCGAAATGTCACGTGATCAATGATCGTCATCGCTGATAGAACGATTGTTTATCTGGAGCCTCTAAACAATCATGAATTTCATGAATTTTAGTAAAGTCTCTCAATAGCACCAAACTTTTCACACCGTCGGCATCGAGCCAGTCGCGAGTCCGACTTGCACCAGTTTTTTTGACTCGGAGGCTATCAATTTTCCAATTGCTATCGCGACGCTTTCGTGGATAAAATGTTTCTTATCTAGAGCCTTTGACCTTCTGTACCAAATGTTTTGTGTGATACCATGATCCGTACACAAGTCGGAAGGGCTTGATACTTTGACGGGAGCGATAACGTTGTTAACGGTACAGCGATACCGCGAGTGTTGGCTTTTTTATTTAATATCGGATATAACGGTGAACAGTTATGCTGCATTTTATCAACAGTTTCTATCTGAGTATTTGCTTTCAGTTTTTATCGTGCATTCCTAGTATTCATTTTACGGAATAATAGCTTTCACCCGCAGCTTTGACCGCATGTCATGTCATGTTGATAAAAATATCCTATATTCATCAACTTATTACATTAATGCCGATGCAGAAGCTTAGGCGTATAACCGTAACAAACAGAAGGTTTACGATGATAATATTAGTGTGAATGAATGTACACAAAACAGTAAAAGACGCATTTCTAGAGATACATCACCTCGTGTAATGAAAAATCGCAAGCATTGTTTAGAAATGATCAAAGATAAAAAAGATAGATCTAAAATGAAGTTATATTTGTTCACTTATTACTATAATAGCAACTGTTACAATACATCTGATTATGTATCAATAATCTGTATTCTAGACTTTGTAAATTATTCAACACTCCCTAGAAGTATTATTTATTTCTAGTAAGGTGAAAAACCCTCGATACCCGAATACTGCCACGCTATTCTGTTGGTCCGTAGAAGTGTAAATGATTTATGTCGACGTGCTTGTCGATACGAGGGTAGGTATAGTGTATCCGTACCGACAAAAAGTCAATAACCTCAGAGTTTCAGAAAAGTCTGCTCCAAAACCCACAACAACCTTTCAATAATATAATAATGATTATAAAGGCTACAAAAGAAACGATAAGGACCAATATTTTATAGCTATCTTTTTTGGTAACTTGGCTACAGATTTTTGTGAGCATCTTATTATTCAGTTTTAATGTTTCATAAGAAATCCTATTTCAGCAGTGTGAATATTCTTCATGTAGGATACCAACGTGTTGAGAATTCAAATAATGTGGCAGGCGACAAAGCAGTATACTTCTAGTTGAATAAATTATACCTACGCAATGTATCTTGCCTCAACATTGTTGCTATTCCTGCATCCTTAAACAGACTTGATGTAGTTAATAACTTTGTTAGTATATATAAAATATTTTAATACGACATTAAATGGCTTTAAAATAAAATCAACGATTGTTCTTCATGATTTGGATATATGGCATTGATTCCTTTGCCTCCTAATGGGATCTATGAAAACCTTTAACGCATTGGTTTGAATTTGACACTTGATTGATGTTTACAATGTTGCCAAAATCAATAATTACTGTGGGTTGCAATCTATTTTTTTTTTATTATTTTAAAATATAATAAGTAAATAAAGTTTGTTTAAAATATATAAAGTTTTGTTCATTTATATACTTACATAAAACTATAATCCCTTCTCTGTTCACAGCGGTTTAAAATAAAATCGCAGCCTCCATACAAAAACATAACGTGTCCTTTAGATTGAGAGCGTGATGGAGTTATATCTTCCTTCTTACTCATTTTTTTTTTCCTAAGCCTGACGCATCTTTAAAATTTCACTAATTCTTGTTCAATTATAGAACCGCCCCAGTATATACAGATTTATTTTATAAAACAATAATTTTTTTAACGTAACCTTCTTCTTCACTGCTTGTGTACTCCTTTATTAAATGTCTGATGTATATCATCACACACTTAAAAAGACTTAACACGCTCAATGGACCGACCATTGAGCTCAGGAATCTTAGCAGAAAGGAAGGAGGAAAATAAACTTCATTACAACCAAATCGATTGTTTTTACTGCTACGGATTAACACAGCTCTAGCTTTTTTCTTAAATAGAGACTTAACAGTAATGTTTTGTTTTTCTGCTACCTCGATCAGGCAAGCCGATTTAGTTTTGCAGTAAGATTTTTTTTCACAAAATAAGAATAAAAAACACGTTTGTTATATGGTGACCGCCTCAATTTTTTACTTTTATTATTTAAAAAGCTTCTGCCTGCGGTATCACTCATTTTGAAAATGTTTTATTATCTCAAGAAAACATTATACTGGGATATAAATAACCCTATGTCTATTAACAGGGAATTTTGGCACATCATAGTTTGCTATGATGTGCCAAAATTCATCAAAATTGGTTGAACAGTTTGGGCGTGAATACGTAACAGAAAGACATAGGTACTTTCGCATTTCGGATGATATAATATAGTTAGTAATATAGTAGCAAGGGCGACCCTAACCGCTCTGCGAGGCTCCGCGGGATGTAGATATTTTTAAAGTCCTTGTCCAATTTGCAATGTATTCGATGAAGTTGATGATGTTTGTTATACGAGAAAAGCAAAACTTTGCACTTATTATTATTAATACGTTACTATGAAATACTTGACAAACTTTATTTTAAAAGCTTCATTATCTTACTTAACTTGTGTTTCGGGTCAAATCTTGCAACTGAATTTTAAAGCAGTTATCGCCCACCGATTAAGATGAAACTTTTCACTCATGTTTAGTGTGGATGACAGTGCATAGTTAGCTAAGTGATCATTCTAAATCCAATATGGCGGACTTCCTAAGATAGTGGACTAGCTATTTTTATGCATTGCCATGATATGGGTATCAAATGAAAGCGTTTGCTGAGAAGAATACGAAAAAGTTTGTTTTAAAAAAAGAGAGAGAATAATTTTATTACTGTAACGAATAACTGTTTGCAGTGGATAAAATAAAAAATATTGCATTGATGTCCTTGAAAGAACTAAGGCCCAAGTGATTAACCTGACCGCCAACGCTGAAAACTGTCATTGATAAAAAAAAAGTTCTATGTCCCAGCGGTGGGAACATTAAAAGGATGATGATGAATGTTATTGCTGCCATAGTAACACATATTCTAATTAACAAGTTACTCAATACTAACACAACGTACGTACGAAACCCTAAAATAACCATATAGCTAAATATCTAGTTTGCAATAATGTAAGTCCTTGATACTACTCACAAATGCCAACTAAAGGTTTGAAAGTCATATATTATAGCTTCCTGTTTTCCTTTACTCATTTCCCGAAAGTTTCCAACATTAAGAGAATCCGTAACGAGATTTTGTTACATTATAATTTACAATACACATTTAATCACAGACGGCATTCCGCCCGAGTTACTGCGTTACAAGGAACCGAAATAAAATATTTAAATTGACCTACACGAAGGCGGGATCCCGGAAATTTCCCGGATTTTATTATTCTGTCTGAAGGACTACTGGTCTTATAACCCATGCTACAAGTTCTTTGAAATAAAAACTATGCAATTGTTGTTGTTTGAATACAATAAAAAATTGTAGTTTAGTGTCCTGGCTGGTTATGTAGTAACATTTTATTTTTACGGTTTTGGTATGGCAACATGAAACGTCCTCAATATGAATGGGATTTTTTTTGTTTGATATCAAGTAAAATCTATGAAGTATCTACATAGAACCAATAATCTGAGAACGTCTGACACAAATGGCCCTAAATATATGCACGTAGGTGTAAAAAAAAAACGAAATCCTAAAGATATTATTTATACTATAGCTTATTATTTGTATGATAATAGCTTAGCCCGGCCAAGTCAGCAATGTTGTAAAAATGCAGTTCAATTTTATTGGAATTTATCAACCCGCGATATGTAGAGCTATACTCAGTAAGATGCCCAGATTATCTCGCCGCAAAACGTTGAAACTATACAGTTTGACGTCAATCAAAATGGCTGGTCTATGTCATTAAACCGAAATGAATTGACTTCAAATATTAAAAAATTGTTTTTTTATTTCTTACGTCAATTTTAAATTCGCCCTAACACTGAAATGACACCGTCAGATACATATATAGGTCTTATAGTTAACTATAGTTACGAGTATTACACATTATTATAGTGATTACATTCCGTCTCAGATCAGGCTAAGGCTGAGGCCTCATTAGGTGCGTTGCGTGAACGCTGCGTCATTTTACATATATTATATATTTAATGACATGCCACATTATGTGTTGCGTCGTCGCACGCAACTTTACCACAGGATCGACAGACGAGACCGGAAGTGGGGGCAAAAAGATGCGATGCTCTGTCGCCTCTACTTTGAATTTCCAAAATAATTCAACAAAACCACAATTATCGCCTCCGATGCTTACAATTACCCCACAAACTATAGCGTACAAAGGAAAATTTTGCATCGCCAAACCATTAAAGTTATCGGAGACATATTAAAGCCTCGATTCGCTTTAAACCTGTTTAACAAGTAATTAATGTTACATTTAACGTAACCAGTGAGCTATTCCGCGATAACGCGTGTTAATTCGCCTCGATGCTGCTGTTTCGAACGCGACACAAAAGCGAATCTAGCCCTGATGTGATGTGACAGGACAAAATCGTGGATTCACGTTACGTCACTCGAATGAATCGGGTTTCAGCTTTATTTTGGCTGTAATTTTTTTTTGTGATGTAGGTGCGAATTGTTGTCAGGTAGATGAAAGGCACCTGCTCTGTTGTTGTTTTTAAATCTGGTGTATTAAATTCCTGTTAATTGGTATTTCCGAGAAAATAAAATATATGCGCTTTACTATAAACTGTGATGTGCACAGTAATGTTTCTCTTCGTAGTCGTTACGCTCTTGACAGAGCTGTCGTGGTCGTCATGAAGTGTTATTAGTATTTGCGGCAGATGCAATGCGTTTCACAATGTCTCGACACCTTTCCCGATTAGGCAATTAACAAACGACACCGCGCACCGCTCGACCCGTGCGGTCAAGCAGTTTACATGTTTTAGGCATCAACGGATTTATTAGAGGCCAATGCGAAATGAGCTCCGCTTCACCGCCTACCGCAGCGGTGCGCGGTTCCGTGTGTTAAATAAAAGGCCTTCGAAGTCATTCTGGAACATTCGTGCACGGGACCGCCCACAGCAGACTTGATCTGATCGATCTAACGCATGGGTGACCTGCCACGCGGTCTAGTGCCTTCCACTCTTCCTTGAACGACTAACCACTCTATTGACTGACTGTCTCGCTATTTATTATTGTTTAGATAAAATAATAATGAAGAGTTTATGGCTTAATAATAAAACACACGGATCGATCTTCAAGCTTAAATAACGCTTGCCATGGGCCATACGTGGATGGGTGACCGACAATCCATGACATTTGGGAATTTTGCGTGCCGACGTACTAAATTGTGGAGGTCAGATAGTCAGTCCATCCATTTAACATACTGGTACTGAGTTGCATTCAGTTAGACTGTTAGCCGACCCGAAAATATTAAGGAAAAGGCTAGGTATTGGTGGACAAAATCACATTAAAAACTAACATTATAAAGCCAAAAGTTTGTTATAGTCCCCGGCAAATAACTTGGCAAGGTTTTGGCGTAGTCGGGGTACTGACCAAGCACCATATAGAGCGAACGGAACATGGACGCGACGGGATGGGTCAGTTGATCCTTGTGTCAACTGAACAACCAATCACGCGCTCGGAACGGTGCTAAACGTTCCCCGCGTCTCGCTTGTTAACCAAAGAGACCTAAAAACGATCTAACGGCTCTTGCCAAGTTACGCCCACTAATCACGATAAACCGGCTAGAAGGATCTGGATGAAATTTGGCAAAGATAGATTATAGTCTGAAATAGCACATAGGATACTTTTTATCCAGGGAGTATTTTCCCTTGGAATATTTTTCGACATTCAAGCGGGCGAAGCCGCTGGCAGAAGCTAGACACGGAATTTATGCGGTCGACTAGTCCTGTGTTATTAAGACATATTATCACAGGACTAGTCGACCGCATAAATTCCGTGTACACGCATCACTTTCGTAAAAACACTCTTGCATGCCACGCAAAACAAGGTAGAAATCAAAAGTAATTCTTATCTCTCCTAACATTGCTGTTATTTGCAAAAACAATCTGTCAAGTTAAAATCGTTTGCCTAAACTCTGACTCTACTTACGTTTCAAATTAATTATCTTGTCGAACTCAGGATTAAAGCCATTTGTTAATCACATTGAACGAACGTTTATAATTAAGACCGATCGATTCCAAAAACTTTAGAGCTGATATTGTTAAGACGCTTTAGGTACTTTGTTTCAAAGTTACAGGTTTCTACTTGCGATGACTTTGTTGTTGTGTAACACTTGATGAAGTCAATCAAAGACTCTTTGTATGAGAGTTACGAATGTACTAGAATGACTTTTTATTATTAACTGTTGCACGCTTCTGATAACATATTCATCTCTTAGGATGCTTGTGTGCTGTGTAGGTATGTCACCACAACTTTTTTGACATACCAAGGCAGGGAGCACATGAATTACCGGACAGACAATCATGAGATCTGCCTCTATTAAATAGGTAATATCAGTCACATTATATACTAATATTGCTTCATTTACCTTCTTAATTGTAGACGCCGCTGAAAAAGGATTTATTACTAGATGCATTTAACGTAAGACTGTTATCTTTGTTTGAACATATTCATATTATTTACAAGGTAAAATGTTTTAACCCAATAATTCCGTGAAAACCTACCTTTCTTACATCTCAAATAGAAGCTTCTTATGAAGTAATTCTCCGAAAACAGTAAGCAAAGGTAATCATATTTTCCACATTCACATACGATGAATCAATCCTTAAAGTAACAGCATCAAGGAGTTTTAATGCTCCTTTATAAACATATAAGGGAAGGCAGGCTAAGTATCCCTCAGTTCCTAATAGAAGACTAATAGGACTGGTAGGATATGTACTAAGCTTAAAGACAGGTTTACATACATGAAGCCAGTGCCGGCCACCAGTAGTGCTAGTTCAGTATTAACTTTTTTTATACGAGGCCAGCACCAGCAGCCGGAGTTGGTATACTTAGAGCACACGTCTATTTTTATTTTATAGCTATTGACCTCCACTAGTGTGTCTCATACCCCCACGTGCTACCACAAGAAAAATTAACAAGAAATTACTGGCCTTTTATAAACAACACGGACCAAGTCACCAATGACAAGTCTGTAGAACTAGCGCCAGCGCACTCGCTTCGTATAAACCAGCCTTAAATTATATTAAATAAACTTCTAGGCACAGTGACAGTTAGTAAGCACTTGTCTCTTTGAAATACAAGCACTACGAGGTAACGTCGATCCAGTGTGCACAGCCTGCAGCTTATATCTTATTCAGTCGTCAACATTGTGGTCTTAAATTCTTTATATATGTGCTTATGTAATGTGTAGGTATGTGGAGAAGTAAATGAGATCACACGAGCTCAGGCTGTTCCTTTTAAGGTATAGTTATTTGTTGAGTGGTGGATACATATTTTGACATACCTGGAAGTTTTTCTTGTTCTTGTTATCTGTTTTATACTTTGTGTTGGCAACAGCGCAATTATCTTAAGAACATTAAGTGTGAGCGTTCTTGCGCACCATGTAGCCTCGAACACGGGCTCTAGAGTGTCATTCAATAATTATTGTAGACAGTTTAAAATACTTCTAGCTGCATTTAAGGTCCGAACAATTATGTTCAAAATTGCGATAGTCTTGCAATAATTCGTGGTTTTGACCGCATAGTGTGTGGGTTGTATTAGAGTTGCTTACGCTAAAGCCTCTGATTCTTTTGCAAATAAATGTCTCCAACACTTCACCTACATGGAAACGGGTCAATATTATAGAGGCGAAATTGATAGTTTGTTTGTAAAAGGAATAATCTCAGGAATTAAGTACAGTGCGGATTGTGAAAATTCTTTTCATAAAGCTCACGATTGCTAAGTGGCTACTTTTCATACCAGGAAAAATGCATGATTCCTATGGAATATACCTATGGGCATAATTTTCTTTATTTTACGAGAAACATTTTTAAACAATTGTTATTCAAGGTTTTTTATGCATGAATACGAAGCTTTAATACAACAAAACGGAGTCTCCCCTCCGTCGTAGGGATGCTTGACTTGCGTGGGAAGATAACCACCTGATATCCTAATGCTCGTTTTAAATAACGTTTTGTGAAATTGCAAACACATTTTGTGAAGATATAGATATCTCTTGAAAGTATGTTGGAATGATTTACCATAACTGTTCTATTGGTCTGGAAAGCATGGCTGCTCAATAATCCCTTGCCAGCCCATTAAATCGAACTGAATCAATGTTTGAGGTAGTGGGTTTAAGTAAATGGTACCTACAACAACCATTCGATTGCTCATATATCTTGTCAGTGGGTTGATATTACTATACAAAATAAAATTAACAAGCGGAACTATGCAGATATGATGAGTATTGATATTGTTACAAGATCAGGCAACGCCATCTAGTAGCGAGAGGAAGAATAAGTAGTAGCTAGTAGCGCCATCTAGTATCGAATAGCGAAACGCTCGAAAGCTCGGGTCGAATGGAATTTTGTGTTTGGCTCGAACATTCTGGAAGTTTCTCATCGCTTCGGAAAAAATGGGTTTTCAATTCGATTGTTCTGGTAGATTCTCGAAGTACCTAGAACAGTATGGAACGTTCTAGGAACATCTTCCGTGCTATATAAAGAGTGGTCGGGTTCATCGTGAGTCAGTTTCGATTGGGAAGCGATACCGAAGCGATCAAAGCGACAATAGTGCGAAGTTATAAAGATTGATTAATTGAAGTCAGCTGTTTAAATAATTTATCCCTTAACAATAATCTAGCTAGTAACAATAATTGTAAGACGATGAAACTAAAAAAAAAATAAGACACTATCAGTGGCCGTTGACCGTGTAGTAGGCTATATAGTTACTGAAAATAAAAATAATATTAGTTATGTTTTGTTAGATTATACTTGTTTTGGAGGTTAGCGAGTTCTTTAAATTTGACACTGTATTGTAGCAGAAAAAAAAGTATGAGTGGCAGCCAGCATATACCCATCTACATAACTAAAGTTGTATAAGGATCGATTTAAAACAACAAAAAAGGAACTAAAATCCTACTCACGCCTGAAGTAGTTTCTATAGATTCAGTTATAAAGATAGACATTTGAACCATAAGCGTACTTAGGCATGCACTCGAGCTGTCTGCATGAAATCATAAAACGCGCTATAATGCAATTTTTACTGCTACCCTAATGTATGTTCATAGTTATTCCAATAGTACCCACCTAAGGGACTACTTTAACAATAAAGAGGAACTTTACAGGTTAGATACTGTTTTCAACGGACTTTCCAAAAAGGACGAGGTTCTATGTTCGATTTTGTTATTATTCACCGATTTTTCGATTTGTTCCGGTCAGATCCCCTCGATCTGATCCCCTGGGGGATCAGTTTTTTTTATACTATTTTCTATTCCGGTCTGATCCACCGTGAAGATATCACAAACTAATTTAAATATTTTATTCCGGTCGGATCCCCTAGTTACCTATTGACAGATTTTTGGACAGTCAGCCACAAATATGTACAGGGTTTATTGAAACACATAATTATGTTCGTAATTCTTATTGTAATGAAAACGTGTACGCTAGTATTCAGGAACAACGAATCAATTTTTTTTTTTTTTTATTTCTTTTCTCGCGTTTGACCACTACCTCACCTGATGGTAAGCGATGATGTGGCCTATGGTGAAGCACACTTGCCTAGAAGTAACCTATTCACTCTTGACTTATAAGACCCCAAGGTTGTAGCTATCAGGGAACAAAGACTCCGGAAGGGAATTCCACTCCTTGGCAGTGCGCACCATGAAAGTATTAGTAAAACGCTTTGTGCGTATGGGTGGGATGTCCACCATGTACCGATGGCGCATGGCCGGACGTCTTGTAGTCCGATGATGGAAAGGGCTAGGCGGAATCAAATTGTGTCAGTTCCCTCGTACACTCCCCGAAATGTAACCGATAAAAAACCGACAGGCTGGCAACTCGGCGTCGATGTTCAAGGCATGGAGCTTTGACGCGACCAGTGCATCGTTGCCAATAAGTCTCTTGGCCCGTCTGTCAATCGACTCAAGTGCATCAAGCTGGTATTTGGCAGATCCGTCCCAGAAGTGAGAGCAGTACTCCATGCACGACCGAACTTGCGCTTAATAAAAGTACAAAAAAAATAATTACATAACCAATTGTTTTCTCTTGACAGTACTTGCCTGTCAAAAAGAGTAAGGGGATCAGACCGGAATGTCAAAGTTTGTAGTGGATCAGAAAGGAAATATTAAAAAAAAACCAGCAGGGGATCAGATCGAGGGGATCCGACCGGAAAAAATCGATTTTTCCTTCAATTGTTGACCGATTTTGAAAATTCTTTTTTATTGAAAGAGTATTTCCCGAATTAGTCCCATTTAAATTTTGTGAAGATCTGATGAAGAACTTTGGCGATATACAACAGAACTCTTCAATAAATGACAGTAAATCTCTCGGGATTGTTGCAATAGCATGTCTGTTTATTGTTTAGTGCCTGGGCGACCGAGCTCTGCTCGAGTGAAAATAGAGAAAACGATGTTTTCTAAAAATAAAACCTAGCTAGATCGATTTATCGCCCCCGAAACCCCCTGCATACAAAATTTCATGAAAATCATTGGAGCCGTTTCCGAGATTCAGATTATATGTATACAAGAATTGCTCGTTTAATGGTATTAGATAGATAGATTAGATTAAAGACGGATTGAACAATAAACCAATTTATTACCGACTTGAATGCTGGGAAGTCCCTACATAGGCGGACTTTGTTCAGCTTCATAGTCTGCCAGCTCGTCCCTATGTTAAATACGTGTATGGGTCTGCTGATTATGCAGCAATTAAAGATGAACTTAACATCGTTGACTGGCAATACGAGTTGGGCCACAGGTTACTGGACGATGCCGTGGCATTCTTTTATGATGTTTTGTATAGAGTACACAAAACTTATATCCCATCGAAAACAGTTGTTTCCCAGTCTTAATACCCCCTCTGGTACAAAAGTCCGTTAGTAAAACTATTAAAGAAAATCCAAATTCCACGCAAAATTTAAAAAGTATGGCAATGATTCGGACTACCAATCCTTTGTAATATTACGGCAACGTGCAAAGGATTTAGAGAAGTGCATGTTCGATGATTACATGGCAAACGTTGAACCTGCTATTCGCAACAACCCGCGAGCCTTCTAGAGCTACGTAAAATCAAAAAAGCAAAACAACCCCTACCCTTCTGTGCTGCGGTTTGGTGACCAGTCCTCTAGCAATGGTGAAGAAATTTGCAATTTCTTCGGCGAGTATTTTCTGTCAAACTTTCGTGAATCCGCCAGCTCTGAAAATAGTGCGCAATACCATTGTACCAGCGAGCGGACTGACTACAGTCCATACGATATTGCTGCTATCGAGGTTTGTGAAGACGAGGTTATGAAACTGTTAAAGCTTTTGGACTTAAATAAATCTGTTGGTCCAGACAAGCTCCCACCGGTTTTCATAGTTAACTGTGCAACAAGCCTCTCGTTACTCTTACAATCTTATTCAGACGATATCTGAACACTGGGGTTATGCCTGCTATATGGAAGTCAGCTTATATAACTCCTATTCACAAAAAGGGACCGAGAAACTACGTTGATAACTATAGACCGGTATCCAAATTATGCGTAATCGCTAAAATATTAGAAAAATTGAGTACAGGCAAGTTTACTCTGCTTTCAGGCTCAGTTAAGCGAACACCAGCACGGATTCTTGAGTGGTCGGTCAACAAATACAAACCTTGTTCTCTGTAGTGACTTTTTGTCAGAGGCTATGTCTGATCGGTCCCAAATCGACGTCATATACACAGACTATACCAATTGTTTCGACAGAATTGATCACGATGTTCTCATGCGTAAACTTCTATCGATGGGCATTAGGGGTAATCTTTTCCGTTGGTTTAAGTCGTATGTGGAGGACAGGTTCCAGACTGTTGTGTTGAATGGGTATTCATCAAGATCAATGCGTACCCCATATGGTGTTCCTCAAGGATCTTTATTAGGGCCACTCTTATTCAATTTATTCGTCAATGATATTGATTCTTGCTTCCTTCACTCTAAAATACTTCTTTATGCGGATGACATGAAAATTATGTCAAAGATATCCTCCTTATCAGATGTTCTGTCATTGCAGGAGGATCTAGATAGGTTCAAGTACTACTGCAATACTAATAAGCTCCATTTAAACGTCTCCAAGTATTACGTGTGCTCCTTCACTAGAAAGCCCGTACCTATCACATTTCACATAAACTTTCAGACAAATCCCTATCTAGAGTTAGCACAGTCAAAGACTTGGGAGTTGTATTTGATTCAAAATTATTATTCGATCAACACGTAGATCAAAACATTAATAAAGCATCAAAATCACTAAGGTTCATTTTGAGAGTCTCGTCTGAGTTCAGGAGCATCAAAACCATTAAAATTCTCTACTGTACTTTTGTTTACAGCCATCTCGAGTATGCCTCTCAAGTCTGGAATCCCAATTACAACATATACATCACTCGATTGGAAGGCATACAGATAATTTTTTGAGGTTTATTCAATTCATTCTAAAACTTATTCTCCCTCTTATCTCCTTCGCTGTAAAAGTTTCCATCTACTTCCTCTTTCTTAACTTAGAAGAATTTCAGACTTGGCGTTTTTATTTAGAATCGCTATCGGTTCAACCGAGCTGCTTGAATTGCTGAGCAAAATTGGACTGCGGATTCCTTCTACTTTTCAGCGTAATTCCTGTCTATTGCATACTTCTGCGGTAGGAACAAATTACAGACGAAATGCATATTTAATAAGAGCGGGTCATACATATAATGCGATCTGCCGGGGCGTCGACCTCGATGTTTTCAATACTAGCACATCAAAATTACACACTTACAATACTAGCATATTAAAACTAATTTACTAAAATTCTCGCTTTTTGAGTCATGTTTTGAACCGACTTCAAAAGGAGGTTTTCCCAAGAAAAAAAAAGCAACATAATCATAAAGAAAACGATCTTTACGATAATGTTACTTTTTTTTTCTTAAAACACTGTCTACCTTCTCATTTTTTTTTGTTTATAAGCTCTCTTCTATCTGTGGAAACTTTGAATTGGCCTTATTCTTGTTATTCTTAATTGTATTTAATTTTTTAGCTGTAAGTTTTCCTAAAACTGTAAAATAAAATAAAATAGCCGTTTACCTGGTTACGGAGTGCGTACCTGCCGTTTATGCATAGAATATTGCATCAAGAAAATTTTAATAGGGCTGTTGTTATTTTCAGAAGTACATATTATTATTACTTTTCAATACTACCCCATTTTTAGTATGTTGTTTATTCAAATAAACTTAAGCACTAATCCGAACTGAATTTTAATGAAGGTTTCGCTTACTTTTACTAGGTCAATTTTACTACACATTCTATCATTTTTATAAAACGTTATTTTCTCTATTTTCACCCGTGCAGAGGTCGTTTGCCCAGGTACTAGCAATATAAAGCGCTCTAAAACTACAATTTATTAAATAATACCTCTTAAAACATAAATAAATGTTGTAATATTAAAGTGCGACCCATATTTAAAAGAAAAGAAAAAAACCTTAATTAAAATAATAAAGGCATTGTATTGAAAAGTAATTAGGTACTTCTGAAAGTAACAACAACCCTATTTTAATTCCCTTAATGCTGGTTTATGAACAAACGGCAGTTAAGCACTCCGTAATCAGGTAAACGGTTATTTAGCGACGTCCCGCCATTAAAGTCGGTAATAAATTGATTTATCGCTCTATTCGTCTTCAATGACAATATAAAGCGCCCTAAAACTACATTTTATTTACCGACCGCTGTGCCCGGATACCGGCACGGACGAAGAAATAAAAATAAATAAGAAGCTAGCAGGCCTCGGCTGGTCGCCATGTTTTCTTGGAAATTTCCGTCCTGCGAGATAGGAGTCAGAAACACGTGAAATCAGAAGTTAACCCTCTACTATATCTACGTGAGACGACAGTCTGATTTACTGGCTTAATCGAACCAGAGTGAGCTTTATTACACGAGTCTCAGGGGTCCGAAAGACGGTCGTCTCGTGATCATGGATTACTGGTACATGCTCGCCAATTGTAAAGGACGAATTAGGACGGTTTTATTTATCTGTCAGAATGATTAATGGTATCGCGGATTTGGTGTAAGTTCGACGTTCGTGGCTTGTGATGACGGAGGGTTGCTTAGTTTCGGTTGTTAGTTATGTATCTTTAGAGATTGCTGATGTTATCAATGATTAGTAATTTATTTTGTTATTGGCTTTATCTTTTGACTAACCCTTCCCATGGTAATTGCCACGTGGAATGCGATTAGGCCGCCCGTTGTATATTTTTTTTAGTATTAACCTTCTTTCGTTCTTATTTTTTATTAACTGATAATTTATTATTATTAACCGTCTGTATATTCTGGTGTACAATAAAGTATATATAAATAAATACAATAGTTTTAAGATGCTTATGTTTTTATTTTAAGTTTTTTTTTTTTTTATCTTTGTAAGAGAGTTTGAAATAAAGATTTATTATTATTATTTAAATAAATTGAGATAAATGTCGGTGAGATTTACATGGTTGAGTTTTATTTTCTCACAGTTTCGTCGGCGTCTTTCCTCAAGTGATACTTTAATTTTCAAAAAATGTTTACCGTCGTTCATCAATCTTACAAGAAGCTCAAACAAGCCTTTTCACGGCTAACAAGATTGTTTACTTTCGTAGCTTTTTAGTTCACTCTTCAATCAAACTTCTTTAAAAATATTGAACGCCAAAAAAATTTGCTTAAGAAAGTAGATTCCATTGCAAAGTCATTTGATTCTTAACTGGCCACTTTTCTAGATGGTAGAAAGTTCTTACTTGCCAACCAATGCCTACAAAACACATCAAATTTACATCGATACTATGAAAAAAAAGAAGAAAGTCTATGTAACCATAAAATGCCTAGAACAACATTTATCTTAACACCAGCATAGAAAAGCCGCTTGGCAACAGAATTATTTTTATTGGTAGTAATTTTCCTAGTCAAACTATATCACCAAGGTTTACTGCTTATGAAAGTTTTCTAATTATTTACATGTTGACCTTAACACATAATATCGCACACAGCAAAAATATTATTCTAATATAATTTTTTTGCTCACCGAATCTCATTTCCAAATGAACACGCTAGCATACTACGAACAAAGACATTCTTGCTACCGGCAATATTGTCATTGTTTGTAAGAATCTCCAAAACAATTAGGGTTCCGTCACAAACTTACCTCGCCCTTACGGTGGAACGACAGAACCCTGTTATTAAGACCACTTAATTCCTTCTTATTGTTATTATTTCCGTCTCCCTTCGTAACGTTTACCTGAAATAGTACTTCACTCAGTCTTCTGGGTAAGAGGTAGGGTTGTCACTGGATTGAAGGCAAAATGAATAGTCTGCCAGATACTCCTATAAAATATAATAAACTAGCTGTTGCCCGCGACTTCGTCTGCGTAGCATTAGTACCAAGAACAGCATTTTCTTTATATCACGCAATAATATTGTAAGTGAGTGGGTCGCCTTACTTGAGAAATAAATGATTAGTTTATCATACAAACTTCTACCCTCCTTTCCAACCCTTTAAGGATGATTGCCGGGATAAAAACTAACTTATGTCCTTCCCAGAACCTCAAATTATCTACACTACAATATTTCATCTAAATCGGTGCAGCTGTTTAAGTGTGAAAAGGTGACAGACAGACAAAGTTACTTTCGCATTTATAATATTAGTTGGGATTGTGTATTGTTTCAGCCACGTAGGTTCCATTCCATGTAGGATCTACATCAATGAATATCATTAACTGAGTTAACATACTGACATTGAGCCTCTAGAAAAAAATACATTATGTCAGCAATAACTGTCGAAAAGTTAAAGTGTACGAGGAGGGATCAAAAAGTAGTGAGAATGAGATAGAATATAATGACTATTGATAACTTAATAATTTATTTTTCTACAAAGTTTCTGAGTCTCTCTAAACACCGAGTTCAGCGCTTTTCCAAGGCTTCAATCCCTTTCACAAAAAAAGTTTTGTCTTGGTCCTGCAAAAAGCTCTCCACGGCATCTATCATCTCGTTATCGTCTTCGTACCTGTTTCCCCTTAAGTATTTTTTTAAATTTGGGTAATCGCTAGCCGCCAAATGTAGTGAATAAGGGGAGTGGTCAACAAATTCGAAGCCAGCTTGCTGAATGGCAGCTATCATAACTGCCGACCAGTGCGCGGGTGCGTTGTCGTGATGAAACAGCACGCTCCTTCGAAGATTCCCTCTCCTTTGCTCTATGATTGCATTCCTCAACTTGGGAATTATAGTTCCATAATATTGGCCTGTAATAGTGGTTCCACGCTCCAGGTAATCAATCAACAATATCTCTTCTAAGTTCCAAAATATTGAGGCCATAACCTTGCCAGCCGATGCCGCGACACGAAACTTCTTCGGGGTCGGTGATGATGGCCGTTTCCATTGCGAAGATTGCTGTTTTGTCTCGGGATCAAAATGATGGACCCATGTTTCGTCCATTGTTACGAAACGAGACAAAAAGATTTCAGAATCTTCTTGAAATTTGTCCAACAATATCTTCGAAATGTCAAGTCGATTTTGTTTCTGACTGTCGGTTAACATTCTCGGCATCCATCTTGCGGAGACTTTTCTCATATTCAAAGATTGTTTCAATATGGATTGAATACCATATGAAATGCCCGTTTCTTGAATTAAGTATCGGATAGTAACTCTTCGATCGCTCAATACAATTTTCTCGAATTTCGCAACATTTTTTTGGGTGATTAACGTCGATGGATGGCCGCAACGATATTCGTCTTCCATGCTCGTTCTCCCTACTCGAAATTGAGAAGCCCACCTTGCGTCAGTGGAATACGGCGGAACAGACTCTCCTAATGTTGCCTCCAAATCGCAATGAATCTCTTGCATCGTTAACATTTTTAAACAGAGGTATTTAATAACGGCTCGCACTTAATTTTTCTCCATTTTCGAGAACACGTTCCGACACGTATCAAACAAATGACTAAATTCTGAAAAAAAACAAAAGAAAATCGAAGATTTTTTCTATATTAATATTACAAATATGTATCTGAGCTATGCCTACCAGTATTTTTTTTTTACCAACGTCTATGTCGTTCTCACTACTTTTTGATCCCTCCTAGTATAGACATGCATAATCGAAATGTCAAGTAGATCATTCAAATTTTTTAATTACGACAATCGCTATCGCTGGCCAAATGCCACTATTTCTAGAGGTCCTTAACATAAGTGTTTTCTATACAGAGCAGTAAGTTCAAAATCAAAAAGATACCTTCAACAAATTAACTACTGGTTACTTAATATAAAACATGTCTCAATTGTATATTTAAAACATACTTCTACGTTACATTACCGGTATCTGTTATCTACAAAACAGATTAAATTAAAAACAGGAGGTCGTAACGACCCTCTTCAATGTCCACAAGCTATTTCTTACAACAACGACTCCGGGTTAAGTCACCCATTTACTTCAGCTGCCTCTAATAAGTAACACAAAAAGATAAATAGGTTGCAGTATCCTCCATATTTTTGTACCTTTTTACGAATTTTGAGACGAGATTAGTTTTATATTTTTCATTCGTTGAATCTGATTTTCTATTTTGATACTAAAGTGTATGTCTCGATGATCCAGTATTTGTAAGCGCTACTGCTAACCATTAGGATTAAGATTTGATCCCCCAGCCAGTCAAACTATTGGTGGATTTACAAGCTATTTTTTTATGGTATATACGGCGCTTAAACACTATCTCACCTGATGGTAAGCGATGTGATCGACGGAAAGTACGCTTGCATAGAAGAAATCTATTTACTCTTGACTAAAAGACTCCTAGGTTGTAGCTATCGGGAAATTGTATGTTTATGCTTGGGCATTTTTTCTCTGACTGGCTGGAACCTCCGTCGTAATTGTGTTTATCCTACAGATACACGAATTCACTTCACAGTATGGCAATAACTCTTAAGACCCCTGCTCTAGTATATCATTTAGTTGTCTCATGGGACGTAGATATGTATACTCATAAGAACTAAAACTATTCTTAATTCAAATCCTACAGCTCCGGCAGTTTCTTTAATCACATAACAGAGCAGGCTTCTATTAAATATCATATTACGAGCAGCCCTACTAATAGCCATTGTCTCACACAACTCTAAGATAATGCCGGCGTACAATATCGTACCAAACGCGGTTATAATTAACTAAGAGCTATGAATTCCGCAGCACACTGTCCTACAACTTCGCACAAGTATGAGCCTGGCATATTACATAAGATTAATCCCGGTATACAGCCTACCTTGTACTCATTCAGGTATTATTTATGAGACAACCCTGAGACTTGAGAATCGTTTTGGTTACTTTTGCAGGACTAAAATTCCTTTGAGAAGTTAATACCTTATGGTTGGTGTACGGGAATATGAATGAGATTAAGAACGAATTGAGGTTGAGGATGAACGAGGCTAAGGTTAAGATTCATTGAAACAAAATAAATTAAAACTAAAAGGGTGCAATTTGTTTTCATTCAATATCTTTTATGCAAAACGATTGCATGCATCCAGGACTGGTCTAGTCTAGACATATTGTCTAGACTAGACCAGTCCTGTATGCATTGATGCATGCACGACAAGAATGACATTTGTTTATAGCCCATTATGTAACCAGATAATAAAATATTCGTTGTATAATTATTATCGTAGGCCTACAAAACATTTGAACAAACAGTGTTAAGCCTCAAAATCTACTCCATAGTTAGTCTGACGTAGGTTAAAACAAGTCATAAGCCTCCAATTAAGCATGTACGGGCTTAGTATCAGTCCATGTAAGTCCGCCAAAATTCTGTGTAGTTACCTAATAGTCTACGCTTACATCTCAATGTATTCTTGTCTCAAAGCAAAATGTATGTAAAATCACTACGATCTACAACAGTTTCCTAACTTTACTACGTAATATTCAATCTTGTATAATCCCGCCCAAGTTTCAGTGTTACGGACCATCGCCTTTGTTTCTCTCCAACGTCTATTTGACTTGTGGCTTTAACATCTGTTCCCCTGAAGCCTTGCTCAAGAAATGTTAATGCACTTTCACGTGGAAACTTCCCTCTTTTGTTGCTATTAAGCTTTTGCATTGAAAAAGAAATTATTGTGCATAATCTGTGTTGGACGGAGACTAAGATAGTGTTTAATTTGTATTTGTAGTAGCTTTTTTGTTCTGGATATTATAGCTTTGTAAAGAAAAGCGTAGTTTTAGTTTCAATTAGTTTTTTTTGCGGAGAACTTGCTTCTTACATTTATTAGAACAGTACTATTTCATTTGTCTATCTACTGTAGTAATATAAAAAAGATACCCACAAACAGCTTTTGGATTTGAATGGAAATTGTGCAAAGCTTTTCATTTTGGCATAAATTTTACTTGAGTATATTCTGAGTTATTGTTTCAAGGTTCTTTTAAAAATTCAGCGATATCTGGCACAAGCGTTCCAATCAGTGCGGTGAACTCTTTGGCAGTATGCCCGTTTACAACTTTACAGAAATATTTTGTTTCATCATTTGATACTTTTCAATGGTATAAGTCTTCGATTCTTTATCGGGGTGGCAGATTGCCATAGCAGACCCACAATCGGTGGTCCTCTGTCATTTGGGTATCTGTATCAGGTTTCACTTCTGTTATCACAGTAATCTTGTTCTCGTTGCCCACGTTATTATGGAAAACATTTAAAAAGTTTACTAGTTAAACATCATTGTATATACAAACTAAAATAATGTGGGAATAAAACAAGGAGTGACAGAATGATTTGTAAAGCGGAAAGTGTTGTTCCGGCATTTGAATGTAAAGGAAGCGATTCGTAGTGCGCCAGTCGTGTTTGGTTTCAACTCCTGCGCGCTCGACACTATCCGACGGGAATGCTAATACGTTTCCTTAAGGGGGAAACATTTAGAGTTCTAGCGATTTGTAAGGAGCTCATAAAATTTGTAAGATTAAGGATATGTAATGAAGTTTTGTATTTACCAATGTAAAAAGCTGTTTTGCGGTTTCTGTAGGTACTACAAAACATTTAGGCGTTGTTTATTCGATCCATGTTTAAAAACATTAACCATAGAAGATATGAAAACTAAGCAAATAAAAACTATACAAAATTTGCTAGCCGAACCCAAAAATTTTGAAACGTTCCAATGTTATTTCAGTACATACTAAAAACGAAATTAAAATCGCTTACAGTCAAACTCCAGCCTAATTGGGTTAAGTAAACGTTAACCGTTTCCCACCAGAAGACGCCAGATAACGTCAAAGGAGTTTTTATTGTTCGCGACAGAAAAGGTTGAGTGAATGCAGAGCCTGTCACCATCAGCCGTGCCAAGAACAAAGAGGTTCACGAACTGTGCCGATTAGGGCACTATACCCAACTCTCACACGCTCAAACAGTAATTCACGGAAGAACAAACTAAGTTCAGCTTTGCATTTCGTATAAAGTACGATTTTATCGCATTTATTTCCACAACAACTGTATTTGGTGGGCGGGCCCAGGTGTAAAGGGGATTTAAAGTTCATTGCACAGTTAGAAGGCGGGGCCACCACTCATATATCTTAGAAAGCGCTCTGATAATGCTCCTACAACAATGTGCCCCCAAGGAGACGCTCCTTGGCTTTAATATCTGAAGAATTTATCAAACTTTTTGTTTCCACACCTTTTGTAATTAGAAATAATATTTTAGTTAATGGGAATTCTGTGTTCTCATTTACGGACGTTGAAACTTTAGTACAGTACTTTGTTTTTAGTTAAGAAAAATACGTCTAACTACCCATTTCGTACAAAATTTACAACTTGAATGAAATAGTTAGTCTACAAGATGTTTTGTCTTAAAATTGAGCTCGGTGACAATTGCCTTTACTTAACGAAGTTTTATTTTTACGACGCCATTACGAGTAAAATGAAAGCAAACGGTACGTGACGAAATTGAAACAGCCGGTCTTACTTACAGAGCCGTGGCTTTTGCATAATTAGAGGCTGTGTTTGTTTAACAATGCAGAAGGTATTTTCTTGCTTACATTTCCTTTTTGAGATAAACAGCAACCTCCGCAGTTTTTCTAGAATTGGAAAAAAGTGTATAAACTTTTTGTACCAATTTGATAACAATTTTGCTACGTTCGACGTACGTCAAAAACGTGGCGTACTACGAGATTCTGTAGCAAATAGACAAAACGCTCTGTCGACATACTTTTGCATTATTCCGTCAAAATTCCTACTTAGCAATGAACTAATATTGAACGATTGACAAAAAGTTGTGTTTTTTCAGCGACTGACACAAATGAGGTGTAAAACAATTGAATTCATTTTAGTGCTTAACTTACCATTGGTATTGCCATTAAATTGGTGGAATTGGAAGTGTTTACGTTGATTCTTCAAACAAGAATCTACCCAAAATATTAAATAATCTTCATATTCAACCCAGCACATAAATTAATACATTTTTAAATTGTTCAGGCTTATGAACACTTAACTTTGGTTTCCACGTTTTCATTAGTGGTTTAATTAAATTTGCTCTTTCCTTGGTGAGTTCTTATTCCCTTGCGCTTTAAAGTTTTTTCATTTAATTTAACTTTTTTCTGAAAAAATATCCATCTCGTGCATTTTTTTAATGCGTCTATAAGAGGGAAAGTAAAAATTTATTAAGTGTTATGTAAATGGTTACTAAGAAAGACTACAAGCTTAGTGCTTTTCATGTATATATAAATTAATTTAAATGTGCATCCATTTACAATATTTTTTTTTTGTAAATATACTCTTTCCAGTAGTAGTTTCTTAGACTAACTTTGTACTGTCATTCTTACATCAGAAACCGGTATAGGATGACCTTGGGGTACTCAATTGTGTTATCTTTACGGTACTTACTTTTTAACCGACTTACAAAAAAAGGAGGAGGTTCTATGTTCGACTTTATGTTTGTTTTTTTTTTTTGTTGTATATGTTCACCGATATCTCTGTCAATTGTGGACCGATTGTGAAAATTCTTTTTTTGTTTGAAAGAAGATGTTTCGAAATTGGTCCCATTTTAATTTGGTGAAGGTCTGATGAAGAACTTCGGAGATACACAACAGAACTCTTTAATAAATAACGGCAAAACTCTCGGGATTGCTGCAATCGGATGTCTGTTTGTTGTTTATACCATTTCATAACATAACATCACGCCAGTACGCTCTAAAGGGGTACGCAGATCTCTCATTTCACCGGTTATGTTCAAGTTTCATGTTATTCGGTTAATCTATTCTGGAGTTATAGGGACCTTAATAAACAACTTGCTATTAGGTAGGTAAAACTAAAAAGGAAAAAATAAAAAAACTTTTTTGCAAAAAAATACTACCGACTTCCAAATGAAAAACTACAAAGTGAAAAATAACTTAACTCTTGGAAGTCGGTGTCCATATCGAAAAAAAATGGTACCTACGTAATTAATTAATTAGATTTTCTTATTATTATTAAGATGATTTCTTGATTTTTTCTTGATTTTTGCATTTTATCAATAAATTTATTTATTATTATTTAAAAGTAATTCAATATTTATACATACACACAAACACTCATTTACAAATTGTATATATATATAAAGCTACAAGGTAGTATTGTATTTCAAACTGACACAAGCTCGTACACACACCCCACACACACATACACACACACACAAACACATACACACACACACATGCACACATATTAGCTCATTCATCCACTCACATATCTGCTTACTCACGATAATTGAATGGGGGGGGCTGGAGTTCTAAAATACAGGCCTAGGCTTAGTTTAGACTCCAGATCTCCCACAAATTACACACCTTGCCAATATTTCTGTGTCTGACTGTAATTTATACTCACGTTGATATGTAATTTTTGGAGATATATAAAGATTTATTATTATTATTTGAGTTATTTACCTTTCTTCTCTTTTAAGAGAGTATACGACCTTACACACGGGCCAGGACCAAGTGTGTGAGGGCAAAATTAAATTGAAAAGGTGGATGATAATGTAGAGGAAGTCAGGAACTGCCGAGTTATGCGACAAGTATGAGGATGGTGGCTTTTTGGAGCATGTATAGTGTGTGAGAAGGCATGTGTAGAGTGTCATGACTTTGCGTGAGAGTTTTTGGTACTTAGGTAAAGTTGTTCTAACATTTTATTCGCCAATTGATTGTATAGATTTTGGACGGATTTGGATTGTTCATAACTCATTCTCACCTCTTCTGTTCTTTATAAAAAAAATAACAATTTATAATCACTATACTCGTAAAATCTTTAGACAGAAACGTTCAATACAATTTTCATTCCACCATTTGATTCAATAACCGTCTTCCTCGTGCCACCGTAGGTACAGTCACAGTCAGTGGCTATAGGCCGATTGTGCTGACGGTGCAATCTCATTAAGCTAACAATGGCAAACGTAGCTATAAATCATGGCTTTGTGTGTAACCATCGGAGTCTTGTTCGCCGTCGTCTCATTATGGCCTGCCACAATTATGACGTATCACTGGCTGTTTCCTCATACCACTGCTGTACGTGAGTGCTTGTAAATGGTAGGTGTGATTGTTTGTTATGATAAGGTAATACATAATCTATTACATAACCTACTTTTGACAGCTGAAAAGGGGTTTTACTGAACATGGGCCAACCTCTGGGGGCAACGGTGATGTATTTTTATGTTTCATTGCGATTGTTTCATCAAAACAACTTCCAGAATCTTTGATGTTTAAGGGTATCGTTGAACTTAAAATGTTAGAACTAAACATTGGTAAATCAAAACCTGTCTGAAAATATGTTGAGAATTAAACAATGCATGTATAAGAAAATGTATCTAAAGAAGTAATATTTAAAAAAAAAAACATTAAACAATCTTTTTTAAAACAAGCTTTTTCGTAAACACTTTCATTTTATACCTACATCATGGCAGTGCACAAAAATAACTGGTCCGCCGTCTTGGGCCGTCCGCCATATTGGATTTAGAATGACGTCACTTAGTTAACCATGCATTGTCATCTAAACTAAACGTGTATGCAAAATTTCATCTTAATCGATGCAGGATAACTGCATTAAAATTCAGTTGAAAGATTTGACCCGAACACACTTACATACATAGATAGGTACATACAGTGCAACTTATATAATAGCCAGTAAAAGAGAGACATCAGAAGTCATGTTCATTTAACATTGTTGGTGATAAAAACATACATATTAGGCTTCTACAGTTTTATGCTGACAAAGTCAAAGTCAAATATATTTATTCAATTAGGCCAATAAAGGGCACTTTTGAACGTCACATAAATTAAAATTAAAATTTACAAGTAATTAAAAAAAAAAAACTACCGTGCATTCGGAACGTAGATTGTTATGGAGAACAACGCACAAGAAACTCCATACTTACTCTTTTTAAAAATAAACAAAGGTGTTTTACAATATTTACATACATTAAACTATGTGAGGACGATGCACCCAGAATAGCTCTACACACTATACTACGTACAGGTATAAAGTATTAAAAAGCATTTACAGGAAAATTAATTAATTTGATAAGTAGGAACATGGTTCTCACATACTTACAAATATTACAAACATAGCTGTTCCTTTAAAATTGGCCAGAACCATGAACGTTACCAAATCCCATGCGGTATCCGCAGCTTAAAATGGTATTTATGCTCCGTTTGTAGCTCCCATAAAGCTATAGCGCGCACCATTCCAATACAAATAGCCACATAACAGCAAGCAATTTATATGGAAACAGGATTACTACACGATTCGAAAACAAAAAAAGTAGAAAAATCTCATAAAGCAAGCAATACCAACGCCTGTTAGCAAATCCACCAACACTTTGGTTCTGTGCAAATATTTGAGGGAACAAAATAAAAGCTTATAAAGTAACTTAACAAAGGAATAAATACTCATTTATAATAGCGTTATTTAACGCTGTAATTAACAGGCAATCAATTTTCATTTTGACTGCGGTCTTCCCTGACAACAATTGCCTTATTTGTCCTATTTTTCTCCTTATTTGAAACCGTAAAAGCCTTTTTATTAAGCAATGAATTTTGTTCAATATTATATTATGCTGACTCAGCTACAGCCTGGAACTCAGTGCCAAATATGACAGCGGATCGGCCTCTGTCTCTTCCACGTCAAATTTGAGCACCCAATAAGCCGAAATTTCAGCAAAACCAGTTAGGACTTACATACGTCAATCTTAATCTGTAAAATATGAAACGGAATTTTCTTTTTTCTATACTTTTTGTTCTTCTAAACGAATACCGTGGGATGTTATGAATAACATATAAGAGAACTGGAATATGAAATTGTATCTCTGAAATATACTGAAAATACGTAAAGGAATTGGTTCCAACAGGTTAAAATATGTATTTCGTAGAAAAGTGATTTTGAAGATTATCTCTCCTGATATTTAAAATGTGAAGAGCTGTGCTATAATATATATTATTTTGTATCCAATATTACTGTCATTTTTAATAAAGCAATTAAGAAAAGATTCAAAACAATACAAAAGTGTACGAAAGACTCATTTCTAAAATGTTCAGTATAACCAATTACTACAAGATCTAGATATGGTTTTGTGAATGTAAAACAGAAAAACTTATCTTCTAACAGCAGAGGTTCCAAAGGAATAACTGGTCTTTATTCATCAATTTTTCTGAATTCCACCGACTTGCCTCCCTAGCGATTTAGTTTTTCTTTTGCAACATTACCAAGTCATATTACAGGCTTTGTTTTATCATACTCGCAACTGCAGACGAAGCCTTATTCACAGATTTTTTACTCTTTCCTATCTGAAAGATAGGAAAAATATTTGAAACATTTACTCAAGCAAAATGTAAAAAGATTTTAATCTGCTTTTTAGACAAGCGAATACATTTTAGTTACGAATAAAATCACAAGTTTCAATTCGGCGACATGTTTGTTCAGTGATACTCTTGTGATACTAATTAAATTAACGTTTTAAACAATAAACTACCACATAAATCTCGAACACTTTAGTCTAGGATACATTATATATGCAGAGGACATGAAATAGACCAGGCGCCGTCTGCAATCTACCTACCCCTTGATTTATTATTTTCATTCCAACTGAAATAACCGCTCGTTGGGTTTTCTTTTCACCGAACTAAATGGAGGTAACGAGCATCTTGCTGAAAACGGGGAAAATTAAAGACTCCATACAGAATAGCGAGTGGAATTGATAAGTCAAACTTTTTCATCAGCAGGAGAATTGCTTGAGGTGAAATAGCGGGTATTCGTCGACCCGCGCGCTGCGCCTCGCAACGAATAAAAACGGCCACCGCGAGGTATTTCCATTTCAATTTGCCGCGCATTCGACGCCATCTTTATCTTAATTCAAAGTGAAAATAAAAAGACTGGCTGATGTGCCGTTATCTTGTTTTTACTTCTTATTTTAAAGTTTTTGTTCCAGTTATGGAAGGGTTTCTTGAAATTATCTAAAGGAAAATTTTAGGAGTATAAATGGGCTATAAAGCACTGGAGGCAATTACGAGTTTTGCTGTAGATTAATAAAATAAAATAAAGAATGAAGATGTAACATAATTTTAATGGGGGAATTTTTAACTGCACCTCTATTTAGAAATTTAAGCAAACAAAATATCTCCACTAATAACCTACTGCAAAACAATATTACTCACCGTAAAACAAAAATACTGATTTGCACACAAATTATTCAATTAAATATAAAATAAATGTGAATTAGTCCAAGAGCGAGCGAAGCGAGCTCGGGAGCTTAGGGCACCCCGACACGGATAGGTTAGGTTCGAAGGAGATGACGGGAGCTGAAGTGAGCGAGCAAAGCGAGCGAACTCAGCTCCCGTCATCTCCTTCATGTTAGGTTACTTTAGACCCTGCAGACAGAAATAGGAGCCCTGCGCAGCGGGGCTCCGTCGACTTTGTTTCGTTTCCCCCCCTCCCTTAAAACTTAAATATTTTGTTGCACTCGAAGAATTATTAGATTTACTTTTAGTTAACAGATAGTTATTCAGTAAAACAGTTAAGCTTTAAAGATCTAGCAGTATAGTATAATTCATTTATTTGATGAGCAAATTTAGTGTGCAATTCAGTATTTTTGGTAGTAATTTCGAATATTTTGATTGAAAAAAGGGGAATTACAGTTAAAGTATTAAATACCACCCATTTTAATGTAGTAGTATCTGTTTTATGTCACGATATTTTAAGTTACTATCAAACTAATAAACATTGAACGACCTTACCACACTTCTATAAAGCTACTTAGAGCGAAAGTTAAGATTAGGACAGAAAATGTTTCCTAGTGCCAATCAAAAACACCTGTAAGGTGGACACTAGTCGTAAATTTATATAAATTCAAATAAAAATAATCAGAAGAAGTTAATTAGAAAATAATTCAAATGAAAAGTAAAACACACAACACATCCCTATTTACCGAACAAAATAAGGGTGCAGAAAAAATACAGCTGGCATTAATTACCTCTCAAGATATTGGTACCATGATAAAACAAAACAAAAATTAAAAAAACAAAAGATATTATCCCAAGATCGTGCTGTAAACGACTTTATTTTTCTTAACAAACCTAATGATCATAAATCTCTTAAAAGGTATTATGTGTATCGCAGCTTTCTGGCTGTAAGTAGTAAGTTTAGTAGAATATTCTAGACACAGAGCTGTGTGCACGATATACATTTCGATATAAAGTATTGAAACGGAGAACTATTTGAATAAAACGTAGAAAAACAATGAAAAGAAAATTAAATCTTTCGCAATGCCATCTGCTTCTTATAGTTTGTATTATGAGACTATGCGTTTCAATGTTTCGCTTGGCTTTTGTTTGATTTGTAAGCTTCTCTTTTTGCTGGTGCAATCTTATGAAAACTGGAGGGTAAGTAAACTTTCCTCCCGTCTTGTATTGCCAATATGAAAATATTATGAATGAATTTTGTCAAATGTATGCTTTTCTTATGATACATCTATGTTAAACAATAGTAGTTTGTAGTAAGTAATATGATTTTTTTTATCTAATAAAATACTTATATATAATATATCTATTTTTGTTCCTCTTCTGAATTCATTATGCCTAGTATTAATACTATAACTTTTGTCATACTATCCTAATTTAGAAATATTAATATTGCGGTCTTTTTCGTGATATCATGAAATATTTTTGTACATATTTCAACCCCAAACAAAATGAGGACGTGAGTAAAACTGTACCTTTTTAAAAAGAGAACGCGAAATAGTGAAACAATTCAATACTTCGCGTTGGTAATCCAATGACGGTAAAATTCGTAATGCGAGCTTGCGAAATCGAAGCGGCTGTGCTAAACCAGAGCTTGTTAGCCAACAATGATGCAGCGTTGAATTGCTAGTATACTCAAATATGGTATCACAAGTACCCGCATTGAGGCACGGTAGGCTGCGACGTCAGCCATTTTGTGAATATACGGATAATATTTTTTTTTAACTAATTAAGAAAAAATCATATAAATTCTTAAGAAAAATTAAAAAAAAAACGGACATTAGAAGGTAAGATTCTAGTGGACACAGTCTATAAATAGGTTGGAGCTCACATCACAGCCATCGAAAACATGCTTTTTTCAATTTGAAAACGCAAAAGAATACCTCACAACTCATTTAAGGGCCAAAAAATATAAATGAAATAGCTCCCAGTTCCCAGAGGTGGTTTAATTAACTCTGACACCAGAGGTGGCCACATCTCACACGAAAGGAAGAAGACCTAAGGGTTAGGAGAAAATATCACTGTCTCGACACATTGTGTATCACTATTATTAATTCTGTGCCGCCATGTCCACTCGAATCTTATTCGTGGGGGTCTGTTTTTTTATATTTTACTAGATTTAGTTTAGTGAAACATTTCACTGACATGTTATTAGGATTTTGTCATATCACTAAACATTTTTAGAACTATGTAAGGATCGTAGCAGGTAGCGTTCTGTATTTTCTGCCTACCTCCATGGGAAAAAGGCGTGAGTTGGAGAGTTATACGTAAGCCACGTTAATAAAATTAAGTTAAAAGGTCAAAATTAAATTAAAGCTATGAAAATTAAAAAGGGATATAGGGTATAAAAATAAGGTCTGGCTTTATACGAAGTGCCGTTGTATGAGGTCGGGACGTCCTTGCAGGCAACAGGACGGTCAGGAAGTCTTCAAAGTTGAGAAGGAGGCAACCGCAGACCTGGGCAGCGTGGCACGTTGTGATGTGACAGCTGGTGGAGCGCTGCCGTGGCATGTGGGCCCTCGTGTATAGCGTGCGCACCCTGCGCGTACTGCTGGAGGTCTCGCGCGGCCTCAGCGCGCAAACCGACGCGCCGCTGAGGTCCTGTCAGCCGCAGTTCATATTCCACGTGCCAGAATGGCACACCTTGTTATTCGAACTGGCACATCGTAGTAATGAGCAGTAAAACATACTTTTAAGAGTCCAAGGCAATAATTTATTATTTTCAGAGATTCTATTACACTCTTTCACAAGTAGAATTCATTACAATTTTATTAGTACATCGTAGATAAGAATATACTTTGTATTTTTAGGCTAAAACATGTCTTTCCAAAATATTCCACCAAAATTCCAACTGTCAGCGTTCAGAGCTGATTCCAGACTGAGAAAAGCTGAAGCCCGTTTTTCATTCGATCTGCCATCTCTTCTCAATTTCAAATTCAAATCTCAATCAGAACAGAGCGAATAAAAACGGCTTTACAAAGGCGGGTCAGTCTGCTCTGACCTTACAATAATGTACAACTAGCTTAAGGAAAGGTCTAGGTATTATAGTCCATGGTACCTATGGTATGTCTATGGCTTTAAGAAAATAAAATAGACATATGTCATGTCAGATAAAACGTCACAGTAGAAAAATATTAGAAGAAGAATTATAAATTACGAATATAATTTAAGTTTAGATATTTAAAACAGTCAGAGATAACTAAATATGCTTTCCAGATGTAATAATACAAAGAATATATAGTATGTATGTATGTACTAAGCATTTTTAGCAAGAAGACGTAATAAACAAGAATATTCGATATCTGCTGTGATTTCGTGGTATCGCTAGGGATTTCGTGTAAACCCAGGTATCCTCATTTCCCTGCAACATATGGAAACATGGCAGTGTTATTACGTTCATCTTTGTATTAATTGGCTTACAGGAGTCAATTTCATATAAGCTGAATACTTTTTTGAGCAATGATAGCACGCTCCTTCTCTGTACTGTTGCGCCAACATATTACACCGTATCTGAGGATAGAGCTAACGGAACCGTGGTAAGCTGTTAGGAAAGCTCCTTTAAAAGCTTTCATAACATAACTCCTGTATTCTCCGAAGGGTTAAGCACCTATAGTAAAAGCTTACAAACCCAAAACATCCTAACAAGAAATAATTCAATAACGCTCCACTTAATTCCGCCACCTACTAAAATTATAACAAGCCAACGGTATAACAACGTCACAAGATGTCGAATTTTAATGAACGCATACATTTCCTCTATAATTACCCGTGGCGGAGTAATCAACAGGAATTGAGCGGCGTCAGGCCTAATCCGATGACGTCACTAATTTGAATATTAGTTAGCCAGACGCGTGATCACAATGAACACTGATCGGTTTACGGTTCAAGTTTATGTTGACGTTTACGAGCCAACTTCGACTATGTTTCGGTTTGGTATTTTGATTAAAGAGTTATGTACTAGCCTGTACATGCGTGTTTGCTTGTATAGTTTGTTTTAATGGCTGTTCTATTGTCTCATTTTGTCGAAGTTAATTTATTGCCAGATGGGGAACCGGCCGTTATAAAGGTTGAAACTAAATGTATTGTGACCAGCCTGTATTGAGTGGACTGTGTACTCTGATAACTATATATTTACACTTTTTGCGTCATATTCACAGACAGAAGTTCTGTAAATTTACAAAAAAAAAACTTAAATTCACTGAAAAACCATACAGCGTAAACGGCAGTTAGTGTATACCAAAGAAGAAAATTTCATGCTCTATCTAGGCATGAAAGTTTATATAGGAATTCGTAATTTATTTCCGATGGGAAACCCCATTTCGCTTGCTCACTGCATAAACATCTGCAAGTAAAGAAAGAAACTAGTCTTAACTAATCTTTAAGAAATAAACTAGTCTCTAACTTACAAACTCCCAAATTAGTCGTTTCAATCCAATAATTTATTCTAATCTTCAACTATGCTTTACAAAGGGTTACAACTTAAGTACCTATTAGATAAAGAAAATGGCTACATACATCAGCTATAGAACAAAAAAGCATTACGTTACAATAATGTGTTATTCTGATAAGTTATTTACGAGAACATCCATTTTAATGGCTTCGTCCTATCTATGTATTGAACATTAAGCCTTAACTTATTTGTTGGTATATTTGAAGATAAAACTGAAGCAGATTTATGTTTTTCAGCCTCGGTAAATGGCAGTGATTTGGATTGATTTGCGATTTCGTTGATTTGAGGTTTAAAACGCTGGCAATTCTCAAAGATACACAGAAATATTTGGTACAGATAAGGTCATATTTTATAGTCGTTTTTTTTTCTATCTTGTGTTTTTTTTTATCATTTTTATTTTTCAATTGATCTGTCCTAAGGTATTTTATAATATTTTACAGCCATCTCTGTGTTATTCTATTTTCTGACCAATCGGTTGAATTAATCTTTGAGTAAGAAACTTTTAGATGTTCAGTTAACTTCAAAATAGTATGTAGCTTTAAAGTTGTGCCATTAAACTTGAAACTGTTCGGACGTTAACTCTTAAGTACACAATGAGTCAAATTGCTCGAATTCAGTTCTTCCTTTGAAACTGAAGAGGCGAGAGAGGGAAGCGAATTTCACTTTGTAACTTGCTTGCATGGTTACTTTGTCGACTATACAAAGTAGAGCACCATTTACGTTCAACGGACTGCTCAAAATCTGGGGCATCTTAGGCTTTTTGACTACCTCTGTCTTTCTCTGTAAGAGTAAGTTTTAAGTGAAATTAAATTGCTTTAAAAAAAATGCAGCTGTTTCATCCAGAAGGTCGTCATTTCTAATAATAAGATAGCTGACATTGTGGTAACCTTATTGTTATTCAGTTTCATTACATCAATATCATTTCAACCGAAATATGTCCACTGCCAGACATGGGCCTCCCTCAGAAGTCGCCACATTGACCCCTTCGCACCAACCCATATGGCAAACGAGCTAAATGATTCCTATAGGTACCTAGATAGATATAATTATTATAAAAAATCGCCCAAGTGCGTGTTGGACTCGTGCACGAAAGGTTCCATACCATTATCGCAAAAAATGGCAATAATATCACGTTTGTTGTATGGGAGCCCCACTTTAATATTTATTTTTCAATACAGTTGTTAAACATGGCGTACTTTCAGAGGTTATAATTATGATTCGAAAATTAAATCTTTTGCATAGGCATATTTTTGTTACGCGGGCGTGACTTTTGTTTACGAGCTCAATCTTTACTTTTGCAGTTGTGTTTTAAAGGAGATGTTCCAGAAATGTATGGAGCCTGGGCCAGCTCTATGTACACTTTATGTAAAATTGCTGTATATTCTAGTAACTGCTTTTTATTGTTAATTTTCTTTAATTTCACTTCGTTTCAATGTAAACTCAAATTATTTTTGTCAAGTAGAGCAACACAATTTACAATCAAACATGGTGGGTCAGATCAGCAGTTGGCGAAGAATGACATTTTGACAATGACAGTTTGCGCAGAATGTCATTTTGACAATGACATTTGTTTGACGTGTCATCGTAACATCTGCGTCAATAAAAACAACACTAATTCAATTGCAATAGAGAAGCAATCAATTAATGTCCGTAGTAGTAAAACAATCAGTAAAAACTCCGAAACATATCCAATTCAAAGTCAAAGCAAAGAAAGACTTAAAAAACTATAAATGATCATTTTTGTTACTCCTGTACCCTTCTTCAAATTAATTTGTTAGTATTTTTATGGAATTCCCCTATTTTTTCTTATTTATCTATGAAGTGTACATAGTGATGGCCCAAAATCAAACATCTCCTTTATAAGTCAATTTAAAAAAGTTTAGTAGTAAGGAGTTTTAATGCATAGAATAAAATGGGAAAGATTTTATACGACGAAAAATGAATGATTCCGTACGTTTTAGCATTGAATTCTCAAAAGTCTTTTACATGGTTGTTTAATATATTTAATTACCAGTGTAACACAACAACAATGGCGTCGCGTCAATACGTCTCCTGCGCGGTCCGAACCAACGTGTGCTACCCGCCGCCGCAAGCGTCGACGAGACCCTCGGCGCATATAAAAGGCCCGAGCCCGGGCTAAGAAGGCAGTATGCGTTTGGTACGGTTCGGGAGCATACACTGCACTGTATCTGTGTCGTTTGCTTCTTGTGCTGTCTTCGTTAGCGAAACCACACAAAAGGCTCATGATACGCGACGCTGCCGCACTGTTAGGAACTTAGAACTTTAGCTTAGGACATGAATATTTTATATTGTAATTACAGTCAGTTAGTTTTATAAATAAACTCTTGTTACTTCCATATTGCGCGTTTAGTTTATCTCTCTATACACCCCCTCTTACACCAGTTTTAATTTAATTATTTTCACATAAACATTTGTCAAAAATCGAATAGGCTGTATAGGCTGTTTTCGTTGTAAAAAAAAAACAAATCAAATTTTTTGATTTGTTTTTACTATTCCCCACAACTGTATTGAAACGTGTGATACACGGGTGTGTAGGTTATTGCAAATTCTTGCCATTAAAAACCCTCGCCTTCGGCTCGAGCTTGTTAATGACAGCTCGTTTGCAATAACCTACTTTCCACCCTTGTATCACAATGTACTATTACTGTTTTTAGTATTTTTTGTTATAGCGGCAACAGAATTACATCTTACATCTAGCTATCACGATTCATGAGATACACCCTGGTGACAGACAGACAGACAGATGGACAGTGGAGTCTTAATAATACGGTCCCATTTTTAACCTTTGGGTAAGGAACCCTAAAAACCAGTCAAGTGCTAATAATCGGACTACAAACAGCTAAATCTACCAAAATAATTAATTAGTTAACATTACTGAAGTTCATAAATAATGAAAGCACCGAACATTGCTCTAACGACAAGATAAACTGGATTGAGGAACAAAATTTACAGTTTGCCGTTGAAAAACTGTTGTCTCCATACATCGACATAGGTCGATGTCAGTTTACCAACTGCAATTAAGTGATATTTTTACTTATTTTAAGTAAGTCAACGGCATTAGAATGACTTCTTGCCAAATTTCATGATTATAGGTAAACGGGAAGTGCTCTATAGGTTTTGATTCCCGCGCGATTTGTCAAATATGCGACACAAACAAGAATAGTTAGATTTTTTCACAGCTTCAGGGAGTTGCAGACCTGAGTATATAATGATTTCATTTCAACTTGATACCTTCAGGTGATCCAGAGAAAAAGGTCTTGACACACGGATAGACAGACAATAAAGTGATCCCATAAAGTATAAGGGTACCTTTTAATCCTTTTCTGAAATGAAACGCTAAACAGAAGTCTAAAATCTCAAAAACTACGCAAATTGCTATAATGTATTAAAAGCAAATATATCTAGTAATGAAATCAAATACATGTTTTATCACTTTTTCCTCGGTCAGCAAATGTGTTAAGTTAGATGTTAGATGAAATCTCGTTCTAAAAAGAGATTTCTCCCAAACTTCAGGCATAAAAACCGCAATAACTGTCAAGCAAACGATACGCAGCCAATCTCCATAGATCTTTTAACCGATAACTTAAGCAATATTTATGCCTAACACGGTCTTTGTGTGTTTATCGTCTATACTCTATTCAATAAACTGAATGAGAAAAGATTTTTTGCCTCGTGAAAGTTCCACGTCACAAATATTGTAGATAAAGTAAAGTACTATATTTTTTTTCATTGTGATTGAACGAGTTTCTATTTATTTTATACCTCCAATTTCATCAAAAGTTTAATCTTGTAGATGGCAAAGGAATAGTAAATATATGTCGTGGTGACCCAGTGGCTAAGACCTCGCCTCTCGTGCTTGAGCTCGTGGGTTCTGAGTTTATCTTGGATATCACAGGCAAAGATGAAGTAAAACATCGTGAGGAAACCTGGAGTTATATATAGTTATGGTAGGTCTGAAATAGCCAAGTCAAAGGCCTGTGGGTTTCCCAGAGGCGGCTCAGTTAACTTTGACTCCAGAGGTGAACATGCCTCACACGAAAAGAAGAAGAAGAGAATATCATAATTTTAGATTCAATCAATTTGCCAAGCCGTTTCCAACAACGTTGTGGTCAGCTTCTAGTCTAACCAGATTAAACTGAGTACCAGTCATTTATATGAAGCAACTGCCTATCTGACCACGACAACACAGTAACTGGGTAACACGATACCCCTAAAGCAAGGCTGGTATCAGAAGTTCTAGCTACTGTCTATCCGTATCGTTTATTAAAGATTACAAATTACAGCCGGGATCAAAGGCTTGACGTGCTTTCTGAGACACGAAGGAATCTCAGTACGTAAAGATGGTCACGCATCCAAGGAAAGTTTCGACAAGCGATGCTTATTGTTTTCCGAGATTGCTCGAAATTGATCATCGCCTCGTGCGGCTGTTATTATTTCTGTTCCGCAATCATATATTATATAGTATAATACCTAATTGCGGATCTTTAAGTAATAATGCCGCAGATGAACTTGCTAAGCGGGGCGCCGAGATATTAGTACTAGGCCCGTACCCGTACCCACTTCTCCCCTGCCATTCTCACAATTTCGTGCGTGGATTCGCCAGAGATCAACAGAACTCCATAATACCAGATGGTCACGGGCACCAGACTGTAGACGGTCAAAACTGGCTTTGCCAAATGTAAACCCGCGTGTAACTAAAAAACTACTCTGCCTTAGTAGAAATATACTAAAGGGACAATAACGGGCCATACCCTCATTAACAAGCGTCTTCTCAACATAGGCATCACAGACAGCCCACTTTGAACGCAAAGTAATCCTCGAAACAGTGAGGTCGCACCATGAAGCCTGTGAAGCCCCCAGGAAGCTTCTGTGCCTTTGGACGGAGCTAGGCTGGCTATGTTAGCCAGTACCCTCACGCACAACGGACCGAATGGGAGTTTAAGTGCGGAAACGGGAGTCCCTAGCTACTACTACTCATAACTAATTCTTCAAATCTTCTATGATCACGACCGAGAGTAGATTATGTATGCCTTGCCTATGCGGCTATGCCTGTTTAAATGGTTATCAGTCTGCCAAGACCGCTGTGTGAACCAGAAGTATGTCGTTGACGTCACTATATGCAATTATTTAGCAATTCGTTTATATTTGAAACTATTCTTTAAACATGGAATTCCAACTACATGGAATTTTTTTATTTTGTCAATTCCACCTCATTATTCTTAAACCACTGCAACTCCTGAAAGCCAGAATCAAAAGTGGCGACCACCAGAAAAGCGATGAGGCAACGAAGCTCGAAAAAGTCCCGGAGAATGAATTAATCAGAAAAGAATAACGGAACGGACCAAAAGGAAAAAAATAAAATCATTTCATGGGCTATCCGATTTTAACCGATAACTTAAGCAATATTTATGCCTAACACGGTCTTTGTGTGTTTATCGTCTATACTCTATTCAATAAACTGAATGAGAAAAGATTTTTTGCCTCGTGAAAGTTCCACGTCACAAATATTGTAGATAAAGTAAAGTACTATATTTTTTTTCATTGTGATTGAACGAGTTTCTATTTATTTTATACCTCCAATTTCATCAAAAGTTTAATCTTGTAGATGGCAAAGGAATAGTAAATATATGTCGTGGTGACCCAGTGGCTAAGACCTCGCCTCTCGTGCTTGAGCTCGTGGGTTCTGAGTTTATCTTGGATATCACAGGCAAAGATGAAGTAAAACATCGTGAGGAAACCTGGAGTTATATATAGTTATGGTAGGTCTGAAATAGCCAAGTCAAAGGCCTGTGGGTTTCCCAGAGGCGGCTCAGTTAACTTTGACTCCAGAGGTGAACATGCCTCACACGAAAAGAAGAAGAAGAGAATATCATAATTTTAGATTCAATCAATTTGCCAAGCCGTTTCCAACAACGTTGTGGTCAGCTTCTAGTCTAACCAGATTAAACTGAGTACCAGTCATTTATATGAAGCAACTGCCTATCTGACCACGACAACACAGTAACTGGGTAACACGATACCCCTAAAGCAAGGCTGGTATCAGAAGTTCTAGCTACTGTCTATCCGTATCGTTTATTAAAGATTACAAATTACAGCCGGGATCAAAGGCTTGACGTGATTTCTGAGACACGAAGGAATCTCAGTACGTAAAGATGGTCACGCATCCAAGGAAAGTTTCGACAAGCGATGCTTATTGTTTTCCGAGATTGCTCGAAATTGATCATCGCCTCGTGCGGCTGTTATTATTTCTGTTCCGCAATCATATATTATATAGTATAATACCTAATTGCGGATCTTTAAGTAATAATGCCGCAGATGAACTTGCTAAGCGGGGCGCCGAGATATTAGTACTAGGCCCGTACCCGTACCCACTTCTCCCCTGCCATTCTCACAATTTCGTGCGTGGATTCGCCAGAGATCAACAGAACTCCATAATACCAGATGGTCACGGGCACCAGACTGTAGACGGTCAAAACTGGCTTTGCCAAATGTAAACCCGCGTGTAACTAAAAAACTACTCTGCCTTAGTAGAAATATACTAAAGGGACAATAACGGGCCATACCCTCATTAACAAGCGTCTTCTCAACATAGGCATCACAGACAGCCCACTTTGAACGCAAAGTAATCCTCGAAACAGTGAGGTCGCACCATGAAGCCTGTGAAGCCCCCAGGAAGCTTCTGTGCCTTTGGACGGAGCTAGGCTGGCTATGTTAGCCAGTACCCTCACGCACAACGGACCGAATGGGAGTTTAAGTGCGGAAACGGGAGTCCCTAGCTACTACTACTCATAACTAATTCTTCAAATCTTCTATGATCACGACCGAGAGTAGATTATGTATGCCTTGCCTATGCGGCTATGCCTGTTTAAATGGTTATCAGTCTGCCAAGACCGCTGTGTGAACCAGAAGTATGTCGTTGACGTCACTATATGCAATTATTTAGCAATTCGTTTATATTTGAAACTATTCTTTAAACATGGAATTCCAACTACATGGAATTTTTTTATTTTGTCAATTCCACCTCATTATTCTTAAACCACTGCAACTCCTGAAAGCCAGAATCAAAAGTGGCGACCACCAGAAAAGCGATGAGGCAACGAAGCTCGAAAAAGTCCCGGAGAATGAATTAATCAGAAAAGAATAACGGAACGGACCAAAAGGAAAAAAATAAAATCATTTCATGGGCTATCGAATCGAGAGATTTTTACCCGAAATCAGGTTACACAGATTACACAGTTGCTTGCACTCTCTACCTCTCACTACATCTGTGTACCACATACATTTTTATACAAGTCTACGCGAGTTTGATTAGAAAAGTTAGATGTGCTAATATCTAAGTTAGTTTCGAAATTATAACGTTGCTCGGGCAGGCTCGGGACTCGGGCTAGAAACTGATGAAAGTACTGTTTACTTAGCCAACATTGTTTATTGGTTTTTGCGTAGTTATTCTGATACTCATTGAATAAGTATAAAAGGTACCTTTCCGCTTGAGCGCTTAAATGACACTTGACGCCTTTGTTTTACTATTGTGTCGGTTAATTAGCACTCAAGCGGATAATGATGTTAGAAGCACTGGAAGTGATGAGGACTTTTTACCGACTTTAAAAAAAGGAGGTTATCAATTCGACACATATGTATATAATATTGTTGGAATTGCACAATGTTTATATTATATTACTCTATGTGGGCATCTAAATACGTGTGCCAAATTTCATAAGTGTATGTATGTATGTACGTATGTTTTTCCACGCATATCTCCGAAACTAGTCATCGGATTGTGATCATTCTTTTATTGGATTAGGTATCTCTCAACTTAGGGAACAGTACGTACAAGATCCATCAAAATCAGTTCAGCAGTTTTCTTGATATGGAACGTAGACAGACAACCGAACTCCTTAACGACAAACAGCTCGTATGTGTAATTGGGTATTTTCAATCCTAGGTACCTTTACAGGACTTGTTCACTTCATTCACAAAAAATAAACCGATTTCCAAAGCAGAACACTTAAAAGAGCAAAACTAACTTTAATTTCGGAAGTTGGAGTCACAAAACGACAAAAATAATAAGATACCAAGGACACTGACTTCCGAAACGAACGCTATTTTGCTCTTTTAGTGTTTTGCTTTGGAAGTCGGTTTTTAAAAATGGTAAAAAATCTGAGAGTTTACTATTTCACAAAGTTCGTGAGACTGGCGCCAGTTTTCGCAACTCCTGCAAAAACTGTCATATAGGTGACATTGGAATACCTAATTGGATAAGTTCAGATTCCATTTCAGTTTTGGAAACACTCTTCTCCGTCTTCTTTTAAGATCCTATACTATAGTTGCATCTGCATGCATACGTGTAGACACTTTGAATGACATAAATCCAATTCAAAATATACCGTTCGAGAATGTCAAAATTCGGTGCATTTGCAATATGTCGAGAACGCACCGCGGTACCTACGTTGTGGATATAATTATGTGTACGATTGCAGTGGCGGACTGTATTGCATTTGATGAGGGCTTGAAAATCAATATAAACAAGTACAATTTAAAAATCCCCCGACACATTTTTATTTCATGCTACATAATTTATCTCGTAGGAAAAACGCTTTGCTCGACAATCTATTGAACTCGTTATTAGGATAAGATATCGTGCGAAAACACCCAGATCCAAACAGTAAAACGCCCATAACATTTAAAAGGCTGAATCGATTTTCGTCTAACTTAGCTAAGAACATTCTCGTTAAAGTCACCTTTGAAACAAAAAATAATTCAAAATCGGTTCATCCGTTTAGAAGCGGATGCCACAGACAGATACACAAATACGCATATACACAAATACACAGGTATGCACATCAAGCTTATAACAACCCTCTTTTTCCGTCGGAGATTAAAAATCGCTTATCCATCTAACATAAGTTGGATAATGAAGAACCTTCAAGAAGGTCGCTAATTCTAACCTAAGCAACGTACAAACTTGGCTGAGTGTTAATCCTTTATCTCAATGAGCAGTTCACATCTATCGCTCGCCAATACGAGAGAAGATCATCCATTTGCTAACACCTGTACTTAGTTAGAGATGCAGGTCCAATACAGATATCTGTTTCTAGTCCGAATGTTTGCGTGTTTAATTGCTACCACAGCACAAATCGTATCGTGGACCTACCCATACAATTTGTAAGGCTCAACCGAAATGGGCTATTCCAGAGGCCGTTAGCGATGAACTAGCAATTTGCCATTACACGTAGAAAATTGCGATCTTAATCGTAATGTACGAAGTGGATTTACTGAGTATTGGTAGAGATTAAAGTTTAACAAACTTCAATTAAAATTCATGCCTTTGTTAGAAGTTAGGCATTACTATAGTAGCTCTAATAAACGTAAAATTAAAATGTTTAATAATCACGCGATAGCAATGGTATGACTTACTTGACTTAATGTTCTATGTCTCCTAGATGGGGTAGAAGGCGTCCATAGAAGTTTTGCATCACGATTGATCTTGAACTTCACGCTTCACCTCGCTACACGTCATTCCTACGCTCATCGCTTCTGGCAAAACGGTGCAACGTCAGGTTGGACGGGGATGGCCACGCTTACTTTTTCCTTGGGGAGTCCAAAGCTTGCTTGTTGATCTGGCGGTCGATCAGGCTCTCGTGGCATTTCTCCAACAGCTCTACGTTGGAAATGATACCAATAGTATACGCATTGCATTATTGAATTTTTAATTTCAAAGTCACACATTTAGAAATTTTCAGGTATCAAAAAAATGTGTCACTTCAAAAAATCGAGTATTAAAGGACTTTTTGGGCTCCACATAGTATTTCAGTTTTATAAGATTGAAATTTTGAATAACCTTCACGGTTTATCAAAACCACTGATATTGTTTATGCAATGAACGTCAATTATGCGGTATTATTTGATGAGATAGGAATATATTGACTTCCTTGGTTTATACCAAATAATTTGCATTCTCATTCGCAGAATTCGCATCAATCTTTAAGGAAGCGTTTACAGCAAAAAAGCCGAACCAAAGAGCTTCTTAGTGGGTGGTTTTTGAAATAACCGATTCAATTAGAATATAGATGTGTTACTTAACTTTTTGTTGTTCAATAAAGTATATTCTATTCTATTCTATAATATTCACACTGCTGGAACACGGAGCGAGCCGTAAGGGTGCCTATCCACTTGGCGCGGCGAAAAGAGGAACTCTGCTCGCAAACGGTGTATTTATGCTATTCGATTGGTTGGCTCCATTCCTCTTTTCTCCGCTCCGTGCCAAGTGGACATGTAGCCTTATCCTCCATGTGGACACTGTTCAGGTTTGTGGATATTATACGTCTTTGGTAACAAAAAAACCGGATAGAAATATCAAAAATTTCATAATAATTAACTAAATATTTAAGGCCCATTCCCTCTTTCACAGAGAGGAAAAGGCTTGTATCACAGCAGTGGAAACATTAAAAAGCTGATGATGATGAAGAATCTTCGGCAAAGATAGGTACAGAAGTGTCTGTGCAGGTTAATCCACATGTTGTACATTCAAAGAACAGCATAGTCTGCACAAAAATAGCTATTCAAATACACTTGTCGGTTTACTAGTGCAATGAGCCTACACAACTAATCCTCGCCAGTTGACTAAAATGTATGCTTTGTAGGTAAAATGTACCTACAAAGGTTCCTACCTGGTTCAGATCAAACTGAACCAGTCAACGTAGAAAATAAAACACGCTATTTCTCACTAATCAAAGTAGGCTTTAATAGAATCAAATCAAATCGAATTATATGTAAACGTAATCAATCCTCAAAAGCCCGAATCTAAATCAGTATTCGAGAGAGGTATTAAGGATAAAATCGAGCAAAACCACTTATAATCAATTTGCAGCAGTTAAAAGCCAATGCAGTATATAAAGGGGTGTGCCTACGTGCGGCTTGCAAGCTTGAACAGTGAATAAGCCGGCGCCACTCTCGCTGCGATCCCAAACCGGTGGCAACGCCGGCTCCTGATTAAACTCATAAATTGGCACGCCAGATGGCGCGCGCCGCGCTGTAAATCTGCAACCAATACGACATTTGTCTCTATTCCCCCCGGTGCGATTACATCTCGTTATCTGGCCCGTAATCAATTCCGTTATAAAACCCATTCGTCAGTGTTATTGAATAATACCCACCGAGGCCATGAAGCGAGCCTGAAGCGAAACTACAAAGGTGAGTATTTCGTATTTTTTATTTCAGTTTTCATTGCTCTTATTGTTTCGTTCGTAATAAAAGTATCTGAAAATGAAGCAATGGGCTTTGAAATACCAAGTTTCACGTTTCAGATTTCAGTGCTAGAATCCAGCTCGCGTCACGCATTCCGCCTCGGATGGCGCGTAATAAATCTACATTTATTTCGGAATATATTTTCGTATTTTTCGTTTATAATCAAACTTATTGTTAACGTAGACGAAAATATTCAGAGATATATCAGTTGCGTGGGAAAAATATATTAAAAGTTATTAATAACTTGTGAGCACGTGTGAAAATATTATTAATGAGTTCGTCTCATAGCTGTGTTGATTGATTAGATTTGTGAGATTGCGAAAATAATGAAACAGAACATGTGAAAAAAGGTGGACACTCTGTATCGTCTAATGAGTCGCTTACATGTATTTCATCTTGGTTGTAGATTAGCCGATTAAGAGTTTTATTAATGAAATGGCTTCATAAATGCTTACCTATATCACCTACCTAATTTTCATAAACATAATGGCAATTTCACTTAAGCCCGCAATGATCCAAGATCTTCTGAATCCTCCGAGTAACGCTCCTCCTGTAAAGCTAGAAATTATTTTAGTGGTGTGTCATACCATGCTAAGTAGAGTATATTAAGTCTTCAAATCCAATTAATTCAATTTACATGTTCTACAGAAATAACTTTACAAAATAATCATGAGGTACCATCGTAAATTTCAACAGTACTGGTCCTGTCTACGCGACGTACAATTATAAAGTGGAATTTAATTTACCAAAGGAAACAAGACGAAGGGACAGATAGAGAAAATTACGAGTGTTCCTCGAAACGAACTTTCCAACAGTTTATTTGGTTCCCCGTATTCGACTTATAACACTGTATGTACGCTGTTCCTACTGAGAAACTTGAAACGGGTGCTGTTTAAAGTAAACTCGAGTATTTGTTTATTGTACAACGTACCTGATATCTAGCAGTGGTGTTTAGTTACTTTGTTTGTTTTTCAAATGAAAAGTATTGCTTGATTAGAAATACTGATAAACGAAAATAATCTTTTTAAATAAAGTCCATTGCAAGGTAGGTATTAAGCCTTTATTTTAAATTAGACTAATCATACTATTTTTTGTGTTTTGATTTTTTTGTTTCAATTTAACAAAAATCTTGCCCGATTGAAAACAAGAACATTAAGGAAACAAAAGTAAGTTTGTAAATTATTATTTTATTTTTATCAACGGGTTGTCGGGTACAAACAATATCATATTGCGTAACTTTATTTGAAAGATCGAAATACATTATAAAACATCACAAAACACACAACACACACACACACACACACACAATAACACACAATATAACACACAAACAATATCACACACACACACACAATACTCACACACACAACACATTATATCATTTATTGCTTGATAATTATGTTTTAAAATCCTTCTGCAGACAGACAGCATAAATTTATATTGTTTTATTATATATAAATAATACAGCATAAATTACATAAAACTTAACAGTCAAAATAATAACGGGTGCGTGTGCTTTAAGGTTTTAATAAATCTAATGTTACGCAATTAGAGTGCAGGTGAGTTTATAATATAAGTATTGCCAACGGCTTCACCTGCGTGGAAGTCGAATATCGCCCAAGTATTAAAGTGTCCTACACACTAAGCCAGGCTCCGTTCAGATTTTGAGGTTTGCTTGATTAACAAAGAGCCAGACTTTTAGGCGCAGATACCCTTGAGTAGCTGATTTTAAAACGAGAATCACGTCTATACGGCTATTCGTAATTTTTTGGAAAATGGTATATATTACATTTATCCATTTTCCTAATAATTTGATTTATTAAAATTTTGAGTTTTATTCGTATAACATTGTATATTTGATTTTTTAGTTATGTCTAAAACGGACAAAAACACGAGAACCGCACCAAAGCCGCTGGGTATATTTTTATCTGGGTTTATTTTTATCTCAATCACACCATCTCAAGGACAATTTAATTATCTACATTTTGATCCGAGGCTTTTTTTTAAAGATCTATAATCTATAATAATAAGGAAAGTGCAAAAATCTACTAAATTTTTCTTTCCCTCATGGTCGTTGGCGTTAAGGTCTAAAAAAGAAGGTCTATCCACACATATCGGGGCCATGCCCGGGACGTGACAAGACCGGGCCCATTCATTGAAGCTCCGTCACTAGCCCGTGCACGGCCCGTGCATGAACGAGTTCATATAAAATTTACACACCGATATTTTTTAGAGCCCCTGACGGGGCACGGTCCGTCCACGTCCCGGACACGGCCCTGATATGTGTGGATAGACCTTCTTTGATCTTAAGAAATTTTATATTGGCAGCATTGATCAACCAGATGTAACGTTGAAGTAGAGCATTTACTGCCAGGTTAAAACTTGAAATACCGCCACACTAAAAGTCAGTATGACACAATAAAGTCTACCGTGCTTAATGTTGTAAAAACACCGCTAACCCGTCATACGCTGGGCGTATTCACGCCATAAAATTAATGTTATATTTTACGCCACGATGACACATAATAAATAACCTTATGTACGATATTCAGATTGCTTCATCACAGGTTATTATGTGAAATCTGTGTGTTGTTTTGCCAAAAATCTGGCACGTTCGAGTACAATTTTATGACATACAGATTATGTCACAGTCTACTGAAATGAAAGAGATTACAAAATCACCGTGCAATTATTTCGGTACCCATTACAGATATGGACGTGGGCAAAGCAAAGATGTTGCGTTAGTAGGACTCCCAGTGGATGAGCGATGACCTAGTTAAGGTTACTGGAATTCGCTGGATGCGAGAGGCACGTGACCGATCAATGTGGGGACACTTGGGGGAGGCTTTTGTTCAGCAATGGACGTCTTTCGGCTGAAATGATGATGATGATGATGAAAGCAAAGACAGATCTAAATGGTAAGCTTGTAATCTAATTTTTATTTACCATTGATTATTAAAAAAAAAAACAATATCGGTGGAAAATTACTACTCATAACCCTGCCTCTGTTCTTTGTTTATCTATAATTGTACAAGTTCAGTATTTCTTTTTACAGGATCTAAATATATCACACTATTTCGTCCTTTGACCTTAAAGCTGACTCATTCGTTTACAAAAAGAACACTTATTAGGCAAACATTTTCCTCTCTAACTTTGGACATTTCCAATTTTACTTGGAAACTTGAGGAAAAAACAAGATGTTTCTGAATCACTTGTTTTTCTAGATTTGTTTCAGGCGTATTTTTAGCAACGGATGTCCGTAATTATTCATCCGTTTGCATTTTGGATACATAGAACTTAGAATTGTTTCATGTGTCTTTTTCTAAAATAAAAAAAATACTATTCTTCTAAACCGAAGACATTCTTTTTCTTAGCTTGTCGATGGCAAATATAAAAAGTAAAATATTGCGTTTGGCCCAGAATTCAGCCACGGCAACACCATTAGGTGACGCAGTCATGAGGTCTTTGCAATTGCAGGGCATGCTGCGCACTCCGTGAGATGGGCCATGGTCTGCGGGGAGATACTGCACAAGCACTGAAGACTAGTGCCATCAGAGAGCCCCCACCTGTGGAGGTTGTCTTTGCTGCCATAACCATACCAACCAACCATAAATAGACTCCGCACTCAGGTTGGTGACCTGAGTGCGGAGTCTATTTATGGTTTTCCAGGTCAACCACAGCAGTGTGTACCCAGGCGGAAGGCTCTCCGACGGCCCGATGAAATTTTCAGGAGCCTTGAGTTTCTCTCGCCAAAGGCCGCATCTCGCCGAAGAGGAGTTGCCATCACATAGACCCAAGCATCCTAGAAAACTTTTCCGGCTTTTTAGGCGCTGGGACACTGAGCTGCAATTGTGCATTGGGTGACGTGGGTCGTTTTCTAGTTTCGCCCTCTCTATGCAACTTGCTACTGCGAATTTCCGGGGGCGCCACGCCGATAAGTGGATACAGCATTCGTAAAGGAGTCGGTTTGAGGCAGCCTGTGGCAATCCAGCACGCCTCATTTAGAGCTGTATCCTTTTATTTGGAGTGGGCAGAGCGGCTTCATACTGGACTTGCATATTCACCAGCGGAGAAACAGAGTGCCATGCCAGTCGTTTGCAGGACTTGAGGAGACGCCCCCCGAACCGAAGATATTAATTGGGTTATTTTAAACACATCGTGAGGATAAACAATTTAATTAACACGCGGCACCACTTCAGTATCATAATCCGATTCTTATAAATAAGATTTTCTTGACGTGAATGAAGCTCCACCATTTTTGTGAGAAAATAGAATATACCTATATTATGAACTCTCAAGAACTTTACATTAATAATTTATACAAAGTGCTCCTTAATATTCCCGTGAACAGTTCCACAAAATTGTCCCCTTCGAATTACATTTTTAATAATCTTATAGAGAGTCGCATATATAAAGTTTGCAGATGTGTCCAAGTCCTCCTTGGAGGCTGGAAGTGATAACAATGGGAAGGCATTTCAATGAAATTTGCATTAAAATACGTAGAGTGGTGCAACGAAGCCTTTGTGATGAGTCTCTGAAGATGCCCTGTGAGAGCAAGTTTAGTTTTAAAAATGTAAAGAAAAACTTAATTCTCATCATGAAGCAAGTAATATTATTTAGATTTTAAAGAGGTATTTTTGTAAATTAATTTAAGAGACAGATACTGTTATTCACTTTGCATGTCCAAGCATGAATCCGATTGCACTCGCTGTTCAAAGTCTTTGAATGTTGCCAAAGACCAAATACTTATATTTAAAAGAACGTAAAATATTTATCCAATTTTCATCGTTCAAACAAAAAATAAATTGTAAAAAAATTAAAGTTATTCAAAATATAATAAAACTTGTTTATATTTTGTAAAATAGAAGCACTTGTTCAAATAAAACTTTTACAGTTATATCACAAACATGCTTGTATTACATAATTACTCAATTCTCTCGAGAAAATGCTCACTAAAACTCTAAAACTAATAATTTATAGTAACAGACTAAATGAAACAGTTTGTTTCGCAGCTGAAACATAAACATTGCGAACGTAAAGTGGATTTTAATGAACGTGAAATATAATATTATGTAGTTTGAAAAAATATGTTAGGAAATTGTTTATACCTGTCTGTGGTAAGTCACTCCGAAAATATATTTCTTCGATAATTTTAAACTAGAGTCAGTACTAGCCCATTTCATCATCATCAATCAGCCTTAAGATATACGAGGAGGGATCAAAAAATAGTGAGAATGAGATAGAATATAATGACTATTGATAACTTAATAATTTATTTTTCTACATAGTTGCCGAGTCCAGCGCTTTTCCAAGGCTTCAATCCCTTTCCCATAAAAAGTTTTGTCTTGGTCCTGCAAAAAGCTCTCCACGGCATCCATCACCTCGTTATCATCTTCGTACCTGTTTCTCCTTAAGTATTTTTTTCAATTTGGGGAACAGATAAAAATCAAATTGTAAAATTTATATTCCTATTCATAGTTATTGTAATCATTGTCTTTCTTTTATTTATTTTATTTTAGAAATTGACTTACACACTGTTCCGTTGTTGTTGAAGGAGGTATTTTACCTATGTTTGCAATATTTGTAAGTATGTGAGAACCATGTTCCTACTTATCAAATTAATTAATTGTTAATGCTTTTTAATACTTTATACCTGTACGTAGTATAATGTGTAAAGCTATTCTGTGTGCATCGTCCTCACATATATTAATTTATTAATGTTTGTACTTATGTAAATATTGTAAAACACCATTTTTTTTTAAAAAGAGTAGGTATGGAGTTTCTTGTGCGTCCTTCTCCATAACAACCTACTTTCCGAATGCACGGTAGAATCAATTTTATTACTTGTAAATTTTAATTTATTTAACGTTCAAAGGTGCCGTTTAATGGCCTAGTTGAACAAATATATTTGACTTTGACTTTGAAAATCGCTAGCCACCAGATCTGATGAATAAGGGGGGTGGTTATCCAATTCGTAGCCAGCTTGCTGAATGGCAGCCATCGCAACTGCCGAACTGTGCGTGGGTGCGTTGTCGTGATGAAACAAAAATTCGTAATTTAACGGACATAAAGACAGCCCGTTTAGTATACTTTAGCTATTTTCATAGTGTAATGTCGTACGGTATTCTGTTGTGGGGAAATGCCGTCGACATCCAGACTATCTTTGTTTTGCAGAAAAGAGCTGTTCGATCAATTTATAAATTAAGCCCGAGACACTCTCTCAGAGAGAAATTTAAGGAGATTAATGTAATGACTGTGCCTTCTCAGTATATTTATGAAAATCTTTTATATGCCCATAAAAATATAAAATTGTTTAAAAAATACAGTGATATCCATGTTATAAATACTAGGAACAAACACAAATTTGTAGTACCTACAACAAGGATCAAGATAACTAAAAACAAACCGACTTCCAAAAAAAAACACTGCAAACTGAAAAATAACTTTATTTTCCGAAGTCGGTGTCTTTGGTACCAATTGTTTCACGTGTTTCGACACCGACTTCGGAAAAAAAAGTAAATTTTTAATTTGCAGTGTTTTTTTTTTGGAAGTCGGTTTGTTTTTTTGTTAAAAAGTTTTTTATTTATATCTTTTTAGTTTTTGTAGGTACCTCCAAATGCCATATATAGCCAAAGTACATCTCATGACGATTCCAATAAGCCCAAACACGACTAGGATACATTGTTTTTTTTCGGAGTTCCAGTGCCTACCTGCCGGTTTCATCATCAGATCAGTTCGATACGAGATATCTAATACCCGTGACATGCGTAGCATTAAGGAGTTCCATTGGCCATCTATGGTCTTCTTCACCAGTTCCACTTCTCCAAATGATATTTTCTGAGTGCAAATTATTGCATTGTTGATGAAAATAACAAAATCATTATAAGTATGCCTAAAATATTTGAGAAGTTCCCTCGATTTCTCCAAGATCCTATCATTAGATCCTAACCTGATGACTATGGGACCAAATAGGAAGTATACCCTTTCAAACATTTTTACAAGATTTTATTAAATCGGTTCAGGCGTCTTTGAGTAATCGGGGAACATACATAAAAAAAGATTCCGACGAATTGAGAACCTCCTCCTTTTTTTGAAGTCGGTTAAAAATAGGTGGCTCGTTTAGATGTCAATGTGTACGCTTTTATAATAAGCTTCCAAGCCACGTACAAAATCTAAGTCTTAATCAATTCAAATCATTCATTAAACGTAAGTTGTGCCAAAAAGCATTTTATAGCATTAAAGATTACATTGAGGATAAAACGGCTTGGGAGTGAGCTGCTCCAATATTTTTTTTTATTTTTTTATTTTGCCTCATAAATTTTGTTATTTTTCATATGTTTTTTTTTTATTTCTTGCAGTGACAAGAATATTTACTTTTTAAAGTATTTTATTATTTTAATTATTGTGAATGTGAAGACTATGTGGATCATTATTTTGTTTTTAATTTATCTTAGTTTTTAATCATGGTCTGGCAGTTGTCCGAATGTCCTTTCTTTGGTATTGTTCGTCGAATCGTTGAGCTCCTTAAATTCTGAGTTGAGCTGCTCGGTTATTGACAAATGCATGCACTGACTGGACAGGCCCACTCAATCTGGCTGGTTCTTTCTTCAAAAGACCATTTCAGTCTTCAGTCTACATGGTCTTTACATGATCTAACCAAGATTTTGTCAGGACTTTAAAAGAGACTGTGACATCTGAGTTTGTTTCGGCCTTTCTTCTCAGAGTAGTCAGATAGGAAACGCCGACCTCACCTAGTTTTAAAAAATTTTTTTAGACATGTAACAGTGTTTGTACAAACTAACTTACAGAAATAAAATCATTTATCATTTATTGCTTTTTTTTGCCTACAGTTTTGTATAGTATAAATGAATATTTACAAAATCACCTTTAAATCTAACTTGAAATACGGAAAAAGGCAGAACTTTATAATTTCAAAGATAATATTGAAAAAACCGGCGTAGGCACGAATAGCTGTCACAACCGACATAATGAGAAACAAATGTTAGCTCATACGGGTAGGTCGGTAAATATTATATTATCTATTCTGTTCTGAATAATGTTGTACCAACTCTGTCTGTCTGTAAAATGTCTGTTTGCATTGTGACGTGTATGTAGGGTTGTATGGATATGAAATCCTGAAGGCAGACAAGTGGAAAGCGAACAGTTCTTACATACTTAAAAGGACCTCTATTAATTATTCTTCTTAGTCATGAAACTCTTGACCATTATAATTGACCATTTTATGAAAGAAAATATTTTAAGCTTTTGACATTACAAGCAGCCACAAACGTCTTGGTATGTAATCATACCAACACATTTTTTTTTATTAATACGCGTCTTGGCCTATGTTCTATGTTAGGGGGGTTTGGTTTCCGCACTTAGTTAGTTAGTCTATTGCTTCTCTCATCCGGCAGTGGCCTGCAGCTCTCATTAGATCATCAGTAAGCCTAGTGGGAGGCGTCTTTGGTAAGCTATCTTGTTTTTCTCTGAATTTAAATGAATATTTGCAAAATAAAACAACCGTTATCAAACACGAAACAAATGTATTTTAATAATTTAAACGACAAGATTCTTTAAACGCCCCAGTCATTAAATTTCCTATCAACTGGAGCTGATTAAAGATAAAATATAGAATTGAAACACTTTGCAAGTAACTTGATACCTCAGTTCACGCTTGCAATTTTGTGCGCTGCAGCGATGCACAAAAGGCGACTCTATTGCTTTCTTTTATTGCACCTACTTGATTTCTTTTTTGCCTCGCTTGGCTCTTGTTCATGTTTACTCAACTAAAATGTTACTTTGTATTAGCTTATAACGAAGTATAGAGGTTCTGCGCAGTTGATAAATTTAAGTTGTTTGCTGACCAATTTGGCTAGATTGGAGATAGATTTTCAGGCAATCAAATGACTGCTGAAAAACATTAACAGAGATTATTAACAGAGAAACATTGTTCCGCCAAAGACAATTACGTAAATTTTATCTAATCCTTTATTTTTCTCTTCGATAAATAATATTTAAAAGCACTGAAAAACACGCTTTAAAAGATGAAAAAGTAGCAAATAATTATCAATAAATTTATATTAAGAATAGTGTAAATAACAAAAAAATATATTGTAAAAAGCTTGGGTGTTTTTGAAGATATTTTCAAAATGACTACAACAATTGACATCAAGCACCCCAGGCTTTTTTATAATAAAATATTATGTTTTTGTAAATCGCACAATTTCTAGATATTTCTGGGGCTTTTGATAACGCATGGTGGCCAATGCTATTTCTTAAAATGAAAACTCGGGGCTGCTACAGAAATATATATAATCTAGTTTACTCTTACTTTTTAAATGGTTCCGCGAAACTCAAACTCGGTCATCATTCCATGTCGAAGTCTCTCACCATGGGATGTCCTCAGGGTTCGGTTATTGGTCCACCTTTATGGAATTTAGGCTTTGATGATTTCCTCGCGATTCCGCTTCCTAGCGGCTGTTCATTAACCGGTTACGCGGACGACGGTCTTCTGCTCATTCAATCAAGTACTCGAGCTGGACTCGAGAACTTGGCTGACACTTGCCTACGATTAATATCTCAGTGGGGCGATCGAAACCGCCTGACCTTTGCTCCGCACAAAACTTATCAACTCATTTTGAAGGGTAATCTTAAATCGTGTCCTACTATTAAATTTAATGACGTTCCCGTAAAAAGGAAGCAGTCCGTGTGCTATCTTGGTCTAGTGTTAGAGAGGAATTTTGCATTTATAGATCATATTAAAATAGTCGGTGAAAAAGCAAAAAACAATTTCTATGCCTTAACGAGAATATCTAAATCTACGTGGGGTCTGTCTTTTTTAACTTTAAAAACTATTTATGGGGCTACTTACTTGGGTTGTATGTGCTATGTGGCGCCTGTTTGGGCTGATAGGGCCACCATAGGGGCGGTACGACGTAAATTACTTCAAAGTCAGCGTTTGGCTTTGATATTCTTATGCAAAGCATACAGGACGGTTAGTACTGAGGCCTTACCAATACTTGCTGGTGTACTTCCGGTCGACCTTGAAGTGCAGCGACGTGCTGCAATGTACTATTCCGCACGAGAGACCGCGGACGCGAACTTTTTAACGCGGAGTGACCGTGAGAAAATCTCTAGATTATTTAAACGTCTGGGAGGAACTTTTATCCGAATGGCAATGTAGGTGGGATAATTCTATCAAGGGCCGACACCTCCACCAATTCTTTCCATCCGTTCGCGTGCGGCTGGCCAGCACGTGGCTGGAAGTGGATCACTGTGTTGCCCAATTTCTCACGGGACATGGTAACTTTAAAAGTAAATTATTTTCTTTCAAGCTCGTTGCCTCGCCTTTATGTCAGTGTTCTACATCTGACTGCGAATATGTACAATCTGCACATCATATCTTATGGGAGTGTATTCTTTGGCAGAATGAACGTAATATTATGTTGAATAATGTACAGGCTGCATCAGGAGTTGTTTACTATACGGACCTTGTGGAAACTAGAACAAATTTCCGTGCGTTCAAGCGTTTTTGCCATACCTATTATTGGAACCAAATATAACAAACAGCTCACAATGTTAGGACCCATTAATATGTATTAATGCTATTTTTTTTTTATCCGTGGTGCTAGGCAACTGGGCTTATCCCAGTTGTATATGACCCTTTGTGCCTATTGGCCTTGTTTGTTCTGTCTCCTGCTTGATATGGAGGGACTCCTCCTCCGTTATTCTTTTCTGATTAATTTCGTTGCGGGATCCAAGACAGGTAAATTCATTCTCCGGGACTTCGTCGAGCTTCATTGCCTCGGCGCTTTTCTGGTGGTCGCCACTGTTGATTCTGGCTTTCAGGAGTTGCAGTGGTTTGGGAATAGTGCGGTGGGATTGTCCCAAAAAAAAAAAAAAAAAAAAAAAAAAAAAAAAAAAAAAATCGCACAATTCTTAATTATTTATTGAAAATTATTTTCAACTTTTTAGTTCGGTTTTCTTTTCAAGCGTGTTTTTGAGTTGTTTACATTTTTTTTAACTTTTTGGTTCAATCGATAATCCTGAAGATCCTAGTAATGATAATGGAACAAACTATTTAAATTATTGCAATGTCTTGATAAGAGAGCAAAGTTTCAAATTAATCCGACGTTTTGAAGGGGGTGAAAATCACGTTCAAAAATTCACTTACATAGGTACATACATACCAAGCTAATAATAGCGTGTTAAAAATCAAAAAACCCGACTGCTTCAAAAGCGAACTAAAAAGTCGTAAACAAGGAAAAAATCATGCTGTGCAGTCGGAGGATACATATTCGCGGGCTGGCTGACCAAAATCTGGTGTATCCTCCGCCTGCACAGCATGATTTTTTCCTTGTTTACGACTTTTTAGTTCGCTTTTGAAGCAGTCGGGTTTTTTGATTTTTTTAATTAAGTTTTTTATTTATAACTTTTTAGTTAGTTTTTTTCGAATTAGATACATTTAAACATATAAGTGTTTTATATTTTTGAAATCACCTCTGAAAACCCTTTATTTTGATACCTCACACGATGGGTTTGGAAGTAAAAAAAAAATTGGGCCCCCACAATATGGCACTCAAAATCCGCCATTTTTATATTGTCAAATTTTAATGTAGCCTATGACACTTGCAGGGTTAAGACGCATCGATTGACGTATGAATCATCAAAATCGGCCAACTCGTTTGGTCTCTGGAACGCCATATAGGAACAAACATACATACATACATACATACATACTTACATACATACATAGACTGATAAACACATTACCCTTCTTGGGCAGTCGGGTAAAAAGAAGCACCACTGACACACCCTTATCGAGATTAAATCTCAATAAGGGAGTGTATCCCGAAATTTTCAGGACCAAGTTGTTTAAAAAAGAGACCTAATGTTTCGACTAAATAAAAAAACAAACCAACGACAAGTACATTAAACCACGAACAACATTGAACAAACGAGTATCATCTTATAGAAAATTACACGGTCGAGGAGCCTGACTTGTTGGACGCCAGTTTTCTAGTGCTAAAAATTGGCTCCGATAATGCAATAATATGCATTTATCGATCACCATCTTTTAGAGACTTAAGTAATTTCCTACAATCACTTGGCTCTCTTTTGACAAGCCTGAAATCATATAAAACAATAACTATTGTTGGAGACATAAACCTCGATATCGCCAGTACTATATCTTCCAACCAAATCTCTGACTATCTTGATCTCGTAGCTTCTCATGGCCTGCTACCAGCTCATGCACTTCCCACTCGAGAGAATGCCTGTCTTGACCACATCATGCTCAAATCTAACCTGTCAGCACTCACCATGGTAATTCACGCATCTATCACCGACCATAACCCTGTACTGCTGTGTCTCAACCTAAAAAAGTATGTCAAACCACGGTCTTACACTGCTTTAAAGACTAATTACGAAACTCTTGATACTGAAATGAGAACTACGAATTTCCAATCAATTTACCAACTTACCGATGCTAATGAAGCGACAAAAAGTTTAGTCACCATTCTCGGTAGACTTATAAATACTCATACTTCTATAATTAAGCTTCCAAATAATAAACGTCTTCTCAAGCCGTGGATGACCGTTGGTATGCTCCGCTGTATGCGCAATAAAGATGCAATGCATAAAAAACTCAAGCTATCTCCAAACAATACCATATTAAGTATAACATATAAAAGATACAGAAATTACTGCACAAAAATCTTAAAAAAACTAAAAAGAGACTTTGACAGGCGAGAATTGAGGCTTCAAAAGACAACAAAAAAATCTGGAAGGTGATAAAGAGAGTAACTAATACTAACAAGCCGAATACACCCAACACCGATTTGTTGACTGCATCTACTTCACCTCAACTATCGGTTGACATGGTAAACGATTTTTTTGCCAATATAGGCAGGAAACTTGCTGATAAGTTTTCATTTCCACCCGGTAGTCACAAAACGCCTACAGACGTTACCTCTACTTTTTCGTCTGTACCAGGCCCCTCAGAAAGTATTGCGAAAAAAAGTTTTTATATATGGGAGACTGGCCAGTTATAATGTTTTTCGAAAATATGATTATTTATAAGTAAAAATAAGTAAGTTCCAATTTCAAAATTTCCCTCCACATTTTTTGCGAGTTAATTCAAAGTATTGTGTCTCACTGAAATATGGATCTGCGCCGGGAACATTTTAGAGCTATGATTTTATACGATTTCAAGTGTCGCCTGAAACCGGATGAATCGTACGATAGACTTCAAATGGCATTCATGGATGAAGGCCCTTCCAAGGCAACCGTGTATCGTTGGTATAACGAATTCAAGCGCGGTCGACCAACTTTGGGGGATGACGAAAGAAGCGGTCGCCCTTTGACGGCTGTTACCGAAGAAAACGTGCTAGCAGTGAAAAATTTAATCCAAGACAATAGGCGAATTACATATCAGGAGATTCAACACATATTGAAGATTGGATCGGGAAGCGTTCACGAGATTCTACACAGCCATCTTCGCGTGAGGAGGATAGTATCACGCTGGGTGCCACACAACCTCACCGATGCTCAGAAGCAGGCCCGGGTGGAATGGTGCCGTGATATGCTTAACAAATTTGAAGCAGGCTCGTCTCGGCGTGTTTACGACATCGTTACAGGTGATGAGTCCTGGATTTATCAATACGACCCAGAAACCAAGCGCCAGTCGACTGTTTGGGTGTTTCAAAATGAGCCAACGCCTACCAAAGTGAAGCGATCTAGAAGCGGGGGTAAGATTTTGATCGCTAGCTTTTTTAATTTGACTGGCCACTTGGTATCAATTCCCTTACGGGATCAAAGAAGCATTAATGCCGAATGGTATACTACCAAATGTTTGCCAGAAGTTTTCTCTGTTATAAGCAACAAGCGACCAAACACAGGGCTCCGCGGGCTACTGCTCCACCACGACAATGCACCTGCGCACACCGCACTCAAAACGAGGGACTTCCTGGACAGCACGCCAGTCAAACTCCTGGGTCACCCTCCTTACAGCCCTGATCTAGCACCGTGTGACTTCTTTTTATTCCCAAAAATAAAAAATCAGCTCAAAGGGATACAATTTTCGTCGCCGGAAGATGCGCTGGCTGCGTTCGAGCAGGCTGTAAACGAGGTGTCTGCGGCGGACTGGAAAAAGTGTTTTGAAAACTGGTTTAGGCGCATGAATCTTTGTATAGAGGCTGGTGGAAAGTACTTTGAAAAGATTTAATAAAAATATATGTACGTATAGAACAATTTTTTTTAGTTTCGCAAAACTTTCTGAGTGTCCCACGTACAATCCTTCGTCATGTTAGACACCGACGAGGCAGAAGTTGAGGAATTAATGATGTCGCTAAAAACAGATTCTGCTGTTGGCTGGGACAATATACCAACAAAATTTCTTAAGCGCTATTCTCTGACACTAGTCCCCTTACTCACACATATTTTTAATTATTGTCTCCATACAGGCACTTTCCCCTCGTACTTCAAGAAGGCGATCATACACCCAATTTACAAATCTGGGAGCAGAAAGTGTGTTAATAACTATCGTCCAATTGCAGTGTTACCTTCCATTTCCAAAATTCTAGAACAGTTAATTAACAAAAGACTAGTGAAATATCTGGAAGATAAAATGCTTTTTTCTCCCAACCTGTTCGGTTTTAGGCGCAACAAATCTACGAGCAGTGCGTAGTTGACCTAATTGACTATGTTATCGGAAATATTGACAAGAAAAAGAAAGTATTGTCAATATTTCTGGACCTAAAAAAGGCGTTCGATACGGTTTCGATTCCTGACTTGTTAATAAAGCTGGAGGAGATTGGGATCCGTGATCAATCACTTAACATATTCAGGGACTACCTTCAAAACAGAACTCAGTGCGTAAAAATACAAAATTATCTCAGTAAAGAACTGCCAGTGACTTTCGGCGTGCCCCAAGGCAGTGTGATTGGTCCAACCCTATTTCTGATTTACGTAAACCAACTCTGTGATCTGAAATTGGGAGATGGAAAATTATTGCGTTTGCTGACGACACCGTCCTTACCTTCTCTGGTGACACTTGGAACGATACTTTCAATACAGCTCAAAAAGGACTTAATAGTGTCCTAAAATGGCTCAACACACACACACTTACAATCAACACCGACAAAACTAAAATTCTTACGTACAGCTTACGAAATTCCACTCAACCTCCAGATTCGTACGCCTTGGTAGCGCACTCATGTTTTCTGTCTGGCAATGTGACATGTACCTGCCCTAAATTAGAGCGTTGTCGAGCTATCAAATATCTCGGAGTAACTCTTGACGATGGCCTGAGCTTTTCAGTACATATAGATTTACTAACAAAAAGAATCAGAAAGCTCATTTTTGTCTTTAAGACTCTTCGCCACATTGCAGAAGCACAAATAATTAGATGTACATATTTTGCTCTTTGTCAGTCTCTTTTAACGTACTGTGTTTGCGTTTGGGGAGGTGCCCCCAAAACGGTGCTGTTGAAGCTAGAACGAGCTCAGAGAGCCGTGCTGAAAATTAGTACCTTTCGGTCCATCCTCTTCCCAACTGAAGAACTGTACAGGAACTGTGAAGTCCTTACAGTCAGACAATTATTTGTGCTAAACACAGTACTACATCAGCACCAAAAAACCTCCTATGAAAAAATCACCACAAGACGCAAAGACAAGGTATGCCAACACTTCCGATGTCAATACTCTTTTACAAGAAAATTTCCCTGTTTCCAAGGTCCTCATCTATACAATAAACTGAATAAAATATTAAACTTTTATTCACTACCTAAATTGTCACTTAAAAAGAAGCTACATAATTGGCTACTAACTCTCAACTACAACAATACAGAACAGTTATCGATGACTCAAAATAGCTCCTGTTAAAACCTTTCCTATCACAATCGCTCATCAGAACCCTTACCCACAAACATAGAAAATACTCACTATACACTCAGAATACATACAAATAGACTCACAAACACACACAACCACACATACACACACACGCACTCATACACACTACACTGCTCCACTCATTTCATAATTGCTATTATTTCCTTTTGTAAATAATTTATTTGTTTGTGTATCTACTCAAAGCAAAAAATACGCTATAATCATAATAAATTATTCGTATGCTTACAGAATATGTAGGTAACTACCAAAATGCAATATTAAGAAGCATCTACTTAAGGGTCGGGCCCAGCATTTTTAACACAAGTTGTCTTGTCAACTTAGTAAGGGTGTTGGTGTCGCCACACTAATGTGCAACTTGACTAATGTTATGTACTACCATGTGTTTAATGTAAAATGTAAAACTATTATTATTATTATTATTCCATTTATTCATTTTATATATACATATCTTTACATTTTTAAATATTATTCTATAAAAAATAAAATAAAAAAACATTTAAAAATACAAAAATAGTAGCCCACCGGTATCGGGAACAGGGTCCAAGCTACCGGTGGTCAGGGCTCCTGAGAGAGGAACCTCCTAACGATACGCGCCTTGTCCAGGAGTACCGCTTTCTGGATCAAGCCCTTGATCCAGCTGCCCAACGAGAGCCTCCTCAGATGTTCGTCAAGGCTCTTGGCTATTATGCCATTGGCCGTCACGACTATCGGCACAATGACTGCTGTATTCACATCCCACATGTCGACAACCTCGCGAGCCAGATCAAGATACTTGCTTTTCTTATCTCTCTCAGCCTTCACGAGGTTCTCGTCATGGGGGACCGCTATATCAACAATCATTGCGCGACGCTCTAGTCGGTCTATCACCACTATGTCAGGCTTATTGGCAACAATAGTCCTGTCAGTGATGATAGACCGATCCCAATACAATGTGACATTGCCATTTTCGAGAACTGGGTCGGGCACATACTTATAGTAAGGCACTTCCGATTCCACAAGATTGTATTTAAGAGCAAGTTGCTGATGGATAATCCTGGCTACAAGGTTGTGTCTATGCAAGTAGTCTCCGTTAGCCAGACTAGAACAACCGGAGATAATGTGACGGATAGATTCTCCCGGCCGGTGACATGCCCGACAGATGTCAACTGTGCCGTCCTTCACAATGTATTTCCGGTAGTTGTTCGTCATCATAACTTCGTCCATAATCGCAAAGACAAAACCTTCGGTTTCCCCGAAAAGGTCACCAAATCGCAGCCAGGCCACGGACGCTAAAAGATCAACATCGGGCCCATGTAGGACCCGGTAGAAGCGACCGTGAAGCTCCTTGCTCTGCCATACCTCCCTGCGCTCATTAGTATCTAGTACTATAGGTTGGCGCCAGTTCTCGTTAGCCAAGGAGAGCGGGGTAAGGCCCTTGTCCACCGCTACCACATCTCGATGCATACCCACGTCGACGACCTGGAAGTATTCCCTAAGACTGCATACCTCGCGGTTGTGCAGGGTCTTAGCATTTAAAAAGCCACGACCACCGCACTTCCGCGGGATATACAGTCTCATAACCGATGATCGTGGGTGATGCATACGATTTGCGGTAAGCAATGTGCGGACTCTCCTATCCAGGGCGTCAAGTTCTGTCTGAGTCCATTTGAGTATGCCGAAAGAATACATCAAGACCGGCATGACCCAGCCGTTGAAGGCGCGCACCTTGTTTCCGCCTGATAAAAGACTATTTAGTACTTTTTTCAGGCGGCCAGAAAAGCGTTCCTTCAACGACTGTTTCACGTCAGTAGCGTTGATGCCTAGTGCTTCCGACATACCCAAATACTTGTAAGTTTCGGTTGAGGAAAGGGATCGAAGGTGTATGGAATCCAAGAGTTGTATTCCCACGGATTCCATAATCTCCCCTCGCTTTACATGCATGACTGCACATTTGTCCACACAAAATTCCATCCTGATGGCGTCACTAAAGGTTTCTGTAACCTTCAGTAGCTTATTATTATTATTATTATCTTCATTATAACGATTTAGAACCAATCCGAAATCCAAGCATTGCCTGAAAGTTGCGGTATGTATACCTACTTCAGTGAAGAACCCTTCACTATATCCACTATCGCGAGGTAGGCACGTGCAACATATACAAATTTCTGTAACCACAAAATTTACCCTTTCTTTATTAAAACTTCCAATCGAATTTAAACTATATCTCTTTTTACTGAAAGTTTGGTTTAGATTGGCGTTCTTCAGGGCCATAAAAGTCCGTTTCTAATAAAGTTTGGAAGTCAAGTGGCATGTGAAGAGCAGCGTCGCGCTTCGTTATCCGACTGCGGCGGCCAGGACGATTTGCTAATTGTACGCTCGTCATTACAAAGAGTTTGTATTTGGTTAGGATATTTTGTTTGCTTAAACACATATTTTGTTCAGTCTTAGTGCAATTAATTTTAAATATTTTGACGTTGAAATACAATCAAGAATGTAAAGCTTCGTTAAATGTTCTTAGAATCTTTAGTTAAGAAAATTGTCTAGTTACTTTCTTTCAAGTCTCTAGTGGCTGTGTTTTTAATATTTCATGTTTTAAAGCGTGAATTATGTACGTACTATGATTAAAGTTTAGTTTTATTTATAAGTCTACGTTTTCCAGACAAGGTTAAGTTAGCTAGCTTTGTAAGTAACAAATGTATTTGACCGATATGTTATTCGAAAATCTTGCCTTAGCTATATAAATAACAAATCACACTATATAAATATCTTGTACACTATATAATATAAAGTCAATTTATTATTATAAATAATACATTTATTATTTTTGGTAGTAGTATGATATAAATGTTTCTAAAGGTCTTATAGTATAAAGTTCTAATACTAAGTGATTGTTTGATATATTAAGTCATTAGATAAATGACTAAATCAATTCTCAATCACGTCTATCATGTTGTTTACCAGTTTAAATAGGTTAAGTGCGTTAATAGCAATTAGTTCTCGTTATGCTAATATAATCCTGTTAAATCAGTGCATTAATTATAGTTTAGTGCCTAATGTGATGATTACATATTATCGTATCGATGTTTAAGATAATATTCACTGCATTAAAATGGCGTCGAATTGTGAATTATTTGAGTTGTACAAACATTTGTCAATTTAATTCTGCGTTGGTTTGCGTAGTTAATTCTCGTATTTGAGCAAGTACTTCTAGTTGATTTATTTAGTTTTTAGGATTTTTTTGCAGTAATAATAAATTATGTTGATGCTCCAGGTTTTTTATTAATTTTTTTTGTGTCACATTGATCCTGTTAAATCCTCAACATTTCAATCAGGTCATAGTTATTCTGCAGTTTAAGCATTAGTATAATAAAGTGGTTGGGTTAAAAGATATTGAGTTAATGTTTGATATGTAAAAATATGTGAGTGCGTGTGTGTATGTGTGTAAATTATGTTTGTATGTGTTAATGTGTGTATGTTTATTGTTTTTTATGTACGTTTTGTTAGTTTGTTTGTTTGGTTTGTTTGAATTATCTTTATCTGTATAGACCTCTTGATTGTAAAATATTGTTTTGTTCTATATTTGTTTCCTGCCAGAGTCTGTGTTCCCCGATAGCTACAACCCTCAACCTTCTTTAAGTCAAGAGGGAATAGGTTACTTCTAGGCAAGCGTGCTTTGCAGTCGACCACAACATCGCTTACCATCATATGAGATTAGTGTTCAAGCGCGAGCCTATTGATAGTAAAAAGTAAAAAATTCAAAACATATTATTTAAAAACAAGACTGTTTTCAAAGTTTTTTTGTGGCAACTAATCATATATAATTATATAAACAATAGTAAAATAATAGATAATATGGTTTAACATGGGTATTTAATGCGTAAATAAAGGAATTTAATGGAGAAGTAGGAGTTGGTTGTTGGATTGGTTGGCGGTATGAGTTGTATGTAGTATTCGTGGTGTCTAAAAGTAAGGAAGGAAACAACTACCAAACAATTTTTTTATTTACGTAACTTTCCGAATTATTAAATCCTTGCAGACATACAGCGCAGTAGAACCAAACACGGGCAATCAAAACCAGCCTTTTAGCTGTGCACGCTTAGTACTCCGCCGGGATGCACCTCTTTGTTTTCAAACAATGACTTTAAAGCGAACTATAATCATAATAACCACGCTGGTTGGGCAGATTGATGAAAACAGTACTTGTATACTGAGGCATCTAGGTTGTATTGTTTGTCACAATATTTCCGGCATTGTCTCTTAGTGTCTTTAATTTGATAAAACCATAATCCTATACTTGAACATAATCATAGTAGATATGTATGCTGAAGAATTTTCCTTAGTTTGGTACCTATTTTGTATATTTTTTTAATAAGGGGCATATACACGGAACAATTAGCTTGCTGCTTATGGTAGCTAATTATAAACACATCTGTGTTAGATATTAATAAAAAATGTGTTGTTAAATATACATAATTTCAATTCTCACTTAACTATGAGGCCATTGATCTCATAGTCTGCTGAAACTACTTAAAATAAATGCTTTTATTTTTTTTACTTTATTGTTTTAATATTTCGATACCTATTACGTCTGCAGAGTTCCTCTAACCGATTTAATTTCACGCTGCAAATTAACATTTCAGAATAACTCAGCTGTAAACCAAAGAAGATACATTACTGTGAATTTAAAACACATTTATCTTCCAGTCTTTCGGGTTACTGCAGCATCATCCCTCAACTCTTTCTCTTTGTAAAGCTTTATTCCGATTTTAAACTACAAAAATCCAAGTAACTAACAGACGTCCTAAGTTCCCTACACATTTCATCTCGTCTCACAGAAAGCAATAAATCTTTAAATTTTCCAGCAACATAATGCGGCATGCTAGAGCGGCAATGCAAACAGCTGGCCGTCCGCTGGACAATAAGTCGGTAGAGGTAGAGGAGTAACCCTGCGGCAATGGAGACTGCAAAGCTCCGTAGAAAATGCACAGTAATACAAGAGTGTTCTGAAAAGAAATTTGATTTCTGTGTGTAATTGAAAGAGCAATTTTGAAGATGATGTTGAGTATTTCCAATCTTAGGTCATGGTTTAAAAGAAAGAGTGTCATCCTACTTTTTATGATGAAATTTTTTAACCTTTTATAATCTTGCACTTTTAATATAAAAAATGTACCTACCTACCGTTTATGATCATTTATAGATTTTTATGTTTTCAGTGAAAACGTACATCACAAATTTGCAAAATTCACTGCTGATATAAGCGCTTGTCAAGAATTACAAACATGAAAGTAGACCTTTTAAAAATAAATTTCTTTTATAAAAATATTGAGCCATGCTTTGTTCATTGTGTGACTGACATTTTTTTGCGAGGGCGTAACTCTTTGTGCCACACAATTCCATTCCAATTTCAAATTGCACTACAACGAAATTGGACTATAATTTTAACCCGATCGAATCCACCGCGAAGTTCAAAACACAACTACATTCCACAAACAACATTGTAAAAAGCAAACATGACTGCACCTACTCTATCAACCCTACGGCTTCCATTTTATTCTATAAAGTAAAATGCCAGTTACACAATCAACGTGAAAGCCAAGAAACGTTACACTACTGAGTATATTTTCCATGTTTAAAGCGAGTCACCGTCTGCAACGGCCGCCTAAGTCAATATTGACTGCAGAAGGAGCATCTCACGACTAATCTTATTGAAACTGTTTGCCTTCATGATTAAAGGTTCGACGCTCTTGAGGAAACTTTCACATTTCAAATATAATTTGCATATAGGTTACGGGGCAATATTTCCGTGGCGGACCCCATTTGAATATTGCTGACAAAACGAAGAAATCGAATATCTATCTCGATCCTTGGTGCGAGTTTTCTTAGTGCTGAAATCTGTTATAAAGTACGGCGATGAGGAAACTTTTAAGCAGTGTTTGCTCCAGGAATGTGTTCATTCGATGTTCTGACGTCTTGCCTGCATAACAATGTGTTTTTCTGTGTGTGTTTCCAAAAGAATTCCATTCTTTCCTGGAACTTCAATTCACAGTATAAATTTTAATTCACTCGGTTTGCCGATAAACTGAATTTTCCAGAAATAACATAAAAGTAGTTGATTATAAAAGTATTTGGGGTTAGTCGTTGAGATAATACATAAACTTTCAATTAAACATAATATTTCATTTGAATTGGGCAACTTGAAAGAATTATTATTAAAAAAAAAAATATGGTTTATGTTGCAGTTTACATTGTACAAATACTTCAATGATTTATATTTAATTACCATCCCATTTCACGTTAAATGAATATTAATTATAGTGCCATGAAAAACCAAAATGATTGAAGCAGTGCACTATGCTAAAAATACGTATAGGTATTTCTTTGGTTGAATCTAGGTTCCAAAAGAGAATTCCTCAAACTAAATAAACACCTACTTGCATTTCTAATAACAACCTATCTTATGGCGAAATTTAATAAAACGGAGTCACGTAATCCAATAATTGTTGTTGGTTGGTATTATCTGTCTTCTCTTGACTATATTGGGGTCGGCTTCCAGCCTAACCAGATGTTGCGGAATACCAGTATTTATAAATTTTTGAGTGACTGTCTATCTGAAGTCTTCCAACCAGTTACAGGGAAACACGAAACCCCTTGGCAAGACTGATGTCAGATATACTGGCTTCTGACTACCAAAAGATTGTTAACTCCCATTTCACTTACCATAAGGTGGGTTGTTAGATTTGGGACTTGATATCACATAAGAGATCACTTTATATTAAGAAAATGTTGAGCCAAAAAACAAATAAAAATATGTTGTCCTACATATTCAAATTCACCTGTCGTATTCCATTAGATTTCGGGGGACGAGGCGTCGAATATACGTACACGTCCTACTGCTACAGCTAAGCTCTTGGCAATAACGCCACATGCATGAAGCTTATAGTTACGTGAGGGGTCCGAAGATCACGTTTAAACGTGTGTGCTAGATGGATTTCCTGTTCGCTACCTTCACATTAAATTCCATTGGGTAACACACCTGCTAGGCAGAATAGCAGAAGTTAAGATGTTCGTGAAATGTTCGACTAAATAGATCTGTAGATACCCAAAGCTAACTTGTATATGTTTAAAATCGTACTTTTTTGACGCATGGCTTCATTTTAAGGTTTCTGAGGTTGGACACGGTGACTACTAATATAAATAATATTATCTATAAATACTATAAATCACAGGCTAAAGGAAAGAATACCGTAATCTGCGGCGAGGAATATTGTAGGTACACCAAAGGTTAACATGTCGATTTCAGAAGACCTGAAATCTTGTTTAAACACATCATCAAATGTAAGTTATTGGTATGGTGCAATTCAATTAGATCTTACGCTACGATAACCAATGTACGGTCTCTAACCGAATTCGGTCAGCCGTAGGACCAATGTTTGTAAAGCCAAAGTACAACCATAGGTCCTACGGCAGACCGATATGCCAACGACAACAGCTTATGTCGACATGTCATCTTACTGTCAATTTTTGAGTTTGCCAGATAGTATGCTGATCCCGGTTTTTTTCCAGATAGTTGGGCGTCTTTCAAAGATACTCTCAGCAAAGAACAGCTTACCTCCTAATTCAATTCTGCACCGCCATTAACTGACAGCAATCCTATGCTGCTGCTATATTGCTGATATCAGTCCGAAACGTAACTGCAATGACAATACAAGCTCACCACTATAATATATTCAGCTCCGCAGACCCGTAACAAGCGCATGATGAATTCGTCCGCATGATATTAATGCTATCAACATCTGTCCGCATCAACGGTCGCACACTATTAAAAGCAATATTTCACTGAAACACCACAATTTGCATAACATAATGTTGTTGCTTCAACATTAACGGTCGGCTGTGTATTTTTGACGGGATGTGTATATTATAATTAACTTCAGTAGGAATTATTTATTGTCCTACAATTTTGCAGGTTTTATTATAGATCAATAATAATATTGATGTTGGTTTTTATGGTTTGATAGCTATGCGTTGATTTATTTTGTTATTTTTAACCCCCGACGGAAAAAGTGGGATAATATAAGTTTTACGTATGTTAGAAAGACACAGGGTCTTTGTGTTTTTGTGCATTTGTGTATCTATCTATGGCATCATAGCTCCTAATCGCATGAACCGATTTTGATTTCGGTTTATTTTTTTGTTTGAAAGATGATTTTAAAAGTGTTCTTAGCCACATTTGATGAAAATTGGTTCAGCCTTTCTAAATTAATGGTCGTTTTACTATTTTAATCGGGGTGTTTTCGCAAGATATTGTGTCATAATTACGTGTTCAATAGATTGTAGATCGAAGCGTGTATACTACTTAGAAATAGATACTAGATAAATTATATTACATTTTGCTAACTGCAATTCTATCAAATAAGTGTAGGTTCTACAACAAAGTTTTGACATCCAATCTATCTCATCTCATCTAATTAGATAGTGAAAATGTTGAAAGCCTTCTTCTCCGTAGAGATCTTCTCCATAGAGATCTATCTACTCTTTATTTATTCCCAGACTTATTTATTTATTTATTTATTAAAACTTCATGCAACATAAAAGTACATAGGTGGACTTAATGCCTGAGGCATTTTCTACCAGTCAACCAAGGGCGGTAAAGAGATAGCATGGCAGGTGCATAAAAAAAAAATATATATATTATAAACGCCAAAATTAGTACAAAAATATATAGTTAAAATAAACATACTTAAATATGTACTATAATAAATACTATATATAAAATATAAAAAAATAATATACATATAAATTAATTAATAGAAAGTTGCATATTGAGACGACTCTGCTTTTCGTTTATAAAATAATGCCGCAACTTCCGCTTAAATGCATACTGACTGGTGGCCGTCCTGATATCGAGAGGAAGCGCATTCCTGAGAAGAATGGATTGAATATTAAAGGAAGAATGAACAAAATCAGAAGTATGAGAAGGACAGAGCAAGAGAAGATTGTTAGATGAACGCAGATTCCTAGCGTGTGAAGAACATAGGTATTGAAAGTTAGGTATAAGATAAGAAGGAAGTGTGGGAGAGTTAAGTAGAGAGAAAAGCGCAGTCAAAGTGCGCAAATTTCTTCGCTGCCGAATGGGCATCCATTTGAGAAAAAGCGTTTCAGTTCTGCAGCTCGACACATGGTCATATTGCCGGAGGTTGAACCGGATGCAGTTGTTTATGAGCCTATCCAGCTTATCCAGTAATACCGCGTTTAGGTCAAAGTAGCACACGTCACCATAGTAGATTAAAGGGAAAATTAAAGTCTGCACAAGCATTGTCTTCGCTTTTGCTGGTAGAAAGTTTCTCAGATGATACAGGCATCGCAAAGTCCCATTGACCCTTTGACTGACACTAGAAACCTGACTGATCATATTTTCAAATCTTTGTAGATTTTCTAGGTAGTTTTAGAGTTTCCGCAAAGACAACGATAAGAGTGTAATATATTGTTTTAAAATGTTATAATATACAAGCTTAAATACAAATGTAAGCTTGTATATTTTAAACTTTTGAAGATTAAAAAGGTCTCAAAATAATAACCAGACTGACAAAACGTGTGTTTATCACATTGACATTAAATTTAAGGTACATTAAAGTAAAGGTAATAACAAAGATGTTACCTAAAAGATGCCCTGCCAAGGATTACATCAATACTTCAATTATAAATTCGTTTTTCATTAGAATGAAGAGATGGCTTAAAGACAACAGCCTGAGGCTTTGATATTAATGAACGTGTTCCCAACAAAGAGATCAGGCGAAAATGTTCATTACATATTTCTCTCTAAGTGAAATACTTAATCCCTTGGATGAGAACGCTTCATTCACTCTCGAATTTGTTTTTCAACATTTCATAGGTATCGTAAATTTAATATTTGCACTCAGGGGTGACATTCACTTAAGATTTATGACCGGATTTTAGAGCTTTTTCACAAAAACATGTACAGTTAGTACATGTTTGAATTCTGTAGCGTTCCTAAAATTATGACATGAATTTTATGAAATATCTACCTAAAATAAAATTTGTCTAAAAACGCCTTTTACTTTGTATTGAAAGGTTTTCACTTTACTGACAATTTGGCATCATTTTGGTTTCAATTTTAAAGATCTATATTGCCATCATCCATCAGGCGTTGGAAAACCTTCATCGAGGTGGACCGATGACCTATTTAAGGCTGCCGGCCAAGCACAGGTCCCATCGATATGGCGACAATCGAGGTAGGCCTATGTCCAGCGATGGACTATTTTCGGCAGAAATTATGAATATGATTATTCTCATCATCGTCAAAATCGTTTTAGTTTAATAACAACCAACGGTTGGAATGCCTGTAACATTAGGTTACACACATAATATTTGAACAATGAAACCCTCGAAACCCTAACAAACTATGCTCATTATTATTCCAAATAATAATAAACATGAATATTACGTAATATAACTTATATAAGCGATAATCACACCAAGTGTCGAAAGGTTTAATTTACAACAAGTATTTTAGTACGGCGATATGAGAAAGTTAGTTATTGAAATTGTCAGCAGATATGAGGTCTCGGCTTTGATGTTTCAATTTCACAGTTAATACCAAACTTGTTACTGGGACCCGTATAACTTAGATCGCTACTACACACACTCGCTTACATATTTACAAACTTTCCAGGGTTTGAGATGTGTTTAAGTTTGCACAGAGCAAATTTACTTCCTGGTAAATGTAAGTTGTCACTGTATGTCAGTTTTAATCTTATGGAAATGGTGAATTCATGCATATGGTTTCATTATTCAAGTTTGATTTGAAGGATATTAATTTCGATTACGTAGGATACGCATCAAATAAAAAGTGACCTAAAAATCCAAAGCCAAGTAGTTAAACGAAATTTCAGAGGTTTAGGTACAATCGAACTACTAAAATGAAAACCTTGAACTTATGCAATAATGTTCTCGGAAAACAAATCGGCGAAATATTTATGAACGCCATCCAAACATAGAGCCGCCAAAAGTGCTGACTTACTGTTACTAGCTTAACTAAAACATTGAATGAACAATCTCCCCCTCCATGAAAAACCACAAAATAAATACCTAGTCATCATTATTTTGTTTGTATTATTGTTCGCAACCACTGATGCAGCTCTGCAGCCCGTGGCGAATGAAAATGTTTTTCGCGTTTCTTAACCACAATGTAAGTATTCAACAGTATTGCCGCATACAGAAAGTTTAAACACAGTCTGGTTTCATAACACTTTGTGGGGGCTGCTACGAGAGTATGTTCAAAGCATTCCACAATCCGTTAAACTGTACATGTAGCTGCATTTAATTTGGATGTTACGCTGGGCTTAAATCGGTGCCGACGACGGGTGCCTAGTTTGTTTGACTAGTTACTTCACTGTCCAAGTTGTCTAATACAAACATGAAACTGCTAAACTTGGAGTTCGTGGAGCCTCCACAGGGTACCGGATTCCCACCACCAAGGACGTTATCTTAATTAGGTAAGGCTGTCGGCTGGGCAGTTCGGTGATGAATTTATTAAAACTTGTAGTTGACTTTTGTCTGCGAAATTTTATTTAAGCGAACCAAAGATGAATCTTGTGGCTTTGTGCACATTTTCAATCAACAAAACTTTGTTAATTGTTATTCATATTGTTTAAAAGTGTTAAGTGTCATGTAGCATGATAAAGACTTGCAGCAAAATCCTGGTCTAGGATACCTGCAGTGTAAATATAAACTTATGTACATTATATCCTCAAAAGTATTCCACGAAAGCCAGATTTGCTATAAGCCAAGCCACTGGTTCTTATGAGTTTGGTACTTATTTAAAATAAGTTTTAACTTTACTCAGTAACAAAGTATCACTGGTTTAAAAGGAAATGTTGATTTAAGGTTTCTGTAAACGTGAAGTTTTGGAAAACTGTGAATTCCTGAAAATATTAATTAATTTATGAAACTCAGTTGAAGTTGCCAACTATCTCAAACTGAGTTAAATTGGTTTTATTAACTTATTAAATGGAATCTTTAATTCCACAAATCCTAATAAATGTGAAATTACCCTGTATTGTAATTTTACATGTACCTATCTATGATACGTATATACCAGGCCCCTCAGAAAGTATTGCGAAAAAAAGTTTTTATATATGGGAGACTGGACAGTTATAATGTTTTTCGAAAATATGATTATTTATAAGTAAAAATAAGTAAGTTCCAATTTCAAAATTTCCCTCCACATTTTTTGCGAGTTAATTCAAAGTATTGTGTCTCACTGAAATATGGATCTGCGCCGGGAACATTTTAGAGCTATGATTTTATACGATTTCAAGTCGACACTTGAAACTGATTCATCCGGTTTCAGGCGACCCTGAAACCGGATGAATCGTACGATAGACTTCAAATGGCATTCATGGATGAAGGCCCTTCCAAGGCAACCGTGTATCGTTGGTATAACGAATTCAAGCGCGGTCGACCAACTTTGGGGGATGACGAAAGAAGCGGTCGCCCTTTGACGGCTGTTACCGAAGAAAACGTGCTATCAGTGAAAAATTTAATCCAAGACAATAGGCGAATTACATATCAGGAGATTCAACACATATTGAAGATTGGATCGGTAAGCGTTCACGAGATTCTACACAGCCATCTTCGCGTGAGGAGGATAGTATCACGCTTGGTGCCGCACAACCTCACCGATGCTCAGAAGCAGGCCCGGGTGGAATGGTGCCGTGATATGCTTAACAAATTTGAAGCAGGCTCGTCTCGGCGTGTTTACGACATCGTTACAGGTGATGAGTCCTGGATTTATCAATACGACCCAGAAACCAAGCGCCAGTCGACTGTTTGGGTGTTTCAAAATGAGCCAACGCCTACCAAAGTGAAGCGATCTAGAAGCGGGGGTAAGATTTTGATCGCTAGCTTTTTTAATTTGACTGGCCACTTGGTATCAATTCCCTTACGGGATCAAAGAAGCATTAATGCCGAATGGTATACTACCAAATGTTTGCCAGAAGTTTTCTCTGTTATAAGCAACAAGCGACCAAACACAGGGCTCCGCGGGCTACTGCTCCACCACGACAATGCACCTGCGCACACCGCACTCAAAACGAGGGACTTCCTGGACAGCACGCCAGTCAAACTCCTGGGTCACCCTCCTTACAGCCCTGATCTAGCACCGTGTGACTTCTTTTTATTCCCAAAAATAAAAAATCAGCTCAAAGGGATACAATTTTCGTCGCCGGAAGATGCGCTGGCTGCGTTCGAGCAGGCTGTAAACGAGGTGTCTGCGGCGGACTGGAAAAAGTGTTTTGAAAACTGGTTTAGGCGCATGAATCTTTGTATAGAGGCTGGTGGAAAGTACTTTGAAAAGATTTAATAAAAATATATGTACGTATAGAACAATTTTTTTTAGTTTCGCAAAACTTTCTGAGTGTCCCACGTATGTATGTTCTAGAAATCTAGACAAACATTTTTCATATCTCTCTCAGTCAATCTATGTATATTCCTTCAATTTCATATATTATTACTTATAACTATTATTATACCTACACTACGTTTATATGTTAAAAGCCGTAGTTGTTGACGACCTACGTCATATGTAACTAATAATATAGTTAGCATGTTAATGCTCTACTTCAGGAAGAAATTGAGAACCTTTTGTAATTTTGGTAAGGTAATTAGTTGAATTATGTTTAGGCTTCCCTTTTTCATTCCCTTCATCTGCAATAATTAGGAAAACAATAGTAAAAAAATAGACCGGCGTCAAAATCTGATACCACCACAGATGAGCGGAAAGGCTTCCAAGACGATACTTAATCAACGAAAGCGTGGCGATGGCGATTGTCGAAATACCAAAATGACATTTCGATACCACTTGGCAATCCCAAACTATTTTGACATATTACCAATCGCTATCGCGACATTTTCGTTGATAAAATTTATCTTGTCTAGAGCCTCAGGTCTGGTACTCAGAGGCTCTGTAGTCCATTCTCTTTAAGAAAATAGTGAGTCGAACCAATCGGGTCGCAAAAAATCAGAAAGATAAATTCAAAGTGACTGGATTGGTTGAGGGCCGGGGCTAAACCGGCGGACAACGATGACTTACTATTTTCTTAACGCGAATGGACTATATAGACACGCAGGTCTGACAACTAACTATTTTCTTAATGTGAATAGACTATAGACAAGTATCTTATCTTATCTTGTGGAGGGGCCGAAAAATAACTCGGACACTTCGACCCATTGGGATCTATTGTGTTCCCCTAGATAAATTACTCCTCCCCAATCTCGATGAAAACTCTTTTCATGAGTTTTACAACGAGACTAGGAGGTATGAGCCTATAGTCTTCTGGTTTTGGATATCCAACCCCTAGGAGACTCATTCGCATACCAGCCAGTGCATCGCATGTGCACAGAAGGTGTTTCTTGCGTTCCGTATGTTCCCCACACAATCTGCACATGGGTGTCGCGGTAAAACCCATCTTCATGAGCATGTCGTTGGTTCCAAAGTGCCCAGTAAAGGCCCCAAGCAGGTAGCGGATTAGCCCCCTGCTCATATTCCAAATGCTTTCCCGGGCTTTGAACGTAGAGCCTAGGTATTTCTTGGAGTGTTGTAGACCGGTATAAGACAGCCAATGTGTTCGTTGTCTTTGATCTACAAACTCCCTAAATGTGGCTTTGAGGAGACACGTCGAAATGCCTACACATGGTTCTGGACCCATAAAATCATTTGCTGAGCCCTCTCCTGCCAGTTCATCTGCCACTTCGTTACCATGGATTCCTTTGTGCCCAGGGACCCACATCAGTCTTACCCTGTTATGCTTCCCAAGCCTATTAAGGGCTTGGATAGCATCCAGAATAAGTCTGGAGTCCACTTCGTACGATACCATGGCTTTGATTGCTGCCTGACTGTCACTAAGAATATATAAGGATTTGCCTCTGGTTCCTCTATCTATATTCTCTTGAGCACAGGTTACTATGGCATATGTGTAACCTTTTGCGTATATGCCCGCTCCTGTACCTGATTCCATTTTGGATCCATCAGTGTACCATACCAGACTATCTTGTACTGGTGGATCGATTCTTTTCGTCCAGTCCTCTATTGTCGGGATTTGGCTCTTGAAAGTCCTTTCAAACACAAACATAGTTTGCATTATATCGGATATCATTCTTTTTACCCGATTCAGGCCTTCATTCCCATCGAATTTTGTATGGTTAGTCTTTGGCTTAGAGGCATCCCTGCCGTAGGTGTTGTTCTGAAAGCACCCGTGATGCCGAGACACACTGTTCTTTGTAAACTGGTGAGTGGCGTTTTGCACGAGGTAAGATTTGTTCTTGACCACCACACTATGCTGCCGTATTTGATACTAGGTATTATCATTGTCCGGTACAGCCATCGTATCACTTTGGGCTTTAGCTCCAAGTTTTAACGTACGTGGAACGACACATGCCGAACACTCGTAGGGCCTTTGTCGTAATATTTGCCACATGAGTTTTCCACCTGAGTTCTTTATCAAGCGTTACACCCAGATATTTAACTTCGGTGGACCAGGGCAACTTTATTCCATTGAGGGAGGGCTCTCCTAGGTTTTCTAGTTGTCTTTTCCTCTTTAATGGAATAATGACTGCTTTGCATGGGTTGATAGAGAGGTGGATCTTTATACACCATTCTTCTGTCATCCTCAATGCCTGTTATAATAATCCAGAGACTATGTTTGGGAATTGACCATTAACCATTATAGCTATGTCATCTGCATAGCCTACTGTGTAGAATGGTCCGGTATTGAGTTTGGTAAGTAGCGAGTCTACTACCAAGCGCCACAGTAACGGTGACATCACTCCGCCTTGCACTATATATATATATATACTCAGCATATAGTCAATCCAATGGAGGTGCAATGCTGCCGCCAATAAGTTCTTTTGGCCTTGCATAGCGCCGTGTTATACCTCGTCAGCCTGCTATTATAGACAGAAAAATCGTTCTTGGCTTTTGCATCATTAAAGACCTGTCTTGTTTTCTAACGTATTTTAACTAGTTCAGGCGTCTACCATGGTACCTTTTTACAAAAGACCTTTTTCTCTGGGCAATTATCTTCCCATGCACCGATGGTGCCTGCCTTGATTTTGTCCGCTTCAAATTTTATATCTAGTATGGAATTAAGCTTACCTTTAGGGCTCCCTAGATTTACTTTTAGGTCACTCCTGTATGAGTCCCAATTTGTATGCCTTGGGTTTCTTCTTCATCTAGTTTCGGCTACTGCCGCCGTCCTAAACCTAAAACATATAAAATTATGGTCAGACAGAGAGATTTCGTCCGATAAATCCCAGTTTTCAATATGAGCGCTGGCCCTGTTTCATGCCAGTGTCCGGTCAGTAACTTCAGTTCTCGCCGAGGTCCTGAAAGTAGGTTTATTGCCTGCGTTAAGGATTTGTAAAGAAGAGCTTACCACAAAGTCCAACATATCCTCCCTCGTTTGTTGACATCTGAACTGCCCCAAACGACGTGATGTATTTTTGCATCGTAGCCAAGTATCAGGTCGGTTTTTTTGGTTGCCGTATTCAACCAGTCTTCTGATTAGTGGTGTTACTGGTTCCTTTTGTTCATATGGGCGATAGGAAGAGGCAAGAATAATTCTCCTTTTCTCTGTTCTCGTCCCCACTTGGATCAAAGTTGAGTTGTTGTGAGAACCCTGTAACAGAAAGTACGTAAGGGCATTGCCTCTATACCGCCCCTGATATAGATGCTATTCCTCGCGTCAGTAGTTGGACAGTCATAGAGTACCATGCCTCCTGTCCCACCTAAGCCTTTTATAGTCCCCTTATACAGATAAGGTTCCTGACGGACGCCGGTTTGCTCAGTGAGAGTATTCACGACCTTCCAGTCGCTCGTCCTCAAGGCAGGGTTAAGTCGCTGGAGCAGTCGAATGGCCCGGGCAGAGTCTTGCAACGCCAAGGTGCGACTCTTTTATGCCATTTTGACTGGCTTTGGAAGGTCTTTGGCGTCGATGACCTTGAGTTTCAAGGAGCCAAGTTCCACATTGTGGATGGCATCCCGAAACCAGCAAGCTGCATCAGAACCGTCGCAGGAGGATACATGTACTGCACCCGCGACGACTGCGGGAGCAACCGTGAGAACAGGCAGAGGATCCGGCGCATCTTCGGGTTTCTCAATTATGAGCTCCTGGATTGGCACCAAGTCCTCCGCCTTCAAGTACTCCTCTGGGCACTTGACTATAACGACAGCGAGTTTCACAGCCGCCACCGCATCCCTAAAGGATCCGGTTAAGGATGATTGCCCTTGGGTCTTCATCCTTTTGGCCGCCTTGTCCCCACTGTCCCCACTGAGAACAGCATGCGGTCTCTTTGATGGGCCCTCCGCAAGAGCCGCTTGCTGTTTCAGCTTTAAACGCTTTTTCCTCTGCGCCCCAGATCGTCAAACCGGAAGCCAGCCTGATTCATGCCGGCTGCCGGGAGACGACGAGGTGCTGTCTTTGCCGGTCGCGTCCAGGGCCGCAAAGTCCGAGATCATTCGACCTCTAACGCAAGGGTCCCGTGTGACGCCAGCTTTGGCAGTACCCTTATGTCCGGTACGGTGGTTTGCAGTTCCACCCTTCGGTGGTCCCAGAGCAGTGCCGACCGTCGACAGTGTCACATCAGTACCGTCAATTGCCACATTTGAACGAAAAATATGCGATCAAAAAGATTGCTGATGGATTTGTCACCCCGCAAGCCAGCGCTGGAACGTCATGACACGCCCCGACGAAGCACAATTTTTGACTTCTGCTATCCTGATAGCATCTTTCAAACAAGTCAAGATGCTGATTACGAAGTCGGTTAGCAAACTTTTTTACGAAGGCTTCTTATATTTCCATAAAAAAATGCCCTTCCAACTACTGGGATTAAATTTAACAATAGATTCCCTCAATAAATAAAGCTGTATAATAATTGACGTTAATTCAACTTAAATTTAAAATGAATGTCTCTAACCCGATAAATGAACATAAGCACTCGTCACAACACTTAAGTTTAAACCGCATTCACTTACTTCCATCACTCCATCTGCTCCCGGACAGGCCATCCGCACAGCTCACGGAACCTCCCGCTGATTGACTTTCTCCTCTATACAACCCTGATGACACCTTCGGTATAGCCGGACCGCCGCGACAACAACAACAGCATCGCGTTGATAGTTGATATCTGCTCCTGTGTAACCGTCGTAGTATTCGTCGTGGTATTGCTTTTGTAAGTAATTCCGTTTTAGCATGGCAACAGCGGTCATTGGCCTCTCCTTAATATCTCTTCGTTTTTCTTTGGAAAACAAATTTACGATAGACGGTAATGAGATTTATTTCTTGTTTTAATTGCTTTGTTTTCTCTCTTGTTGAAAAGAATTCAGCATCTTCAAACTTTCTAATCATCAGCCTTTTCAAGGTTTCCACTGCTGGGACACAGGCCTACTCTCTGTGAAAGGGAATGGGCCGTAATCTACCACGCGAGCCCGATGCGGGTTGGTGGATGCCACATGTATTCGAACTTTTGGTTCTAGAACATGTCTGCCGGTTTCCTCACAATGTTTTTTTCTTCACCGTTAAATATAAAAAATTACCTTAAGCAAAGTGCGAATCAAACTAAAATTCTCATGGGATAAAACAATTAGAATGCGATAAAATTTCAGCTGAACATGTCGTTATATTTAAACCTCACCAGATTTGGCCGTCCGTTTTTATGGGACCGTCTCCCTCTTCTTTTATGACATAAATGTGTACAGATCTGTTCTGGAATGTAGGAAGATTAGAGGGTGCATTGTAAAGTATGATTTACACTATGGGCAAATACACATTCTTGTAGATAGTGTAACGTTGCACTTTAGTTAACAACGTAAATATCTTATCTTAGTATAATAACCAACATAATTGGGTACCTAAATCTAAGCAATTATTATTTTGCGTTTGCACTGATCGACGGAAAATTCCACACCGAGCCCACGACTGTTCTAGTGTTGTCTCACTGGCTCAAGAGTAGACCAATCCTGCTCAACCTCCGGTTTTGACCGACGCATGAACATTGCGTTCGGCCCAAGAGGAGAGGCTCATTATGACACAGTCGTCTGCCAGCATGCACGCTGCTAATCTCAACCTCCTACCGGGTTATCTAGCATTAAATTTCTACTGTGCGACTAATACGTCACTCATTATAATTAAAACAAATTATTTTCACTTTTATTATGCTTACAGACAGCTAAAGAGTGGAATTCCCTGCCGGAGTCTGTGTTGCCCGAAAGCTACAATCTGGGGGTCTTTAAGTCATGAGTGAATAGGTTATTTCTAGGCAAGCGTGTTTCACCGTCGACCTCATCATCGCTTACCATCAGGTGAGATAGTGGTCAAAAGCGATCCCATCGTTTAAAAAAACAACGTCCATACAAGTATGCAATGCAAGTAGCTGGCATGATATTGTGACATTCACTAATCTGACATTGTATGCCACAGTCGCATGCAAGTAAAATAACTTACATTGTTTTGTGTATGGAGAATAAAAATGTGTCTTTATAAATAACTAGCAGACGCCTCACGGGTTCACCCGTGTAGTTCCCGTTCCCGTAGGAATACAAGGAAAAAAGTAGCCTATGTGACCCGTCAGCTTCGCAAAAATGTCAGAATTTTTGAAATCGGTCTAGTAGTTTTTAAATTTATTCGTTACATACAAAAATGCAAATCTATCCTCTTTATAATATTAAGTTTAGATAAAGATTGGCTTATGCAAGCGCTGCTTCACCCGCATGAAGGTCGGCAACTATCCGAAGTATTTCTACAATAAAAATATTTTGAACCTGCTCTACCGGTGTGCCAAGTTTTAACCAAATTTGTTCAACCGTTAAGACGTGAAAATGTAACAAATAGGCAGATAGAGTTACTTTTGCATTTATAATATTAGTATGGAAGTAGGGATTTAACACGCAATGTACAAAAACATTAATATATCAGAAAATCGTGTTTGTTATCTAGCTTGTGTACTTACCACACTTACTACGTAGCTTCCACTTAATCTGCTTTGAACGTCAGACTTGAGAAACATCGTATGTACCTTTAAAATATTAATATTATAATAATGTTACACACCCCTACTTCTTCCTTCTTACTTAACCAAGAAAATCTGAGATTTTAATCTTGATGTAGAGTGTTCTTGTACATTCTTACATAATTTAACGCGTATCTTCCAAAGGTGAGAGACATGCAGAAATAATAAAACAAATATTCTTTTTAATATACTATAATCTTCATCAAATAAATTATAAATTCTTATTAAAATACACATACTAAAATTGACACGAGCTTATTATTAACATGAGATGTGTACCCTTTGATTAGCTTGATATGTATGTATCTATGAATCTATGTAACGGTATATTAAACGTGATTTTTAACTCCTTTAAAACGTCTGCTTAATTTGAAAGTTTTCACACGTATCAAGGACCGATGATAATGCAATAATTTAAATAGTTAGTCCCATTATCTATACCAGAATCTTCAGGATTAGCGATTAAACTAAAAAGTAAAAAATAAATAATTGTTTAAAGAAACTAAAAAACTCGCTTTAATAGAAACCCAAACTAAAAAGTAGAAAATAATTTTCAATAACTTTAAATTAAGAATAGTGTGTTCAACAAAACAAAAAAAATATATAAAAAAGCGTGGGGTGTTTTTTTAAGATATTTTAAAAATAACTCTTACCAATATCTGTCAATAAAATATTATAACAATTATCATCAAGCACTCCACGCTTTTTACAAATATTTTTTTTTTGTTAATCACACTATTCTTAATTTAAATGTATTGAAAATTATTTCATACTTTTTAGTTTGGTTTTCTATTAAAGCGTGTTTTTAAGTTTTTTTAATTTATTTTAATAACGTAATCTTTGTTCGTAAAACTTCCTTTTGAAGCGTGGAATTCTGATAATGGAGTTGGTACTTCAGTACCATGTTTGCAAGTCCTGTTTCCACACAGTTAACTTGAATATATATTACCTATGTAGAACTTCTCAGAAATAAAATAAGTGTTACTATCCTTGCGAAAGCAGTCCCGCTGTCAGTCTGACTGACGATTTTATTTTCGTATAGATTGCATCAGTAAAGTTAGTTATTTGAACTTTTCACATTTATTTTCGGCAGAGTTTCAAATATTTATGAAGATAACATTTTTTGCTCCTTTTGGAAAAGTTGTGGGTAAAAGCCAGAAGAGATATAAAGTGACTTTTATAGAGTCTTCAGAATGTCGTCAGTCAAGCGATTCGTACATCGCCAAACTAAACCGATTGTTGAGTATAACTGGGCTTTTGATAATCTGTTTTTGCCCCGCGAATGCTCCCAAACAGATTGGTACTAGTATAAATCATATTCGTATGTTTTGCGGTTTTATGTGGATATTTCACGACGGCTCGGTTTATCTTGTTGCGATTTAGGATTCAGACGCAATTCTCGTTCGAATATTGTGATGTATAGCAGTGTAACAATGTAGTTTAAGATACCATTCACTATTTACTGCTTAATTCACTTCACGTTCTTCCAGATTTATGCTGGATATAACTAAGGTTCGGTGGGATGTTTGTAATTCTGATCTGGTAAGATAGGGTTGGCTTTGTGATAATGTTGTGAATGGATATAATTTGAACCTCCCTTTATTGTTATACCTGGGCTGGTTTCCGCATTGAGTATTTGGAGTGCGAAAACGTGTCAAACTATGCTTTAATGGCCAAGTTTGACAGGTTTTCAACTAAATTAGAGTTTGAATAGTCATAATCTAATATTTTATTTAGAAATCGGGGGTTGGTTTCACTTTGTAAGGTACAATTATTATAACAGTATTCTGGGATTTCTTAGTTCGAGAATATAAATGATTTACGTAGACAGCTTTGATTAGAATCTTAGCTGATGTCAATATTGTAATAACGTTGTCTTCACTTACTTTTTTTAAATTTTATTATTTATCGATATACTCGCGTTTGTCCACTATCTTACCTGATGGTAAGCGATGATGTGGTCGACGGTGAAGCACGCTTGCCTAGAAGTAATCTAATCACTCTTGACTTAAAGACCCCAAGGTTGTAACTATCCGGAAACAAAGATTCCGGCAGGGAATTCCCCTCCGTAGATGTACTTCTGCAATATGTAGAACAATATGAGATAAAGAAGATTTATCAATAAATTAACCTAACTTTTAGCCAACTATGTTAGGGTCGACTTTCTGCTAAAATTGATGTGGCTGAGTACCAGTATTTTATTTGGAGCGTCTTATGTACAATCCAAAAACTGGGTAACACGGTACCACTTGTTGGCAAAAGTGTCACTGGTGTCAGATTTTATGCTTGTTGACTATTATAAAGAAAGATTTAAGTAAAAATATTTATATTTCATGGTATAACTCTGACTTCTTCAATGATATCATATTTTATTTGCGTGTTTACTTCTCAAATTGTAATAACATTATGATATCTTCTTGTCATATTTAATTTTATCAGCCTTGTTTATCTATTACTTTTGTGTACTTATTTAGTAATAGAATAGATTAGACGTATTTATTTGCTAAGAATATGCAAAAAAATAATTGTGAATTTGTCTGTCTAAGCAGAAGAACTCTTTTTGCTTAGGTTCTTAGATAAGTTTAAGATATGTTTTGTTTTTCTCATGAATGTATATACATACATGAGAAAAACATAACATATCTACTCTGTAATGTTTTTCTCATGAATGTATATACATACATGAGAAAAACATAACATATCTACCATAAAGAAATAGGCAACACTGCGAGCTTGCCTCGTATCAACATCCGTCAAACACAGCTAATGCTAGACGCTTGTTACTCCAAGGAATGATGCTCCATGGGCTTGAACATAATAAGTTTGATGGCTCTGAATTGATAAGTAAAATATGCTTTATGTACCTAAAACAGTAATGAGACGAGAGGCACGCTCTTATCTACTGTTTGCTACAACTCCCTGTCGTACCAATGCAGGAGAGAGAGCGCCACTCCGCAGATTGGTTCAAGCTTACAAAAATAATTTTAACGATATCGATGTATTTGCCCTGTCCAAACATAAATAAAAAAATATTAAGCACCTTGCTCAAAATGCCTAGATATAATATACAATGTACGATTGTTTGTTTTCCAAAATAAAATAAAATAAAAATGGAATCTAGGCCTTAAACAATACACTTAAGAGTCTGAAGTAAAAGGTCAAGGAGATAAATTAGATTTATGGTAATTTCATTAATTACTTGTGTTTTACACTTTAGTCCTACATAAATTGTGTTTGTTATTTATATTCAGCGGCGACGTGACTAGATAAACAAACGCCAAGTTAAAAGGGTCCCGCTAATGTACTTAGCTTGAAAAAGGACCTTTCAGTGATACTTGAATAGCATGAGAGAACCCAATATTCTTTTTACCGAATAACCTTTTACTCTGTAACCAAACCTCTCGTTTTTCCCGAGACAACTCCCATTTTTATTGAAAAAATAACGTCTATATAGACAGCTGGGACCCCATAGTTGCATTGTGCAAGATTGGACAGCGAGTAAACGAAATGCGCCGAAACAAATTTAACTTTCGATAAAACTTTTTCATTGTGTGTCCCGGACTGCAATAAAACATAGCAACCCTATGGTTACTATCCTTTTACCAATTCTTAAACTGTCCAAGCTTGCGGAGCGACCCGTTAATATTAAACGTAATGGTGACACACCCTTTGGATATAAATAGGGCTGGTGAGAGACGAAAACATGACTACATACAGGTATTCATTACATTATGTGAAAAAAAGCGACGCAAAAAGGACACCTGAGACTTGACGATACGACGCCATCTCACTTTTTTCGCACCTACTTTTGTAACATTTAACTCAAGCAATACACAATATAAAACATAGAAACTTACGTATATTTGCATAAGTTATTTTGGAACGTAGCGCGGCATATTGCCGTAAATATTTAATGCTCTGCACCGAATACCTTCCGAAAAATATTTCTTTGAACCATTCGAAACACTATTCAGGAATACGCTGAGTGAATAAAAAAATTTTCAATAGAAAATGCGTGTTTCATTCCCAGAGAGAGTTTTGTAAGAGGCCTACCTATGTCGAGATGCTTTTAGTGGAATCACTGTATCGTGTGCCCCGTGGTGTAATAAACATTACTGGCGGGTGTTATTAATAGTTGTGTACCGTATTACAAATTGTCTGTTCATTACAGCAAACCTTTCAAGTTTCAGCCAAGGTTGTAGGTATTTTCTCTAAATCGACCTTAAACTTAATCAAGAACAACCTTGCTTTAATTACTTTCAATGACGACTGTTAATTAATTATAAATTGTGTAAGAAAGTAAGCTTTTGAAACAACTATTTTATACCTACAGGTTACTCAATCAAACAAAAATTATTTTGTAAAATTGATACAAACAATTGAAACAATAAAGCTGTAAATACACAATAAGGCACATCGTATATCCCATAAAAAATTCAATTCTGTGAAAACGAGCGAACTAAATTACCTACGAGCCCATTGTACTGTATCGTGGGCATAGATCATCTTGATACAAGTACCTGCCCCCGAATTAAGAGGAGGATTTGAATAGATACCCCGTATCATTGCGTCGTGAATTGTTCATAAATCTTCCTATGTGCCGTCTTTTGTTTAGCCCGCCAGCGTGAATACCCGACGAGGCTTAGGAAAATTCGAGTTTGCCTTTAGAAAAATTGGACGGAATGGTACTACAATGTGTACGTACACGTATAGCTAGCACACTAGCATCACATGATAGTGGCAAATTGATTCGCTCTTCAGTTTATTGTTTAACACGGTTCGAGAAATTCCTTATTCAGAAATCACTTAAGAGTATTAGCGAAGCTGTTTGCACATAGTTAGGCGAACAAGATACGCTCAGCTGCTGCGTTTAACACTTTAATCTCACGATACCGTTGTGACTTTCAAGCATCTGTATTTTGTTTACTAGTTTAAAGTTTGATTATTGTAGCTCAAAATTCTCATCACTTAACAGGTATTCCATTATACAATTTGAACGTCTCAAAAATAATATAAAAAATTAATTCATAGCGAGACATTTGTTGAATATCAATTTGTAGTCCTAAGAATTTCTGAGAGGGCGTAAGTAATTAAGCTTCTACCCAGTAACAGTCTCAAGTCGTTTTAATTTCAGTAGTTCAGAATTACAGAACAATTCGAAGAGTTCAAAGGGTGGAAATGCCAAAATTTAATCTAATATAGCTAATTTCGAATTTCCGATGAACTTAATCTTTCATTACGTGAATTAAGTCTGTTCAGAATTTAGATTGCGACAAACCGCATGCACCTACTTCGATACCACTCATAATTTATGAAAGCACCAAGACGGATAAAGTTAGCATAAAATTATTATCATAATTTCTTACCAAAAACTGCCGAGTGAGTTTGCTCCATGAATATGCAAAGGGAAAGTTCAAAGAGTGCCAACTTTTTTATGAGTCCTGTCAGAATACTTGTAATACTGCTGTTATTTGCATTTGTATTTCATATTTAAAAATGAATATGTGTATTTCATATTAGAATATTTCGGGTGCTAATGCGTGTATTAAAATTTGTGATTTCCATATTAATTCTTCCTCCCTTAATACTCAGGTTCCAGGAATCGCCGAACAAGCTGTTCATTTAACGCTAGCTTGGTTCAGTGCTATAACAGTTTTAACACATTTTTCTGAAAGATACGTCCATGTTCCGAGCCTTTTCAACGCTTTCAACTTATTGAAAGGTGATATAGAACTTAGAGAGTTCGAAAAATGAAGCGTTTCTTGGAAAAGGTTTCTTGATTTGGTTCTAAATGTATTTTCTAGTGAATCCATCTGTTTACCTGCCACGGCGTACTCTATTTCCAGGTTTTATAAACATTAAACCTGGAAAAGAGTACGCTGTGTATATTTGGGGTCTATATAAACATATTGAGCCCGTGATTACATGCCCAAATATATTCAGAAGTCAAGAGACTCTTCCGAAGAAAATCTATCTATGTTCTTGGATTGAGGCTTTAAACTGTATTTCACGGAATCTGCAAAGAAATAAATGCTTTTCAACTTAGGAATATCTTCAAGGTCAACCTTTTTATAATTAGAGCCCTAAATAATTCACTTGATTCCGCAAATAGAACCTTGATAGATTACCTATTTATTTTCGTCGTTCTCGATTGAAGCTAAACTTTCAGAAGCCATTTCACTATTCAATTTTCTGAACTCAAATATTTATAACGAATGTTTACTAAAAATGAAGAGACAAATACGAATATTTTTCTCAAATTTGTACGTACCTTAAGGAGTATACAACACTGAAAGAAAAGAGCATGGCAAAGATGTCTCCAGGGTAAAACGCTCTTTGTCGTAGATATCTTACGACCCACGCATGAGACAAGGCTGCTTTTCCTTAAGTGGGTTGTACATGGCATCGTAAAATAAAAAGGTAGCTTACAATAAAATAAAAAACATAATAATTTTATAAAAATGTTTTTCTGTGTAAATATTCGTAACTTGCAGCTTCGCTCACGTAGGCTATCAAAGCCTTACAGGATACTTGCATTGTCACTGCCAAATACGCCGCCAAAGAAGCTTTAAACGCTCAGTATATTATAATTTTCTATCACTGAACTAATTTTCGCAATCGGATTAATAGTTTCAGAGGTGACTTTGTACATACAAACAATTTTACCTCTCCATTATATTAGTTTAAACTTATTTCTACAACCATTTACAGAGGCCAATTTATTATTATTGCATATATATAAGATCGGTCTAATGGAATATTCGAACTCAAATTTCGTCTCGTAAAATTTGTAATCAACCTATTCACGAGCTTTTACTTATTTAACGATTAAATACCTTTTATTTTTTTCATAACGTTACTTTTAGGGCTTACAAATTTTGCTTTTAGTGAGAATCTGTTTTAATATCGTGGATAGGATATTTTTTTTCTTTGTTTGTACTTATTATCTTAATATATAAGTCTCGGAATAAGTCCATTCCCATTCACTAGCTGAACATCAAAACCAGACTAGACGATATGCTACCAGTGAGTCCTGAGTTATTTTGGCCATATCGCTTGGAGATAGCCAGACAACCTAGAAAAACTAGTTGTGGTTGGAAAGGTGGATGGTAAAACACCGCTCGGACTTTCACCTACTCGCGGAACAGAAAGGAGCAATTACAGTACTCACGGTGAGCACTGCCCTGAGAAGAGCAGAAGACAGATTGGTGTGGAAGCAGTTCGTCAGTGACTCCGTCAAAGCGTTCCAAGACAGGCACGACCTCCAGAAATGAAGGCACTGAATAAGAAGAAGATTATCTTTATAGACTTGTGTGTATTAGTGCCAGTAAGTACATTGACCAGAAAAAAAAATGATTTTCAGAAACTCATTTATACTTTTAAAGCTGAAGCTAATTTGATTAAAATATATTAGATATTGGAAGAATATACTGAGCAATATCATATCATTCTGTATTTAGTTAAAAAAAAATTGACCTTGAAAACCTTAAAGTAGTAAAGTCCTTTGTAGGAATTTATAAATCACCTATTTCATAGTTCACATAAATCAAAATTCATCTTCTTGCTCATGTCCCAAATTACTTACTTGGCGCAAGACATTTTCGTCACATAGCAACAAACAAAAATTTAATTTCAAAACATAGAATAAGTAATGAACTGTCACTGGAAGGCCAAAGGTGTCACAAAGAAACTAAAATTGAGTGGATACCGAGAGTCGATGGCGTGCATTTTGCGACGCGTCCGAACGGTCTGGCTGACAGGAAAGAGTAATGCTCCTCGGATACTTTTGCACTTTGATCTATAGCGGATCTTTGGCTGTGTCCCTACGCTTTCTTCTCACCTGGCGTTTGTGAGTGGATTGATTTCAGATGTATTTAAAGGATGTTGGGGTGACTATTGTTTTATTATTAACGGATTTGCAGTGGATTACTCCAAGAAGGAAGTAAATGATTGAGTACCAACATAGTTGTGGAAAACATTGATTGACATTCATTACAGCGGAAAACAAATTTCCTATTAATTTTGGGGCAATTCCCAACGGTATGGCTGACAGGAAAGAGTAATGCTCCTCGGATACTTCTGCACTTTGATCTATTGCGGATCCCGGTGTCCTTAAGTTTTCGTCTCACCTAACGTTGGCGAGTGGATTGATTTTGGAAGGTATTCAAGTAATTTGGTGTGATGATTGTTTTATTTTTAATGCAGATGCTGTAGATTACTTAATTCAAGAAGAAAACAAAAGGAAAACACTCAAGAAATTTGTATTTTCGTGGCAATTAGGTATGGATTAAATCAATGAGGATTTCGGTATAACAGAATTTCTATATAAATAGGTGGCAGACAAAGAAATTTCCATGAAGTTGTTTCTTTATTTACCACTTATTAACTTTTGTCAGCTTCTCTGCAAGCAACGCCCAAACCTCCTCATGTGGATCTTATTTGTGATTTTACATTTTCCTGATAAAATACTGTTCAATTTCCGGATAAAATATTAACACCAACCAACAGCTTTGTATGTTGTATCTAACTCAGAATACCAGACGCTGAGCTAGAGAGCTAGTGCTCTCAAGCTTGTACGCAGCTTAAGTCGTAACAACTTTGTTAGCATAACATAGTACATACAGCCCCGTATTGCAACAATGGATACGACTTGAAAATCTCATCAGTTTGAAATGCATTGTATTAAATCCTAAATTAAAGATATCAGGAATAGTTTATAAGTTGCTTTGTTACTCTAATTTCTTGAGTTTGCTTTTGAACTACGCATGGTTTTAAAAGGGGAAGGCATTGTTTAAACATAATTTAAAACTCTTTCTGTATGATCCACTCCAACATTCTTAATACCTATTCGACCAAATCCTTTATTACAAAAGTTCTGAATAGTCCCTGGAGTCTCAAATAGCCCACTTTACAGTACCAAAAACAAAAATAAAGATTATGAAGCCGTTCTGACTCGATATCTGTTGTGCACCTCAACATTATTTTCTATTGTAAAGTGTTACAATAATTTATTGTTTTAACATATCAGGGAAAGGGCAATAACTATTGCCAAGCTCATAGGAGACATCCATAGAACATGACAGCTTTATATCTTCAAAAAACATGAATTAAAGCGGGCAATACGAAGAAAACCGCACAATGAATCTTTCTGATTAATATATCCTTCCCCCAACCGCCATGAAACTCACAATAAACTTTTGATTACTCAAACAACTTCTGTACAGTATTATAAAGTTGTTTGATTCGCATGCATGCAGTCGCTCATTGAAGTAATAGAGCTATTAACTTAAACGCAGACGGCAAAGCCCCAGCCAATAGTTTAAATGCCTTAATAATGGCAAACGGCTGGTAGCAATATGCCATGAATTATTTATGCCACCAAGCGGTAAAGAAGTTAGTGCCACAAAGAAATGCCATTTTATTTTTTACCGTTTTGCCGTAATTAGGTATGAATTTTTAAACGGTTTGGAAGTGGAGGTTTTTTAGTTATTATCGTTTCGTTATTAAAGTGGTACTTAATTAATTGCATTTCATTGTAAAATAACAGTTTAATAACAACAAAATTTCTCAATTTATTACCTTCTCAAATGTTTTTTGTCACTCATAATCATGAACAAGTAATTCATGAAACTGGTGCTTGCCAGACTGGACTATAAAAACGAGTATGAGTTTAATAACAAAACTGGATATTTCTTTACAGATTCATACACTTCTTCCTTTAAATCAATTATTAAAAAGAAATATCCATATTTTGGTGTCCAAATCTTTTGCGTGCCACCCTAGGCTGGAAAGGTACCTACACTTTTAAACAAAACAATGCTTTAATTTCGCTAAGCCCATAAAAGTTTGGTCAATAATTTTCAACCCGGACTGAAGTTATTTATTTGGTCAAGCACTGCATTCTTCCTGAAGATAAAATTGCTTGACATTTCTACACCGACTGAAAAGTGAAGATGGGGTAAGCTGCCAAGATCTTACCAAAAAAACAATGTAAACCACACAGTTTTTCCTCCGACCTTTCCTAAGTGGGGAACCAAAGAATAATTCACAATGGCTTCAAAGTTTGTGGGTAGACAGCGTGTTCTTCGCTGCTTTAAGTTTTATATTGAGGTCATTAAACGCACTCTTGAGGGAATTAGGCTCGTGGTTCTAATAAAACTAACGGAAGGCGTCGACGCCGTCTGACGTATGCTACATAAAACGGAGTGCTATTCTTAAAAAAGTTTTTGACGCTGATGAGTTGTAGCTCGAGGCAACAATTTAAACTTTGAATTAATAATGAATAACTCAACTAAATATGTACGGAATTTGCTCTTGTGACGTTTAATATCGGTAAATTTCCTGGGGCGTCCATATGAAATAAACATTCATATAACTCGATTCGAATGTATGCATCATCAAATTGTTTGAGATTATCTATTCAAATATGTATTCAAATGTGTATCAACCACAATTTTTTTTTTTCTCTAAATACAAATTTGATTATCCGTCTAAGGATGAATGGTCATCAAATATTCGTCATAGTTTGAACAGTAAGTCTTTTCTACGGAGATAATGGTGCTTTACAAACTATTTAAATAAAATCGTACATCCAGGAGTAGTAAGTACCGTTTCATGTCGATATGAAATCTGAATAAACCGGTAAGTACTTTTACTAATGCTATTGGAATCTAGGCATCCGATGAAAACATGACCGTATGAATTGTAATAAACATGAGGATTCAGTAAACAAGTCTTTTTCGTATTTTATGTATTTACCGACAAAATGGATATCTCATAAAGATGTTGAAGATTGTACTGGCATTTGACTTACGCTACATTTTAAATAGTTGACATGACATGGAAACTTGTTTTGCGAAAACAATTATCACTTTATTGCTGAAACAAGTTTCCTGATTGAGTTACAACGACTTACAAAGTAGGTTCATTTCACAATGCACTCAGTGACGTTATTAAAGCTTTAACATTTTTACTTCGATAAGTAATTGTACAAATTATTTGGCCAGCTACGGGCCAGCAATTAAAAAAAATATGTAGATAGGAACAAATTATGTTATTTTAATCATCATCAATCAATACATATACAATCTGAAGAAAAGGCGTTTTTGTTCAATAAATAGCCAGGGTGTTAAAGAATAACCAACAGAAACCATTTCCAGCATTTTTGGAATGTTTGTCTGTTTAGTTGTGCACCCATCACGTAAAATATTTATACATAAAAATAGTTCGTAACTTGAAGTATTACCACAAAATAGAACGCCGCCGCTTACGTACTTTGTGGTATTACTTAGTTTTATAACCGACTTACCAAAAACGAGGAGGTTCTTTGTTCGAATTTGTGTTTGTTTGTTTTTTTTTTTTTTCGTATTTTCACCGTTACCTCCGTCAATTGCAGCCCGTTTTTGTGAATTTTTATTTTTTTTGAAAGAGTATGTTTCGAAATCGCTCCCATTTTTATTTGGTGAAGATCTGATGAAGAACTTTGAAAATATACAACATAACTCTTCAATAAATAACGAAAAATCTCTCGGGATTGCTGTAATCGCATGTCTGTTTATTGTTAATACCATTTTATAACAGAACATCACGCCAGTGTATTTTTATATTACGTCAATAAAAATAAAATCGCTTTCAGATTGCGGCCTAATGCAATATAAATCTACTTTTGACTTAAACAACCTGATCTTAAAAAGTAAGGCGATTAAGTGACTTGAGCTCTGATATCCGACATCAAAATATCATTATAAAGGAACGAACAAGGTTTAGTCAAATCCAGGATTTTACGAAGTCGAAGTAATGTGCGTAGAAGAGGATAATCCGCCGAAAAACAAATAGTTGATTGGTTCTTGTTTTCAAAAATCAATTTTCAGGCTTCATGCCGCCCGCATTGTATTAGTACTTCGCCCAATATCTATATAAATTATAGACTATGTATCATTCTGATGTAAAAGCAATATTTCTCTAAAGTTTCATCAAAATCCGTTCCGTAGTTTTTTGTAAAAAGTAACAAACATCCATCCTCACAAACTTTCACGTTTAAAACAGTAGTAAGATTTTTTTATGACAGTCTATATACATAGGTACCTTCATCAGTTTTTGCTCGAATAGTCTTTTCCTCCTTTTCAATCAACTGGAATGTGTATTAAGAATCGGAAATTCATTCGAAATGTACAGGCTTTTCGATGTTACAATGTTCGTTTACATGTCTTGCTGAACAGTTTTCTTGGAATTGTTTTCGGCGATTCGATATTATTATATTTTTTTTCTTTGAGATTCTCGGGACCCTAGGGTCCCGGACCTTTGAAAGGCGTACAAGGGGCCGAAACCAACTCGCAGAGGCCTTGTTAGACGCGCAGGATGAAATGTGACATCAACCGGCGATTATCCCTGTATGCACTACGCAAGAGCACCCAAGGACAATCCCCGGATGGTGCAGGACTATTGTAGATTATGGAGACAAAACTACTGTTGATCTACACACGGCTATGAAATGGCAGGGGGTGACTTGCACACTCAATTAATGGGCCCCCAAAAAGGGTAGCTAGCACTTTAATAACGTTGCGCCAAGGGGCAACATATCCGGAGGTGCTTGAGGAGTGGAGAGGTATATCACGGCTATCAGGACAATTCCGGAAGTATGATCAAGATCCCTACCAGCATCTTACTGGGTTAACTACCTTCCTCCGAGCACGTTTGCTCTTGCGAATATTATTAAGTAAGCAATCTACCTGATGGCTCGACGCAATAAGATTTATATCATACCGATAAGCAATTTTCAATAAAAACTAAGCGAAATTGCTAGTACTTTCACATGCAATGAGAAAAATATTACGCATCGGCGATTTAAATTGCTTCGCGTCATCAGCGAGATCCCTAAGATAAGACCTTACTGTAGAATAAAACAGAACGTAATTAAATCTTTTGTTAGGTAATTTGGAAAATCAGTGAATACTCTTGTAGCGCTATTTACGACTTTCTAAAAAAAAATCGTACACATTTATCTTGAAATACTTCAGCAACAAATGAATTCATTCAATTGGAAATAAGGGCAAGCGACAACGCCAGGACGCTCTAGTTTCCAACTATAACCTTCAGTAGATCTAATGTCATCAGACTTACTAGGTCAGCCAAAACCATATTAACCATGACCTGATTTTTAACAAAAAGAAGGAAATAGTCCTGAAAAGTTTGAAACATGGATGTTATTTCTACATCTTTAGTATGCTTTTTTGTCTTAGACGGATTTAAGATTATACATTTATTTTAATTTTTCAGTTTTTGGTAGCTTGTGCCATCATTTCAGCCAAAAGACGTCCACTGCTGGACATAGGCCTCCCCCAGGCGTCGCCACATTGACCGATCCCGTGCGTCTCGCATCCAGCGCCTTCCCGCAACCTTAATCAGGGCATCAGTCCACCTAGTGGGAGGCCTTCCAACGTATCGTCTTCCGGTTCGCGGTCGCCATTCCAGAACTTTTCGGCACCATCGGCCATCCGTTCTGCGAGCAATATGCCCTGCCCACTGCCACTTAAGTTTGGCAATTCTTCGGGCTATGTCGGTAACTTTGGTTCTCCTGCGGATATCATCATTTCTGACGTGATCACGCAAGGAAATTCCGAGTATAGCCCTCTCCATTGCCCTTTGGGTGACTTTAAGCTTTCTGATAAGGCCCATTGTGAGCGACCACGTCTCGGTCCCATAGGTGATCACTGGCAACACACACTGGTCATAGACTTTTGTCTTGAGACACTGCGGTAAATTGGACGAGAAGATACCACGCAATTTCTCGAACGCCGCCCAGCCGAGTCGGATTCGACGGTTGACCTCTTTCTCGAAGTTGGACCTACCCAACTGGACCGTTTGTCCCAAGTAAACATAATCATCTACAACTTCGAGTGTAGAGTCTCCGATCTTGATAGGAGTGGGTGTTACATGGGCGTTCACCATGACCTTGGTTTTGTCCATGTTCATTTTCAGACCCACTCTTTCGGAAGCTCTACTAAGGTCATCGAGCATTTTACTGAGGCTCTCCATGGTCTCAGCCATGACCACTATGTCGTCGGCGCAGCAGTGAACAGTTTCGGAGAAATGACGTCTCCCTGTCTTACGCCGCGCTGGAGAAGGATTGGTTTCGAGGTCTGATCCTGAAGACGGACTGACATGGTGGCGTTTTTGTTTAAACACTTCAACACCTCAATGTACAGGTAGTCGATCTGGCACCGTTGGAGAGACTGCAGTACAGCCCAAGTCTCGATCGAATCGAAGGCCTTCTTGTAGTCCACAAACGCTAAACAGAGAGGCAGGTTATACTCTTCGGCTTCTGTATAACCTGCCGCAGCGTATGTATGTGGTCTACGGTGCTAAAACCTTTTCGGAATCCGGCTTGTTCGGTAGGCTGGAAATCGTCAAACCTACGAGCAAGACGATTCGTGATGACTCTTGAAAACAACTTGTAAACATGGCTAAGAAGCAAGATGAGCCTATAGTTCTTCAGCCGGGCATTGTCGCCCTTCTTGAAGAAGAGTACCACCACACCCCTGCACCATGCCTGTGGCGTTTTGCCCTCGAGTATGACGGAATCAAAAAGCTTCTGAAGGGCCGTGAGGAACGGTTTGCCACCCGCCTTCAGGTGTTCAGCCGTGATTCCGTCATCACCCAGCGCCTTGTTGTTTTTAAGCTGTTTCAGAGCCATCCTAATCTCGTACAGGCCGACGTCCGGGATATTCAGTATAGTGTCGGGTCAATCTAGCTCTTGGGTCGTTTGCTAGAGTCGCAACGGGTTTGCTGATTGATGTGTACAACTGTCCATAGAATGTCTCGATCTCCCTCAGAAGCTCCGGTTTGGCGGATACGATCCTGCCATTGTTGGTCTTCAGTTTCGTGAGCTGGCTCTGCCCAATAGCCAGATCCCTTGGAAAAACCTTGGAGCCTTTATTTCGTTCAATCGCGTCTTTGATACGCTCGGTATTAAAGCAGCGGAGGTCTCTTTTCTGGGATTTAGAGATTTGTCTATTGATCTGCCGGTATTTGCACGCCTCATCTGAAGATTGCAGGATCATCTCACGCCTCTCGTTCATAAGCTTGAGGGTATGATCAGAGAACTTTTTGTTTCTATCTGTACGACGGGTCTTGAAAAACTTAGACCCGACCGTATGGACAGCTTCCACGAACCCGTCGCTGTATTTGTCCACGGAGCTCCCTAGGCACTCGAAACGATTCTGGAGTTCGAGCTGAAAGCTCTCGGGGTTTTGGACCTGGATCTGTGCTGGACGGAGCGTGGTCTTCATCAGTCGACCTTTCAAGCTTAATATTAATGTTCAATGTGCCTCTTACCATGCGGTGATCGCTCCCGGTTTTTACCGAATTGATCACAGAGACATCATTGAACATTTGCTTCGTAGTTGTCATGATGAAGTCGATCTCATTTTTGTTGCACCATCGGGGCTCTGCCAGGTCCACTTCCTGTGTTCACGTTTTTTGAAGAAGGACTTCATCATATAGAGCTTGAGCTTGTGCCAATAACTTTATAAATCTTATGTATGGTATGGAATACGAGTGAAACACTTGACTGCTATTAGTATACTGGTTTATTAAATGACAAGTGGTTGGTAGGACGCATCCTGCATACACATATTATATATATGCGCACACACGTGCATAGTACATACAGTACATAGGTCCGTGGATGGGTGATCATTTCAACATGGCTAGTTTCCTCCGTGCCCCGGCAAGCACGTTAGGCCGTTGGTCCCGGCTGTCATTTGAAGATCTTTGACAGTCGTTACGGGTAGTCAGAATCTTGAGATCTGACACCAGTCTTGCCAAGGGGTATCGTGTTACCCAGTTACTGGGTTGTGGAGGTCAGATAGTCAGTCGCTCCATGTAAAACACTGTTACTCAGCTCAATCTGGTAAGACTGGAAGCCGACCCCTACAACAAAGGGTAAAGGGTAGGCAGATGATGATGATAGTAATATCAACCCACTGACAAGATATGAGCAATCGACTAGTTCGTTGTACGTACTATATACTTATATACTTAAACCCAGTATCTCAAACATTGATTCAGTTCGATTGAACGGGCTGGCAAGGGTTTATTGAGCAGCAATACCAGCCTTCCAGACCAACATTCCAAAATACTTTTTATATCTCCTCCTCTATATATATCTCCACAAAATGTGTTTGCAATTTCACAAAACGTTATTTAAAACGAGCATTAGGATATCAGGTGGTTATCTTCCCACGCAAGTCAAGCATCCCTGCGACGGAGGGGAGACTCCACTTTGTTGTATTAAAGCTTCGTATTCATGGCTAAAAAACCTAGAATAACAGTTGTTTGAAAATGTTTCCCGCGTAACATAAAGACAATTATGCCCATAGGTATATTCCATAGGAATCATGCATTTTTCCTGGTATGAAAAGTAGCCACTCAGCAATCGTGAGCTTTATCTAAAGAATTTTCACAATCAGCACTGCGCTTGATTCGTACTACCTAATAATACCTTTTACAAATAAAAAAACAATTTTGCCTCTATTATATTGGCCCGTTTCCATGATGTGAAGTGTAAGAAATTCTAAGACAATCCACACACTATGCGGTCAAAACCACTAATTATGCAAGAATTTTGTACATAATTGGTTGGACCTTAAATGCAGCTAGAAGTATTTTAAACTGTCTACAATAATTATTAACCCCGCCCGTACTCGAAGGCTGCATGATCGCTCTCAATTCATGTTCTTAAGAGAATTGCGCTGTTGCCAACACGAAGTATAACACCGATAAAAGAACTTCTAGGTATATCAAAATTTGTATCCACCAACCAACAAAGAACTACCTTAAAAGGAACAGCCTGAGCTAATTTACTTCTCCACATAACTACACATTACATAAGCACATAGCACAAGAATTTAAGACCACTATATTGACCACTGAATAAGATGTAAGCTGCAGGCTGTGCACACTGGATCGACGTTACCTCGTAGCGCTTGTATATCAAAGAGACAAGTGCTTACTACCTGTCACTGTTCCTAGAAGTTTATTTAATACAATTTAAGACTGGTTTATACGAAGCTAGTACGCTGGCGCTAGTTCTCCAAATTTTTCATCGGTGACTTTGTCCGCGTTGTTTATACAAGGCCAGTAATTTCTTGTTCATTTTTATTGTGGTAGCTCGCAGGGGTTAAAGAGACACTAGTGGAAGCCAATAGTTTTAAAAAAACCTCCGACACAAAACCTCTTAAAAGCAAAAAATAAGCCTCGTACTCGCGTCGGGGAACCGTGAAGTAAAAAAAATAAACTGCTGTACATGTTGGTGGTTCCCCAACGCGAGTACGAGACTTATTTTTTGCCTTTTAGATGTTTTGTGTCGGGGGTTTTAAAAATTTTTAATTTAATTTTTATTATATCATGCTTTTTAAAATATATGTAACTAGCTGACCCGGCAAACTTTGTTTTGCCAAAAAAACACCAAACATTTATCTACCCTACCTACCCTACCCTACCCTACACTACCCTACCCTACCCGACCCTACACTACCCTACTCTACACTACCTTCCCTACCCTACACTACCCTAACCGACCCTACACTACCCTACCCTACACTACCTTCCCTACCCTACACTACCCTACCCTACCCTACCCTACCCTACACTACCCTACCCTACCCTACCCTACCCTATGTCAATGTGTGGGTGCAAGATGACACTTTGTTCGCAGTGGTCTCTCTGTCTGCGGCGCGCCGCTTACTTACTTTGTGACACAAGCATCCTAAGAGATGAATATGGTATCAGAAGCGTGCAACAGTTAATAATAAAAGGCCCTTCTAGTTCGTTCGTAACTCTCATACACAGAGTCTGTGATTGACTTCATCAACTGTTACACTACATCAAAGTCATCGCAAGTAGAAACCTGTAACTTTAAAACAAAGTACCTAAAGCGTCTTAACAATATCAGCTCTAAAGTTTTTGAAATCGATCGGTCCTAATTATAAACATTCGTTCAATGTGATTAACAAATGGCTTTAATCCTGAGTTCGACAAGATAATTAATTTGAAATGTAGGTAGAGTCAGAGTTTAGGCAAACGATTTTAACATGACTGATTGTCTTTTGCAAATAAAAGCAATTTTCGAAGGAATGAGAATTACTTTTGAATTCTACTTTTTCGTGGTATGCAAAAGTGTTGTTACGAGTGCGTTGCGTGTACACGGCATTTATTCGGGCGACCAGTCCTGTGTTTTAAGACACTAGCTTCTGCAAGCGGCTAAGCTCACGTGAATGTCGTCAATTCTTTTTTTAAATAATTTATACATTCATACAAAAAATGTTTACAGATAAGAAATACATGATAAGGCAAAATACAAATGATGGAACCCTGACTTCCAAACTAGACTGATGCCTGTATCTTAGAATTAAATTATCCCAAGAGAACATATTGCCTGGATAAAAAGTATCCTATGTGCTATTCCAGACTATAATCTATCTCTATGCCAAATTTCATCCAGATCCGTCCAGCCAATTGAGCGTGAATAGTTGGCGTAACTTGGTAAGAGTCGTTTTTACGTCTCTTTGGTTAACAAGCGGGACGCGGGGAATGTTTAGTACCGTTCCGAGCGCACGATTGGTTGTTCAGTTGACACAAAGATCGACTGACCAATCGCGTCGCGTCCATGTTCCGTTCGCTCTATACGGTGGTTGGTCAGTTCGTGCACTATGCGTGAACGTACCCCCACTACGCGATTATAACAAACTTTCGCTGTTATAATATTATTGTGATTTGTAAACCAATACCTAGCCTTTCCCTAATTATTTTTGGGTCGGCTACTAGTCTGACTGAATGCAACTAAGTAGCAGTATTTTAAATGATGGGACTGACTATCTGACCTCCGCAATTTAGTACGTCGGCACGGAAAATTCCCAAATGTAATGGCTGGTTGGTCACCCATCCACGTATGACTCATGTTAAGAAAGAAAGAAATATTTTTGACCCGCACAGGACACACGAGATAAGCAAAACACAAACAATAATAAAAATAGATAACCCCGTGCGAGACCAAAAAGGCTCCTATCTGTGCAACGATATTAAAAATAAAATAATGCTACGCTGATATTCTGATGGGGCCCACTGTTGATGCCACGGACACATTCACGGAAACGGAACTTACAATGCTTAAGGAATAAAATAGAATATGATAAATAATAACAAAATAGTATAAACACAGAAGATATGTATAACGTATAAAACAAATATATAAATAAAACACAATAAATATACGACCAAAATCTGGATGGGTCAGTGATCATATTTCGTCGAAACCGTAGACAAACGACAGAGCGCGCCTATCTATGGTCGGCGTCGGCTGACAAAATGAAAAAAAAAATGGTGAATTATGTAAGAAATTTCTGTAAATAAACAAAGTGAAAAGATTGCTAGTATTCGATAAACAGGGTGGTGTGAATATTACTATGTGTGCTGTAGAATTCAGTGTAGTGTTCGCGAGAAAGTTTAAAAATTAAGAACAAGGAACATGACAGTAGATAATATTAAATGCGTGTAAACACCGAGTAAGTTTATCCGCTGGCTTCCATTTGCTTGAGTATAGAATAAGTCATCATCTGCCTAGCCTTTTTCCCATCTTTATTGGGGTCGGCTGCCAACCTAACCAGATTTGGCGGAGTACCAGTGTTTTGCATGGAGCGACTGCCTATCTGAACTCTACAACCCAGTAGCTGGGTAACACGATACCTCTTGGCTAGACTGGTGTCAGATCCCAGGCTTCTGACTACCCGTATCGACTGTCAATAGGAGACGTCTGTCGAGAGGCAGTGTATTTGAAACTGCCACGGTATGCAGCAGTTTTGTGAGACGTCAAAAAAAGGAAGGCAGAAGCTCTCGTTTTGACTTTGTTTACATCTCGGGACCTGGTCAGTTTACTGCATAGATCGTATGGCTTTTTTGTGAGAATTATGCCAAAGAGCAGGGTAGCCAAATGAAGCTTTCTACGATCTGACATTCTCATCAAATTACCCTTATTTAGAAAAGGATATACATGAGATCTAGGAGGAATGGTAAAACAAAATCTTGCACAAGCATTCCGTACTCGCTGAATCAACCTTTCGCTCCTGCCCAGAATGCACGCCCCATACCCAGTGTCAGCGTTGTTCAGCTTGTATAGAACTAGTGACTCACAGAGCAAGATACGCATCTCCACACTTATGTAAGGACGCATATGGTACATGAGCTTAACCCTGTAAAAGCAGTTGCGCACAGCCTCCATGAGTATCAAAGTGCAGGTACTCGTCAAATACTACCCCAAGAATAATACACAAGATTTAAAAACAACAACAGCACAGGTGCCTTTCATCTACCTGACACCAATTCGTACCTACATCACAACATTTTATTTACAGCCAAAATAAAGCTGAAACCCAATTCATTCGAGTGACGTAACGTGAATCCACGATTTTGTCCTGTCAAATCACATCAGGGTGCGATTCGCGTTTGAAAAAGCAGCAACGAGGCGAATTAGCCCGCGTTAACGCGGAATAGCTCAGTGGTTGCGTTAAATGTAACACTAATTACTTGTTATACAGGTTTAAGGCGAATCGAGGCTTTAATATGTCCCCGATAACTTTAATGGTTTGGCGATGCAAAATATTCCTTAGTACGCTGTAGTTTGTGTGGTAATTGTAAGCATCGGAGTCGATAATTGTGGTTGTGTTGAATTATTTAGGTAATTCAAAGTCGAGGCAACGCTGAGGTTGGTATTCGTCTGCTATGCTAATTTGGGTAAAGACTTAGGCAGAGGCCTCATAAGTGCGTTGCGTTGCATCGTCGCAACGGACCAATATGTCTGCCACACCTGCGTTGTGACGACGCACCAACACAAGCGGGCGACGCACGTCGTCGCAGCGCTGCGTCTCAGTGTGGATTTCAGATTCGACAATGGATCGGCACAAACACTGTCCTTCGTCGCACCGGAGCTCCGACAACGCAACGCATTTTTTCCCCCCCACTTCGTGTCTCGTCCGTCGATCCTGTTTAAAGTTGCGTGCAACGACGCAACACATAATGTGGCATGTCATTAAAATATATGTAAAACGACGCACGGCGACGACGCAACGCACCTAAGAGGTGACCAACCTTAGTCTGATCTCAGAAGAAAAGTAATAACTATAATAATGTATATTGTGTAAAACTCGTAACTATAGTGAACTATAAGACCTATATATAATATGTATCTGACGGTTTCATCTCAGTGTGATAGGCGATTTAAATACAAATAGTCTAATAAAAAAATATACCAATTTTTTTAATGTTTATTGTAATTCATGTCATTCGGTTTAATGACAATGAACAGCCATTTTGATTGGCGTCAAACTGTGTAGCTCCAACACTCTGCGGCGAGATAATCTGGGCATGCCTAGCTTAGTATAGCTCTGCTTATCACGGGTTGATGTATTCCGATAAAATTGTACTGCATTGTTACAACATTGCTGACTTTGCCAGGTTATTGTATTCGTATAAATAAAAAGCTATAGTATAAATAATATATTTAAGTTTTCAGTTTTTTTTTTGACACCTACGTGCATATATGTAGGTTCATTTGTGTCAGACGTTCTCAGATTATTGGTTATATGTAGATACTTCATGGATTTTTCTTGATTTGAACAAAATAAATCCCATTCATATTGAGGATGTTTTATGTTGCCATACCAAAACCGTGCAGACAACATTTGACTACATAACCAGCTAGGACACTAAACTACAACTTTTTATAGTATTCAAACAACAACAATTGCATAGTTATTATTTCAAATAACTTGTAGCATGGGTCATAAGACCGGTAGTCCTTCAGACAGAATAATAAAAGCCGGGAAATTGCCGGCATCCCGCCTTCGTGTAGGTCCGTTTTAATATTTTATTTCGGTTCCTTGTAAAAGAAATCAGAACAGGTTGTGACAATTAAACGAGCAGAGTATCGTTATTGTTCTTTATTTCACACGAAACACACCACAGAGTACTTTTTTATATAGGTAAAACACACTTTTAAAATGTTCAATAGGTGCTTTAAAACTAATTTCTGAAGCTAAACCGCCATAACAGTCTTTATCAGTCCAACTTTTTTCCGGAAGTAGGTTTTTTAAAAATATTCAATATCAAGTTTGCAATCGACTTCCGTTTTAACAAAAATAATAAAGTCTACAGAACTGGATTCAATTTCCAATGTTGCCAATACAATGAAATAATGTAGCCAATACGATTAAATATTCTAAGAAAACATCTACAAAGTACACCACTAGGTAATCAACTATATTTAGTAACAATATTTAGTATCATTATATTATAAAGCTAACATTCGGCCTTCCTGACATTAAGTTTGTCCTCAAACTATAAATTGTAACTTTATCACCATTCAGCAAAGTATTTGAAACTAAAGTACCTACTTGAACAGGCAACATTTATACAATTCAAGAACACAAAATGACAATCGGCATTCGTCGTTTATTGCACCTTAAGCTTCATTGATCAAACGATCGAAAAATACAATCAGTCACGTTTTACACTAATACAATCAGTCACATTTTACACTTTTCCAATCAGACCCATTTTACACTAATACAATCGACTCACATTTTACACTCATAATATCACAAGCTTCACTGGCTAAACTCTCTCTCTTGCTATACGACTTCCAATAAGCAACTTACAATAATTAAGAAAAATACAATCAGTCACATCTTACGCTCATTGCACCGCAAGCTTCACTGGTCAAGGCTTCGCACTTGCCAGCCACTGTACGACTTCCAATAAGCAACTTATAATAATTAATAAAATACAATTGGTTACCTTTAGACATTAGTCTAAAAGTACATTAACAATCAGTCACCTTTTTACGCTCATTGCACCGCAAGCTTCACTGACCAAGCTCTCTCACTTGGCAGCCACTATACGACTTCCAATAAGCTACTCATTCGGTCACATTTAACACAAGCCACTCATTGCACCGCAAGCTTCACTGGACAAGCTCTCTCACTTACCAGCCACTGTACGACTTCCAAAAAGGGACTAGTGATGTAATTCTGCACATGCCATACATTGCACCGCAAGCTTCACTGGACAAGCTCTCTCACTTGCCAGTCACTATACGACTTCCAATGAATGATCTGTGCGTTAAGTGGGAGATGCACCGTGAAAATTCGCCGGCGATTGATTACTCATCATGAGTTTTGCCAACTATCGAGCCAACCACCCCACGACTTCCATCTCATAATAATCTTAATTTCTGTATTTAAATTATAGCTTAACAAATATATGCATTCTATCTTCTAGGTTGTAATTATTCATCCTAATTATTTCCTCTATTAGGTAAAACTGTATCAACAATATCATATTAATTTAAATACGGTTAAATAATCTTCACCAACTATCAAATATGTTTTACAATCAATAAAACATCTTAAATTAATGTTTATTTTATTTACCACTTAATCAATTTAATCATTCTTTTCAGAATCAGATTCTGAACTCAATTCATTAATACTTGTGCTTATCCATGGTTGTATCTGATCTACAGCCCAAATATTGCAATAGTGCTTTTTACCAATGTTAGCCCCAGGTATGCTTGTGACTTCATACCTATCATTATCAAGAACTGCCGATATTCTGTATGGCCCTGAATATACAGGTAATAACTTTTTACTTTGACCTTCATTATGACCTATCTGTTTCTGAATTTTTACCAAGTCGCCTACTGCATATATCTTAGCTTCTTTACGCGTCTTATCAAATTTATCTTTCTGTTTGCTTTGATCTTTCGTTATGTGTTCGCTAACTTCGGTTCTTATTTCAGTAATGTCCCTATCTGACTGCCTTGTGTCAGAAAATATTTCATTCATAATATTCTCACTACTATGGGTTAAATTACGACCAAATAGAGCTTCCGATGGAGATTTCCCGATACCTTTATTAAGAGTATTATTTAAACCCCATTGAATGTTTCCTAACTCAGTATCCCATTTGGCCTCGCCCAATTTATCAGTATATGAAGCTAGCGCGCCTAACACTGTCCGATTATAGCGCTCCACCTGGCCGTTAGCCCGTGGAGAGGGGCATTCAGAACGTGTTTAACGTGGTTTTTCTCGCAAAACTTGCGGAACTCTTCAGACGTAAATGAAGTGCCTTGATCGGAGATTAAACGCTTAGGGTAACCAAATGTTGTGAAAACATCGTCTAGGGCCCTAATAGTTAGACCTGACCTTAAATTGCGCAATGGTTTTAAAATACAGAACTTAGTAAACCCGTCTACAATTACAAGCAAGTAAGCATTACCCCTTGAACTTTTTACAAAGGGGCCCAGATGATCAATATGAACTGTGTCAAAGGGAATATCATTTTTTGGTATGGGGTGTAAAAAGCCTTCCTTTTTTCCCGAAGGCTTTTTACCGTAAGCACAATGTAAGCAAGACTTTACATATTTTGTAATAAACTTTTTCATCTTTGGAAACCAAAAATCCTTTTGAATTTTTGTTAAAGTTTTATCAACCGAAAAATGACCAATATCGTCATGATTTTGCTTACATATTTGCCATCTGGCCCCCTTTGGAACTACCCATTTTATTTCTCCATTAACTTTTCTAAATAACCGGTTATGTTTTAAAATAAAATTTTGTTTTATGTCAATAATCTCATCGTACTTTGGATCATTTAATATATCTTTAATAAAACATATTTTAGGATCGGTTAGTTGAATACTGAGTAACCAATCGTCTTGTGTGATGTTTAGAACTCTTAATGAATCTAATTCGTTATTTGTATCGCAAGCTTCGTGCGGGTTTCTACTTAACGCGTCTACGTGGGGCATACCATGATTAGGGCGATAAATAATAGTACAGTCATACTCCTGTAACGTCAGCCACCATCGAGCAATTCGTGGCAGAATGTCTCGCTTACAAAAAGTTGACCTCAATGCATTACAGTCCGTGACTATAGTGAATTTTAATCCAAGCAGATACACACGAAAACGCTGAAGTGACGTAACTACTGCTAATGTTTCTAAATCGTAGGCGTGAAACTTTTGTTCATCAATAGTAGTTTTACGACTATAGTAGGCAACTGGCCTTAAAGGAGCTTGATTATTTTCCTTCTGCAAAAGTATTCCTGCCAATCCAATCTTACTTGCATCGGTATGCAGTTCGGTGATAAAGTTTGGATTATACAAAGTTAACAAAGGGCGTTCTGTTAATTTATCTTTAAGAGACTGAAAAGCTACTACTTGTTCAGCTGCCCAACTCCATGGATAGTTCTTTCTGGTAAGATCAGTCAGTGGCCTTGCTATTATTGAGAACTTTTCAATAAACTTGCGAAAGTAACTAGCCAAACCTATAAATTGCCTAACTTCGTGTACATTTCGCGGAGTGGGAAATTTTTTAACAGCCTCAATTTTAACTCTACCTGGTTTAATTCCTTCGTTGGTAACTTCATACCCTAAATACTCAATAGATGTTTGAAAAAAAATAACATTTCTGTAGATTTAAAGTTAATTTGGCCTCATTAAGCATTTGAAAAGTTTTCTCTAATTTTTGTATGCCTTCTTCAAAGCTTCGAGCTGGTATTATCAAATCATCCATATACGAAATGGCTGGCTTTTCAGATAAACTGTTACTAGACCCTTGATCAGAATTTAATTTAAGAGCTTGGTTCATTATCCTTTGGAATACCGAGGGTGCATTGGCCAGACCAAAAGGCATTCTCTTAAATTGATACAGACCGTCAGGAGTAACGAAAGCTGTGACGTATCTGCTCTCACTTTTTATAGGCACCTGATAATAGCCACTCATCAAATCTAAAGTTGTAAAGAACTTACAACCACTTAATTGATCCAACTGATCCTCTATCAATGGTAGCGGAAAGTGGTCCTTAACAGTTCGGCCATTTAAAGCTCTGTAGTCTACACACAAACGATGTCCCCCAGTTTTCTTTGACACAAGTATGATTGGACTAGCATAACATGAAGAAGACTCCTCGATAATGTCATGTACCAACAACTCCCTTACCATTTCTTGCACTAGCTCTCTCTCTTTATAACTCAGCCTATACGGTCTATAAACAACAGGGGTGCTATTGGTTAAGTTTATTTCCATTTCACCAAGATTAGTGCAACCCAATTCTGAAAGATTTTGAGCAAAAGTTGTTCTATATTTTGATATTAAACTTTGTACTTTAGTAATTTCTTCTTTTGTTAATTTTGAGTTAATATTAACCTCACAAGCTTCAATGGGACTATAATCTGATTGTAAACTAAAACAACTTAATTGCTTGATATTACTGTTAAAACCTATCTTGTATGCTCTAACTAGAAGCATATGCTTTTTTAAATGCAATGTTACATCATTTAAAATTATCACAGGAATATCACAACTGTTCCCCACTATCTTGTACACCCCTTGCTTTATCCAATATTGACAATTATCATTATAACGGTAACTACCTAAGACAAATATCGGAGAGTCCTCAACTGTAGACGTGTAACATTTAACTAAATGTGTATTACCACCAGTGTAATCCGAGGAAACATATAGTTTAATAATGCTACTAATTTCATGTTCTATACCAGGCAAGATTCCCTCACAAAAATTCTCACGTTCCAAAATCTCAAGAGTACTATTAGTTTTTATAACTAAAATATTTGGCAATTCGGTGAAATTTTGTCCAACTAACAAGGGTACATGTAGTTGTTCAGATGCAACAACATAAGTTGTGATCAAAGCCTCCACCCCATCTATAGTTAGTAATATTTCAGCTTTACCTATAGGTACAATATGGGACTCTCCTACTCCTTTAATTATAGGTAAAGAACTATTACTAATCACCAAATTGTTCTCATATGCCAGCGTATCTCTAATAAGTGTGCATTGGCTTCCGAAATCTATAAAACATTGAACCATATTAGAATTATTATTAATCAAAGCCTTCTTGTAATATTTATTTTGTGGATTTTCTGACTCAGCAGTAGTGGTCATCAAAACCCGTTTATCTAGATTATTTTGGTTTTTATTTTTGTTTGAAAAGCAATCTTCAGTTTTATGGCCATATTTTTGGCAATTGTCACATTTAAGTATTGGTTTTGTACATTGTAAAACTCTATGGCCAGTTTGTTTACAATTAAAGCACACAGATACATTGTTAGACTGCCTGCATTGGTTTGCATGATGACCACTTTTTTTGCAAATATTACAAATAATCAAGGAACTATTTGGCACAGGTTTATATTTATTTTTAGGCATAAAGTTACTTTGATCACGACACATATCCTTAAGATATTTTAATAAATCTTCAGGTTGAGCAAAACGGGCTGAAGATGCACCTGCTCTAATGGTGCGGTCCTCAAGACCGTGAATAATGCAATCTACTGCTTTCTTGTCTGATATATCACATGCATTCAACAGAATCATTTTATCATAATAGTACTCATCAAGAGAATCACCTATTCTATATTTCTTTTCTAGCATTTCAAATAACAGAGCGCCATAATTAGTGTCAGCAGGAAATGCACGTTTTAAATTATGTTGCCATTCGGACCATGTATATTTAATAGTTTTAAGTCCTTCATACCATTTTTTGGCATGACCTATTAATCGGGGCAATGCAAAATGGGTTGTTTGTTGATCAGACCAACCATAAATATGAGCACATTCATTGACTTTAGTAAGCCAGGTACCTATCTATTCTTTGATTTTTAATGGACGGGTCAAATTCAGGAATTATATTTTTATCACATTTTAATGAAGAATACGCAGAATGATCAGGTTTCACATAAGAAGAAATAAAGTTCACTAAATCATGCAAATTGATTGGCAAATTCAAATTATTTGGGTTACTCGTCATACCTCCAATCCCTGAAGGTCCTGGAACTGAGTTTCGATCAGCCTCCGTCACACAGCTTCTACTTGCGTCTGCGTGACATGGATCAGCAACCCCTGAAGGTCTTGGCACTGAGTTTCGATCAGCCTCCGCTACCCGGCTTCTATTGGCATCTGCGTGACATGGATCAGCAACCCCTGAAGGTCTTGGCACTGAGTTTCGATCAGCCTCCGCTACCCGGCTTCTATTGGCGTCTGCGTGACATGGATCAGGAACAGAAAAGCAATCTTCGACCATCACAGAAGCAGCCAAACCTTCTGGTTGTCCCGTTGGAGTTACACATGATCGGACATCGTTGAAGGTTCTACTCGAACTTCTGCTTCTCTCCCTCGTTCGGCGCATTCTTTTGGATTTCTTCTTATATTTTTTGTGGGTACGGGTGTGATTACTAGAATGTGAAGGTTTTTTATTCCTTCGGCGTTTTGAATGTCTCTCTCAATAGGAATAATCACTTGCTTCAATAGATGAAGAGTCACTAGGTACACGCTTCGGCATAGTAAGGTTTACCACCCCGTATTGTTTACAATAATGTCTGTATTTAACACGAACAAACACAAGCGTATTTTAAAAAAAAATGTCCAGAAATTTACTTGTTACTTGAATACTTAGTCCAATTGCACTTTTGGGCACTTTATCCCACTTCTGATAAAAGAAATCAGAACAGGTTGTGACAATTAAACGAGCAGAGTATCGTTATTGTTCTTTATTTCACACGAAACACACCACAGAGTACTTTTTTATATAGGTAAAACACACTTTTAAAATGTTCAATAGGTGCTTTAAAACTAATTTCTGAAGCTAAACCGCCATAACAGTCTTTATCAGTCCAACTTTTTTCCGGAAGTAGGTTTTTTAAAAATATTCAATATCAAGTTTGCAATCGACTTCCGTTTTAACAAAAATAATAAAGTCTACAGAACTGGATTCAATTTCCAATGTTGCCAATACAATGAAATAATGTAGCCAATACGATTAAATATTCTAAGAAAACATCTACAAAGTACACCACTAGGTAATCAACTATATTTAGTAACAATATTTAGTATCATTATATTATAAAGCTAACACTTGTAACTCAGCCGGAATGTCGTCTGTGATTAAATGTGTATAGTAACTTATAATATATCACGATCTCGTTACGGATTCTCTTAATTTTGGTAAGTTTTGGGAAATGAAAAAAGGTAAACAGGAAGCTATAATATATGACTCTCAAACCTTTAGTTGGCATTTGTGATTAGTTTCAAGGACCTTAATTATTGTAAATTGTATATTTAGCTCTTTTAGGGTTTTGTCCGTACGTTGCGTAAGTAGTGAGAAACTTGTTATTTAGAATATGTGTTACTATGGCAGCAAAACAATCATCGTCATCCTTTTAATGTTCCCACCGCTGGGACACAGGCCAGGGTAAAGAGAGAGAATGGGCCTTGATCCATCACGTAGGCCCCGTGCGAGTTGGTGGATGTCTTTGAATTTTATTCTAGGACATACCGGTTTCCTCACGATGTTTTCATTCACCGTTGTTAGAGCAGTGGTGATGAATTAATTTACACAAACTAAAATGCTTACTTGGGTTCGAACCCACGATACGTAAGTCGGGGTCGTTATTACCGGGCCAACACTGCTTCTAACATTCAAACTTCCGTGCAATTATGCTATCAATGACGGCCTTCAGCGGTGGCGGTCAGGTTAGTCACTCGGGAGTTGGTTCTTTCAAGGACATCAATGTAATCTTTTTTTATTTTATCTACTGCAAACAGTTATTCGTAACAGTAAAATAAAGTTGGTTAAGTATTTCATAGTAAAGTAATAATAGGTGTAAAGTTTTGCTTTTCTCGTCTATCATCACTTCAAATAATACATTGCAAAAAGGATAAGGGTTTTGCAAATATCTACCGCCTGCGGAGCCTCGCAGAGCGATTAGGGCCGCCTCTGAATACTATATTATACTATCCATACTAGCATTATATATGCAAAAGTAGCTCTGTCTGTCTGTTACGTTTTCACGCCCAAACTATTCAACCAATTTTGATGAATTTTGGCACATCATAGCAATCTATAATGAGCCAAAATTCCTTGTTAAAGGAAATAAGGTTTTTTCCATCGCGGTATAATGTTCTCTTATAATAATAAAACACTATACACACATACAATAATAAAAGTACAATATTGAGGCTTTCACCATAATATAACAAGCGTATTTTTTATATTATTGTTTTGAACAAAAATCTTACTGCAAAACTAAATCGGCTTGTCTGACCGTGCTAGACAAAAACACAATTCCGTTAATTCTCTATTTAAGAAAAAAGTAGAGCTGTATTTTTCCGTAGCAGTAATAACAATCAAGTTGGTTGCAATGAAGTTTATTTTCCTCTTTCCTTTCTGCTAAGATTCCTAAGCTCAATGGTCGGTCCATTGAGCGTGTTAAGTTTTTCTAAGTGTGTGACGTTTATAAACATTTAATAGAGGAATACACAAGTAGTGGAGAAGAAAATTAAGTTTAATTTTTTTTATTGTTTTATTAAATAAAACTGCATATATTGGGGCGATTCTGTGTGAACAAGAATTTAGTGAAATTTTAAAGATACGTCAGGTTTAAGAAAAAAAAAATAGATGGAAGAAGGATATCTCTATGCCGCTCGCAATCTAAAGGACACGTTATGTTTCTGTATGGAGGCTGGGATTTTATTTTAAACTGCTGTGAACAGAGAATTGATTATATTTTTATGAAAATATATAAATGAACGAAACTTTTATTTTTTTAAAACCACCCTTATTTACTTATTATATTTTAAAATAATTACAATTAAAGAAAAATAGATTGCAACCCACAGTAATTATTGATTTTGGCAACATTGTGAACGTCTATCAAGTGTTAATTTAAATCAATGCTTTAGTTTCATAGATCCCATTAGGAGGCAAAGGAATCAATGCCATATATCCAAATCATGGAGAACAATCGTTGATTTTATTTTAAAGTTATTTAATGTTGTATTAAAATATTTAAATATACTAACAAAGTTATTAACTACATCAAGTCTGTTTTAGGATGCAGGAATACCAACAATGTTGAGGCAAGATACATTCCGTAGGTAATATTTATTCAACTAGAAGTACACTGTTTTGTCGCCTGCCATATTATTTCAATTATCTACACTTTTAGTATCATACATAAGGAATATTCGCTCTGCTAAAATACGATTTCTTATGAAACATAAAAACTAAATAATAATATGCTCACATAAATATGTAGGCAACTTACCAAAAAAGACAGCTATAACATTTTGGTCCTTCGCTTCTTTTGTAGCCTTTATAATCATTATTTTGTTATAGAAAAGGTTGTTGTGGGTTTTGGGGCAGACTTTTCTGAAATGCTGAGGTTATTGACCTTTGACAATACAAATACACAATACCTACCCTCGTATCGACAAGCACGTCGACATAAATCATGTACACTTCTACGGAACAACAAAATAGCGTGGCAGTATTCGGGTACCTTACTAGAAATAAATAATACTTCGAGGGATGTTTGAATAATTTACAAAGTCTAGAATACAGATTAATGATACAATCAGATATATTGTAGAAGTTGTTATTATAGTAATAAGTGAGAAAATATAACTTCATTTTCTGATCTATCTTTTTTTGATCTTCGATCATTTCTAAACAATGCTTGCGATTTTTCATTACACGAGGTGATGTGTCTCTAGAAATGCGTCTTTTACTGTTTTGTATTCATTCATTCACACTAATATTATCATCGTAAAACGTTCGTGTGTTTGTTTAGGTTATACGCCTAAGCTTCTGCATCGGCATTAATGTAATAAGTTGATGAATATAGGATATTTTTATCAACATGATATGCGGGCAAAGCTGCGGATGAAAGCTTGTATTCCGTAAAATATATACTGAGAATGCACGATAAAAATTGAAAGCAAATACTCAGATAGAAACTGTTGATAAAATGCAGCATAACAGCTGTCAACCGTTATATCCGATATTAAATAAAAAAGCCAACACTCGCGGTATCACTGTACCGTTAACAACACGCTCCCGTCAAAGTATCAATCCCTTCCGACTTGTGTACGGATCATGGTATCACACATAACATTAGGCACAGAAGGTCAAAGGCTCTAGACAAGAAACATTTTATCTACGAAAGCGTCGCGATAGTGATTGGAAATTTGATAGCCTCGGAGTCATAAAATCTAGTGCAAGTCGGACTCACGACGGGCTCGATGCCGCTGCGGAAAGTTTTGTGCTATTGAGAGACTTAACTTAAATTCATAATTGTTCAGAGGTTCCAGACAAACAATCATTCTATTAGCGATGACGATCATTTATCACGTGACATTTCGAAAACAATTGCCAATCTGAATTTTTGACATTTTACTTTCTCTTTTGCTATCGCGACGCATTCGTTGGTAGAATTTTACTAGCCTCACGTCAACTATACTTTAGGTTTTGCGAGTTTCGAAATATGCGGCATTGCGAACCTTGGTGCGCGAGTATAACTAGGATTTTGTCGAGAAAATGTCTTGTTCTCCGGAGGCCCTAGACAAGTGACATTATATCATCGAAAGCGTGGCAATAGCGATTATCAAAAAGGCAAAATTGTATGATTGAGAAGCAAAAAAGAAAAATAAAGTGTTCAAGCCCGTATATATTTGACAATCACTATCGACACGCTTTCGATGATAGAATGTCAATGTGCCTAGGCTACTTTTAGGAATTACATCATTGAACCAATTTATTTCAAAATGACTAGTAGCGTAGAAAATAAAAAAAAAAACCGGCCAAGAGCAAATCGGACTCGCGCACAAAGGATTCCGTACCATTATCGTAAAAAACGGCTAAAAAATCACGTTTTTGTATGGGAGCCCCACTTAAATATTTATTTAATTCTGTTTTTAATATTTGTTGTTCCGTTTTAACCCTTTGGGTACGGAACCTTAAAAAGTAGAAGAGAAACCTTAGGCTCTAGACAAGTGGCATTCGATGTCAGCGAAGGCGATAGTCAAAATGTAAATGTAAATGATCGATTACATGATTTTTCGATATCGCTATTGTCAATCCCATACAATTTTATCTTTTTGTCAATCGCTATCGCCACGCTTTCGATGATAGAATGTCACATGTCTAGAGCCTCTATAGTTTACTTGTAAGTATTTTAATGTTATGTCGCCAAAAACTTCGCCATAAACAATACAATATGTGTTTTTTCACATGTTTGGAGAGTAAATCGCGTATCAAATGAGTGCACTTGCACGAGAACACCAAGCTGTACTAACATAAACCGTATCTACTATAGCGTGCATCTTTGCTTGTTGTATTGACTTAATCTTCTGAATCTCTTTTCAGTGCTTCCAACTTGTGTACGGATCATGGTACAATGGAAAAGCGCCTGGAATTATACTTGATACGGGCGGTTTTTATCGCGTAATGGAATGTTGTTGATTTAAATTATCGAGGGGCTTGTTTATCTTTTTTGCTTTTTGTCATTATTTAATATTATAACGATTGGATTTTTTTGTATCTCTCTGTAAACATATCGTATCCTATAACACTATTTATTTTTTATGAATGACAGATTCTTTGGTGACTTCCGACAATTTTAGAAAGGCTAGGTACTCATGATCGTGAATGACTAGATGTACATAAATGAAGCAAAATGAGTTAGTTATGTGGATCGTAGAAGGCGCGGCGGGTTCACGGTGAGAGCTAACGCGTGCCCGTGTTCCCGCCATAAGTGGCACAGGAGGACACCATAGAGTTTTAGTGGGTTGGAATGGCACATAACTGCGCTACCTCCCCGTGATAGCGCAGTGTCGATAGTAGGATCGTAGCAGGTGGCATTTTGTAGTTTCTGCCTACCACTGAATGGGAAAAAAGCGTGAGCTTTTATATGTATGCTGTTAATTACATGGTATTTCTACAATACAGTCGATTACTTACAGTCAAGTATTTGTTGGCCGACCCACATCACAAGTCATTTCAACTACATAGCAGTTACATAAGGAAGCACTAGGACTAGGACATAAGGGTAACGACTGAGCTGAAATGTTATTTTCAATGTAATAGAACAAATGTTATTGTAAATGTTTTTCTCATCCACCGCAGTAAACTCTCAGTCTTCTGCAAAACCACCAGCTTTTCTTTTTTTTCTATACATTTTCCTTACTGTCTGAAAGAATATTTATTCAAATTGGACTGGCATTCATTTACTTTGATTGACGTGATTAGAAAAGACAGTCCACTTCATCGTATTCTGTTGCTAAGCTGGAAATTATGCGATTTATGTTTAACGCTAATTAGTTCCTCTTTTTTTCATAAAACTAAACCTTTTCACGTGTGTGATCGTTTTAAAACTAAATCTTTGATTATGTCATGATGATCAAAATATGTATACTGTAACTGAGACTGGATAGGGAGTTAAAAGCCACAACGAGTTTAAATTTCCTAGAATTTGGATCAACGAATAGCTTTACACAGTTTTATAACTATTTAATTGTCCCGAGGGATCATTATAACAGGTAAAAAGTAGTGTATGAGCTATTCCAGACTATAATCTATACTCACTAGGAGTCCCTAGTCCAGAGGTCAGCAAGTAATTTTAAATGGGGTCCGGATACTGTTGAAATTTTATGTTGAGGTTTAGAAAAAACATAATAACACAAATAATTGTGTAAGTTACTAGAAAATTAATGCGAAAAAATATTTTTTTATAGTTTGATTTACGAGGAGAATATCTAATGCGAAGAGTGCCACGTAGATCATGGGGCCTTCAAGATTAACGAAATTTATTTTTCAAAAAAAACATGTGAAAGATGATTCAGAAACATACATTTTTTGCAATTTTTTAAACATTTATACTCCAATATTATGACAGGTATAAAACAATATTATCAAAATGTAATTGGTAGATAAGTTATTTTACAATTTTTTGCGGTCCAAATGCTGACCTTTTGGTCCTGGTCCTGTAGCCGACCGATGTCCTAGTCCTTTGTCCTCATAATGGGCGCTTATTAATTTTAGACTTAATGGTTCCCATAATGGACTTAATGCTTGGTAAGTTTCAGTTGAGCTATTCCCTCTTGTACAAACAAGACCCACCAATCAGGTTGCCGATATCAGTATCTACAATGCTACTCCTGCAATTCTCGTTCATAGTCTCTGAATCGTGACCTAATTCCAGCAGATGCCTAGCTGCCTAGCTGTGACAATGCATTACAAAGCTGCGTTCTAAGATGTTTGCGAAACCTAAGTGGCAATGGGTACATTGTTCGCAGAACGGATGGCCGATGGGACCGAAAAATTCTATAAATTTTAATGATTGAATGGATGGATGGATGTTTGTTACTCAATTACGCCAGAACGGTTGAACGGATTTGGATAAAATTTGACACAGACATAGATTATAGTCTGGAATAGCACATCGGCTACTTTTTATCGGTTATAATGATCCTCAGGATAATTAAACACAATCCTAGCGGGCGAAGCCGCAGGAGGAAGCTAGTATGGTTATGAAACTGTGTAAAACTGTTCGTTGAACCAGATTCTAGAAAATTCAAATTCGTAGTGGCTCTTTTAAAATTCAGTTACAGTATACATATTTTGATCAACAAGATATCACGACATGATCAAAAATTTACTTTCGAGACGATCGCAAACGTGAAAAGGTTTATATTTATGAAAAAAGCAGTAACTAATTAACGTTTAACATAAACCACATAATTTCCAGCTTAGCAACAGAACACGATGAAGTGGGCTGTCTTTTCTAATAACGACGATCAAAGTAAATGAATTTCAGTCCTATTTGAATGTCCTTTCAGACAGTAAGGATAATGAATAGAAAAAAAACAAAAGCTGGTGGTTTCGCAAAAGACTCTCAAGGTGGATGAGAAAAAGCTGAAATGAACAGAGGTCAACAAAGCGTTCTATTACGTTAAAAAGAACACTTCAGCTCGGTCGTTACACTTATGTTGGTACTATTGTGCTATTAAGTGTCAATGCCCTATCTTATATTCTGTATAGTCCATAAATAAGCAATAAAAGATAATGTTTGAGACAGTTTTGGTAAGAAAATATACTCATTTTTGTGTAGGAAGATTTAAAAGATGTAATTACTTATATTGAGTATTGTTGCCAACGCCCGTAGAACCTGGATAAGGTAGGCATGGCTAGAGCCTGGGGACCTATGCAGTGGGTAAAGTCAGGTTGCAGATTATGTTGATAAATATTGAGTATCTTCCTAGTCTAAACAGTATCTAGTCATAACCAGTAACTGTTCCAGCTACTACCTGGAACATATATTTAATTGTTCCAAACAGCACAATACAACATTTCAAATATTAAATATCATATGCAGTAAAAAATAACCTATAAATTTTCATAAAACTAATAACGTAGCGAAACAAAATATTGTTGTTTTCAAAAGCTACCCAAACGGATTTATTTCAAAAACGTAGTTCAGTCAATATTATACGCAGTAACAAAATTATTCATAACACAGTTCTGATTTGAATAATGTAAACTATACGGCAGCTGTCTAAAATTTTAAAATAAAAACAAAAGCTCTCATATTATATTTTTATTTAAACTGGGTATTATATTTAACCGCACAACAGTGGTAACATTGGCACTACGAAAATCGCCTTTTCAATTGCGACAAAGGCCCTGTCATTGTCAAATTGTTGCCACTGTGCACTTTTAGTGTGCGGTTGACTGTACCGTATAAAAATGATACAAACCATTAATATTATGTAGGTCCTGCTAACGTTGATAAAATTCTGAAACATAATATTATATTAGGGACCTACCCAAAAAATTTTATTTTAAGAATTTCACTTATTCATAATAGAATCACCGTCTCAATTTATAAAAATATTTATTTCGTGATAAAGACTTTGTTTTCGACTTTTTTGTCGAAATGGGGTCAAGCATTTTGCCGTCGGTCTCAAGACCAGCTGATGCAGTGAGATGATATAGTCCGCATTGCAGGGAAGCTTTCGGTAAAAATAGTATAGGGCACGGAAAAGTCGCGCAAAACGAAAAAGCTTAGGTCACGAAGAAGAGAAGAGTTGAGAATGCTATTGGGATAGGGATATCTAAAATCTTGGTTTCTCATCAATATTAAGATGCGCAATCTTTTTTTTTCATACATTTAATAATAGTCCTGAGAAAAAGCTTAATTATTGCTGCAGTGATGTATTATTATTTTATATTCTTCTGTTTCATTTCAATTTCGTTTTTTTAAAGAAACTTTGCTACACTAGGCATTTCATCTGTATCGTGGATGCATTTACAAACATATGAACTCACATACACAAACAACCAGACTGGAACAACTATCTGTAGGCCATACAAATAGTTGGTTCCGTGTGTGAGACTATGATTAACTTTTTATTTATTTATTTAATTTCAAGAAAGCTTATATACTAATTAAAATCTTGAATATCATGCGTATGTTCGGACATTTGCTAATTACAAGATTCCACATGTAAATATCTACACAATTACGCGTTATATGCGTTGACCAGTTACAGCAATTTCACCAAATAAACAATAAGGTAAGGTAACTATGTAAACACATTAGGCGTGTCGAGACAACATGTTAGGTTTGTCAAGTCATTTTAGATGATTAGGTGCTCAATGTCATCATCTATCATCATAATTATTTAGATCATTATTTAGAATTTCAGGTACGTTATCCAAGTTAATAGAAATTTAAATGATTTGAACACATTTTATTTTAGAGCTATGTAAAAGTAAACATCCCATTGTCACACTCTCAACTTACAAAATGACCGCTGTAAGTCCATAAACCCGTTAATTGAAGCGTCTATAAACGCCGCATAAAACGAAGAGCGACAATGAAACAGATTTCAGATGGCCATTTCCTCTCATTCGCGATTCCGTTTGTATAAGGCTGACGGGCAAAACATGTTGGTGTTCTCAGACCATTAGTAATGCAAGGACTATAGCCATTCGGTTACTGTGTCTGTTGGAAATAGAATGCTGAAGATTGCAAATGTGAATTTAGGAGAATTGAATCTGAAGATAGAAGTACAGATTTTTACGTTAACACACAACTTGACTTAATTCAAACTATAATGGAAATTGCATTTAGAAGGCCAATTCTCGTATTTATCTTATCTTATCTTATTAAGGAACCAAGAAATAACTCGGACACTTCGACCCATTGATATCTTTTGTGGTCCCCTAGATAAGTTACTCCTCCCCAATCTCGTTGAAAACCTGCTCTATGAGTAAGAAAGAATTCTCGTACTTAAAAAAACGTTCAAACTGGAATCGCTATCTCATCTCAGTGATAATCTTTGTCAAAATGAAGATTTGAATTAGGGTGCGAAAGTTTCTATAAAATATTGTCTCTTAGCTTATATAATGAAGTCGGAATTTCTTCTCAGCAAGAATCGATGTCAAATATGACTGAAATTACAATGTGAACGTTCTTGTTAATATGAAATACGGGCATAGACCCATTGTGTTTCAACAGCGATTTTCAAATATTTTTTCCCATTAAACATCAGGCTAGAAAAAATCACCCACTCAAAACTACCAACTATAATCCTTTCAAGTAAAAGTGCGTGTTTATTTATAGCGACTACCTAAGACTGACATCCGGAAAACAGTTTGGCGAATTACTGTGTATTTCAAACTGCACTTACTTGTTTTGCACCCCACACGTGCTAGTGAATTGTTAAATCGGACCCGATTGTGCTTAAAGTAATTCGACTAAGGTATACTACTCGTACGTACTATTTCTAGTATTATAGTGACCGTTCCTATTTTACACAGGTTTTCGCTGAGAGTATACCATGCTTCAGCATTGAATCGAGTGTGAGATAATGTAAAGGTGAAATGTTTTGATGTTAGAGTTTTCATTTTCTTTTGAATTACGTGTTTGTTTAGGTAGGTAACAGTGCACAGTGTAAAGTGAGACTAAAGATAACGATTTTATAGTTTATTTTCTTTTTGTGAAAATCACCATCACCATCTTTAGAAAAAAATAAAGAGTGATGTAGTCTGAATGTGTAGTTAGAGAATTGCATCCTCCGCATTTCTAATAACAACAAACTGCATGGTGAGTATTTTCTTTCGACCATCATTGTAGTAGTATGGAGAGTGGCCAATTTTTTGGAACTACTGTTTCATGAAATAGCATCATACAAAGTTACTTAGCAACATGTAAATCATCGACGAAGACGTAAAAATGATCCTCTACAAAAATATTAATTACTTACAATTTTAATAAGAAGCTGGAAGCTTTGGCTCGAAGAGATTTCATTAGAAATAAGCATCCCCTCTGTACCTTTTTTCTGTTCCTTCTTCTTGTCCCTGTGTTATGTGTGTGTACAAATTGTTAATTGACTTATTAATTGACTATTTTTTTTGTTTAACCAAAATTTATTAAATCGGTTTACAACTGACGGCGAAATTGGTGGATATACACATAAAAAAACAAACGTGTAGTAAAAAACAGAACGTCCTCCTTTTTGGAACTTCGGTTAAATACGAAAAATATTTGCTATATTTTTTTATAACTCGACATTAAAACTATATTTTTGATAACACAAGTTTATAAATTAAATCTGAATGTTGTCGTAAGTTATACTACTGACCATATTATTTGTACTTTTTATGCAAACACGATTCAAATCGTAAACCTTGACTGAGTCGGTTATTCCACGGATATTTTATATAGTACACTCCCTTGTCCGTGATATTAAATTTCTAAAAATATTGGCTTTTGTGAAAGCTCTTTTCAGTTGTTTGTTGATATTAAAAATTCCTCATGCAGTTCATAAGATAGACCTATATATTTTGAGTAAATATAGCTTTAATATAAATATATTATGTTCAGTAGCATATAACAGGAATGGAAGATGACTGAAATGGAATCTCAAAAATCTCACTGCTGTAAATTGATGAAAAATTAAACAATAATCACGCTTGGTATTCAAATGGAGTTAAAATTATTATTATTTTATACCACTTTATGCAAATTACTTCTGCTGAGTTCGTGGTAGTCGTAATACCGAAATAATTTTGGTTTAGGCTTAGTAAATCTTACAAACTAGTAGCCCAGCTTAATTCATAAACATTATTTATATAGTGGAATATCTGTTACGTTAAGAAAAATACAATGTTGTCTTACGCAAATGTGTCCAGAACTACGATTTCAAACATAATGGAAAATTTCTGCCACAATGAAGAATGACTCTTATGCATGTTTGGCGCACCATGGGAAATTACTAAGGCAATCGCTACGAGACTTCCTGTATGCATTTTCATAACGGAGTTAACAATGCTCGGTTAGATTAGAGAGAAGAAGATGAAGATGACAGTGTAATCAAAGCATAATACAATATAGAATATCTAATACATTCTAAGAGCTAATTGCATAACCAATATTGTACGTGTAGCGGGTTCTACGAAATAACCGTAGCATTCGTAGTAGTGCTACGCCACGTAGCATATTCGCTACGGCGTAGTGCGCTGCATTTAGTTCTAAGCGTTAACACATACATACAATAGTCCGAGTTAGTGTACTAATGCGTTTACCGTGTTTAACAAGATATGGTCACAATGTGCATAGGAGATAGTTATTAATATATTAATTTGTGGACTGTGTGAGCTGTGAGGATGTTAATTTTGAGATTACAATACTTGACTGAAATCTTCAAAAACACTATAAATAACCACCTATTCTTATGTCACTCAGTAAAAAGAATGCAGCATTGAAAATGTGTTCCTTGATGTCTGTTTTGCTAACATTTTGATTTTGCCGTTGCTGCTCGCCCTTCCATGCATTATTTTGCATTGTAATTGAAATTCAAAGAATAATGGATAATGATCTGAGTGCGGAAAATAGTCTCAATAGCAGAGACCTAATTTCAGTAACAATGTTCGACTCCAAATAATTGGCAACATTGCCACTCCAATGACAAAGCCAGTAATTTATTTGTCCGAACAACGTCGAACACTGTCAAAGGAGTTTGAGCGATGGCTGCGTTGATACCTGACGACAACCGTATTTGTTTCTGGCGAACATCACTACGCATAATGAACGCTTGAATTTCGCATGCGGGTCAGTAAATACTACCGAAGGCATGCCCCACAGAGCTGGGAAGAACAGTATCGGCAGCGACTAGAGATATCTTTTGTAATTTTATCCTCGCTTGCGCGATATGCTTTGAGCATAAGTTTCGGCTGTCATAGCTACTGTCAGAATAGGGTTGACTACCATCAAAACTGCATATGAGTCTTCTTTTTCACGAGTCAATAGAAAACACCTATACATTTTTGGCGCAACACATGAGCGAAAACTTATTTTAAATACGATTTGTAAAAAAATACAGTGGGAAAATTAAGAAATAATAGTCTCTTATTATAATATTATAGTTATTCTTATACCATTGACCCGTTTAGGCTTACCTCACACGTGATTTTTCGCCGTAGACTTGCCATGCGTCTGAAGGAATGAGGTTTTGTCTCTGTTCATCAATGATTTAAAACGCTTGAAATATCCATTTCCTCTTTCTTAATTTTTCTGGCTTTTGAGAAATATAATAAAAAAATCAATATCAAATACCCTATTTTCAAAATATCAGCAAAAAGATTGATTCACTTCATTAATATGGAAAGTTTTAATATTGCCATCCTTATTTGTGGCCGCAGAGACGTCGCGTTGGTCTGTGCCCTTCTCGCTATCTGTTTGTAATTTGCCACGCCGTGTTTACATATAATTACCCAATCGGTTATATCGCGTCGAGATAATGGGGAGCGGTAATGTGCCGTTGATTTAAACTTTGAGGTCAACTTAAGATTCAAGTCATCGGGAGTCAGGAACCAACACACTAAATGATATTTTTGAGAACACTGTGTGCGTTCACCGAAATATAAGATTTTTTCTGTACATAATAATGAAAAAATATCTCGTCTACTTGAGACACAGGACCCGTTTTCTAAATTGAGTATTAGAAGTCTGCAACGAGGCTTGAATGAAACTACGGCCGAATTTTGACAGGTTTTGAGACTCATGTAAGGTTTGACAAAATCTCAATTTAAAATTCTTAATAAAAAAATCGAGTATATCATTTCCTGGCAGTTTTGGATGACGGGTAGAAAAAAGTTGCGACAAAGATGTTTTGAACTTACACAGTATTCGGGATTGGCCAACGAAACCAACTTTTTGCAGTGGGTAACTTTATGCCGCTATCAGTCATCAACCAATGCAGTTTATATTTAGAGTGTAATAACAAGAAGCTTATTATATCAGAAACAACACACTAAAACGTGAGACATGCAGAAACCCGCATTGGGCTCGCGTGGTGAATTAATGCCAACTCCCTCTCACAGACTGTGTATGTAACTCAGCAAAGAGAAAATTATAGGCATTCTTAAGCTTTTTATATCGACAAAATTTTTGCTGACAATAAACTGTTTTACACTATGTTTTAGTCATTTTACCCATAGTAAGTAAAGTTTTTGTAAAAGAAATGAATAACTTTTCAGGTGTACAATAAAGGATATTCTTACTTTTTTTTGGGTCTAGCATCGGCTGACCGTAAGTGATCTTTAAGTAAACTGCTGCTACCAGCACGGTTGTAAAATTAATATCGGTGCAAAATTGTACCATGTTGCCTCGGCCACTTCCCGTGGGTATCGTCGTAGTAACTAAGGGATTATTACGGGAGCATGTACACCAGCGTCCACCTGTGAACTAATAACAACGTATTTAGTAGTGGACTCACTAACTGATACTACCGTCACCGGAGTAGATAGCCTGCAGAGACAAAGCTTCACACAATCGTTCTACCTACATGCGGCTGCGGCTGCGTCTGATGCGTCCCCGTGGACGTCAGCTCATGATTTGCGTTTCTGTAGGTAAAATAAATAAAAAACATTGACCACTTGCTATGTGTATATTTCACGCCTCGACAATATCTCCGTTCAAGGTATAGGTTATTGGCAGCTGTCAGTTTAGTCTACGAAATAAAAAATCTGAGTTTACATTTCCTAAATATCGCTAACTCATTAAAAACTGAAAACGGACCGTTTACGACTTTCTTGGTCTCTGTCGAATTTATCTTCTCATGTTCCAGACTCTTAAAGTAAATAATTTATTACTTCCACATTTCGTATGCACATTGTACGGTCAGAAAGAAATTATGCATGCAGTCTCACCACATACGGTCTGTCAAAAACTTCACAGAAACAAATCCAACTCGTTAATTTGAACAGACGAATGAAAAATTATAAATAGTGTTCCAGCTTCGACTCGCTAACTAGGGTTGCTGAATAACTGTATATGTATCCAACTGCGAAAGCAAGTTCTGAATACAATTGCATCTACATATGAGTGTTGTTTTTTCTTTCATATCGGTCGGTCGGTGCGAGTAGTATGCAAATATTTGTATCAATATTCATAGCTTGCGGCGTCATCGATAATTGAGTCGTACCTGACAACGTTGCCTTTGATTTTCATTTTCGTTATCTCGCTTTTCGCCTGAAAAACTTTATAAGTTTTACTGAGAACAAAATGTGAGATGATTTTCTCGTCTGGCAGACTTTTTTACGTTTAGGTAAAAGTCAATATCAAAATTTTAACGCACATATTATTTTGGGAACTTGTTGATAGCAACTGTCAGCAACACATTTTTTCACGCTGACCAAAACTATTTAATATTTGAAATAATATAAAACGGATTCAGAGTTTATCCGAACATACATCATTGTCTGCAGCCATTTCGGCCACGGCGGCCAATCTCAATGGTGACCGGATATCGACGCGGGAGTTATTATAGTGCACAAGTGTGTGCGCTACTATTCGTCGATCGGTTCAGAATATTGGAACAGGCAGTACCATTGCATGCAACAAGTGATATACGATTATTTTTTATGATATGCCTTGTCAAAACGTACGACGCGACGCTACAATTCACCAAGACAACGGTTGCGAAGGATGCGCCCCCTGCACCCTCCCTGCACGGCGGGCGCCCTAAGCCCGTACCGCGACTGCGCCGTGCCGCTGCTGTCATAAGTGCCAAGTTCCGTCACTCAATTTTGACATTGTTTTTTTTGTGTTATTTAGTTTTCTAGTTATTTTATTAGTGATAGTGTGTAAATAGTGTTTTAATAATATTGGTAAGTGAAATTTAATTTTTATGTTAAGCGCCGGCTGTAGCGATACCGGAAACTGTAGCAGTCAACCTGCTACATCACTTGATATTCAGCTGGTGAGATGTCCCCATTGCTCTCAGGCACGTTTTTTTAAGGGCGAACGGGGGCTACGGATCCACTATGGTAAAGTACACAAACCCCATAGTGTACCTTCGTGCCCCCCAGCTGTGCAGACACCACAAATACAAACCGAAACGCTTTGGAAAACCCTTACAAAATTAAAAAACTCTACACCGATTTTAAAGAGAATTCCCCGGGGCGCGAGACGGTCTGTCGCGCTTAGTCTGGCGCGATGCGTCCGTCTTGCGACCCAGGAGAACTCACTAAGTGCCTGGGAGGAATTGCTCACCTTCCCTTATAGGATTCTGCATGTCCAGAAAAATTTGGCTATAAAAAAAACACTAACGACCCAAATTAAAGACAATTGTAACGATTCGACCCTTCTTTTAAATTCAAAATTACCAGCATTCAATCACCCTTCCCAGAAAGGTGTGTGTTCGCATGTAGAGTCCAAATTAAGTGAAGGTGACATTAGGGGAGCGGCCAGGCTATTGTTCAGTAGTGATGTGGTGGCGCCTTACTCTCCAGAAACAATTTCAGCCTTGGAGAGTAAACATCCAGCGCCTGCGGATGATCTCACCTTTCCCGACCCACCCAACACCCCCGAACTCAATTCATCCTTTCTACAGGTTTCAGCCCCCCAGTTGATTGCAGCCGTGAGCTCCTTCCGAAGCGGTTCCGCTGGCGGCCTCGACGGCCTGACTCCTCAACATTTAAAAGACCTTTTAAGTTCAGGCGCCGGGGACGCTGGTGAGTCTCTTTTGAAGGAGCTTGCGGCTCTAGTCTACCTAATGCTCTCCGGCGGTGTGAACGATGCCGTCGTCGATGTCTTATACGGGGCCAACTTATGTGCCCTGCGCAAGAGGGACGGCGGTATTCGTCCAATTGCCGTCGGTTGCACCTACAGGCATATGGCAGCCAAAATATGCTGTAAACTGTATAGTAAAACTCTAACTACTAAATTCCAGCCCCTACAGCTTGGCTTTGGTTCCAGAGGGGGTTGTGAGGCTGCCGTACATGCCCTTTCCACTTTTTTGAATTCCGGTAAGGGTGAGGTCATCCTCAAGGTTGACGTTAAAAACGCCTTTAATTCCGTCAACAGGGACACTTTGTTGGCTGAAGCAAAAAAAGAGTTACCAGAAATTTTCGGCTTTTTGTGGCAGTGCTATAGGCACCCATCAAAATTATTATACAAAGACAATGTTTTGGAATCTTCAGTTGGTTGCCAACAAGGTGACCCTCTCGGGCCAGTCATTTTCAGTCTGGCTATTCATCCGATCATTCAAAAACTAAATTCAAAATTTAACGTATGGTATTTGGATGATGGAACACTAGGAGGTGACGTAGACACCGTTTTAGCAGATTTCCAATTCCTGAAAGAGCACTTTAAATCCATCGGCCTAGACCTGAACTACTCCAAATGTGAAATTTTTCTTTGTGACAGTACCGACAGACAACCGACCCTACAGAAATTTCATGCAATAGCCCCGGACATCAAAATTTTAGATAAAAGTTCACTGCACCTCCTAGGTTCCCCAATTTTGGCAGACAGTTTTTCTTCATTCATTGATGGCAAAATTAACCATTTTAATGATATTTCGGATAGACTATCAAAAATTAACCTTCATTCGGCTTTTACCCTCATTAGGTATTGCTGTTTTGGACCAAATTTTATGTATTTTCTCCGCTCTTCCCCTTTATGGAAGCAGCCACTTCTCCTGGAAAAAATTGACGAAATTATTCGATGCACTCTGTCATCTATCTTAAATGTGGCCTTGGATGACCGAGCCTGGACGCAAGCCACGCTACCCATTCGCTTCGGTGGGCTCGGCATCCGCAAAATTTCTAGTATAAGCCTACCGGCGTTCCTGTCTTCGGTCCACAGCACTGAAACGTTAACCACTAAAATTTTATCCCTGTCACTGGTTAACTGTGAAGTGCCGTGCTCGACCGACGCAGTGTGCGCCTGGAAAGTGGCTTGCCCGAACACGGCGTTGCCCGAAAACCCATCTTCCCAAAGACAGTGGGATGAGCCGCTCTGCGGATTGGTACGGAATAAACTCATAAATACGTCCACCAATACTGCTGAGCGTGCTCGCTTACTGGCTGTGGGTGAATGGGAGTCGGGACTCTGGCTACAGGCTTTACCGTCACCCAACTTAGGTACAATGTTGAGTGACACTACTTTCCGGATCGCTACATGTCTGCGCCTAGGCTCTCCCAGCGGAGCTCCACATCGTTGTCAATGTGGTGAAGCAGTCGACCGCCTCGGACACCATGGCCTATCCTGCAGTAGGAGCGCTGGTCGGATAGCACGGCACGCCAGCATTAATGACATCATACGTCGAGCTCTTGTTACCGCCGGGGTGCCAGCTGTTTTAGAACCCAATGGCTTAGCACGCGACGATGGGAAGAGACCGGACGGGATGACCATAATGCCTTGGAAGTTGGGTAGGCCTTTGGTGTGGGATGCAACATGTGTCGATACCCTTGCGCCATCCCATCTTCTCAGCACGGCGGGCTGTGCTGGGGCGGCTGCTGCTGGTGCAGAAAACCTCAAACGGCGCAAATATAACAACTTTATTGGCAGTTATATGTTTGAGCCGTTTGGAGTTGAGACATTAGGTCCATGGGGTCCGAGTGCTCACCGAGTTTTTCGAGACATAAGTAAACGGTTAGTCGACTGTTCACGTGACCAGAGGGCTGGCCTTTTCTTCAGCCAGAGGATCAGCATTGCCATTCAACGTGGCAATGCTGCCAGCGTTCTGGGCACGTTTCCCATTGACATCGATGTGGACGAATTTTTTGATGCGCAATGAGCCCTTTTCCTTCTCCCCTTTGTATCTAATTTTGTTTTGTTATTAGTCATAAGATTAGAAATATTCAGTTGTATATATTATTTATCAATAAAGACCTTATTTTGGGATGTGTTAAAATATTGAAAATGTTTCAATCTTGCTACGTGCGTAAAATAGGTTTATATATATTTTTAGGCCCTTCAGTTTTGTTGTATTTTTTATAAATATAGCTTATGATATAAGATAATAACCAGGTTAAGACAACAGCTGAATATTTTTTCTCCTAAAACATTACTTCCGTTTTTTGATATTTTCCTCATGAATTATGATAAACATTTTAAGCTAAGAGTTTTACAGGGTAGGTACTCAGTTGTCTCTAGGGACCACAAACATACAAAGAATTCATAGCAATATTCAAAAGCCGAGCTCACAGAATATACAAAATCCCAGTGGCGCTACCGTTTTCTTCTAGCTCGCAATTAATTTTTATCAACGAAAACGTGGCACAAAAAACAAGGCTTACACTGATTAGAGACAAGAGGCAGCCCAAATAGAATAAGATCTGATTTCCAAGGCAATCTAGATTGTGGGAGCGAATCTTTTTTTAAATCTACGTCCGTTCGGTCGAGAAAGTTAACCCAGAACCATACCATACTAAGTAAAGGATATCTTCTATAAAAACATTCAAAGGAACGTACAACTTTACATCAAGATGATTAATGTTTGAAAATCTGAATACCATCAAGTTAAATAATGGACCACAAAGGGTTGCATATTGTCCCTATTATCCGCTTGCATTCAAGTAAAAGTTGCGAAGTAATAATTCATTTCCGACAATGATCCACTGGTATAGCTGGGAACTGAATCCGTTTGCGATCATTTAGCTGTAGTGCTGCACAAAACATCGTGTTTTTATCTCTCCACTCCACGTAAATTGCTGACACAACTTTATGGGACCGCAATCTTCATAAATCTCGGCCAGCACGACCTTTTGTCTTTGTCCCGTTCTCTTAGAGTTTACGCAAATTCTGATCACCGCAAATTGGCCACAATGCGTTCCCAACCAAAACGTGCATGTTATATCTTTGAGAGACCAGTACCGTACAGGTAAATAAAAGTGAAGAAAACTTGGAAACTTATATAAATTGGGTTATGTGTGGCTTGAATAAGTTACTCGGTATGTACACAATAAGACCGCCCTTTCTTTTCTTTTCTGTTTATCTCTCATAAATTTCTTTATGAGAGATTAACTTCATACTTTTAAAGTCTTCAAGAACCTTCATGAATACAAGTCATGTTCCAAGTTGTTAAAGAGTGTTGAGCGAAACTAGAAACTGTTTTTCATAAGTTAAGGTACAGTTTTATGAAAAATCAAAGTAAAGCTCCTTGTGAAGCCTTCTCTCACCAAACTCTGCGTTATGTCAGTAATAATCCTTAAGTAGGAGATGGGTGTATTTATTGAGCCTAATTCATTATGCAGGTTTCCACGAATCGTCCATAAAGGAGTTCTTTGAATATTGCCATTACATTAAATTGTTATCTGCGACGGGGCCCTCGGCGCACGGTTTTTTAATTAAAACAGGCAATTTGGCGCTGACTTAACCCAAGTATTACAATTATGTTTTTGTCGTTGCGGTTACAAACTTTGTGTACCGAAGGAAATTTATTTTTAAAGAAAAGTTTCGTGGATTCGAGATAAGGAATTTAATTGTTGTTTAAGAATTTATACGAGATAAATCGTGGGGGTTTGATGGTTTATAAAGTTTAGCGCTGTGCTAAAATGTTTGGAGGTGGACGTGGCTCGTGGGCAAGATTCCGATCGTTCGTTGGCCGACGATTTATCGACTGACGCGTGCTACTGGCGTGCTCCACTACTCTCGTCCGACGTTGCCGGCAAATGGAAAAGTTCCCCCGAAGTAACCCCCGGCTATCGCGGCCCCGATGTGTTACAACAAATTTTATACCAGCCCACGCCGGCAAACTTTCCGCGTACTGCTCAGCAATAAATAATAATGCCTGAATATTGGAAGCGATCGATACATAATATTTTAAAGTTCCTGTTTGTAGTTGAAGTGGACTCGCCGAGAGTTCCGCAGTATATTTTAATATCAGTATACTTGACAGCAAACGCCGTGAAGCTTTAATAAACATAATACAACGCAGAATGAGCAGCCGAATAAGGGAGGAATATTCATGAACGAAACTCAGTTGAAAGTTTTTGATAAGAAATTATGGTAATGATTTTAAATTGACCTAATCCATATTGCGGGGGCCCGAAATTTGGGCAACAAAACTTGTTACGGCGGCGGCCTGATGCGTCAACCCAAACTGAATTTTCTAATTAATTTAGACTCGCTCACAAAAGTTTGTTTGCAAGAATCGTAAAGATTTCATTGCGCTGTAAGATTTGGAAACGTTCTTAAATGGAACTTTATAGGATTGACAATATTAATTTGAATGTTAATTACGTCTTTTATTCTTGGTGGGATCAAAAAGTATTATGATTGAAATTAAATGGAGACATTAATTTTAATGAACTATATACAATGTATTCAATCATAAATTCACAATCGGTGTACATTTTGCGTTGACGGATTTTCATGGCAGCAGATAAAACCGTCGGTAATACCTATCCCACGAGTTTATATGTTACGTGGTTCATTTTAATACGCCACGTTCGCGCTTAAAAGCTTTCATGATATTAAATTGACACTTCCCAGGTCTGTGAAAAAAAATATGACGTGGAAACGCGTTGGCGTGAAAATTACATCACGTGAAATGTTGGCTACCTAACCATGGGCTGGAGCCACACAGAAGTGTTTTCGCTGATTTACTTATTAGAAATACCACACTAATTATTAAATCAGGGTGTCACCGAACGTCAGAGTGCCTATTGCAAACCATACGTTGATTTGCTCGAGCATGTCACCTAGCCCACAGCTTAGCTTGAAGTAGCAAGCAAAGATCTTGCTTATGTGGCTTCGGCCTAAGGTACTGACATATATTATCTTACTAATATTATAAATGTGAAAATTTGGATGGATACACATCCATGGATCTTCTTCTTCTTTTCGATTCGATGGCATATTTAATTAGATTGTCTGGGCCCAGTAGGCGGCCATGCTCAATCACGCCAGAACGGCTGAACAGATCTCGATGAAATTTGACACAGAGATAGATGTCTAGAGTATTATAAAGGCATCCCGGTATAATGTTCCCTTGGAATGATAAAACACTTTTCACGCGGGAAAAAAAAAACATCCAGATCTGTTGGATGTTTGATCTGGATGATGCAAAAAATATGATCTTGGCCACGCCTATACTAAAACTAGCTTCTTAGTTTTAACTAAGATGCTAGTTTCAGTATAGGCGTGGCCAACAACATATTTTTTGCATTATTAATGTCAAAAACGGAAATTAAGACAGAGCTGTCCTTAATAGACATATTTTATGATCCTCATCATTCTTTACTTATGAGAAACAAAACACATAGAATTTATTATTCATGTTCCTATGATGATATATAAAGAAAGGCGCAATGACCTTTATTTCCATGCTAAATTGAACAAACTATAGTTTCGTGACTACCATCGTTTAGCGTATAAAACAATCGATGATATTGTAACCCGAGCTGCGTATCTTTACCTACCACCAGTTGAATCCCGCCTAGTATTTATGTTTACGATTAGTAGCATTGTTAGAGGGTGTTGTTTCGTACATATTATACAAATGCTAGGCATTTGGTTTCTGGTAGTAATAGAATGGATTTTGTATTGTAATATGTTGGCATGAGACCATAGTGTTAGTAAAGATGTTGCCTCGAACGCGTAGAATGTGTTTGATTAACATTGACTATGGCCCTTATACCAAATTAGGTTGCAATAATTAAATTAAGGCGACTAAGTCGAGTGGAGGTCCCACTCGACTTAGTCGCCTTAATTTAATGAGAATTAAAATATTAATGTCAATAAATAACAAGTTTATTTGTTTATTCATTAACACAGTCACACAAGTTATAACTGTCTATTTGATGTTTCTAGGTGGAGTTGAGTTGGTTAGAATAGGGATGTTTCTTGGGTAGAAAAATGATAATTATATTTAATCCGTCAGTGAGATTATTAAATAAAAGAAAGAAAGAAAGAGAAAGAAAGAAAAATATTGATTTGTGACCCGCACAGGAGACACGAGAAAATAAGCATACACTTAAACAATAATAAAATAAAAAACCCTGTGCAAGACCAAAAAGGCTCCTATCTCAGCATGTGCAGCGATATCCAAAAAAGGTAATAACGCTGCGCTGATATTCTGATAGGGCCTACTGTTGATGCCACGGACACACTTACGGAAACAGGACTTATAAAATAAAATAAAATAGAAGAATATATAAATAACAAACAAAATATAATAAAACACTGAAGGTGGGTCAAAGTAAGTGTAAGTATAATACAAATATATAAACGCGATGCTCAATGATCATTTGTCGAAACCATAGGCAAACGACAGAGCGCGCGGACCAAATAGTGGTTTATTAAAAAATACGGAAAGAATCTATGGTCGGCTGTCAAAAGAAAAATATTATGTAAGTAAGTTATGTTATGAAATAGTGTAAATGAATAAGTGTAAATAAACCTGGCGAAAAGAATTGCTAATTGGATAAATCAGAGTGGTGTGGATTTAATATGTGTGGTGTGGTGTTTGCAAGAAAGTTCATAATAAAGAAAATGGGTTAAAGGCGGTAAACCTAACCGCGTGCAAACCACGGGTAAGCTTATCTTCCGGATTCCTTTTGCTGAAGTAATAAGTACTGCTTGAATTTAGTACTAAATGTTCCAATCGTTTTTATAGCACGAAACGGCGGAGGAAGATCATTCCAGATACGAGAGGCAGCGAATTTGAAACTTCCACGGAATGCAGCAGTTTTGTGTGACGCCAACAACAGGTAGGCAGAAGCTCTCGTTTTGACCCTATTTACATCGCGTGACCAGGTCAATTTACCGAACAGATAGTCTGGTTTTTTTGTGAGAATTGTGCCAAAGAGCAGGGTAGCCAGATGCAGCTTTCTACGATCTGACATTCTCATCAAATTAACCTTATTTAAAAAAGGAGTTACGTGACATCTAGGAGGGATGGTAAAACAAAATCTCGCACAAGCATTCTGTACTCGCTGAATTAACCTTTCACTTCTACCTAGAATGCATGCCCCGTACACAGTGTCAGCGTAGTTCAGCTTAGATAAAACTAGTGTTTCACAAAGCAGAATGCGCATACCCACACTTATGTAGGGACGCACACGATACAGAAGCTTAAGCCTGTAAAAGCAGTTGCGCACAGCCTCCATGATGTGTGTCTCAAAGTGCAGGTGCTCGTCAAACAGTAACCCAAGATTACGGGCTTCCCGGACCCTTTCAATGGAACACCCGTCGATCTATAAGTCCAAATTCCCATTACCCATTTTATTTAAAAAATCTCTTGATCCCATTAAAATAAATTTTGACTTAGCTGGGTTCAAAACTAAGGCGTTTCTTATAGACCAAGCCGAGATCCTATCAAGATCCTCATTCAAACTTTTTACAGTGTCAACAGCCTGCTGGGGATGAAAAGATAGGTACATCTGCAGGTCATCAGCATATAAGTGGAACTTGGTGTTGAGCAGGCAGTTAATGATGTCAGCACTGTAAAGAATGAAGAGTAGCGGGCCCAGGATCGATCCCTGCGGTACACCCCTATTCACGCGCTTAGGACCAGAGGATTTAACAGCTCCATCACTGTCGCTCGTTACCTGGACAAACTGAGAACGGTGAGTCAAGTAACTCTCAAACCACTTTACTGTCTCAGGCTGACATCCATAATAAGTCAACTTCGATAGGAGGAGCGAGGTATTAATAGAGTCAAAAGCACGCGAAAAATCTAGTAAGACCTGCAGGGTACCCATGCCCTTATCTCTAGCTTCAAGAATATTCCCAACCACATCAAGAAGAGCTGTGGCTGTGCTGTGCCCCTTGCGAAAACCCGATTGAACAAGCGGCATTATGCTGTGTTCCTCAAGGTTAGACCGAAGCTGGTTAGAGACAACCTTCTCCAGGACCTTGGAGAGGCATGGCAATAAACTGATCGGGCGAAGTTCTTTTACACTGGTAGGATTAGAAACTTTAGGGATGGGTCTAACTATTGCCAATTTCCACAGATCCGGTAAAGATGAGGTGGTGATGGAACGGTTAATGATGGCCGTTATAGCTGCAAGGGTCCGAGGAAGGGTCATCATCAGCATCTCAAGAGAGATATGGTCACAACCCTGTGCATTGGACTTGAGACTATGCAACAGCCTCAGCACCATATCCTTATGAACAGGCTCAAGCTGGAAGTGACTGTTACTGAATCTGTGGTGCTCAAAGTACTTCAGGTCAGCAGAAGAAACCCTACCGGTGCCAGGCACGTCCAAAAAATGTTCATTGATTTTTTCTGGGTTATTACAAAAATGAGGTAATCCGTGATCTGGTTTATTAGAGATACTAGTGGCTATGGTAGATTTGATGTGCTTCCATAACTTCTTAGGTTGTTTAATGTTTTTATTTATGTATGTTTTAAAATATGCACGTTTCTCACTCTCAACGGCAGCCCTAACAATATATTTGAGCTCTTTATATGAGTTGACATGACGCAAGGATTTAGTGGACTTGGACTTTATGTGGCTCTTGTCCCGCAATTTCATCATTTGTTTGATAGTGGATGTTATCCAGGGGCAAGACTTTTGTTTTATTAAAACTTTTTTAAGTGGTGCATGTTCATCAAACAAGTTCCGAATAAAATTATTAAATGTTTTAACCATGCAATTCACATCCTCTAATCTTTCAATGCATTCCCAGTCCATCTTATTCAGGTCCTCGTTAAACTGGTCAATTGCTTTTAAGTTTAGCTCAACCGACACAACGGCGTGTTGACCGAGCTCAGGTACGTGAGATACAGAGACCTCACGTATACGGGCGTCGGTGCACACGACGTCAATAAGTGATTCACTATGATCAGTGAAATGTGTCGGTTCAGTAACAATTTGTTGCAATTTACAGCATGTTAAGAAATTGTTCAGTAACTTAGCTTTATTGTCCGAGAGGTTTAGCATGTTTATATTAAAGTCACCCAACAAAACAATCCTGTCAGCGCAAGCAAAGGAGAAAAGAGAGTCAGTAATCGCGTCAAGGAAGATGTTCACATCAAGCCATGGCGGTCTATAAGCAGTACCGACGATAACCGAGTGCGAGTTGACGGTCAGTCGGCACCACATCTGCTCGACCTGTGGCGCAGTCGGGTGCGGCATGAGGCACGCGCGCACTCCGCGCCGCACATAGAAACCCACGCCGCCCCCGCGCCCGCCGCGCACCGTGGTCGGGCGCGGCACGTGACGCAGCCGGTAGCCCGGGACAGTCGGCGCTCGACCCTCCTCGCCCCGCCTTTTTTTTTTTTTTTTTCGGTGTTCCGCCTCACACCTAAACCGGGGATCACGGGAACAACGATACTTCCGCAACCCCCGGCTAGTGCCGGCCCGCCTCTGCGGGCCACGACCTCGAGTTGGGGGGGAGTGAGGTGTTGGACTCCCCCCGCGACGTCTAAGAGGGGCGCGCGTGGAACACTACGCGCCGCCACCACGGGTCCTGATGTGTGGGGGGCGACGGACGTCCCCGAGTCCGCCACCCCTGGACCCATTTAGGGGGGCTGGAAGAGGGCGTTGTCCGCCCTCCACCGACGCCCGGCGCGTCTGCTGCGGATCGGGCTAAAACTGGAGTCGTATTTTTTCTTGATCAAATAAATAAAAATTGACAAAGATAAAGGGCATCAAAGTTCTGGAGCGAGGCTTGTGACGTCATTTTGTCAGTATAAAGTGTAGCACACCGTGGCGTCACACGATATTTCAACGCAGTGCATCGTCGTAATTTTTTGTTTACGTGGGAAAAGAAAAATACGTGTCCAATATTCTTAGGTTATCTAAATGACGGACTAAATAGTTTTTTTTGTCAACTACCCTATTACAATTTCTCATACAAGCAAGCAAATATTAATACTTACGTAGGTTAATCTAGTAGATACTTACCTACCACTCAATCAATTAATATCAGCCATACCAACTTGAACATTATTTTTCAATAAATTTTGTTCACTTTCTGAGAAAGGTGTTAAGGGGCACTTGACTCAACTTCGCCTTACTATGCCAACGTCAATCTTGAAGATTTTCTCAGAAATTCAACCATGTAAACTGATGAAGTCAAATTCTTGACACATTTTTTTCCCATAAATATGTACACAATTTTACGATATTTTTGATTAAAAAGTAGACTGGAAAAGTATGCAAAAGAGGTCACGTTGCACCGACGTCAAAAAACCAAATTGGGATAATAATAATTGAGATGCGAATGATAAAGATTGGTATGTCTAGACAGAAGAAAGTTGCAATATTAATGATAAATTATTGTATTTCCTTCTACGCTGCGCCCAGCACATATTTTTTTTTTTTTTTTTTTAATATAAATTGGTATTAAACTACGTTCATACACCAATAACAAAACAGGTCGCAATAAAAGTCTGCTACCCAATATTACGTCCTACTCCTTACTATGATTAAAATATAATAGTACTCATTTTAACACCATACTTAAATATATTGGTTCCACTAACATTATGATATCCATTGAGATTGCTGCGTACAGTGATGTGAAAAATATAAAATTCCCACGTGTGGAGGAATAATCCGTGAAATTGATATCAGAGTGTCGCGTTGAGGCGCATCGGAAGCCGTCACGCTATGGGACATGCCAATGTTTCAAATCGGAAACGTGGATCCATCCATTCTTATTCGAACATCAAAGTTTAGTACAGTTTTTATGTCTGCATGAATGCCTTAACTATTCTGTCTTCAGTTTTACTATAAAGGCCATTTTCAGGGTTTCGTACCCAAAGGGGCTTCAACGGCTCATATTATAAAGCAGGCGTTAGCTTTCCTCAAACCTGCTTATCTGTCTGTCACGGGGCAGTACATTTTTAATATTAATAGGTTGCCAGTATCGTGCTACTTACCAAGGTGATGTTGAATGCCTATGTTACACCCACTTCTATCAAGGTCGGAGACTCTACACTCGAAGTTGTTGGCGACTATGTCTACCTGGGACAAACGATCCAGTTGGGTAGGGCCAACTTCGAGAAAGTGGTTAACCATCGATCCGACTCGGCTGGGCAGCGGTCGGGAAGTTGCGTGGTATGAATTCGTCCAACTTACCACAGTGTCTTAAGACGAAAGTCTATGACTAGTGTGTGTTGCCAGTGATGACATATGGCTCTGAGACGTGATCGCTCACAATGGACCCTCATCAGAAAGCTACAGTCACCCAACTGGCAATGGACATTGCTATACTCGGAGTTTCCTTGTGTGATCGAATCGGAAATGTAGAGATCCGCAAGAGAATAAGGATTACCGAGATAACTCGAAGAATTGCCAAACTTAAGTGGCAGTAGGCAGGGCACATTGCTCGAAGAACGGATGGCCGATGGGGCAGAAAGGTTCTGGATTGGCGACCGCAAATTGGAAGACGTTGCGCTGGAAGGCCTCCCGCCAGGTGGAATTATGAACTGATGAAGGTTGCGGGGATCCGCTGGATGCGTGAAGCACGGGACCGGAATGTGGCGACACTTGGGGTAGGTTTATGCCCAGCAGTCGAGGTATTTTGGCTGATATGATGATCTGGGTTGTAGAGGTCAGATAGGTAGTCGCTCTACCTAAAGTATTGGTATTCGATTGCATACGGTTAGACGACCCTAACAATATTGGGAAAAGTCAAGACAAATTATGATTTAGGCAGTTGAAAAGTTCACAGAATACCAGCTACTCTATCATGCCTTTATCATGGCAAATAATAATAAAAAATAAAATAAAGCAAGCTTTTCATGGAATAAATAGTACAACATGTATAGTTACAGCAGCAGTGGTGTGCAATAGTGGTTCAGTGGTAACGGCCCCGACTAACGTGTCGTAATTATTTCATCACAATACTCTAAAAACGGTGAAGGAAAACATCGTGAGGAAACCGGGCATGTCTTGGAACCAAAAATTCGAAGACATGTGACATCCACCAACACGCAATGGACCTGTGTGGTGATTCATGGCCCATACCCTCTCTTACAGAGAGGAGACTAGTGTCCCAGCAGTGGGAACATTAAAAGGCTGATGATGATGATGATGTAAAATCACTTATCAATACACACCCAATGATCCCACACACGATGTTGCTATATTGTCTGGTTGAAGAGTTGCTATGGTCACCAGCTAATATCATTTTATTTCAAAGTTACCAAAGTTACATAAGCACGCCAAGTTTTGGCTTAATCGGATGCCTCGAAATACTTGAAAAATTTAAAATTGGTTACCGGAGACACATACGAAACCAAAGTAATATATTTCTTATATAAACACATTTTTACCCTCCTTCGGCAGTCGGGTAAAAATAGGGTACTAAAAAAAGTTTGGTGGTACTGAACCCTTAGTTCGACTTGCACTTCTCCAGTATTTCTCTAAGCGTATTGCAGAAAAGTAATACATTTATCAAGTTCAATGCGTGTAATAACGACGTGAAAATACATCCACATGAAGTTTAATCCGTGAAATTGATATAGGAGCGTGTCGCGGCGTCGTCGGGCCCTTCACGCGGCGTGACACGCCAATGTTTCAAGCTCGCAACGCGACTCCATTCGTTTTTCGTTCCATTCTTTTATCCGCGCATCAACCTTTTGTTCTACAAACATTTAGTTTTGATATTGAATTCGCACCACGTTCCCTCCTTTTCACGATTTATTGGATTACGTTCGCGCTGTTTCGTGTTAGCGGTGTGCAATATGTAATTTCTCAATTTGACGTAAGTGCGGTCTTAAGTTTTTATATCGCAGTAATTTCTGAATAAATTTCGAAATTAACTACAGCTGACCACGGGATCACTGGCCGCTGGTTGTATAATTTCATGAAATTCTCAGTTTATTTTATCGTCATAAACTAAAACAAATGACGTCATCATCGTCTGTGATGTTTCATTAACTTATTTATTTTGACCCTGTATAAGAATACTACAGTACCTAAGTGGTGGTCTTGGTAAGTGGTCCAGAACTTCAAGTATCTTTAAAAAACAAATCGGTAATTGTGACAATTTAATTGTTCTTTGATAAAATGAATTAAACCATTACTATATTTTAAACTAATTAGACAAACTTTTCATGACCTGTCAAAGTTCTGTAATAGTTGCCGATTTCTCAATTTTGGCACCATTTACTTTTTTTTCTTTAAAAATACTTACCAATTTGAAAGAATAACAATCTGAATGAAGATCCGATCTGAATTATTTCAAAAAAACAGATATTCATTTGAATAAAATATCATATTGTAGTTGCAGTCCTTGTAGCTAAGGTTTTAATTGGAATAAATCATTTATTCATGACCTTACACTAATGAGTCTTCAAACTTGACTTTTATGATAATTTTCACAACAAACATCCAATTCACTTCATCTTAGCCAGCCACACAAACTGCCGCAACACACAATACAGACCAACCCGCCTAAATACATTAGTGTTGACGCTACCAGTACCTGTGCACTGTGCAGCGACCGTAAATCTAATATTGTCGTAAAAAAAAGTCGTAAACAAGGCAAAAATCATACTGTGCAGTCGGAGGATACATATTTGCGGGCTGGCTGACCAAAATCTGGTGTATCCTCCGCCTGCACAGCATGATTTTCGCCTTGTTTACGACTTTTTAGTTTGCTTTTGAAGCAGTCGGGTTTTTTGATTTTTTGAATTAAGATTTTTTATTTATAACTTTTTAGTTAGTTTTTTTTCCAATTAGATACATTTAAACATATAAGTGTTTTATATTTTTGAAATCACCTCTTAAAATCCTTTATTTTTATACCCCACACGATAAGTTTGGAAGAAAAAAAAAAATTGGGCCCCCTTAATTTGGCACCCAAAATCCGCCATTTTTCTATTGTCCAATTTTAATGTAGCCTATGACACTCGCAGGGTTAAGACGAAACGATTGACGTATGAATCATCAAAATCGGCCAACGCGTTTGGTCTCTGGAACGCCACATAGGAACAAACATACATACATACATAGACTGTTAAACACATTACCCTCCTTCGGCAGTCGGGTAAAAAATCTAAATTATAAACTTATTTGCAATTAGTAAACTGACCGCGACGTATCTCGTTGTATGGGCACAACAGTTTTCAAAGCGCAAAGTAATTTTCTGCCTCAATCCAGTTTATCTTTTCGTTAGAGCAATGTAGCGAATATTGCTTTCATTGTTGATGAAATTCAGTAATGTTACTTAATTATTTTGGTTAATCTGAGAAATACTCGCAATCATCATGATCATCATCATCATTTCAGCCGAAAGACGTCCACTGCTGGACATAGGCCTCCCCCAGGTGTCGCCACATTGACCGATTCCGTGCGTCTCGCATCCAGCGCCTTCCCGCAACCTTAACCAGGTCATCGGTCCACCTAGTGGGAGGCCTTCCAACGTATCGTCTTCCAGTTCGCGGTCGCCACTCCAGAACTTTTCGGCTCCATCGGCCATCCGTTCTGCGAGCAATGTGCCCTGCCCACTGCCACTTAAGTTTGGCAATTCTTCGGGCTATGTCGGTAACTTTGGTTCTCCTGCGGATATCATCATTTCTGACGTGATCACGCAAGGGACTTTCGAGCATAGCCCTCTCCAATGCCCTTTGGGTGACTTTAAGCTTTCTGATAAGGCCCATTGTGAGCGACCACGTCTCGGTCCTATAGGTGATCTCTGGCAACACACACTGGTCATAGACTTTTGTCTTGAGACACTGTGGTAAATTGGACGAGAAGATACCACGCAACTTCCTGAACGCCGCCCAGCCGATTCGGATTCGACGGTTGACCTCTTTCTCGAAGTTGAACCTACACAACTGGACCGTTTGTCCCAAGTAAACATAATCGTCTACAACTTCGAGTGTAGAGTCTCCGATCTTGATAGGAGTGGGTGTTACATGGGCGTTCACCATGACCTTGGTTTTATCCATGTTCATTTTAAGACCCACTCTTTCGGAAGCTCTACTAAGGTCATCGAGCATTTTACTGAGGCTTTCCATGGTTTCAGCCATGACCACTATATCGTCGGCAAACCGAAGGTGAGTGATGTACTCGCCATTAACGTTGATGCCAAGCCCCTTCCAGTCCAGAACCTTGAAGACGTCCTCCAGCGCAGCAGTGAACAGTTTCGGAGAAATGACGTCTCCCTGTCTTACGCTGCGCTGGAGAAGGATTGGTTTCGAGGTCTGATCCTGAAGACGGACTGACATGGTGGCGTTTTTGTACAGACACTTCAACACCTCAATGTACCGGTAGTCGATCTGGCACCGTTGGAGAGACTGCAGTACAGCCCAAGTCTCGATCGAATCGAAGGCTTTCTCGTAGTCCACAAACGCTAAACAGAGAGGCAGGTTATACTCTTCGGTCATCTGTATAACCTGCCGCAGCGTATGTATGTGGTCTACGGTGCTAAAGCCTTTTCGGAATCCGGCTTGTTCGGGAGGTTGGAAATCGTCAAACCTGCGCGCGAGACGATTCGTGATGACTCTTGAAAACAACTTGTAAACATGGCTTAGAAGCAAGATGGGCCTATAGTTCTTCAGCCGGGCATTGTCGCCTTTCTTGAAGAAGAGTACCACCACACCCCTGCACTATGCCTGTGGCGTTTTGCCCTCGAGTATGACGGAATCAAAAAGCTTCTGAAGGGCCTTGAGGACCGGTTTTCCCCGCCTTCAGGAGTTCAGCCGTGATTCCGTCATCACCCGGCGCCTTGTTGTTTTTAAGCTGTTTCAATGCCATCCTAATCTCGTACAGGCTGACGTCCGGGATATCTTCGGTATAGTGTCGGGTCAATCTAGCTCTTGGGTCGTTTGCTAGATTCGCAACGGGTTTACTGGTTGACGTGTACAACTGCCCATAGAAACTCTCGATCTCCCTCAGAAGCTCCGGTTTGGCGGATACAATCCTGCCATCATCTGTCTTCAGTTTCGTGAGCTGGCTCTGCCCAATAGACAGATCCCTTGAAAAAACCTTGGAGCCTTTATTTCGCTCAATCGCGTCTCTAATACGCTCGGTATTAAAGCGGCGGAGGTCTCTTTTCAAGGATTTAGAGATCTGTCTATTGATCTGCCGGTATTTGCACGCCTCATCTGAAGACTGCAGGATCATCTCACGCCTCTCCTTCATAAGCTTGAGGGTATGATCAGAGAGCTTTTTGTTTCTATCTGTACGACGGGTCTTGAAAAACTTAGACCCGACCGTATGGACAGCTTCCATGAACCCGTCGCTGTATTCGTCCACGGAGCTCCCCAGGCACTCGAAACGATTCTGGAGTTCAAGCTGAAAGCTCTCGGGGTTTTGGACCTGGATCTGTGCTGGACGGAGCGTGGACTTCATCAGTCGAGACCTTTCAAGCTTAATATTAATGTTCAATGTGCCTCTTACCATGCGGTGATCGCTCCCGGTTTTTACCGAATTGATCACAGAGACACCATTGAACATTTTCTTCTTGGTTGACATGATGAAGTCGATCTCATTTTTTGTTGCACCATCGGGGCTCTGCCACGTCCACTTCCTGTGTTCACGCTTTTAAAAGAAGGAGTTCATCATATAGAGGCCCTCCTTCTCCATAAAACTGGCCAGTAGGTGACCCCGGTGGTTCCGTCGTCCAACTCCAAATTGCCCCACTTGCAGCTCATCCTCGTCTCGTTTGCCCAGTTTCGCGTTGAAGTCCCCCATGACAACGGTGAAGTGAGTTTTGAAACCATGTATGGCTCTGGAGATATCCTCATACATGGTCTCTACCTCGTCGTCGGGGTGTGCCGAGGTTGGGGCGTAGACCTGTATGACCTTCAGCGAATATCTAGAGGATATTCTGAGTACGCCACCCTGGTCGACACACTCTCGATCTTCACCACGTTGTTCACAAGGGACCTGTGGACGATAAACCCGACACCACCTTGGGACTGCCGGTCACCCTCTCGGAAATAGAGCAGGTTACCGGCTTTGAGGATTATCGAGTCCTCCCCCTCTCTTCGGACTTCAGATAACCCTATAATGCTCCATCGCAACCTGCTCCATTCCTCTTCGAGCTCGGTGATCCTCTCGTCGGTCCGAAGTGTGCGCGTGTTGTACGTTGCCAGGTCCAGTCGTCGGTGATTGTTGGGGTAGCCGGATCTCGTCCAGAGATTCTTAGCACCCCTTGCCATGCCGTAAACTCGACCGCTACCGTAGTCGAGGGTAGGCAGGCTGCCGGGCACTAGGGGCCATTTTTTATTTGTGCTATTCATAGAGGGGGTTTTGCCATAATCGCCACGCTTGGCAGGCGGATTGGCATTCGCAGTATGGTTGTTATAGGAGCACAGAGAACGCTGCTGCCCGTTCTCTGGTTTGTCCCTTAGTCGCCCTTTACGACACCTACGGTAAGACATGGGATGGTGAAATTCTTAACGTCCGGCACCATACGGAATCTAATTCAAATACTCGCAATTGCCTGGTTTTATTTTTAAATTTAAATGATGAATTTATTCTTGACTTTACGTATACTAATGGGTCGTCAAGCTTGACTGCAATCATCAACAAACATACTTCATATAAGCAATACATACATCCACACCACCAATGATTTTACATTCTTGGTACCTATCTGTACGGAAAAATCCATAATGAAATACAAATAATGCATCTTAACTCCCATAAACTCAAAATTAAACTGACCGAATGGCTATTACTAAAAGACTACTCATTCACGGAGTCTTTAATTACATTCATAGAATAATCCCTAAAATCATTACACTAACCTACTCACACTAGATACACGATCACTCTCTCCTTACTCACCACTCTCTCATACACTCTCACTCATACTCTTACACATACTTAGACTCACTCACTCACACATACTATTACACTCAAACACATTTACACACCGGCACACAATTGTATTACTTAACCACCGTCGCAATATACATCCTGGCTGCAGCTATACCTACATGACTAACCGCCATGTATGGCCTAATCACTGTCTCCTGAGATACAGGACTACCTAGTTTAGGAGACAGGGTTACTTGATCTATGTAGATTTATTTAGATATCTTATGTTATTTTGTACATCTGCTCTTGTGTATCATGAATCCTGTGTGTATCATAATAAAGATTATTATTATTATTATCTCCTTCATTCAATTTCTTTTCTTATTTTTTACATTTTTAAATATTTTATAAATTAAATTACAAAAAAAAAACATTTAAAAATATAAAAAATAGAGGCCCCAGGTATCGGGAACAGGGTCCAAGCTACCGGCGGTCAGGGCTCCAGAGAGAGGAACCTCCTAACAATACGAGCCGTGTCCAGCAATACTGCTTTCTGGATCAGGCCCTTGACCCAGCCGCCTAACGAGAGCCTCCTAAGGTGTTGGTCTAGGCTCGTGGCTATTAAGCCATTGGCTGACACGACTATCGGTAAAATGATCGCTGTATCCACTTCCCGCATGTCGACAACCTCGCGAGCCAAGTCAAGATACTTGATTTGCTTATCTTTCTCGGCCTTCACGAGGTTTCCGTCATGCGGGACTGTAATGTCAACAATCATTGCACGCCTCTCGATTCGGTCCGCCACCACTATATCAGGCTTATTGGCTACAATAGTCCTGTCAGTGATGATGGACCGATCCCAGTACAATGTGATATTGCCATTCTCGAGAACTGGGTCGGGCACATACCTGTAGTACGGCACCTCCGATGGCACAAGAGTGTATATCAGAGCAAGTTGCTGATGGATAATCCTGGCTACAAGGTTGTGCCTATGCAAATACTCTTCGTTAGCTAGACGAGAACAACCAGAGATAATGTGGCGGATCGATTCACCCGGACGGTGACATGCGCGACAGATGTCAACCGTCCCATCCTTCACAATAAATCTCCGGTAGTTATTCGTCACGATAACTTCATACATAATTGCACATACAAAACCTTCAGTTTCCCCAAAGAGGTCACCGAAACGCTGCCAGGCTACGGACGCTGACTGATCTACATCGGACCCATGTAGGGCCCGGAAAGAAGCGTCCGTGAAGCTCCTTACTCTGCCATACCTCCCTGCGGTCGTTAGTATCAAGCACTACAGGTTTGCGCCAGTTCTCATTCGCCAAGGAGAGCGGGGTGAGTCCCTTGTCCACTGCTACTACATCTCGATGCATACCCACGTCTGTATTTAGAAAATATTCCCTGAGATTGCATATCTCGCGGTTGTGGAGGTTTTTGGCATTTTAAAAGCCTCCTTTTATTATTATTTCGTTTATTTAATAATTGTACATAGTTTTTACATTTTTAAATATTAGCTTATAAATATAAAATAAAAAAAACATTTAAAAATATAAAAATTTGTAGCCCACCGGTATCGGGAACAAGGTCCAAGCTACCGGTGGTTAGGGCTGCTGAGAGAGGAACCTCCTAACGATACGCGCCGTGTCCAGGAGTACCGCTTTCTGGATCACGCCCTTGATCCAGCTGCCCAACGAGAGCCTCCTATTATTATTATTATTAATGCATAACACAGACCAATACCACTAAATACATTAGTGTTGACGCAACCATTACCTGTGCAGCGACCGTAAATCCAATATTGTTGTATTGGCCGCGTTACCTTTGGCACCGTTAATATTAGCAATTCATAGATTAAGTACCAAAGCTAGTCCGGGTCAATTAGCCACTATTAATCATAGCTATAGTTGTTTCGTTTTAGTAAGACAAAAACGGTCGTTGCCTTTATCCTAAAATATATTCGTAGGAACCCGGACAATCCATACAAATACTTCAATGGACTCAGTGTGAGTTTTTACTCATGCTCGAATGTCAATTTGTATTGAAACTGGATAAGCGCCGTCTGGTGACATAAGAGGAAACCCTTTTTTATAAAATTGACATTAAAACTTGCACAAAGGCACTCTCTGTTCTTTGTTCGTTACATTTCCACGCGTTAACGCCAGAACGTTTTAGCAAAAAAATTTGCACACGGTAGATCATCACTAGATTAATGCATAGAATATTTTTATCCCGATAGTACTTTCTCTTAACAGTTTGGCTGCCAGAGAACGAGACACAATAGAAAATGTATTGTTTGTCGGGCATCTGGCAGCCAAACTGTTAAGATAACAAAACACTTCTGGCAGGAGAAGCAATAGGCAGAATCTAATTAACTGTATTGGACTTTCGATGTCGGTTGTTACAATATTTATGACGATAACGGCTTTATATAAAATTAAGAATTTTAATAAGGGGTCAACGATCGACATAACCATGCTATAACGCATCTACTATAGTTGTTGTGTTGGCTATAGATTAAACACGAACGCCACATTAGCTTTTGAATGTACACAATATATCTACATAGAGATTATATTTGCACCAATAATTACGATATTGGCTGCGATGTAGATGCCATAAATTATTTGCGGTCGTTCAATATGCATATCGTGTCGAGGACTTGGGATTGGTTGATGTTTACTTTGTAGTCTAAGGTCGATGACATCGTTAGGAATAACAATATGGCTAAAGTCAAAGTCAAAGTCAAAGTCAAATATATTTATTCGATTAGGCCAATAAACGGCACTTTTGAACGTCACATAAATTAAAACTAAAAATTAAAAGTAATAAAAAAAATATTTAAAAGTAATAAAAAAAAATTAAGATAAAAAAAAAAAAAAAAAAAAAAATATACTACCGTGCATTCGGAAAGCAGATTGTTATGGAGAAGAACGCACAAGAAACTCCATACTTACTCTTTTAAAAAAAAAAAAAAAAAATGGTGTTTTACAATATTAACATACGTACATCCATTAATATATGTGAGGACGATGCACCCAGAATAGCTCTACACACAGGTATAAAGTATTAAAAAGCATTAACAGGAAAATTAATTAATTTGATAAGTAGGAACATGGTTCTCACATACTTACAAATATTACAAACATAGGTAAAATACCTAATTCAACAACAACGGAACAGTGTGTGAGACAATTTCTAAAAAAATAAAAAAAAACAATGAATACAATATTTATGAATGGGAAAATAAATTAACAAATTTGATTTTTTGTACACCAAAGATTGCCCTATGGAGCAGGACCAGCATGTTTCCAAGCATTCTTATCTTGAATATAATCATCTAATTTGTATTAGGCTTGTTTACAAAGGGTGCTTTTAACTAAAGTTTTAAATTTACTTTTATTTAGTTTTAATATATCACAAGGTATTTTGTTATAGAATTTAACACAGTACCCCATGAAAGATGATTGTACTTTAGCTAGTCTGTAAGAAGGCTGATCTAACTTATCTTTATTTCTGGTATTACAATTGTGTCTATCACTGACTTTACTAAAGAGATGTATATTTTCCCTTAAATTCATCACTTACTGAAATTAATATGTGTATGGACTTCAAAAACTAATCTGGCCGAGTATTTCCGTGTTTCCCCGACACGCAATAGAAAAAATAAAACAAAAAGTTTCAGTCTTGAAAACAAAAACTTCTGTTCAAAGTAATTTATTAAGAGCAAGCTGGTTCGTGCCTCTCAAAATACCTCCACGCACCTAACAGTCTCGAGAGGAGATCTCAGCAAATAAAATTACCTTTTCAACGGTTAATTTGCGGAATGAATCACTTTCAGTCGCAGGTTGGCCGTTGTTTTTGTTGGAGGACCTCGCCCGGAACCGAACCCTGTGCCTGTCAACTAAGAAATGAATTATGGCCAGTATTTACCGGAAGATGACATTTCTGGAATCGGCCCATTAATTCCTAATGGAGCGTCGACGGGTACATTTCATCTGTTTGGCTGCACACCAGGCCTTCACCACAGAGCTATTTTCGGTAGCGTATCCGAAAATTTATAACTACGAGTTAGTTCTAAATCGTTGGATAGCGCCAAAATAAGTAGGATTTATGATATGACGCTGTACGCTCTATTTGTTTGCCGGGTACCTTTTTCTCGAGGATCTTTGCCAATTCCAGTGTTTCGGTCCTTTTACGTTCACCACGATTAACATCAGACTTATGTTTCAGTTTGGGAGGAGTGACTGCGCCATCAGTTCTCCGCGTCTCCTACTTAATTACTTAGTTTTGGGTCTTCATTATGGAAACAAACATTTACATAATCTTCAAGCGACTGTGTACAAATATTATAGATGACGTTTCAATTTAAAGTTGGCTGTTCATGTGCGTCATTCCTTCGGGACAAAACATTTGGAACTCAATTTGAATTTGAAAACTATATGCCAAAACTGCTTTTGATATTTTGTAAATGCAAAACTATCGGCTTTTCAAAGTTTGCGGCTATCATTTTTGCGACAGAAAAAAGAAAAAAAAACACAGTAAAAACTTAACTTTTCATACGCTAATGGGGCTGTAATAAACTATGAGCGTAGAAATTAAAGATAAATGGTTTTTATTTGATTTAGAGATAACTAAGTGCTTGCAAAAGCCACACACGTACAAAATGCGGGTAACTGTAGGTACAGTGAATATTTAAAAAACCGGCCAAGTGCGTGTTGGACTTTTTTTATTTAGGGTTCCGTACCATACCGCAAAAAAGTTGGTTGTAGGTAATAGGAAAAATTTAGAAATTTAAATTAAAATATCAGATTTATCAATATATTGATATTTGTTAGTAAAATATACGTAATAATAAACATAACTATCAAATTTGACGTTCGTAGGTCAATGGTCAGTTGTCAACTGTCAACACGCGTAAAAGTGCTGTCGGATATTTTCGTAATTTTGAGTTTAAAACTGCATATCAGTGATTGGAAATGCAATAAAAATGTACTCTTGTTAGTGATAATCAAGTGTTATTGTTAGTAGCAAAAAGATTGTTAGTAGCAAAAAGTGCTGGTTATTTAAAAAATAGTGATCAAAACTAGGAAGTGACAATCATCTTTTACAAAGTTTCTTCAGATACCCACGAAACCATTTACTTTTCCCTGACAATCTAATCTCGTCATGTCAATATGTCATCTGATATTTGGAGGAGTGTTGCCACTGTGAAACTTAAATATCTGCTATGAACAGCAAAAATAGTAGAAATATGACTGGAGTGGAGCATCAGCCTCCTGGTCAAACAAAATCTACTAAGGAACCGCTTTCACCTAAGAACCCAGCTCGCGCAACCGCCGCCACAAGCAGCAAAAAGGCCATGACTCAACAAATATTTCATCCTTCTCTTTTTATCAGACAGAGATCTAACTCACTCACTGAGCTTACGCCCAAAGTATGTAGTACAGCCACTGTTCCTATAATGCTGAATCCAGAGGCATCACTAATCAATTCAGCCGAAACTGAATTAGATTCCCCTATGCCAATCATAGAAAAGCAGCCCCCGCGTGGCAGCGTGTGCCATCATCTAAAAAACGAAAGGTCACGGAGCTGTCACCTCCGCCCGCTTCAACCCAGACAGAAAACAGGTTTGCTGGCTTACCCATCGACCTGACAAAGTACGAAACTGGTCTACCCAAGCAAGCTAGTAAACCTCCACCAATCATACTGTATGGGATAGAAGATCTTAAGGAACTAACCAAACTGATAGAGACGGTCATTAGCCCACCTGAATTTAAATTTCGGATAGTCAACAAGAACAGCATACGCCTTATGATAAACACAACGGAAGCCTATAAAAAAGCCATTGATATCATAAGAGAAAATGGACTTATTGGGCATACATTCACACCAAAAGACGCTAAGTGCTACCGCTTTGTTATCAAAGACCTGCACCACACTACCCCTCATGAAGCTATAAGGGAAGCAGTCGAAGCCTCAAACAATGAAATCGTTGGTGAGATTATTAATGCTCGTTATGGCTCGGATAAAAAACCAACCTCGACCTTTTTTGTGAATGTCACACAAAGTATTCACAATCGCGAGGTCAAGAACATCCAATATATATTTAATCAAAAAGTTAAAATAGAAGACCCCCGCAAATCCAAAAGCATTGTTCAATGTCAGCGATGCCAACAATATGGGCACTCTAAGAACAATTGCATGAGACCTCACAGATGTGTCAAATGCGGAGAAGGTCACAAAACTACAGAATGCACAAAAAAAGACAGAACCACACCAGCCAATTGCGCACTATGTTCTTGCGATCACCCAGCCAACTATAAAGGCTGTGAGGTCTACAAAGAGATTTTAGCTCGGAGAAACAAAAGCCGCACCCCACGAGAAAGGGTGTATACCCAAACTACTGCAAACGCCTCGGCCGCTTCACTTACAACATCTACTTTCAACATACGAGCCGCAACAAACACGCATGAGAAATCGTATGCAGAAGCTCTATCCGGACCAAACTCTACCCATGACCTACCACAAACACACCAACAACAGAATCAGACACTACATTATATTCTAATGAAACAGAGTGAAAAGATGGACCTCTTAATCCAAAAAATAGGCTCCCTAGTGGGTCTAATCACCAGTCTCGTCGCCAAACTTACAAAATGACTTCCCTATTCATAGCAGCCTGGAACATCAATGGCATTGCACCCAACACAAATGAGCTAGAAGTTTTCCTAAAAGTAAACAAGGTCGATATATGCCTGATATCAGAATCACACACAACCGCAAGAAGTGATATACGCATCCCAGGGTTCTGCGTGTACCTTACCTCTCATCCGGACGGTCGAGCACACGGAGGCAGTGCTATTGTAATAAAAAACACCATCAAACACTGCCTACTGGAACCTTTTGTGACAGAACACCTACAATCCACGGCTATAAGAGTAGAAGATGGTTCGGGTCTTATTAACATTTCGGCGGTATATTGCCCTCCTAGACACAAAATCAATGAGGAAATGTTTACAGAGTTCTTTAAGAGGCAAGGCAACAGATTTATAGCAGGTGGTGACTGGAACGCCAAACATACGGATTGGGGTTCTAGACTCACCGTAACCAGGGGCCGTGAACTCAAAAAATGTATTGATGCAAATAACTTGTCAACTCTGTCCACAGGTGAACCTACATACTGGCCTACGGATGTTAATAAAATACCTGACCTCCTTGACTTCTTTGTCACAAAAAACATATGCCACAAATTGACCCAAATAGAATCTAGCCTAGACGGGTCCTCAGACCACACCCCAATCATATTAAGATTGAGTAAAACGACCGCAAAATGTAACCCAAATAACGACATGCTCTACAACTGCAAAACCGATTGGGATAACTTTAAAGAGTACCTTGAAGATAACATTAACCTCAACGTGCCTCTAAAGTCCCCTGAAGACGTAGACGACGCGTGCTTGTTTTTCTCCAATCTTTTACAAGTGGCAGCGTGGATCAGCACCCCTGAGTTAAAATATTCTGCTCATAGTACACCTACCCCGAACGAAGTCCGAAGAAAAATCGCTGAGAAGAGACGATTTCGCAGAATATGGCAGTCATCACATAATGAACGGGACAAAACCCGTCATAACCGTGCCATTAAGGAACTCAAAGACCTTCTTAAGGAAACTAAGAATTATGCTCTTCAACACAGGCTAGAGAGAATAACACCTGAAGCTAAAGGAATTCACTCCCGTTGGAAAGCAACTAAGAATCTAGCACAACCTCAACAACGCTTCCCCCCCATCAGATCAGATAATTCATGGGCTCGTTCGGATCAAGATAAATGTGAAGCTTTCGCCACTCACCTTGCCAATGTCTTCAGGCCGAATGAATCTGAAGTTCCTGATGATCCTGAAATAGATGCCATTCTTAACCAGGACTTGCAACTATGTACCCCTCTGCCACCAACATCCCCACGGGAACTATCTAGATTGATATCTAGGATGAACTCCAAAAAAGGACCTGGATTCGATCTGATTACTCCGAAAGTTCTTAAGGAGCTGCCAAGAAAGGGATTAGTCTTTCTTACTATCCTTATCAATGCCTCTCTCAGATGCTCTTATGTCCCTGCTCTCTGAAAATATCACAAATCGTAATGATCCCTAAGCCTGGAAAGCCGGCGAATGAAGTCTCATCTTACCGCCCTATTAGCCTTACTCCGGTACTATCGAAGCTATGGGAAAGAGTTGTCTTGAACAGGCTGAAACCTCACCTAAAAGAAAACCAAGTAGTACCTGATCACCAATTCGGATTTTGCGAGCAACACTCCACCGTTGAACAGGTACACCGAGTCTACCGCACCATAAGACAATGCCTAGAAAAGAAGAAGTATTGCTCGGCAGCCTTCCTTGACGTTCAACAAGCCTTTGATCGTGTATGGCATAAAGGACTACTGTGCAAGATAAAGTTGCTCCTGCCCCATTCATTTTACATGCTGATGAAATCATACCTTAGTGACAGGCAATTTCAAGTAAAGGTACGAGACGCTAGATCCTCTCTCACCAGGTGCCCTGCAGGGGTACCCCAGGGCTCCGTCCTGGGCCCAATTTTATATAATATAATTACTAGCGACCTCCCTCAATGCCCTGACGTATTTGTAGCAACCTATGCTGATGATGCCGCATTCCTGGCCTGTAATCAGGATGCCAACATAGCAAGCAGCATGCTGCAAAATCAACTTGACAGGACTCATGACTGGCTTAACAAATGGCGTATAAAGGCAAGTGCACCAAAATCGCATCACATCACCTTTGCACTCAGACACGGAAATTGCGCCCCGGTCACATTGGGTCAGGACACTCTACCACAGTCGCCATGTGTGAAGTACCTGGGATTCTACTTGGATCGTAGGTTGACATGGAAGGATCACCTAAAGAAAAAAATAACAGAAATAAACGTCCGATTCAAGAACTTGCTCTGGTTACTTGGTAGACAATCTTCACTCACCCTGAGTAACAAACTTAGAGTTTATTGTTCCATCATAAAACCAATATGGACATATGGGATTCAAATATGGTCTTCTGCAAGCAAATCAAACATCATGTGCATTCAAAGGAGTCAAAACAGTATCCTAAGGGTCCTAGCTGCGGCGCCTTGGTATGCTCGCAACTCAGAAATACATGAGCACCTGGAAATCCCAACAATCCTAGAAGAAGCGAAACGCTTTCTAGAGAAATACAAAGACAGATTAACCAACCATCCCAATCCCCTTTCACGATCGCTATTGATGCCAAATCATACTAAGAGATTCAAAAAAGCTGATATTGTGCTGCCTGATTAAGTAGAATTTGGACACTGGTCCTGATTCTATAAAAATGTGGTGCATCTTTCCACACATCTGATCATAGTCAGGGATGACTGACAGCAGAAGAGAAAAAAAAAAAAAAAAAAAAAAAAAATTGGTCAATGGGAACATAAAAAAAAATTGTAAAAATATCTGTCTTAAGTGGCTTCTCATTCCTTTGTTTTCCAATATTTTTTTAAACAAAAATACGATGTTCATCGACTTAACGAATTTTAAACAAATATATTCCACACGATGTGATAAGACAACAATTTTTTTTGGGCCCCGCTTTAGCTGTACGTGAGGCATATTTCTATGGCTGTGGGTCAACAAGATGCTTATACTGTGAAAATTTTAAGACTTTAGCTCCAACCATTTGGCTGTAAAAACCTGCGTGACAGACGGCTGAATGATAGACAGACGCATAGTCAGACAGACAGACAGACACGTGAGTAACAACAATAGGGCTCCGTTTGGACCCTTTGGGTACAGAATAGAATAGTATAGAAAACATTTATTCGACACAGGCAACAACAACAATCACAAAGTAACAGAGAAGAATATTAAAAAAGTACAAACAAGGTTACCCTAGAAAATAATTATTTATGACTTACTGTGGGTAAATTATTTATAAATCAAAGTTAGATTGGTGTATCGGCAAGATTGCAGCCATAATGTTAAAAATATTAGATTTGTATTTCATACTTAAAGCTCAAATCGATTTGGTCCAAGGTTCCTGTTGTGAAACATTAACAATTTCAACATCATGATTGAAAAAAGTTAAATAAAAAAATCAATAAACCCGACTCCTTCTTCTGGCTCACCAGAATGTGGTGTATCCTTCGCCTGCACAGCATGATTTTTTTCTTGTTTATGTCTTTTTAGTTCGCTTTTTAAGCAGTCGGGTTTATTGATTTTTTGAAATAACTTTTTTTATTTATAACTTTGTTGTTATTTTTTTATTTTTTATTAATTCGATTCAAACATATAAGTGTTATATGTTTTTGAAATAACCTCTTAAATCCCTTTATTTTGATACCCCACACGATGGGTTTGGAAGAAAAAAAATAATTGGGCCTCCACAATATGGCGCCCAAAAACCGCCATTTTCTATTTTCCAATTTTAATGTAGCCAGTGACACTCGCAGGGTTAAATCAAATCGATTGACGTAAGATTTATCAAAATCGGCCAACGCGTTTGGTCTTTAGAACGCCATATAGGAACAAACATACATACATACATACTTACATACATACATGCATACATACATACATACATAGACTGATAAGCACATTACCCTCCTTCGGCAGTCGGGTAAAAATAAACGACTACATAATTTCTATATCTATGCTTCAGTATTATTCAATTATCTAAATTAAAATTTACATAGTATAAAATACTTAATTAAAATAACTACGTATAATATACACTTCAATAAAAATAAAATAAAACCAATGAAAGCGAATAAAAGGGGTCATAGGGCTTCATAAAATTCGTCCACATCGCTGTCAACGTGAAAAGTGCCCAGAACGCTGGCAGCATTGCCAAGAAAAAGCCCAGCCCTCTGGTCACGTGAAGAGTCGACTAACCGTTTGCTTACGTCTCGAAATACTCGAAGAGCACTCGGACCCAATGGACCTAATGTTTCAACCCCAAACGGCTCAAATATATAACTTCCAATAAGGTTGTTGTATTTGCGACGTTTGAGGTTTTCTGCACCAGCAGCAGCTGCCCCAGCACAGCCCGCCGTGCTAAGAAGATGGGATGGCGCAAGGGTGTCGAAACATGTTGCATCACACACCAAAGGCCTACCCACCTTCCAAGGCATTATGGTTATCCCGTCTGGTCTCTTCCCATCGTCGCGCGCCAAGCCATTGGGTTCTAAAACAGCTGGCACCCTGACGGTGACAAGAGCCCGACGTATGATGTCATTAATGCTGTCGTGCCGTGCTAACCGACCAGCGCTTCTACTGCAGGATAAGGCATGGTGTCCGAGGCGGTCGACTGCTTCACCACATTGACAACGATGTGGAACTCCGCTAGGAGCACCCAAACGCAGACATGTAGCGATCCGAAAGGTGTTGTCACTCAAAATAGTACCTATGTTGGGTGACGGTAGTGCCTGTAGCCAGAGGCCCGACTCCCATTCTCCCACTGCCAGCAGGCGGGCACGCTCAGCAGTATTGGTGGACGTATGTATAAGTTTATTCCGTACCAACCTGCAGAGCGGCTCATCCCACCGTCTCTGAGAAAAAGGGGTGTCAGGCAACGCTGTATTCGGGCAAGCCACTTTCCAGGCATCAGTCGAGAACGGCACTTCACAGTTAACCAGTGATGGCAACAAGATTTTTCTGGTTAACTTTTCAGTGCTGTGGACCGAAGACAGGAACGCCGGTAGGCTTAAACTAGAAATTTTGCGGATGCCGAGCACACCGAAGTGAATGGGTAGAGTCGCTTGCAGCCACGCTCGGTCATCCAGGGCCACATTTAGTATAGATGATAGCGTGCAACGAATAATCTGGTCAATTTTGTCCAAGAGAATTTGTGAATGCTTCCATAATGGCGAAGCGCCAAGAAAGTTTATGAAATTTGGACCAAAACAACAATAACGAATGAGGGTGATAGCCGAATGTACATTAATTTTAGAGAGTCTGTCCGAAATATCGTTTTCATCTGTATTTTCACAAATGAAAATTTCACATTTTGAGTGGTTGAGTTCTAGACCAATGGACTAGAATTGCTGCTTCAGGAATTGAAAATCTTTCAAAACTGTATCTACGTCACCCCCTAGTGTGCCATCATCTAAATACCAGACGTTGCATTTTGAATTTAATTGTTTAATGATTGTATGAATAGCCAAACTGAAAATGACTGGCCCGAGAGGGTCACCTTGCTTACATCCTACTGCAGATTCAAAAGTTTTTTTTTATATAATAATTTAGAAGGGTGCCTGTAGCACTGCCAAATAAAACCGAAAATTTCAGGAAGTTCCTTTTTTACCTCCGCCAACAAAGTGTCCCTATTAACAGAATTAAAGGCGTTCTTAACGTCAGCCTTGAGGATGACCTCACCCTTGTCAGAATTAAAAAAAGTAGAAATGGCATGTACAGCAGCCTCACAGCCTCCCCTAGAGCCAAAGCCAAGCTGTAGGGGCTGGAACTTATTGGTGAGTCTTTGGCCGTACAGTTTACAACAAATTTTGGCTGCCATACGCCTGTAGGTACATCTGACGGCAATAGGACAAATGCCGCCGTCCCTCTTGCGCACATAGGTTGGCCCCGTACAAGACATCGACGACGGCATCGTTTATACCGCCGGAGAGCATTAGGTTGATAAGAGCCGCAAGCTCCTACAGAAGAGTCTCACCAGCGTCCCCGGCGCCTGAACTTAAAAGATCCTTTAAATGTTGAGGAGTCAGGCCGTCGAGACCGCCGCCGGAACCACTTCGGAAGGAGCTCACGGCTGCAATCAACTGGGGAGCTAAAATTTGGTTATAGGATGAATTCAGATCGGGGGTGTCGGGTGGGTCGGGAAATGTAAGATCATCCGCAGGCGCTGGATGTTTACTCTCTAAGCCTGAAATTGTTTCTGGAGAGTATGGCGCCACCACATCACTGCTCAACAACAGCCTGGCCGCTCCCCTAATGTCACCTTCACTTAGTTTGGATTCCACATGCGAACACTCGCCTTTCTGGGAAGGGTGGTTAAATGCTGGTAAATTTGAATCTAAAATAAAGGTCAAATCGTTGCAATTGTCTTTAATTTGAGTTGTTAATGTTTTTTTGGTAGCCAAATTTTTCTGTACATGTAGAATCCTATAAGGGAAGGTGAGCAATTCCTTCCAGGCACTTTGTGAGTTCTCCTGGGTTGCAAGACGGACGCAACGTGCCAAACTTAGTGCGACAGACCGTCTTGCACCCCGGGGAATCCTCTTAAAACAGGTGTAGAATTTTTTAATTTTGACAGCGTTTTCCAAAGGGTTTGTTCCAAAGGTTGTGAGGTGGCTGGGGGGCACACAGGTACACTATGAGGTTTATGGACCTTCCCATAGTGTATCCTAAGTCCCCGTTTGCCTTTAACAAAGCGTGCCTGTAAGAAATGGGACATCTCACCAGCTCAACATCAACGGATGTGGCAGGTTGACTGCTACAGGTTCCGGCCTCGCTACAGTTTGGATTGTTCATTGAAAAAAATAAAGTAAAACTTACCCTAATATAAAACTATACACACGATACCGTACCGTATGGTGACGGACGTAAAGAATTTCACCATCCCATATCTTCCCGTGGGTGTCGTAAGAGGCGACTAAGGGAAAAACCAGAGAATGGGCAGCAGCGTTCTCTGTGCACTTTAATAACAAACTGCGATCGCCAACCCGCCTGCCACGCGTGGCGATTACGGCAAACCCCCCCCCAAACCATGAACAGCACAGTTAAAAAACGGCCCCGAGTGCCCGGCAGCCCGTCTACCCTCGACTACGGTAGCGGTCGAGGCGATGACGTGGCAAGGGGTGCGAAGAATCTCCGGAGTGGACCCGGCTACCCCAATAAACACCGACGACTGGACCTGGCAACGTACAACACGCGAACACTCCGGACCGATGAGAAGATAGCCGAACTCGAGGAAGAATTGAGCAGGTTACGATGGAGTATTATAGGGTTATCTGAAGTCCGAAGAGAGGGGGAGGACACGATAATCCTCAAATCTGGTAACCTGCTCTATTTCCGAGAGGGTGACCGGCAGTCCCAGGGTGGTGTCGGGTTTATCGTCCACAAGTCCCTTGTGAACAACGTGGTGAAGATCGAGAGTGTGTCGACCAGGGTGGCGTACCTTATACTCAGAATATCCTCAAGATATTCGCTGAAGGTCATACAGGTTTACGCCCCAACCTCGGCACACCCCGACGACGAGGTAGAGACCATGTATGAGGATATCTCTAAAGCCATGCATGGTTTCAAAACTCACTTCACCGTTGTCATGGGGGACTTCAACGCAAAACTGGGCAAACGAGACGAGGATGAGCTGCAAGTGGGGCAATTTGGAGTTGGACGTCGGAACCACCGGGGTCACCTACTGGCCAGTTTTATGGAGAAGGAAGGCCTCTATATGATGAACTCCTTCTTCAGAAAGCGTGAGCACAGGAAGTGGACATGGCAAAGCCCCGATGGTGGAACTAAAAACGAGATCGACTTCATCATGTCAACCAAGAAGCAAATGTTCAATGATGTCTTTGTGATCAATTCGGTGAAAACAGGGAGCGATCACCGTATGGTAAGAGGCACATTGAACATTCATATCAAGCTTGAAAGGTCTCGACTGATGAAGTCCACGCTCCGTCCAGCACAGATCCAGATCCAAAACCCCGAAACCTTTCAGCTCGAACTCCAGAATCGTTTCGAGTGCCTAGGGAGCTCCGTGGACGAATACAGCGATGGGTTCGTGGAAGCTGTCCATACGGTCGGGTCTAAGTTTTTCAAGACCCGCCGTACATATAGAAATAAAAAGCTCTCTGATCCTACTCTCAAGCTAATGAAGGAGAGGCGTGAGATGATCCTGCAGTCTTCAGACGATGCGGTGAAATACCGGCAGCTAAATAGACGGATCTCAAAGTCCTTGAAAACCGACCTCCGCCGCTTTAATACCGAAAGCATTAAAGATGCTATCGAGCGGAATAAGGGCTCCAAGGTCTTTGCAAGAAATCTGTCTATTGGGCAGAGCCAGCTCACAAAACTGAAGACCGATGATGGCAGGATTGTATCCGGCAAACCGGAGCTTCTGAGGGAGATCGAGAGTTTCTATGGGCAGTTGTACACGTCAACCAGTAAACCCGTTGCGAATCTAGCAAACGACCCAAGAGCTAGATTGACCCGACACTATACCGAAGATATCCCGGACGTCAGCCTGTACGAGATTAGGATGGCTCTGAAACAGCTCAAAAACAACAAGGCGCCGGGTGACGACGGAATCACGGCTGAACTCCTGAAGGCGGGTGGAAAACCGGTCCTTAAGGCCCTTCAGAAGCTGTTTGATTCCGTCATACTCGAGGGCAAAACGCCACAGGCATGGTGCAGGGGTGTGGTGGTCCTCTTCTTCAAAAAGGGTGACAATGCCCGGCTGAAGAACTATAGGCCCATCTCACTTCTTAGCCATGTCTACAAGTTGTTTTTCAAGAGTCATCACGAATCGTCTCGCGCGCAGGTTTGACGATTTCCAGCCTCCCGAACAAGCCGGATTCCGAAAAGGCTTTAGCACCGTAGACCACATACATACGCTGCGGCAGGTTATACAGAAGACCGAAGAGTATAACCTTCCTTTTTGCTTAGCGTTTGTGGACTACGAGAAAGCCTTCGATTCGATTGAGACTTGGGCTGTACTGCAGTCTCTCCAACGGTGCCAGATCGACTACCGGTACATTGAGGTGTTGAAGTGTTTGTACAGAAACGCCACCATGTCAGTCCGTCTTCAGGATCAGACCTCGAAACCAATATTTCTCCAGCGTGGCGTGAGACAGGGAGATGTCATTTCTCCGAAACTGTTCACAGCTGCGCTGGAGGATGTATTCAAGGTTCTGGACTGGAGGGGCCTAGGCATCAATGTTAATGGCGAGTACATCACTCATCTTCGGTTTGCCGACGACATAGTGGTCATGGCTGAGACCATGGAGAGCCTCAATACAATGCTCGATGACCTCAGTAGAGCTTCCGAAAGAGTGGGTCTTAAAATGAACATGGACAAAACCAAGGTGATGTTGAATGCCCATGTTACACCCACTCCTATCAAGGTTGGAGACTCTACACTCGAAGTTGTGGACGACTATGTCTACCTGGGACAAACGATCCAGTTGGGTAGGGCCAACTTCGAGAGAGAGATAAACCGTCGAATCCGACTCGGCTGGGCAGCGTTCGGGAAGTTGCGCGGTGTCTTCTCGTCCAACTTACCACAGTGTCTCAAGACAAAAGTCTATGACCAGTGTGTGTTGCCAGTGATGACATATGGCTCTGAGACGTGGTCGCTTACAATGGGCCTCATCAGAAAGCTTACAGTCACTCAAAGGGCAATGGAGAGGGCTATGCTCGGCATTTCCTTGCGTGATCGAATCAGAAATGTAGAGATCCGTAAGAGAACCAATGTTACCGACATAGCTCGAAGAATTGCCAAACTTAAGTGGCAGTGGGCAGGGCACATTGCTCGCAGAACGGATGGCCGATGGGGCAGAAAGGTTCTGGAGTGGCGACCGCGAACCGGAAAACGTTGCGTTGGAAGGCCTCCCACCAGGTGGACCGATGACCTCGTGAAGGTTGCGGGGATCCGCTGGTTGCGAGACGCACGGGACCGGTCAGTGTGGCGACGCTTGGGGGAGGCCTATGTCCAGCAGTGGACGTCTTTCGGCTGATATGATGATGATGATGATGACACACGATATTATATACACTAGAAATCACTAAAAATAATAATATAAAAACACAAATAAAAATATCAAATTGACACACTAAAATGTCTTATTGACGCACAGTAATGACGGACGGCTGTGGGACGCAGGAGGCCTGCGCCCTTCGCACCCGTCGCCTAGTCAACGGGCGGGGCGTCCGTCGTATTTTTTGATTTCTCAGCTGCGGTTTGCACTTCTATCCTGGAAGACCATACCCGCAGAATAAAGCTGAACGTTATGCACTGCTCAGGCAAAGTTTATTAAGACGGTACCCTGACCAAAAAATCGGCATGCGATATGAGCATTCCTATTGGTCTAGCGGCACTGGCGGCGCATGAATTACAGTAGTGAATACGCCCAGATTTTAGAATAAAATCTTTATAAAATCAAATTTTGGTCTTTTGAAAAAAAAAAAACTACCAAAATGTTCGTTATTAAATTGTCTATCCATTAGTGTTAGTACAAAAAATAATTAATGAACACTTTACGAGGAGATGCATGATATCAATAATTATTTCTCATTTTTGTGTTTTTTTTTTAAAGGAGATTGGTGAAATATAGACAACATTACAAAACACCATCTACCATTTTAGAATCAATATTATGTAGAAATTTAATGTATTTTTATTAATTGATATTTCTTTTTGAATAACGAGTAGATAGCTCCTAAAAACAGCACGAAAAACGGCTTGCGCGGCGTTTTGCTCGGGGTACCGCCTTAAGAAAATTGCTGTGTAGTTCAATATTGTTCGTTGGAGGAGTGTCATCACTTTATCATCACGTCATTGTTTACACATTTGTATTCGCCAACTTGGTAATTCAGTAAGCTATATTCAGTATTTTTTACACCTTTGTTTCTATATCTTGAATTATACTACCAATGTTCCTACAAGAAGGAAGGTAGTTCGCGTCTACCCAAAAGTGGGCAGCACTAACATCCACTTGGAAAATTAATTCCGGTTAGCGCATGCCGTTTTGCTGAATTTACCATGAAAACAGAATTACAAATGATAGTGGCTGATTAAAAGGCCATGTTTAGTAAATGAAGAACAACGGAGGGCAGAATTTCTCAAACTTTTACAGTGTCCATCACTAAAATGTCTCTCCCTAGGTATTGTAGATGTTCCCTTTAAGAATACTGCAATAAAATAACATGTTAAATTAACTGCCGGGTTAGTCTAATGGTTGCATACACTACTGCTAGCCAAATGTATTTTGGGTTTTCTGCCCAAAATTTCATACTAGGAACTATGTCTAGATTTGTTACTGATCGATGACAACATACTTGCTCAACATGCAACGCGAAGAAAGAAAATTTGGATCAAATAAATTGCTCTAGATGGCGTGATAAGGTTCGATTTCTTATTTAGTTTTGTGATTTTCTAGAGACGATCATAAAAATGTATGTTCTTGTTTAATTAACTCCAATAGGTGGCGCGTTTTTTAATTTCTGAGGCATCCACTCGATTTTTTAAATTTGTTTTGTAACACATTTTGGAACAAAGAAACTGTAAAAACGTGCAAAAAAGTACTATAAAACAAACCGTCGCTATATTTAAAAAAAAAGTATTCACGAACTAACCCTTTTACTTGCAAGTTACTGCTAACACCATAAATATCCATGGAACGGAACCGAACGCGATCGATGTTCATAGAAAAATAATCTGTTTAATAAGACGAAAAACGCTAGTTACGTCGGTACGGTTTTATTGTATGGGAAGAGGCATCTGTATGCTAGTATTTATTATTTATTTATTTATTATATACTTTATTATACACCAAGATAATAACATTAAATACGGAAACCTTAAAATAACAACAACATACAACAGGCGGCCTTATCGCGATCTGCGATCTTTTCCAGGCAACCCTGAATGGAGAGAGATAGCCTGGACACGACATGGGGTTGCACTTGGTGCAATATTAAAATTAAATAATAAGTTATAACAGAAGCACTAAATATAAAATACTAAAATAGATACATATACATACATACATTTATAAATATACAGGCAAGAAAACAATACAGCTCCAACAAGAACATGATTACAGTGACAGGTAGTGCTCTTTTACCAGTATTTTAAAGATCGGTAGTGATTGCGCGCGTTTTATTGGAGATTAAACGAACTTACCTGAAGTGAAGTTCTATCCAAATTATACGAGTTGCTTCGTCCGAAGAGATTAGATAACATTGTAGTAATACATCTAGGTACCGCCTTTCATCCACTAAGTTTTTTTTTTTTTTTTTTTTTTTGTGTGTATTTTGTTTTCCTATTCGTTCTGCTTGTACTGTCACTCATTTAGTTGAAAGCCTGGAACCTTTTTAATATTTCACTTTACTTATTGGGAGTCATGGGGTTGGGAGGGAACTAATCTCTTCGGACGAAGCAACTCGTATAATTTGGATAGAACTTCACTTCAGGTAAGTTCGTTTAATCTCCAATTATACTTTCGTTGCTTCGTCCTTCGAGATTAGATAACATTGTAGATTTTGAAAGATGGTGAAATATTAAAACACTCATAAGTACTCAGTTATTCTTAATATAATAATCAAACAATACACTTATTGTTTTTATAAAACTAAACTTTAAGTTCACATTAATTGTGTAAGTAATTTAAAATAATTACATTTATATTATATTCAAACAATATGCATTAATCAGAGGTTAGGATTGAAAAAGCAAAATTATCAGAGTTCACATTGAATATCTCTATTATAATATCTAGCGAAGACATTGGAGCTGCCACTCCACCCAGCTGTTTTTCGTATCGTGTCAATATTGACGCCAGCTCTGTGAGCGGCCGAGGTTGCTGCGTGTCTGGTGGAGTGGGCAGAAAATATTGAGGTGTCAATTCCACTAAATGTTAGTATCTCTTTTATCCACCGGCTGATGGTATTTGTAGATACTGGTTTATGAGGTTTTTTAATAGCAAGGAATAGACTACTGAAATTGTTTCTCAAAGACTTGGTCCGATCTATGTAAGCTACTAACGCTTCAGCCGGACATATTTCCGGTCGGTCTTTATAATACGGAATATTTAGACAGGGTTGAACTGACCCGGGGCGAGATGTCTTTATTAAATCGGTTATTTTAATTAAAATATGCTGTTCATTAACAATTATACTGTTCAGCGTAATTTTGCCGATAGTCTGCACTCTGTGGGCCGTTATTAGCGTGAGCAATGTTACAGTCTTTTTGGTCAATTGGTCCAAACTTAAAAGACTATTTGGGTACAATTTTGATAAATAAACTAGAACCATTGAGGGATCCCAGGTGATATTATATTTAGGGACTGGAGGACGAAGTCTGTAGAAACCTTTGAATAGCCTAGTAACGCGGTCATCAGACCCCACTCTCGATCCTAAGATCAAAGACAGAGCAGAGCGATGACTGTTTAATGATCCGTATTGTAAGCCGGAATTAAATAAATCAGTGAGAAAATAAATAACCATCGGAATTGACGCCTCGTGTACTTCAATATTGTGAGTTTTACAAAAGTTGACCCAACGTCGAATAGCAACGTCGTATTGTTTTATTGTGTTGTTAGACAAGGAAGCTATCATAACATCTAAAGCTGACGGTGGTACTCTTCTGTTCCGTAGAGCCGTCCTGATAACTTCCCTGCAATCAACGTGAGCTTGGGGAGACTGTTGGCAATAGACAATAACACATTATCAGAGGGTGTAAACTGAAGCACTTCGGAACAGAGAAGTTTTTGATAAAGTGGAAACCAAGGTTGCGTGGGCCAAAACGGGACCACTACAATACCCTCGCCCTGATCAGTTATTATTTTTCTTAATACTTTTAAAATAATCGCAAAAGGAGGGAATGCGTAAAAAGAAAGATCTTTCCAATTCAAAGTAAAAGCATTCACAGCGAATGCTCCAGGGTCTCTGTTCCATGAGATATATTTTTCACATTTATTATTTATTCTGGATGCGAAAAGATCAATTTCTGGTTGACCAAAAGCCTGTACAATCTTTTTGAAAGCATGATCCCTGATCTCCCATTCGGTATCGGGATGAAATTTTCTGGACTCCGCATCCGCTATTTCGTTATCTTGTGAACTTATGTATGAAGCGAAAACGAATATACCGCGAGCTTCACACCACTGCCACAAAGATTGTGTGACTTCGGTTAGATGTGGAAATCTTACTCCACCCATACGGTTGATGTACGAAATAGCAGTTGTGTTGTCTATACGTAGTAAGACCTGACAATGTTTTAATTCTTTTGCAAATATTTGTAAGCCCAAGAAAGCTGCAAGAAGTTCTAGATAATTTATATGTTTGGTACACTCTGAACTACTCCACTGGCCACTGGCGGTCTCCTCACCGCATGCTGCCCCCCACCCTTTTTTGCTAGCATCTGAAAATATTTCTAGCGAGTAGGTGTCTTGTCTTATGGGATTGACAGCGTCATTAATCGATTTTAACCACCAGGAAAAATCGTCCTGCAAATACTGTGGTAGTGACATGTGGCTATCGTCACTACTTGTTTGACACAATGCAAGGTATTTGCATCTTTCCATTTGCTTGGTGTAAAGCCAACCGTACTGAATTGCGGGGCATGATGAAGTGAGGAGGCCTACCAAGCGTGCAAAATGTCTTATTTTACAGCGAGATTTGAGTTGAAACGATTGTAATTCTTGTTTTATTAAATGTCGTTTTTCTTTAGTTAAGCTGACATGAAATCTTTTCGTATCTATCACGAAGCCAAGGTATTTGCAAATGTTACTCGGAACCATACAGCTCTTCTCAATATTAATAATAAAACCTAAGGATTCTAGAATACTTTTTGTTTGTAAAATATTATCTAGGCAATCTTGATAATCTTTAGAAATCATACAAATATCATCTAAATAAATAGATGACAAATAGCCTAATGATCTCAGCAAACAAATAACCGGCTTTAATAATTTTGTAAAAACAAATGGAGCTGTATTTAGGCCAAACGGTAATACGTTGAATTGGTAAGTTTTACCTGCGTACTTAAAACGTAGGTACTTTCTGCAGGTCGGATGTATTGAGACAAGAAAATAAGCATCTTTCAAATCCAGGGTGGCCATGAAACTGTTCTTCGACACTAATTTTAATGTTGTTCTCAGATCTTCAATCTTAAAATGTTCTGTCATTATGTGATTGTTTAAGGACTTTAAGTTTAATATAAATCTGTTTTTACCGTTGGGTTTTTTAATAAGGAAATAACTAGAGAGGAACTGTCCTTCACATGGTTCGCAATGTGAAATAGCTCCACTGTTTATAAGATTAGTGATGGCCACCCTGTATTGAAGGGCTTCAGATGAAGACAATGTAGGTGAACTAGGTTCGTGTGGCTGGTAAACCGGTTCAGTAAATGGTTTCTTGTAACCTCTTATCCACGATAATATAACAGGATCTTTGGTTATCAACTGCCATTGGTCATAAAAATAGGACAATCGTCCTGCTGAACGTACCGTGTCTAGCGCCGCGGGGCGGGGCGCTGTTGCGAGCGCGGCGGCGGTGGCGGCGGCTGCTGCTGCCGCGGGCGCGGCGCCGGCTCCGGCCTCCTCGCTGCTCCCGTGCGTCGGCCCACAGGGAACGGAGGCCTCTGGTTTAAAGGCTGAGCAGGGGCCTGTCTCGGTCTCTGTACTGGCGCAGGTCTTCTGACCGGTGTGTTTAATTTTATTTCAGCGCCTGATTTTGATATGGCCTTTGCCGCCCTGAGTGTATCTGTCAGCTGTTCGCCAAATAAGAAATTATCGATTTCTGTATTAAACAATTGATCTTTAATATCCTTTTTGATTGTCGAACATATAAAACTACGTCTCGTCATGGATTCGTTGTGCTGTGAATCGCATAACAGTCGACCGGCTTCGATCAGTAATTTTATTAATGTCTGGTTTTTATGTTCTGAAGAAAACAAAACATTGAGAGCTTCACTTATGCACGATATGCTTGCTGCAACCTGTACCTGTTTGTTCTCCAATGCTTTGTCTTTTTTGAGAAGCATTTCCGATAAAGCAGCCTTTATTTCGGGATTTAACTTTGGTGCGTCAATCTTTGTGCAGTTTTTTGGAACAAGATGTTTTTCCAGCAGCTCCTTTCTGGCATCTTTTGTCAAACCAGTGGTTGCAATGTGTTCCCAGCGAACAGATAACTCACTTCTAATATCCGGTCCATATTTTTTATCTTTTGTAGGTGTTTCACCCAAGAGATTCAGAATCTCTTCATCCAGCTCAGGTTCAGGATGATCGAGCGCTGCTTCAACGGGCAATGGTGATTGCGCTGTCTGTACTGCATCTATAGCAGGGACCTGTGTGATTGCAATGGACGTACCCGGTTGGGGCTCTTCAGCATCAATAATTGGGAACGACTCAATATCAGGCTGAACTTCCATTTCATCTGGAATATAATAATTACCAGATGTAGGTGGTTATCAAATAAAAATAGTGCGGCGATAGTCCTTAAAAACTATCCACAACACCGAGTTTATCATCCCTACCAATATTCAGAACATAAATTTAAATGGCAGGTAGATAGGTATCTACATAGTTATTAATAATTTTTAGAGCGGTGGTAGTCCTAAAAAACTACCCACAACACTATTTCTATACGTATTAAATTCCTACGTAACTATTTGTAAGTAGGTCATGAGTTCATGACTACTACCCTTAATTAATGTGAAGGTAACATTCCTTTCAAATGTACACAATCACTAATAGGCACCTAAAGATAGGTACTTATATTTTTTCCCAATTAATTGGGAATCCCAAATTGTGTGAAGGTAACACCCCCATAAGATGTCCACAACACTACTTATTTGGAATATGACGGTGTGTCAAATTATGATACGGATATAGTCCCAAAAACTATTCACAATATCTTTTCTTTATTGTAATCTCAACTTCAGCTTACCTTCATGATCCGATAGCACTGGCGATATAATAACATTCGCCGACGAGCTACTGCTTCCGGAACAAATTCGAACACGCGTCCGTTGGTCGTGTTTCTTCATTTTCTTTTGGAGTTTCCGCAGTTTCCTTCTTAAATAATCACTGTCGTCGTTATTGTGACTACGTTTCGGCATCTTTTTGCACTTTTTAACGACACAGGTAAAATAATGTGGTGATCGGCGACACACTAAAACGCGAATGAGTGACAGTACAAGCAGAACGAATAGGAAAACAAAATACACACAAAAAAAAAAAAAAAAAAAAAACTTAGTGGATGAAAGGCGGTACCTAGATGTATTACTACAATGTTATCTAATCTCGAAGGACGAAGCAACGAAAGTATAATTGTCACAGGCAATGCATTCCATAGACGAGCGGCCTGGACAGTAAATGATTTGTCTAGGAAGATAGTGGAATGCATTGGCATTTTAAGTTCCGATGACCTAAGAACCTTCGTGTGCGAGTCACATAAAAAGTGAAATCGGCTTTTGAGGTAAAGAGGGGTAGACGGAAAAAATAGTACATTATACAGGAGGGAAATAATATGAGCATTCCGGCGAAGGCGAATTGGCAACCACTTGAGTTTTTCGTGGAATTCAGAAACATGGTCATATTTGCGCAAACCGAATATGAACCATATACAAACATTTTGAAGTCGCTCAAGTTTATCAAGTTGTACTTCAGTGAGGTCAAGATAGCTGGCATCAGCATAATCAAGGATGGATAAAAGAAGAGATTGTGCAAGCGCAATCTTGGTGGCAGTCGGCAGAAAATTACGCAGTCTTCTCAGAGATCCAGCAGATGCGAATAGCTTGCTGCTAACTTCCTGTAGCTGGGCAGTCCAAGAGAAGTTCCTGTCAATAAATATCCCCAAGTTCTTCACTTTCTCGCTAAATGGTACAACAGAGTTGTCAAAATAAACTTGGGGAAGAGTCGTCCAGTCGAACCTTGAGACCAACCTTGAACTGCCCACCACCGAAACTTGCGTCTTAGGGTTCACCGTAAGTCCGTGCCTCTTGCTCCAGTCGCATATACGGGCCAGATCATTATTTATAGTCAAGATAGCCTCAGAAAGATTACCAAAAGGAGATCGCGTGTAAATTTGAAGATCATCTGCATAAAGGTGGTAGGAAGAAATTAATTCGTTGGATATTGAGTTAATAAAAACTGCGAAAAGTAAGGGAGATAAAACGCCGCCCTGAGGTACCCCGGCAGAAGTACTACACCAGGAAGACAAGGTCTCTCCGATGCAAATACGTTGTCGGCGACCAAACAGGTAACTACGAAACCAGTCAACAACCGAAGGAGATATGTTAAGAGAGCAAAGGATTATATTATCTGTGTTATTACTTAAACATAACTGTCAAAATTTGGGTGTGCAATAGATATCTATAACATCTCTGCCTAATACTTCGCAGAACAGTGGAACAGGCGTGATGTTTTATACTAAGTGCCTAAGACATAGTCGGACTGAAATTATTATCTAAATCTTTTAAATACGTTGAATCACCTGAAGGAATTTCCTTAATTGCTAAAAATATCTCTAAATATAAGCCCATGAAATTAATTACATTATGCCTACCGGATTTACCGTTCCTCGAGCGCGGTATTCACTTTGGGCAACACTGGTCTGGAGCTTGGCGGTATCTATTTGAAACTGCCTTTATATTTCAACTTCACCTTACTCGACCGCACTCCATCCAATCTGCTGTAAAGGTTAACTAGTGGTTGATTTTGTACATTTTAGGTGAATGCCGCTAGTAGATAATATCCTCCTACATCTGAGTTTATTTTGGGATGAAAATCTTTTTTACAAAAAAGTACAGTTGACACTACAAAGTGAAAATAAGTGCCATTTCGGAGGTTGGTGTTTCTGGTTTCGTTTTTTGGCACCGACTTCCGAAATTGAAGTTCTTTTTCACTTTTGAATTGTGGTACTCATTGGACAAGTTCTGTAGTAGTATACGAATGAATAAACATTTGAGTGAGCCATTCCGAGAGATTTGCCGTCATTTATTGAAGAGAACGGGAGACCCTGAGTGCCCTGCTAGGAAAAAAAGCGGAATACAGGCACATCAACTCTATCGACTATGAGGGCGTCTAGTACGTCATACTCAAGGTTACACGAGTTGAACGTCTGCGGCTGACACTGCAATGGCCTACTAACCATCAATTTGTTGCTGGCTAAGCTCATTAGTCTTTGGCTGCAAAAATTAAGTGGCTATGTTTTAATTTTGCAATGTTGACTTCACAATTCTGCTTAGCAATTATTTCTCAATCTTTAGTTATGTGTAATCAAAGTGCACTTTTTGCAATATAGGTAAATAAGACATTAAGTAATATTATGACCTAGTAATTTAGTTTTATGTTTATAGTTTTAAGTAAATTTAATTTAATTTCCAAACTTATACAATCTTGCCACTATTTTTTTAGACTTATATTATGTTAAATATTGTTAAAATTCTGTTTGCCTACGATAAGCATATATTTAGAGCTCCTACAGCCTGTGATACAGGATTACCTAGTACAGGCATCTTACATTATAATCTTACATTATAATCTTACATTATAATACCTACATTAGTTATCTAAGATTTAAACTGTTTTTTACCTTTTGTAATATCTGAATAAAGATTTATTATTATTAGTATTTATTATTATTATTAGTTCTATTGTACGAGTATATCTCCAAAGTTATTAATCAGATTTTCATCAAAATATGAGACCACCGGGAGTGCTTTTTTCAAAATCGGTCCAAAATTGACAGAAAAATTATTGAACATACTTAAAAAGATACATACAGTCGAACATAGTACCTCCACCTTTTTAGGAACTTGGTTAAAAACATGGATCCTACAAATGATTTAAAGTTGAGTATTCTCATCTTTCTTCATCCTTAAGAAGCTGGTACTGCAGTAATGGAATGATGAGAGTGGTTGAACATCGAGTTTAATGGCGTGCGATTAGCTATAAGTTAGTCAAGAAGGGTCTAGACCATGTGAGAATAACGATTGATGATGATCATGATTATCTTGTGTGATATGGGCAAAACACTTATTACATATTCAAACTTAAAATTAAAGTACCTGAAATGCAATATTGAAAGAAGATGGTGGACGCGGTCGAGGCCTAGAAAAAGAGCGATGAAATTAAGTTGACGCGTTCCAAAAAGTCTAATATGAGGTGGCCCAGAAAAGAGTATAGTATATAGTATAATATGGTTATTTTGACCTACAGCGGTCATACAATTTTCACTTCGAAGATAGGTTTTTAGTTTTTTCTAAAAATAGTTTTCGTCAACCATGTTGCTTTTAGCGATAAGTGCTTATTCGAGTCTAAGTTAACATGAGATCAATCCTCCATGCCGATACATCAACTTGAAGTGCAGAGCATTTTATAAAGATGTGTTAGAAAACATATTTATAAATTTGAAACATACTAGCTTGTAACGTTGTGCGTGGTTGCTAAAACATCGGAGTCCCAGTAGCAAAAACAGAAAAATAAGAAATACCTATTTACGCTTGCAGCTGATGTTTTTAACTGGCAATACTGCAATGACTAATTAAATAACGTCACAAACTTCGCGCACGTAACAGTTTGTTGAATGTTGGTAGTTGACTTCCCTCTCAATACGGTATGACTAACGCTCGCGGACTTACTGCGGTTCGTGGAATAGTCTCGACCGGCGATCACTAAACTACGCTGCAAAAGAGTGACAGTGTCTGCTCAATAATAATTGTACCTCTGCTACTTTCATAACGTCACCTCGAACGACATAATAATCTACAACCGTTGTATTACCTACACGTTACCGTGAACAAATAGACAAACAATTAAAATCAGTGTAGCCCCAGTTTGGGTTAGTGATGCAAAACGTATATTGGCTAGATTTAAGTGTATTTATTGCATGACTTGCTAAAATTTCGCTATTTCTAAATTTTGTAATAATGTCAACTTAGGACACTTGAACTGTTGATTCACATAAATTGTGCTGGTGTATCAACTGTGATTTTTAACTTTTTTTTTTTCGTTGAATGGCTGTAACATAGGTGTAACGGGTGATGATGGTTGCTTTTAAATAATCTCATCCTTTCATCTATTATTTTCCTTGTTCAAAGTAGTATTGGTGAGTGGTAGTAAGTCAATGGAAGTAATTGTTTTGTAATATTCAGTAGCCTAGTTGTTATCATATTTATGTTTCATCATGCTTTTAAAATGTACCACGCTGCTTAGACTGCTTCATCTTGATGGCTAATTGATGCTAGATCACCGCTTTCCACCGTAGTTTCCATGTTCGACGGTTGTCAGGATGTTGCAGTCAGTGGTAAGACATTGGTCAATTTCTAAAATGCCCAATTCGGGCTATTCCAGGGTATTTCTGTACCGGACATCTTTCGGTGTTGCTGCAAGGGCTGAGGCTGGCCAACCCTGCGTGCTACCCTCCGACACGAAGATCGACCTACCTACCTGGCTGCCACCAGTCACCTACGTTCTGGGGACTACAAGACAGTGGTTTTCTTTCGGCGGTCTTGAACCTAACACGCGTTCTATGTAGAGAACTCACACCAGTCTCTTGCTGGGTTACTATTAAATTTTTATATTATTATTGTTTTTAATGAATCATTGTATCTACCCTCTCTTCGGGGTTTGATTTACCTGCCTGGCCCCTAACCGTTATAAGTTCGGGTAAGTTTTATGGACCAAGTAATTTAAAAAAAATGAAAGATGTTCATTATACTGAAAACTATTGAAATAAATTGACCGAGCTTTTTGAATAATGCCCATCACAGATTTTAAATTATTTTAATGTTGACATTAATTTTAATATAGAATAGGTAAGTGCGATTACTATTTAAGCTACAAATTTGACGGTGCGGGGCTCCTTTTATTGTATGCAGAGTCTAAAGTAACCGAACATGAACGAGATGACGGGAGGTGATGTGAGCCAACTTAGCCCCCGACATCTCCTCTCTTGAATCCCCTTCGAACCTAACCTAACCTATCCGTTTCGAGGTGCCCTAAGCTTCTGAGCTCGTTTCGGTCACTCTTGGACTAAATTCATTGACTATAATTATCGAGTGGCCCAACCGTTACGTAGAGAAATTCATAATAACGAGACAATGTGATAAATATAGAAGTTTAAATCAGTTTTCCTTACATTGCCCGATTTGACTGGACTGGATTCATAATGCCCGGGCATTATGCACACTGATTAATCACTTGGTCCATGACGGAGAAGTGTTGGGTATCTATTTATTATATTGATGTCTAGTGCTCGCAAGCACTACTGCTGAACTTGAGGTTCTGGGTTTGATGCCCGGGTCGTACAAAGGGTTTTTGGGTTTTCTATCTGTAATTTCTCAGTAGCAGCCCAGAGTATGGACTGTGTGCCCGGTTGATGGCAATAGGCTCAATTAAGCTCTGTCCACACATTTCCGGGTTCTTGTCCTTGACGGAACACGGCAGGAACAGAGAAAAAACGGATACATACGATTTGTTGGGCTGTGAAGAAGATGGATGAAAAGACATTGCATGTAGCAGAGATTAGAATGTTGAGATGGATGTACGAAGTGATGAGAATGAATAAAGTGAGAAATGGGTATATTAAAGGAAGTTTGAAAGTGGCGTTACTAAAAGAGTTATGAATATAAATGTGGATGGATGGAGAGGGAGGGGACGGCCAAAGAAAAGATGGATGGACTGTGTGAGGAGTGATATGAAAGAAAAAGGCGTCAGTGATGGAGTGACGGGGGACTGGACGGTTTTTAAGAAAGAAACGTGTTGCGCCGACCAAGCAACATAGGACAAGGGCAGGAAGATGATGATGATAAGGTTTTTTTTTTTATTCATTATGGTCTCGCGCTTGACCACTATCGCACCTGATGGTAAGCGATGATATGGTTGACGGTGGAGCACGCTTGCCTAGAAGTAACCTATTCACTCTTGACTTAAAGACCCCTAGATTGTAGCTATCGGGAAACACAGACTCCGGCAGGGAATTCCACTCCTTAGCTGTACACATAATAAAAGTATTCTCAAAACGTTTAGTGCGTATGGGTGGGATGTCTACCATATACCGATGGCGCTTCGTCGTACTTCTGGTAGTCCGATGATGAAACGGGCTGGGCGGAATTAGATCATGCAATTCCATCGCACACTCCCCGAAATGTAACCGATAAAAACCGACAAGCTGGAAACTCGGTGACGGTGTTCAAGGCTCTGGAGCTTTGACTTAACCAGTGCTTCATCGCCGATGAGCCTCTTGGCCCGCTTTTCGATCGACTCTAGTGCATCAAGCTGGTATTTGGCAGATCCGTCCCAGAGATGAGAACAGTACTCCATGCATGATCGAACTTGCGCTTGGTACAAGCTGAGCACCTGTTCTGGCGTGAAGTACCTCCACACCTTTGCAAGGATCCCCAGCTTTTTGGCAGCCAGCTGAGCCTTTGCCTCAATATGTGGGCCAAAATTGAGAGTCGATGTCAACGTAACGCCAAGAAGCTCAAGATTGGGGAATTTAGGACTAATAAGTAGGGACCGTTGTATGTAATGTTATGTTTATTCTGGAAGAAAGAAAGAAAGAAAGAAAAATATTTATTTGTGACCCGCACAGGAGACACGAGAAATAAGCAATGAATGAGACTTTGTTTTTTACAAGCTTTTATTTAACTTGCAATGTATGTATGTAAGTGTGTTCGGGTCAAATCTTGTGACTGAATTTTAAAGCAGTTATCCTCCAACGATTAAGATGAAATTTTACATACACGATTAGTTTGGATGACAATGTATGGATAGCTAAGTGACGTCATTCTAAATCCAATATGGCGGACGGCCCAAGATAGCTGACTAGAAATGCTGAGATGAATATGAAAAAACCCTGTTTTAAAAATATTTTTTAATGAATAATTTTATTTACAAAAAAAGTATTTAGTTTCTCCAGGGATTTATTCGTACAGGTCGCCGAGAAAAAATCAAAAAAGTATGCAAGTTCATAAAACCACTTGTAATACCTAGTAAAACAATATACTTTGTTATTTTTCATCTGTTTTATTCTGGTTTTGTACCTTCCTGTCTTTTTAACTACAAGAAACTTATTATGGAGCGAGTTCGAAAGAAGACGCTTTTCCTCTTGGACAATAAACAGAGTAACAAAGAGGAAACAACTGCTGTAATGTATTCTTGCTGCTTTTTGCATTTATGTTGTAAAGTTAGTTTACTAGTGAGGAAGTTGGTACCCTATACATAGTTTGTGCTATGGTTAACTTTATTATAGATCTATTTTTGTTCCCGTCGAAAGACATCCACTGTTGGACACAGGCTTCACCCAAGCGGCGTCATATAGACCAGTCGTGAGTTTCTTACATATGTTTAATAAATCGAATTATCAACTCATTTACGTAAAAAGGTGAACCAATATCATATCTCACAATTATGAGACGAAATACTTTGCCAGAAATTTTGATACAGACACAAAAGATTCTTGATGACCCCTATTGCGCTTTTTTATAATACAGCTAAAAGGAAAACGTATTAAAATATTTAAAGAAGCCTTTTATAAAAATACTTGGATATTATTTGACTAAATTCATTTTAAGCGCAGAGACATTTTGGTAATCAAATTAGTAAATTCTTAGAAACAGTGCTAGTTACAAGCGTAGTTATTATCTCAAAATTTCATTCCAAATCAGTCTTCGTAGATAGTGATGAAATTCAAATTAAATATACCGCTATCCAACAGATTCATATTTTATAAAATAAAAACATTCGGCCAAAATACCTTCTTCATTTGGAGAGAATTTCTTACAAATAAAGTTCTTCATCTTAAGTTAATAAACACTGTTGAGTGTCGATGTCCCGTCGAGAAGATGCTCAACTTTTAAACTCAACAAAGTTGCGCTTTTTCTAGTTTTAACATAACATTATTTTGTTTCAAAATGAACGAACAATTGTGCCCGCTGGATATGAAAATTGTATTTTGCACACGAAATATAAAACTAAAACATTAAACTGTATCCGAACCTATTAACCTTGTCTGTGACTTTAACTGGGACAAACTGATCCAAAAATTATAGCAAAACTGATTTTCAGTAGGTATAAAACTATCTCCAAGCAGATAAAAGATACCATCTAACTGGATTTCCTGACAGAAACTTCATTTAAAATACCGGACAAACATGCTTAGTGCGCTCGCTTATCTCAACTCTATCTACTGATTAAAACTTTTAATCCAAAAACGCAAAGTGTTAAGTTAAGCTAACGCTTTCAAATCTGGTGAGAAATTACTAAGATTAATGTCATTCCAAAAGTTCCACAAACATCTCTTAAGTCCCCGGGAAAAGTTTTGAAATTTTTCTGCAAGGTGCAATGAATCTAAAGAGCAGAGAGTTATTAGAAAGTTCTTCAAGTAGGATTATTCGTACTCTGTCAGGAAACTTGCGAAGAATATTATGGTTTCATAACTGAAAAGTTGTATACTGGTCGTGTTTATCGTCGTTTCCCGCCTTCAGTTTATAGAGAGATAAAACGGTTTCGATTAAACTTTGCGGTATATAATCTAGCGTAGCCCGCTGTCTTTTCTGCGTTTATATACAAAAGCCAACGTAAAATAGCAGCGTTGATTGAACTGAATCAAAACATAAATAAAGATCTACAATGACCTACAGAAAGCAACTTATTGATTATAAAAATAAAAAATAAAAAAACTGGCCAAGTGCGAGTCGGACTCACGCACGAAGGGTTCCGTGCCATTATCGCAAAAAATGGCAAAAAATCACATTTGTGGCATGGGAGCCTCACTTAAATATTTATTTTATTCTGTTTTTTAGTATTTGTTGTTATAGCGGCAGCAGAAATACATCATCTGTGAAAACTTCGACTGTCTAGCTATCACGGTTCATGAGATACAGCCAGGTGACAGACGGACAGACAGACAGTAATAGAGACAAACAGATAGACAGATCGTGGAGTGTTGTGTTGTACGGGACCCTAAAAACATATCTAAGAGTACATACAATTAAATAAACATTTCAGCGTCGTTTCATCCCGAAGCTATCAAGCAAAATAAAGACAATATCCGAACCATATATCTTCTTGAGAAATGGATGTGAAAATTGTAGATGCTAACAGAAAGGCTACGTCAACGGGAATAGTTCGCTGTCTGGGAAAATTTAGCAAACACAAACGATATTCGAAAACAAAGGCACCAGAATCTACGCTAATACGGAAAGTTAAACGACTGTTGTTTTACTGTTGTCAAAAAGTAAATTTTATTCAAGCTTTTGTCCCCTCGTTCCTTATGTTTGAATAGTTTCTTCTCCCTAGAGATAAATTATCGTATGAAAAGTTTACAGCAAAATGACAATCATTTATTCTCATTATTTCTTGAAACAAGGGAAAAAAGCCAGTGAATATTACGCAATTTGTAAAAGTACGTTTATCATTCTCTTTCTTTTTTCCTTTCAGCCTTTTCGTAACCCCAATATGTTGGAAGTCGTGAATTTGAGTACAAGAAGTTACGCCATCCTTTTTTCTAAAGGCTGAGAGATTTAAACGTTTGCTTCCCCAATTTAGGATGCCGCCAGAAAAAGTCACGGCCCGACAGCCACGGATGAAAAAACACTGATTTTAGTTCATTCACTTGAGAAAGTCGTTCGCTTTTACTAACTATGCTGTTCATTATGTTTTACAATAATTACTTATCTTAAATCATATTCAAGAATATTTCACACTAGTAATAGTTTGGATATGTGAGTTAAACGTTCATGCCTATAAACGTACCCACGATACTGGATTCCTGGTGCGGGGCAACGTTTTTTAATGAAAAGAAAAAATCTGGTAAAATTAAACAGCTAATAGAGTTTGAAAAAGACCACCATTTTAAAGCCAGGAGCGTTACATGAAAAATCTCAGGCATCGATAAACCCCAGTAAGTATTCCGTGTCATGGTGATGTTAATTGATTTAAAGCAGGTTACTATATATAATCTTATTTTCAGCTAAAATCGATACGGGGCTCGTCGACGTAAAATTGTATTATTTTGTACTGCAAATTGGATTCTGTGATCACTGGGAACGTGACCGAAATATTCGAGGCGTTAATGTTTTGAACTTGGAGACTGAATGTTAAAGAAGAAGTATTTCTGGGTTCAAATATTGAGCAATAAAGCCAAACTACCAAGAAACCAGAATCATGTAGAAGTAATTCCGGGGTTGTATTCTCACAAACTACAAGGAGTCCGGAATCATAAAGAAGTATTTCATGAGCAAGAAGAGTGGTAAAGTCTAATAAAGTACCAGGAGACTAAAATCATAAGGAACTATATTTTCAATATTCAGTATATTAGATGCTTCAAACACGTAAAAACGTGCATTAAGTCTTCAATAGACTCGCACGTTTTTACCAAGAAGTTGAGTATTCTATCGTCCACTGATAACAATCTTCATCTTCTCGCCCTTATCCTAATATATTTGAGGTCGGCGCTACACATTTTTTTCAAATATTTATTTTAGCCGTCGTGTTAGAATATACTTGTTTTCTAGCCATAGTATCAATAAAAGTGTTGATTGAGGTTTGTCAGAAAATATTTTTATATGTCTATACTGAAAAAGTCATTAATCTACCTTTTATCCGTACCTTTGTCATCACCTAGGTAGGCTTTGTCATTGTATAAATGAAATTCTGTCCGTAAGTAACCTTTTTTTATTACAAAAGCAAAAGACAGCCACTGTTTTCATTTCATTTGGATTGTTCATCAAAAAAGTATATATCGAATTCGAGGCATGCACGAACATATTTTTATGTTAACATTGAAAAGTAAATAGAATAAGATTGATCTAAAATAAATGTTGGTTTGATGTAGTTAATCAAGTTTTTACTTTGCCAACTTATAATACGATTTAAGAGCAGATTAGACAGACAACTGATAAAAGAAACTTTTTGTTTGTTTTTCTTACGAATTTTACTCATTAATCTGCCATCATGTAGTCGGATCCTTGAATTTATTGCCGAGATAACCGGGAACTGGTAGACAGGAATTCTCAAGTGTCAATAAATTTTCCGTTTTCATTAGAACCTAACATAATTAGTGTTGCTGATTAACAACGAGATGTTTCCCAAGTAAATTAAGAAAAGAATATCAAAGAATGTTAATTATGAAAATGTGAAAAAAGGCTAAAGGAATACCGCAGATGAAGCTTTTTACTTTCCGGAACTTTTCTACATTAAGTTTTGTAGACGAAGTTAAAGTAGGAGTAATCATGTTTAGTAGTAAAAGAAGGAAGGAATCCAAGGTTAAGCGAATATCTGAATGATTAAAATAAGTTCTTAACAAAGCTAGTAAGAAAACAACCGTAGGAAACTGGAGTTCAGTCGGGGATCTAATTACAAAGACGTTCGCCAAGACGTTCTCAGTTCCAACGAAAATTATTACTGCAATTTTTCACTCAAAACTTTCATGGGTATAACTTAGGGAGGAACATGTGGTTCAGAAACTTCACTGAAGAGGATTTATTCTCATATAAACATAATTGAGTATAGAAGACCATATTAGGGTGTATGAAATTAAAATCATCTATGTCTTTTTAAAGGAATCTTACTCCACTCCAGTTTATTGGACACAGCTGCCGTAACAAAGAGAAAAATCTCGAGACGATCTGAGTGAATTTCGTTATATCATCATCATTGCCATTATTTCAGCCAAAAGGTATCCACTGCTGAACTTAGGGCGCCTTCAAGTATAGCTACATTTACCAGTCCTATGCGGCTCGCATCCAGCAAAATCCTGCAATCTTCACCAGGTCATCGATCCAATTAGTGGAAGGCCTTCTAACGCAACATATTCCTGTTCGTGGTGGCCTCTCAGGAAATTTTCAGCCACATTGAAAATACATTCTGCGAACAATAAGGCTGATTGTCCACTACGCGTAGAGCGGAGGAAAGAGGTGCGGAGCCAATCAATCGAATTATTTATATTATTTATTTGAATACTTGTTTCAAAATTATATTATCCCCGCTCCGCTTCCCCGCTCCGCCTCACTGCTTTGTTTCTCATCTCCATGGGCCCGATCCGCTTAAATATATATGAAAATTGAAACTAGTTTTCAAATGCCTGTCCACTAAAGCGGAGGGGAGTTTTTAATTGGCTCCGCACTTCTTTTCTCCACTCCACGCGAAGTGGACATGCAGCCTAATAAGATAAATAACAAGATTTTATATTAATTCGCTTAAGGGACGCTGATTCGAGTGGAGGAAAATTCCTAGAATATGGATTGTACATTCTCATGTCATAAACGACATACCTATTACTTGAAATATTCGAATAACCTTTTCTTTTATGAAGCGGTTTAGGGCATATCGAAAGTGCATCCTAACTAAAGTCAGAGTGACGTTTTATACTTTTGATAGTTTTGATTACTACTTCATTGTGGTCCACTCTAAAGAATAAATAAAGAATATTCTTTAATGTGGAAAAAAAAAAAAACCACATTAAAGAATATTCAGAATGTGAACATATTTAAAAATAAGCTCAGGGCTTTGTTAATGAATAAAGCCTATTATAGGATTGACGAATTTTGTAATGACAAAGACCTAAAAACAATTTTTTTTTTTAGATCTCTTTTGACTTTGTTAGAAATGTTTTAGGTATTTATTTTTTTTGTTTGTTTTTAGGGTTCCGTACCCAAAGGGTAAAAACGGGACCCTATTACTGAGACTGCGGTCCGTCTGTCTGTCTGTCTGTCTGTCACCAGGCTGTACCTCATGAACCGTAATAGCTAGACAGTTGAAATTTTCACAGATGATGTATTTCTGCTGCTGCTATAACAAAAAATACTAAAAATAGAATAAAATAAATATTTAAGGGGGGCTCCCATACAACAAACGTGATTTTTTTGACGTTTTTTGCGATAATGGTACGGAACCCTTCGTGCGCGAGTCCGACTCGCACTTGGCCGGTTTTTTTACTTAATATTTGACATTGAATTGTATTTTTGTAGCTTGTTGCAAAGGACTCAATAAGATTATTGTTTTTTTGTAAATTTAGTATTTTTTTATTTTTTTTATTTGGATTTACGTTCTAACTTCGATGATGGGTAACAAACGAGGTTACTTGCGTTGTAATTGTTTATGTTGCTTCTTTTTATGTACCTACTGTGCAAATATTTCGACACAAATGTAATTTTTGTTATGAAATAAATAACTTGAACTAGAACTTGAACTCCATATTTTCAATCGAAAAGACCAGGGTCGATAATTTTTGAAAAGATAAAAAATTCTAGTAGGATGAAACCCATTGGAAAAGGAAGAAAATATACCAAAAAATTAAAGGAAAAATAATTTACGGGCGATCTGAGGTCGGTAAGGGGAAGGGGGTGAGTTTTTAAGGGTGAAAACGTTTTGGAAATACTTTCATTATGCGTACAGCTAAGGAGTGGAATTCCCTGCCGGAGTCTGTGTTTCCCGATAGCTACAATCTAGGAGTCTTTAAGTCAAGAGTGAATAGGTTACTTCTAGGCAAGCGTGCTTCACCGTCGACCACATCATCGCTTACCATCAGGTGAGATAGTGGTCAAGCGCGAGCCTATAATATATAAAAAAAAAAAACTCGATTTCCGGCAAAACTACAAGTCCTATGGAAAAAAGTGATATGACAAAGTTGTAGATAATAAAAAGATCTACAACTTTTGCATTGACACTTTTTTCACATAACCTCAAAATGTATGTGCAAAATTCAAATAACCGAGTTTTTGGTTTTAAATTTTGTATCTTTTACATACAACTTTAAATTTTTGTCACATAGTTTGGTAAAAACTTAACTTTTTGTGTCCCAAACACACTGTTATTTTTTTATTTAAAATATTTATTTGTTCTCCTTATTTTGGCTTAATATCGAAAAAACTACCCTAATTTTCAATCGAAAATTCTCTTATCAAAATATCTGTTTTTTTTAAAAAGTCCGTGGGCTCTTTGTTTGTTGAAATTTCTTCTTTTTGATGGTGTAAAAAAAATATACATTACGAGTACTATGGTAATTTTTTTTATTTTTTCTAAACGAAATTATTTTTCCTTTAATTTTTATAATATTCTTCTTCTTTCCCAATGGGTTTTCAACCTACAATTTTTTTTCATTTTCTTTTTTTTAAAGGCTTCTTCCATGGTCTATTACTTAATTCAATGCAAATAAGTTCCAACAACAATTCATTAGAAACACTTTATTTTTCGTTCAGATTAAAATTCACTGACTACACATACACACAATCGACGCGCGCTTTTTCGTGCGGTAACAGGTTCAGTATCATTCTGCCGGATAGGGCCGTGGAAAAAGCGCGGGCGTAGCGGCAGAATGCGTCTACCAACAGTAGCCTATGCAGTTGTACTTTATTTTAGTACGTACTTTTTTTCCTTTAAATTGCAAATTGTTTCACTTGAACTTGGCCGCCAAAAAGAAAAATAATTACGTTGTAGTTAATTAATAATGATATCAAAACTCCATACAATTTCGTAACTGTTATTATGTTTTTTTTTTAATGTATTTTAATCTTGTGTCTAAATGTTAATGTTTCGAAACGAATTTCTTAGGCAATGTGTTCAAAATTCTAGATTTCGGTGGATTTCCGGTTCCGATAATGATAAATGGAAAACTCAAATTACGATCATTGATCAAAATTGTACTACGTTTTTTGACACGCGAAGTACATAAAATCGCGTTATCTAGTTAGATTTATATCTATGATACATACAAATAAAAGTTTCTACGTATGTAATATCAAAATAACAGCTTTTAGTAAATGGCTATGAAAGTATTTGCGGTACTCATAACCAAAAATATGGCCGGAAGGATTTTGACCGTCCTTTAATGTGCAGATAGCTGATGTAATAGTGTATGTAATAAATTAGGCTACTTATGTTTTAGAAAATGAATTCGGGTTACGTGCAAAACAATCAAAAATCTATTTCTACTGCAGTTACAATAAAATGCTGTTAAAATATGTACTTTTTATTTTAAACAATCTTAAAATCATGTCATTCCCCTAGAGATCGTGCCTTGCTTGGTCTGCTTTTGTTTTCCCCTGAGAAAACCTCTCGCTACGAATTTTCATTCTTAGCAAAAAGATAATAGGTAGGTACTTATTTTATTTCCTCGTATGAAGGTAGGTATATCTATGATAACCATTGTGACTTCATCATCATATCACATCATCAGCCTATTAATGTTCCCACTGCTGGGACACAGGCCTCCTCTATGTGAGAGGGAATGGGCCTTAATCCACCACGCGGGCCCAGTGCGGATTGGTGGATGTCACATGTCTTCGAATTTTTGGTTCTAGGACATGCCACACGATATTTTCCTTCACCGTTTTTCATTGTGACTTAAATCAAGACAATCATAATATAGAAAGAAAATCGTCAAAACATTTGGTACCTTCTCATTACGGCTTCAAACTTAATATGAAAATGACAATATATTACCAACCGAGTGCAGTGATATCGGCCACGACTTATAAGTTGTAGGTCGTAGGTTCAAACGCAAGCAGGCGCTTTAGTTTGTGTAAATTATTCACCACCACTGCTCCCAAAAAAGCGAAGTAAAACATCGTGAGGAAAGCGGCATGTCCTAGAAACAAAAATACGAATACATGTGACATCCACCAACGTGCATTGTATCCGCGTGGTGGATTACGGTCCATTACCTCTAAAAGAGAGGAGGCTTGTTTTCCAGCAGTGGGAACATTATAAAGGCTGATGAATGATTAACATTCATCGCCCAGAAAAAGTGTTTGAGATCAATTTTCAATATTAAATGGACAGACTCTTGCAGACCTATATTTCTTTATATTATATGTTTGAAATGTGCAAGTTTGTAAGGAACAACCACTCACTATTCGAAAAGGACGAAAAGGCGTTACTCAAAAGGAAAGATGTTCAAAAACCACATGTAGTTCCAAGACACAAGCTCAAAATTTGTGATAAAAATTGTTTTAATAAGGCAGTACGAATTTATAACAAATTACCTAAAGAACTCAGAGGAACACAAAGGATTTTAATTGCAAACTTTATAAATGGCTCTGTGATAAATGTTTTTACTCCATCAGTGAATATTTTAAATGACTGTTGTGTTGTACATTCGTTTTGACTAACTTTTACATGGATCTGACATAAATTATCATTTTCTAGTTTTTTTATTTTGACATTTGATTGAAATTTTGTACAGATTTGACACACATTGTTATATTATTTTTATCATTGTGACATTTGATTAACCCTTGACATACCTACATTATTGCTATTTGACAATTGATTGATATATTGTTTCTTTTTTACATGGATTGATTGGACATAAATTATTATTAATTGACGCTAATTGATGTTAATAGTTATTTGGCACAAATTATTGCTATTTGACATTTGCTTATTATTGTTTTGTTTGCATTGTTATTTTATATCTTTTACATTTTTGGCATATAATTTTCCACTGTTTTACTTTGTTTGTTTTGTTGAAATTAATTGTTATAATTACTTAAATGAACTTAATTGATTATTTGTATTCATCATTTATTATTTTATTATTTAATTAATTCAAGATTTGCACGCCGCAGTATGTGACAAACATGTTTGAGCCATTTCTGTTATTGTTATCCATGCACTTATTTTTATTTGTTGTATGTATACATTCATGTATACACATGTTTATGCAAATAAATATATATGAAAATGTGAAAAATCTGAAATCTGAAAAACCTACATGAAACGACCATAATAAGTCAATAGTAATAAAGTCGCAGTGTTCTATCACTAGAAAAACTGTAATTTTTGGCTACAATCTCAGCTTGAAAGAGAAAATGGTGCAAGCTTGTAAGATATAATGAATTTTAAACTTTTGAATCTCAATGAATCACTGCATGCACCAATAACATCATAAAAAATGAAAAGGCAATAAACTAATTAATAAAACCTGATTCCATATCCATATTCATAGGATATTTCATAACCATAGGTATGTAACACACTCCTGCCTGCTAACATTTTCCATTGGAGGTTTTATAGAAAAAACGCGTGTTTATTTTATGAATGGTTCAGAGAGGCTGGTCAATATTTTGAAGCCCTAGAGCGCAATTAATCAACTGAGGTTTTAATTAAATCCATATGAGCTACGATACGATACTGCGCCGTTTTTCATCACCCGTAAATAATTTTCATACGTCGACGGCACTTGATTGACGTGGTTACTCACTTCTTTTTGCTTAATGTAGGCATATAATCACCACGTTGCCGCTTCGTACTGTGGGATATAATGTAGTGATTTTATTTAAGTACCCACTACTATCCGTCCAAACTGTAATTTTACATTTGACAGCTCAAAAACTAATTATTTATACTTCACTAGATCTCTGCGACATATGTCAAACTGACGTATACGTTATTGTTAGCTTGTCAAGCGCTATTGTTACTGTATTGACACTGACATGAAATAATGCGGTACTGATTAAATTTCTTACAACGATCGACTTTATCAACGATAAAATTTTAATCGATTTAACACACTGTTATGTACAATTTGTGCATACAAGAATTAATAATTTATGTTAATGAGGATTCAAGTAATGATTCCAATTTATATGGAGAAGAATCCAACGATTCATAATGATGAAATTGTAAGTATTTTAATTATTTTATTTGCTGTTTTTTATATTTATAAATCCAATGTAACTTTTTTGCAAATTTATTCTTCACACTGCGGTTATTTACTGCTACGCAAAATCTATTTAAATTCTTCCGCATAACGGAGCGAATAAGCACGTCACTTCGCAGGCGCCGATTCCCTTGAGAAGCTGATTTTAAAATGAGAATCGCGTCTAAACGGCTAGTTGTAATGAGAATCACGTCTAAACGGCTATCTGAACAAATTTTGAGTTTTATTCGTATAACATACTGAAGTGACCTACATATTATAAAGAAGCATACGAGCACATCACACGTCCGGCCGGCAGCCAAAGATTACTATTATATACTGGGTATAGATAGGCAACTCAGCCTTTTTTTGGGGTTCAAATGCAGCGCATGTCCAGCGCCATCTATGAACCGGTACCGGGACTACATATGTATGTGTGAGTGTACGTATGGATGTAATATGTGTGTGTTTATGTGTGCCTATGCATGTGTGTATAGGTATGTCTATGCATGTGTGTTGTTTTGGTTGGTAAATTCTATTGGAAATAAAATAATGAAAAAACAAATACAATTTGTGTATATTTATTAAAAAAAAATACAGAATAAATAAATTCGAGCATAATGAGGTTTTTAGTATCAGTATCAGCACAATAAAGAAGAAAAGTAAAATTTTGGTTTACAAAAATGCAAAACTTTGTTTATTTTTTTAAGAATAACATTTTTATCAATTAATTATTTAAATAACGTTTTATCAAAAACCCAGATTCCTGCAGATTTTTCCATTGGGATTTCATACTATATGTATTAATTCTTTACAATTTCAATAAAGATTCATTGGAAACAGGTCCAAACTCTAGAGTCTCTATATGTACAAGTTCTGGATGATGTTATTATGTTTTTAAATATCGGCAGGAATCAGGGTTTTTGATATAAACATTATTTTAATGAATTATTGATAAAAACTTAATACATTGGGTACTGCCGGGTTGTCTTTCGTAAGTTAGTGGCCTTGTACCTTTAATTAATCAAATTGTAATGATTTATTTTTGTATTGTAAACAAAGACCTACTATAGAACCCAGCAGGAATGTATAATTTTTATCAATTATTTATTTTAATAACGTTTCATCAAAAACCCTGATTCCTGCATATTTTTCCCTTGGGATCTCATACCATATGTATTAACTCTTTACAACTTCAATTAAGATGCAGTGGAAACATTTAAAATCTTAACAGTCTCTAGGCGTAATAAAAATCTGCAGGAATCAGGGCTTTTGATAAAACGTTATTTAAATGAATAATTGGTGAAATTTATATATTAATGTATAAAATTTTTACTTTACTACCGGGATGTCTTTCGAAAGTTAGTCGCAAGTACGTTTATTTAATTAAATTGTATGTTTTTTTTGTATTTTAAACAAAGACTTACTAATAGACCCGGCAGCAATGTATAACATTTTTATCAATTAATCATAATCATTTATTTGCTAATATGGGTAATTACATTTAGGTCTTAAAAATATAGCACAGTCCAACAATATTACACCTTGAGGCGTGCAAATCACAAGCTTTATTACACACATTTACTTGCATTAAATCATTTATAATTAACAACACACTTTCAATTTATTAGTTTTGTTAATTTGACCGCGTGGCAAATAACAATGACACATAAAAAAATAAGCTATCAATAATGTCAATAGAACAATTAAATAAAATGTCAAGATACATTTATGAAAAATGTTTATGTAATAAAAATATATAATAATTAAATTCGTGCATTATGTAGTAATTTCACCACGGTAAATAAAAATAAAACAACAATCACGAAGCAAATAATATTGTCACTAGATTAATCAAAAATTTAATGTCGTATTAAATGAGAATGTCAAGATATATTTGTAATAAATGTCAAAGTAATAATATTAATAATAAAATCATTGTACTAGTCACATCAACAATATGTCCTTACATCCTCTCTTAGGTAATCCTGAATACTATAATAACATTTACATAGCAAGAATCTCTTTAATTTCTTTTTGAATTCATCGATGGATGGAGTATCTAGTATGGACTTTTGCAAGTGATTGTATACACGCGGCGCCATACTGAAAATGCTTTCGGAATACAAGGCTGTCTTGTAAGATTGCAACAAATACAGACGGCAATAAGTTAGTAACAGGTTTGCACTTAAACACTATTGTTAGTAACTTAACTACAGACAAATTAATGAGACAAACATCAGCTTTAACCCGAAATACTAAGGTATATGTCTTCTCACCAATTGCCTCACTATGGTGGAGGACGTATCGGCCGCCACAGCTTTCAGGATGCTATTGTGACTGCCTCTTATTCTACTCAGGAGCGAGGCTGTTTTCTTGCGGATGATAGCATGAAAGCCATCAGCAATGCAATGATAAAATATTATGCTTAATAAAATATGGTCTGCAGCTATCAGTCTGGTTGAAATTAAACATACCCCTAATACACCGCTTTTGCGCTTTGAATGTCGTATCCTTATTAATTAATTAATTATGCATTTAAATAGTGTTTTATCAAAAAAACTGATTCCTGTAGATTTTTGCCTTCACATCTCATACCATATGTTTTAATTATTTACTGCTGCGCTATTTCAATCAAGATGCATTTTAAAAAGATCAAAGCTCTAAAGAGTACCTATGCGTAGTTCACAGTAACTTTACAAGTTCTGGATGTTGTATATAAAATCTGGAGGAATCAGGGTTTTTGATATAACATTATTGAAATGAATGTTACTAATATTATAGACTATAGTAAATGGCAAGGAAGGCAATACTCCTGGGTTAATGGTGTCACAAAATTTCTTGGTTTTCAGTATAGGTAGATTATAGTTCCATAAATTGTGGTTAGGTGAGGTTGAGATCACACAGTCCTGTATTTTTTTTCTCCTATTATCGCGCTGAAACTGTTAGTCATGCTGTCAAATAAATCATCGAAGGACATGAGTAGATCTGCTGCGGCGTTACTTTCTTTTTCAAGAACTCCACATCCTGCAAATGAGAAAAAATATATTAACACAACTGAAATTCGGCATTTATATATCGCGTAAAGAAGTCTATCTTCTTTACACGATGCCTACCAAGAATAGAGTATATAAACTGACTGATATTGTCACGATTAAAACTGATATTAAAAACATAGCAAACGAAAAACTGAAAATTTCAAACAATGATTAATGAATAATAGTAAACTGCTTACCTGCCATAAGTCCAAGGGTTACTCCAACTGATTACTGAATACTTGATTACAATGGCTACCTTATTATAGGTTCATTGTTGAGTTCTTTTCCTGAAACATAATTAAATATCTATATTTAGTGGAAGAACAAGTGATTGTGCTTGCAGCTCAAGAATAATATTACAATATTGTCGTTATTTATTATTTGTTCCGACCAAAATAAACTATGTAACGAAAAAATCAAAATGACTTCCAAAATAAAACATCATTACAAAGTGAAAAATTACTTTATTTTCCGAATTCTTTAGTCTTTAGAAACTATTGTTTTTCGCTTTTCAACGTTATTTTTTTTGGCAGACAGTTTGAAAACTTTTTTATATTTCACTTTTTGGTTTTGGTACCTCAAATTACCATAAAAAAATATTTACAGGCAAAGTTAACCTCATGACGATTCCAATAAGCCCAAAAACACGACTAGAATACATGTTTTTACTATGGAGTTCCAGTGCCTACCTGGGAATGGAACTATGCCATAAATTGTGGTGAAGTGAGGTTGGGGTCACACAGTCCTGTAATTCTTTTCTCCTTTTATCGCGCTGAAACTGCCAGTTATGCTGTCAAATAAATCATCGATGGACATGAGTAGATCTGCTGCGGCGGTACTTTCTTCTTCAAGGACTCCACATCCTGCAAATGAGAAAAATATATTAACACAACTGAAATTCGGCATTTACGGATCGTGTAAAGAAGTCAAGCATCTTTGGTTGTGCTAAGAGAGAGTTCCAGTGCCTACCTAATATGCCTGCCAAGAGTTTAACAGACTGATATTGTCACGATTGAAACTGATATTAAAGACAGATAGCAAATGAAAAACTAACTTTCAAACAATGATTAATGAATAATAGTAAACGACTTACCTGCCATAAGTCCAAGGGTTACTTCAACTGATTGACTGAATACTTGATTACAATGTTAACCCTTATTTTCGGGATTAATTCCGGCAACACGTGGTGAGATTAGCTTAACCACTAGCTTTAAACCTTTATAACTTAGACACTTTATATACAGCTTCACATTGTGGTCCCATTTCGCAATGCATTCTTGGCCGTTAATGGTAAATTTAACGTCTTTAGTGATCAGATTATTTGTAATCCCTTTTATTAGGTGGGGTGATCATTTGATGTGGAAGCTAGGGTCGGTTTGCTTATTATAGCTTCAATATTGAGTTCTTTTCCTGAAATATAATTAAAATATCTATATTGTTATTGTTTATTGTGGCGCAGAAGTACTAGGAGGGCTGACCCCAAATAAACTGGGACAACAGTCAGGAGAAAGAAGAAGAAGAAGAAGATCTATATTTAGTTGAAGATCAAGTGATTGTGCTTACAGATCAAGAATAATATTAAAATATTGTCGATTTTTAATATTTGTTGCAACAAAAAAACTTCTTAACAAAAAAAAAAACTGACTTCCAAAAATAAAACACTGCAAAGTGAAAAATAACTTTCTTTTACGAATTCGGTGTTTTTGATACAATATTGTTTTCCGTTTTTCAACGGTTTTTTTGGAAGATGGTTTGAAAACCTTAATTTTTCACTTTTTGGTTTTGGTACCTCAAATTACCATGAGAACTATTTATAGGCATACTTAATCTCATGACGATTCCAATAAGCCCAAACACGACTAGAATACATTTTTTTATTTCGAAATTCCAGTGCCTACCTTCCGGCTTCAGATCTATTTCATCTATATATGTATCAATCGCTATATGTATGCCTATGATATGGGACGAGTTCCTTCAATTTCCATGAGATCCCATCATTAGATCCTGATCTGATGACCATGGAATTACCAGGAAGTATCAAACAAAGGAAGAGTTTGCCAAATCGATCCAGTAGTTTGAGTAATCGGGCAACATAAACAATAATTAAAAAAATCAAAAACCCAACTGCTTAAAAAGAATTGGCTGACCAAAACCAGATGTATCCTCCGACTGCACTACATTATTTTCTTCTGGTTTACGTCTTTTGAGTTTGTTTTTTTTTTTTTCAATTTTAATTTAGCTAGTGACACTCGCAAGGTTAAGACAAATCGATTGACGTAAGAATCATCAAAATCCGCCAACGCGTTTGGTCTCTGGAACGCCACATAGGAACAAACATACATACATAGACTGATAAACACGGTACCCTCCTTCGGCAGTCGGGTAAAAAAGATTCCGAATTGAGGACCGCCTCCCTTTTTTTGAAGTTGATTAATAAATGCATTGATGAATATTTATAAAGATAACAATTATTAGTATTACCTTGGATATGTAGTGTTCAATTGCCAATTTAGACAGTCCACCAGCCGGATACTTATGAATCTCTTCAAAATGTCTATGATAGACATGTTTGTTGCCATAGATAGTATGATGATCCAATAAAACTAATTCACCACCAATATCTAAAACCCCAACTTTTAAATTTCTCTTCACTTGTCTCTGGATTCAGAAACAGGTGTGGCGGCACATCTAAAAAACATTAAAAATTAGGTGTGTTACTTAAATCAGTCACTGGAGGAACGAAGAACTATACCTTATTCAGCAAGAGCTTGAGACAAAGAACATATCTCTTCGGATTAAGGATTATATATACTATATTTCGACTAAGCATGATATTCATGACGTCAGTTTTCAAAAAATTAATACAGCCATAATTACATAGGTACTTTTAACTCTTATTTAATGTGATCAATGAGTCTTCAATCCACATGATCACTAATAGTTGCACTTGTGTGTAGCTAACTAATTTAACCTAACCAAGCTTTATCAATGCTGTGAAACTCTGTTATTGCCTTATAAAATAATTCTCATCATCTCGCTGTCACTGTGCCGTGTAAGCGGACAATGAGATGCTAGTAACTTTGACGCAAGTGCACTGGGCTTTCCATTGACAATGCGATGAACAATATAACTCATGTAATTTAGTAATAAGCTGTTGAGTTTCCAAATAAATAAAACCTTTCTAAACATTCAAAAAAAAATAATTTCTAACAAAAAGAAATTGTGTTAAGCTAATCTAATTGCAACACTTATCTCCGAAGTAAGTTTTGATTTTTTCACAAGATAGTATTGTATAAAAGAAAATATAGTAAGATTGCTTGTACACTTTGTCCCAAGCCAAGTAGAATGAGTTAGTTTTATATAATACTAGTTGTGCCTGAGGCTTTGCTCCCGTCAACCCTACTTACAGTACCTACCATACTTACTTAATTATGACAACCTACAATAATTATGCCAAGTTAAATTACAGCACACCCAGATACACACCTGGAAGTGCTGTGGTTTAACTTGTTACAATTCAATCTGTTTGGGAGACTGGGACAGCAGAAAATTTATATTTAATATAAAAAATGGATAAAGTGAGAAATAAGTTTTTGCACCGTTGCGCACGGGCGCTAGTCGTTGTTGGACGCGCACACCTGTGTGATAACAATAACTGGTTTGACTCGCTCCGTTCGTTCGTGCGTATGAATCATCGCAAAATAATGCTAATCACTAATGGCTAGCAGCGAGCTCGAGTACGACCAATCTGTTGAGGGAGTGAATGTGCGTAGTGACATAGAAGTGTGCAACAGTAATAGTGAGAATATGGAGATATCAGAAGAATTTTTAAAAAATCATAGGGAAAGCGAGGTGGTGAGACCGAGTAAAAGAAATAGACAGATAGACCAAGATGAGATGTGGACAAACATTACGAGACGGGGTAAACGTTTTGCTCGAACTAGTCAAGATCATGATGAGATTAGAGTACCTGTCGATACCGTTGAAATTAGCATAACGTCGAAAGATAAGTTACCAAAACAGTTTGGATTAGCAAAATTATTAAAAACAGAGAATATACCGGACATCACAAGTATAAAATATATAAATGCATTTAAGGTTCTAATTCAGCTAAGTAACGAAGAGAGTGCGAATAAGTTAATTGATTCAAAATGTTTGAAAGAAATGGGACTTAGATGTCAGAAAACACTAGAGATAAAAGAATCGTACGGGGTTATTAAAGATATAGACTTAGATTCAACTGAGGAAGAAATACTGGATGGTTTGAGCAGTGAAACAGAGATCGTAGGTATTAAAAGACTAAAACGACGCAACACAAATACTGGCCAATGGGAACCTGGAGAATCGGTCAGAGTTACCTTTAAAGGATCTTCCTTGCCTAGTTACGTGCATATCTTTGATAGCAGGGTGAAGGTGAACCTCTACCAATTCCCCGTCACGCAATGCTCACGGTGTTGGAGATATGGGCATAATGTTAGAGTATGTTCATCAATCAAAGTGATATGCCCAAAATGCGGTGAGTCTCACCCTAATTGTGACACTACGGCTTATAAATGCAATAACTGTGCCGGAAAACATATGGCGTTATCTCGTACATGCCCAATGTATGTAAAAGAAAGAAAGTTAAGAGAATTGATGGCAGATTTTAACTGTACATATAAAAGAGCTTTAACACTATACGTTCCACCTGAACCAAACCATGAGATCTCTAGAGAAAAAGAACTGGAAACCGAGAAAGAGTATTACCAAGTGTTAAGTCAAGAAACAAATATAGAAATGGGTCATGTAAAACAAACTCAAGATACATATGCTGACACATTAAAGAAGGCGGTAAGCTCAAATTCCAAAGCAAAGAAGAAGTCTGCAAAAATATATAAATATATGGAATATAATAAAAATAATTATGTTAACCCGAAGAATAAACATAAGACTGATACCGAGATGAATTGGGTGGCATTTTCAGACAGTGACTCTGAAATACAACACGTAGAAACAGAAACAGCTGATAATTCAAACAAAAAGGAAAAGGAGTCTTGGAAATTGTTATGGGATAAATTAAAGGAAAAAATTTGGGATAGCGGGACTAGTTTGGAAAATAAAGTGATGGATTGCGCAAAAGTTATCTTTGAATGGTTAACATCTTTCATGGTGGGGTACATAACAGAGCTGCCTTTCTTATCTAACATTAAAAAATGGATAACAACAACAAACATAAACATTTAAAAATCAATATTCTACAATGGAATGCTCAGAGTTTGCGACCAAAGATAACGGCATTTGAATCTTTACTTAATCAAGAGAAAATTCACATAGCAGTACTCAGTGAGACTTGGTTTGACCCAGAGAGCATATTCAGACTCAATGGATACAATATATTCCGGGCAGATCGTGACGATGGTTATGGAGGTACAGCTGTTTTTATCCATCGTTCTATCAAGGCCATACAATGCAATACAAATATTTTAAATTCACAAATTCAAATTCTGCACATTAAAATGCTCAACTGCAGTCATTTAGAAAATATTATTTCTATCTATTGCCCCTCGTCAGTGCACACATGCAAAAGTGATTGGGATGAAGTTTTTTCAATAGCACAGCATAGAACTCTTATTGCAGGTGATTTGAATGGCCACCACTCAAATTGGTCTTCCAGAACTGATACCAGAGGTAATCAGATTTTTGACGCTGTTATGGACAACAATGTATGTACACTCAATGATAACACACATACACGTTTGAAATTGGTCAATGGGGTTATACAAAAATCTTCCCCAGATGTAACTGTTGTTTCTACAGATTTGGCCTTGAAATTAAAATGGTGGGTGATGAGTGAAAACTTGGGAAGTGACCATATGATAATAAAAATTTGCTTAGAAAATAATAAATCTGATATTTCAAAAAAACGGAGGAACTTTAATAAAGCAGATTGGCAAGGATACACTCAGAAAATAGAATCGGATTTAACAAACTTGGAACTACCTTTAGATCACCAATCTGCATATAATAAATTTATAGATATTGTTAACTCTGCAGCGGATCAATATATACCCACAACTAGAGTGAGCGAGAATCCTCTTCAGTCAAACAAATTCGTACCAAAACCATATTGGAACCAAAATTTATCACGTATTGTTGCACAGAGACGCCTTGCATTAGCTACTTTTAGAAGAAATCCCAACCCACAAAATCTCGAAGTTTTAAAAACAAAAGTGAGTGAAGCTCAAAGGCTTATACGACAAGCTAAGAATAAATCCTTTCAGGAATTTTGCAATGGCATAGATAGTGTAACCTCTTCAAGAGAAATGTGGAAACGCATGAGATGGGTCAAGGGGTACAGATCACCTACATGTTTTGTTGATCAAGGTAAAGCTGAAAATTTATTGCGTAGTCTAGCCCCCGATTACGTATCGCCACCTACCCCTATATTTACTTCTTGTAACTCGCAATTGTCCAGGCCGGTTTCGGTACAGGAAGTAGTTAACTCACTTAAAAAAACAGATACAGCTCCGGGACATGACAATATTTCATACTCTATGATAAAACATTTACCATATATCGCTAAAATTTTGCTGGCATCCGTATACAATAAATTTATGTCATCCGGATTCGTACCGGAACAATGGAAAAAGGTTAAAATTATTCCTATACCGAAGCCGGGCTCGAGTGCCGATGTTCGACCTATTGCACTTATATCTTGTTTATGTAAGATACTTCATACTATTATAACACGCAGGCTTGAATGGTTTCTAGAGAAAAATAATTTATTATCCCATGACACCACGGGCTTTCGAAGATCTAAGTCATGTTATGATGGTCTTTCCAGGTTGGTTACACGTGTTGAATCAGGGTTTTCTAATAGTGTACCAGCTATTGGCTGTTTCATAGATATTGAAAGTGCCTACAATAATATAAACTTGACATCTCTTTTAAGGATTTTGGATAACTTGGGAGTGGGTTCTGTTCTTTGTTATTATCTTTGGCAGTATCTTCATCAAAGACATCTATTCGTTGAACTACGGGACAACAGTGTAATATGTCGAAGTACTGGTATGGGCATAGCTCAAGGAGACCCTCTGTCCCCTTTACTATTTAATGCGGCCACTGTTAATGTTTGTAGAAGCATCACCAATGTTTACATTTCGCAATATGCCGATGACTTCATTTTATATGACGTACAGAAGAGTTTGTCCGATTCTGTGTCCCATATACAAAACGCATTACATATTTTTCAAAGCTTGATGGCTGATTTAGGTCTAAATGTTTCCCATAAAAAAACAAAGGTGTGTATTTTTAGTAGGGGGAGAAGAAGAAATAATATCCAACTCACTATTAATAATAACCCCATTGAACAACTAAATTGTGTCAAGTACCTTGGTATGTGGTTGGACAGTTCCCTAAAGTGGGGCAAACATATAAATGAGGTAAGGGAAAAAGTTTGTCGTTTTCTAAATGTTTTTAAAGTATTAGCGGGTACCAAATGGGGCGTACATCCCTTGCATCTTAGAAAGCTGTACATAGCTATAATTAGAAGTAGGATAGACTATGGTTCCTTTTTGTACGGACATTGTGCAAACAGTCATCTTCTTAAGCTTGACAGAGTGCAAAATCAAGCAATGAGGACCATAGGAGGATTTATTAGAAGCACGCCTATCCATGTAATGGAAGGGGAGCTGTGCCTCCAACCGTTATTTATTCGAAGACTGTTTTTGACAGCTAAATTTTATTTAAGATCAAAATCGGTTCGTAATAATATTCTAATTAGTATATTGGGAGAGCTATCTGACCAATGCCAAGGTTTTTATTGGAGAAACAAACAACTGCCATTATTAGTCGATGTTCACAGAGTATACACAAAAATGCCCTTGTACTCTAGCCCAGTATTGGATATTTACTCTTTGGACACTTGGGTATCTAATATAAATCTAACTAATGTAATAAGTGACACAATTGAAGATATAAGTTTGCCAAAAAGACTAATTAATGTCACGGATCTTAATAATACTTGTGTAAAAATGATGGATGATAAGTTTAGTCAACACTATAAAATATTTACGGACGGGTCCAAGGATGGTTCAGACTTAGGAGCTGCTTTTTTTGATCCTCAACTTAATATTAAAGCAAAGTTTAAAATTAATGCTAAAATTTCTATTATGTATTGTGAGCTCATAGCTATTTCTGAAGCTCTGTTATATTTACTTAGTATAAATCAAGATAATTTTGTTATATTCTCGGACTCAAAAAGCAGCCTCCAACACTTGGCTCGTGTACCCTCGAGTCTTCGAGGATACCCGATAGCCATAAGTATTCTTGACTCAATCTGTGAGATGCAGTCTTTGAATAAGACCGTCACCATTCAATGGATTCCCTCACACATCGGAATCATGGGTAACGAAGAAGCAGATTTAGCAGCCCAACAAGCATCTTACGAGGGTATTAATTACACATGCTTACCGTTATATTCAGATTGGCTTGGTCATGTAAAAGAACTATGCAGGCTAAGATGGCACGAATATTTTGATGAGCGTTCAAAGATTAAGGGAATCTGGTATAAAACCATTCAATCTGAGCCGCTTCGTAACCCATGGTTTGAAGGAAGGGAAATAGAGAGGAAATATGTGGTAGCTTTGTTCAGGTTGCGATCCGGCCACATCCCAACCAATAAATTCAAATATCTAATGGGCAAAAGTACCTCACCAAACTGTGAAATATGTGGCGTGATTGAGGATACCTATCACGTGTTGATGGAATGTGACCGGAACATTCAAGAAAGACATGCTTTGTTTAGTGGGGGATTTGAGGTGGGGGTTTGCAATAGCATCCTAGCATCTCCTTTGTCGGAGGAGGCTAGGATGTTGTGTCGACTGTTAAAGAGGGACTGAGCATGAGCGGGTTTGTCTGCTGAATATGTTACGACATATCTAGCGGACGTGACTGCTTAAGTTTAATATTGTAGTAGTGTTATAAGTAAAGATTAATTGTTCATTACCCATTGTTTAGTTTTAAGTTGCTATGTTTTCTTTTATTGGGGTGACATTATCACTCAGTGATAAAACCCCTTATAACAAATAAAGATTAAAAAAAAAAAAAAAAAAAAAAAAGTTTTTGCACAAATTGCACCACTGATAGAAAATTTTAAAGGAAACCGTTTGACCTGGTAATGTTCGTACGTCGTGTGACGAGGAGGGATGAAACGCATGTTACTAAAAGGGGTCGGCCAAAGAAAAGAGGGATGGACAGGATGGACTGTGTGAGGAGTGATATGAAAGAAAAGGGAGTCCGTGATAACGTGACGGGGGACAGGTCGGTATGGAAGAAGAAAACGTGTAGCGCCGACCACAAGTAACATATAAGGTCAGGAAAATATAGATGATAGTAAATTATCAAGAACAGTCTCAATGCAGATATTTTTCTGCAATGAAGAAAGACAAACAAAATTAACTTACCGTCTTTACCAATCACAGTACATCAAGGTACACAGCAAGAATTTTGTGACATAGTGTGGATTATGATAAAATATTTATATAAATCGCACTCGAACTCGAAATAATGAGAACTTTCTTGCAAAAAGAAAAAAAATGCGCACGGTTAGTTATACTCTCGTGCAGCGGCCATTTGTAATTTAGGTGTGCCCATATAAACAAAAGGTTTGCATTTTTTTTAAACCAAAATATATCTTTTGCATTATTTTGCTTATAATAAAAACCTCATTATGTTCTAACTATTTTTTTCTGTTATTTTCTATATTTACTTTAAGAATAACATGTGATTATAATTTTATTTTTTGATTTAGGTTTTTTTTTTATATCTGACAAAACTCCCAGCATCGGCGCAATATATTTAACTATGGCAACACCGCAATTTTGGTTCCGGTACCGGTTCATAGATGGTGCTGTTTTAAATCAAAAAACGGAATCGTAATTTTGTTCTAAGTTGCCATAGCATGCCGGCAGCACAGCGCGCAGCGTACTGAGTCACTAGACTTAGCGCGCCCGCGCCGCGGCCCGCGCCTGCGCTGGCGAGCCGTACGGAGAAGCGACAACATCCCAGCGTCGATGACGAGCGGGCACTGAAGGCCGGGCGCCGAGCCGCTTGTATTTACGTGTCGCACAGCGAACGTTTGCTACGTCATCCTCTGCCGGTACCCAACAACCACTTCCACTATTCGTATGCTACCCTACTGTGCTATATAAGCGATGTTTTATGTAAAATAAATGTCATTTGATTCGTATACTTATTCGCCTTTAATTTCAAGAAACCTCACACTGTTAGAAACCTCTAAATTGGTGACCCCGACGTGATCTAACAAAGTCATGGAGAACGCAAGTCAAGTGCCGCGAACGATGCTGTCTGAAGAAGATGTCGAGATGATCTCCGTCAAGTCTCGGATACCTCCATTCTGGCGAGACAAACCCAGATTATGGTTCGCGCAATTCGAAACCATGGTAGCGAACCAAAAACTCGGCGAAGAAGCAAAGTTTGGACTTGCTGTGGCACAACTCGACAAGTTAGATGTTGAACAAATCAGCGACATCATATTATCATCATCCAGGACGGGTAGATTTGAAGCGCTAAAGACTCGATTGTTATCCGTCTACGAGGAGTCGGAGAATAAGCAGCTACAGAAATTGCTCAACGAGGTTGAACTAGGCAACCAGCGTCCTTCTCAGCTGCTGCGGCGTATGCGTGATTTGGCCCGTGACAAGATGCCCGATGAAACCCTCAGAATGCTGTGGATGAGCCACCTACCCTCATCGACGAGAGCTGTATTGGCGGTCAGCGAAGCATCAAAATTAGACTCGCTAGCGGCTATGGTGGATAAGATGAGTGAGCAAACTAAAGAGGTCAACTCCGTGTGTTCCTGCAGTCATGCTAGCATCGCGTCACAATCGTTGACGCCGTCGCCTTACGATCGAATTTTTAATATGATCGAGGCGCTTACGAGGGAGGTCGCTGCGTTGAAAATGGACAGATCGCGTAACTACCACCGTGGACCGCAGCGAGGCAGATATCGTTCAAGATCTCGTTCCAAGTCCACGAATCGTGACACATCGATATGCTATTTCCATCGCAAGTTTGGCAAGGAAGCGTTTCGCTGTCAAAGGCCCTGTAACTTTGCGAGCAAGTTGAGTACGAGGCAGGAAAACTAGTCCCGACTTTGGCTACGACGGGAGCCGAAGTCAACAATATAACCCAGCACCGTCTTTTCATAAGGGAGTTGGGAACTGGTCTGCATTTCCTCATCGATACCGGCGCAAACGTCTCAGTATTACCTGTCAAGAGGGTACGCAAAGAAAAAATGACGCCGAGCGAATATCTTTACGCCGCCAACGGTTCACGAATACCCTCCTATGGCGAATGCACAATGACGTTGAATATCGGATTACGTCGACCGTATATGTGCAATTTCGTCGTCGCAGAAGTGACTAGACCGATATTAGGCGCCGATTTTTTACATAAAAACCAACTGACGGTAGACATACACGGACGAAGGCTAATCGACAAAAAAACAGGCCTGTCCGTCGTCGGCTACGTAACGTCTACTTCAGACTCCAGCATCAACACCGTAGATGACCAGCAGCCATACCACGACCTACTCGCAAAGTTACCCCGACATCACCCGACCAAATTTGAAGCTCTGTGACAGCGAAGTGGAACACCACATACAGACTACCGGCCCGCCATTATATGCGAAATCACGACCGCTGCCACCGCACAAGTACAAGGCAGCCAAGGCAGAAATTGACGCCATGATCGAGCAAGGCATTTGTCGGCCGTCGAATAGTCCCTGGGCCAGTCCAATACACCTTGTCCTCAAGAAGGACGACAAATACAGAGTCTGTGGAGATTATCGTCGTGTCAATGCGGTAACCGTGCCAGACCGGTACCCCATTCCAAGACTGCATGATTTTACCTACAACCTGCTAGGAAAAAAATACTTCTCCATAATAGACATGAAAAAGGCCTATTACCAAGTGAGGACTCGCGAAGAAGACATACAGAAGACAGCCGTTATCACACCCTTCGGGTTATTTGAATTCCCGAGGATGTGCTTCGGTTTGCGCAACGCTGGGCAAACGTTTAAACGACAAATTGACAACGTTCTACGGGGACTTCATGTTTTCCCATTTGTCGACGACATTTTAGTGGCTACTGAGACTAAAGAACAGCACAGAAAAGAGCTAGAGGATGTATTCAGAAGGCTTAACGACCACGGGTTACAACTAAACGTGGCTAAGTGTTCATTTGGCCAACAAACACTCAACTTTCTGGGCTACACTATAAACAACGAAGGAATTAAGCCAACTGACGAGAAGATCGAAGCCATCAAGACATACCCTCGCCCAGACACGGTACAACAATTACGTCGATTCCTGGGAATGATAAATTTTTATCGTGAGAATACCCCACACGCCGCCGAATATCAAAAGGAACTCAACGCTTACCTAAAAGATTTAAAAAAAAACGACAAGACGAAAATTATGTGGAGCGAGACAGCGATTCAGGCGTTTGAAAAATGCAAAGAAGACATCACGAGCGCCGTATTGTTGTCATACCCATCGTCAACACTACCATTTATGCTCATGACCGACGCATCCGAAACTTGCGCGGGGCGGTACTTCAACAAAAAATTCAAGGCCTTTGGAGACCGCTCGGATTTTTTTCAAAAAAATTCATCGACGCACAAAGAAAATACAGCACGTATGACAGAGAGCTAACGGCTATATACATGGCACTACGTCACTTTCGCCGGACAATAGAAGGCCGTGACGTCACCATACTAACCGACCACAAAACGCTCACCACCGCACTGCGAGTGAATTACAAAGACGAAACACCGAGGCGCACGAGATATTTGGAATACATCAGCCAGTTCGTCACAGACATCAAGCACGTATCAGGCAAGGATAACTGTGTCGCCGACGCCATGTCTCGGGTGGACACAATCTCATGTCCAACACCGATAAACTACGACGAGTTAGCGAAGTCACAAAAACAAGACGAGGAACTTAAACAACTCATGAAAAGCGACCGTTACATTTTCAAGCGAATAGCACTGCCCGGTTCCGCTACCCAAGTCATATGCGAGATGTCAACAAAAGGCCCACGCCCGTACTTACCGCTACAATACAGGAAGCATGCTTATCAAGCGATACACGACCTTAATCACCCCGGCGTAAGAGCGACCAGAAGATTAACTACAACCCGTTATTTCTGGTTGACCATGAAGAAAGATGTCACACACTGGGCAAGAGCTTGCGACCAATGCCAGCGAGTGAAGGTTCATCGTCACACCAAGGCACCAGTATCCAGTTTCATGCCAGTAGACCGCTTAAGTCATCTCCACATCGACTTAGTCGGTCCCTTACCAACGTCAAACAACTGTCGTTATATATTAACGATGATCGACAGAGCAACGAAGTGGCCAGAAGCTCAGCCAATCGAAGACATGACGGCAGAAAAAGTCGCAAATACACTGTACGAAACATGGATTGCAAGATTCGGTTGCCCTGCGACCATAACAACAGACCAAGGCAGACAGTTTGAATCTGAACTATTTAACAAGCTAATGCATCGCATGGGTATCCAGCACGTACGAACTACAGCGTACCACCCCCAATCGAACGGTTTGGTAGAACGCTGGCATCGCACACTCAAAGCTTCACTCACCGCTAGATTAAATATAGCAAACTGGACGTACGAGTTATCCACTGTACTACTTGGACTTCGCGCTGCATACAAGACAGACATCGGCGCCAGTACTGCTGAATTATTATACGGAAGAACGCTACGCCTGCCTGGTGAATTCTACGGTGAAGCAATAACAACATGCAACACGTCATCGCACTTTATGAGCCATCTAAGCGAAGCATTGAAAAAAGCACAGGTGCAGCGCGAAGCAAATAAAAGAACAGCTGTTTTCATTCACGGCGATCTGTACAAAACAACACATGTTTACGTTCGCAACGACGCCGTACGCAAACCACTGACTCCTACCTATAACGGTCCGTATCGCGTCATAGATCATACAGATAAGTACTTCACCGTTCAGTTGGAGAATAGAAGATCTAATATATCCATTGATCGGCTGAAGCCTGCATTCCAGTGCAAAGAGGAGCAAGCAGACGAAGCACCTGTCACTTTCAGCTACGTCACAAAATCCGGCAGGACATCAAAACCTCCTGTTCGCTTCGCTGAGGGGGGAATAATGTAGTGACCTACATATTATAAAGAAGCATACGAGCACATCACACGTCCGGCCGGCAGCACAGCGCGCAGCGTACTGCATTATATATTAGTCTATGGCGTACTGAGTCACTAGACTTAGCGCGCCCGCGCCGCGGCCCGCGCCTGCGCTGGCGAGCCGTACGGAGAAGCAACTACATCCCAGCATCGATGACGAGCGGGCACTGAAGGCCGGGCGCCGAGCCGCTTGTATTTACGTGTCGCACAGCGCACGTTTGCTACGTCATCCTCTGCCGGTACCCAACAACCACTTCCACTATTCGTATGCTACCCTACTGTGCTATATAAGCGATGTTTTATGTAAAATAAATGTCATTTGATTCGTATACTTATTCGCCTTTAATTCCAAGAAACCTCACACTGTTAGAAACCTCTAAATACTGTAATGAATTTGTAAAGTTATGTCTAAAACGGACAAAAACACGACAATCACACCAAAACCGCTGGGCGTATTTTAATGAAATTGACACCATATCAAAGACAATTTAACTATCTACATTTTGATCTGAAGCTTTTTTTTTAAAGTCAAAGAATAACAAGGAAAGTACAAAAAACTACTAAATTTTGGGTCGCGCAGGTGTGAAATGAGTGCGCGTTTTGTTCCCTCAAAGTCGTTGGCGTTAGTCGTCGTCTTAAGTATTGGATTTTATTGTCTATGGTTGCCTGTTAATAATTATGAAAATTCCCATGCGTGCACCTGTCAAATGTAAAATAACAAGCTGGACGGAGTGTAATTAATGTTCAGAATAATTTGTTTATAAGGTTCATTTTTGACTACACCCACAATAACTTCCAAGTTTCACTCTGTGCAGTAAATAAGAACAGTACACTTTGTGTTTAGCAATCAAGGCGCTCTTCCTGCACAATAAACGCCAAAGAAAATATATCAAAGAACACTAATTATGATATACAAAATATTGCGCCGTTCGTAAACTTTGAAAAGTATGAAAACTAAATAATAATTTAAGACATACTGAGACTAACGAGGGCATCCAAAAAGTACATCAAAATCCACAAACAGTGTGCAAAAGTAGACACTAGATAAAGTTTTTGTAAAATAAGTTCTATCATGAGGGGGTAAAGTAGAGTTTAGTTCAGGGGTTAGTGCGTTTGTTTTCGTGTTAAAAGACGAAAAAGTTTCACAACGCTTCGTTAAACTAGACGCTTGGGATTACATGCAATGCGAGACACTCATTTAGACTGTGTGGCAAGCTGAAATCTTTGAACGCGTTTAAGGAGAAAATTTTAGTTTGTTTACTTTGTTAACCGTGTAAGATGGGTACTTCCCTCTTAAGATTTATGTAATGATTTGATGTTTAGCTAAATGTGAAATTATAAGAGGAACACTCCACTTCCGTGAAATTTTGAGCAAATATCTAAAACGTAACAAAAAATTACAATAACTTTACATTACCTAATGCTACAATAAAATTTTATAGGGCGTGCATTTTCCGAGCCGTTAATTTCAGCAGAGGTTCATCGTTTGTGCCGCAGAGACTACAACCACTATCTGATATCAATATGCCAGGATATTGAGGAGCGCACGCAGACTCTACATACGAGATATCTGTTTCTGAAGGTAAAAAGTATTACCCGGGTGTTTAGGCATAGGACATGGACTATTAAAAATGGGCAAGAGACTGTGCTGACGAAAATAGACCAGGTCACGGACACGTGGCAGCTGTACAGTGAGAGCTTATATAAGGATGCGGGTTGATCTGATAAGCCGTTGAGCTATAAGAGAAACCAGTTCTTAGAGCTGGAGATCCTGGAATCGGAAGTGGACCAAAAAATTGGCCGGAGGAGACAATATTTTTGCCGAAGAGCTAAAAAGTCTTGAAGACATGGGCTTTTCCTGGACCTATGTAACCGGACTCTGTCCAGTCGGACAGATGGATGGCTTATGCCATCCATCCGATACCACTACATAAGAAATGTGGAAACTACCGGAAAGTGGCACTTATATCACATGCTAGCAAGATAATACTGTACATAATTAATGGACGCCTGAAATCATACCTCCAGCGATAAATGCTATCTGAGCAGGCTGGTTTTGTCAAGCGTCGAGTCTCAAGAGAGGACATTGTGAACATGAGGCAAATATTAGAGAAGAGCCCAGGCATTTAATGTCCCAATGCTCCTGTGATTTATTCTACTCCAAGGCATTTGACTGTGTAAGGTGGGACTGCCTGGGAAGAATCCGCCAGGAAATGATAGTACCTTCGCACCTGACGACATTGAACGCGAACCTAGACTAGGATGAATAGTCGGTGTTCAAGGTCAATAATGTGATGTCAAGACCTTTTAAGTGTTAGCGTATTCCGTCCTCACTTCTTTTCAACATCTATGGCGAATACATTATGAGAAGAACCTTAGAAGAGTGGGCAAGCGGCATCGCGGTAGGTGGCAATAAGATCGGCAATCCTCGCTATGCAGATGACACCGCATTGTTTGCGTCTTCAGAACAGGAACTTGCTGAACTCTTTGGGAGGATAGAGTGTGAAATATCACAAAGCGCTAATACTTTCATTGTACCCAGCTAAGGAGTGGAATTCCCTTCAGCTATAAACCTTGGGGTCTTTAAGTCAAGAATGAATAGGTTACTTCTAGGCAAGCGTGTTTCACCGTAGACCACATCATCGCTAACCATCAGGAAAGATAGTTGTGAAACGAGATCCAATCGAAAAAAAAAATGCGAGTTGCTAGGACTGTCAATGAACAGGCCAAAAACCAAAGTCATGATTGTCGACCGAGCTGGACCAACCGTATGCACGGAAGATCTTTCTGATCTAAAATTCGTCAGTTAGTTTGTGTACCTGGGCTCCATAATCAGCGATCAGGGAGGATGCGTTAGGAAAATTCGGAGGCGTACTCGGATAGCCAAAGCTGCCATGAGCAAAGTGTCGAGAATATGGCAAGACAGAAAGATCTCTAACAGCACCAAGCAGAGACTGGTGAGAACTCTGTTATATTTCTGTACAACTCCGAATCCTGAGCAATTTGCACTGTAGACCAAAGCAGACCTTTGAAATGTGGTGTTGGAGAAGAATGTTGTGCATACCATGGACAGCAAAGCGCACAAATAAGTTTATTCTCGACCAGCACAACATCAGATATAGACTTCGACGATTTGCTATCAACGAGCCCTGAGTTACTTTGGTCATATCACGTGAAGACAACCAGATAGCCTGCAGAAACTGGTTATGGTAGAAAGAGTGGATGGAAAGAGACCGCGCGGACGCTCACCTACTCACTGGTCAGACCAGATAAGGGTGATTACCGGACTGACGATAACCACTGCCCTGAGAAGAACTGAAAGCGGATTGGCGTGGAAGTAGCTCGTCAGTGACTCCGTCAAAGCATTCCAAGACGAGCACGACCTTCAGAAATGAAGACAACAAATAAGAAGTGACAAGACCAAATTAATAATTCAATAAACTTACTGACCGTTTCTTAAATTTAAAACCAGTGTGTACTAACGTTAAGCCAACTTAAAACCTTCAATTTAAAATTCCAGCATTTGATGAATACTCACCGTTGCATAAAATACCACCAACGTAAATTCCCTACTGCAGGATAACTTCTGGACTAATCTCAGCCACAGTATAAATAAATATTTATAAATACAGTCAGCAAAACGTTGGGAATATGCATAACGTAATTTAGCTTTCGCGTGCAGAGAAACCGTTAACTTAAAAAATATTCAAATCTAGATACATTACTAAAGTTCATATAAGCGAGAGCCAATGTGTTTCTGAAGGTGCGGTGTTTTAATGTGTCGTACCGTGGGACAAATAAAATAATAATTTAATTTGTCAAGATATTTTTAATCGGCTTTACAAACATTATCTGTGGTCTCAAGGGTGTCACAAAAAAACAATTTAGAACACAATTCATGTAACTGAGCATGAACGTGAGTTTTAACGAATTGTGTTCTAAATTGTATTCTTTTATTAATTCAGTTCTACAATTGATTTTTTTTATTGCCATGGTACCGTATATCATGTGCAATTAAAATACAAAGATTAGTTATCAAAAACCTTTTTACCTGACTGCCGAAGGAGGGTTATGTTATTCGAGCGTATGTATTTATGTCCATTTCTTTGGCACGCTAACCATCCAAAACGGCTTGAAGGATTATGACTTAAAAGGTGTCGTTCGATTGGTCTCAATTGTGGGCGTGACATAGGTCATATTTTTGAATATAATTTTTAAAGGGGGTGATACATTTGTTTTTGCGTTATCGTTTTGCTTTTGCGTTACCGTAACAATATGGGTATCAAACTAAAGGCACTAAATAGACTATTCAAAAAAAAAATCGTAACACTTTTATGTTACTTTTTTGTCCCAAATTCAAGATATACAGTTTTACTTATATATTAGACAGCAAAATATTAAATAAAACAGTCACATACATATTTTATTCACTAAAACAATATTAAAAGGTATTTGGAGAACTCGTTCAAGAAATAAAACTAAAATATCTGAAATAATACACATTAAAAAACAAAGAACGCGTCTGCAAAAAAAATACTTATTTTATACTTTATTGTACACCATAAGTTACATTTAAAAAGGAAACTTAAAACTAAAAACACATACAATGGTCGGCCTTATTGCATTCTGCGATCTTTTACAAGCTACCAGGTATAGACGGTAATTGCTGGACACGGAGTCGTGAATGATTAGCTGAAAAGAGAAAAACGAGTACTAGTTATAATTTAATAATTTTTGTGAAGTTATTTAGGATGCACCAAATGAAGTATTGGTAGGTTTTTCTATAATTTTTGTTGCCCTGCCTGCAGCACCTCTTAATATTTAATGTCGATTTTATTATATTTCATTATTTCCTTGAATAAATATGTCAGAAAAAATATAATTAGTATGGTACATTCTAGATTATTTTACAGAATTTGTAAATTAATTATACTAAGTACTTGTTTTTCTCTATTTAGTTCAATATTTTTTAGCAGTCGGGTCTTTTATTTTTAGTAATTTGTTTTATTTCTGGGAAATATGAGCTAAGGAACCTTTAGCTTGACTTGTATTTGGCAGATTTTTAAGCAGGTATAAATTTACAATTACCACTTTCATTTTATTATTTACACAAAATACACCAAACATTTTCTATGCGCTGTTACAATAACGACCCATAATAATTTAAATGACTAATTTATTAATTTGAACACCAATTCAAACACGTCACCGTATATGACAACTAAATAGTTAACATTTCATATTTCACAATAATTCCTGTGATATCAAAACAAATAAATTGAAGTAAATAACAAGGCGCTAATTACAACGCGGGGTGCGTTATTTATTACAATGAAAATTCCGCGGGACACAAATACCTAACTTTATCAAAGCGAGCTCCATAGACGAGTATCCAAGTTTCGTTGGAAGTGAGTTTTCATTGTGTCTTCCCTGGATTAATACGTGAACTTCTCAAAGGGTTATCTAAGTTTTGGGGACCACGTTTCTATTAATTACCCAAGTTTCGGTTCGATCGATATTAATTAATTAAGAAGTGGAGTTAGTCTCTATCTCGCGAACATTTCCACACAATTTCAGTTTTATTTTAATTTATTTTACGGTACATTTCGATGGTGTTAAGTCTGTTGAGCGTGTGAGAGAATTTGTGAAACGTTTCGTGTTTTGCTACTGATAAGTTTTGTAGTTTGAAGTCACGCTATTGTTTCTGTCGGCGGGTTTATTTTATTTGTTACGTCGCTAAACTGTGTTTATGACTGCATTAATTATTTTGATAGCTGTAGTATGATATAAGTCCCTAAAGCATCTCTCTATCAATTATATTTGCTATTGGAGTATTTAGATCGGAATATGATCCAATACTGGTCGTAATTTCAAGGGATTCGAAGTGTTTCCCGGTAGACAGGTATTTCACAATAAGTCCAACAACTATTTGACGGCTCAACAAAAATAGCAACGTATTTAAAAATACAAAGTAACTTAACGCGCCGCACCCTAGTACATTATCATTACCAGTAATTACTGTGCAAGTACACGAACGCAATTAGTCATGCTTTGAAAAATCAAAGTTATTTTCTGCCAGCGTGAAACACTGAAACATGGCGGCACGCGAAAAAGTCCTCGGTTTGTGCCGCTTTACGCCACGAAAATTGTCCGACTCAACGAAACTTTCCAATTAAGCCATTACATAAATGACGGGTGACGTAACTTTGAATAAATATCGGTCTGAGTTGTTTTGCAGACTTTTAAAGTGCGGTGCCAGTTAATGTACGAGGTCGAACGTTTGTTACGGAGTCATGTGTAAATGGAGTACTCCAACTTATTTGTAAGCACACGTTTGGCGCCTATGCGTGTCACCTAGCGTGTATCAAGGAGATCTGTGGTGAAATTTTATGTAGACCGTTCGTGATATTTCGCTGCTCGCCAGGTGAATCGATATCCTATATACCTGTCGGTACATTTTCAGTCTCAGGAACCATGCGAATCTCGAACACATTACGTCATACTTCGTATTTCCGACCAGTAACAGTCGCATTACGTAACTAAGATGTTGGCCGGTGACACATTTTTCCTCCATTCCCTAACTCCTCTATGACGTAAGCTAAAACCGTTACACGAAGCGGAGTCGTGTCGTGAAGTTATCGCCTTCCTTGACTGTCTGCCATGTTCTGACTTTATTGACATAATCACTCTTTATTAATGCTGTAGGTGGGTAATAAACAAAGGTTTATATCTTCCGTACTACTTTATTTGAGCCTGAATATGGAGTAGATGGCTAGTAAATTTTATATGGACAAAACAACTTTCGGATGCTGATTTTATATTGTTTGTTGTTTATCAAAGGCTTCTTTGCAAACTGTTGATTCACCTACTTCTTTACTAAGTCTCAGAAATAGTTATTATCTCTAAAGTGATAGAAGATAGTTTTAAGAGTATAGTCACGTACAGAAATAACGTTATTCGTGATTTATGACGTATTAAAAAAAAACTACTTACTAGATCTCGTTGAAACCAATTTTCTGTGGTAGTTTACATGGTACTGTGCATCATATTTTTTTTTTAGTTTTATCATTCTCTTATTTTAGAAGTTACAGGGGGGGGGGACAAATTTACCACTTTGGAAGTGTCTCTCGCGCAAACTATTCAGTTTAGAAAAAAATGATATTAGAAACCTCAATATTATTTTTGAAGACCTATCCATAAATACCCCACACTTATGGGTTTGATGAAAAAAAAAAATAGTTTTAGTTTCAAGAATGGGGACCCCCAAAATTTATTGTTTTTTTTCTATTTTTGAGTGAAAATCTTAATGCGGTTCACAGAATACATCTACTTACCAAGTTTCAACAGCATAGTTCTTATAGTTTCGGAAAAAAGTGGCTGTGACATACGGACGGACAGACAGACAGACATGACGAATCTATAAGGGTGCCGTTTTTTGCCATTTGGCTACGGAACCCTAAAAATCAGAAGAAATTAAAGTTCTTTTAAAACGTTTGAACGCGCCAACTTTGTTTTCACACTATTGGGAGCAGACGTTGCAAGTTCAATAAAGAGCGTGTCACGTCAGTCCGTCTCTCGACCGACAAACGGACACGTAGGCAATAACATCGACTCAATTCCACAACTTAACAGACTGAAAAACAATGAAAAACCATCCTTCAGTGAAATAAATAAGAGTGAAGAGAGTCGCAAATAAAAATTGGTTTCAAAGTACCTGTGTTATGAGTTAGACATTTTGACAGCTAACGCAACTATAAGTAGGCAACTAGAGTAGTGAAATGGGTCTCCAATATTTGTTTCTTATATGCTTCTTATATGTCAGTGACGTCACGCGCAAAAGTGAGAAAATAAAGCGCTTATTTCTCTAGAAAATTAATTAAAAGTGGATCCGAGATGAGAATAGCCTGGATATGAAAGATAAATAATATAGTATCAGTCGTTTTCTTTTTGCAAGTCAAATGCATGTAAATTGCAAACTGGTTAATTAAATTTGTAATAGAAATTGTAAAGCATCGGCAATACAGTTTTAAAATTAATCACAACTCAGCAGATTTTATAATGTAAAACTACGGAGAATTGAATTAAACATGTTACTAGAATTTTCATTACTGGACCAAGCTGCAAATCAATAGTAGGTTATGTTTCATTTCAATAAAATAATTATGTTCTTCATCTATCTTTAACAATGTAAAAATGTATGTCTAAAGTGAAGTTTGTTAGTTTGTTGTTCGAATGAAATTTGGATGGAGCGAAATTGTGATCCTAAAAAAACCATCGAACCACGATCTCAAACGAATAACCCGGAATCGATCACAAAGCCCACCAAAGGTGAAATATGATAGAAAAAAACACGTCGCAGCAAAACACTCACGTTGAAGCTTTAAAATTCGTCCTTTTGTTTACGACGCAATGAATTTGGAAATTCAGACGGCTGCCTGAAAAGGTGGGTGTCGCTTTGTTCCGTTTGAATAATTCGGTGCCGCGGTGCCAAAGCTTTTAACGGAGTAATTCGCTTAAAACGAAACAGGTTAGGTGAGATTGATCAATGCAGCCCAAGCTCCGTCGCTAACGAAACTGAAGGACTTTTGAGGACAAGGTAAGCTTCTTGAACTTGAGCTGCTACAGCATTTCAAACTTGAAACATAGAATGGAGTGAGTATAAGGATCTCCGTTTATGGCGCTATGTAACTCCAGCCAAGGTTTCGATGGTATCCGAGTCAATGACTTAAAATACATATATACGGAAATTACCCCCGTTATAACGCATTTAATTAATACATGTATTGCCACGTCCTTGTACCCTGATCAACTTAAGGTCAGAATAGTGAGACCTATACATAAGAATGGTTCAATGAATGTTCTATACACAGATGTTAACAACAACAGGCCTATAACTATTTTATCATGTATTGATAAAATCATTGAGAGATATCTGGGACTAGGAATTAACTAATTCTTGAAATCTAATAATGTAATTAATGAGATACAATACGGGTTTCAAAAAAACAAAAATACCTCACAATTATTATCTTAATTTACTAATCAGGTCAACATGTTCTTGGACAATCGTGAACACGTACTTGTTGTCCTCATTGATTTTAGCAAAGCTTTTGATTGTTTAGAATATAAGACATTATTTAATAAGTTACAGCAAAATGGTATACGGGGTCCATTCCTGGAATGTTTTACAAACTACCACAAAAATCACTTCACGTCGGTGAATGAGAATGATTCCAACCAATAAAGGCACGACACAAGGTTCGATTCTCGGGCCGACCGAATACTTACTGTACGTGAACGACATGTGTAAAATTTTCACGGAGGACTCCGTGTACCAATTTGCTGACGAAACATGTTTGGTAGCTGCACACAGAGATATATGTGAGGTACAGAGAGTGATGCAGGGTAACTTTGACCTCTTATGTAAGTGGGCCCACGGCGTTGGTCTTGCTACTGTGACTGTTCCTAAATGACCCTAGGCTGGTAAAAAATTAGTTTTTTCTAAAATGACCTAGATTTAGTGTTAAAGTCGGCTCTTTTGATAAAAGAGGAACAACGCCCCGCCATCCGCGTTACTCAATGAACTTCGTACCATCGACTGGGTAATTCTCTTCCGACAAGAGAATTCCAATTATGGTTTTGTTTTGTTTTGGAATTCACAGTTATAATTATAACTTGGAAGTGGTTTAGAAGGATAAAATATAACTAAAGGGATTTAAACTAAATTGTTATAATTAACTAAAGCTTGTGTGAGAAACTCTTTACACTAATGTATAGAGTATTTAAATCAAAGACCGAATAATGGTCGCGGATAGTGAATATACATTCAAGGATTAATACAAAAACAAATAACTAAATTAGCAGAGAGTTTAACTGAGGAAGTAACTGGAGTTGATAATATCAACTCGCCTACAGACAGCCCTATAAGCGCCCATCCTGCCATCATTTCGTAGTGTAATAGCTGGTTATAAGAAATGATGAAACAAACTTCCAGCACACATTTTCTGTCTGATAGCCTTAAGGGCTATATAATTACAACATTAGTGAAGTATGAAATTAATTATACAAAGGGATTGCAAAGTGCATTATTTACCTAACGAAAGGGAGTTGGTAGGATCGCTACGCTTGCATTGATAAATACGTTTATTTGAATTACGTTAATGAGTTAATTGGCAATAGTCTAGATTCCCACCCAAGTGACATGAGACCGCTTTTCAGCAGCAGGTCCGTCGTAACGTGTACTACTCGGCCTAGACTGCATTTTCTAGTAAGAATCTGCTGCGGCTCCAAGAGTACAGGCTCCCTAAGCTCTAGCATGCCTTGCCCAGTCCTAAGACAGTGGTCAGTTTTGTGCCTATTTGCCTCTGCCATTTGAGCGAGACTTGAATGACAATGAATCACAACATGAATCACAATAAAACTCAGAAAAATGAAGCTATAAAATTCTTATTTATGAGAAAACTATACATGTGGACTTATACAATAATTACGCGTAGGAACTATAAAGCTACACCTATTAATCCAAGCTAAAAGTATCATACTTTTATGCTGTTTAGTTTTGCCAAAAACAATATACAAAAGTACCAAAGTATGAGCTCTGGTATTTTAAGATGTAAAAGGTGAAAAATGGTTTCTAATAAGAGCATATTGTGCAAACCCGACTCACGCACACGTTTACAATAATTACTCCTCGAAGTAAGAAGAACAATAACTTCAGTGTGGTTTAATAAGCATCTACATTGACAGTTCTACATTTCTTATCTGTAAAGGACAACACTATTTTCAACCGACTTCAGAAAAGAGGAGGTTCTCGATTTGACTGTATGCCTTTGGACGTTTGTTACGCGATTATTTCACCAAAAATTATGAACCGATTTTGATGATTCTTTTTTATTTGAAAGCTGGTGCTTCTCATGTGGTCCAATTATATTTAAATATGGTTAAGATCTCACGAGTAGTTTTTAAGTTATCCTTATTAAGAAGTATTTGTTAGGTTATGTAAGGTACCAAAACTAGGAAACTTTCTAACAAAAAATTTAAACGGACTTTTTCGGAAGTCGGTGGCAAAAACGAAAAATAAATAGTTACCAAAGACACCGACTTCCGAACAGAAATTTATTTTTCGCTTTGAAGTGTTTTATTTCGGCAGTCGGTTTAATTTTTTTGTTTAAAAGATTTTATATTATATTGCTTTTTACGCACTTTTATATTATACTTTTTTATATTATATTTTTTTAAATTATTATACGTTTTTCAGTCGGATCGCCACCAATATGTCCAACCATTTTCTCTCTTTAGCTAAATCTTATTTTCAATAAGAAAAAATAAGGATCTTGGGTATGAATTATGATAAACGGCCGCTTTCCGATGTCATCCTTAATTTATTTATCGTGGCTCTCCTGTGGGTAGATATTAATATTTATTTTCGTGATTTAGAGTTATAGAAAATAAATAAAAAGAGTGATATTTTTATTTATGGAATTTGATAACCAATAATTGTTATTCCCAAATTGGTTTTTTTTTGTTTTTCCAAATAATAAATTAATACCAATACGTGCTTGTATCGGGACGGGGCTCTATATGCAATGTAACTATTAAAAGGTACATGACAAAATATTCTCGTATACGAACTGTATTTGGTTACTAGTAATGAGTGTATTGAATACTCAAATGTCAAATTAAAACATAAACATGAGCCGCACCTAACTTTGAACTATTAGGTCCTTACCTATGAAATTGGTGTTTTGTCGTACTGGGCATTTTGTTCTCAAATATCTCCTCTTTGGTTTGGAATTCCAATTTTAAATTTATAAAGCTATTTACTCATGCTTTTGTGTTTGGAAATCCGTAATTCATTTGTTTTTCTCTTTTGGTTTTTCTTTGCGACAGTCAGTTTAAAAAATGGAAAACTTGAAATATCGCGTTATTTACGAGTACGTGTTCCATCGTGGCACCAGTGCTGCAGAAACGGCTCGAAGGATTAATGATGTATATGGCGACGGTGTCGCAAAAGAAAACACATTGCGTTTTTGGTTCCAATGTTTTCGTTCAGGAAATTTCAACCTGCAGAACAAGCCCCGTGGACGGCTGGAGACCAAAGTTGATAATTTGAAGGCTATTATGGAAGCGGATCCATCGCAAACCACATCCGAGTTAGCTGCAGGCTGTGGTGTTAGTGATAACACTGTTTTAATCCACTTGAAGCAAATTGGGAAGGTGAAAAAACTTGAAAACCTCATGAATTGAGTGTAGCAAACCGACAAACGTGCGTCGACTGCTGCGTTACATTACTCAACCGGCACAATAATGAAGGGATTTTAAATCGAATCATTACCTGTGATGAAAAGTCGATCCTGTACAATAATCGTAAACGCTCATCGCAATGGCTGAACCAACGCAAATCAGCCAAATCCTGCCCCAAGCGAAAATTGACTCAATAAAAATTACTTGTGAGTGTTTGGTGGACCAGTGCCAGTGTCGTTCACTACAGATTTCTTAAATCTGGCCAGACGATTACGGCGGATATCTATTGTCAGCAAATGCAAACCATGATGAAAAATCTAGCAGCTAAACAGCCGAGGTTGGTCAATCGCTTTAGGCTACTGCTACTTCAGGACATCGCTAGACCACACACTGCACAACAGACGGCTACCAAATTAGAGGAGCTTCAATTGGAATGTCTATGACATCGTCCGTACTCCCCGGACCTTGCTCCAACAGATTACATTTTTTTCGAAATTTGGATAACTTCTTGCAAGGCTTCGTCCAAATGGTTTTTTAGTAAAGGTATAATGAACTAACTATGAGATGGCTAAAGTGCATATATAGCAATGGTACTACTTTGATTAAATTAATATATTGTATTTAAAAAATAAAAACGACTTTATGTTCCTCCCTTACAAAACGACAATTTCATGTGTAATGACCAATTATGACATAACAAGCTATTATTATATTGTAATTACAAACTATATTTACTACCTAATAAGTTATTAAACCACGTTGTATTTTAGGGAAGAAAACATAAACAGGATCCGCATGTAAATATACTATTAAAGCACGTACAGTAGTTTTTCACAGACTGATTTAATAAAACAATGTAGGTACTCTTTACACATATTAGTACTCATAAGATAAACTAGATGGCGCTAGGCGTATGTAGGATTACTATCAAAGACTACCAATAAATACTGATTATTATGTTAGATACCTTACAACAACACCACCACTTAAAATAATAATTCAAAAAAAATAGACAAACATCTTATGTCATTGTTACACCCATCTTTTTAATAAAATAATAATGTTTTCTTTCACCCAAACTTTTAGTTAAAATATCAGCTGGCATTTCTGTTGTTTCTAAATATTTTAATTTAATTAATTTATTTGTTATTGCTTCCCTTATCAAATGATATTTAACATCAATATGTTTACTACGTCTATGATACACACTATTCTCAGAAAGTTTTTTAGCACTTTGACTATCATGAAACAATTTTATTGAAATATTTCCTCTGTCTATAATTTCAGACAAAAGTTTTTTTAAGAAAATAGCTTCCTTACTGGCTTCACAAATAGCCATGTATTCGGCCTCCGTACTGGATAAGGCAACGGTTTGCTGCTTCCTACTTTCGTGAGATACTACACAGCCTGAATAAACAATACAATAACCAGTATAAGATTTACGATCTAAATTGTCTGATGCCCAATCAGCGTCAGCATAACCAACTATGTCTAAACTATTTTTAATATACGTTAAACCATAAGACTTAGTACAACCCAAATACCTCAACACTCTTTTTGCATGTTTCCAATGTGTTACGGTGTTACAGTTTTTAAATTGACTTAAATAACTTACACAGTATGACATATCAGGTCTGGTCAGAACAAAGAGATACATTAAGCTGCCAATAAGCTGTTGGTAAGGAAATTTGGAAAGCACATTATCTCCTTTCTCAAGTTTCAAATTAGTCTCCATAGGGGTCTCTACAGTTTTACAATTTTCTAAGCCAAGTCTAAACAATAATTTATCTATAAATTTTTCCTGACTAACACAAATTTTATTTTGTTCGATCTTTACTTCCATACTTAGACACTGCCTCAGTTGACCTAGGTCTTTTAATTTAAATTTTATGCTTAGCACATTTTTTTAATGATCTACATCATTATCACAATTCGAAAAAATGAAAAAAACATCAACAAATAAAGCCACTAATGTTTTATAATTTTTTGTTGATTTTATAAACAAACAATGCTCATACAATGACTTCTTATAACCTAATTGCTGTAAACAATCATCAACTCGTTTATACCAAGCCCGCGCTGACTGTTTAAGTCCATATATGGCCTTTTTTAGTTTCAAGACTTTATTGGCTTTAGATTTACATTTAAAATGCTGAGGTAATTGCATGAAAACAGTTTCATCTAGATGACCATTTCCAAAAAGCTGTTGTTACATCTAAATGGGTTATGTTAAGGTTCTGGTCCGTTCTGGTCCTGTCATTACATCCTCATATGTAAGGAGACCGGCTTCATCCATATCCTCATTGCTCTGAAATATGTTACTATGCCCATACCTTTCTGGTGGCTTCCTAGTCCGTTTTTCCAATTTGGAAGTCATCGACTGCAGATTTTCTGACATATCAAGATTTGATTTACTGTCACTGAATTCATCTGAGCTGCTATCATCTGGTACATATATGTAACATAATCTGTCGTGCTGCCTATTGAATCACAAGTGAAATCTTCACTTGTCACAGTACATTCTTCTTAACTTGGAACAGTTTTTTTTTTCTTCTTCCACCACTGCTTGTATCATGTCTGAGTCCTTGATTTTCTCCATGACAACAACATCCCTGCTGGTGGTAATACCTTTTGTTTTCAAATTGTACAACTTGTAACCTTTGGTATTCTCTGCATATCCAATCAGGATATGTTCTTCAGCCTTCCTGTTCCATTTAGTCCTTTTTACTTTGGGGACATGGACCATCGCAGGACTGCAAAATATCCGAACATGGCTGAGATCTGGCTTTTTACCACTCCATAGCTCATAAGGTGTTTTTTGTAATCCTGAAGCCAAAGTTCGGTTTCGCAAGTAGACTGCAGTATTGACTGCTTCAGCCCAAAATTTTTTATCCAGGTCAGCTTCAAACAGAAGACACCGAGCTCTCTCCACCACTGTTCTGTTTAATCTCTCACACAGGCCGTTCTGTTCCGGAGTGTGGGGGTTTGATGTTTGATGCACAATACCATGTTTCTTTAAAAATTCATCAAATTCTAACGAACAAAACTCTCCACCATTGTCTGTTCTCAAAACCTTCAGTTTTCTGCCCGTCTGCGTTTCAACTAAAGTTTTAAACTCTTTGAAATGTTTGAAAACTTGATTCTTGGCCTTAAGAAAATAGACAAACGCCATTCTACTGTAATCATCTACGAAAAGCAGAAAATACTTTGATAGTCCAATAGAGATTTGTTCCATGGGTCCGAAAACATCAGCATGGGCAAGTTCCAGCACATTTTCACTACTTGTATCTTTGTGTGAAAATGGCAATCTGGACTGTTTACCTTCACAACAAGTGATGCACTTAGACATATAAATTTCAGCTTTATCCAAGTATGAAATCCCTTCCACAGCACCATTCTTCATAGCATTCAGATTTCTGCTGTAAATGTGTCCTAACCTTCGATGCCATACCTCACTAGTCACATTTGTTGCTGAGCACGCAAACAAACAATCTGACTTAATGTCCAATCTATATACTCCATTCACTAGGTTTGCTTTTCCTACCAGCACATTCTGTCGATTGCTTATGTAGCAAATGTCTTCTTCGAAGTTCACTTTGTTTCCATTACGAATCATTTGCCTTACTGATAATAAATTGGTTGACAAGTTAGGTACACATAATACATCATTAACTGGAATGTTAAACTCTGAATTATCAACTATGGTCGTAATCATTGTGTTTCCTGAGCACACAACAGGTATCTTTTCTTTATTTGCAACTACTATTTCCTTTACTTCGTGGTTAAACGACACATTCTGTAAGCAAATCTTATCTGTGATCATATGCGAGCTTGCACCTGAGTCCACGTACCAATTGGTTTTTTGAAAACTCCCATTTAAAAATATTGCACTAAATGCATTACATTCACATTTATTCTGTGTATTATTAGGGCACTTATTCATAAAATGACCGAGTTGTTTACATTTATAGCATCGGATTGTTTTGACATTGACAGAACTTGAAGTCGGCGGCGATGATATTTTTGACATATGTGCAGTGTTGCCATTTCTTAATTTGTTTGTGGTTTTACCATATGATTTCTTATGGTTTCGCTGCTGCCAACCTTTCGACAAAAATGCGTTATTTGTTCCGGAGCTGCCAACTTCTGAACTCATGTCCAGTAATTTCGACTTGATGACATCCGTGCTGATAACTAATCCAGAATGTTCGATGGCCATTATCATAGGAGCGAATTTGTCTGTTAGCCCCGCACAACAATAATGAGCCGATCCACTCATCAGTGATCTAAAAACCCGTACCTTTAAGTTTTTGTGCGGTATCGACCATTTGCGTAACATATGTTCCCATTGTTTCGCAGTCTTCTAGTCGAATAGATATTAGCTGACGAAGTAGACTGATGCGTCGCGTGAAGCCAGAGTCATCATACAGAGTCTTCAAATGCTTCCACACACCTTGTACTGTTTGCTCGTTTTTAATGTGAACATAAATTGATGAGTCGATCGTCATTATAAGCTTAGCTTTAGCTTTTCTATCATCCATGGAACTTGCACTTCCATCACTTGATGATTCTAGCTTATGAATATCAATACTATCCAACATCAAAAAGTTTTCAGCCGCAAACGCCCACTCGTCGTAATTTTCACGACCTTTTAATTTAGGCACGTTTACAATATAACTTCCAGCCATATAGGAATATCTTCTAACCGCACACGAGATAACTAATTGTCATTCACCATAAAAACTTTCTATAGGAACGATTGCCACTGTACTATATAGTTTATCGAGATACAGTTCACTGATAGTCCACGAGAAATAACTTAGAGCAAATAGAACTTCATTTTCAGTCTTGAAGTTCCATCGCACACTCCCCGAAATGTAACCCATAAAAACCGACTAGCAACTCGGCGTCGATGTTTGACGCGACCAGTGCATCGTTGCCAATAAGCCTCTTGGCCCGTACTATCCAAGTAAAAATGTAAAAGCTTAATAACGTCACTGAGTGCATTGTGAAATGAACCTACTTTGTAAGTCGTTGTAACTCAATCAGGAAACTTGTTTCAGCAATAAAGTGATAATTGTTTTCGCAAAACAAGTTTCCATGTCATGTCAACAATTTAAAATGTAGCGTAAGATGTTTCCGGTTACGACATGCCAGTACAATCTTCAACATCTTTATGAGATATCCATTTTGTCGGTAAATACATAAAATACGAAAAGGACTTGTTTACTGAATCCTCATGTTTATTACAATTCATACGGTGATGTTTTCTACGGAAACCTGAATTCCAATAGCATTAGTAAAATTACTTACCGGTTTATTCAGATTTCAAATCGACATGAATAGGTACTTACTACTTGTAGATTTACGATTTTATTTATATAGTTTGTAAAGAACCAGTATCTACATAGAAACGACTATTACTGTTCAAACTATGATGAATATTTGATGACCATTCATCCTTAGACGAATAATCAAATATGTATTTAGAAAAATGTATTTTGTGGTTGAGACACATTTGGATACATATTTGAATAGATAATCTCAAACAATTTGATGATGCATACATTCGAATCGAGTTCTATGAATGATTATTTTATACGGACGCCTCAGGAAATTTACCGAAATTACACGTCACAAGAGCAAATTCCGTACATCTTTAGTTGACGAATTCATTATAAATTCAAAGTTAAAATTGCTGCCTCAAGCTACAACTCATCAGCGTTAAAAACTTTTTGAGAATAGCACTCCGTTTTATGTAGCATACGTCAGACGTCGTCGACGCCTTCCGTTAGTTTAATTAGAACCAAGAGCCTAATTCCCTGAAGAGTGCGTTTAATGACATCAATGAAAAACTTAAAGAAGCGAAAAACACGCTATCTATCCACAAACATTGAAGCCATTGTGAATTTTTCATTGGTGTCCCACTTAAGAGAGGTCGGAGGAAAAAATGTGTGGTTTACATTGCTTTTTTGTTTTGGTGAGATCTTGGCAGCTTACCCCGTCTTCACTTTTCAGTTGGTGTAGAAATGTCAAGTAATTTTATCTTCAGAAAGGATGCAGTGCTTGACCAAATAAATAACTTCAGTCCGGGTTGAAAATTATTGACCAAACTTTTATGGGCTAAACGAAATTAAAGCATTGTTTGTTTAAAAGTGTAGGTACCTTTCCAGTCTAGGGTGGCACGCAAAAGATTTGGACACCAAAATATGGATATTAATCATTAATAATTGATTTAAAGGAAGTAGTGTATGAATCTGTAATGAAATATCTAGTTATGTTATTAAACTCACGCTCGTTTTTATTATAGCCCTGTCTAAAAAGCACAAGTTTCATTACCCACTTATTCATGATTATGAGTGACAAAAAACATTTGAGAAGGTAATAAATAATAAATTGAGCAATTTTGTTGTTATTAAACTGTTACTTTACAATGACATGCAATTAATTAATAACCAGACGATAATAACTGAAAAACCTCCACTTCCAAACCGTTTACAAATTCATATCTAATTACGGAAAAACGGTATAAAATAAAATGGCATTTCTTTGTGGCACTAACTTTTTTACCGCTTGGTGGTATTAATAATTCACGGCATATTGCTTCCAGCCGTTTGCCGTTATTAAGGCATCTTAACTATTGGTTGGGGCCTTGCCGTCTGCGTTTAAGTTAATAGCTCTATTACTTCAATGAGCGACTGCATGCATGCGAATCACAACAACTTTATAATTAAGCTCGACTGACAAACTAAGGGGTAGTTTCGTTGTACGTGAGTGCGTGTAATAGTGTATTTGTACGGCAAGGCATAGTTTGAACCGGCTTCACTTTGTTGTTTGCAACGTTCCACCTTGACTTTTTATTTTGATCTGAGTTTTGGTACCGTAAAGTGGGTTTTTTGAGACTCCAGGGGCTGTTCAGAACTTTTGTAATAAAATAATTGGTCGAATAGGTATTAAGAATGAAGGAGTGGACCATACAGAAAGAGTTTTAAATTCTGTTTAAACAATGCCTGCCCCTTTTGAAGCCATGCGTAGTTTAAAAAAAAAAAAACAAGAAATTAGAGTAACAAAGCAACTTATAAACTATTCCTGATATCTTTAGTTTAGGATATAATACAATGCATTTCAAACTGATAAGATTTTCAAGTCGTATCCATTGTTGCGATACGGGGCTGTATGTACTATGTTATGCTAACAATGTTGTTACGACTTCAGCTGCATACAAGCTTGAGAGCACTACGCTTAAGTAGCTCAGCGTGTGGTATTCTGAGTTAGCTACATTGTATAAGGCTGTTAGTGTTAATATTTTATCCGGCATTTGAACAGTATTTTATCAGGAAAATGTAAAATTACAAATAAGATCTACATGAAGAGGTTTGGGCGTTGCTTGCAGAGAAGCTGACAAAAGTTAATAAGTGGTAAATAAAGAAACAACTTCATGGAAATTTCTTTATCTGCCACTTATTTATATGGAAATTCTGTTATACCATAATCCTCCTTGATTTAATCCATACCTAATTCCCTAATTGCCACGAAAATTCAAATTTTCTGAGTGTTTTCCTTTTGTTTTCTTCTTGAATTAAGTTATCTACAGCATCTTCATTAAAATAAAAAATCATCACACCAACTTACTTGAATACCTTCCAAAATCAATCCACTCACCAAAGTTAGGTGATACGAAAGCTTAGGGACACCAGGCTCCGCAATAGATCAAAGTGCAAAAGTATCCGAGGAGCATTACTCTTTCCTGTCAGCCATACCTTTGGGAATTGTCCCACAATGAATAGGAAATTGGTTTTCCGCTGTAATAATGTCAATCAATGTTTTCCACAACTATGTTGGTACTGAATTATTTGCCTTCTTCTTGAAGTAATCCACTGCCAATCCGTTAATAATAAAACAATAGTCACCCAAACTTACTTTAAATCCATCTGAAATCAATCCACTCACAAACGCCAGGTGAGACGAAAGCGTAGGGACACAGCTAAAGATCCGCTATAGATCAAAGTGCAAAAGTATCCGAGGAGCATTACTCTTTCCCGTCAGCCACACCGTTGGGACTCGTCGCACAATGCACGCCATCGTCTCTCGGTATCCACTCAATTTTAGTTTCTTTGTGACACCTTTGGCCTTCCAGTGACAGTTCACCACTTATTTTACGTTTTGAAATGAAGTTTTTGTTCGTTGGTATGTGACGAAAATGTCTTGTGCCAAGTAGGACATGAGAGAGACAATTTGGGACATGAGCAAGAAGATGAATTTTGATTTATGTGAACTATAAAATAGGTGACTTATAAATTCCTACAAAGGACTTTACTACTTTAAGGTTTATATCAATTTCTTTTGATCTACCTATAGGATGATATGATACTCGTATTGCTCAGTATATTCTTCTAATATCTAATATATTTCAATCAAATTAGCTTCAGCTTTAGAAGTATAAATGAGTTAGTGAAAATCGTTTTTTATGGTCAATGTACTTACTGGCACTAATACACACAAGTCTATTAAGATAATCTTCTTCTTATTCAGTGCCTTCATTTCTGGAAGTCGTGCTTGTCTTGGAACGCTTTGATGGAGTCACTAACGAACTGCTTCCACACGACTCTGTCTTCTGCTCTTCTCAGGGCAGTGCTCACCGTAAGTACCGTAATTGCTGCTTTCTGTTCCGCGAGTAGGTGTAGGTCCGAGCGGTGTTTTACCATCCACCTTTCCCACCACAACTAGTTTTTCGAGGTTGTCTGGCTATCTCCGAGCGATATGGCCAAAATAACTCAGGACTCACTGGTAGCATATCGTCTAGAGTCTGGTTTTGATGTTCAGCTAGTGAATGGGAATTATTCCGAGACTTATATATTAAGATAATAAGTACAAAAAAAGAAAAAAATTAGCCTATTCACGATACTAAAAAGGATTCTCACTATAAGCAAAATTTTTAAGCCCTAAAAGTAACGTTATGAAAGTAATAAAAGGTATTTGATCGTTAAATATTCGTAAGTAAAAGCTCGTGAATAGCTTGATTACAGATTTTATGAGGCAAAATTCGAGTTCGAATATTCCACTAGACCGATCTTATATATATTCAATAATAATAAATTGGCCTCTGTATATGGTTGTAGAAATAAGTTCAAACTAATATAATGGAGAGGTAAAATTGTTTGTATGTAGAAAGTCACCTCTGAAACTATTGATCCGATTGCGAACCTTCGTTCAGTGATAGAAAATTAGAATATATCTAAGCGTTTAAAGCTACTTTGGCAGGAAAAATACAAGTATCCTGTGGGACTTTGATAGACCACGTGAGCGAAGAACTATTGATCCTATCGCGAAAATTCGTTCAGTGATAGAGAATTATAATGTTACATAGCGTGTTCGGGTTATTCACCGAACAATAATAAACATGTCAGCATAATTGCGACATCGCGCGCTATGCCCTGAATATTTTATGTATTACCTAAGTAAAATAGTCAGTACGCTTTCGGATAGCATATCGGGCGCGACTCAACCTCATCTCATTCACCTCATTAGTTTTAATAGTTATCCCAGTTAAGTTACTGAAATATACCTATCTTTATAATCTTTAATCCTAGTTTATATTTATCTCACCCCAACCCCGAACATTGGTCCTTCGAGCCATCGGAGCGGGATCATTACGCGCGCATCTACTAACTGTGCTGTGTGAGTGTCTCGCTTGGAATTTGTTACCAGACCCTGGTAAACAGAACTGATCGGATTTACTTTCCGAAAAGTTCATCATCCTGCTGATCCTGATTGAACCTGGTTTATACGAAAGCATCGCGTCATCTCATTGCGCTGCTACTCCAGGTTTGTTCTTGCAGCCATCGCAAGGACATTTGATCTCCAAAGAAGCCTTCAGCACAAGTAAGGTCTCTTTTATATCTTAAAAATGTCGGAAATGGATGACATTTTAGCAACCCAACAGCAACTAATCGAAGCCGTAGATAAGCTCTTCACCAACTTCAAGAAGGATGGTGCAGAGCGCAAGACCGCAGAATACTTACGTCGTCGATTAGCTGTATTGGAACAATACTTTACAGAGTTCCATAATAATCACATGACTTTGATATCTTTTGGTGATCAATCTCATACATATTTCAGTACTGACCAATACGATCAAATGAAGGAGAAATATAACAACATTAAGACTATTATACAAAGCTATAACCCTCTCGCAAACAGACCGCAAACCCGGGAATTGAAACCTCCTTCGTTCCAACCTACTGCGGAATCTCAAACCTCGAACCTCGCATCCCACGCTGCTTCTAAAACCCCTGCTCTTGAAGAGAGTAAAGCTGAAACTCTCTTCAAAAAGCAAGCTACCAATTTTAAGGCTTTCTTGAGAACTTCTTCCAATATCAACCTTGATCTCGTCACGGAAAAATGGGAATTTGAAGATATCCTGAAGACTATACAATCCCGTTGGGCGGCTATTGACTCGCTTCATTGGGAGCTGGACAACGAGTATGGCGGATCAAACCCCAAATACGAAGAGCAATTCACCCATTACGAGGAGTATTATAACAAAATAAAGAAAGACATCAATAAGAAAATGTGGTCCGTTGCGCATATTGAAAAATCTACTCCCAAAATGGAGATAGTCACCTTTGATGGAAACTACAATAAGTGGATTTCGTTCAAAGACCTTTTTACCGAAGCAGTGCACAACAACCCCTCTTTGTCAAATGCACAAAAGATGCAGTTTCTAAAGAGTAAGATCAAAGGTGAGCCCGAAAAATTGATCCAACATCTCCAAATAAGCTCCAACAATTATCCCGTATGCTGGAATATCCTCAATCATCGTTATAATAATAAACGACTGATCTTTACATCTTATCTTAACAATCTCATGAATATCCCCGCAAACCAGCATCAATCATCAAATCATATAAAACGCATTCACGACACTACATATGAGAGCGTGAATGCTATCAGGAATCTGGGAGTCGATGTGTCTTCCTGGGACCCATTCCTGGTATGTTTATTGTCTCAAAAATTGGATGCAGATACATACGAGGATTACCTACAAGCCTTAAAAGCCCCGCGAGAGTTGCCCGTCTTGGAAGATTTCCTTAATTTTTTGGAAACTAAATTTATGATGCTGGAAACTTCACGTAAGAAGATTGAGAATTCCACGCAGAAAACACCCCCATCGCAATACAACAACAATAATAAACCATCATTTTCAAAGGGTTCCAATTACAAACGAAATTATAATAATCCTATAAAGAATTACTCAACAAACCAAGTTTCGCAATCGTCAAAGTCCAAACGCAAAATTAACTATCGCAAGCAATGCCCTATTTGCGACTCCAATGATCATCGAATTCATGCATGTCTAAAGTTATTGGAATTGCAACCTAATGAACGAAAAAATGCTATTGATAACTTGAAACTTTGCATCAATTGTTTACATTATCACGAAGGCAAAAAATGCCTTTCCGAAATAAGGTGCAAAGAATGCAATAAGGAACACAATACCATTTTGCATGAATCTTTTACGTCACATCGATCAGGGTCAAATGCAGCCACGATTACGAAATCGCCTACTCAGCAGCAAGAAACTAACACAGTTGCATCGCTTCGTAGAGAACCCTCAGAAATATTGCTTGCCACAGCAATAATTAACGTACAAGCAGTGGACGGATCTTACCATAAAATGAGAGTTCTTTTAGATCAAGGGTCACAGACATCCATTATTAGGGAAAGCGCAGCTCAGTTGTTAAGACTACCGCGACGGAAATGTAACGGCTATATCTCTGGAATAGGCAATAAGGAAAACAACTGCAAGGGCATGATTACCATCAAATGTTCGTCGCTGGTTAGCGATTTCACCTTTGAAACGGACGTTTATATAATGAATAGACTCATAAATAACTTACCCAGCTGTACCTTGCCTAAGCCAGACTGGCCTACTCTGAACCAAATAACTCTTGCAGATCCCGAATTTTACAAAAGTAGGCCTATTGATATCTTATTTGGGGCAGATATCTATTCCACTATCCTTATGGACGGTATCTGTCGATCAGAAGGTGTGTTGCCCATTGCCCAACAAACCCAGTTGGGATGGATCTTAAGCGGCAACTACAAAACGTACCATTGCAATGTGACCCTAAATAATATCGAAGATATGCAGCAATTTTGGGAAGTGGAGGACATACATGAACCTCTAGCAATATCAGAAGAAGATCAAAATTGCATCGAATTTTACCAAACTTCGACCTCCAGACGGGCAGATGGAAGCTACGTCGTTAAAATACCCTTCAAAGAAGATTTTGAGAACAATTTAGGCGAGTCGAAAACAAAATCGATTGCTCAATTTTTCCAAATAGAGCGGAAATTAAGTAAGCAACCAGCTCTGGCATGTGACTATAAAATGTTTATTTCTGAATACTTAGAGCTCGGACATATGACACCCGTTGCGCCACACGTACAGCCGGACTGCTACTTGTCGCACCATTGCGTCCAACGATCTGAGTCATCAACTACCAAATTGCGTGTCGTCTTTAATGCCTCGGCAAAAACCTCGAGCGGATACAGCCTCAATGATCTCATGTGCCGAGGACCCAATTTACAACAAGACCTTCAGAGCCTTATCTTAAAATGGAGACAATTTAGATACGCTTTTACAGCAGATATAGAAAAAATGTTTCGCAAAATCTGGCTACATCCCGATGACCAGAAATATCAGAAAATTATCTGGCGAAACCATCAATCTCAACCTTTAAAAGAATACCAGTTAGCGACAGTTACCTATGGCACTAAAGCCGCACCATTTTTGGCCATGATGACACTGAAGCAACTGGCCATCGATGAAACGCCAAACTATCCACAAAGTTGCGCTCCTGACATCTTAGAACACTCGTTTTACATGGATGATCTCATGCATGGTGAACACTCAGCGACAGCAGCTAAACAGCTCAAAGCAGAGATGATCAGCCTCCTCAAATCAGGCGGATTTAATCTCAGAAAATGGCGATCAAACTTGCCGGAATTAATAGATAGTTCAGATGCACTTCAAAAGGAAGACTTTGACTTTAAGCAACCGGAATCAACCAAAACATTAGGTCTTCGGTGGGAACCCAAAAATGATCAATTCATTTTTCATCCTATAGAATTTATCTCCAGAAACATCCTTACAAAAAGACAATTCCTATCTCAAATATCTAAAATTTTTGACCCCTTGGGCTGGTTAGCACCAGTCACAATAAAACTTAAGATCTTGTTCCAAGAATTATGGAAATCTGACCTGGGTTGGGACAACCCTGTCCCTCAAGAAATCGCGTCAGAGTGGAATACTATTAAAGCCGATCTATCTCATATATCTCGATTTAAAATACCACGTTGGATTCAAACCCAGGCAAAGGATATCATCGAACTCCATGGCTTTTGCGACGCTAGCACAAAAGCATACGCATGCGTCGTGTATTGCAAAATACAGAGAGAAAATGAAACTCATGTGACCCTTATTGCAGGGAAATCAAAAGTAATACCGCTGAAAAAACCACAATCGATACCGCGTCTGGAACTCAGCGGCGCTCTCTTGTTGTCAAAACTTATGAGAAAAATCATCTCATCCCTATCGAGCTACAAGGTGCATGTTTATGGTTGGATTGATTCAACGGCTGTTCTAGGTTGGTTAAGTGGTGAACCGGAGAAATGGAAACCCTTTGTTGCGAATCGAGTGAGGCTAATTACTGAATTAATCCCTAAAGATAACTGGAGTTACGTAAAATCCAAAGAAAACCCCGCAGATTGCGCAAGCCGCGGTTTACCTGCTGCTCAATTAGCCTATTATTCACTGTGGTGGCAAGGGCCCGACTGGTTACCACAATATAAGCCTACAGAATCTCATAATATGCCGATTTATACGAGCATTACAAACGCAGAACTCAGAAAGAAAGAGGCAGTAAATACGGTCATTTTTAACCCCGAAAATTCAATAATCAATCAACTATTACCAAAATATAGCACTTTAAGGAAAGTTACCCGAGTATTAGCTTACATCAACAAGTTCATCGACATTGTTGCTTACAAGAAAAAACGCACAAGTTTTCTTACTCTGCAAAATATAAAGACAGCAAGAGAAATGGTAATTAAGCACGTCCAAAACGAATATTTCTACGAAGAAATATCACGGCTGAAAAGGAATGAACCACTAAATAAGAAAAGCCAGATTCTTAATCTCAATCCCATACTAGACAATAATCAAATGCTCCGTGTCGGTGGCAGACTTAAACATTCGAATCTTGATCCAGAAATGAAGCATCCTATCATAATCCCGAATCAATCGAAACTGGCAGATCTAATCATAGATGAATCCCACGAACTTGTATTTCATGGTGGAGTAAAAATGACTACTGGATTTATAAGACACAAATACTGGATTCTTGGTGGAAATAGAGCCACAAAGAAACGAATAAGAATGTGTGTCAAATGTAAAAGAAACAATCCAATACTACAACATCAAATCATGGGTGACCTACCTCCAGCACGATTGATTCCTAACAGACCTTTTTACCACACAGGAATAGATTACACCGGACACATCCTTATTAAGGCCAACAAAGGCCGTGGCATTAAAACCAGTAAAGGATATGTCGCAGTTTTTGTTTGTATGGTGACCAAAGCCATACATTTAGAAATTGTCTCAGATCTCACAGCGTCAGCATTTATTGCCGCGCTTCGTCGAATGTCGGCTAGAAGGGGAGTTCCAGGGCACATCTATAGTGATCAAGGAACCAACTTCATAGGAGCCAACAAAATTTTAAAACAAGAGCTTGCCGAAATCTCCTATATCTTGTCGGACCAAGAAGTAACCTCGACAATCGCTGAAATGAATATTGAGTGGCACTTTAACGCTCCATCATGGCCATCTGCTGGCGGACTCTGGGAAGCTGCAGTGAAGAGCCTAAAACATCATCTCAAGCGGGTCGTGGGTGAGCAAAAATTAACCTACGAGGAATATATTACCCTACTAACCCAACTCGAGGCTTGTTTGAACTCCAGACCACTGTGCCCTCTGACAGAAGACCCTGAGGATTTGGATTTTTTGACCCCGGCTCACTTCTTAGCAAGTGGCCCCAGCTTAACGATTTTCGAAACAGAGCATGACCTCAGAACACGGTGGCACTTGACGCAAAAAATCTATCAAGATATATGGGATAAGTGGAAGACTGACTACCTCTCGCAGCTTTCTACGAGAGTCAAATGGCGACAGCAACAAAGGAATCTCAATCTTAATGACATCGTTATTATAAAGGACGACAACCTTCCACCAGGAAAATGGAGTCTAGGTCGCGTAATAGCGCTGCATCCTGGAAGTGACGGACACATAAGGGTCGTCACACTTAAAACCAAAAATGGGGTCTTAAAACGCCCAGTTGTAAAACTGTCCTTACTGCCAACAAATAAAAATGATCAAGATCCAAATGGCCCAAAGGTTGATAATAAACTGCCAGCGGCGAAGAAAAAACGTCCTATCTCATTTTCAGCAATGGTTTTATCTTTGACATTATTTATGCTGACACTAATAAACACCACTCAAGCATCCTATAACTTCACCCCGCTGACAAACAATAGTGTATACTTTGACAAAGTATCTAATATGCACTTAATTAGAGATGATTGGCACTTAATAGTCTATTATGACACAAACCCATATCAAGAAGGAATGGCGGCACTAACAAAGTATATCAAGTACCTTGAAACCTTATGCTCAACGATTAGAACACAAACACCTTGCGACGGCGTCATGTTACAACTCGAGCACGAGTTCGAAGAAATCAAACATTACGATAATATTGTCATGATAAATGACTCGTTTATGACTAATAAGAAACGCCGGCGACGCGGCTTGCTAGACGGGGTAGGCTACGTTGCAAATAGTTTATTCGGAGTATTGGACCAACGATTTGCAGAAAAATATGAGAAGGATATTGACCTTTTAAAGCATAATGAAAACCACTTATACAACCTCTGGAAAAACCAAACGTCGGTCGTAGAAGCTGAATTTAATTTAATGAAAAGGATTGAGAATACTATAAACAAACATCACAAAATAATAAATCAAAGGCTTAATTCTCTCCAAGATTCTTATAAAAATCTCGCTCAGCAAGTGCAAAACATAACCATCGTCACTGACTTCATAACCTCGACTTTCACTGCCAACAACTTGTTGTATACCCTTCGACGAATCCAGGACTCAATTTTAGATACAGTAACTGATATTTATAGTGGAAAATTAGATTTTCACTTGATATCGCCGAAACAACTCAGATCTGAGCTAAACATAATATCAGCACAAATATCTGGAGACTTGGTAGTTCCTGTCGACAACTTTAATCTTAAAGATCTGTACAGCTTGCTCAAAGTAAGAGCCAAATACTCTGGCAAATACCTAATAATAGAAATAAAAATACCCCTGATTGAAAGAGATATTTACGAGGTATTTAATCTTATCCCGGTTCCACGCATTGTGAAAGATAACAGGATGATGAAGGTCGAAACTATCTCTGAATTAGCAGCCATCAACATGAGAAAGGATTCTTATTTAACTATCACAGACACGGATCTGCAGTCATGCGTATTACAAAACCCTGTGACTATTCTGTGTCATATCAGAAAGCCTATTCACCACATGAAAGATGATCATAGTCTATGCGAGACGATCCCAGGCACAAGAACTTGTAAAACTAAAACTACCCCGTGCAAGGATGACTGGAGAGAGTTAACATCAGAAAACAAGTATTATTATTTATGCTGCAATGAATGTAACGTCAAACTTCTATGTGAAAATCAAGTTGAGGCAGTTAGGTTATCAGATGCTGGTCTGTTGCGTGTTGGGGAAGGCTGTCTAGCAAAAACAGAAAATTTTATGGTGTACTCAAACAAAAGATTGTCTAGTAAAATTAGTACGACGAGAAATATTATCTCACCTGAAATATCACCAATTAATCACATAATAAATATCACTATGCCAGAAATCTCATATGAGCATAATCCCAATAACTCAGATGACCTCAGGCAATTTGAAGCCATTAAGAGAAGTCTTGAGATCATGAAGCAGAGTGAACCTTTGAGCACTAATATCTCCTACCACGACGTCCACCAGTATACCGCTATATATCTCATCATATTGGGCATCTTGTTATTGGTGGCAGCTTACTGTTTTAAACGTTGGCGTCAAAGGCAACGTAAAGGAAATCGCTCCACTTCTGCAGCAGAGCGGTCTACAGCCCCTGCGGCAACTGCGGTGCCATCTCCACACACCGTTGCTGATAGTGTTGTGATTGAGTGTAGTGAAATTAGGGAAAATGGGCAATCTAGTAGTAAACCAGTGAAAAGTGATCCTAAGCGACTAGCGCTATCTAGTGAGTGCTTACAAAAAAAGGAAGATAGAGGTTCTTCACCGATCTTTCGCGTGTTCTCTCTTCCTGATTTACACTGTAGCGACTCTGTTTAATTTGTAAGGTTACCTTAATCTCACCTACTAACATAACTCACCCTACATAACTATTTTAGTATTAGTTGAACATTGTTTTCACCTTGTTAGTATTAATTTCATTACCCATGTAACCTACCTACTAACCTCATCCTTTTCTCCCTCGGGAGCATGTTCGGGTTATTCACCGAACAATAATAAACATGTCAGCATAATTGCGACATCGCGCGCTATGCCCTGAATATTTTATGTATTACCTAAGTAAAATAGTCAGTACGCTTTCGGATAGCATATCGGGCGCGACTCAACCTCATCTCATTCACCTCATTAGTTTTAATAGTTATCCCAGTTAAGTTACTGAAATATACCTATCTTTATAATCTTTAATCCTAGTTTATATTTATCTCACCCCAACCCCGAACATAGCGTTTAAAGATACTTTGGCAGCATGTTTGGCAGTAACAATGCAAGTATCCTGTAAGGCTTTGATAGCCCACGTGAGCGAAGCCGCAATTTACGAATATTCACATAGAAAACATTTTTTATAAAATTATTATGTTTTTATTCTATTGTAAGCTACCTTTTTATTTTACGATGCCGTGTACTACCCACTTAAGGAAAAGCAGCCTCGTCTCATGCGTGGGTCGTAAGATGTCTACGACAAAGGGCATTTTACCCTGGAGACATCTTTGCCATGCTCTTTTCTTTCAGTGTTGTATCAAACTCCTCAAGGTACGTACCAATTTGAGAAAAATATTCGTATTTGTTTCTTCATATTAGTAAACATTCGTAATAAATATTTGAGTTCAGAAAATTGAATAGTGAAATGGCTTCTGAAAGTTTTGCTTAAATCGAGAGCGACGAAAATAAATAGGCAATCTATCAAGTTTCTATTTGCGGAATCAAGTGAATTATTTAGGGCTCTAATTATAAATAGGTTGACCTTCAAGATATTCCTAAGTTGAAAAACTTTTATTTTATTGCAGATTCCGTGAAATACAGTTTAAAGCAGTTTTTCAAAGCCTCACTCCAAGAACATAGATAGATTTTCTTCGGAAGAGTCTCTTGACTTCTGAATATATTTGGGCCTGCAATCACGGGCTCAATATGTTTATATAGAACCCGTGATTACGGGCCAAAATATACACGGCGTACTCGTTTCCAGGTTTTATTTTTATAAAACCTGGAAATAGAGTAAGCCGTGACAGGTAAACAGATGGATTCACTAGAAAATACATTTAGAACCAAATCAAGTAACCTTTGCCAAGAAACGCTTCATTTTTCGAACTCTCTAAGTTCTATATCACCTTACAATAAGTTGAAAGCGTTGAAAAGACTCGGAACATGGACGTGTCTTTCAGTAAAATGTGTTAAAGCTGTTATAGCACTGAAGGAAGCTAGCTTTAAATGAACAGCTTGTTCGGAGATTACCCTGAACCGGAACCTGAGTATTAAGGGAGTTTCTTGTAAATTACTTGATATTGCTGAGCTATTTGAAATACTAACTGAAATACATTATTTTTTTACAAACTCTTTATACAACAGAGTAGGACAGTAAACACAGGTATATTACACTGAATATCAACACGATACACTGAATTTAAAGACAAACCTAATTTCATGTCTTTCTCATAACAGTTTTGATTAAGTAAATGATACAATTTTCTTGAATGAAGCTAAGAAAATTAACGTTTTTCATAAATTTTGGCATAAGAATGGAAACATTGTTACCAAAAATGTAATAAAGTCTTTAGCTGAAGTCTAATTAATATGGAAATCACAAATTTTATACACGCATTAGCACTAGAAATATTCTAATTCTAACATTTATAAATATGAATTACAAATGCAAATTACAGCAGTATTACAAGTATTCTGACAGGACTCATAAAAAAGTTGGCACACTGTGAACTTTCCCTTTGCATATTCATGGAGCAAACTCACTCGGAAGTTTTTGGTGAGAAATTATGATAATAATTTTATGCTAACTCCATCCGTCTTGGCGCTTTCATAAATTATGAGTTGTATCGGAGTAGGTGCATGCGGTTTGTCGCACTCTCACCCCGAATTCTGAACAGACTTAACTCACGTAATGAAAGATTAAGTTCATCTGAAACTTGAAATTAATTTTGGCAATTCCACCCTTTGAACTCTTTGAATTGTTCGGCATTATTGCTGAAATAAAATGAAAAACGACTTAGTCTGTTACTGCGTTGGAGCTTAATTACTAACACCTTCTCAGAAACGCTTCGGACTACAAATTGATATTCAAAAAATGTCTCGCTATGAATTAATTTTGTACATTATTGTTGAGACGTTCAAATTTTATAATGGAATACCTGTTAAGTGATGAGAATTTTCAGCTACAATAATCAAACTTTAAATTATCAAACAAAATATAGATGCTTGAAAGTGTAAAACTTTTTTTTTTTTTTTTTTCTTTTTTAAACGTTGCCCCACACTAGGAATTTCTTCCTGTATCGTGGGTGCGTTTACAAACATATAAACTCACATACACAACACCCAGAGCCGGAACAACTATTTGTAGGTCATTACAAATATTTGTTCCGTGCAGGAATCGAACCCGCGACACGCAGCACAGCAGTCAATCGCTCAACCACTGCGCCAACCGTGCGCCAAAAACGCAGCAGCTGAGTGTATCCTGTTCTCATAACTATGTGCTAACAGCTTCGCTATTACTCTTAAGTGATTTTTGAATAAGGAATTTCTCGATTTGTGTTGAACAATAAACTAAATAGCGAATTAATTATCCGCTATCATGTGATGCTAGTGTACATGTACGTTCACATTGTGGTACCATTCAGTCCAATTTCTCTAAAGGCGAACTCGAATTTGCCTAAGCCTCTTGGGGTATTCACGCTGTGGCGGGCTAAACAAAAGACGGCATATAGGAAGATTTATGAACAATTCACGACGCAATGATATGGGGCATCTATTCAAATCCTCCTCTGAATTTGGGGGCAGGTACTCGTATCAAGGTGATGTATGCCCGCGATACAGCACAATGGGCTCGTAGGTAATTTAGTTCGCTCGTTTTCACTGAATTTAATTTTTAATGGGATATAGGAAGTGCCTTATTGTGTATTTACAGCTTTATTGTTTCAATTGTTTGTATCAATTTTACAAAATTATTTTATTTGATTTAGTAACTTGTAGGTGTAAAATCATTGTTTCTAAAGCTTACTTTCTTACACAATTTATAATTAATTAACAGCCATCTTTGAAAGTAATTAAAACAAGGTTGTTCTTGATTAAGTTTAAGGTCGACTTAGAGAAAATACCTACAACCTTGGCTGAAACTTGAAAGGTTTGCTGTAATGAACAGACAATTTGTAATACAGTACACAACTATTAATAACACCCGCCAGTAATGTTTATTACACCACGGGGCACGCGATACAGTGATTCCACTAAAAGCATCTCGACATAGGTAGGCCTCTTACAAAACTCTCCCTGGGAATGAAACACACATTTTCTATTGAGAAATATTTTATTCACTCAGCGTAGTCCTGAATAGTGTTTCGAATGGTTCAAAGAAATATTTTTCGGAAGGTATTCGGTGCAGAGCATTAAATATTCACGGCAATATGCCACGCTCGCGTTCCAAAATAACTTATGCAAATATACGTAAGTTTCTATGTTTTGGAATGTTGAGTTAAATGTTACAAAAGTAGGTGCGAAAAAAGTGTAATGGCGTAGTTTCGTCAAGTCTCAGGTGTCCTTTTTGCGTCGCTTTTAGACACATTATGTAATGAATACCTGTATGTAGTCATGTTTTTGTCTCTCACCAGCCCTATTTATATCCATAGGGTGTGTCACCATTACGTTTAATATTAACGGGGCGCTCCGCAAGCTTGGACAGTTTCAGAACTGGTAAAAGGATAGTAACCATAGGGTTGCTATGTTTTATTGCAGTCCGAGACACACAATGAAAAAGTTTTATCGAAAGTTAAATTTGTTTCGGCGCGTTTCGTTTACTCGCTGTCCAATCGTGCACAGTGCAACTATGGGGTAGACGTTTATTTTTCAATAAAACTGGGAGTTGTCTCGGGAAAAAACGAGAGGTTTGGCTACAGGGTAAAAGGTTATTCGGTAAAAAGAATATTGGGTTCTCTCATGCTATTCAAGTATCACTGAAAGGTCCTTTTTCAAGCTAAGTACATTAGCGGGACCCTTTTAACTTGGCGTTTGTTTGTCTAGTCACGTCGCCGCTGAATGTAAATAACAAACACAATTTATGTAGGGCCAAAGTGATTAATTAAATTACCATAAATCTAATTTATCTCCTTGACCTTTTACTTCAGACACTTAACTTTATTGTTTGTTGCCTAGATGCTATTTTTTATATTTTTTTTATATTTGGGAAAACAGAGAATTACCCATTTTATATAATATCATATATTGTACACAGTATGCTCTAAGTAAATATACAATCCACTACATTTCCACAAGTTACTAGCTTTTATTAGATACAGTTTGTTAAAATTAAATTAAAACAATATATACCAACAATAGTTTTTTTGTTATCTTAGAATCTAACGGTTAAAACATACTAAAATAATACATAATAATTAAAAATTAAAATTTTGAGCAAGGCGCATAATAATTTGTCTTTTTATTTATTTTCTGCAAATACATCGATATCGTTACCATTATTATTGTAAGCTTGAACCAATCTCCGGAGTGGCGTTCTCTCTCCTGCATTTGTACGACAGGGAGTTGAAGCAGTAGTAACAGTGGATAAGAGCGTGCCTCTCATCTCATTACTGTTTCTTTTTTTTATTATTATTTATAGGCTCGCGCTTGACCACTATCTCATCTGTTCTAGGTACAATATGGCATATTTTACTTATCAATTCAGAGCAATCAATATTATTATGTACAATTCCTTGGAGTAACAAGCGTCTAGCATTAGCTGTGCTAGACGGATAATGATACTAGGAAATTCCACGGTTTTGCCTATATTCTATATGGTAGATAAGTTTTCTCATGTATGTATATACATGAGAAAAACAAAACATATCTTAAACTTATATAAGTAGCTTAGACAGACGAATTCACCTTCCTGATAACGCTAAACAATTTAAATTGCCAATCCTCGTCGCATCGCATTGCATATGAACGTACTTGCAATTTCACTTAGTTTTTAAAAATCGCTTATCCGTGTGATATAAATCGAATTGCGTCAAACCTTCAGGTAGATTGCTTATTTAATAATAATAATAAGATCTTCAACGTACTTCCGGGATTGCCCTGATAGCCGTGGCATATCTCTCAACGCCACATGTATCGCCGTATATGATGGTCCCTTGGCACTACGTCACTAAAGTGCTAGCGACTGATTATGGGGAGGCCCATAAGTTGAGTGTGCAAGTCATCCTATGCCATTTTATAGCCGTGTGGGTCAACAGTGGTCAGGCAGGTGCCAATAGTCCTTCTATAGTTCTAGGTAACCGATCCACGAAACCTCCCAAACTCAAAGCCCAATGTGTTTTGTCTCTATATTCTACAATAGTCCTGCACCATCCAGGGATTCAGATTGGATGACGTAATAATACACGCGGGTGTCCGCCAAGGCTGCCTCCTGTCGCCGCTCCTCTTCCAAGTCATTATTGACGGAATTGATAACAGGCACCGCGGCATAGATTGGGGATTATCCAACGTCTTGGAAGACTTGGATTAATGAAGATGCCGATGACCTCACACATACCATAACCAAGCAAGCTTTGCACTGGAATCCTCAAGGGAAAAGAAAGCGTGGCCGTCCCCGTCAAACATAGCGTCACACCGTGTTGGCAGAAGCGACGAGCATCGTAATGACATGGAGCGAGGTGAAGCGTTAAGCTGAAGACCGATTGCAATGGAGAACATCTGTGGATGCCCTCTGCCCCATCTAGGAGTTTTAAGACATTAAGTGCCGATTTCACCAATGAAACTAATCGCGATTAGTTCAACTAAACTCAGTTTATGCAAATACAGCGTTCTGATTGGTTGAGATCGCTGAGAAGCTACCAATCATAAGTGTATTTTCTTAAACTGAGTTTAGTTCAACTATCGCTAGTTCTTGTGTGTTCTTTCGTAGTGCATACAGGGATAATCGCTGCTTGGAGTCACATTTCATCCTACATGCCTAACAAGGCCTCTTCGAGTTAGTTTCGGCCCCTGGTACGCCTTTCTTGGTCCGGAACCTTAAGGTCCCGAGAATCTAAAAAATAATAATATATATACCCAATAATATCGAATTTCATGTCACCAAAAACAATTCCAAGAAAACTGTTTAGCAGGACAAGAAAAAGAAAATCGCAACATCGAAAAACTTGTACATTTCGATTTAATTCCCGATTTTTAGAAAACACATTCCAGTTGATCGTTAAGAATAAGTCTATTCGAGCAAAAACTGATGTACCAATAAATTTAGACTGTCATATACAAATATTACTACTATTATAAACGTGAAAGTTTGTGAATGTAGATGGATGGATGTTTATTACTCTTAAGGACTTTGATGAAACTTTAGATAAATATAGCTTTTACATAAGAATAACACTTAGGCTATAATTAATATAGATAATGGGAGAAGTACTTATACAGCAGCAACTAGTACAAAAGTTGTTTTTTGGAATCAAAATTTAATTAACTATTTATTTTTCGGTGGATTATTATACTTTTCTACGTACATTACTTCGTAAAAGCCTGGATTTATCTAAACCTGGTTCGTTCCCTTATAATGATATTTTGATGTCGGGTATCAGAGCTCAAATCCCATAATCGCCTTACTTTTTAAGATCAGGTTGTTTAATTCAAAAGTAGATTTATATTGCATTAGGCCGCAATCTTAAAGCGATTTTATTTTTATTGACGTTGAAGAAGTTAATGTATTTTTATATTGTAATATAAAAATACATAAACTTCTTTCAGTATTTTTAGGTACCTATATTCTTAGGAAGATCAGTCGTTAGATATAAATGACTGAATGATTTTAACTGCATCCAATTGGACTGGCAGACGAAATCAACACAGTCCCAACTGAGGCTGGGCAGATGATGATGATGAGACATAATTGACCAAAAACGATAACCATTTTAAAGCTTTTTTTACATAACTAGCTATGCCCGCGGTTTCGCTCCCGTCAACTGCCTACCCTACCCTACTTACCAATTTACCTACCTACCCTACTTACCATGCTACCTACTCTACCAACCTACCAATTTTTTTTCTAATGTCATTCTTCCGAGGAGAATCTTAACATCGCCATACAGAAATTGACGTCAAATGCACAACGCCATCTATAGAATATGGACACTGTCCGAGTATCTCAATTTTTTTTAATATTTTACTTCTGCAACATTTTAAATTCATTTAACTTTTGATAGAGTGAACCGATTGCAATGAAACAAAAACTAAGTAATACTTCAAGTTACTCAAATTTTATGTACAAAAGTTATCAGGCAGTGGATTCAAATATTTATTTGCTGTACCATAGCTGGCCAAATAGTTTATATAATTACTTAAGTAAAAATGTAAAAGCTTTATTAACCTCGCTGAGTGCACTGTGAAATTAACCTACTATGTAAGTCGTTGTAACTCAATCAGGAAACTTGATTTCCAGGTACCAATAAAGTGTTAATTGTTTTCGCAAAACAAGTTCCCATGTCGTGTTAACAATCCATACATGCCAGTACAATCTTCAACATCTTTATGAGATCTCCTTTTTGTCGGTAAATACATAAAATACGAAAAAGACTTGTTTACTGAACCCTCATTTTTATTACAATTCATACGGTCATGTTTTCTATTGATGCCTAGATTCCAATAGCATTAGTAAAAGTACTTACCGGTTTATTCAGATTTCATATCGACGTGAATCGGTACTTACTGCTCGTAGATGTACGATTTTATTTATAGAGTTTGTAAAGCACCATTATCTACATAGAAACGACTATTATTGTTCAAACTATGATGAATATTTGATGACCATTCATCCTTAGACGAATAATCAAATATGTATTTAGAAAAATGTTTTTTGTGGTTGATACACATTTGAATACATATTTGAATAGATAATCTCAAACAATTTGTTAATGCATAACTTCGAATCGAGTTCTATGAATGTTTATTTCATATGGACGCCTCAGGCAATTTACCGAAATTACACGTCACAAGAGCAAATTCCGTACATATTTAGTTGACGAATTCATTATAAATTCAAAGTTAAAATTGCTGCCTCGAGCTACAACTCATCAGCGCTAAAAAAAATGTATGAATGGCACTCCGTTTTTTGAAGCATACGTCAGGCGTAGTCGACGCCTCTGTTAGTTTAATAAGTACCACGAGCCTAATTCCCTGAAGAGTGCGTTTAATGATCTCAATGAAAAACTTAAAGAAGCGAAGAACACGCTGTCTACCCACAAACTTAGAAGCCATTGTGAATTTTTCCTTGGTGTCCCACTTAAGAAAGGTCGGAGGAAAAATTGTGTGGTTTACTTTGTTTTTTTGGTGAGATCTTGGCAGCTTACCGTCTTCACTTTTCAGTCGGTGTAGAAATGTCAAGCAATTTTATCTTCAGGAAGGATGCAGTGCTTGACCAAATAAATAACTTCTGTCCGGGTTGAAAATTATTGACCAAACTTGTATGGGCTATAATGAAAAAAAAGCATTATTTTCTTTAAATTTGCCTGCGTGCCATCCTAGACATTTCCGGTCTAGGGTGGCACTCAGAAGATTTGGACTGCATAACACAGTTTTCTTTTTTTTTAATTGAGTTAAAGAAAGTGGTGTATGAATCTGTAAAGAAATATCTAGTTATATTACTCGTTTAGTAATAGTACTGTCTGGAAAGAACCAGTTTCTTGAACTACTTGTTCACGATTCATCATCATCATCATCATATCAGCCGAAAGACGTCCACTGCTGGACATAGGCCTCCCCCAAGTGTCGCCACATTGACCGGTCCCGTGCGTCCCGCATCCAGCGAATCCCCGCAACCTTCACCAGGTCATCGGTCCACCTGGTGGGAGGCCTTCCAACGCATCGTCTTCCGGTTCGCGGTCGCCACTCCAGAACTTTTCTGCCCCATCGGCCATCCGTTCTGCGAGCAATGTGCCCTGCCCACTGCCACTTAAGTTTGGCAATTCTTCGGGCTATGTCGGTAACCCTGGTTCTCTTGCGGATCTCTACATTTCTGATTCGATCACGGAAGGATACTCCGAGCATAGCCCTCTCCATTGCACTTTGCGTGACTATAAGCTTTCTGATGAGGCCCATTGTGAGCGACCACGTCTCAGAGCCATTGGTCATCACTCATCACTCATCACACATGTCATCACTGGCAACACACACTGGTCATAGACCTTCGTCTTTAGACACTGTGGTAAGTTGGACGAGAAGACACCGCGCAATTTCCCGAACGCTGCCCAGCCGAGTCGGATTCGACGGTTGACCTCTTTCTCGAAGTTGGCCCTACCCAACTGGATCGTTTGTCCCAGGTAGACATAATCTTCCACAACTTCGAGTGTAGAGTCTCCAACCTTGATAGGAGTGGGTGTTACATGGGCATTCAACATAATCTTGGTTTTGTCCATGTTCATTTTAAGACCCACTCTTTTGGAAGCTCTACTGAGGTCATCGAGCATTATACTGAGGTCCTCCATGGTCTCAGCCATGACCACTATATCGTCGGCAAACCGAAGGTGAGTGATGTACTCGCCATTGACGTTGATGCCTAGCCCTCTCCAGTCCAGAACCTTGAAGATATCCTCCAGTGCAGCGGTGAACAGCGTCGGAGATATGACGTCTCCCTGTCTCACACCTCGCTGCAGAAAGATTGGTTCCGAGGCCTGATCCTGAAGTCGGACTGACATGGTGGCGTTTTTGTACAAACACTTCAACACCTCGATGTACCGGTAGTCGATTTGGCACCGTTGGAGAGACTGCAGTACAGCCCAAGTCTCGATTGAATCGAAGGCTTTCTCGTAGTCCACAAACGCTAAACAGAGAGGCAGGTTATACTCTTCGGTCTTCTGTATAACCTGCCGCAGCGTATGTATGTGGTCTACGGTGCTAAAGCCTTTTCGGAATCCGGCTTGTTCGGGAGGCTGGAAATCGTCAAACCTGCGCGCGAGACGATTCGTGATGACTCTTGAAAACAGCTTGTAGACATGGCTAAGAAGTGAGATGGGCCTATAGTTCTTCAACAGGGCATTGTCACCCTTCTTGAAAAAGAGTACCACCACACCCCTGCACCATGCCTGTGGCGTTTTCCCCTCGAGTATGACGGCACCAAACAGCTTCTGAAGGGCCTTAAGTATTGGTTTACTACCCGCCTTCAGGAGTTCGGCCGTAATGCCGTCATCACCCGGTGCCTTGATATTCTTAAGCTGTTTAAGAGCCATCCTAATCTCGTACAGGCTGACGTCCGGTATGTCTTCGGTATAGTGACGGGTCAATCTAGCTCTAGGGTCTTTTACTAGATTCGCGACGGGTTTACTGGTTGACGTGTACAACTGCCCAAAGAATTTCTCGATCTCCCTCAGAAGCTCCGGTTTGGCGGATATGATCCTGCCATCGTCGGTCTTTAGTTTCGTGAGCTGGCTCTGCCCAATAGACAGATCTCTTGCAAAGACCTTGGAGCCCTTATTCCGCTCAATTGCGTCTTTAATACGCTCAGTATTATAGCGGCGGAGGTCGCTTTTCAAGGACTTTGAGATCCGTCTATTAAGCTGCCGGTATTTCAACGCATCGTCTGAAGACTGCAGGATTAGTAGGTAATACATTGAGCAACTTTATTGTTATTAAACTGTTATTTTTTAATAACATGCAATTAATTAAGTACCACTTTAATAACCAGACGATAATAACTAAAAAACCTCCACTTCCAAACCGTTTAAAAAATAATACCTTATTACGGCACAACGGTTCAAAATAAAATGGCATTTCTTTGTGGCACTAACTTCTTTACTGCTTGGAGGCATAAATAATTCATGGCATATTGCTTCCAGCCGTTTGCCGTTATTAAGGCATTTTAACTATTGGCTGGGGCCTTCCCGTCTGTGTTTAAATTAATAGCTCTATTACTTCAATGAGCGACTGCATGCATGCGAATCAAACAACTTTATAATACTGTACAGAAGTTGCTTGTGTAATCAAAAGTTTATTGTGAGTTTCATGGTGGTTGGGGAAAGGATATATTAATTAGAAAAGTCATTGTGCTGTTTTCCTCTAATTTCCCTCTTTAAACTATGTTTTGTGAAGCATAATAAAACATATAAAGCTGTCATATTCTATGTATGTCTCGTTTGAGCGTGGCAATAGAGGTTATTTCACATTACCTGATATTTTAAAACGATAAAGTATTGTATCATTTTGCAATAGAAAAAAATGTTGAGGATCACATCAAATATTGAGTCAGACCGATTTCATAATCTTAATTATAATTTTTGGTGTTAAGAATGTAGTGGGGCCATCCAGAAAGAGTTAGATTCTGTTTAAACAATGCCCTTTCGAATGCATGCTTGGTTAAAAAAAACTCAAGGAATTTGACTAACAAAGCAACATGTAACTTATAAACTATTCCTTATCTCTTTAGTTTAGGATATAATACAATGCATTTCAAACTGATGAGATTTTCAAGTCGTATCCATTCATAAATCATAAATCATTTATTTCTTTGCAAACATGGGTAATTGATACATAGATGTTCTTTTTTACATCCATTCCATTCCATTGTTGCAATACGGGGCTCTATGTACTATGTCATGCTAACAATGTTGTTACGACTTAAGCTGCATACAAGCTTGAGAGCACTACGCTTAAGTAGCTCAGCTTGTGGTATTCTAAGTTAGCTACAATATACAAGGCTGTTGTTTGGTGTTAATATTTTATCCGGAATTGGAACAGTATTTTATCAGGAAAATGTAAAATTACAAATAAGATCCACATGAAGAGGTTTTGGCGTTGCTTGCAGAGAAGCTGACAAAAGTTAATAAGTAGTAAATAAAGAAACAACTTCATGGAAATTTCTTTATCTGCCACTTATTTATATGAAAATTCTGTTATACCAAAATCTTCATTGATTTAATCCATACCTAATTACCACGGAAATACAAATTTTTTGAGTGTTTTCCTTTTGTTTTCTTCTTGAATTAAGTAATCTACAGCATCTGCATTAAAAATAAAACAATCATCAGAACAACTTACTTGAATACCTTCCAAAATCAATCCACTCGCCAACGTTAGGTGAGACGAAAGCTTAGGGACACCGGCAGGCTTATTACGTATGAAACAGCAATTAACAATATTTGCGCTGAGATTGTACAATCATCGCGCGAATATCGCTTTACGTCAAAAAATTGGAAAGCTTATTTTTGCGAAATAATTGCTCTTCAATCGCGAATCCACATTATATATGAGCTATAGCCGCACCATAATAATTTTACGACAGCACTGCTAACAATAAAAATCTTTTAACTGAAATGAGCATTTATCGCAAGGTAATCGCGATAATTTCGTATTACGTATGGTTTTTGACAGCAGAGCGACAGCGATCGGCGAGCAAATGTGGCTGTCAATTTGCGATTACTTTTTCCCTTGTTGTTGGTCGATTGCCAATCGCTCGCTGATGGCTGAGTAGGTACAGAAGTTTTTGAGTTTTGGCGGCTTTTTAGTGTGTTATTTTGTGGCTACTTTAATTATCTGCAAATTAGAATAATAATATAAAAATAAATATTGAAATAACAAATTCCTAGTCAATATTGTAAATTTAAATGACAAATTGGTGTAGTTTGGATTCTCTTATGTCTACGCAACTGGACTATTTGTTATATTATTGAAACAGAAGTGATCACGGTGAAGTGGAGGATTTTTTATACTGTAGTTTTGGCTACCTCAGCGAAGCTTATTTGGTTACTACTAAATACTTACAAACACATGAGTTTTTTTTTTTTATATGGCAAACACCGATGTCGACTTTTCTGCCAATGTCTAAATTAAATTTGAAAAATATTTTTACGTTTCATAGCTCAAATACGAGGAAATGTAGTCTATTAAGTGATGTTCTAATGCGTTATCGATTCGATTTCTTAAAACAATCGACAATTCGAAGAAATTTTAATTGATTTTACACATTGACATTTATGTAAATAAAATGCAAATATCAAATTTTCACTGCCATATTTACTTTACACAAATACTTTACATCTGCGAATATTAATTTATCGGAATATTGGAGCTAAATAGAAGTTTAATTGACTATTGTAAAAACACAGCCTCCACGAAGTGTTGCTCTTTCATAAGCTGGTTAATTCATCAAACGATACATTTTATAAATCATCGGACAGTTACAATAGCTTCTGTTAAAAGTGACTGTAAAAAAAAAGACTTGACTTAAAGGCCTCAGTAGCTAGGTCAATAAATTGATCGCGCAATAATTGTACAATTATTGCTACTTGCTATTCCTTACGTAATAAGCCCGCGGGATCCGCAAAAGATCAAAATGCAAAATTATCCGAGGAGCATTACTCTTTCCTGTCAGCCATACCGTTGGGCATTGTTCCACAATGAATAGGACATTTGTTTTCCACTGTTATGAACGTCCATCAATGTTTTCCACAACTATGTTGGTACTTAATCTCTAAGCGTTTTTCATTTGCTTTCTTCTTGAAATAGATTTCCACTGCAAATCCGTTAGTAATAAAACAATAGTCACCCCTCCCAACTTACTTTAAATCCATCTGAAATCAATCCACTCACAAACGCCAGGTGAGACAAAAGCGTAGGGACACAGCCAAAAATCCGCTATAGATCAAAGTGCAAAAGTATCCGAAGAGCATTACTCTTTCCTGTCAGCCACACCGTTGGGACTCATCGCACAATGCACGCCATCGTCTCCCGGGATCCACTCAATTTTAGTTTCTTTGTGACACACTTGGCCTTGCAGTGACAGATCATTACTTATTTTACGTTTTGAAATGAAATTTTTGTTCGTTGGTATGTGACGAAAATGTCTTGCGCCAAGTTAGTAATTTGGGACATGAGCATGAAGATGAATTTTGGTTTATGTCAATTTCTATTGATCTAAATACATAATGATATGATATTAATCAGTATATTCTTCAAACAAATATTTTTCTTTCTTTCTTTTAATATCATATATATTTTAATCAAATTAGATTCAGCCTTAGAAGTATAAATGAGATATTGAAAATATTTTTTTTTTGATCAATGGCACTAATATACTCAATTCTATCATTGTATTTACTTAAGTCTGTTAAGATAACCTTTTTTAATCATTGTCTTCATTTCTGAAGGTCGTGCCTATCTTGGAGCACTTTGAAGGAGTCACTGATGAAATACTTCCACGTCATTCTATCTTCTGGTCTTCTCAGGGCAGTAGTCACCTAGAGTCCTGTAATCGCTCTTACATGGTCTGACCTGCGAATAGGTGAGGTGAGGTTTTATAACAAGACCCTCTATAATTGCCAACTTTATCTGATACTCAAGGGTTTGCTGTAAAAGAACTGTACACGTACTTTATTATTACATTTATGTGATGTTGTTTTTGGTGTACATTAAAGAAATAGGAATAAGACCAATAAAAAAAAAATCTATGACGATACTAAAAAGGATTCTCACTAAAAGCAAAATATATAAGCGCTAAAAGTAACGTTATGAAAGTAATAAAAGGTATTTGATCGTTAACTAAGTAAAAGCTCGTGAATAGTTTGATAACAGATTTTACGAGTCGAAATTCGAGTTCGAATATTCCATTAGACCGATCTTGTATGTATGCAATAATAATACATTGGCATCTGTAAATGGTTGTAGAAATAAGTTCAAACTAATATAATGGAGAGGTAAACTTATCTGTAAGTAAAAAGTCACATGTGAAACTATTGATCCAATTGAAAAAATTCATTATAAAATTCATTAATTAATAGAAAATTACAATATAACTGAGCGGTTAAAGCTACATTGACAGGAAATATTCAAGTATTCTGTGGGACTTTGAAAGAACACGTGAGCGAAGAACTATTGATCCGATTGCAAAAAATCGTTCAGTGATAGAAAATTACAATATTACTGAGCGTTTAAAGCTACTTTGGCATAAAATATTCAAGTATTCTGTGGGGCTTTGATAGACCACGTGAGCGAAGCAGCAAGTTACGAGTATTTACCTACAAACAACATTTTTAATGAAATTTTTATGTTTTTTATTCTATTGTAAGTTACCTTTTTATTTTTCGATGCCGTGTATACTCCACTTGAGAAAAGGCAGCCTCGTCTCATGCGTGGGTCGTAAGATATCTACGACAAAGGGCGTTTTAGCCTGGAGACATCTTTGCCATGCTCTTTTCTTTCAGTGTTGTATCAAACCCCTAAAGGAACATACCAATTTGAGAAAAATATTCGTATTTGTTTCTTCAGTTTAGTAAACATTCGTCGTAATAAATATTTGGGTTCAGAAAATTGAATAGTGAAATGGCTTCTGAAAGTTTTGCTTAAATCGAGAGCGATGAAATTAAACAGGTACACTATAAAGTTTCTATTTGCGGCATCAAATGAAATATTTAGGGCTCGAATTATAAATAGGTTGACCTTCAAGATATTCCTAAGTTGAAAACAGATTCCGTGAATTACAGTTTAAAGCAGTTTTTCAAAGCCTCACTCCAAGAACATTCGGAAAACTCTCTTGACTTCTGAATATATTTGGGCCTGTAATCGCGGGCACAATATGTTTATATAGAACCCGTGATTACGGGACCAAATATACACGGCGTACTCGTTTCCAGGTTTTATGTTTATAAAACGTGGAAATACGAGAACGTCGTGACAGGTAAACAGATGGATTCATTAGAAAATATATTTAGAACCAAATCAAGTAACCTTTTCCAAGAAACGCTTCATTTTTCTAACTCTTTAAGTTCTTTATCACCTTTCAATAAGTTGAAAGCGTTGAAGAGACTCGGAACATCGACGTGTCTTTCAGTTAAATGTGTTAAAGCTGTTATAGCACTGAACGAAGCTAGCTTTAAATGAACAGCTTGTTCGGAGATTACTGGAACCTGAGTGTTAACTTGTAAATTACTTGATATTGCTTAACTATTTCAAATACTAATTGAAGTACATTTTTTTTTACTGGCTCTTTCTATGGCAGAATGGGGCAGTAAACACAGGTATAATACACTGAATATCAAACAGGCTTTTTTTATAACAACCTAATTAGGTTAACTTCTAATTAATCTTATAAATACAAGGCTACTACAACGGTTCATCAGACCAACCTTATTTCATGTCTGACACATTTCAGTTTTGATTAAATAAATGATACAATCTTCTTGAATGTAGCTATGAAAATTAACGCTTTTCATAACTTTTGGCATAAGAATTGAAACATTGTTACGAAAAATGTAATAAAGTCTTTAGCTGAAGGCTAATTAATATGGAAATCGCAAATTTAAATACTTGCATTAGCACCCAAAATATTCTAATTAATACCTTTTTAAATATGAAATACAAATGCAAATTACAGCAGTATTACAAGTATTCTGACAGGACTCATAAAAAAGTTGGCACACTGTGAACTTTCCCTTTGCATATTCTTGGAGCAAACTCACTCGGAAGTTTTTGGTGAGAAATTATGATAATAATTTTATGCTAACTTCACTCGTCTGGGCGCTTTCATAAATTATGAGTTGTATTGGAATAGGTGCATGCGGTTTGTCGCACTCTCACCCCGAATTCTGAATAGACTTAACTCACGTGATGAAAGATTAAGTTCATCGGAAATTCGAAATTCATTTTGGCAATTCCACCCTTTGAACTCTTCGAATCGTTCAGAATTACTGCTGAAATTAAAACGACTTAGACTGTTACTGGATAGAAGCTTAATTAATAACGCCTTCTCAGAAATGCTTCGGACTACAAATTGATATTCAACAAATGTCTCGCTATGAATTAATTTTGAATATTGTTTTTGAGACGTTCAAATTGTATAATGGAATACCTGTTAAGTGATGAGAATTTTGAGCTAAAATAATCAAACTATAAATTAGTAAACATAATATAGATGCTTGAGAGTCACAACAGTATCGTGAGACTAAAGTGTTAAACGCAGCAGCTCAGCGTATCTTGTTCTCCTAACTATGTGCAAACAGCTTCGCTAATACTCTCAAGTGATTTCTGAATAAGGAATTTCTCGAACCGTGTTAAACAATAAACTAAAGAGCGAATTAATTTTCCGCTATCATGTGATGCTAGTGTACATGTAAGTACACATTGTGGTACTATTTCGTCTAATTTCTCTAAAGGCGAACTCGAATTTGCCTAAGCTTCATGGAGTATTCACGCTGGCGGGCTAAACAAAAGACGACATACAGGAAGATTTATGAACAATTCACGACGCAATGATATGGGGTATCTATTCAAATCCTCCTCTGAATTCGGGGGCAGGTACTCGTATCAAGATGATGTATGCCCACGATACAGTACAATGGGCTCGTAGATAATTAAGTTCGCTCGTTTTCACTGAATTGAATTTTTATGGGATATACGATGTGCCTTATTGTGTATTTACAGCTTTAGTGTTTCAATTGTTTGTATCAATTTTACAAAATATTTTTTATTTCATTTAGTAACCTGTAGGTATAAAATCATTGTTTCAAAAGCTTACTTTCTTACACAATTTATAATTAAATAACAATCGTCTTTGAAAGTAATTAAAGCAAGGTTGTTCTTGATTAAGTTTAAGGTCAACTTAGAGAAAATACCTACAAACTTGGCTGAAACATGAAAGGTTTGCTGTAATGAACAGACAATTTGTAATAAGGTACACAACTATTAATAACACCCGCCAGTAATGTTTATTACACGGGGCACGCGATACAGTGATTCCACTAAAAGCATCTCGACATAGGTAGGCCTCTTACAAAACTCTCCCTGGGAATGAAACACGCATTTTCTATTGAGAAATATTTTATTCACTCAGCGTAGTCCTGAATAGTGTTTCGTATGGTTCAAAGAAATATTTTTCGGAAGGTATTCGGTGCAGATCATTAAATATTCACGGCAATATGCCGCGCTCGCGTTCCAAAATAACTTATGCAAATATACGTAAGTTTCTATGTTTTAGAATGTTGAGTTAAATGTTACAAAAGTAGGTGCGAAAAAAGTGTAATGGCGTAGTTTCGTCAAGTCTCAGGTGTCCTTTTTGCGTCGCTTTTAGACACATAATGTAATGAATACCTGTATGTAGACATATTTTCGTCTCTCACCAGCCCTATTTATATCCAAAGGGTGTGTCACCATTACGTTTAATATTAACGGGGCGCTCCGCCAGCTTGGACAGTTTCAGAATTGGTAAAAGGATAGTAACCATAGGGTTGCTATGTTTTATTTCAGTCCGGGACACACACTGAAAAAGTTTTATTGAAAGTTAAATTTGTTTCGGCGCGTTTCGTATACTCGCTGTCCAATCGTGCACAGTGCAACTATGGGTCCCGGCTGTCTATGTAGACGTTTATTTTTTCAATAAAACTGGGAGTTGTCTCGGGAAAAACGAGAGGTTTGGCTACAGGGTAAAAGGTTATTTGTTAAAAAGAATATTGGGTTCTCTCATGCTATTCAAGTATCACTGAAAGGTCCTTTTTAAAGCTAAGTACATTAGCGGGACCCTTTTAACTTGGCGTTTGTTTGTCTAGTCACATCACCGCTGAACATAAATAATTAACACAATTTATGTAGGGCCAAAGTGTAAAACCTAAGTAATTAATTATATTACCATAAATCTAATTTATCTCCTTGACCTTTTATCAGACGCTTAACATTATTGTTTAATGCGAATAATAAAATAAATTTAAAAGGAAAAATAAATAAAAAATAAAATAAAAATGGAATCTAGTTCCATTTTTATTTTATTTGGGAAAACAAACAAACGTTCATTGTATTTTATATCTAGGAAATTCAAGCAAGGCGCTTAATTTGTTTTTTTTTTTTATTTATGTTTGGATAGGGCAAATACATCGATATCGTTAACATTATTATTGTAAGCTTGAACCAATCTCCGGAGTGGTGCTCTCTCTCCTGCATGTGTACGATAGGGATGTAGCAAACAGTGAATAAGAGCGTGCCTCTCGTCTCATTACTGTTCTAGGTACAAAATAGCATATTTTACTTATCAATTCAGTGCAATCAAACTTATTATGTACAAGTTCATGAAGTATCATTCCCTGGAGTAGCAAGCGTCTAGCATTAGTTCTGTTAGACGGATAATTATACCAGCCAAGTTTGCAGTTTTCCCTATATTCTATATGGTTGATATGTTATGATTTTCTCATATATGTGTATAAGTACCTAAGCAATTTTTTTTATAGTCTGAAAATTTCGCTTTTGTTTTCACATTAGTAGCAAATCGATACGTCTATTATATTCTTTTACTAAGTAAATAAGTACTTACACTAAATTGATAGATAACAAGGCTGATAAAATAAAATGACAAGAAGATATCATAATGTTATTACAATTTATTTGAGTAATAAACACGCAAATAAAATGTTATTTCTTTGAAGTAGTGAGAGTAATAACTTGTAATATAAATATTTTTACTTAAATCTTTGACAGTCGTTATAATAGTCAACTTGCATATAAATATGACACTAGTGACACTCTTGCCAACAAGTGTTACAGTGTTACCCAGTTTTTGGGTTGTGCATAAGACGCTCCAAATAAAATACTGGTATACATCAGGTTAAGCAGATAGCCGACCCTAACATAGTTGGTTAAAAGTTAGGTAGATTTATTGATAAATCTTCTTCATTTCATATTGTTCTACAAATTGCAACCTTAGCTGTAATTGCTAAGGAGTGGAATTCCCTGCCGAAGTCTTTGTTTCCTGATAGCTAAAACCTTGGGGTCTTTAAGTCAAGAGTGAACAGGTTACTTCTAGGCAAGCGTGCTTCACCGTAGACCACATCATCGCTTACCATCAGGCGACATAGTAGACAAACACTAGCCTATCGATAAATAAAAAAAACTAAGTGAAGACAACGTTATTGCAATATTGACGTCAGCTAAGATTCTAATTATAGCTGTCGCCGTAAATCATTCATATTCTTGAACTAAGAAATCGTTTATGGTAATCAAGGCACTTAGAACTCAAAACATCATTATCTACATTCTGTTTCAATTTTCGTTTTTAGCCGCCTTACTCTAGTACTTAGTTTCTAAGAGAAAATTACCTTTGTAGATAATAAAAACTTCGCTAAGTAAAACAACTTTATGTTTACGACAGTAATTTCCAATTTTAAGAGTGAAAAGGTTCTTGACGTACTATTGACAAGCAAAGGTCCCCCAAGCGTCGCCACATTGATCGGTCCCGTGCGCTTCGCATCCAGCGGACCCCTGCAACCTTCACCAGGTCATCGGTCCACCTCTAGGGAGGCCTTCCAACGCAACGTCAGAACTTTTCTGCCCCATCGGCCATCCGTTCCTCCAATTTGCCCTGCCCACTGCCATTTAAGTTTGGCAATTCTTCCGGCTATTTCGTAAACCCTGTGGTTCTGAATTATATATCTAGACTAAAATATACCCAGAATACTGTTATGATCATTGTATCTTACAAAGTGAAACCAACCCCCGATTTCTCAATAAAATTTGAATTTGACTATTCAAATTCTACTTTAGTTGAAAACCTGTCAAACTGCCATTAAAGTTTGACACGTTTTCGAACTCCAAATACTCAATGCGGAAACCAGCCCAGGTATAACAATAAAGGGAGGTTCAAATTATATCCATTTACAACATTATCACAAAGCCCACCCTATCTTACCGGATCAGAATTACAAACAACCCACCGATCCTTAGTTATATCCAGCATAAATCTGGAAGAGCGTGAAGTGAATTAAGCAGTAAATAGTGAATGGTATCATAAACTACATTGTTTCACTGCTATAAATCACAATATTCGAACGAGAATTGCGTCTGAATCCTAAATCTTAACAAGATAAACCGAGCCGTCGTGAAATATCCACATAAAACCGCAAAACATACGAATATGATTTATAGTAGTCCCAATCTGTTAGGGAGCATTCGCGGGGCAAAAACAGATGATCGAAATCCCGTTTATACCCAACAATCGGTTTAGTTTGGCGATGTACGAATCGCTTGACAGACGACATTGCGAAGACTCTAAAGTCACTATATGTCTCTTCTGGCTTTTACCCACAACTTTTCCAAAAGGAGCAAAGAAAATTTTAGTAAAGTTATCTACATGAATATCTGAAACTGGGCCGTCCTGAAGTAGGCTTTCCTGATGCGCGAGGTACGAAACGGTACTGTTTTTGTATGAGATTTACTTCTGCGCAGCCATTTTAACCAACTTCAGGGCGGCCAAGAAGATTGACTTGCAAACATGATACTGAAGTACCAACTCCATCATCAGAATTCCATGCTTCAAAAGGAAGTTTACTAACAAAGAATAAATAGTTAGATTTTCTTGCCGTTTTTTTCGATAATGGTACGGAACCCTTTGTGCGCGAGTTCGACTCGCCCTTGGCGGGTTTTTTGTACATGACATGTAATCCATACTTCTATACTAATATTATAAATGCAAAAGTAACCCTGTATGTCTGTTTTTTACCTTCTCACGTTGGTCCCGACGATAGATCGTGGTAGAGGAAATGAAAGAGAGTGGACTGTATAACAAGATGAAGTATATTGAAATAGAGAAGAAGAAATTATAAAACAACGGTCGGTTAAAAAGTAAACAAAGGGAAATGATATTATGCGTGAGCGCAGCCGTGCGTGGAGGTGTGCAGCAGCTGACTGTCGTGGCGGTGTGTCGCTCGCTCGGCCGTCGGCCGGCGGGCACCCCGCTGCCCCGCGTCCCTCGTTCACTGCTGCTGGCGCGCGACGGTGTTGAGAGGAGCGGGTCTCAACATGCTCCCCCCGTTGAAGAGTCTTCAACAGTAGAAACCGGCAGCGGGCAGATGGTGTTGAAGGCGCGCCGGATGACACCCTTTCTTGTGTGGATGTCAGCGACCCTCGCGACGCCATCTCTGCCTGGGAGGACATGTTTGATGCGTCCTAAAAGCCACATAAGAGGAGGTAAGTGGTTGTCCTTTATGACAACTAAAGTTCCTTCCTTGAGCTCGCCAGACGACCGGCACCATTTCGTTTTCTCTTGGAGCCACATAACATACTCGTGTGAGAAACGAGCCCAGAAGTGCTGCTTCAACTCTAAATGTAGACGCTGCTTTGGAAGATTACCCATGATAGGCTGAATAGTGTTGGCCTTGATCCTACAACATTTCACGCATTGATGTGTGGTCTTTTTTGCTAAGTTCCTACCCCCAATAGGATAATAGTGATGACGAACAGTGGCCAATAAAAGTTGTGGCCCAGCATGCAAGAGGCGTAAATGAAACATGTTGAACAAGAGAATGCAAATTGTATGAGAACTAGATATTAGAATTGGATGCTTAACGTTATAGTCATAGAATGAGTTATTTAATCTTCCTCCAACACGAATTAGATTAGAAAGAGTATCAAAGAAAGGTGACAAAGATAATAGCTTATTCTTTGCTGGTAACTGTTTACCTGATTTAAGTAAGTGGTACTCTTCCGGGAAAGATTCCATTTGACTAAATCTTAATAATAAGTTTAAAGAATTGTTAAGTTCAGTAGAAGTTAGTGAACCAGTTTCAAGTGATTTTTTATTGCATTTATTAATGAATCGCATGACGTATGCCGTCACACGCTGTAATGTGCTGAAGCTTGAGAATTTTGAAATTAACGCATTAATTGGATTCTCTATAATGTGATTAGAAACCTGAAAAGAAGCAACTGTTTCCGGTAATTCAGAATTATTATGATGTGATTCAGGGAACTGAGGCCATGAAGATGTATCTTTGCTAAGAAATTGTGGTCCTGACCACCACAATGAAGACGACAAAAGCCTGTCAGTACTAAGCCCACGCGAAGCGAGGTCTGCGGGGTTTTCAGCTGACGGAACATAGTGCCATGCTTCTCCTGCTACAGTTTCCTGAATTTCAGACACTCGATGACGAACGAATGTCTTTAATTGATTTGGTGAAGTAGATAACCATCCCAAGACGATGGTGGAATCACACCAACAATGGACTTCATCAAATTGTAAAGTAAGTGACTGACGAACCTTTGAGTATAATCGTGAACCCAACAAGGCACCACATAGCTCAAGTCGCGGTATAATTGTGGATTTGATTGGAGCTATCTTGCTTTTAGCGGTAAGGAGGTGTACAGTGATCTCGCCGTCTCTCGAAACACTGCGAACATAAACACACGCCCCATAAGCCTTTTCGGATGCGTCAGTGAATATATGCAGCTGTAGACAGGACGCTGATTCACACAACACCCACCGAGGTATCTTGAACTCGTTTAGAAGGTGCAGGTTATTTTGAAAATTATCCGGCTCGAAGGACCAATGGTCCCGACGATAGATCGTGGTAGAGGAAATGAAAGAGAGTGGACTGTATAACAAGATGAAGTATATTGAAATAGAGAAGAAGAAATTATAAAACAACGGTCGGTTAAAAAGTAAACAAAGGGAAATGATATTATGCGTGAGCGCAGCCGTGCGTGGAGGTGTGCAGCAGCTGACTGTCGTGGCGGTGTGTCGCTCGCTCGGCCGTCGGCCGGCGGGCACCCCGCTGCCCCGCGTCCCTCGTTCACTGCTGCTGGCGCGCGACGGTGTTGAGAGGAGCGGGTCTCAACACACGTCTTAACGGTCGAATAAGTTTAGATAAAACTTAGCACATCGGTAGACCATGTTCAGAATAATTTTTATTCTAGGATTACGTTCACTTCGGATAATTGCCGATCTTCACGCGGGTGGAGCTGCGCTGGTAGAAGATAATCTATATCTATACTAATATTATAAAGAGGAAAGATTTGTAAGTAACGAATAAACATAAAAACTACTGGACCGATTTCAAAAATTCTTTCACCTTTGGGAAGCTACACTATCCACGGGTGACATAGGCTACTTTTTATTCCTGTATTCCCACGGGGACTACGCGAGTGAAACCGCGAAGCGTCAACTGGTTATTTTAAAGACACATTTTATTCTCTACAAACCGCAAATATGTCATTCCACATGCGCATTGCCCATACCATACACAAAAAAATGCAAATTATTTTACTCGCATGCCAGTGTGGCATACAACTTCAGAATAGTGAATGTCACAATATCATGCAAGCTACTTGCATTGCCTACTTTTGTGGATGTTTTTTTTATTAAACACTAGCGGACGCCTCGCGGTTTCACCCGCGTAGTTCCCGTTCCCGTGGGAGCACAGGTATAAAAAGTAGCCAAGTAGTATTGTCACCCAGGGATAGTGTAGGTTTCCAACGGTAAAAGATTTTTTGAAATCGGTCCAGTAGTTTCGGAGCCTATTTGGTACAAACAAACACACAATCAAACAAAAAATCTTTCCTCTTTATAATATTGGTATAGATTAGACTCGCTTTTGACCACCTTATGGTAAGCGATGATGTGGTCGACAGTGAATCACGCTTGCCTAGAAGTAGGTAATCAAAACATCAAATAATCAAAATTTCTTTATTCATTTGAATGCCAAAAAAAAACTTCTTCTTTCTACCGTACATTCGGAAATGTAGCTTGTTATGGAGAAGAACGGACAAGAAACTCCACACACTAACTTTTTTTTAAAGTTTTTTACAAGTATTTGATTACATTGTTCTTGTTGGAAAAATACATATAATATATGTATTTATGTGAGAACGATGTAAAAAAACGTGCACGTAAAAGCGTCTAGAGTAAAACAAACAATTAAAAATACAATAAATAGGTAATTAAAAACAGGCCGAGGCAGCTAAGTTATGACCAATCTCAACTGATGGCACCCGTTCACGAACATGACACATGTACGAGGACCACTCAGCTCAACCATCATGAAGGGAGCCGAATGATCCAACACATGTGCCACCATCAGAGAGACATTAGAGAGAGCATGACACACTATGAACTGCCAGGGCACACTGAAGTCAACGAACAACACATATGTACAGTAAATGGTAGATTTATAGTTGGTACATAGTACTCACATATGTGCTGTGCAGTTATATAATACTAAAATAAATTGAGTTTCATCATCATCTTCCTGCCCTTATCCCATGTTACTTGGGGTCGGCGCAACACGTTTTCTTCTTCCATACCACCCTGTCCCCCGTTAGTCCATCACTGACGCCCTTTTCTTTCATATCACTCCTCACACAGTCCATCCATATTTTCTTTGGCCGTCCCCTCCCTCTCCATCCATTCACATCTATATTCATAACTCTTTTAGTAACATGCGTTTCATCCTTACCAATAAATTGAGTTTATACAACACAAATATATTAATACAGTCTTCAGCAGGTCCAACAATACTTCAGAACTTTTCTGCCAATCACTTTTTTTGTGCCTTAATGGCTGTGAAGCAGGACTAGCGTTAAGCCAAGCATTTTTATCAGCGATGTAATCCCCCAACTTATAATATGCCTGCCTGCATAGTGTGCGTTTTACACAAGTTTTGAATTTTGCCTCATTCAGTTCTAGAATGTGGGGAGGTATTATATTGTAACATTTTATACAGTACCCCATAAAAGATGACGCTACTTTAGCAAACCTGAAACATGGTTGAATTAATTGGTCAATATTTCTAGTAACATAATTATTACGTCAATCACTGTTTTTACGAAAAAAATGTAAATTGTATCTACCGTACATGATGTTTTCGTAAATATATTGACAAGGTACCGTCATGATCTTTTCACTCTTGACCTAAAGACCTCCAGGTTGTAGCTATAAGGAAATAAAGACTGCGGCAGGGAATTTAATTCCTTATCTGCGCGCACAATGAAAGTATTCGCAAAACGCTTTGTGCGTATGGGTGGGCTGTAACCCTTTACAGGCAAGTTTGTATCTTTCTTAACCAGAATCGATCTTCCTAATTTGACTTATACCTTATACCTAATTGGATTTTCTTTTTGTTTTCATTAGAATTTCAAAAGTACTTTTAAGGTTAGTTTGCGGCGCGCCACCGCTTGCATACTTTGTGACGTAAGATAGGCTGTCTATTGTTTTAGTTGTATAATAAACTACGCTTATTAAAACCTCTACCTATAGTTTTGGTTGATGGGAACGCACACTACTAACGCATACTGTGACGGAACTAAAGACCATTCTAGACGTTTTCGTTGAATAGTGTGTCCGGCACCGCATACCCCAAGCGTTTCGCGTCCCGATTAAGAGACTTCTTCTACCTATCTACGAGAATGTGTATTTGCCCAGAGCGTAAATCTTACTTCACAATGCACCCTCTAATCTTCCTACATCCCAGAACAGATCTGTACACATTTATGTCATAAATGAACCGTCTCCCATAAAAACGGACTGCCAAATCTGGCGAGGCTTAAATGTAACGACATATTCAGCTGAGATTTTATCGTATTCTAATTTTGTTATCCCATGAGAATGTTATTTTGAAATAAGAATCACGATTCGAACTTTGGTTTAGGTAATTTTTCTTTCTTTTTTATTTAACGGTGAAGAAAAAAACATCTTGGGGCTGGCATGTTCTAGAATCAAAAATTCGAATACATGTGACATCCACCAACTAGCATTGGACATCCTGATAGATTATGGCCCATTCCCTCTCACAGAGGTAGGCCTGTGTCCCAGCAGTGGAAACCTTAAAATGGCTGTTGATTAGAAAGTTTGAAGATGCTGAATTCTTTGATGTGAAAAGAATTGAGAAATTGTTGACGACTACATTGAACATTAAAACAAGAAATAAATCTCATTACCGTCTATCGTAAATTTGTTTACCAAAGAAAAACGAAGAGATATTAAGGAGAGGCCAATGACCGCTGTTGCCATGCTAAAACGGAATAACTAAAAAATACAATTTTAATTTATTAATGTGTAAAAATTTAGATAAAATTCGTGCGTTTGCATTAGTTTTCTATGTGACTAGCTTCTGCCCGCGGCTTCGCCCGCCTAAAAAGTGTTTTATCAACCCAAGGGACTACAAACTATCCTATGTCCTTCCCAGGCTCTCAAACTATACGTATCTCCTTGCCAAATCTGTTCAGTAGATCCAGAGATTACCTCGTACAACCTCACAAACATTACCTATTTATAATATTAGTACTTGGTCCACCGAGCTCTCCTCGGGTCAAAATAGAGTAAACGATGATTTCTAAAAATGAAATCAAGCAAGATCGATTTATCGCCCCCGAAACTCCCTGCATACTAAATTGCATGAAAATCTTTGGAGCTGTTGTCGAAATTCAGATTATGTATACATTCGAATGGCTTCTCTGGTGATGAAGCTGGAAGGTAGGCATCAGAACGCCGTAATAAAACAATTTATCCCAGTCGTGTTTAGGCTGGTTTGAATCGTTATGTCAAGCTCTCTGACTATGTTTTATGGTAATAATAGGGCACAGAACTAAAAAAAAATATTAACAAAACAAAATAACAGGCTTACGAAAAAATACTACAAAACGATAAATACCTTTTTTTCTGAATTCGGTGACAAAAACGAGAACAAAAACAGGTACCAAAGACACCGACTGATCATTTTGTAAACATGTTGATGAATACGTCATCTATTTCAGATGTATCATATTCTGGCGACGTGGCTTGCTTTCCATTAGACTCCGCAACACATAAGGAATACAAATTCACAATACGTACCAATGATATCAGTGCACAGGTGGATGCCATCGTGCCCTTATACTCACGACACTCCTGGGATGACACGGGGTTGTTTATTCTTAGCAAGGGAATTCACCTGTATAGAATAGATAATATAAGAGACAGTACCGCAGATCAATAAAGGTTTCAGTATATAAAATATTCTGTAGACGTATTATTTTGAAGCCCCTGACTGTAACAATGATGAAGAAAGTTCAGCGATAAAAAATATAAATTGCTGTTGCTAAAAATATTTCTTAGACTCCCTTCTAAATTATACTAAAGAAGCTCCATTACTCTACCAACTCATTTTTTATCTAGTTAAGTCATATCATAATGATGACAATCTGCGACTAAAATCCAGCTACTTTGTAAACGCCCTTAAATAACTTTGTTCTTCGGGCATCGTTCGGGTGTTTTCGCCGACCGCCGAACGACTCCTTCTATCTTTATTTGCAGTCGGTGTTTCCAGCCGTAGCTGGACGCGGCGTAGCACGGCAGTTGCGACGTAGCGCTCGTAGCGGACTCGCCTACGCTCCCCTCTACGACAGTTTGGCGTAGAGATCTTTACCAATTTCAGTCACAGATTGAAACTGTAATAGGACGTTTAATTAGCAGTTTTTCTTAATAATAAAATTAGTATTGGTGTTCAATTAATCGTTAGTTATTAAGTGCTTGGAAAATACTCATTGCAACAAGTAAGTGATTTAATAATTTAGTATATTTGTAATTTTATTGAATTTTAGTTTTTGTATAAAATCTGCAGTGTTGTAATTTTATTGGATTTCATTTGGTTTCGACGTTTTATTATGCGTTATAAATTATAAACACTAATATTATGTGCGTCACATTCCTTCCGTTCCCATTATGAGCTGCCAGCTAATATTATGGTAATGAAATCTCGCAGTATGGTGCGTAGCATTTACATACACAAAAATGGGGTTTATATCGTGCCAACGCTACGGTGTTTCGTGTGTACGTAAGTAATATTTCATCTCGCGATACGAGCTTAACGCCGGCTACAATAACCGTACAAAAACTCTCGCAATTGTTCTAGTTTCAAACTTCCACTTGGTACCAGAAACAATACGTTTGCGTCGAGAAATAATTATGATAAAAATGACGTGTTTTTTACGAGTGCTGCTTTTTCAATTGTAGCTTTATCATGCCGTCAAACCCTTTTGCGCGAGGCTTTATGACATACTTTATTTTGATAAGCATCTCTCGACGTCGCCAAGTATCTTCCTTCCTTTTACGTGAATCGTACCTTAACTGTGTTTACTAAGTTGGTGGGTGTATTTCGGGAGCAAATACTGGAATGTGCACAATAAGCTCGCATTACGTTCCTTTTACGGATGTACAAGTGTCTATTTGGCGCTTACCCTCGCTTACACCCCGGGGTCGTATTCTATAGCGTCACGAGCGCTCGAGATAATTAATTAGCCCCTTTGATACCGACATAGGCAGCCGCTCCGTTCCTCGTGATATCTCTACCGAAGAGTGCTTTTATTTTAGTTTAGCTACCTTGTTTTCTGCTCTTAGTTTGTTGTACAGACTTGATGAGTTATTTTTCCGCGCGTATTCTTGTTTTTCATTATATAATGTAGTGTTTTGTGCGGGTATTTATCTTTTTGTAGTTAATTGTGAGAGCCTTTTGCCGTAAAATATGAAAACTTGTCGTTTGCAACAACTTCGTTAGGCATAAAGTATGCCTATTTATATTTACTTATTAAGATTCAAAAGGCAAACTCTGTTTTCTTAAATCCGGAAGATTATAAACTGAACAGCCAACTTCGATCGAATATTAATCAAACATTTTTCAATATTGAAATTTTTCTTCTTACTTTATAAAGCGGAGTTTTCCCCTAATATTTTTTCTTCGATGCTTTTATGTTGGCATTGTTCCATCTCAGTGAAATTAAAAAAGGGAATTCATCATCTGCACCGAGCGTTCAAATAAGGCCGGGGGCAGATGTTGATTTCTGACAAGAATGTTTCAAAATTCCTTGCGCAAGCAAACTTTATAACCTGAAGGTATATTATATTTTCTTCTTGAAAATTGCTCGCGTTTCCGTCTCAAATTTAATTGGATAAAATTTCTAACAATAGGATTATTGGATGGATGGTTTGAGATTATTTTGATGTCTGTTGCCGAGTTGGTTTTGAGTTTTCCTTGAATAGTTTGTTGTTTGTTTCTACTTTTACGGACTAGTCTAAACTAGTAGAAAGCATAAATTTATTGGTTATCTAGAACTAGATAACCAATAAATTTAGAATAATACAGTTTAGAATTGTTGAATTGGATACACATGATGTATTATTAAAACTCGAAAATAACATTAGCTTAAACATTCATGAGCAGAAACTAAATTCAAATTGACCATAGAAAATTTGAATATAAAATCTGTTTATCAATGTTTAACCTAATCATTATTATGGGTAGATCGTTTTTAATAAATAAGGCTCATAGTGACATCGATCTAAAAATACAAAATCTAGAGATTACAAAACAAATCCATGCTATAAATTTTGGGGAAACGCCAAATATTCGCAAAGATCTTTGAGTTATTGATCTCTGGTAGTATACCATGACAATTCACTTCTACCTATCACATGGGCAAGGACGGGTAGTATACAACCATTAGATAGATTGTATTGATACGTATATGTGTGGTGACGGTCCGTAATCAAAGGTATCAAGCTCTGTCATCGGGACGGAAATGTATTGACAACATTATTATGCATCAGTCGTCGAGGATAAATTGACAGTTGCGAGGTTATCAGCTTGTATTAGAACATTGTAGGGAAACCTCTTCCTCTAGATTCCTACTAGTGAAAATCTGACTATTCGGTAATTGTATCAATTCTTCCCCGTATCTATAACAGTCATGGAGAGGACGTATTTCAATAATCTTGGGATCAAGGAAGGGTCGTATACAACCATTAGATAGTTTGTATTGAATGGTATATTATGATGTGTGTGATGATCAGTAATCAAAGGTATCGAGCTCTGTCATCGGGATGGAAATGTATTAACAATATTATGTGTGCATCGGTCGTCGAGGAAAAATTGACAATAACGTGGTTTTTATCAGAACATTATATGGAAACGTCTGCCAGATTGCCACTACTGAAAATTTGATCATTCGATATATGTGTTTATAAATTCTTCTCCCTTGCCAATTATTGTCATGAGGGTAAAAATTACAAATAATCTTGGGAAATTGAGGAGCTTGCATTGCGGATTGACTGATAAAAATATTTGCCAGGTAGTTCTTTCAAATTTTTATTGTAATTGGAATAGTCATGAAAATAACTTAGATACATGCTTCAGATTGTTTCTTGCATTAAAGATCTAGGTCTTATATTCACACGCAATTAGAAAGCTTATGTAACTCAATGCAACCATTTTCTGATTTATTAAATGGCCAAAGTTAGAATACCTACAGCCTTATTTATTAATGTTGGTGTTTAGATAACATTTAAAGCAATTTAACATAAACAAATCCTACCTACAGATAATAATCTTATCATTACTCTTTTAAATAAGTTCGAAAATGTTACCGAGCCAGTTTTAATTATAATTTAGAAAGTTCAATGTCGGCCGTAGGACTTTGTAAATGTTGTCTCTCGCTATTATCTCTAAAAGTAATTAAAGCCTGACAAAACTGTGTAAAATAATAAAGGTAAAGAGAAGCTGGTTAATTTCCGTTTTTTTTTTGTACACAAATCTGTTGGTAGTCACAAAGGCTGTCTGGCTATAATAAACGTTATCTTTTGAAAATGCCACCTTTAGGCCAGTATCCCAGATGCTCATGCTCGACTAAAATTCAAAATTGATAACAAAATTGACAACTCTCGTATTTGGCATATGATTCTTCAGCTTGACATACGTGTACTCAATATTTTGAGTAGGTACTGCGTCTGGGCTCTTGCTCTGGTAAAAGCCCAGACGTTGCTGAATTCTTTCTACGTAAAATCTGTGGCAGGTATTGAATGAAAATAAAAGCCCAACTTAGCAAGTACGAGTACGTTTCAAGTACATGCTAACACTATTGATGGCAACACAAGTTTTTTATTTCTAGTATTATCTGTGATCTGTTGTAAGAAACTGACATACGTCCCTTCCTAATTTCTGGGGTCCATGACCAACACGTATTTATGTGAGTTATATATACAAAAAAAACACATAAAGACATGAAAGTAGGATTTATGCAGTAGAAATGCGCTCCTTGCGGAGTATGTGTGGTGTAACTTTAAATGATAGATTGAGGAATGAGGTAATAAGACAACGTTGTGGTTTAAAAGAAGATGTAGTGACTAAAATTGAAAAGAGTATGTTAAGATGGTTTGGCCATGTTGAGAGGATGAATGAAAGGCGACTAACGAAAGGTATTTACAAGGCAGACGTGAATGGAAACGCCGGGAAGGGACGCCCTAGAAAGACATATATAGACCTTATAGGTGATGTTCTTCAGAAAAGCCAAGTGCGCAGTACCCATAACCGGCGTGTGTGTATGACTAGATGTATGAATGTGTGTGAAGCAAAAGAAGTATGTAAGGATCGTAGCAGGTGGCGTTCTGTAGTTTCTGCCTACCCCCATGGGAAAAAGGCGTGAGTTTATGTATGTATGTATGTATATAGTAAATAATTAATCAAACAATTTCTGTAATTTTAATATTTTTATTTTTTTCTTACTCCGACCGACATTTGAATTTAAATATTTTACTTTTGGGGTATTTTGAGACAATTTTAATTGGCATATTGTGTCACTTATTGTACTTCATAATTTTCTATTATTTTATATTATCTATTTTACGTATTTTTCAATTTACAAGTTTAAGCACCGACATATTTACATTATATTAATTATCTATTTTATTTACCCACGTTCGTGTGTCACTAGCGGGGTGCCAACTGATAATCAGCGCTGGGTGTCTGACGCTCAGCAAACGCTGAATTGGTAACCCTTTCGGTATGGGCACGCCCGGCGCAATTCTTAAACCTTGTTTGTTCTGTTTTACTATTATTCTGTTACTTAGTGATTGTTGCTTTTGTGCAGTGTCTGTTTCAAATAAATGTATTCTATTATTCTTCTTCTTCTAAGATCTGGCCACGACAGATACACTAACATTTCGCCGGTTAGGTATGTTTAAGTTTCATGTAATAGAAGGTGAACTTATTGCCATAAACAGAGATGGAAAATCCCAATTACTGGTTGCCTGGCGAACCCAGGACCTCAAACGCAGCATACTTTGTTTTCAAATACATAGTAAGAAGGTACTTAGAATAGATTAAATATTGACGCCATTAAGGAGTGCCTGTAGGTGCGTTTTTGTACCCATTACGAAAAGTACAGGAGGAGATGAATATTTTATTTCAAATAAATATAACAGGCGCCTTCAGAGCTTTTAAAATCGCGCTTTTTTATTACTTAGTATTAGCGCGGTGAGACTGAAAAAGTCGATATAAGCTAGTAATAATTTATTGGTAGCGGAGGATGGAACGCCCATTCTGTTCTATTCATACGTTCTCAGTTTATATATAGAGTTTAAATATTTTCTTCAAGGAAAATACTAGAAAAGAAATAGGAATAAATTATGTACTTTTTGATGGCCATCAGACCAGGATTTTATTTTCTACAAATGTTAGATATAGACTGGAAAGGACAAAGAAAAACTTAAAGAACAAATATTGTGAAAGATGTTACAGGGATGCACCATACAAAATAAAACAATGATATATGTTTTTTTTTTTATGGTCTATAGGCTTGCGTTTGACCACTATCTCTTCTGATGGTAAGCGATGATGTGGTCGGCGGTGAAGCACGCTAGCCTAAACCAAACCTATTCACTCTTGACTTAAAGACCCCTAGATTGTAGCTATCGGGAAACACAGACTCCGGCAGTGAAATTCCACTTCTTAGCTGTAAGCATTAAAATTAATAAAAGTGTTCCCAAAATGTTTTGTGCGTTGTGTGACTACAATGTTACAACAAATGATACAAACACCGTGGATGTGACGTGATATCTAATACTAATAAAACAAAAAAATCTTAACTCGAAATACTATAAGTAGGCACGTAACTACACCACCAATGGCCATTGACATTGTAGTTAACTTTTACCAACATAAAATTATGACCTTATTTTTACCCGGCTGCATGGAAAGGGTTATGTTTTTCGCGCGTATCTTGTATGTATGTGTGTAATATACTTTTAATTATCACTTATTACTTACTTACTACTTATTATTACTTTTACTTTTAATTATTTTTTATTATCTTTCAAATCGCTGGACGGCTTTTGATAATTAAGACATCGTTAGATAGGTCTTGACCGCCCAAGTGTTCTAAATAAGTGTCGTTAAAAAAAGAAACATGGCGGGTTTTGGCCGCCTTATTATGGGGGTTCTTTTTTTTTCTTCCGAACCCATCAAGTGTGGTATCTAAATTAAGGGTTTTTAGAGGTCAAAAAAATACGAGTTATAAGCGTCAAAGAAACTCATTTTTTTTTTACTAAAATGCACTAAATAAAAAAGAAAATAAATAAAACAACCCAACTGCTTAAGCGAATTAAAAATATATAAACAAGAAGAAAATCGTTCTGTGCAACTGCACATGGAGCATAATGGTTTTGGTCAGTCAGCGCGCGAATATGTATCCTCCTCCGACTGCACAGCATGATTTTCTTCTTGTTTACATCTTTTTAGAACGCTTAAGCAGTCGGGTTTTTTAATTTATTTATCATCATTACCTAGATATCGATATCATCATGTCTTTGGAGTAGCAAATTTTATTTGATTCAGTATTAAGAGCAAATATATAAATCAGTCTTCTCACTGAATTATGGGTTAAGTTCGCCTTTGTACATAAGTTGTCCTTTTGTATTTATATGTGTTTTTGCTTACAATAAAAAATAAGAATATTAAATCCATCCAAAATCTGGCTCACAAATGTTCGTACCTATTTATGTATAGAGAATTAGTTGATTGGCAGCATTGCCTAAAACCACTATTGAGTCCCTCCACCAATATTTAGATACCATTAGATTACAAAGAATTACTCGAAAACGGCGACGTATCGACCCGGTTTAATTGCATTAGGGAATAGGAGGCTTCGTAGGCTTTCGTAGATTTTTTGTTATGTCAGCCTCAGTCCGATATTCCTTTACAAAAAAACATGTCAGGGACGTATGACCCACTGTCCCTCGGGCATTCTCGGGGACATATCGTATTACCAACTTTAACTCGGAACATATATTTTTTATATAATACAGATCAGTCAAAAGAATATGATATGTGTTGTGTAACAAAATAATAGGTACATCAAAGTTTTGGGTTATTTTTCCTGTTGGTATATGATTGTTTTTTTTTGTGAAGAAATTGTTTTTCCCAAGTTAGATGCCGTCGGAAGTTAAAGTTAGAAGTGACATTAATTAAAGCAACCTTGCTGTCAAGACATGGTTGTATTCAACTTCGTAACATTGATATAAACAGGATATTATCTTGTATGGGAATTTAATGATTTACGCTGAAAGAATACAGCTAATTGGTATGTTTTCAAGTAAATCGAATATATATAGATAAGTAAACGAAACACCACGCCTAATTGTACGACCATACGAGTCTACGAGTCTACTAACTATAGTCAGATTAAGGTCTTGGTTTCGATACCCAGGTCATTTATTTTTTGTTAATGTTTTTCATCTAGAATTCTTCTAAGTAGCATCCCAGGGCATCATTTATTTATCTCAATAACTCACAACACTTATAGTTTTTCCCAACACGTGCAGAGAGTCACAGCATTTACTATTACAAATATAACATCGATAAAATTTGTCAGAGAAACAACACAAATAAAAACACAATAATCAATAAAAACATAACAATGCCTAAATAATCTAAAATACATTAACAATAATCAGAATTCAATAGTAAAATAATAATATAATTATTACGAATAATTTAATAAGAAACATAGTTTAATAATATGCATATATCTGTGCCCAGACTGAAGCAATAGTTTCACTTCTTATTAAAGAGAAATTAAACATAAGAGTGATGAGTGACCTCTGGATAATCCTACGGGGAATACAGGCATGTTATGTTACCAAAACCCAATCAGCTATTTTAAGTTCAGCAATCTAACACCAAACCTATGTTTAGAAGCACTCAAATTAGCTTGTCAACTACATCCCCTTCTGTAGTCAAACAAGGCCATACAAATATGTAAGGTTGTGAATGCAACAACAAAACCTGACCTCTGGGTCAGGGTTCCTGGTCTGCGCTCGGCATGTCGGCATAGAAGGTCAAATATCCGCCACTGCGCCATTCGCCGTTGGCATCGATTGCTATCGCGTTGCTAGTGAGTATTGCAAAGATCCATTTCCGACGATAGACTGAATTTCGGCAGGTGATAGGCAGCTTGCTCTCTTTTCCATTTTCAGTAAATGGAAAGCTATGTAAAGCCAAGTTGCTTTACCTTTTCGCTCGTTTGGATTCAAATTGAAATAGGATTGAGGATATTTTTAACCGACTTCAAAAAACGATGAGGTTCTCAATTCGATGGTTTCCTTTTTCATATTTTTACCTCAGATTTTTTTACTATACTTGATAAAAGATAGCTTGATCTCTGGGACATAAGTCAAACTGACGTATACGTTATTGTTAGGTTATTGTTAGCCTGTCAAGCGCTATTGTTACTGTATTGAAACCAACAGCTGTCGCAGAGATCAAGCTATCATTTATAAAGTGTAGGTGTACAGCTTCTGATGTCTTTTTTTAATTGAAACCAGAATCTATTTATGTTGTCCCATTTTTACGGACTCAGTTTTCAAGATATGGAACATACATCCGAACTCCTTAGCGACAAACAGCTCCTCGAATGTGTAAATTAAGTTATATTGGGTATTATATCAATCCTTTAGGTACCTTAGGGACTTTGCTCACTTTACAGTGATAGGGCACTAAAAATAATCAGAGGGAAATAAAATCTTTTCACAAAAAATAAACTGACTTCTGAATCAAAACAAAGCGCAAAAATAACTTTTGTTTCGGAATTCGGTGTTGAAAAACGATAAAAAAGAGGTACCAAAGAAACCAACTGCCGAAACGAAAGTAATTTTTTCACATTTTAGTGTTTTGATTTAGAAATCAGTTTATTTTTTGAGAAAATGTTGGCAAATAGCTTCGTATCGATATTTTACCTAGTCCTCGTATAATTATTTAACGTTACAAAACAAAATATGGAACTATTACAGTAGTTTTCCCAAAGCACCAGTCGATAGAAACAAAATCGACCTTCCGACCGTTAATTTGAATGAAAACAGCCAACAATACAGCAACTCCAACTATTTAAATTGAGATAAGCAAACGAGTTGGGTCGGCCTTACTTTTGTCACTCAACCGCCCCTAAATGACAAATTAATTAAATGAATGACCCTGTTACAATAAAAGCCCGAATACCAACCCTAAACTCGTCCGGATGGTCCATTGTTCTTCATTGTTATCACTTGAGTGATCACTAACTGAAAGAACAACAGGTATAATAGTGAAGGCAGAAAAGCAAAGGGAATAAAATTATTACGAGCACGACAGTTTTTTGTAAACAATGCTGATAGGAATTTTATGTTTGTAATAGAATTACGTTATATGCTTGCCTCTAGTTTTTATAGCGTTATCACGTAAGTAGGATTTTATTGCAGAGGGGCGTCTTTCGTTTCTTTCTTTCCGTGTTATCTTTCTGTAATGCTACAATGTTTTATACCCGTATTCTTTACAAGTCTTTGAAACTTTGTTGTGAAATAAACGTGTGAAAAGTTTAACTTCTGCGTTGAAATAAAGTGTAGATGCATTTGAAAGCACGCTCCGTTTTGTGTTGCGAAATACTCCTTAGTGAGAAGAAGAGTTATGCTCGCAAATAAACTGTAGTTTTAACTGAACGGATTCGTATTTAGTCACGATCTTTCAACGACTGACTCCTAAATTACGTTACAGAAATAACTTTACCCAGCTTTGATAACTTGGAAAGTTTTCAAACTAAATTCATCCAAAATTATGTAGACTGTAGAGCTATATTACGGAATCTCTTCAGAATTTCAAGTAAATTACGAGCTTTAGATAAATTACGAAATAAATTTTCATCGTGTCACTACCGGTTGTTACATCGATTAATCTACCCTGATATCTACAAATAAAATTGTCTGTTGTTTTATTTAAGTCTGTAAAAGACAATCTTTAAAACTTCTTTCACTTAAATAATGCTACTCTACAGCTGCTTTATGCTACTTTGCAGAATGTATTGATTTGTTACGGTAGGTGGCATACGACCACGGTTATCCTCTGAACACCACTATGAATATGTATAAAATACATTAAAATATTTATTACATGTAAGTTGTTTATTTAATACCCTATACGTGTCGAATAGTTTGTACATAACAAATTTAGATGAGAATATTTTCTTGCTTCATACTTTTTAGAGCGTTTTAGAGCGGTTCGCCACTGCATCCATGCGACTTTATAAAGGCCACTTCTTAATCCCTGAAAAAAGCAAGCGAATCCTAAGGGGTAAGCCGAATGAGCGAAGCACAAAAGCTATCGTATTCTTATATTATACAAGAAAATATGATAATGTGGTTCCTTGTTTGTTTGTAATTATATTGGCATTAACAAAATACGCGTCAGTGTTACTTGACGATGACATGAGGGGTCAGGTAAAGATATAATTATTAGAATTGTTTCATATGAATGTGAAATATTCTCTTATTTATTGTAGTTTTTGTATTGACATGATTTTTGCGCTCGATAATAGTTTATTTAATGGCTGTTTAGTACGATAGAAAACTCGTTTATTGATTTTCAGCAAAACGTTGGATATGACACAGAATATTTGATTTTGTTATTGTTTGATCACTAGAAATAGATGAAAGCAAAATCGTGTCGTGACAACGCGCAACAGTTTACATACATTTTTAAATCGCAAAATAACTTCTATCAAAAGGAAAAAGTGGCAGAACTGGAAATAAAAAAATATAAAAAAATACGTACCAAGAATATTAAAGGTATTCTCCAGATAACATACAATATTCTGTCTTTATCTTATAAATCTTAAATAAATAATACTTCCCAGTCCAATGACAGGGCAGTATATAAAACATTTGTATGAGTCCCAGAAAACTGTCACCACCGCGGAAAAGACTCTTTGTTTCGCGTAGGTATCTACAAACACAGTCGTCCGACACTTATGAAAGCAAGGGGGAGTAGTCATTGTTCTTTTTTCATAATTACACGGTGGGGACGAAAGGACAACGGGGTATGAAACCCCTTGCTGTGATAAGCACGTGTTCAAATTTCCAGACAAGAAATAAAAAACCCTACGCGTAGGTACCTACCAGGGTTCCGTAAATGCGACTAAAACTACTACTTTACTAATTAGTGAAACTCCGCAGACGTGATGGGTACCTATCGATAGATATTTCATCGATCAATATCTATTAACGATTATGCAAAACAAATCTAAACTTTTATTTTCAGGCAACGGTGTCACCGGTCGCTGTTTTTTTTTTCTTTTGTCATCTTTCAATCATTACCTTGCGAAGTTTTGCTTATTAATAAAACAAAAATGTACCTACGATATACTTCACTATATTTTTAACCCCCGACGGAAAAAGAGGGGTGTTATAAGTTTGACGTGTGTTGCTGTATATCACACAGATACACAGCAACACACGTCAAACTTATAACAAACGTCTGTGTGTCTGTCTGTGGCATCATAGCTCCTAAACGATAAACCGATTTTAATTCAGTTATTTTTATTTGACAGGTGATTTTGTCGAGAGTGTTTTAGCTAAGTTTCAATAAAATCGGTATAGTCGTTCAAGAGTTATGGGCATTTTACTGTTTGAATGTTCGCAAGAAAATGTGTCGGTTTTTTAATTTTGAAATTTTTCTTGTTATACATTTTCATGATAAAGGCACTTTGAACTGCAACTGCACAGCCTTTACGTAGTAAAAATGTAAAAATACATCTCTCGGACCGACAAATGTTAAAAGCACAATAATTGAATCCCGTTTTCAACTTTTGGGTACAGAATCTTAATAATGCTTCTGAAATATCCACGTGTAAACGGACTTCACAGAAGTTGAACTAATAAAGTAATTATCACGTCTACGCTGAATTAAGTTATTTTTGGCAAGAACCCAATCAATTCGCAGTTTTAATTGAAATCCCAATTTTTTGACACTTTACAAACTTTTTCTATATCTAACAGATAAGTATTAATTTTTCGAAAAAATTAGAACCAGATTTTTTGTTGACGTAGAATATTTTCCTTTCCATTAACAGGTTATTTTTGAAGCTTTGGTTATTTTTTAGGGAAAGTCATTGATGAACATGCACACAAGAATACCTATACCTAATCTATTTTATTAATGTTGTCCCATATTTTTCCGGACCAAAAAAGGTACATTTGTGAAAAATCTTTGAAAAATCTGAGCATATAACACGAAGCCAATTTGCGCTAACGAGACGAAAGCATTACTCACCACCACTCCAATTTCAACAGACTGCTAAAAAACTCATTATACCAAAGTAACAGTGTAACCGAGTATTACCCAGTGTTACCCAATGCCACCTAGTGTCTCATAAACAACATCAATTTGCTGAACCCGTCTAATTGTGAGAGTGTACCTCAGTAACGTAACACCTGGAATGCGAAGCCTTAAATCCGACGAGCTTACGACCCCACCGCACCTGATACCAAGAGTTTATTCTCAGAAACTTTAACACACAAATTCAAACTTTATGACTTTGGAATAATGTTCGTTTTAGTAATCGATGGGTGATTGGGTAGGTATAAAATTATGTAGTCGTAAAATTATATGAGTGCATTAGACCGTAGCCTAATAATGTATTATTTGACGTATGGCTCAATAACGAGTTTTAGGAAATTTGGATCGTTATACCTATTTATAAACCAATTGTTACTTAAATATTATTATTAACTGATATACTAAGGATTTATTTTAAAAAGAAAACCCACCTTTTGTTTAACAGTGCAAAGAAATTCAACTGCCTACAGTATTGCTTAGCTCAAGTCAAAAAAAGTTAAATCAAAAAATCAAAAAACCCGACTGCTTCAAAAGCGAACTAAAAAGTCGTAAACAAGGAAAAAATCATGCTGTGAAATCGGAGGATACATATTCGCGGGCTGGCTGACCAAAATCTGGTGTATTCTCCACCTGCACAATATGATTATTTCCTTGTTTACGTCTTTCGTTATATATTTTTGAAATCACCTCTTGAAACCCTTTATTTTGATACCCCACACGATGGGTTTGGAAGAAAAAGAAAAATTTGGGCCCCCACAATATGGCGCCCAAAATCCGCCATTTTTATACTGTCCAATTTTAATGTAGCCTATGACACTCGACGGGTTAACACGAATCGATTGACGTATGAATCATCAAAATCGGGCAACGCGTTTGGTCTCTGGAACGCCATATAGGAACAAACATACATACATACATAGACTGATAAACACATTACCCTCCTTTAGCAGTCGAGTAATAAAAAGGACTTATGGTTTCTTATTCAAACCCAAAGAAAGCACATTGGAACGATTAGTGTTACAAGGAATAGTAAAAGGCCAACGTTCTCAATGCCGACTCATATGATGAAACGACCTCATTAAATCTTATGCAAAGTGTTCCCTCACTAAATGTGCACGCAGTGCCCCGAATAAATAGAGATGGAGACGTTTCATACATCTCAAAAACCTCAACCAACTTATCAAACGATCCATGAACACGACCATTCTCCCAGGAGTAAACTACTAAGAAAAAGAAGAGACGTTATAAGGTACTAATTCTCATGAACTATTTATCACGAAAAAACGATTTTTGTGCAAAATATTTAATATATCTGCGTCTATTTCCTTGCAGGACATACGACATTAACATACCTGCATAGATTACAAGCTGATTACTAGCAGTTTGTGTCAGTCGTTTTAATTTATTCCTATTACTATGCGTTAGTCTTGTCTTACTTGCATAACAACTAAGTGGCAAGAGTCGTACCTACCTATATCAACTGGGTAGAAAGGGTAGATTTTAATTTAATAGTAATCTTGCAAGGGGTAAAGTACTCACGAGTAGAATTGACTTAGGGCTATATTTCACCGGGACACCATGGCGGCGCAACCAGTCGCCGCTACCAACAAAATGTATACAACTCTATCGGACACCAAGTGAGTAACTCTCTATAGAGTTGTATACATTTTGTTGGTAGCGGCGACTGGTTGCGCCGCCATGGTGTCCCGGTGAAATATAGCCCTTATACCATAAGATCTAATACCTATAAATAGAAACAAATTCAATATTTAGTAGGTACACTTATGTTTGCATAACTCGAAATATTAAAGATAACAGCAGATTTTTTTTATGGATTTCGTGATTATGCCCATAGTAATAGAGAAATAGATATATAGAGTACTCTTTATTGTTCACCGTAGAGTAAAAACCAGTAGGTAAACCTAGTCATGAGTACTTTCAGTCCCTGAAAGATTGCCTACTTTGTAAACATCCTATATCCATGATGCTTTTACCTACTTTACCTACCGATAGGTATAGGTATAAATATATATTCGTCTACCAAATATCGAGGTGTATTGTGTAGAGGACAATCTTCATCTAGCAAGATACAAATTTACGCTAAACTGGATTCTAACTATGCTTCCAAGAATTGCCTTAAGTCTAACCGTTGTTGACGTCACTATCCGATGGTCGTACTAGCTATGTTGCTAACAAATGCGACCAGCTATCTCTCTGCGTCATACTAGTATGTTTATTGACCTGAAAATCTTTGCTTGACCTACAACGACGACACCGATATAAGACTTTCGAGTTTAATTTGTTACATTTTATTTTCGGAGTGATATTTCTTGCTGCCGTATCATGCTCAAATCAATAAAATAACAGACAGTTTAACTTACAAGGAATTAAATAGAACACGCTTACATATTTTGTATAATAACTACAATGGTTTAAACAAACATGAAAAAAACATGTAAGCATATTTTAATGAAAACAGTTTTAAGCCCATTTTCATAATGCTTAAATGCAAAAACAATTTAAAACAATTGTGCCTATTACTGATACCAGCCAGTCACAATGCAGATTTTTTTTGTAATGATAACACTTGTTTTGAACAAAATTGGGTCAGACAGGAAGTCAACTCCAACATATAGTTGAGAAAAGACTAAGCAGATTGATCGATTTCAAGACTTAAGAGCGGACTCTAGTCAACAGGAATTTGAAAAATAGGTATTTGAAGAAACTATTGCCGTCGCGTCACCTCCAACCTCACCCCGTAAAGTGCGAAAGGGACAACTGCAGCTCAGGCTGATTTTACCTACAAAAACTTTGACTAAAAGACGTTTCGTATTCTGCTGTTTTCTTCATGAAAACTGGTCTGATCTAAAAAATTCTTATATCAAAATTTTGAGGAAAAGTATATCTATGCTCCTATCATTTTCTTTTTTGTTAAAAACTTATAAATTTTGTCTGAAAGTCTTCTGAACATGGCGGTAAAAACGGGCATATTTTTCGGTTTTTTGGATTGTCATATTTCTTTTTGTGATTATGTTTTGGAAAAAAGGAAATGATACAGGTACGTATTAATAGACCTAGATTTTATGGAAAAAAATCATTGCTCTAGAGGCATTATCCACGAAGAAAACAGCAGAATGTGTTTGTATGGAGAAAGTCTCACTAGAGTCCCCTCTTAACACATGCCCTGAAATTAAAACTGCCCTCATGTTTTACTCAAAAGAATTTTGACATAACTAACCATTACACTACCCACGTTCTAGTGTCCCATAGTTTAAAGTAAACAGTGTACACTATACAGATAGTGGTAACAATTATGTTTTGCGAGGTTTAGTCGTGAAGAGCTCGAACTAACTTCTTGAGCTCTTGCTTAACAGTTTGATTAAGGGCCTGACGGTTCCCAAGTCGAGAGCTTCCTTATAAACTTGAGCCACCGTAGCTTGTGTTGAGTACCTACTTGTTTCGTACTTACAGTATAAAGGAGAATTTGAGTTCGTTCGCGGGTGAACATATACAAAATATGAAGAGTGCACTCTGGGATTAAGTTAAATTAATGCTGAGACGTAGGTGTGAGCTGAGGTGTTTTACCTGCCCGTCAGCAGTTTCAAAATTAACGAATATTATAATGTGTTCCACCGTATTACAACATTAACCTACATGGTTCTATAAAACTTGTCCATAAAATTTATTGTATAGACTTTCAAAGAGACTGAACTTTGAGTTTGTTTCAGCGTTTCTTCACTGAGTACGAGTACTCAGCTAGGAAACACTGGCCTGCAATTTAAATTTTCAAAGAAAATAATGTGTCGTGTTCTCTTATTCCTTGAAAACTTATTCCATGAAATAAATATCAATCACAGTATCATTTAAAACAATAAGGTACGTGCTCGTAGTAAGGTCAAGCACACACTCTTACTGACCTGAAATAAAGGCAATGTCAAAATCAAATTGGTACCACGGACGCAAGATTGACAGTCCTTCGAGTGAATAAAAAGTCCTGCCATTAGTTTATCCGATCGATACGAAAAGTTTACTAACGAACAGTTGTGAGCTGACGGTGCAGTCAGTAGAAAATTTCGCTTTGGGTAGACTAAGCGAATTTAAAAAGGAGAATGGTAGATGCAGAATACTTTGCACTAGAAATAATTATATGAGGAGGACAGTTTATTTTATTTATTGTTCACGATAGGGTAACATATCACAATACAAAGCCAGTTTGAGGTAGAAAAACAAACCATTAAAGCCGAACTTCATAGGGCAAAAATATAACTGAACAAAAACTGTTGTTCCGCTACTTAGTCACTTAGCAAGTTATTTTTCCCTGAAAAAGTTGTGTAATGCAGTGGTCATTTATCTCGAACGCCAGCCGCATATGCCGCGGTGTCTGCCCGTAGCATCGTAGCTATGTCATATTTGTTCCATATCTGTCGTGTGCCGCTATGATAATCGGATTTATGCTAGTTTGGCTGTATCCATTGGTAGATTCCTTTTGTTACGTTGGCTGAAAGCTTTGTTTTAGAACGCCATCATCTTCCTGCCCTTTTCCTATGTTTCTTGGGGACGGTGCAATACGTTTTCATTCCATCAAGAGGGACCTTCACGCTATCACTGACTCTTTTTCTTTCATATCACTCTTCACTCAGTCCATCCATCTTTATTTTATTTTAGGACGTTAGAATGTTATTATATTTGGTATAACAACCTTGAAAGGTATACATAATTTAACAACCTTTATCATGAGCTAGTCCTTGAAAGCTAACATTTCTGTGGCTTTTGTGAAGTGAAGGGCATTAAAATCAATTTTATTTGTAGGTAGACGTTTTTCAAGATAGATTAGTATTTAATTGGTTTCTGTCTCTACTCGTAAATGGAAGCTCTACGTCTGTACCTTTGTCATTTAAAACAAGTTATTCCATAAGTGTATATAACATTAAAATCGATACATACTGCATCCTATACCTATCTATCTATTTAATAACTTTGCAGAATAATATACAAGTTACAGTTTAGTTTATTTTCAACACTGGTTCCAAAGCATGCAAAACAAGTGAACAACATTCTTCAAGGGTACCTTGTTTATGCAAACTAAATTTTCACCTCTTCCATGTTTCCAATCCCTGGAGAAACTATCAAAAGGAACTTGGATATTAACCGTCGCCTCGCAAATTCAATTTACCTTTTTCTATCAATTGTTTACTTCGATAAACAAGTTCGGGCTATCCTAAATTGCTATTTTCATAGACCCAAAATAATTTCATATTTTATATCTTGTTTGTTCTTGCTTTTATTCACAGAGATACTCTTTATCCTTCTTTTTATACAAAAAGATATAATAGTAAGCTTTTCATAATTCTATTTCGTTGTAACTTGAGAAAGGCGGCTTAGCTACTTTGCCTGTGGGCGCTGGGTTAACAACCTATTTTCATTTGTGAAGCAGCTTAAATTTCAATCGTATTATATTATCTGTACCCAAATGTTGTTTTTGTAATTTGTATGTTCATTAATGAGGTTTGGAAAGGTAAACACGTTTTCACAACAGGTGAATTAATTCGCTTCAGGCAGTACTTCTTTCTCAACGTGACTATCTATTGATAGTAGTTAAAGGAATGAAGATCTCAACTTCCTTCGGATGAAATGTTGATGAACCTTATTTCAAAACAAATCAATATTAAGTTACATTCTCGTCTATCTTAATTATCTAAGCTGTCAGATATTTAAGGTTTCTCTCTTGAGTACGAATATCCAATACTGGAAATGCCCCGCTAATAATAAATCATAATATTATGACACAGAAGTAACAAGTCCTGTACTTGTCAGTCTTGTCTCTTCCGTGTGCATTAGAGATTTATACCGAAAGAGGAATATTCAATTATGGAATATCTCGGCAAATAGCATTAATACCAGAAAAGAGAATAAGGAAAATCATTATTTTCGAAAATCAGCATCATCATCATTGGAGATTTGTTGAGTCCTTCAACAAGCAACAAGTTTAATAAAAACTGTACCCGACTATGGCTTTTTTAGCCTCATCTACCCGGGCCATAATGAATAGATTGAAATCTTATTCATCAAAGCAAACGTAAATACAAACATACATACATACAAGGCTGCTAAAATCAACCCTTTCTTTTGGCTTCACTGTAGTCGCGTAAAGAGGTTTTGGGAAGGCTCAGAAAAATCTTACCAAGAAAATTACTGAATTCAGAAAATTATAATGGAGTGTGTAGACTAACCTTATGTCTATATTTCGAAACGAAGTTTGTTTATACGGATCCCTTGCAGAAATAGTCACGTAACGAAAAACCTCTAAAGACGTTTGGTTTCGTCCAGCAAAGATCGGATATTATTATCAAGCGCTGGTCGCCATACTTGTTTAGAGTTTTGTCTGTAGGTAAAAATATCCAAATCAAATTACATTCGGAGTTAAAGAAAAGGCGTGAGAAACTACCTTCCTTACTGGGTTCCCCCGACTGCAAACGTTATCTAGACACTCTTCTAGGACGCTGAAGATAATTTATTCTTAGAACTGAAAACAAGATGATCTATCACAATAGCATCTTAGGTAGCAGTAAACCTATGTAATATACCTAGATCGCTTCATACATCAAAGCCATAAAGAAAACCCTTCCATTTTCTTCTAACAAATAAAATAGCCAACTATAATATCGGTATCTAACTTATCTAGACCGTAGAGCTGTGACATAAGACACAATATATCCTGAATGCAATTTCGATTGTCTTCAGGAAGGTCTCGGAACGCCAGATATTTCCCTACTCGATAAATTCAAGTCGGGATCTAACAACTGGACTGTCTTGGATTATCTGATAGCTGGCAGCTTAGCATTTGGAATTATTGCACAGCATAGATACTATTCGGAACGTGCTTTGTTGCCTAGGTTGTAATTACTTAATGGTAGTAGGCATGTAAATTGTAATTCGTTGTATCTATTGTGCATGGCACACACACTTTACATACAATAATCATACAATTCATGTATCGAAAAAAGTCACTCATGTATGGGTAAAAAAAACTCTGTTTGCATTCTAATATTGATATTTTATTGCATTATGAGTAAAAAAATGTGAGGTAAAAATAGTTATTTGTTATACAAGAGTGCAAAGTTGCTTTTTAACCGCGTGTTCAATTTTGATGACCGAGCAAGCGAAGGATTCTAAAATTGAATCACGAGCGCAGCGAGTGATTCAAAATTAGAATGCTGAGCGTTAGCGAGGGAATCAAAAGAGCACGAGGTGAAAAATCTTTGCACTCGAGTGCAACTCGTAACTTTTCATTCCACCTCAGCGAGGAAATGACTAAATGCAAAAAAAAAAAACGTTTACAATCACAAGATAGGTACACTTTTATTTCAGTTTAGGTATTAATTACTACATTATGACAGGTAAGTATTACAGAATAATCTTTAAATTATAACAAAATAATACTAAGGTATAATTAAGAAAATTTTAAAGTAACGTTGCTGCAGTTATTTAAATTGAGTGTAATATTTTTGTTTGGTACTGTAATATTGGTGTTAGTCACTTGTGTACTGTTTTTCGGTAAACTATCTGTCATACTTAATAGTTGTCAATCACTTAAAATTTCAACATTGTTGTTGAAATTTTAAGTGATTTAATGATTATTAGTGATTTAATAATTATTTTTAGTGGTGTTAGTATCGTATGCTAATTTACCCTATTCCCTACATTATTTTAAGCGTGTAGCGTGGGCTGAAAACCACAAAAATATTTGAATAATATTTCGCAGGCTCGTTATTTAAGTAATAAGATTTATTACATTGAAAATATGCAATGTAATAAATCAAAAACATAATATAATATATAATAGCTAAAAAGCGATTAGAACAAAAATTTGGAAAAAAACGGCCCACCCTAACATACAACATTAGTTATTTTTTTCGGAAGATGGGGACTGTTATTGAATAGTTACAAACAGAAAAATGCTGTTATAAGGGCTGACTATTAAGTACACATGAAAGAGTTTGTCCATATTATCAGTATTAGAAACTATGAAACGTTAATGGACGCATTCTAGAACAAGAAAATAAATTAATGTAGGAATGTTCGTTTAAATTAAAATAACTGATTAGCCTCGTGTGTTTCACAAATAAGGAAAACTAGGAAATTAAGTTTCAGAAATTTGGTTATATTATTCTTAGGACTAAAGTCCAGATTTTTCCCTGTAAGATGCCTTAACGATACGATACGACAAAAATTCATTAAGGTATCCTTAATTGTGAAACATTATGTAACTGGTTTTACTGCGTAATCATTGTTTCACCTTCATTTTCCGGTACTTGTTATTTTTGTTTGGGTTGAAATAAATATTCCTAGTTTTCCTCGTAATATTTATTATTCACAAAATCTAAGTTATCGAGTTTCTGAAACCGTGTTTCTAAAAATGAGCTATTAAAAAAAAAACAGTTATACGGCAAAAAATCCTTACGCAAAAATACAAAGGCAATGTGTTATTCGTTGAAAAAACATGTCCGACCAAAAACGGTTCATTAAAACAAACCTAATCCTATTGCGGAAATTGTGATAACGGTCTGGTGGCGTGTCGGTGGACTCGTGCGGTATTGGACAAAATCGTGTGGTACCAGGCAAAGTCGAGCGGTATCGGGCAAAGTCGGACGAACCCGGTGGCTAATAGTGCGGTATGATGCGGTTGCTGCGTTCTCGGTTAAAGGTCACTTACTTGACTTAACGTAACCTTTGATTGTTTGCTACGCTACGTGGGGTACCTATTTTCCTTGTTGCATATTCACTGAATTACAATGTGAGTTTAATTAACTACCTTAAATGAAAAACATTTACTTATTTAATGATCTCAGCTATAGTTCACATATTAATTCAGATGATTAATAAATAGCAATCACTACATATATTTATATATTTTCTGAATATTTGAATACATATCTTAAATAAATTACTGGTTATTTGTGTTGTGCGTTCAAACAATTGTTTTTCAGTAGATGTTGGTTTACTAATTTAATTGATTTATTTCAATAATACTCAAATTACACAATCAAAACAAACAACTATAAATACAATCACTGTTTTTGGCTTTTCAGGATTAATGTGCAACGTATATTGTTTATAATTTATTTTAGTATTAATATGTTAAATAACAATGAATAAAAATTACATCACTTTTATGCAAAATAATTAAAGTGATGTAACATGGGTTTTATTAATAATCGAAAATATCCGTGTGCATCGTACCGAGATAACTGCTATCGTACAGACAGACAGTTCCATTATATTTGCCACCCGGCAATTTATCTCCCCGCGCTTTTTGTTGGCGATGCTTGTAAACTATGAAAAGCGGAATCAATTCCACAGCCGGCACTCGAAACCAAATGAAAATCAATACATGTATATCTATTTATACGTAACAGCAATCATTTTAAGTTTTAATTGTTTACAGATTCGATGAAAAGGAAAACATGGGCTGGACAAGGACATACAAAATTCTAAAACTACAGAATGTGATGAAACTGCGGATGAAGTAAATGTTGTTAGTGACAGCGTGGTTGTAGTCATGTATAGCAAAGTAATATATGCAGCGGTGGCCGCGCTGACACTACAAATAATTGGTGCAGCGCGGCTGATGTGTCCGACTGACCCTAACTGCGTTTGCGGTGGCACGCTCGCCGTTGAACTCAATTGCAACATCGATGGTGAGTGCACTTAAATGTTGACGCTTACGAATGCCTTTTAAAGCCGAGTTGCAAGTTTTGCAGCGTGATTTCAATTTTCCTTCACACAAACTTCCCTCCCCACTTTCTATTACATCACCGTAAGCGGATTACGTCATGTTCGGTTTTAAAGTCACGTTTTAAGTGTCGTGTATTTCAGCAGAATTTTTACTAACATAAAATAAACTTTTCAGGTCGAACAGTAAAAATAAATTTACTGCCAAACATTTACATAAATATTAAATGTGAGAACACATCGAGTCTCGACTACAGCAAGTTACCAAAATGTGCCAATAATATGAGTTCATTTAAATCTGTCAGTTTTAAAGATTGTCCACTGCCAACATCCTCATTCAAAGATGTACTGACTAGCATGGGAGTATCGAAAACCATGGCACTTATCTTCCAGAATGCTAAAAACCTGTCAGGATACTTTGACAGGAAGCACTTTGCAGGATTACAAGACTTAACAAAGTTACTTTTGTCGATAAATGGGATTACTCATCTTCCAGACAATTTGTTTATGGATATCAATAAGTTAACATGGCTTAACATAAGATCAAATACTGTAAACCTCTCAGAAGAGTTATTCAAGCCATTAGAAAAGCTGGAAACTCTAGAAATTAGTCACAATCACATGACAAATATTTCTTCGAATTTATTTTCCCATTTATCTTTCTTAAGAAAACTTTCTCTGTGGCAGAGTAACGTCACCTGGTTTTCTAAAGATCTTTTCATAGGCGTCGACGTGCTCGAAGAACTAGATCTCAGTTCTAATGGCCTTAATGAACTTCCTGCGTCAATATTTAAGCCTTTAAAAAAATTAAAGAAACTGACGTTATTTTCCAACAAATTTTCGTCGCTGCCACAGAATCTGTTCAGAAATAATGCGGAACTTGAAACAGTGGTGATACTAAACAATGACGTCAAACTGAGAGAGCTACCTAAATACCTTTTTGGGGATTTGCCAAACTTGAAGGAAATATATATTCAGAGAAGTGGTCTGGAGACCGTGCCGTACGATGTTTTTGCCAATTCACCGCTAATTACGAACATATCATTAGCACACAATGACCTTACAACCCTACCGGAAGCTATTTTTAATGATCAAATAAATCTTCTCGAGTTAGACCTGAGTTACAATCAGCTGAGCGAGCTAAAGCCTAAATTGTTTTCATCTTTAGTGAGATTGGAAAGGCTTAAATTGTGTCATAACTCTCTCGTGGAAATATCTGGGTAAGTAAATTTCATGTTGGCTCGATAGCCTTTCATTCGATTTCATCGGGTATGTGACGTAATTTACTTTTTATTACAGCCAAACCTTTTCGTCGCTACTTAGCCTAATACACTTGGAAATGGAACACAATAATTTGAAAATGATTTCGTCTTATTTGTTCAGTAACAATAAACAGAGAATGTCAATATCTCTGGCTTACAATAAACTTGATTTTGAGGACAAAGAGTTGACAAACAATTCTTGGATGGTGAAAAGGGCGTCCCCGTTTGCCCACACTTATAATTTGAAGCTATTGAATATAAGTCACAATGAATTTAAAGTAGCTTTTGAGGACTGGTGGGTGAATGGCCATGAGAATCTAGATATTAGTCACAATAATATACAGAACCTTTGGGTAAGTGTGTCGAATAATTCAAATAGATATGTGTTAGAAGTGAACCTTTGTGATTTATTTTAAATTATGTGTCTTGTTACAGTCTGATGAGAAGGCTTTAAAAAATTACCGAAATGAAATGAAAAAAACCATGAAGAATGTATGGATTTCCAAAAATCCTCTCAATTGTGAATGCGATAACTATTTATTTATTGATTACTTACTAGAATTTACAAAAACTAAGGTAAGCGTTAGTTTTAAGATAAAATTGCGCTCTAAAATGATATTTAAATATATTTAAAACAAAAAGAACTTATGCTCACCAATTTGTTCCAGATCGTTGACTTGAGACATGTGCGGTGTCCACTTTGGGCTAAAGAAGCTTGCTACATGAGATTCACAGTTCTTATTACACTCATGACCATCGTTATATCACTGTATACTGTTATTTTAGTAGTGTTCATTATCTATAGGAAGCAAATTAAATCGATTGTTAAAAAAAAGTTAAATAGTTTCCAGACAACTCCAAAAAAAGGTAAGGGACATTCAGTAATCTTGGATTTCTGTAATCAAGATGAAGAATTTGTAAGGCGAGAACTGTTTCCATTTATGCCAAATAGGGAAGAACCAAAAAGCGTCCCGCATGCCGAGGCGGTTAAGGATAAAGAAACTGAATACTATTTTTTTGGATATAAGAAGACGGTAAATTATAAACGTAACGTCAACAAAGTGAACTCAGAAGGCAAAATAGTCCTGTTTTCCTCCAATTACTTAATGCAAGTATATGGTCACGTTGACATCAAGAAAATACACAGTCAAATGCTGAAAGCGAAAAATACCGTTTATGTCTTCGCCGATATCGGCCCAGAAAACTCAATATATGCGTTCCTAGAAGAGCAACGTGATGTTCGAAGCACAATAAAGTGGGGCCAAGAAGATTTCTGGCCCAAATTGGCTTTTATGCTAAAAGATTTTGACGAACCAAAAGAAATGAATGAAATCTTTATCGCTCCCCCGGAATCGTTAGTGGCATCAAATGTCAAATCTGTGTCTCTATCAAACCGCCTGGACTGGCCCAACACGTACGATCTTAACACACTGACTCACAATCTCCACACACTGACACACAGTCAAGTTTAGTTACACTCTCTATACTTAATTTAGCGAGGTAAAGACTGACTTCTCCGCTACGATAACATCTGAACTCAATCATAATTTTCGAATCTTCATTTCTTTTATATCCTTAAGTTAAGATGAAGTAGTAGATACTAAATACGATACTGCTTGTATAAATTTTTTATAAAACTATTTTATCATGTGTAAAAATTAGGGTAATTACTTATTGTTTATAAACATTAACTGTGAATAGTAAAAAAAAATGCAAACCCACTCGATGTACTACGGTTTGACCATGTGATGCCTACTTCAAAGAAGTGTGTGTTGTCAATAACAAATGCAAGTGTAATCAATATGTAAACGTTTATTTTAAGTAAGTGTAAATAAATTTAATGAAACATTAATATGAACGAAAACATTAAAGTTTCTTGGAAACTGCATGTTGTTAAGAGTTGTAAACTGCAGCTTATAATAAAACCTGTACTTTAACAACAAGTTGGTGATTTTATTTACAGCCTTTCATAGTTTACATATTTTGTTCATCCACTTTTAAACGAGTGTGTAACAATGAGGTTATTATTCTTTAACTACAGTTATTCCTTGCTTTACGAAACAGTCGAGCATCTTTGTAACCGAAAAACTTAGCACTCCTAATAGATTACATATTGGTGGTCGCAGTATAATTGTTGTCGTCGCCAAGAGGATGCTGATTCAGACCGTCATTTTCCACAGCTACAAATATCGAGGGTGATTCAGATAGTATGCAAGCATTTATGGTAAAGGTACTCTTATGGAAAAGTAATAGCTACCATCCATCTATTTCTGCTATTGTCTGTTTTCCAGACAAAATGGTATGGGATCCCAGTAAAAAGCACATTAGTTCTGGAAACGGTAGGGTCTTACGCACTACGCACTTCCGCCGACTCTGGTTTCTTATCATCAGGTGAGCCATCTGATTGAAAGCTGACATTATTAAAATTTCACTAAGGTTTCAAATATGTCACCTGTAAACTACAACTTTATAGCACGTAATTCCATCGAACTTAGAAGCCGTATCAGTTATATCGTTAATTGAAAGGATGGATAGCCTGGTATTGATTGCCCTTGCCTTCGGTGTAGGCACTTTTCCTCGTAAAACCTTATACTGATCGGTATCTTCACAGTAATAAATGAATGTCGTGTTCATTGATTTTTATATTTATTATTACTGAAATGTCATTGGAGAGTGATTTAGTAACTGAGTTAATGTGCCTATTTAAAGTACGCAGGTACATTTATCTTGATCACATCTATTTATTAATTATTCATGTAAATTAAGGGCAAATATCATTACTACAGCTTATTTCGTGATTTAATCTAAAATGTTATCCTTATCACAAAAGAGCCGCAAAAGCAGTTCTAAAAAGTTTTAATAACAATGAATCAAGATATTTATTGGTATTTTGATTTAGTCATGATTCAAACCCATTCAATCATCGATACGATGAACCTGTAAGCCAAAATTTCAATAAGCTATATGAAAACCAACATCAATATCGCATGGGAATAAATTGCCAGTGAGAGTTGGCCGAGAACCTTCACCAAAGTTAAACTAAAACCATGGCAACAAGCAAGTGAGGGGTGCCAAGCGGAGCCGAGGCGAGCCGAGAGCATCCAAACACCGGTGGAAATATTAGGCCTTGTCCAGAGCACAAAATAGAAAGTAGGTATACAGAAAGGCCACTCCCGCCGTTTCGAAAATTGACTAAGCTAAACTTGACAGATACACTAGGGTTGCTAATGTACCTTGATTCCGAATATAAAAAAGGGTAAGTTGTTTAAGTTACAAACATAAATACATCGATTTGTCTAAATATACTTCATATCATGCGTACATGCCTTAAAGGGTAGACGAAAAGCATCAAATATCCATTAAAGATCACGACTCCACATAAGACGAAGATGGGATGGTAACCAGATGTAAAAGTGGTATAAAAATGATCCCACTTAAAACATTAAAATGTGAAAAGCACCAAGCTCGACAAAAATATGAAAAAAAAGTTAATAAAATCCATTTTCCTAGATATTGAATTTCTAACTTGTCATCTCGAAAAATTTTATGACCTTTATAACATAAAAAACCGGCCAAGTGCGAGTCGAAGTCGCACACAAAGGGTTCCGTACCATTATCGCAAAAAACGGCAAAAAATATGTAGGTATGTTGTATGGGAGCCCCACTTAAATATTGATTTTATTCTGTTGTTAGTATTTATTGTTATAGCGGCAACAGAAATACATCATCTGTAAAAATTTCAACTGTCTAGCTATCACGGTTCATGAGATACAGCCTAGTGACAGACAGACAGAATGACCGCGGAGTCTTAGTAAAAGGTTCCCGTTTTTACCCTTTGGGTACGGAACCCTAAAAATGAATGAAAAAACTGAATTTAAAGAATTAATTTAAAATATATTCAGTATGTAACAATTAATAAAGGTAACCCAGCCAATGCGACCTCGTTAAGTACTTTATGTATGAATGACGTGACGTGGTAAAAGCCCGCACAAAGCACCCGTGACCGCCGCGACTGAGCTCATTCCAATATTCCCTTTAAAATCGCAATGTCAATGTGTGTGTGCAAAATGACGCTTTGTTCGTAGTGGCCTCTCTGTCTGTGGCGCGCCACTGCTTACGTACTTTTTGTCCAGAGTGAGGCCGGGACTCCACCAAAGCGGAGATGTGCGGAGATGTCCAAAACGGAGACGAAACCAACCAATAGAATTTCGTTATTCACACATCTCGTCTCCGCTCAGCTGGACTTTCCGCACATCTCCGCTTTGGTGGAGTCCCGGCCTGAATACCTTGAGATTGGAGCCTTTTTGTTCTCGAACGGGGTTTTATTTTATAGTATTGTTTTTTTTTTGTTTTTGCTTATATTATTTTTTGTGTCTCCTGTGCGGGTCTCAAATTAATATTTTCCTTTCTTTCTTTGTTTTGATCATCGTAAGCGTGGTGATAGCGATTTTAAAAACCTCCAATATTTTCTTCTATCGCTATCTTGTCTTGTCTAAATGTCACTTAATCAATAGCTTACATTTTGGCGTTACGACCATCGCCATCACTGATATCGAGCGACACTAGTCTTAGGAATGGCACGGGTGAGGTGGCGGTTACTAAAGGTCCTATACGAGTGACATTCTATTAACTAAAGCGTGGCGATAGCGATTGGATTAAATACAAAAATATATGGGAATGTCAAACGCTATCGAAATGTCACGTGATCAAACCCTTAGATTTTGGCATTTCAACCATCGCTATCGCTGACATTTAATGTCGAATTTTCTAGAGCCTTAGCGCTATCCTAATACAATGGGATCATCTCGCGAACACGTGACCGTCGCGTTCATTTGTATGGCGAAATCGAAAAGCGACTTCTGTCGGGGAGAAGACTCGATCGTGTTTGCCATACAAATGAACGCGACGGTCGCGTGTTCGCGTGATGCTTGCGTTGTATTAGGACAGTGCCTTAGGTGTCTACAGTGCGTCGCGACTTGTTGTAGCGGGCAGCAGAGGCTAGACATACTTCCTCAGGGTAAAACAATAGACGATCGCTCGCTTGCCAGGCTGCTCCATCACGTCGCGCTAGACCCTCTGCCATGGTCACTTCAGTATCGACGGAACGGTGGTTTCATATGTTTGATACTTTGAAAATCTATGTGACAATGTTTCGGTAGTGTTATGGTCGTGATAAAATAAGCATTATGTATCTTTTTATTTGTTAATTTTTATGCATACTAGGTGATGCACATGGACCCACATGAAAAGGCTGATCTAAACAGAAAACAAAGACAATAAACATTAAAAAAACCCTTCTCAGTACCTATGTAACTATTGACATGTACCTTTTTTAATTTTAACGTTGGGTACATTTCAAAGTATACCTACAAAAAAGAAATTGACTTGAAACTACTGTTACTAAATAAAAGCCATTAAAATCACATAAAGCTAGAACAGATTGGTTTTCAAGATCACTATCTACACTTCGACAAATTGAGCTTTCTTTTAATGGCTTGCCACATTGCAGTAAATCTAGTTTCTTTGCTTCAATAAACGTTTGATACTAAGTTTTCTTCAGAATTGGAAATGTTATGGCGTACCTAATACTACAAGGGCATAAATATCAATAAAATTGATTCAGAAACTGTGAAACTACAAAAGTCATTAGTAACTACGACGAACTGTGTGTGCCGTAATTACCAAAACAATTAAAAAGCGATTGTGTCTCGCATGGATCCACGTTTTAGGCACTCAAGAGGTTAATTACCATTATAGTTTTGTTTTAGCATGGCAATAGCGGTCCCATTGACCCGGTCTACATTTATTGAAATAATAAATTTAAAAAAAAACTTTAAAAAAAACCGGCTCCTAAAGCCAAACACTACAAAGCGAAAACTAACTTTGTTTTCCGAAGTCGGTGTCTTTGCTACCTACCTTTTCGTTTTTCGACACCGACTCAAGGGGTTATTATCGATTTGCCACAAAGTCGATTCGTCACGATAAAAAGCGTGAGTATATTCGTCACACTTTTATTTTTTTTGTAATTTATTTTGGATTATGTAAATTCGTCACATTTGTTTTCTCTGTACAAACTGCAGAAAAATGGAACACTTGATAGGAATGAAATAGACATAGATAAGAGCTATGTGTAAAAGTAATTCGATAAAAATAATGATAACTAAAAAGTTATAAATAAAAAAAGTTATTAAAAAAAACAAAATACTCGACTGCTTAAGAAGCGAACTCAAAAGACATAAACAAGAAGAAAATCATGCTGTGCAGTCGGAGGATACATCTGTTTTTGGTCAGCCAGCTCGCGCATATGAATCCTCCTCCTCAATGATTTTTATTTTGTATTACCAATTCAATATAGTAGTCATTCTGTGTAAATAAATTAGTACACTTTAAAACCGTTTGATTGTAGAGAGAATATGTAGTAGCGTCTACGAGGTACTTACTCATATGTCTAGCCTTTTTCAAACCATGTTAGGGTCGGCCTCTAGTCTATCCTGATACAGCCAAATACCTCTTTTTTCATATGACTGATCGCGACTCCGTATGTGATTTCCTCGACCTAGTTAATGGGTAACACGATACCCCGCGGGGATACCGTGATATGACTGGTTGTGAATTTCGGGCTATATGGAAGATGTACAAATGACAGGTAAAGCAAACGGTTTAAAGTGCTTGCCAAATCACGGAGGATTCCTTTATTATATGTACGAGTATTATGTTCCTGCGTCAGGTAGTCTGAGCGGTGGGTCCTGGTCAACATGGTTAAGTGAGACCTGTCTCTGCCTGTCTGTGGCAGTGAGAACTGTGCAGGCAGAGATCGAAAAACTGGAGGGAAATGAGTGAGATCGTGCGTGAGTCCAAAAGGAGGCCGTCGAGAGTGATCATGTCATGAGAGGTTCGATGCCACTTGGAGTAAAGGGAGTCGTGGAGGTAACCGCCACAACACCTAACACTCCGAAACCCTACCTGCGTCATTTAATCTTTAAGACCTTTCTTCTTGCGCAATTTCATGATTCTAAGTTGACTTAATTCTAGGTCATAATACCCGATTTTATTTTAAGTTATTAAATAGTAATATGATAAATTTCAGTTTTATGGTAACTAGATGTTTGTGTTATGATGATTATGTAACTAGATGGATACCTAACTGTAACCAATAACCAGTCTCAAGGGCCAGGAATGATGAGTTTGTTTGATGTTAAAACCCTAGAGCTAGAACATTGCTTGCTAACGGTACTTTAAAAAAAATGGTGTAAAGTGAAGATATGTGATAAATTTACAACAAACTGTATGTACATGTGACTATTGACGCATAATTTTTAATGCTAATGACGAAAATATTAATGTATGGAACTTACAAAAGTGTGACGAATCGACTTTGTGTCAAATCGACAATAACCCAACTCGAGTCAAATCAGTATAATTTTTTAACTTTTTTTCACTGTTGGTACTTTATATTAGATATCATGAAAATCATTCATAGCCAGACTAAATCTCATTTCAAATTCATTAAGCCCAAACACGACTAGGATACATTGTTATATGACGGAGTTCCAGTGTCTATCTTCCGGCTCCATCATCAGATCATTTCGATGGTACCATTTTTATCAGTACCATTAATTTATATGTATATGCTTAGCTATTTGAGATATCTCATACCCATTCCAATCGCCATATGTGGTCATCTTCATAAGTTCCACTTCACCAAATGATACTTTCTGAATGCAAATGCTTGTCATGTTATTGAAAATACTAATATCGCTATATGTCTACCTATAACATTTGAGGGTTTCCCTCGATTTCCTTGTGATTCCATCATCAAATTCTGATTTGGTGACAATGGGACCACCACGAGAGTATACCATATAAAACGAAATAAAAATTTGCAAATCCGTCTATATATGACAGAGTTTGGCCAAAACATACATAAAACATATGTATATAGAAACATCAAAATTAAGAACCGTCTCATTTTTGGGAAGTCTGTTAAAAACAGGAAAATGCAATCAAGCCTCTCTAAATCTACATCTATCGTGATCCTCAACATGTTTTGCTAAGTACAAAAAATACATAGTTTATGACTCACGTTCCTTCGAAGAGATACTTGGCGAAGGCAACGTCCTCTTTGACCATGAGTATTCGCACCTGCACAAAAACAATGCTACAATCCCACGACACAAACCGATTAAAAAAATTAAACAAATATATGTTTTGCAGGAAAGCACGCTTATATTATTAATACCAGCCATTCATAGACTATAAATACTCTGGTCATACTGCACATACATTCATAGGTATCAGTAAATACCATCGATACGGCAACATGTTCTCAATCACGTTGCGGTAACAGAATGCAATAATGATTCAGTTTTAACCGATGATAATTCTACAAACTGATGTTTGGTGAGTGGTTACACTATCGCTGGACATATATGAGCTGTAGTTTTCATTTAAATTGTACTCATTTAGGTATGGTTCGTGGTATTGACGTTGTCGAAATCGACAAATAGGACAAAATAATGTGTACGTGGTTAATAGAATGATACCTATCTGAGTTATTTTATCAACCCTTAATTTAGCTAGTCATCAAAAAGCTCACAAAGAAAAGGAAAAATAACTTAATTTTTTTTGTCAAAGTAGATATTATGACCATTACAATGAGGTGTTTTGTCACGAAGATTGAAACTGACTAGAGTATGGATACAGTTTTCATAAAACCGGCCAAGTGCGTGTTGGATTTCCCACATTTAGGGTTCCATATCTAACGGCAAAAATCAATTTGGTAATATTGTATTTGTTAGTAAAATATACGTAATAATAAACATTATCACCCAAGTTCCTAGGTCAATGGGAAGTTAAAAAAAACGAAACACAATTTTGTAATAAAAGCTGACTTTGGTGGCTTCTCATTCCTCTGTTTTTCAATATCTTTAATAACAAAAAATGCAGTGTTTATTTACTCAACGAGCTCTAAACAACGATATCCCTCCGTTTGGACCCTTTGGATACGGAACCCTAAAAAATAGACGTCTACAACAGCCATTTACATAGTTTCCACAACATAATCAAAAACAAAAAAAGCTGCGGGCTCTATTCTGCTATAGCGACACAGAAAGATACCTCTACCTTTTTAAAAGTCAGTTTCCCTTTTCACGTATACCATGGGGTGAATCGTTAAAGATCGCTCTTTTGTATAGGGTGATCCGGAGGGATGCTCTATTGTTTACCGAAACCCACTCTGTGGTAATAACAAGATGATATCAAGTATCCCAGTAGATAAGGTTTTATACCTGTCTGTTTAAGACAATGCATTTAGGAGAGTATGTTCAGACCTTGTGTAACCCATCTTTGTTCGAGTTACTGTCAGATATTCAGTCGCTGAAACATTGACTCGGGTTCCTGATATTTCACCTCTTTGTTCCCTACATACAAAGCTTTGTAGTCTGTGAATATAACTGAAGAAAGTACTTTGTTGAGAAAGGTTATTCGAGTTCTGAAAGCGAATGTGAATAAGATATCTTTAGAGAACGAGGTACATCTTTACTCACGGTCGTGTTCTTTTGTTTGAATATGTATGTTAATACTCCGCTACATAGCTTGCATATTTTGCTAACATATTGAAATACATAGAAACTTGTATTAGTTAAAATAAATATTGCCATCTGTATCCTAGGCATGAACTAGTCACTTAACATGGCGATGTTATGTAGCCAACTAGACAACTGACATTTATTGGATCCTAGCTAATCTCCGCAGCTCTCGCCTGCGTATTTATATTATTCTGGCATAGAACCTTGCCTGATTTTATGCTACAAGCACTTTTTTAAAAATTTGCAATTTTAGTACGAAAATCGAAGAGGTTATTATAAAACCAAAACATAAAAATAACATACTAGATTACGATTCTCAAACAAAAATATGCTCAATGCGTTACCGCATTCAGCTGGCTGCGTCAAAATTCTCGCAAGTATCAATTTCTAACTCTACAGGAAACATCCAAAGAAGCCCACACAATACCATCTCGGCACCGCAATAAGCCGCTTATTCTTATTCAAATCAGCATAAAAGTTTTCATATCGATACCAGAGTCCCGCTGTACAATACGGATGCGTTATTGCAATGTTTCACAGAACAGTGGCTGTATTCGTGGCACGTTGCTCGTCGCGTTGAGTCCCCTGGGGGCTACCAAACGAGATTTGTCCGTGAACCCCACAGATGTATAGACTCCCTAGCGGCTGTCTACATTTGCAACATTGATTAGTTTTGAATTACAATGTTTGGTGTAACGTCGTTTTTAATCTGAAAAGGCAGAAATTTGTTAATAAATTATTTGGTCATTGCAAAATAAAATCTTCAGTCTTTAAAAAAAATTAAAATATAATAGCTGCTTATAGGTAGACACTTTGGCTATTAGTTTTACTTTTTCCAAGTATTTTACTTCTTTTAAACGTCACTTTTAAACTTACTCACTGGGGAAAAAAGGTATAGAAACCAACCTTATAGAACTTTAAAAAGCACTTAGTACTATTAGGTTTTATTTGAAAGTGCTACATTATTAAAATACAATAAACAAAGAACTGCTGAAGTTTTTGTTCCATTCCCAAACCACTTCTATTTAGTATTCACACGTCTTTTTGCTAGAAGCACAAAAAAACTATGATAATAAGTCTGTTTACATAGTAATGTTTCGCGGGAGGGCAATGTCCGCGTTGCTACCCCCGCAAGGGCTGTGAAATGAGATTCGTCCTCATAACACACCGCTGTATGGTCTCTCTAGTGAGAACGCTCTATGCCACATTGATCAGTTTGAAATTATGATGAAAATATTAATCCTACTACTATTATAAACATGAAAGTTGAATGGATGTTTGTTATTCTTTCACTCAAAAACTATCAAACGGATTTTGATGAAAATTTGCAGTAATATAGCTTATACATCTGTATTACACATAGGCTATAGGTAATAAGTAGTTAAGGTAGGTAGGTATATGTAGGTAATCCGGGGTTACGGGTGGTCAGACTGTGGACTCTGTCCGCCCACCAAGTGACTCCAGGAAAGACGGTGGCACAGTGATCACGTGTTGCCGTGCACAGCGAGGCTCAGGGGAGGCGCTTTTTCAATCTTGGATGTGCCCTAACAGGCGTTGCACAGAGGGGGCTCTGCGGTGGTCTTTTGAGAGGTCACGGGGCTTCTTCTACGTGCTGATGGTGATCACCGGGGTGGTTTGTAGTCAGGTAAAAATCCCACATTGCCTGGTCTTTTCCCAAAATTCGAGACGCCTCCGTAAAAAAAGGTAATTTAAATAGAGAGAAGTACTATTGCTATGGAAGCGGAGCCGCGGACGGCAGCTAGAATGACGTAACATAACATCATGTCTGTTTTCCCTGAAGGGTTGGGCAGATTTTCATCCATAGGACACCAATATTAATATAAAAATAAGGTAATTATGATCAGAACTTGGTTTGTCTTTGAACTTTGAAGATAGAAAGTGATTTATGCTTTGATATCTTTGAGCAATACCCTCAAAATACATTTTCTTGAAAGAAAGAGACAAATAAATTATAGGTTATTACAAATTTTATCGTTGCTTTTAAATTTAAAACATTTTAAACAGTCTGAAGTACGTACTGTCTTTGTTTCGCATCTTCATTGAATTTTTATTTTTTTGAGTCGTGATTACTATGTAAATAAAAAAAGAACGCAATCTATTGAGCCTGACTGCAAAATGCTTGAAGCGCACTTGGAAACATCTCATTTAATTGTATAGCCGAAAGCATTTTTTGTAAAAGAGAGTTATTGGTGAGCAGTATTTTTTATCATCATTCTTAAATACGGAAAATATTTCATCAAATATTTCCTCAGTCCATTTCCTCAAAGAACTGGAGCACACATTCCTTTATAAAAACGCACAAAAATCAAAAACGCTACCAGCTAGTGACGTCATAAGATTGAGCGATCCACGAATTAAGTACAAAGTCTGTCACCGGTACTTCGGTGATCAGGGCTGCTCATGAAATATTCATGTGCACGGATGCGGTTGAATGTACCGCTGCGATATATTTACCGCTGACCACGTCAGCCCGACGCCAAAATAATAACTAAGGGTACATCGGACCAATGTATCTGTATACCTACGTAGCGCTGCATTTGAGGGTTCCTTTGTCGTAATTATAGTGGACAGGGGTTCTTTTGATAAAAGGAAAATGGGGTGGGTTTTTTCCTCGTTAAGTCAGTTGATTGAGGAATAATTAAGTGGTGGTATTGAGTAGGGCTGTGTTTGATCCAATATAAAAAGGTTCTTGGGTATTGTAGGCACAGACGTCTTTCTTTTGATAGATGTTGGAGGGTAAACTAAATATTTCTTTGAAGAAGTTAATTGCATAAATGAAAAAGAACCTTTTACGAATTAAGTTCAGAAAATAATTAACTATGACTTCCAGTCATACAGTTTTGTTCAACTGTTCTATTTTCTGAATCAATTTTTTTCATATACAGACAATTTCGTTCGGGAGGCTCTAATATTTCTATACAGATTTAATTTTATATGTAATATTTATCAATTCAATATCAAACTACGCTATATTGTTTCAAATAACTACACGGTTCAAAGCCTAAATCAAAACGCCATACCCACAATAAAATTAGATTAAACAAAATTCAGCGGAACTTTGAACAGATTCATTGTACGAATAAATTGTTCACGAAACCACCAGATTGAGTAAACTAAATTATGTTCGCCAAGCCGACTATGAACAGTCAGAGGTCTGAGTTAGCTGCAAACCGGGATCTATTTATACACAAGTTAGTGGCAGATTAACAAAGAAGTTATAACATGGATGTTCCACCATTTCTATTGTCTAAATGGAGATTTGGTAGGCCCTCAGTGGATTTGCCTAATGCCCAGACAGACGTTCGACAGATATTCGCGAAACAATACCTTCAATAACTTTCATAATTAGAGTACCTACTAACATGAAGATAAGCTGGTGTTATGAAAAATGTTATGTTAATTTGTCTTGTTGGTGTGCTAGTGGTACAACTGAAACAAGATTTTGTACAAACCAACTTAGAGAAATATAATCATTTATCATTAAGGGTACAGTTTTTGTTTCAGTTGTACCACTAAAATTATTTCATCACCACTGCTCTTAAAACGGTGAAAGAAAACATCGTGAGAAAAGAACCATGCCCATGTCCTAGAACCCAAAATTCAAAGACATGTGACATTCACCACCGGTCCATTACCTCTCTCACAGAGAGTATGCCTGTGTCCCAGCAGTGGAAGAATTATAAGGCTGCTGATGATAAAAGTTAAGCTCAAGACCGGTTTTTGAATTGACTATTTGGAGTTAAGAGCTTGTTAAACTTACTTTTTTCTCTACTTTATCACTAACGCGACGTTTGAAGTAAAGAAACTCGCAAACATACATGAACCCTGAAAACATAACACTCATCTTTTGGGCAGTCGTGTAATAAATAAATAATAATAAAATAAGCCTTTATTGCTGGTTACTTAAACTATTTACTTTAAACTGTACTTATTTTACAATGAGATTATAACCTATTTACATTCAGTATTATTTATATATTTTTCTCGGCACCTGGTTATTTTTTCCTCGTCCCAGCTTGTCTTTTGACAAAGGCGTCCTCCAAGGTTCTCCACTTAATTCTGTAATAAATAGAGTTTGATAAATATATGAAACTCAACTTTAAATTCTTAATTCAGGAATCTGGAGTTGTTTTTTATTTGAGTAACCAAATAAACGACCCACTAAAATATTTTATTAAATCAGAACACGTCATATAATGTACTAGCTTCCGCCCGCGGCTTCGCCCTCGTAAAAAGTGTTTTATCATCCCAAAGGAATACAAACTATCCTATGTCTTTCCCAAGATCTCAAATTATGTCCATGCTAAATTTCGTCTAAATTGGTTTAATAGATCCACCTAAATCGTCTTTTGGGGGTAGTTTAAAAAAAACATAATAGTAACATTAATTGTTTATCGAGGTTGGTATTTATGTCAAGTTTCATATTTATTAACCCAATAAATCAAATACTGCCGTACAAACTTCAACACCCTCTATATCGTCTTTTGGGGGTCGTTTCAAAAAACTATTAATGACACCTTTATTGTTTATTAGGTTAATATTTAAGTCAAGTTTCAAATTTTGTTAACCTTTGAAATAAGATTCTTCAAAAATAGTAACACACCCCAAATCGTCTTTTGGGAGTTGTTTCAAAAGACTAATAATGATTAACTTTATTGTTTATTTAGGTTGGTATTAAAGTCAAGTTTCAAGTTTATTAATCCAAGAAATAGGTTTCTTCAAAAACACTTTAACATCGCCTCAATCGTCTATTGGGGGTAGTTTAAAAAAAAAAAACAACCTTTAATATTCATTTAGATTAGTATTTGTGCCAAGTTTCATGTTTACTGACCCAAGAAATCAGATTTTTCCATACAAACTTCACACCGCCTAAATCATAATTTGGGGGTAGCTTCGAAAAACTAATAATAGCAACCTTTATCATTTACTTAGATTACTGTTATTGCTTTGTTTCAAGAATTTTGGAATAAGATTTTTCATCCAATCTTTCAAACCCCTTTTTACCCCCTCAGAGGTAGAATTCCCAAAAATCCTTTCTTTGTGCTCACTTACGTCATATGAGGAACCTTGTTGCTAAATTTCATGCTTCTAGGCTTAGTGGTTTTGACTGTGCGTTGATCGATCAGTCAGTAAGTCAGCCATTTTCGTCTTTTATATGTTATAGCTGACCCCCGCGGCTTCGCTCTCATCAACTGGCTACCTACTTACCTAGCACCTACCTATCTACCCTACCTACCTACCTACCTACCTACCCATCCGCCTACCATACCTACCTACCAACCTACTCACCTGCCCTACAGATCAACTTACTTACACTACCATATCCTACATACCTACCTACCCTATCCTACATACCCTATTGACCCTACCCTACCTACATACCCCACCTACCTACCAACCAATTTGTTAAACTATTTACAATACGAATGTAACCAACTTTTGTTTCTACCGGCGCGGCAGCGATCTAATTAAATTTTAGAACACAAAAGCTGCTATTGTAACTTAACTATGATAGTGAGATATGTTCAGTCACAGTTTTTTTGTGATAAATAATGAGTACTACGAGTATAATCATATAGTACATCATTTTTATGTATCGTCAATAGTTTTCTCAGCGCACGCCAAATAATGAATTTTATAGGCAAAATATTGCTACTTTGGGTTACATTATTGCAATTTTCATAGGGATATCTATTTTTTTTTTGGAAATAAATTAAAGCCTATGTTACTCGGGAATAATGTAACTTTCTAAAGGTGAAAGAATTTTTTAAATCGGCCCAGTAATTTCGGAGCCTATTCGGTACAAACAAACAAACAAAAAAATCATTCTTCTTTATAATATTGGTATAGATGTTAAATTAGGTAGCTGTCAAAAAGCCCTTATCCACAAGCAGGTAACATTACGAGTATTTACCTACAAATCATTAGTAAGCTTCCGAAAATTTACTACGCCTCAGAACTACAACTGAGGGGAGAGAAGCTAGGGTATGGCTTGGTGGGAATCGCTGTTTGTGGGAACAGCTTTACCTAAAAAGTGCCAGAAATGGCTTCTGCTGTACTCGTGGCGGAGTACCGAATTAAAGCAGAGCCCTAGCCAGTCCGAGTCATCCACGTCCCCGTCGTTCTCCCTGGGACCTGCTGCAACCGCGCCGCCGCGCGTCCGCCACCCCGTGTTGCAGCCGAGCTAACGGATGCAGGGCGAAGGGCGAATATTCTGCGCCTTAAAACAGAATCGTCTCACTAGGGAGGGTACCCGAAACTAAACCGAGCACATCCGAAGGCTCCAAAGCGGCAGCCCCGCTATCGGATTAAGGCACAGTGGGCTAATCACTCGCTTGCCCGACAACCATAGATTCCTGAAACTGAAGCAGTAATAAGAAACCGGACCGATTTTTTACCGACGACATTTGGCTTGAAATCACGGACACGAATTGCATTTTGGAATGTACGAACGATGAGCGAGGACAGTCGACTGGCCCAGGCAGAGGCAGTAATGCTCAGCTACAAGCTACAGATTTTGGGTCTAAGCGAGGTGAGAAGAAACGGATTTGGTGAGCTGAGAACGCCCGGAGGCTTGACTTTGCTTTATTCGGGTAAAGAAAGTGAGGTGGATGTGCGCGAGCATGGCGTGGGGCTCCTTATTTCTAATACAGCAAGGAAAAGCCTTGTGAGCTGGAAACCGATCTCAGACCGGATCATGTGCGCCCGTTTTAACTCAAAAGCACGGAAGATCTCCATTGTACAGTGCTACGCCCCAACCAATGCATCACCAGAGGATACCAAAGACGACTTCTACAACGCCCTCAACGCCACCCTTAGGAGAATAAAGAAGCAAGACATCGTCATAGTCATGGGGGACCTGAATGCAAAGGTTGGGAGTGTTAACACTAACCGCGAACGACATATGGGGACACACGGTCTTGGAGTATGCAATGACAATGGGGATCGATTTATCGAATTTTGTCAGAACAATGACCTGACCATCGGAGGCACATTGTTTATTCATGGTGACCACCACAAATACACCTGGAATTCACCCGACGGAGTCACCAAGAATCAGATCGACCATATTGCCATTAGCTCCAAATGGCGTTCTTCATTGCTTGATGTCCGCAACCGTAAAGGCGCCGATTTGGATAGTGACCATCATTTGGTAGTTGCTGAAGTTCGGCTCAAGGTTGCGGTAACCCGTGCAACTGGAGAACACGGCAAAGTGGGGCGAAGGTACGATGTGAGTAAACTTTTTAATTTGGACACCCGTAAGGCGTTTCGGCTTGAGCTACGCAATCGGTTTTCTGGACTGGAAGATGCTGCGGACTCAGTGGACGAGGAGTGGAGCCGTATTAGAAATGCCTATACAGAAACCAGCTCCGTGGTCCTTGGGCATAAATCAACAAATGCGCGCGAGGACTGGATGTCACTTCACACGTGGAGCCTCATTGAGGATAGAAGGAAGTTGCACCTCAAACTGCTTGAGACGCGTAATGATGCCGAACGAGCCGACCTCAATGCCCAATACCGCCAGAAGCGCAAGGCGATTTATCGCAGTACGCGTGCAGACAGAAGGCGTTGGGCTGATGATATTGCTGGTCGTGCTCAACAGGCTGCGAACACTGGCAACTTGAAAGAGCTGTATAAAGCCACTAAGACCTTGGCAGGAAACAGAAGGCTCACGAAGAAGAAGCCGCTTAAATCCAGAGAGGGGCAGCTTATTGTGACGCCGGAGGGTCGGCTGCAGCGCTGGCGCCAGCACTTTGAGGAGGTCTTCCGATTGTCGGCATCTCTGACGCCTGACGTGCTGCAGGGAGGTTCTACTCCACCTCGACCTCTTGACATCGACACGGAACCACCGTCAGCCTCTGAAGTGACTGAAGCGATCCTCTCTTTGAAGGCAGGCAAAGCACCTGGACTCGACCTGATAACTGCGGAAATGTTACAAGCTGACTTAGCATCCGCCGTCGACGTGCTGACGCCTTTAATTGAAAGGATATGGACTGCTGAAGAACTCCCGGATGACTGGAACAAGGGACTTTTAATGACCGTGCCCAAGAAAGGTGATCTCAGCAGTTGCGATAACTGGAGGGGCATTACGTTGCTGTCGACTCCCTCAAAGGTCTTCTGTAAGGTACTACTTGATAGGCTGTCGAAGGCCGTTGAGCCTCTTCTGCGCGGGGAGCAGGCGGGTTTCCGTTCGAGCCGCTCATGCACGGACCAGATCAACACTCTTCGTATCATTCTCGAGCAGGCAGCAGAATGGCGAAGGGAAATTTATCTCACTTTTGTCGACTTCGAAAAGGCCTTTGATACGTTGAAGTGGTCCAGCATCTGGTCCCGCCTGTTAGACATAGGAGTGCCGCCAAAAATAGTCCGCCTGTTGGAGGGCATTTATAAGAAATATTCCTGTAAGGTGACTCACGAAGGCCTCATTTCGGAGGACATCGCAGTGCACACTGGTGTCCGCCAGGGCTGTCTTCTTTCGCCCCTCCTTTTTATAATCGTTCTCGACGGAGTCATGTCGCGCATTAACGAAAGCAGGCGTCGCGGGATAGAGTGGGGATTGACCAACGTCTTGGAAGACCTGGACTATGCTGATGATCTATGCCTGCTGAGTCACACTCATGCCGACATGCAAGCGAAACTGGACGACCTGCGTCAGGAGGCGGCGAAAACTGGGCTCAAAATTAACATCCGGAAGACCCAGGAGATGCGTACAGGTGTGAAGAATTCGTCTCCTATGTTAATCGGCACAGAGGTTGTGGAACGCGTCCACAAATTTACGTACCTCGGGAGCGTCGTGTCAGAGACTGGAGGAACTGAAGAGGACATCACTTCACGGATTGCCAAAGCGCGAGCAACCTTCGCACAGCTGAGACCTGTGTGGCAATCGCGGAAACTGACCCGAAGGGTTAAACTCAAAATCTTCGGGTCCAATGTCAAATCCGTGCTGCTCTACGGGTGCGAAACGTGGAAGGTAACAAAGGACATCTCGCGCCAAATCCAGGCCTTCGTCAACCGATGTCTTCGTCGCATCCTCGGAATTTACTGGCCCGAGATCATCTCTAATGTAGAGCTGTTGGAGAGATGCCACGAGACCCCGATCGACCGCCAGATCAAGCGGCGTAAATGGTGTTGGATTGGTCACACGCTCCGGAGGAATTCCGATCACATTCCTAAACAGGCCTTAGATTGGAATCCTCAAGGAAAAAGGAAGCGAGGCCATCCCCGTCAAACCTGGCGACGCACCATATTGGCTGAAGCGACGAGTATCGGAATGGCGTGGAGCGAGGTGAAGCGCGAAGCTCAAGACCGGTCTCGATGGAGGACTACTGTGGAAGCCCTCTGCCCCAGCTAGGGGTCATAGGATCTTAAGTCAAGAACTACAACTATGGGTAATTTAGACTCTATTTATTATGGTTATGACTGGTTTCATCATTTCACCCACTAACATATCTCACGCTGATGTCGCTACAGGGTAAAATTTATGTTTACAAGGCAGATAATGTGTACAATTATTATAACATTAAACTGAAAGTGTGTGCTAACATATTCAACATATCGATCAGCCTGAAGCTATAGTTTAGAGAACAAACAGTTTGCATTTGAAATTATCTGTCAACATGGTGTTTTCTAGTGTAACTTGATATACTTCATAGTCTGGTGGATATTAATATCCGACAATAATGACACTAAAAACAATATGGTTATGTTAAAAAAGAATATGGTTCACGTGACTTAAATTTATATCAAATTTGGTTTAAGTAATCGTATAGACATATTTTGATGTGGTAGAACCAGAAGAATAAGTTTTAAGTATGAATGTGGATGGGTAGACCGAAAAAATAATGGATGGGCTGCCTGAAACATGATATGGCTAGGAAGGTGTGACAATTCGCCATCATCATATCAGCCGAAAGACGTCCACTGCTGGTCTAAGGGGTGTACAGAAAAGACCGAGTCTCGTCCGCGCCCTGTCTTTTCTGTTTATTTTGTGTCGCGACTATTCTATACTTTATGTATGAAAATGTATTGAAAGGCACCGTTCTGCGACGCGTCCTCGTCTAACGTCTTTTCTGTTTGTCCCGCACTGCCGCCCCATAGGCCTCCCCCAACCGTCACCACATTGACCGGTCCCGTGCGTCTCGTATTCAGCGGATCCCCGCAACCTTCTTCAGGTCATCGGTCTACCTAGTGAGAGGCCTCCAACGCAACGTCTTCCAGTTTGCGGTCGCCACTCCAGAACTTTTCTGCACCGTCGGCTATCCGTTCTGCGACCAATGTGTCCTGCCCACTGCCACTTAAGTTTGGCTATTCTTCAGGCAATGTCGTTAAACCTGGTCCTCTTGCAGATCTCTAAATTTCTGATTCGATAACGCAAGGAAATTCAAGGCATAGCCCTCTCCATTGTCCTTTGGGTAACTGCAAGCTTTATAATGAGCCTAAAGTTTCTGATGGGGCCCATTGTGTGACATTTAGAATAATGTAACAATACATTAAAATAATCTATTCAAAAAGTGGTTCCGTATATAAAAGCATTTGAAGCCAAATTAGGCACCGCCTTTTTTTCAAGTTTTTGTACCTTGAGAACGACTAATAGGTATAGAAATTTCGAGAAGGAAGACGTATTGCACTGAACACAAATAAATTGAATTATGGGCAAAAGAAGATTGTGACTAACAAGAACCATTTCAGAAAATAAATCAACAACTGCAATCAAAAATGTGATCAAACTTTTCTCAGAAAATTACCGTAGAGACTTAAAATACTCGTAGCTTAATAAGGATGCGTGACAATACTTTTATTTCCTTAATTTTTATTCTGCAATGCGGTGGTGTTTGTATGTAGGTACACAAAAAGTTGTCAAATGCATCAAAGGAAAAGGCATGAACGTTTATCAAAAATATTTTGTTTTTAATGAACCGACAGCGCTGGGAGCGTGACATGCATTATTGTATTGAACACTGAAATTACACAAATATTATGACGCTGTTTCAACTTCCAAATTTATCCTGTTATCTGTTATTGTATCGATAACAATTATTTTAATGTGATATTCTAGCCAGTACTGAAATACGAGTACTTTATATAATATATTAAAATAATAATAAACATGAGTTCTTAAATACGTTTTTAAATAAAGCGTTGGTGCTCGTAGCGTGAAAACATTTTCGTTCCTGAGTTTGACATTACAAACAAGCAAATAAAATGAGTTTCAATTGGTTCGCTTCCTACTGATATTGAAGAAATATTGTAGTTCAAAGAAGGAAACTATAGACAATTCGCACTCGAATCTGATGTTGGATTTATTTTATTGTTTAGTGCGATTACGCCTAACATCATCAAATCAACACTGAGAAAAAGAATCTATCAATAGAAAAAAATATTTAAGTAAAACGCAGTTTGATTAAACGGATGTTAAAAATTCTCTTCAACAATAGCGTGACATAACGTTTTATATGTTCTGCTTTTTAAAGAAATAATGTAGTTTGTAAAAGTAAGAACCTAAACAGTTATGTGAAACAAAAGTTAAAAAAAACTGCTCTCGAAATAGATGTGGGATTATGGTTACTATTTAGTGCACTTACGCTTAAAATTTATAGCGAAACTGTGAAGTCACCAACAGAAACAGCAATTTAAGTAAAACAAACACACAGGTTGATTAAAAGGGTGTTGAAAATTCGCTTTAAAACAACTAGCATGGTAGTACTAAAGCGTCGGAGCTCGCAGCGTGACACGCGTGGCTGTCACGGCGAGTGACGACACGCGGATATAGCGGGTCAGTGAACCTTCGGCATTTGCTGATATGTTTGTTTTTATACTGATGTCATTATCATCATTATAAACAGCCTATTAATGTTCCCACTGCTGGGTCTCAGGCCTTCTCTCTGTGAGAGGGTATGAGCCGTAATCCATCACGCGGGCCCTGTAATACTTAATACTGCCTGTTGTCACTAATTTGGGCAAGAGGTAATTTTGATTATGAACGTGCGTACTGAACAGAGGAAAAATTAAAATATTGTGTAAGAACTGTTAATTCGTGGTTTATAGCCATTTTAAAGAACTAAAGTACCGAATTAAGTACTTGTATAGATAGTTCAACACAACACAGTGTGCGTGCGCTTTGCTTGCGGTTGTAATTATACATTAAGCATTTACGTGGTAGTGATGCGCCAGTCATCGTCCGAGCAAACAACCACCTACACATAGTGCCGCGCGCAAAGATTGCTAGAGTTATCTAAACTACCTTATATGTGTAAGTATTCAAGAGATAAGCAGTGCATAAGTTACAACGCAAATATAGATGCACTCTGTATTTATTTACTCTCAATTTGCCATGGGACGGCAATTCTACGCGACCTGGGTGGTATCAGATGCAGGACCAACGACTTTACGTGTTTTCTGAGACACCAATAAAGATGTTTCCTGGGTAAAATATGATAATTCTATTTAGTTCGTCAGCTAGATTTTCAAATAATATTCAATATGTATTTTTTGCTTTACCAAATCAATAAAAATTGACAAAGATAAAGCGCATCAAAGTTCAGGAGTGGGGGTTTGTGACGTCATTATGTCAGTATCAAGTGTACTAATGGCGTGACGTCACGGTATTTCAACGCATTATACTCTTTACCTGTGACCGTATAAAAATAAAGAAAGAAAAAGTGTTTACTGTCACAGAAACTGACATGCATGACTACATACATTATTAGAATTAATATTTGTTTCGGGATATTTACCATGTCTATTTTGAATTTGGTTGAGAGATCGATATTTCGGCACCGTTACAAGCGCCATGATCACGAGAACTCACGAAATATCGAGCTCTCAACCAAATTCAAAATATACATGGTAAATATCCCGAAACAAATATTAATTCTAATGATTGTGACCATGTCAGCTTAAATTTACATAAATTATTATGCTTGAACTAAACCATAGTACCTATTATTTATACCTACGTATCTGTAAGTATATATATAGGTGATATTCCAAAATGACTTCCGTACGATATTAATCATTAACTTTCAATACGTTTGTAAAGGTTATTATTAATATAATAGTAGTATTTCATCCCTCGGAATTGTGTAGTGTCTGGTCGAGACCGCGGACTAATTATGGTGATTAATGTCGTACCAACACATACTTATTCATATTATTCATGACGGTTTTTATTTATGTGTTTGGTAGATTATCTGTTTGAGCTTTTCTACTATTCATATTATTGAAATACATATTTCATTTGTTCAGTTCTTACATCGCATATTTTTTTATTCATATTATTGAAAAATATTCGATTTGTCCAGTTTATGAAGTTTTTACCTTTTTCTTTTTGCTTTGCTCCTAAAATCTTGTAAAAGTTTTATTAAATCAACACAAGCGCAAAATTCAAAATCACAAAGGATTTTAATTAAATAATATATTAGGTTTTTTTTTTATATAAGCTTATTTCGTATTCTTCTTAGCAAAACCATTCATTTGATATCCATGTCATGGCAGTGTACAATGGCAGTGTACAAAAAATAACTAGTCCACCATCTTGGACCGTCCGCCATATTGGCTTTAGAATGTCTTATACTTATCTACCTATGCATTGTCGTACAAATTAAACGTGTGTGCAAAATTTCATCTTAATCGGTGGAGGATAACTGCTTTAGAATTCAGTTGCAATATTTGACCCGAACTCACTTACATACATACATACATACATTGCAAGTTTATTAAAAGCTTGTAAAAAAGGAATAATAACAATCACCTCGTAGGCGTCTAATCCAAATCTATTCAAAAAATTATTTAATATAGCTTATTTCCTTTCACTTCAATACAAATCTTTTAAAAACAATATACAAGTACATTTTCAATCCTAAATCAGCAAAAGAAACATTTTTTCATACAGTTCTAGAATTGAAATACATATGACATTGGTTCAGTTCATACATCGCATCGTTTTTTTTTCATATTATTGAAAAAATATTCCATTTGTCCAGTATAAAAACTCTTTTTTTCTTTATTATGTTTTTCGCTTTGCTCTTAAAATCTTGTAAAAGTTGAAATACATGAACACTTGCGGAAAATTAATCAATCATCTAGAATTTTAATTAAAAGAAGGAATAATAACAATCACCTCGTAGGCGCCTGATACAAATCTATTAAAAATAATTTAATTTAGCTTATATACCTATTATAATAAAAAAATATTCGTATATGCAAACAGAAAAAAAGGTTAGCGGAAGAACTAACAATTTTCACGCACGTTTTTTGCAGGTCATGTGCAACCATGCAATATCTTCTTTTAGAATTATTTCATTTATAAAGTTTAAGGATAATTGATATTTATAAGAGGCAAGTTAGTCATCGAAATAGGCGCACGGTTGGCGCAGTGGTTGAGCGATTGACTGCTGCGCTGCGTGTCGCGGGTTCGATTCCCGCACGGAACAAATATTTGTATGATCTACAGATAGTTGTTCCGGCTCTGGGTGTTTGTGTATGTGAGTTTATATGTTTGTAAACGCACCCACGATACAGGAAGAAATTCCTAGTGTGGGGCAACGTTTTTTTTTTAACAAAAAAAAAAAATACGGAATCTAACTGCTCAATCTTAGTTGTAAAAACTGTAATTTTTCAATCATATCCAGTCGAAAATCAAAAGTTCAGTTTGAGTATTGTTTTGGAACATATGCTTATTTTAATATCTGACGGATCTTAATCTACACCAAAGTTAGAAGATTAAAGATGAAACAGACACTGAGAAGCAACTAAAATTTGAATAAAGAATAGGCTCAAACACCAAAAAAGTAAAAAAATAATAAGTTCAATTACATCGTCTTTGTAAAAGACCGCAAATAAAACGTAGACCGGTATTTAACAATAAAAGCCTGACCTTAAATCCTTAAAACAGGCCTTAAATTAAGTTTTCCCGCCCATCATCATTATCTGTATCTTAGAAAATTTGAAACGCACCCTTTTACGAGCTATGAGACGGTACCCGCCTTGTTCGTGTCGCTTGGCTTTGTCGTAATAAAAGTGTTAAACCTGTCTATATAAATAGCCCAGTATTCTATACTTTAATATTGTCCGTTGTAGATTTATTAAAGTTAAGGTTTAACTTACTGTGAAAGACAAGGTTCTGAATTGGGTGTGTTTTTATAATCTGCGGTAAATAAAATTGGAGATAGATAACAATAGAATTGGTTCCTAAGTTAAACATTTTCTAATGTATGACTATTTATCAACTCATCTCTATTATAAACAAGCCTTATCCACGTACGCTAAATCATTATACTCGTATAAGTACAAATAATACAAATACAAAATATTTATTTCTGTACCAACTAGTATACATTAGTTTATGATTGGAGCCTCCTTTTAAGCATGATGACGCCTGTGTTAGAAGACTCCGCTCTTCCACAGCTTTGGATGTTTGTACAACTTACAAAAAATATTGAGATAAATTTTTCGTTATTACAAAACAATGTAATTATTTTGGTTATTAATTAGGTAACAACATTAAGAAGAAACCTATGTTGTCCGATAGAGTAGTTAAACATGTAAACGCAACGGTATGCCCATACCATACAGGTTCACGTTTGTGTCGTCCGTTAAAAAATACAAACTATTAACTTAAACTTTAATACGTTGGAAACAAAAACCATAATTGCATATAAAAGTCCGGCAGACAGATAAGCAGGACTTTTGCTGGGTGCGTAATTTCATTTGTTTGGAAAATTTTCTTCCCCTAACCTCATCTGTTTTCATTACTCGGCCGTCCACTGAGCTCCGTATTACTTTCAATATTGCTGTTTTACCTAAATACCATTATTTATCATAATAACTACGTGTAATATCTGTTCTTTGTGCCTAGAATATTTTGCATGTTGTTTACTAAAGAGTCGAACGTTTTAGGAGTCAACAAAGTTTGTACTTACAGTTTTGTTAACAGATATTGATGTTTTCTTAACATTCATGACGCCATAAGTATCTTAACGTTTTAAACAGATTCATAATTCAAATTCTCCATTGAAAATTTGAATAGGGATGTTTTCTGGGTGGGAAAATGATAAAACTATTTAGTCCCTCAGTGAGGTTATCGAATAATATTGGGCCCGTATTTTTTGCTTTATCAGATGAATAAAAATTGACAAACATAAAGCCCATCAAAGTTCAGGAGTGGGGGCTTGTGACGTCACTTTGTCAGTATAAAGTGTGCACACCGTGACGTCACACGATATTTCAGCGATTTTCAGCTGTTTGCGTAATTTAGTGTAGGTTAAAATATACTATATACTTGTAAATGCATAGATACGTACTGCATTATCCAACGGTAAGTGTAGTCTAAGCTAATAATTTTCTTCAACGACCAATAAAACGAAGTTTTTGCTTCAATTTTTAACGCTCACTTCACAGTTTTTCAACATTCACTTAAGACTAGGGTTTAAAATGTAACATCTTTGTAAGCTTCGAGTATCGTCGTTTCGAGTAACCCACCTTGAAATATAGCATCCGAGAGAAGCAGAATCGCTGAGAACGGTAAATTTTTATATATAACTTTTCAATGCAGTAAATCGACAGTGATTTTTCAGACTGAAATATTAGCGGTTTCAGTCGCCATATCTCTAGGGCCGTACAGCGCCGAGACTGTTAATAAACACAATTTTTCCACGTCCGAAAAAAACGCGACAATCTAAACATAACAGAAAATACAGCCTCCTTTTTTCTGGGCTGCTTTTAACGCAGTGGCATGTAGTGAAGTGACCGAATAATTTGCTCATTTTTCAACGTCTTCGCTTTGCCGAGGAGAAAAATGATTCAGTGAATCTGTTGGGGCGTCACATCGCTGAATTAATTGAAATAAATTACCTACTCCGCGTCAACAGTTTAATCTTTTGCGGATATAAACTGATGCTTGTCAAAATTACTCATGAAAGTTATCATACTCCTTTATAATAAAAATTATATAAATTAAACTTGCCATAAATTAGTAGTATATTATTGGGCATTCTGAGCCACTCTCACCAGCAGCGAAGGCGCGCCTTCGCTCCTGTCAGTGACAGTGCCTCAGAATGCCCAATAATACACAATCGACTTGACTGACACAGTGGTTCAGGGTGCTCAATAATGAAGAATCGATATACCTGTTCAGTTTACCATGGTACATCGATTTAGAATACCTAATTATACACAATCGTTTTATCAAGTTACAATCGTAAATATGAAGTCAACTACATATCGTATTAAATTATGTAGTAATTTGTTAAATTGACTGTTTATTAAATATTCTATTTTTGCCGCCGTGTAGTATTTTTTATATTTTAGTAAATCCAGTTTAAATGATAATGTCATGAACGCTTTCTCTCATTCCACGTTCAACTCTAACATATTGATCATGAAATTTGTAAAACAACAGCAATCGTTGCACGTTAACACAATTTGCGATGATTTGCCTAAGTCTCGTGCTCGTCATAGTGAATTATTACCTAATGTAATACGATGCATCATTTGCGGGCCATCCAATTGTGGCAAAACAAATTTACTCATTGGTCTTCTCATACACGAAAACGGCTTAAAGTTTCAAAACGTTTATGTTTATTCAAAAACTTTATACCAACCGAAGTATGTTTTTTTGGAAAGAGTTCTACAACAGGTTCCAAGTATTTCACTTCAGAAATATCAGGGAAATGAGGACGTATTGAGTGTTCAGGATGCAAAACCTAATTCTGTGTTTATATTTGATGACGTTGCTTGTGAAAATCAAAGTAACATGCGAGATTACTTTGCCATGGGTCGACACAAATACATCGATTGTTTTTATCTAAACCAAACTTATAGTAAAATTCCTAAACAGTTGGTAAGAGATAATGCAAATTTAATAATACTTTTTAAACAAGATGAAATTAATTTGAAACATGTTTACGAAGAGCATGTCAACACAGACATCACGTGGCTTGAATTTCGTGAAATGTGTTCAAAAATTTGGAGTGAGCCTTTTAATTACGTAGTGATTAATAAAGAATGTTCTAAAAACAATGGATGTTACAGAAATAAATTTGACACTTTTTTAGTGTTTGATTGAGAACATAGGTATATTTAAGACCGCACGTCATTGCGATGTTATTATTCTTTGCGCGACCCTTATTCGATAACGAACCGTCATATCATTATGGATAAATCATTAAAAAGACAAATTGTCGAAGCTGCAGAAGCTGTAAAGAAAAAAGTACGCAATATGAAGGATATTGAGATAGACAATAAGCAAGCACTGGAATCAGTTTTTAAGCCTGTGACGGAATCGCTCAACTTACTATCCAACAATCAAACTGCGTCTTTGCGTATCATAGAAAATGAGGAAACTGATGTTCCGTTTTTGAATCAGACTTTGCAGAAAAAAGAGTCGGCGCAAGATGATTACGACGAAAGTGACGAATCTAATATTTCTAGTGACTCTTCATTCCAATCGTTGGTTGATAACAATCAAGAACGCGATACAACGTCTTGGTCATTATCTTCAGAAGCGCTAACTGAGGCACCGTATGGCGTTCGGAGAGAGCGCGGAAAATTAATGTTAGGTTCTGCTGCCATAACGATCGGTGACGAATACATCACTGTAGGAGGACACAAATACCACAAAACGCTTGGTTTGAAGAATTTGTTGCTTAACAAGGACATTGATTTAAGTTTGATTACAAACAATGACATGCAGCATTATAAATCAATGTTACTTGATACAAATGCACATCGTCGAGACTTTGACCCAAGTAAACCAATTAAAAGTAATAAAGGTCAAAAATATTTGCAAGTTATTAAACCTCTTTTCAAACTACAAAATCAGAGCTGTAGCCAGTCAACAGGAAAAGGTTTACCTTTAACTAAATTATGGCGAAAGAACACGGATTTCGTATATTGGGACGACCCCAATGAACTAGTAGAAAGGTTAAAATTATTAATTGCATCTCGCGATGCTGGTAACACCGGACTTGACAATGAAATAATATCTATAATTGAAGAGTTACGTGAAAGTAAAATTATTAATAAATAAATAATATGTTATCAAGTCTCCTTGTTTCATTTTACTTCAGACCTTTCAGTATATTACACCTTAAACATGAATGTGGACAAATTTGGGCATTATATTCATAAGAGATTGCGTTTATCGGAATTACTGGAGTTCAATGACAATGCATTACTAAAATCAGAAAGCGGTGATTTTGATTTGAAAACAGTGAGGCTTAGAGGGATCAGATCTCCACAAGAACCAGACGATGCAGTAAATAAGGAATACATAGATCAAATAACAGCGAAAATAAAAAAGGATTTATTTCAAATGATAGGTGTATTACGTGCCCAAATCATGATAGAAACTCAAAATACTTTAAAAGCAAAGTTGTCTGAAGCTTTCACTCATTTAGATGACAAGTTTTACACTAAAGCGGATATAGATAAAGTACTATCGTCTAAAAAATCTTTATAATGTCAAAACTACAAATTGTGAATGAAATACATAAAGCGGCACGAAAAAATTTTCTCAGGCGTTCTGTAATTTTAAAGGGAGTCGATGACTTATGGCAAGCTGACCTCATGGATATGCAAGCTTTGAGAAATTACAACAGTGGTTATAATTATATTTTATTGGTGATTGATTGTTTTTCGAAGTTTGCTTGGGCAGAACCGCTAAAATCAAAAAATAAACTTGATGTTACTCATGCTTTTCAACGTATACTTAAACTAAGCAATCGCGTACCAGGTAATTTGCAAACTGACGCCGGCAAGGAGTTTTATAACACAACTTTTCAAGCGTTCATGAAGAAGCATAATATTAATCACTACTCATCCTTTTCAACAAAGAAGGCATCAATTGTAGAGAGATTGATAAAAACTATCAAAAATAAGTTATATAAATGTTTCAGTCTAAATGGAAATTACAAGTGGTTTGGTTTGGTATTGGAAAGTACTATGAAAACATATAACAACACAAAACATCGCACTATTAAATATAAACCGATAGAAGTTAATAAACGCAATGAGTTAATAATAAAAGACAATATTAGAAATTCACATACACGATTACCCGTTCGATGCAGACCTAAGTTCAAAGTTGGTGACAATGTTCGTATTAGTAAATATAAACATATTTTTAAAAAGGGCTATACTCCTAATTGGACAACAGAATTATTTATCATAAAAAAAGTTAACGATACATTACCAGTAACGTATCACCTAGAAGATCAGCGAAAACAAGCAATATTAGGAACATTTTATGAACAGGAGCTTCAAAAGTCTCACCAACCCGGTGTTTATTTGATTGAAAAAATTTTAAAAAGAAAAGGGAATAAAAATGTTTGTAAAATGGTTGGGTTTAAGCAATGAAGAAAACAGCTGGATCGACAAAGCGTCAATAGTAAATTGATATATTAATTAACATAAATATTATATTTTATTATTTTTATTTCATTTAACATTAAGCAATGCAAGGTGGTGGACTAGTTAACAGTGTTATTAATAATTTACCATTTGAACTTCACTTACCTGGTTACAACTATTGCGGACCGGGCACAAAACTTCAGAAACGATTACTTCGAGGTGACAGAGGTGTAAATAAGTTGGACGAAGCTTGTATGCATCACGATATTGCATATCAGAATCACACAGATTTGTCCAACCGTCATAAAGCAGATTTGCAGCTGCTAAACATGGCCAAACAAAGGCTTGCATCAAAAGACGTAGGCAAGGGAGAGAAACTTAGCTCGTGGTTAGTGAGCAAAGTGATGAAAGCTAAACTAAAATCTGGTGCCGGAATTAAAACATTTAACCGTTTTGTATCAAAAATAAGATCAAAAATTAAGAAACTGAAATCTAAGGATAGTAAGACTCTCATTAATGCCGCTCACTCTGCTGCAAGAAAATTATTTCCCGGCATTGCAAATGTACGAATACCTCGAATTATACCCATACCAAAGACTGGAGGAATTTTGCCTTTAATCCCAATATTCGCGGGTTTATCGGCATTAGGTACTTTAGCCGGTGGAGCAGCGGGTATTGCCAAAACTGTCAACGATTATAAAGCAGCTCAAAAAAGCTTGCAAGAAACCGAACGACATAATAAAACTATGGAGGCTTTAGCATTAGGCAAAGGCTTGTACATCAAACCTCATAATAATGGTAAAGGTTTATTTATAAAATTATCAAAAAACTGAATAAGCTACCTAATCGACCTTTAACTAATTTAGATATTCAAAAATATGGTCGCGACTTACCTTACTTTCGTGGTGTATAAATGAAGGATCGGTTACCAAGAATACCAAAGAGGGTCGAATGTGCTATCGTTAATTTAGACGACTCAAAAAATGAAGGTACGCATTGGGTAGCTTATGTCAAAGTAAATAATTATTGTGAATATTTTGATAGTTATGGGGATTTGAAACCGCCATTAGAATTAATGCAGTATTTTAAAAATTGTAATGTTACCTATAACTATACAAGATATCAGAAATTCGATGCTGTAAATTGCGGACACTTATGTTTAGAGTATCTGTGGAACTTTTGGAAAAATAAAATTATATAAATTTTATGACTTTGTTTTATTTTAATCATTATCAAGATGTCTCTCACTTTGTTGATAACTGGCAACTCTTCAGATTTATCAACCTACTATCCCAACACACTACAATTAGACGGTCAGTATGAGTGTGCATTATTGCATTTCTCAACGTTTAATTCTATACCAAACATCGATAAAAGGAACAACAAGTTATTTTATGGCACCGATGAAGTTATCGAAATACCAGAAGGCACCTACGAATTACAAGATATTAGCGATTATTTAAAATCCGAAATAAAAAATGCTTCGATTAAACTACAGTGCAATAATAACACATTAAAAACTACTATATACTGTACGAAAAATATAAATTTCAACAAAGAAGACACATTTAGAAGTTTATTAGGCTTTAATAATCAGGTCTTAAAAGCAAATAAATGGCATGTCTCCGAGTTTCCAGTGAACATTTTGCCTACAACCGTGATCAGGATTGAATGTGATATTGTGAGTGGTTCATACATTAACGGAGAGCCCAGTCATATTATACATGAATTTGCACTAAACGTACCACCAGGATATAGAATTATAGAAATTCCTAAAAACGCAATATACTTTCCGATTAATCAAAACAACATAAGCTGCATACATATACGGTTGTTGGATATAAATAATCATTTAATAAATTTACGCGGTGAAGAAGTGCAACTTTATTTGCATCTTCGAAGAAAAAATGATTGATTTCAATAAATATGCACTTCATCAAATACAAAATATCAGTTCCACACAAGCTTCCAAGCATACAAGAGCTAACACGAAAAAGAAAATAAAATTGACTAGAGAAAATAAGGCATTCCTTAAAGCGATTGGATTACTAAAATGAATATCTTAGATGTTTTATCCGCACCAACCTACGACAACAGTATTGAAGGAATCGAGTACCATTCTTACAAGCCGTATGTCACAAGTTTCAACAGGAATGACGAGATACGCATACCCATCAATCAACAGGATTTGTATATACTACCGTCAGCAAGCACCTTGTATTTGGAAGGAACTGTTGTAGTTAGTAAAAAGGATCCAAAAGAGAGTGCTAGTAGCGTCCACTTTACTAATAATGCTCTACTTTACCTGTTTCAAGATATAAGGTATGAGCTCAACGGAGTGGAAATTGATAAAATAAAAAATGCAGGCATAACCACTACGATGAAGTCATTAATTTCAATGAATGAGAGTGAATCAAAAATGTCTAACGCCTGGGGCTGGAATATTGAGGGTCTAAAAAATATTAACAGAGGCAGATTTTCTGCATCTATACCTCTTTGTAACATCCTTGGTTTTGCAGAAGATTTTAAAAAAGTCGTAATAAACAGTAGACATGAGTTGATATTGTTACGGAGCAACACTAATCTGAACGCTGTGAAACTTAACACCGGTGAAGTTATCGAAGACGTTCTTATCAATAAAATAATATGGCGCGTACCGCACGTCAAAGTATCAGATAGAGAAAAAATAAGCTTGCTAAAGCTGTTAGAAAAAGATCGACCCCTCCAAATGGTATTCAGGAACTGGGATTTGTATGAATATCCTGCGTTACCTAAAACTACAAAACATACGTGGTCTATTAAAACTTCATCTCAAGTAGAAAAACCACGATTTATCATTATCGGTCTTCAGACAAATAGAAAAAATAATGCAAGTTCTGACATGTCTCAGTTCGACCACTGTTATATTCGCGATGTAAGGGTCTATCTTAATTCGACCTATTTTCCTTATGAAAACTTGAATGTAAACTTTGCAAATAACAAAATTGCTTTATTATATGAGCAGTACTCTAGATTTCAACAGTCATATTATGGTCGTCGCGCGGAACCGTTATTAAGTGAAAAACAATTTAAAGACTTAGCGCCGCTATTCGTGGTGGACTGCTCTAGACAAGCTGATAATCTGAAGGGCGGTCCAGTTGTAGATGTAAGGGTAGAAATTGAAAGCGATTCGGACATACCAGATCAAACATCTGCATACTGTCTAATTTTAAACGACTGCATAATTGAGTACAAGCCACTCAGCAACACTGTGAAGAAAATAACATGAATCGGGATACTGTCATAATAGATGCTCAAGGATTTAAGGACCTGCACAATAATTTTATTGTAAAAGAATTAGCTTTAGCTACGCATGATTATACACAAACGTTTTTGGTGAAACCTCCATACTTGTTTAGATATTTAACAAGCGATGAAAAGAGACAAGTTGAATGGATAGAACGAAACAGGGGCATTATTTGGAGTGAAGGATATATTGATTATAGAGAATTTCATCGTATGATCGTTCCGTATCTACAAAATAAAAATATTATAGTAAAAGGTTTAGAGAAGGTGAAATGGATAAAGGATCTTTGCGCTATTTGTAATGTGTCGGAACTTGATGAAAAACTGTGTCCAAATTTCTCTGTTTTGCATCAGAAATACAGTAATGGAAGTGTTAACTTAAACTGTGATAAACATTTAAAACAGTGTGCTCTTAAAAATGTATTGTGTATAAAAAAGTATTTAGAATGGTAAAATGTGTACCTTCTTATTAAGTTTCTTTGGATTTTATAAATAAAACAATAGATTTAAAAAATATGTATTTTATTTCTTATAAATACCTACCCGACACTTGATAACATTATCATATATTAAATTATCAAATAAAATATAAACAATAAAAAAATTAAAAATGTTTCAAAAGTTTAATAATCATCATCTATCAAAGATTTTGAAATTTTCTTGACTAAAGATTCCGTATCGTCCATGATACTATCAATGGCGTCTTTAACTATATATTGTGCACTTATAATTATATTTTCACCATCATTGTCACTAGATTCAGAATTATTATTGCAGAGATCTACCACTGAGATTTTTATCAACCTAATACCTCGCCGCTGCAATCGACTCATAACAAATGATTTTCTAGACATTTGTTTCTTCGGTTTTTCCTTACGTTGTTTAGATTTTTTATCTTTTATAACTGGTATAGGGTGGTCAGGTTCATCAGGCATCATCTTAGAATATACTTCATAAGGATCCTGGGCATATTGGCTAAACACAATTTCCGAATCCGAAATCTGTAACAAAATATAGAAACGTTATAGGTAGTAAAATAATATACTTTATTATAAATGCTTAATGATCGCAAGTACGACATGGCGGTAAATCTAAGGTTTGATTCTATAAAAATTATTAGGTAAATGTAAAATGAGAACGCAATATAATTGTAGCAATATCGTTATCTATAAACAATCAATTTTTAAAAAGTATTTGATTTGGTTATACTAATGATGCAAATAAATAAAAAAATCTGGAAAATAAGAAAAAAATATGTTGATTACTTACTGAGGACATATTATTTTGATGCACTCTGCAATATTGTACAAGTAGTAGCTCTTAACAATATTTCGTAAATGATGAAAAATAGTGTGATATTGCTAAATAGAAAATTGATAACTTAGCATTTATGTCTCCAAGTCGAAGGTTAGTTGTTTGAAAATCACTCTTTAGGCAATAGTCTTATAGCTCAATATAATTAAAGGCTTTAGTATGAATTGTAAACTGCTAGCTTGCATAATATTTCATACACTTCATATAGTGCAATGATCTGTAACCTTGTACGCAAAACGTGTACATGCCTGTATAAACAATATCTACCATATCGGAGTATTATAATATTACTAGCTGTTCCCCGCGGTTTCACCCGCATATCGAGGGGAACTCCTTCGCGAACTCGGATAAAAACTAACCTATTGTCCTTGCTCGGGTTTCAGTCTATGTTCAAACAAAATTTTCATCTCAGTCGTTTCAGCCGTTTTCCCGTGAACGTGTAATAGACAAACCAACAAACAGAGTTACTTTCATATTTACAATATTACTACTAGTAAGGATTATGTTTTCAGCCATTGTTATGTGTTGTAAAGACTATTTTTAAGTATTATGAATAAAATGCTAACCGAACAACGGTAAGACTATATTTGTTAAGTTCAATAAAACAAAGTTGATACTTAAAAAAATCAATTTATTTATACTAATCATACTAATACATAAAAATTAAACATACTATTTACTTACAATCTAATTCGCATACATTTTAGTTTTATATAAAACTTAAACACTAACTGAATACAAATTATATTTATAGTAATTGCAAAATTGCTTTCACAATAACCATTAAAATACATTTCACGTTTTACTTAGTATATTAATATTTTATTTACTAATATTACCTTAAATTTAAACAAATTAAGCAACTATTTGTACTAACATCATAGAAATATTTGTACTGTGAGAAAATCGAACCTGCAACACTTAGCACAGAAGCCGATCGCTCAGTTATTGCGCTCAACTGTACTGTGTTCTATACTGAAGTATATTATGTTCAACTTATTTATCAAAGTTCGTTATTATTCTTTAAAATAAATGAGTGTCCCCAGGCTCGCGTTGATATTTTATCGAATGATATCGATCGTTTATCGTCATTATTAGATAAGACAATTTTGTTGACACTCTGTGTAAATACTTCGTGCTTTATTGATTTAAACATTATATTCTTTCTACGAATAACTCCATTATTGAATAATATGTTTTCATAATCTGTGATGTTTAACTTCTTCACTACACATGATTTTACACCTTTGGCTTTTTTAATTATATTATCAGGAGTTTTTATAGAATATAATTTCGATCTCAAGCCCACAAAATCGGAGATATATCTCCCTCCTAATTCATCTTTAAACAAACCGGGTACTTTTTTGTTAATTATTGGTATTCTAAAATCATTTTGGTTGTCATAGTTACTGGTGTCAAAGTATTGCAAAAAATGAAATTTTAAATCATAATAAAAATCATCAGTGTATATTTTATATACAAAAGAATCGGTATCTGTATAACATAGCTGCACTCGATTTTTATAAAAAGGCTTGATAATATTATAATGAAAGTCATACATGTGTGACTTAGAAAGTTCTAAAACGCTAAAGCCAATATAAATAGGTTTATCTAAAATTATTTCGTCTGGTTTCATTTGGATAGCAACTAAATTTTCAGATAAAACAGTTGCACTATGGAAATAAGGGTTAGCTACAAGTCTCTCGGCGGATATTGATTTCTTGGTTCGATTAAACGTATCGGACCATTGATTAACTAAATGAACAGTTACTCTAGTTTCAGTGTTTTCTAATGTTTTACCGAAAACACTGTTGTTCAACAACTTGAAAAAGTCTTGTTCGAAAGAACTTTTTGCCTGTTGTCTTAATTGAGTGTTTAATTCTATATACTGTTTTAAATACGAACTCTGTCTGAAAGTAATAACTCTGTGAATTTTACGTAGTTCTAACCCTTGCTCTAAACACTTTTTTAAATGAACGTAATGTATTACATATTTATACTTATTATACAAATTTGCAATTAATTTTTTTGCTTTACCTCCTGGGGGAATACATTTTTCGGGACAAAATGGTAAATCATTATGATGGTCATGTAAATGCTCGGGATACAGAAGATCAACTTCTAATATGTATCCCCAGTCGGCATCATCCTCAACATTTTCGATATGTAAATTAGCTATTTCATTTTCAGTAAGAAATCTGAAACTAGAGTAAGGTAAATACTGACACATGCTAAAGCCATAAAGATTATTACAATCCAAATATACTATGAAACAGTTAGGTTCTGATGAATTATATTCTTGCATATACTTATGATTAGCTTTTGCGTACCGTCGGGAACACATACACAATCCCCCACGTATACCACTTTGAATCATTCTGACGATAGCCAAGTCTGACACGAGTTCTAACGTAACCCCAGTTTTTAGCAACATTGCATCAAATGATAAACTAGGGGCAGTTATGTAAAATGCTGGATCCAGTTTGTAATATTTTTTACATGTTTTTCGAAAACTTTGGAATATATCTGACAACAAAAGCACGTCCGTTTTTAAGTATAGATCTGTATATTCCCCTAAATCATGTATATTGAATTCGCTCCAAACTGTCTGAGCGTGATTATAATCTTGTTCACTAATGTCTTCGTCGGTTAAGGAATTATGAAAATGATACTTAGACGGTAACGATTTCTGTTCATAACATTTCCAATCTGTCATATAATCATAAGGGTATTTCCCTTTTCGTGTCAACAAATTGAACTGTTTTTTGGCAGGAAAATGAGTTCGAAGATTAACATAATCTTCTACCTGTAGTGTTTTAGCAAGTTTATCTAAACTAGTGCCTAAAAAGTTGAAGGAGTCTAGAAACCTTAATTGTATATAATCATCACCAATATGTATAAACTTTGTGAATGCGATATATTTTTCCTTGGTCTTGGGTATTATTTTAATTTGTCCCGGAATTTCACCTAACTTTTTTATAAATAAGTGACAATCGTATCCCGATAAATTATGAAAAAATACGGGAACAAATTTTGGTACTCTATATTGTAGATTACAATGCCGATGTGCTGCACCTCGGTATCGACCTGTTATATGACAGTGGTCCCTAACCTTATCATTCCACAGTAAATGATCACATATGTGGCACTTAACAGCTTGACGAAAATCAAGAGCATCTTTGTCGGTGTATTTCATGGGTTCGTTTTTGGATATAATTCTATAAATGTCTCTAGCATCTTCAATTAAAAAATGTACAAATTTTGAAACACAATCTACACCGCGATAATTTCTATACCTATCGACAGTAGCGTTTAATGATGACACTACATTATACCCGAACGCAGCCGGCACGTGTCGTTGTAAATATGTCGTGTTAGCGGTATCAAATTCATCGTTGGATATTGGTTCGAGTAATGTTTCGAAATCGGCATATATGACAAATGGAATGTTTTGTTTTCGATTATAATTTGTAAATTTTAAAAATGATCCTTTTTCTGGTAAGACCGTGACAACTCCTCCGCACGCATGTTTTTCACATTCACTGGACGTTGGAAAAAACAATAAGCATGTTTCGCAAAAATGTAGTTTACCGTGATGCTTAGTCATCTGATTTCTAACTAGACGAGGTAAATCTTTGATAAGACAATAGTGAGAATTAGTATTATTTTGTAATAACAGTAAATGTACGCTCTTAGATTTATTGTTGTTTGAAGTATACAAAGGTCCTATGATTGTCCTATCATCTTTCAATCCATACACAAATATATTTAGAGACGGATTATTTTTCTCAAAAACAGCTATGTCTGAAAATGTGATTGGAAATGTTAAATTATCGACATTTAAAGCATCCTTGAAGTGAGGATAAGATGAAATCCTATTAGGATGGTGGGTTGCGGGGTACAAGGCAGCTACAACAGCCCATAAGAAGCAATACTCGTCATTGTTTTGAATATTCAAACAAGCTTTTTTATTTCTGATAAATTCAGGTAATATTATATGTTTAGATCCGCCGAGAGGTTGATATTTACTAATGTTTATTTCTAAATGTGAATTGCACAGATACGTCCAACCACTATCTCTCTCTTGAAATTCCTCGATTTTCTTTAACAGTGACACCACTGATGATTTATATATTGAATCAAAATCGTAATTAAAGTGAACAATATAATTTTTTGTACTAAATGATTTCAGTTCTTGTTGATCATTTTTAAACAAAAGAAAAAAGGAAAAAAGTTCAAAATTAATTTTCACAGATGTATGTTTCTGTAATGATAGATCTATTAGATTTTTAATTTGTTTACGATTAGCATTGAGAAACATTTCAGGGAAATAATTTTTTTGATCGTTAGTTGCAATGATCTTATAACTTGCAATGCGATGTTTAAACGAAGAATTAATAATAGCAATATTATCACAAAATGGAATGGCGCTATTGCTTTTATGAACATTACTACGTAAATGACCAGACCATCGACGATTATCTACAAATACTTTGCAAACCGAACAGTGAGGCATTATTAATAGACTTTATCAGAAAATAGACTGAATTAAAAGTTAGTAGTGCGGTGGGCGCAATGACTGAGCGATCGGCTTCTGTGCTAAGTGTTGCAGGTTCGAATTTCTCAAAGCACTAATATTTTTTATGATTTACATTTAGTTTTTCCGGATTTAGGTGTAATGTGTAGGTAAGATTATGATATATCACGATATTATAGAAATTGTAGTGTAGGAAAAAGATTACATTAAATACTTACAACTAATCATGATCTTATTAATACATAGATAATATCCGCTTCAATAAGTCATGGGAGTAACTTCAATAAGAAGATTGTAGAATTATCCAGTAGTTCAAATACAATTATTTTTCACAGGATTGAATATACCAAATATTTCTGAAAAAATAAAATAAAATTAATGAGAAAAAAAGATTATCGGTGACAAAACAACAAAGTTAATATTAGATTTAAAAATTACCTGCAGAGTATCTAATCGAAACAAACTACGTAAATGACCAGACCATCGACGATTATCTACAAATACTTTGCAAACCGAACAGTGAGGCATTATTAATAGACTTTATCAGAAAATAGACTGAATTAAAAGTTAGCAGTGCGGTGGGCGCAATGACTGAGCGATCGGCTTCTGTGCTAAGTGTTGCAGGTTCGAATTTCTCAAAGCACTAATATTTTTTATGATTTACATTTAGTTTTTTTATGATTTACATTTAGTTTAAGAACATTACTACGTAAATGACCAGACCATTGACGATTATCTACAAATACTTTGCAAACCGAACAGTGAGGCATTATTAATAGACTTTATCAGAAAATAGACTGAATTAAAAGTTAGCAGTGCGGTGGGCGCAATGACTGAGCGATCGGCTTCTGTGCTAAGTGTTGCAGGTTCGAATTTCTCAAAGCACTAATATTTTTTATGATTTACATTTAGTTTTTCCGGATTTAGGTGTAATGTGTAGGTAAGATTATGATATATCACGATATTATAGAAATTGTAGTGTAGGAAAAAGATTACATTAAATACTTACAACTAATCATGATCTTATTAATACATAGATAATATCCGCTTCAATAAGTCATGGGAGTAACTTCAATAAGAAGATTGTAGAATTATCCAGTAGTTCAAATACAATTATTTTTCACAGGATTGAATATACCAAATATTTCTGAAAAAATAAAATAAAATTAATGAGAAAAAAAGATTATCGGTGACAAAACAACAAAGTTAATATTAGATTTAAAAATTACCTGCAGAGTATCTAATCGAAACAAACAATAATATTAATTATTATACATTTCCAATATAGTAGTATATAATATATTTTGCTTGAACAGGCACCTCTGCTGACCCTCAATTCAGTAATACGTAATCGACTGAAATTAAAAATCACACTTATTATAATAATTCAGGTAATTTCATCAATTATAAAACATCTAATATAAAGTACATTATTTCTAAATAAAATAATATTTTAACATAATTACTATTACCTTACAATAATTCTGATAGCAATTTTGCAATTACTATAAATATAATTGTTATTCAGTAGTCAGTGTGCATCGTCAAAAACAAAAGTATCATGTTAATATTCATTGCATCCGGTCGCAGTTTACGCAAATGTATTTTGCAAGAATACAATTTCGTACAGGGTTGTGATCTAAATGTAAAAATCGTGTAGATATTATTTTTAAACGCTACATAGAAATTTTGTAAACGGTAAATTGATATAGGTAGTTAATAAGAAGCATAAAATACGAAATAAATAATTCCAAGGTTTACTTACCTTCAAAATAATTATAGTTTGTTCTTGATTTAATTACTTTATGTGCTAGTGGTATATAAATTTATTTACTAAATTGTTTAAGTAGGTTTCATTCTTAATATTTTTTCGATAAACAATTACACTTTAAAAAAGACCCTTTCAATCATAGATAATAATATTTTTTATCTTCGTATTTTTATTTACACAGTTTTAAGTTGTATCGTTTAAATATATCCTGTCGGTCAACCCTAATAAAAACGTAACCCTAATAAGAATAATTTGAATAGTTGCTTGGTATATGATAATAAAAGTATCATATTTAAACAAAATATTTCTGATTACTGCACTACGTATTTAAAACTGCTATTTAGCAATATAATAGTCATCTTTACTTTAACGCAGCGAATTTGGTTAGGGATTCCACACATTTACTGTAAAAATGGTTTCAATTCTTACATATTATGTAGTATGTACAAGCTTTCCCCACGCATTTTCACCCGCGTCCTGAGGGTATCACTTCATAGCCTATGTGTTATTCTAATGTATAGGTAAGTTATATTACTGCAAAGTTTCACCCATATCCGTTCAGTAGTTTTTGCGTGAAAGAGTAACAAACATACATGCATAATTGCATACATCCTCACAAACTTTCGCATTAATAATATTTTAAGTAGGAAGGAAAGATGTATGACAATTATATTGACAGCCCTGAGTGCTTTCTTAGTGCTGCGTTAGCAAATAACTATGAACATAATTGTTAGTTTTCATTTTTGCATGTACTTATAATCCGTACAAATAAGAAAGGTCTAATATTTTTATTGTTTTTATTGAATATACACTAACATTCAATTTAACATATTTACATGACTAATCTGCCTTATAAGCTAGCGTTTTCGGAGTTCAATTCATCGAATTCGAGCCTGACCCTCGATACTACAGTGCGAGCAGTCTGCAGTTCAGTGTTTAAAACAATTATCATAATTATTGTTTTAATTATACTTCAAGTGGCCACCATTTAAAATGTAAGTCTTTATAATTTTTATTATTTACTTTGTGTAATTTAATTCAACAAATACTACACAGATCACATGTAGCCAAATATCTACTTGTAATATTTATTAACTTACTGATAATTAGAATCGATTAAATAAGTACGAGTTTGAGTACACATATTAGGTATTAGTTAATTGCAAATAATTAACGTAAATATTTTTTTCTTTCAGCATAATTATTTCAAGTGATATTAATTTAAATTAATCTGATTATTTTTTAATATTTTACAGGTCGGACTCAGAGTGTGATCAACGCAGCAACTCTACAGATGTTGAACGCAGTGCCGAATTCTGGGGAAAGCGTTCTACTCCTGCAAGCAAGCGTAAATCTACTTCCGTTAAGAAATCACCTGTTAGTATAAGGTAATCATACTTAATTTATATCAATCAATTATATTTTATTTTTATCAACTTTTGTACTTATGTCTGATATATTTATACAGCGTCGGTTAGTAGTTGGTTAATTTATTCCATATCATTTCCGTATCAGTGTTCGGATATATGTATAAATCACAGTAACACTATATTTTTTTACTTAGTAAATAATAAGTTGTTATGTACTAAATAATATTATTGAATCGATACTGTCACTTACGAGTAACAACAATTTTTTAACATGACAAACACTTTGCAATTTTCATAGTTATTAGTCTACTGACTACTATGGTACCTACTGAGGCTGTATTAATTATGTTATTTTTGTAATGATTTTGAAACATTCTTATACGGGTTATTTATGTTTGTTTCAGAAAAAAGGTGAAGTCTGTGAACGTGTTTAATCTAAGTCGTGGCAATGGCGAACCCAAAAATACTTCTTCGTCCGTACTGTCCTCGTACTTCGTTAATAGAGTTGCGAACGGCAACGAACGTCGAGTGATCAACACAGGGGGAGACTACCTTATCGATTTGAAAGTATATCAAACCGACGATGCGCGCAATACTGATTCTCTAGAACTTTGGAAGAAAGCGCTGGTTCGGATAAAATTCCAAACGGAAGACGATACACCGCAATGGCGCAAGCTTCAATCTCTCGTTCACTCCATAGATGCACTGTGTGAGGACCAGCCTACATTTATTTCAAATCAAAACTGTAGTTAACTTTATAACTAACATTAAATATATATTTTAATAATATATGCTGTTTTCTTTCTGAGCCTTTAATGATGTTATTCACAACGACAAACAGTTCGCATGAAGCCAACTGCAGTCGTTTTGCATTTCAAATGCCTTGAATGATGTTAGTCACAACGACAAACATTTCACATGAAGCTGGCTGCAATCGTTTTGCATTTCAAATACATTGAATGATGTACCATGGTAAACTGAACAGGTATGTCGATTCTTCATTATTGAGCATCCTGAACCACTGTGTCAGTCAAGTCGATTGTGTATTATTGGGCATTCTGAGGCACTGTCACTGACAGGAGCGAAGGCGCGCCTTCGCTGCTGGTGAGAGTGGCTCAGAATGCCCAATAATATACTACTTAAATTCAAGCTCGCATCTAGATGATTTAATTAAATAACAAAAATATATACCTTCTTGGTTTCAAAAACAACGGTAAAATTTCTCCAAATAGAAATTTGAATTAAATTCTGATCCTGAAAACAGTGAAGGGCCGTTTAGAAACTAGCTGAGCGGAAAAAGGAAAATGATTGTAGATACCCTAATAGCAAATTCCTACAATAAAGCATTTTCTTCAATTAGCTTACGTATCGACTTTTTGTAATGTCGGATTGAAGCAATGTCGGCGTGTGTTCATCGTACTGTAAGTTTGCTTTGCTGTTGCTCATACAGTCCGGTCAGAAGCCTTTCAACCTCAGTAGAATATTCAAAGGTCGCACTGTGAAAATATGGCTCAATTGGAGCTACGATCCGCACGGGATTTCCGCTTTAATATTCAGGCGATGAAAATATCCCGTCATAAAAACCTGGACCATATGAGTTTTTAGAGGCCACGTATTTGAATATTGATGTTTATGGAAAGTGTGGAACGAATACCGCACCTTTGGTAAAAGGTCCTGTTACATATAACGGGATGCTTGTGTCATAAATCCTGTGTAATGGAACTATAGATTTCTTCCGCGCGACACGGTGTTTTATTTTCATAATGGTCATTATTTTTCATAATGTTTGCTTTTACGTATAAATATGTTACTGTAATGAACATAATGAAGAGTTGATTTTGTCGAAAAATGAGCTGCTTTTTAGGGTTCCGTAGCCGAACGGCAAAAAACGGAACCCTTATAGATTCGTCATGTCTGTCTGTCTGTCTGTCTGTCAGCCACTTTTTTCCGAAACTATAAGAACTATGCTCTTGAAACTTGGTAAGTAGATGTATTCTGTGAACTGCATTAAGATTTTCATACAAAAATAGAAAAAAGACATTAAATTTTGGAGGTTCCCATACTAAAACTTGAAACTAAAAAAAATGTTTTTATCAAACCCATACGTATGGGGTATCTATGGATAGGTCTTCAAAAATGATATTGAGGTTTCTAATATCATTTTTATCTAAACTGAATAGTTTGCGCGAGAGACACTTCCAAAGTGGTAAAATGTGTCCCCCCCCCTGTAACTTCTAAAATAAGAGAATGATAAAACTGAAAAAAATATATGATGTACATTACCATGTAAACTTCCACCGAAAAATAGCACCGAGATCTAGTTAGTAGTTTTTTTTTAATACTTCATAAATCATAAACCGAAATTTACCAAGTACGGAACCCTTCGTGCGCGAGTCCGACTCGCACTTGGCCGGTTTTGGTTGTTAAAATCATGAAAAATGGGTAACATTTTCTTTATTAATCCTCTCTGATGATGCAGGCTTGAGTGTTGTCAATGTTAATAATATGTGAAAGGGAATCTCATTTTTTGGTAAAAGTGCTCTATATTCAAATATCTTTTAGTCCAAATTAGATAAAATCTTGTACCTAGATAGATACCTCACCCAAATGTTTTTCAAAATTATCTTTAACCAATCCCAATCCGTTTATAAGATGATCAACTGAACCACGTCACCACCACCACGTAACAAAGTGTTCACCACGCTAAAATAATCTTCCGCATATGAAATTTTCAAAGAGGTTTCCCTCCCTCTAAACATTTTTTAAAAAACTTCAAGCGGACGCACACGCATGCATTGCTGACAATAAAACAAGGTCCACTTAGTGATAGGCTCACTCCAGAGAAAAAGAGCATTAAGGCGTAATTTATCACAGTTTCCACGTCATTAAACATGGAGACTGCAAAAACCGCGTACTATACGTGATAAGCTCCATGAGAACTGGATTGTCTGCGGCCGCGGAAAATGCTGGCAAATGCGATGATAATCTTTGAATAGTGTGTGGAAAGATTCGAGTTTTATCACTGCTGACAGGGAAAATAGAAATGGATAACTTGGGTAAATAAGATACCTACATTATCCTCATCATCATCATATCAGACGAGCTTCAAGACCATCACAGCAAATAACTCTTTTGAGTTATTTGCCCCTCCGAAGCGCTGCCAGTAAAAATTCAAAGAAATTTTAATTTCAGAAGCAAACAAATCTTTTTCTTGCTCTTACAGTTATGAAAGAAAAACAGAGCTTAAATTCTTGTTTTGTAAATCATCTAGGCAGAAGGAAAACAGGCATGAGCCTAATATATTTTTAACTGACTTACCAAAAAGGAGGAGGTTCTATGTTCGACTATATGTTTGTTTTTTTTGTTTATGTTCTCCGATATGTCCGTCAATTGAGGACCGATTTTGAAAATTCTTTTTTTGTGTGAAAGATTATGTTTTGAAATTGGTCCCATTTTAATTTGGTGAAGGTCTGATTAAGAACTGCGGAGGTGTACAACAGAAGTCTTCAATAAATAACGGCAAAACTCTCGGGATTGCTGCAATCGCATGTTTGTTTATTGTTTATACCATTTTATAACATAACATCACGCCAGTATGATCTAAAGGAGTACGCAGATCTCTCATTTCACCGATTATGCTCAAGTTTTATGTTATTCGGATAATCTTTTCTTATATATTTTATATAATATATAAGAATATATATAAAATATATAGCGTTATAGGGACCTTACTAAACAACTTGCCTATTAGATATGCAAAACTAAAAAGGGAAATATAAAAATAAAAAATTGCAAAAAAATACTACCGACTTCCAAATGAAAAACTACAAAGTGAAAAATAAATTATTTTTTGGAAGTCGGTGTCTTTAGTAGGTACCATAAAATTAAACCACCATACCACACCATAAATGTTTTTTTATTTATTTATTTCATAGTATGGCTTTGCTTATTTTTTGTTACACTATTATCTTCATAGAAACTATAATTTTGTTGAGTGCCATAAACTACTTTTATCCCTAAAAATGCTCGGTCCCTATTAAATAAGCTACAGGAGGAAAGAGCTAGTACAAAAAACGCGACCAGCTTTTTCAAACGACAGAAATAAAATACATTTTGTAAATAAGATGGTATCGCAAAAAATCATCTTTCCTAACACAGGTACATACATACATACATAAACTCACGCCTTTTTCCCATGGGGGTAGGCAGAAACTACAGAACGCCACCTGCTACGATCCTTACATACTTCTTTTGCTTCACACACATTCATACATCTAGTCATACACACACGCCGGTTATGGGTACTGCGCACTTGACCTTTCTGAAGAACATCACCTATAAGGTCTATGTATGTCTTTCTAGGGCGTCCCCTCCCGGCGTTTCGGCGTCCAGCGTTGGGTAGGTTATATAAATGAGGTTTCTTTTCCAAAAATATCAAAATGATGGCATAAAAGAAAGAACCATAAAAAAACCCTTTCGAAGGTTTGTTTTGATAAATTGGAAGAAATAAAGAAAGTCTTAGGTCGAATGGACCAAATGGTTCTGTCATTGAGACGAAAGTAAAATTTGAATAATTTTTGTCTTATTTTTTGAGGTTCTTTATCTCTGTAATGTTTGTTTTTAGTTTTAGAGCTGTCTCATTTGTGGTAAGCATAAGACTTATGAAGACCGCATCATTTGCATATATTAGAATCGATTTGGCATTCAACTTATATTTCTGTATAAGTTTGATTAAATTAATGAAAAAAAATTACATTCATATGAACCTAACTATAAATAACAATTATTAAATTTTCAACTTAAAATAGAAAGCTTAGGTAGGCAGTTTTTTATGTTTTGGTATTTGTAAGTAGGTTTATTTCGCATTGCATTTTTCCGAAATATTTTCTACTACAGTGTGCAATTGAAATTCTAAAGCCACAGTTTTGCTCAAAAATATACTTTAGTACTAAGCTTCCAAAACTGAGCTTAATTGCTATGGGTTGACTTATAAAAGTACTATACAGAAACTAGAATCAATACAAACTAGATTTTTAAAATTATTAGTTAACAAGAAAACTAAAATAGCTGTAAAGGAGACTATAGTAGGCTATTCAAAATATGTAAAATTCTACCAGTTAGCCTTAAACATAAATACGTATTATTAGTCAATAACCATGGCGGTCGGGATAGAGACGCACTAGTTGCTAACAGGTATACTACAAGGTAGATGACAGCGGGCAAATATGATGTACCCAAAGTTATGAATTACTATGGCGACAGAACTTTAAAAAAACGCGTTCCCTCTTTATTGAACACTTTGCCTGCTGACATCAGACAAGAAGATAATAAATTAAAATTCGCACGGAAACTTAAAAAATATTTATTAGATTCTATTTAGTGGATTTAGGTTAAGTAGTTTAGTATATATTGGGTTATAGATGTACTTGTAAAATGTAACAAGAGAGACTCAACGATCTCACAGTTAAACTGCGTAAGCAGTTTTGTGGGGCAATGTATTAGTAATAAGGAATTTTTAATTTTAATAATAAAACATTCAACATTCAAAACACCACAGCTAAATTTGCACCACTGCCCATCACAAATGGAAAATGAAACGGTATTATATTTTTGAGTAAACAAATTTCCAGCACATTTGCAAAGGCTAAAATAATGTAAATTAATTTGGCCTGTCACCCAACCTCATCGAAAAAGTAGGTCAACGACCTAATCATCATTGGTGGTGAACTTTGCATAATGGACATGCAGACATGGAGTCCGTTTTTCACCTATTCCCATTGTTTCGTTTAAAGGCTAATTGGGCAAGGGTCCGACCGTGTTATTCAAGTGTCAAGAATATGAATGTCATGTTATTTATGAGGTTTCGTTGAAAAACCAGCTTATTTTGATACCTAGCTTACCAAGTCCGTCGCATGACAACACATAATGCCGGTTTTCACGGTAATCCATGTTTTCATATTACGGTTTTGTTTTTTTTTGCGTGACACGAAGTGGCTATTAACATTGTTGATGGGTTTGTACGCAATCGTTTTGAATTATAAAAAGTACTGACTATGATTTACTGTCATGGTAAATGTAATTTAATGCTTTTAGTGAGTTATCTGTTGTAATAAAGGGTTTTGTTTGCAACCATTTTTTTTTTATTAAAAATAAAGTCTTTTCATTTCAGCTTTTTACAATCTGCTACGAATCAAAGTTATTTTCTTCCGCAATAAGCAAATGCAAAGTGTACAGAAAATATTTTTCACAACACGAACAAATAACTATTAGTGAGCAGGGACTTTTAATTACGTCGGAATAAGTCATAGCTGAGAAAATATACGAGTTTAAGTTGTTACCTATTGTAACAATAACAATATTTTATGAAGAAACTATTACGAAGAATTTAATATGAGAAAGAAAGAGAGAGGTATTGGACGCTGTTGTCAGGTATATTTATTATGTATCTATAAATAATAACAATTAGATTTTAAACGGGCCACGTCAACCGTATTCGTATGTCTATTTGCAGAATGACCTTTGGGGCATGAATCTCCACACAGTAGATATTTGAAGATGGAAGGTCGGCCCAGAGAGAGCTAGCCAGATGACTTGGACGCGTATCATGAAAACTAGTTCGAAAAGAGGACAAACGGGAAACTAGAACGCAGTAAAAGAGTACTTGGACAGCAATGACTAGGAAAAAAACTAACATCGACCGATGTTAGAGTAATAAAGAATCTACCAACATTTCACAGCAGCTAAAGTATACAGATATATTGGAATTTCTCCAAACGCCGCCAAAGGGCCGTCAATATAAAACTTTTAGAACTAATAAAATATGCTTTAAAATGTTCTAGAAAGAATATTAAAGCGTAATTTACGGAGTATGAAAGTGGACAGCGGCCAACCGCCTGTTAAAGTGGATTGTATAAGAATGTTTTAAAGAAAAAGTGTAATATAATATGGATCAATAACCCATTACAGCTAAAGTTGGTATGCGTTGAATATATTACGAGTATTGTACGACCTTATTATTATTTATATATTTCTTATGAAGTACGTGTTTTAGCTGCGCTGTCTCGTAAGAACAAATATTTGGAAAAATTTGCCTCAGCTTCATATAGCTTAGTGGTTAAATGGGTCTTCAGCTTTAAAAAATTTACAATGAAAGTTATCGTTAGTGAAACCGACAAATGCAATCAATGTTATGTAACGATGTTCAAGGAAACGATGAAAACTATACATAATAAATACCCTCACAAAATTACAAACTGTTGCCATCCCAACAGATGGGAAATCCCTCCTCTGCCCTTTCTAGAAATCGTATAATACCGACATTAAAACATACTCAATACAGAGATTTTGATACAGTTATCGGCAAAAGCGAAATAGGGAAATATATTTGTCACAAAGCCTTTTCGTTTTTCGATCAGTATCGACATGACGCAATTTATCTTTGTGACTGTACTTTATCGACAATAAGTATGTGCCTATACGAGATTGTATAAGGTTTTTTATGGTTCTGTCAGAATGGAAACCTTGTTTGTGAATCCTTTCGTCAATCAAACAAAGACACATTCTTTCGTTTGTCGAACCGGAATTGCTTTTGTTTACAGCTGATTGAGTTTTAAATTATAACAATGTTTAGGGTTTACGTTATCCTTGCATTATAGAAAGACTTCGTATCAAAATGTCCTATTCGCAAAACGACATATAAGCAGATCGTCATATTCTCAAAATTACCAGCCCCTGTACCTTGACATGTAAAAACTATTATGGTTCGATGGCAAAAAAGAGACAGATGTATACAAGTCAGATACATGATACATGTCCCGTTCGCACACTAAAAATAACTTTGCTATAAGAGCTTGTGGTCACTCCCCTGCTAGTAAAACGTCCTACAATACAAAATAATGGCAATGTTACCAGTTACACCACACAATATTAGTATATGAGACTGTTAACATCAAAATAAAAATTAAAAATGCAATTGAAATGGTAAATGGCTTCGGGGATAATACTTTATATACAATTTCATCTCTTCAAATTGGGTTGAGAATCAATTCTACTGTTTTCACTATATATAGCTCCCGAATCGCCCAACGCTTCAATGTTTTCTAATATTTAATGTCGTTGGGGACAATTCAATATCTTTTCTATTTAAAATACTGTCAATTATTTCAGAAGCATTACATTTTTGTTTGTTTTTAGGTAGCATTACTAACTGTCATCAGTCCAATCCTTCTATCTTTTGCAATTCAGCTCAAGTTCCTTCCACTTTTTATTGAAAATACTTCCATATTTTATCTTACTACTTATTCAGAACCCTTAATTAACTAGATTGAGAATCAACTCCACCAACCAGTTCATATAATATATTTTCTTAGCAACGTAACTCAACGAACGGTAGGGGACGTTTGACGACATAGTAACCTCTATCATTCCCCCGAAGATCTGAGCTATTTCCAAGACACTGACAATCTTTATCAACGTTATGATACAAGTAAGTTCTGATAATAAAAGTACCGTTATCGTTATCCCAACAATATATTGTGGTTGGTGTGGAGAGCAGTAAATGGCCCAGTGGTTACGACACCGACTTACGAGGTCGTGGGTTCGAACCAGAGCAGATGCTTTACTTTTTTTATGTATTTCATCACCACTGCTCTCAAAACGGTGAAGGAAAACATCGTGAGGAAACCGGCATGTCCTAGAATCGAAAATTCTGAGACTTGTGACATCTACCAATACGCAGTGGGCCCGCGTGGTGGAATATCTCCCGCTCCCTCTCTTCGAGAGGGCGCCTGAGTCCCAGCATTGGGAACATTAAAAGGCATGTATGATGATGATATTGTGGTTGACTTTTGGTCTAACCGGATTCAGCTGAGTACCTGTATTTTACATTGAGCGACTGCCTATCTGATCTCCACAACCCAGTAACTGGGTAATACGATTACCCTTTGGCAAGACTGGTATCAGATTTCCTGATATCTACCTATCCGTAACAACTGAAAATGATGTACAAATGACATCCGAAACCAATGGCTTAACAGACTTGCCGGGGCACGGTGGAATCTCGGTATATTAAGATAGTTACATATCCACGGACCGACCTCGGCAATCGTTCACTCGTCAAGGGTAAGCCCTTGAAGATCGACCGATGCTGCTTTTATTAATTAGCCACGAGTTCCTCCCTCCGATAGGTTTTGATAACATCACTCAATATCACGACACCAATATTTTGACATGAAAGTTGTTTGCGCTTTGTTTGTATCGCACAAAAGTTAAATGTAAAATTAGAAGCAACTCAATATTTTGTTGTTTTTGATTGACTTTGTTATCCGCATTTTTGATTGAACAGGCAGTTCGATACTGTTTTTTATTGAAGAGATTTAATAGGAAAGATTTTAGAAGTTTTCTTGGATATCAATTATATGTTTGTAACTAGGTTTTTATTAAATTTTACAATTTAATCATTTTCTTGTGGCTCGTTCCCATGTTGTAAACCAAAGGAATCGTCTATTTTTCAGGGATAAAAAGGAGTTTATTTTATTTGGTGATAATTGAGTTTTCTATCTGGGAATGAATTTTCTATAATCGGGTCTGTACTCCCAGAGATTACCATTTTCAAATACAGAACAATTAATTGTATCACTTACAGGGTTTTTGAAAAAGTTTTTGTATAGGAGTTTTCAATTCAAGTATTTAATAAACGTGACCACCTACTCTACTTACATAAATACATTTTATTAATAATAAATTATTACACCCCACCGTAAAAGGTAACGTAACTGAAATAAATTGATCAAGAAATAAACACGAGGAAAAAGACGTTAGCGCGAATGAAGTCGTGAGAAAAGAGCAATACGAGTATTTTTAAAGTAAATATTGACAAAAGACACACAGTGATAGTTTGTTTTAGTCGATTGCGACTTCATGCTATACCTACCTTCTCGGAAAAAATGTGTAGTACGTAGGTAGTTAAACGATTTATTGGTATACAGTGACGTAGACGGCTTTTACTGGTAGCGCTGTTATCTACTCACTCAGGTCAATCAAAGTTTGATCAAGATTAGCATAATCTATCTTAACTTCACGCCAAACAAACAAAACAAAGAATTTCTCAGTATATACATACCCAAGCACAGAAACTACACTCCAGCATAAAATAACACAAACAAACCCCAAGATTATAGAGTTCAAATAACGAGACAAGCATTAATCCTATCCGAAGCTGAAAGGCTTGCTATGCATATTCAGGCAACCAATACCCCTCCTAGATAAATAGGATGGAGCATGCGTTGCCCATCCCTCAAGCGTTATGATGAAGTGATCGCACAGTACGGACTACTCATACAATATTCATGGGAAGAGAATGCGGCAATTTGGCCGACATGTCCTGTGTCGTACAAACAGCACAGATGTATCTTAAGTTGGGGTGACAACACGTTCGTGATCTGCTGTGTGCAGAAGTAAGCCTACACTCGTTATGGAGATCTGTTGGAGTGGGTGAATGATGGGTGATTTTGTAGTCCTTGACTGGAGCTGGTTTAAAGATGTTGGTGGTAGATTTGATGTTTTTAACCGACTTCCCAAAGATGCGGAGGTTCTCAATTCAGATGTTTGTATTGTTTTTTTATGTTTGTTCGGGCATGACTCCGTCATATATAAGCGGATTTGCAAAATTATTTTTTTGTTCAAAAGAAGTTTATTCCTAAATGGTCCCTTTTAGATTTGGTAAAGATCTGATGTAGAACTTCAGAGATGATGAGAGATGAAATTACATGTTATTCGTATAATTTATTCTGGCATCACTGTGGGCATTACTTACTATAGAACTTGTTCATTTTGTACCACTTAAAAGTGAAAATTAAAAACGATTATTACAAAAAAATACAACCGACTTCCAAAAAAAAGACAAACGAAGAAACGTAAACAGGAACACCGACTTCTGAAATTGTAAGTATTTTTCACATTGTAGTGTTTTTTTGGAAGTCGGTTGTATATTTTTTACAATCAAGTGTGTTTAGGTTCAATTTTAAAGAATGCTATCTGTTTATTACGGGATCCTGCCGTTTTGCCGAAAAGATTTTGACAAAATTTCATTACCCAAACAAATTTCAGCAATCTTTTTTTATACCATTGCAATATTTCGAATGATTTTAGTACGCATATTTTTATTTGGTCAAATTTTTACATGGCAAAATTTTACCAAGTATAATGTCATTATGGAATTTGGTCTTTAATCAAATGATTTATTACAGCAAACAATCTTCAGACAATAAACGTTTGGTGAAATGATTTGTTAAGACAAAAAGTATTAAGGCAAACATAAGATTTTTTGAATTATATAATAAAAAATACAATTTTATTTTTTGATTAATTCTTTCAATTTGTCTGAAACAAGTCAAATTTATGGTTCACACACATCACATCATCAGCCTATTAATGTTCCCACTGCAGGGACACAGGCCTCCTCTCTGTGAGAGGGAATGGGCCGTAATCCACCACGCGGGCCCAGTGCGGGTTGGTGGATGTCACATGTCTTCGAATTTTTGGTTCTAGGACATGCCGGTTTCCTCACGATGTTTTCCTTCACCGTTTTAATTTATGGTTACTTGATATTAATTTATTTATGGAAGTAGTTAGAGTAGGTTAATTATTAAAAAAATGGTTAGGTTAGGTTAGGTTAAAACTGTGACCTCCTACGCACGAGCCGAGCGAGCGAAGCGAGCGGTGCCGCGGCAGCGGCCGGCGAGTGCCAGAAACGACTTGCATTAATAGAAAAAAGAGATTGTTTTTAGTAGGTTACCCGGAACTGAACTATTAAGATTAGGATAATTAGTTATTTAAAAAAAAATGGTTAGGTTAGGTTAAAACTGTGACCTGCATTAAATTTAAAAAAAATATATATAAAAAAAGAGAAATAAAAAACTATAAATATTTGGCTTATTTGATTTTGCGTAAAAACTGTTATTCCAAGTGAAATATTTGAATAAATAAAAAATGTTAAAAGTACTAGTTGGTAAACAAGTTATAGTTTAAACGTTCATTTCCCAAACATTATGTTTGCGTTAAAAATTTTCGTGAATAGATTTTTTGCTAAGTAATAATTTGGGAAATGAAATTATGCGAAAATTTTTTTGGTAAGTGAAAATTTGTCAAATTCGTTTCGGTCAAACAAGGGAGACCCGTTTATTACATTTTGAATTAAGGTAATGCAGCTGTAAAACATAAAAAGCATTACATGACCCGGAGGGACTAAGCTGCCGTGTGTGATTATTAAGTTCAAACTTTCAAAATCCTTTGCTATGTAGTTTAACAAGGTATAATCTTGTTCGTGATTTCATCATACGTATGCCCAAAACGTGATTCCACGCTAGACGCACTGGTGTCTGTATTGTGTCTATGATTTCGGTAAATGAGACGTTTAGTATTTCCTGCCAGATTAATTGACAGGTATTGACTGACGCTAATTAAACTTCTGATAATATGATGTTACGGGATATTCGCAGCATAGATAGTCTTACTCAATTAGCGAAAACAGTACCTACATATTATACCCACGCTTTGACCGTAAAACGTTGAACACTAAACACTAAAACAAACAAAGTTATGTAAGGGACCTAACTCAAGGCCTTAAAAGTCAATGGCAAGACCTAAGAATACATTGGATGTTTGCAGTAGCTATTTCCACGAAACGATCTGTGAAGTTTTCCTGTTCTTTCTGAAAATAAAACTGTAAATCATGGCACTAGATCAAAAGGTGCCACTAGTAATAAAGTCCGATCTGACAGGCTGGGTTATTATCGTCCAAAACTCCAGCATTTTATTTAAGAGACTGTTTTAATAGGTGGGTAAAATGGCTAGGGTCACCTTTGGTTATGTTAGTCACAAGACTTGATGTCCTGAAACCACCTAATGTTGCATGTTATCCTGCCATATTATGGGTTTGTACTATCTGGCAGAGTAATATTGGATTAGTATTTGCAAGAATTTGATCTGTTCATGGCAGCATCTGCTTGTACATAATGTATCGTATTATACGTAATATTAGTTATTGAAGCAAAATTTTATTTTAAATCTTGATACCGTTGAAGTGAAATTCACCTCAATCATAGTCAGATATCCGTAATTGCTTATGTCAGATATGTGCCTGTTAATGTAATGCCATACTAATACAGATTATTGGGGATCCATGTCCCAACATAATAGAGGAGTAGGAAATTCGCATAGTGGGGAATAGATTGCTTGTCATGTCAACCATGAATTGGATACGTTGTTGAATGTCAAGCACGCAATTAAATGTCTCGGCTCGTACCGCAGAGGACAGCATGATGGTATTTTGATTTATCTTTTATGGTACTCGACATTGGCTCGTCCCATGGACCCTTTCATCCGATAAGAGAACGCCACAACCGACCGTACTTCAACACAAAACCAATATTACTTCGAAGAACTTACGTCATACACATTCTTCGCATAACAGATCGGCAAACTTTCTATAGAGAGCTAAGTTCAACAAAGTAAATATCGAATAAAAACCTAACAGAAAATAAAATCCAGGCCAAAAATATAAAGACTCGTCCAACACCCGGAAAAATTCCTCCAACTTGGCTAATAAAGATTTATCGTTGCGATAAAAAAATTCATAGCAGTGAGTTGGCCGTAAATAATTCGTGGCATACCTGCGAATGCTGATTTGACATGGGTCAGGGCCCCAAACTGGAGCCGAATAATATTTCATTCCTTCCGACTCGAATCACAAGTCCGACCGCGGTGCAAATTGAAATTTCGCTCGGACACCGCACTTCTTATTGGTCTGTGTCTTATCTACGCATCGCATGAATATGTCTCGAGTTGTGTGTCTATTATTATGTTGTTTGTCAACATTACTGTGTACGCGAGCGTGAAATAACAAAGTAAGAAACCATTCTGGCGTGATTTCAGAAGGAAAATTACTTAGAACAAAAATAAAACATGACAGTGAAAAATTGTAAAGTCTAGGGCATTATAGAATGAAAAGATCAAAATAAATACGGCGATTATTATAAAAAAGATTATTGACGAATTAATCAGCGTTGAAGTTGATCGTTATTCAAGCTTCATTAGTTCAATCCCAGCTTGAAAGAATATAAAATTAAAATGTCTGAGACATTTAAATTTTGTTTAAAATGCAAACTAAGTTTCTTGCGCCTTTAATTAGTGTTCCTATTCTGAAAATAAGTGTTAATTCATTTTAAGAATTCGTGTAAAAGAAGAGTAAAGTATATTAAAGTAAAAGAGTGAGAGCGTGTTTTATGGATAATTAAAACTAATAAATTCTATCTGATCTTTTATAGATACCTCCAAGCAATTGAGACTTACAAACGATAATGGAACTTAAAGCGTCAGTTTAAGTTCTAAATTGTTGAGGAAATCAATTGATCCGAAACCGACCAAAACAAAGCACTCACATTTGTATGTTTGTCCCACACTCATTAATTTGACCGCGTGGCTAACCCCAGAATGTCCTGAGCTATTAACTTCCGAAATACCGGTATGCAATAAATTGAGACTTTTCAAATATAAATCAGGGTCGAGGCGTGTCGCAGAAGGTCTGCAGATAAACCGGATAGTATAAGAGTGAGGGGCATTACTTGAGCAGCTGCGGCGGCCGGCGTCGCGAACTCACTGGCATTACAACCGGTTTTATGAGGCGGTACCCCGAGCAAAACGCCGCGCAAGTCGTTTTTCGTGCTGTTTTTAGGAGCTATCTACTCATTACTTAAAAGGAAATATCAATTAATAGAAATACATTAAATTTCTACATAATATTAATTCTAAAATGGTAGATTTCGTTTTTTTTTAATGTTTGTATATATTTCACCAATCTCCTTCCAAAAAAAACATAAAAATGAGAAATAATTACTGATAGCATGCATCTCCTCGTAAAGTGTTCATTAATTATTTTTTGTACTAATGGATAGACAATTTAATAACGAACATTTTGGTAGTATTTTTTTTTTCAAAAGGCCAAAATTCGATTTTATAAAGATTTTATTCTAAAATCTGGGCGTATTCACTACTGTAATTCATGCGCCACCTGTGCCGCTAGGCCAATAGGAATGCTCATATCTCATGCCGATTTTTTGGTCAGGGTACCACCTTAATAACAGTATTAAGGTGGTACCCTGACGTACAGACGTACAAACGTACAGACGTTTCTGAAGAAACTTGCACAAATTGAATCGCCAAGGCCTCGAATAATTGGAATATTTCGTAAGTTGTACAGATGAAAACTTCATAATTGTCGTTGGAGATGTCTTAATTAAATTGTTAGATTGTAGTGCTTTTAATTAAGTTGGTGTTTTCACAATCAGCCTGCGTGAAGACCAGACACATCAACTTTAACGAATTAAAAGTAATAATCTTAGCAAGATGGCGCTCTATATTTTCTGTTTTTTTTTTATAGCTGTCACCAGAAATTCCATACTAATATTATAAAGTCGAAAGTAAGTCTGTCTGTCTGTTACCTTTTCACGCCTAAAGCACTGAACGGAATTAAATGATATTTGGCAAAGAGATAGATGGCATCCTGAGGAAGGACATTGGCACGTTATTGAAAAAAAAATTGGTTGGTAGGTAGAGTAGAGTAGGTAGCTAGGTTGTAAGGTAGTTTTTTTCTTTGTAACCGACTTGCCCAGTGGTAGTGAATGCATGAGCCTAAATAGGGATTGTTTCGCATTAGGTACTGATTGAAGTAAAAGTCTTTCAGTTGGTCTTCTCAAGTAATGTAATCTTCTCATAAATACAGTCGGTCACTGAAGCTTCTTGATGAATATTATTAAATAAGTACAACTTACATTAGAAGGGATACATATACCCTTAAGATTTATCACTGGAGATATGCAGTCTCAAACAGCATCGTTCAGCCTGTTCAGTTGTATCTTCGCATCAACCATACTATGAGGACATCTGTTGTTGCTGAAGTCTTGAGATGTTGTTAATGTTTGTTTGAGATGATCATTTTATATGTTTAAATATTTATTAAAATGTCCTCCAAGAAGAAAATTTGTGATGAGATTCACACAAAACACATGGTTGTTACACGTGTGGATATTCAGACAAATTTAACTGATACATACAGAGCCCATTAGTTCCTCAAATCAATAGAACGTTTCATGTTAATGCTGCTACCTTTACACCCTTGAGTGATCAAGATTGATTACGACTTTTCTGGGGTTATATTAATTAGATGCTACTGATCCAAGGTGCACAGTGAAAAAGGATGCTCATTCTTGTGAACCATAAACATTCTGCTTCTTTTTTCTTTAAGTTTGTAGACGGCTAATATATGATTTACTTTATGTTCCTAATTTCAATATAAAATTTAATCAATTGTTTATAAATAGACGTGTATGTTTATTGTATTATTTATTACACACATTCAAATATATCCAAATAATATTGTTTAATCGATTAGACATTAGCGCCATATATCTGATGAATGGTAAACTAGTATCATTCATCTTAATTCTTGGGCTACTTTTCATCTATCCCGGTATATTGTTTCCCTGGGATAAGAAAATACTTTTCAGGTGAGCGAAGCTGCTGGAAAAAGCTATTAAAATAATATTCCGCCTAGCCTTTTTCCAATTATATTGGGGTGGACCACTTAGTATTGCCTAAAGCAGCTGAATACCAGTATATAATATGGAGCGATTGCTTTGCTGACCTCCACAATCCAGTCACAGGGTACCACGATACCACAAGACTGGTTTATCAGTTTTTCAGGCTTCTAACTGGTAAGATCGACAAACAATAGTCGGGCTTAACGTGTTATCGAGTTGAAATTAATATCGTATAATCAAGTTTGCAATCCCTTGCAGCTGTGAAAAACACAAACTTCTAGATCAACGTAATCAAGAGCCGTTATTGGCGCATATTTTACACTCGCAAGGGAATCAAAATCTACAGGGTACTTCCCGTTGACCTAGAATCATGCAATTTGGCCAGAAGCAATATCTTACAGCCCAAGTACAGACAAACATCCGGAAACCATTAATATGTACCTATATCATAAAAAATGATTATTAGTTTATTTGCAGTCGGTAAACTGACCACGACTTATTTCGATGTATGTGGACTACAGTTTTCCAACGGCAAAGTAAATTTTGTCCCTTAATTCTGTTTATCTTATCGTTGGAGCAATGTTCGGTGCCCTCATAGTTTATGAACTTCAGTTATATTTTTTAATTATTTTGGTGAATATAGCTGTTTGTAAGGAACCCTCAGTGCGCGAGTCCGACTCGCACTTGTCCAGTTTTTTGAAGTATGCGTCCAATGTCTCGGAATGTAACGGATGCAGATTCATTCAAGGATTGACATCCTCAAGTGTTGCTTATCTCTGAAGATCGACCCGAGTGGCTCTTATTATTCAGCCGTCCAATTCCATCAAAATACTCGGGTATAGAAGAAGAAAAAACATAAATGAAAATAAATTTAAAGTGCTTAAAGCTTTTCACACTCCCGGCCATGTTTCCATGGCTCTTAATGCCGGATATCCGACTTCATCTCGAGACTCTTTATTTGTCTTAAGGATGAATTTCACCATGACAATATAAAGAGGTATTATTTTTATTCAAGACTTAAGTTAAACAACAGGGAGAATAAACTGATGTATGGGTAAGGATTAAAAGTAATAAATTGTTATGGATGGATACGTTATGAGAAAACTTTTCAGGATTTATAATTTTAAGCTTAAAACCCGAAACATGAAAAATATTATAAACGCTTTTTAACAATTCCTTGTTTGTTGTACGAAGTTAAAACAACATAGAACATTCCAACTATACTTTGATTTTCCAATAACAACATGAAAAGTTAAAATAGCAGTTTTCTACCAAAACGGTTTTTAGATCTAACCCCTTCCACGAATCTAACGAATTCACAGTATAAAATGCAAAGCTTGAATTCTCCTATTTCGCAATTAAACAAAATTTTTGTTATACGATTAGGTAACTTTATTTTTTCAAAGAATGTCAATAACACTATGTTGTACTACCGATAGTCAAAATATTATTGATGAATTGATCACAGATTTATACAAAAAAACAAAGCTGCAAAAAATGCTACATCAATAAACAAAAGTAAAATCCTACGAAATGAAAATCTTGTAAATTATAAATCTACCCTGAATGGAATTGAAATCTACATAATGGTTTTCGCAGAGAAAAATGTGAGTACTGAACAGGACGACAATAACACAAAACATTCGGGAATAAAGCGTGGCTTCGGATGAAGTACTGTAACAGTGGCTATGTGACTATGTATCATACTAGTACATACACGCAGTGTATGTATTTTTTTGTGAATGATGTAGTAGTAATTTAATTGGAGTACGAATTCTTATCTCTTTTTTTCGTCCTAATAGAACCATTATTGTGTATAGGGGGCAGCAAAGTCACCTATATTGTACGGTATTCTTTTATTTTTTTAATCTATGTAAATAAGTACAGTAATTTCTTTGCATTCACATAACATGGCAGACCATAAGGGATAAATAATTATTATATTTAGTCCGTCAAAAACATTCCACACGTATTTTTGCTTTATCAAATCTATAAAAAATTAAAAGCGCATCAAATTTCAGGAGTAGGGCTTGTGACGTCACTTGTGAATAAAAAGTTTGCTAAAACGTTACGTCACGCGAAATTTTAATGCACTGTATCGTCGTTAGTTAGTTCAAGTGAAAAAACAAGTGTCCAATATTTTATTAATGTACCAGACGGACTAAAAAATTTTAGTCATTATCCGTATTATTTGACATTATAATTTGAGTTTACGCAGTCGTAGCATTGCGCTACGTCGTAGTTCGCCGCGTTGCAAGAAAGCCGTAGCGCGAAGCAAGCGGTCTAGACTGCGCATGGATTTTTTATTTTACCTTTCAAGAACTTGTAGTGTAGGTAGGGCATTCATTTAAAGCATAGGCTACTTGATAACTACTCTATGAAATAAAAATTGTTGTGTTAGCTGTTTCTTAAAATAATTGTACTATATTTTTTTTGGTATAGAGTATGTAATATAGAGCAATATTATGATACAGCCTTAGCGATTGGAGGTATACGTTTGTTAAAATGCCTACGTTTGAATTCCATTCTCATTCGTGATATATTTTTTATATTAATTAGTCAAGCGCAAGCCTTCAAATATAAAAAAAAACTATTTCACGGAAGTCTGGGTTTTAATTTTTGAATAATTTTTCGACGAACTAAAATACGTAGAAATTAAACATACAATGTAGTGTAATTCAGTTTAGATAAATCGATTTAATATATTGTTAGTTTCACGTATTGTGCTGAAAGCCAATTTTTTCTAATTTTAAAACATCTATTTTGTGATAAGTTCTAATACTAATCTAAGCAATCAATATTTATTTATGACTATTTCGAGTTGACCAATCTTTTAATACAGCTGTTTTTTGTTTTATGATGTACAACCTCTTGACCTTGATTTCTCTTGATTGAAAGGAATGGATAAAAAACGACGAGGAAACGACCGAGGCTAGAAGATGTATGTTGATTTCAAGCCTAACTGGCTAGCGGTTGTAGGGAACAAAAACACAGACAGAGTCACACAATTTACGAAGAAACAAGCGGGTTCAGAAGATCCCTTTTCACTCTTGCTTTGCAAACTTATAGGTTAGTGGTGGTAGGGAACACAGACAGAATGTCACACTTAGATTTTGTACATAGTAAATGTAAACCGAAATCTTTCGCTTCGTACCTTATTTCCATACTCATAGACTTGCTATCTTACTCTTCAAAGGGTACTGTGTAAGTTCGGTAACAACACCTAATCTGCGGGGACCGATCAGTTATCCTTGTTGGGACCGAATGATTTTTGTTTGGCTTTGGCAACTCCATAAATGAACACGAAAACTTTTCCTGTCCAACTAATTTATTGCCTTTCATGCTAGAGTTGATAACAAATAAGGTGGCAATAGCGGTCATAGCTCTGTATAGTTTTGACGTGATAAAGGTTAAGTTTTATTTCGTGAATAATTTTGACGATTACGAAGGTAAACAGCAATGAGGGATAATACCGCACTGTAATACAGTACCAACTAGCCCACTAGGGGTATTGTGACTGATACTGGCGACCTTATTATAACATTGTAATTACTTATGATACCTACACCTAAGACAACTTGTTGTGTTGAAATAAATAGACAGAACAGCGGGAAACTGCTAGATGCAAGAAGCAAAGGACTGGTCGATGTGGCTACGCTTTGGGGATGCATATGGTCAGGACCGGTCGACGTGGCTAGGCTTTGGGGATGCCTATGGTCAGGACCAGTTGATCTGGTGACCGGTTACTTGCAGTGGACGTGTTTCAGCTGATGTCATATTGATGATCTATATTGATTCAAGATATTTAATTGTTTTTATATCAAAACAATTTTAGCTCCACTTATACGTAGCTTGGTTTACCTACTCCCATATTTTTTTTATTTTTCTGTTCATTTTGAGCCATTCAAAACTAAAACATTGGTCTCACGTCCACACATGAAATACTTTTTTAAGTAATGGCGACACGATATTTCATTTTCGCCCTTCACGGTATGTTATTTTATTACTGGGATCAATTTTACGACATTCGATACTTTTACGGTTGTTGAGCCTAAAACGTAAAAGGGTTACTGTAACGGCGCGCCTTACTTTACTTGACTCGGTAAAGCCTTATTTTATTTTATTTTATTTTATTGTAATAGGAAAACAAACAGTATTAACAACTAACAAATTTAACATCAGATTTACCAACTAGTAACCAATTACATGTTTTCGCATTTAATTTACTATAAAGAGCAAGCCTGTTAGAGAAAAAAAAAAAAAATTACAATGATAATATGTACTTTAAGCTATAACATACAATCACAATAATACCTCGTCTTGAGGTGCAATAAAAAACAGTTATTGATGTTAGGGTTAATAAGGTGGACACCAAAGAAAAGACCTGTTTAAGGGTTTGAATAATAACAGTTTAATTACCCTTTGTTTTATATATCGGAAAGGTGTATGTAGCACGAGTGATTCTATCTATGGTTGACGGAATACTGTACCGTGACCAGCTAGCATTTCAGTTTCAAGTGTTGACAAGGGCTCAAATAATAAACTATATAATTAATGGTTAGAGAGAGAGAAGGCTATAGTGTTGAATAGTATTGAATTATTTTTGATAAACTCCAACACGCCCCCTCAAAAATAAATCCCTTTCTCTTTAAAAACATCATCGTAATAATACGTATCTCCTACCATCTTTATACAATAATAAAACACACACCTTTCTTTCTTTCTGGGAAAACAATATCATCATGGTCCAACATTCATTGCGCAGGATTAGGGAAACCCAGAAAAACCTAATCAGACCAATAAATCATTTCATCTCTTTCCATTAATGAAATATTAAAGTTATTCGTGTACTTATTACCAAACTCTTATAATTAAATATCCGTATAATTATAACCAAGCTTTTAATATTAACACATTATCTACTTATGTGAGTAATAATCTCTTTAGTTATAACCAACCCTCTTATAATTAACTTATCCTTTTTATTATAACCAAGCCTTTTAATTAACATATCCTTATTACCATGTTGCATATACATATTTGCAACAACACCCCGAACTTCATACTCATTCAGAGACACACCGCGGGGAATTTGTCAGGATAACAGGCAGCTGGTTAATAGAAACATAAAACACATTTACACACTTTTTCTCAACTTATTTTTTTTTATAGTTTAAATGTGTTTAGATCGTCTGTGACTGGTTGGATTGCTGGTGCTTTTGCATCCATTAATGTCTGTAACAATTTAATTATAATCTAGTAGCACAATGCCAAAACTCGACATTAATTACTTTAACCACAAAGTTTCCTTTACAACTTCATATTGAGCTATGTATGTACCTGCTCGGCTTCCATGTTTACTGTATATTTGTGGCATACAAATCACATTGCGCAATGATCAAATACTACAATAATTAACCCGTAGTACTTTTCTATCAATTACGTCATAGCCTTTTGTCACAATGAACAAAGCCACTTCCAATAATTTAATTGGTTTATTAACTTGAGATTTATGGTTCCTTTTAAATTTCTCAAAAGTCAAGACCCTTTGAAGTGTGACCATAATGAACTATTGTTTTTGCTTGCATGCTGACTCAGAATGTTTATAGAAAAACTTAGGTCAGGTTAAGTGGCCAGCATGATAAGCTTCAAGCACTCAACGAAATTTCTATAAGGGGCACTTGTAATTTCACACGACTCTAATATTTCGTACTTCATAATATGGTTTATTTTCCACTTTGGGTACAAGTATTGACTTATTTACATTACTCATATTTAAACTTCTCAATAACTGAGTGTTCAGTCAGAATGTTTTAAAACTATTCATAATACATATTTCAATAATCTATAATCAAGAATTTATAAAGCAGCGATCGTCACAAGATCAGCCACACATAAAACTTAAATACAATTTGAAATATAACTTAACATACATAACATCACGTCTGTATTACCAAAACGGTTAGATAGAGGCTTAGTACACTATATTATAATACACACACATTGTTTTCAGTTATATAAATTATTTTCAAAACATAACTTAACATTACATCACGCCTGTGTTCCCCGAAGGGTTAGGCAGATGAACATAGTACATTATAGTACATCAACATGTCACCAGTTATGTTTAGGTCTTATGGTATAGGGGCGAGTCTATTGCCGCCAACCGGGCACTAGTCCAGACTCTAGGCTTTACTTTATCTGCATTAAAAATGTTAATGCACCGATTTACTGATGAGTAATGAAAACCCCTTACTTTAAAAGCTTGTCCCAACATTTAGAAGTTTCGGAACTAACAGCTTGCAAACTGCATCAATCAATGGACATAGTTCATAAACATATAAACGTATAACATATTCAGTCAGGATATGCTTGGAAATTTATTTATAAATATGTACTTTTCTTGATCAATTTCCATTTAAAATGATTTAACCCCCATAAGATGTACTAGTAAATTAAATTGAATTGTAAGTAATCTAAAACCACTAGCCATTTATTCATAGGTTTTCCAAACTCATCATCTTTAATTGTAAATGCCCCACTTACAATCGATCAAAATATTTATTATACATGATTTTAGTGTTATACATCAGGCAACATTTATTTACAATAAGTGATTTATATTCCTGATTGATATTTTCCCATACATGTTTATTATATATAGATTCAATTTCTGAATAAGTAAAGATTGAGCACACAACAAATCAGTAGATAATATTTACCAATAATACAGTCTTCATAATATTAATTATTTGAAACAGATAACTTATTTTGCATCCTAACACTTAATCTTAAATTTTCTGTTTCATTATTTTATGGTAAAGTTAACTCATAATTATTTTGATAATATGAAGATCGGTTCAAATGCTCCATTGTTTCTTTAACAGTTTTATTAGCAATTATACCAGGAATGAAATCCTTTTTATTCACATATACATTTTGATCTATTGTTATCAGATCCACACCACTTCCTCAGGGTGTAAAAACTCATGCCATTTGCATGCAGTTATGCCAGGAATTAAATCCTATTTATTCACATGTACAATCTTATTTATTCTTATCAGATCCACACCACTTCACCAGGGTGTACCAACTCATGCCGATTGCATGTAGTTATGCCAGCCAGAAATTAAAACATATTTATTCACATGTACAATATTATTTATTCTTATCAGATCCACACCACTTCACCAGGGTGTACCAACTCATGCCAATCGCATGTAGTTATGCCAGGAATTAAATTCTATTAATTAACATGTACAATCTGATATATTCTTATTAGATCCACACCACTTTGCCAGGGTGTACCAAGTCAGAATTATCAACAGAGTTATTGCTACTTTTAGCCATAATCCGTTCGGGCTCAGGTTTCACTGGCCTATTTGATAAGATCCATTATCACATCACTGACTCTCACAAACTAATTGTTTACCACAACCTACATCTTAGGTATACCATTTCGTTTATAACCAACGAATTATTTTCATATTGACAACACTGCCAAATTTCGTTTTCTTCTACTTATTACAAAGTAAACAGTAAAACCAAAACATTTAAATACTTTTGTGGCGTCTTATTTTGCCATAACACATAAGGTGTGTTATTAACCTCAGTGCTCTCCAGAACAATCTTATCCCTAAATTATTTGACACATTAAGACCCTAATAGTAATTAAAACTTATTACTTATTACATGTATGACTCCGTTCTATATTATTCATTGTTCTTATCATCCATTCGACAATTCCATTCAATGCCGTTATACAAAGCACTGTATTGGTAACTAATACCATTTCGAGTTCAGAACTCTTCCATTTAAATGGATACAATTTCCGCTTGATTATCATAACATAAGTTAGGAATAATGCTCAGATCAAAATTAAATCCCGAAACATAACAAAAACATATGGCCTATCACAAAAACAACAAAACTCAGTTTTTGTTTTCAATAGACTCAAGTGTCGTAACTCATCAGTGAGCACTTTAAATATCTACTTTTAACAAAACTTTTGTTTTCAACTTGTCAATTGCCAAACAAGTTTGTTTCACATAAATACAAGCTTCACACAATTTTTCGTAAGGCACAATATTATTAATTGAATCACTGTATAATATAATTTGCCTTTATAGCTTTACATTTCGTTCCACATTAAATCGTAATTATTATTAATATTTACGAAATTATTTACAAACATTTGCAAATTAAAGCATTTATAAAATGCAGACAATTAACGTCAATTAGATTATTCAAAGACTTACCCTTCATTACCAGTTTAACATCTTTGAACACAATGACGCCGCCGTTTTATCAAAAACGACAGTCTGCTTGCTGCATTTTGCTTACCGATATTATGGAATCTCGCAGCAAAATACATTCTGGAGCACACCTGGATCGCCCATCTTACAGGTATCCGGCAAATCTCCTCCCTTCGTCGCGTGTATAAACGCGCCATCATGACTGTCCGTCACCCAGTATATAATAGTAATCTTTGCCCGTCACGAAGGCAAATCCTGACGTATATCATGTGGTTCTGGTTTTGAACTAAACATCAGCACCGTTGTATTGTTCCTTCTTTTGTTTCCAATGAATTAACATCTCTCGGGTTCTTGAACGGTTTATTGACTTTTGCACTTGTTGATGGTCTCTTGAATTGTTTCAGAAATGTGACTTATGGCCTCGAAATTGCAGCCTGAAGTACTTTTAGACTTAGATCATGATCTTCACTTTGTAAGTTTGATTTCATGATCGAACAATCTCGTTTTCACAAACGCTAGTATTATATTATCTTTAGTAAATTGTCATTCAGTCTCGATTGCGGTGACAATATTGCTTTTTGCATTCGCTAAAGTCATGAAAAAGGTTTATAACTTTTTAGAATTCCTTTAACTTTACACTTGTAGCTTACAGTTCAGCAATCTTTTTCAAGAGACAGCTACGTCGCACTTCAGCATATATTTTCGTTGAAACTTCACTGTCGATAACGTTCAGTAGGTACTTCAAGTTCACTTAATAATTTTCGATATTTGAAATGTCTACACTTTATTTATTTCCATCAAAAATGTTAAATGTTCATATTACTCATTTTGATTTTAAACAGTCTTATTCCTTTTTATTTGTTTCACTAGATGCACAACTCGTTTTTATTATTTAGTGTCCAATATTTATTTTCACTGTGGCTTAGCGCTCTGGGCCCATAACCTGTTAGGGTTAATAAGGTGGACACCAAAGAAAAGACCTGTTTAAGGGTTTGAATAATAACAGTTTAATTACCCTTTGTTTTATATATCGGAAAGGTGTGTGTAGCACGAGTGATTCTATCTATGGTTGACGGAATACTGTACCGTGACCAGCTAGCATTTCAGTTTCATGTGTTGACAAGGGCTCAAATAATAAACTATATAATTAATGGTTAGAGAGAGAGAAGGCTATAGTGTTGAATAGTATTGAATTATTTTTGATAAACTCCAACAATTGAACCAATTCGAACCAATGTTTAGTAAGTATTCGAATGAATACTTGCGGTTTAGTAGTGAATAAGTCAAATTCAGAAAAGTCAACCAATTTATTGTAAGATTTAGCGCATCTTATAAAGAACGAATTCTGTCTGTAATTTGTGCAGCAGCGGGGGACGTTAAGAAAAAGAAAGGGCATTCTAGCAGATCTGGTAGGGGCGCGTAAATTAATCTTAGAGAGAAGTTGCGGGGCGTCGATTAAAGATTGCGCTAACTTAATAAGTAAGGAGATATCTGATATACTCCTTCTCTCCCTAAGTGGAAGTAAATGGTACCTTTTGCATCTCGACTCGTAATTATGATCGCGGGTGTTACACTTGTACTGCAGGTATCTTGTAAAGTTTCGCTGGACAGATTCCAATCTTGAGATATAAACAGCATACATGGGATTCCAAACTTGCGAACAATATTCAAGTGAGCTACGGACGAAGGAACAGTACAAAATCTTAACTATTTTGACATCCGTGAACTGGGAGCAAGATCTTTTTAAAAACCCCATAGCTTTGTTAGCTTTATTAACTATGTGATCTATGTGCTTCTCGTAGGTAAGTTTGGAGTCGTGTATCACACCTAAATCTCGTATGAAATCTACTCGTTTTAGATGGGCATTCTTTAGAGTGTATGTGTGGGATATGATGTTGGCCTTGCGAGTGAACGTAATTGTGTAACATTTAGATACATTGAGTTCCAGATTATTCAGCTGACAATAGTTTTCTAGTCTCTCGAGATCTTGTTGCAACGAGTCGCAATCTTCGACATTGTTTATATGTTTGAAGATTTTCATGTCGTCTGCGTAAAGCAAATATAATGAATTTTGAAAGCACGTGTGAATGTCATTTATAAAAATGTTAAATAATAAGGGCCCAAGAAGCGATCCCTGGGGAACTCCTGAAGGGACTACATGCCGCTTCGACACAGCACCGTTGATCACGACAGCCTGAGAACGATTCTTTATGTAAGATGTTATCCACCGGTATAAGTTACCATGAATACCTGCATAAAAAATCTTCTGTAAAAGTATATTATGGTCAATACGGTCGAAACATTTACTGTAGTCTGTGAAAATACAGTCTACCTGACCGCCATCATCCATACAAGATGTAGTGAAGTCGACAAAAGATAGTAGGTTAGTAGTGGTCGATCGGTTTTTAAGAAAACCGTGCTGTTCAGGAATCGTCGAAAAAGTGCTGTAAACTTGTGTGTAGATGATACGTTCAAGTATTTTACCAAACAGGCATAATTTGGATATGGGTCTGTAATTATTAATATCACCCTTATTCCCACTTTTGTGCACCGGTGTTATGTACGCATACTTCCATATACTAGGAACAATTCCCTCTTTAAGAGAACGCGTAAAAATAATCGTAAGTGGTTTAACTAGTCCTTTGGCACACTTGACTATAAATAATGGAGGTATGTTGTCCAGACCCGCACCTTTATTGAGATCTAAGGATTCTAAGAGCCTAAGCAGGTGGTTTGGATTAATTTCAATCTCACCTATGTTTAGTGCAGAGTCAGTAGGGGGGGCATTTGTTGGACTTGGGATACTCGAATTTCGATTTGAAGTAGAAAAGAAGTTCGATTGGAAGTACGCTGCGAAAGCATCACTAATTTCTTCACTTGTATTGTAGCATCGACCTTCTAACGACATAGTAGAGGGGAGAGTGTTAGTGCCCTTTTTGTTCGCTTTTATGAAGGACCAGAACATTTTTGGGTTTTTTAATATAGCATCTTCCGTTTTGGCAATGTAACATTTGTAACAGTCTTCCTCAACAGCTTTGGCTCTAGCACGAAGTAGTACAAAAGTGTCGTAATCCGATGTGTTGCCGTAAATACGATATTTACGTAGATATTTGTACTTTTCCTTAAGTATTTTTTTTAAACTTGAGTTATACTATGGTGGGTAGTTTGAAGGGTAAATAATTTTGTGAGGTATGTAATCATTAACTAATTTCTCAAGGTAGTTATAAAAAATATCAACCGCGTCGTCTAATGAATTGCCAAGCAATTGTTCTTCCCATACATATTCGTTTAACAATGTATTAATATTATCGTAGTCCCCAGACTCATAATACCATTTCATCCTGGGATAAGGTTTTAACGGTACCTCGAGATGGTAATTCAGTACAATATCAAGAGATTTATGATGATCGTCTTCAGGAACAAGAGGGTGTACACAGGCGCTAATACATAAATCAATATTAGATAACACTAAGTCCAATATTCTTCCCTTAGATTTGTTACAACAATTATTGTACTGAATTAAGTTACACTCAGAAAGAATATCAAAAAAGTATGTTTGAGATTCGCCTGTTATACCAGAGGGTTGCAAGCAGGTGCCGACACTTGACCACTCAATATTGGGCATGTTGAAATCACCTAGTACTACAAAAGTGTCATCAGGGTTTGTGTTTATAATAAGTGAAATACTGTTAGTAAAATTACGCAACTGCGTCTCGTACGAGTTCCCCAGATTTTCCTTACAAAGGTAAAGAACGCAAATGTTAAATTTGTGTATAGTGCGATCCTTTTTTTTGTAACTAATCGCAACCCAAAGATCTTCAGCTGATGATGACCAGTCCGAACGAACTTCAGCAGATAGTTCACGTCGCACGGCCAACATCACACCGCCACCCATGGTTTGTTTTGTTTTAATGTAATCTCTGTCCCTACGCCAAACTAAGTACTCACTGCCAAAAAGTTCACTGTCGCTAATACTATCTAGCAACCAGGTTTCTGTTACTGCAATAACATCGTAAGAGTTCAGAAGTACATTACGCTTGAAAGTATGCGTCTTCGTTCGTAAACCCCGCGCATTCTGGTAATAAATGTTAAATAACGCCATTTTTATACACGGAAAAATAAAAACTATAAAATTCTAATATAAATATTAGTAAGCTAGACGCGATAAATAGATTGATAGCATTCGCCCCATGATTGAATCCACAAAAATTAAGTGCAACACCACATCCACAAATCAGAGTGAACACAAAAAACGATACGCGCAAATTATGTAGAATTGAGTAAACTTCGACACAAACTACACAAAGGTATTTAAAAAGAAAGGTAGACATTAAAATGCGTTCAAAAAATAAGCGGCTCGAGTCTGCGCTGACGCGGGCGCAAGCAAGAGTGACCCGTACGTCGCGGTACAAGTACGCGCAAGCGAGTGGTAATAGCGCACGCTGCAGTAAACAATAACGCTCAACTTGTTGTTCGACTAATCTGTTGTGACTCACACGGTACGTAAAGCATAAGTGTATATTAGGAGGTAATTTAAACTTGAATATGGTTCTCAAACTGTGAACATGTTTTTTAATACATAAGAGATAATTAATGCTGGTGATTTGTGATTTTTAAAAGATCTTTGTGGCACTTTATAAAAAATGTAGGCGCAGTGTCCGATCTTTTCGCCATGATCTTGCAGTGTTTCACCCAAATGTATTTGAAATTATTTTATTTCGCAAGGGCTCTTGCCTTGCTTAAAAGTGATTTGTTAGACGGAGTCAAGTGGTCGTTGACGTAGAAGTTTGCAGACGTAGAAAATCCCAAGTTGGATAAGTTGAGCTGTTTACTTTTACGCGACGAAGCTACAAACTCCTCCTTGGTATAGCGACTGTTGAAAGCAACGACAATCGGCTTATCAGCATTGGGGATACGAGTAGGTATACGCGCAATGTAACTTATGTCTTCCTTTCTTACCGTAAAGTTGCTTAGGTTAGCGATTTTCTGGCAACATCATACAGATTCTCATTTTTCTTCTGCGGTATGCCTTTAATCTCGGCATTGTTAGCTCTAGCCCATTGGTCTCTGTCTCGCGACTCCCGGTTTATTCTGTCAATATGATCCTGAAGAATCGGTATTTGACCCGCCATCCTCTGCAGCTCAGTTACATTAGATTCGATTGTTTTTACCTTTTCGGAGAAGCCGTTTATGATGTCGTGCGCCATTTCGATGGAGTCCTTGAGTCCGGACAGCTCCGATTTGATGGATTTCACGTCAGCGACTAACATAGCCAGCGGGGCCAGGTCGAAGACAATCTTGTTGAGCTGCTCCTGCATTTTGTCTAGCTGGCTGGGCTGGGGTGACACTGCCAGAGGAGAAGGAGTTGAGCCTGACTTACATTTCGGGCAGCGCCAAGCACTCTTCCTACTGTCACCGAGTCTTCGGTATCCGGCTTCGGTGACTCCGGCACACTGATAGTCATAGTGTTGTTTGCAGCCACTACAGACAGGGCCGTCGGTATGTTCAGAACCACAACTAGCGCAGGTGAACATGATGCGAAAAGTTTGAGTAACACTGGAATTTCTCTTTAGACGAACAAGCGTGCGCTCACGGTAGGGGCCTGACGGAGAATGTCCTTTGTCCTTGTATGGAGTTTTGAGAAGCTATTTTATGTTTTTAATAGATTCTCGTTTTATTGTTACACGAAGGTACGGGATTTATTACGGTTTGGATGTAAAGTTTGACTTTACGATGTAATCAGTAGTTGGAACGGATTTAATAACAACTGTGTCAGATTTGCTTAAAATCTCGTATTTATCCGCTATAAAACAAAATTTTACTCTGTTTATATTTTGGTTCCCGGAGAAAGAGTTGCTTGTATCTTCTAAAGGGATAATGTGTAGCGTTTCCTTAAGATTATAATAATCTTCTACTAAACTTTCTTACCCACGTATATGTTACGAAGACAATTTCATTACCTTATTTACTTCAAAACATCTAATTCACGTAACGACCTTCCCCTCTTTCAATAAAACGGAATCCTGTTTCCTATTACATAATATCAAGCAATACCAAAATAACTCATTAGAATTTCATAAAGTAATTCAATAAGGAACCAACAAGGTAAACGATGTTGCCGAGATCGCTTTGTGTTTCCTCTAAGCCGGATTATCATCCGGTAATGCGAATGTTGGCAAAAATACCATATTAAGTGGTGGTTCGCAGGATTTGCAGTAGTGTGTGCTCGACTGAATTTATGCAGTACAACGTGACACTTTTGTAGAGGAGATCTTAAATTTGAATAAGACAGTGAATTGTGGTCGTGGATTTATGCAGTGTCATGCTCTCTTATTCTATACGATCAGATACAGGTAGTTACGTCAGGTCAATTTTATGAAGCCCGAAAGGTTTTCACAGTTGCCTTTGTGTGAAAACTTGTTACAAATAGTTAAGGGTGGAATCTTTTTGATTAATATAGTTCAAGACTTCTTGAAGAAGTGTCTCTACTTTACAACATCTCCGCTTACAAAATTTATACCCATTCACTAAACATTTAAGGCCATTTTAAGAACATTACTATCTTTCACAAACTCTGACATCTAACTGCACTAAAACTTCAACCCATGCACGTATAATTAAACTTCTTTATCAACAACATCCTTTTTAATATAAGTCGTCGGATTGCAATACACGTCACGTAACAGGAGTACAATGGCCGCGAGGGAGCCACGCCAGCCAGCCGAATTACCCGCCGGTAAACACCGACCACGTGAGCGCTCCGCACTCCTGATTGCCTGGTACCATAGAACAAAAGCCTTCCTTTATTTAAGGCTTTTAGATGTATTGTTTGGCGGTAAAAGGATAGAACCATGAAATATTGAACAGTATCTCCTGTATACAAGCTTGTCGGTGTCACAAGCCCGTAATCTATAGAAGTCCAGCCACAAAGGAAACTAGTACTTTATTCAACGACTACTGGCACGAATATTTAGACGGTTTGAATTAGTGAAACCATTCATCCAAGTTTGTCTTGTCAGTTTATCGCAGATTAAATCAGTTATAATAAATAGGACTATTTTGTACTTCACGAAACATTAGGGTTACTAAAAATACCCGAGGAATGACACTGTTGCCCTACATTACGAAATATTTCTGTATTATTATAATAACAAACAAAATTCCAAACAATTAACGACAACATTTACAACACCAAACTACAAATTAACGACAGTAATAGCTATTAATACAGAGAGATATTGCCGCCGTTTAATAGTCGAAATCCTTCGACATATAATTTCTTAGGCCGAAGATTAAACTTGGAACATCTTACGTTAAGCTGCGCTCTCGAGCCAAATTAAAAATCTTAGGATGCACAAAATATTTTGGCAAATGTTCCTCGAGTCGAGCCGAGGTGCTGGCCGAGTGTGCAGGCTCATTGCCTAGAATTCCCTACGGAGGAGAATGCGAATCACGTCCTAGGCCAAGAGAATTCCAGTGCTTTCGACGATCTCTCAAATTATCCGTTGGACAGAGTGCTCTGGATGTAATGCCGATCATTAGTGGAATTGCTCGTATGTGAGATCAATTGATCGGAAAAATATTTAGCACTCTCGACATTGGAGTTGCCTGATATTTGAAAACTACTCGTATACCCGCAGATATGGAAATGCAATTCACATTCATGGATAAAGGTTATTCTACCAATATTTGTTAGTAAAATACTGTAATTCTTGAATAAACATAAGTTTCCTGCAAAAACAGTGTTCTGCATATTTTTATCCATAATAAAATTAACGCGGGCGCATTATTTTAATTAAACATAACTCAATAGTAACCCCACTCTAGAAAATATACATCAAAACGCAAATTACCATTTGTCAAAGTAAATATTGCGCAGTAATATACCTTTTAATGGCTATAAAGCTCGCAATTAACTTCAGCCTGTTGTTGTACGGTTTGTGTATATTTTTATTAAACTAACGATCGTTACCTGGATGCGGGCAAATTAAATCAGAGATCATTTAGTTTTACTGATGTCGATAATTACTTGCGGGCCTGACGATGCGTTAAAAGTAACGCAAATAAGGGTATGCGTACTTGAGCGTGATTATAAACACTACATACGTATGTAGGTGTGGTTATGTGATAGTGGTTTTAGAAATAAATGGGGTAATGTTATGTGATCCTTCCTGCTGCTTTTTTTTATACCAGCATACGTAGAATTGCTGAGTTCCTGGTATCGTTAGCTTGCATAACGAGAAATTAGGTTTGATTTTGATCGAAAAAGTGTAGTCAGACTTTGTGAGTTAGTCTCATTAACTGTATCGAATAACAAATCAGCTTATGTTATTCCACTGCAAGGCAAAAGGACCTCTTTCCTTTCCTTTTTACATTCAACTCAATCTTGGCTTATTGGACTATTCGCACGAATTAAACGCCGTTTAGGTGGGTGCCCATTGTGGAGTACGTCCTTAAATCAAATAGTTGTTATTTTTATAAAGACAATTTTGGTTAATTTGTGTCGATTTCACGTCAATAACGTCGTCGTCGTCTTAATACTTCTGTATTTGAGTTTACTTTATCTTAATAGTATTGCATAAAACAAATTAACTCCGTGCGAATCGAAAACATAATATTATTAAAAAGGTCGATGAATTTAACTCACCTGAAATGTGCATCAGGTGAGTTAAATTCGTGCGAATGGTCCGATAACCTAAAACTTTTCAATCCAATAAAAAATAGATGTCAAAAGCCATCTGAATGACAATTAATTAAAATCACAGATTTATACATCGGAAAAAAATATTCAATGCTTTTTTAGTTAGAGGAAATCCTTTGCGCACCCACACAAGTTCCCACATTATCATGTACATAATGGCTAATAATCTAAAACATACTCTAGTGTGTACCTACTGTACATTACCGACCGGTGTAACCCTAACGGATATTGGCACTGTTATCGTACTATGCAAATTCAATTGCGCAGTGCACTCTACGCGCGACAACTTGGGGACTATGCAATTGATCGTTACTACCCAATAAGCTCTCAGACTTGTTTTGGGTTAGATGTTTATTAACATTGTTATGCAATGTTATGATTGGTGTAATATCTGGGGTAGTATGGCAATAGTTTGGTTGAGAGTAGAAGAATAAATTATTGTTGTTAGTTTAGGAGATACTTTATATTATACTTTACGTTATTTTTAACCAACTAGCAAAATAGTTATAATTTATCACAGATCAAGTCTGCTACTGCTTTTAAAAAAAGAACTTGTCAAATTTAGATTGAAAGAAAATAAAGAAAATTAATAATCTTAGTACACTAACCTTAGTATTGCCCACGCAGATTTGATTCTGGACACAATTAATATTAGGTCTCCAGATAGTGAAATCGAATCTGAGGGTTTGTAAACACAAGTGACGTAGGTGAATACTGTTGAGTATTACCATGGGTAAATGTTTAGTCCAGACAGCAAAATAATGTCAGATCTGACATTAATTTTGTGAGATCTTTATTAATTCACAGACATAATATAAAGTGAAACAATTTTCTAATTCATTTCTTTTTTCTAAATGTGACGATTGGATACAAAACTATTTGTAGTAAAAATATAACATTGTAGCTATTTATGTTACCCATGTCTGCTGTCTGATAAAGTATACCGCAATACGCTGGAAAGGTCCCAGACAGTACGTTTAACCGTTCGTCTAGATTAATGTCACGACATATTGGATGCTTCAGCCAAAATCTCGCTGAAAAGTATACTATTATGCTAATATAGCATTTATACTCTTTGTGACCAGAAATTATGGCACAGAAAACGAATAACATGCTTTAATAAATAATAAGATGACCGACTCAGACTAAGTATTTAACGTTGTGTGAAGACCTCTTGTTGGTATAAGAATCTAAATTAAAAAAGATATCAGGCAGTTTTTGCATAAAAATATCTTTGCTTTAATAGTAATCTTTCAAGTGAAAACTAAGAACCTATCTTCGAAGGGGTGTTACTAGATACTTATTTGATGTAAGCAGATACTAACGACCTTACAAGTTCATGTGAAATTGTACCTAACTTCACCATCACTCTCGTCTGGAACTTACGACTATATGAAAAAAAACATAAGCTGAAACTTCGACGAAATCGAGAATTAATCCTTACAATTCATATAGCACGAACACGGTTATACAAACAAGGGAAAGTTAAACACAGAGATGAGTAGTTCAAAACATAGTTTATAATATACGTGGCAGCAACTGACTCGTATGTTTGAATTACGACAGGAGCTGAGAGTAGCTCTCCACTCCACGATATTCGAATATTGTATTTACAATGTATGAAGTCGAATAAATAAACCGTGTTTGAATAAAAACCGACGTTGCGCGCGAACCACTTAAATGTTTTTACTAACGTCATGAAATAATAAAATTATTTAGAACGACGACGTCCTGACTACGATGTCCTTTGAAATCGTGCCAAGCACCGCGGGATGCAACGTTATCCGAGCCTCGAGTACAAACTTTTAAGAAGCATACTCCTGTCTAAATTTGTCGTTATTATAAAATGTAAGAGGCGACGCAAATAGCACAGTAGTAGGAGTTCGACGGATTTTTAGACGTTTCGAACAACGATTATGGGCCGAACTCGAGCCGCGTCGAATATTGAATGCTCGCAAATTTTTATCACCCAGTGTCGTGCCGTCCGTACGCGCTATGTGTATCGATAATCCGTGCATAACCATTCCATTTACACGTGACACGTATAGTGCGAGTTATGTGTTTCCGCGTTAGTTGGCACATGTTGCAGCGTATTAAATTAGACGTATCAGCAGATAGCTTGATATTGGTACAGTTGGCATCTGCGCAGTACGCGCACATGTGCGACATTGGCCGCGTCTCATGCATCATTCAGACGGAACCTGCATCCAATCGCTCTTACATTTAGGTTATAGCTCACCGCTTACGTGATAAATCGGCGCTCTGGAGGAAACTTGTAGTATCATCACGAGCAGCCATGTGCTACATCGTTGGCTTTTATCAGATTTTTGAAGCTGGTTACGAGAGCTCATGTAAAATGCATGCGGTAGCCGTGTCTGTAATTGCTGTAACAGCTTTTGCATTACGCCCTAATATTAAAAGACGTTTACGTTTGCCTGCATTTTTAAGCGTAATTCAACGAGTTTTATACAGTAAAAATAATACGCGCGTTTTAAAATGTTAACTCGACGGGATTTTTAAACCTGAATCATTTTTTTTCAACCTTTTTTCTAATTTAAATGTCATAAGAATCCAGACCTCGCTTTCAATTTGTTACATTCAATTTACATCAAGCATTATATTTAATAAGTTCAATTTTGTGTTCGTCAAACTCCTTTTAAGGCTTTGGTTCAGGTTTCTATCTATTTACTAATTTATGATAGCCACGTTCATGAGGAAGGCTATATAGCCTATGTAGCATTACGCTTAAATTCTTGGTTAGCCTTAAATATCGATATTTGTAAAGTCAGTCAGAAGAAAAAGCGCTGTCGAACTGCTTGATCCACGAGCGCTGGGGTAGTGGATAATTATACGTAAGTACCAAGTACTACAAATATATTGGTTTTTGGTAGTAGAAGATGATTTAGACCCAAAAAAACATTGTTTGATAGGTAGGTAGGTAGGGCAGGGTAGATAGCTAGGTCTGTAGGTACGGTAGGGTAGTGTAAGTTGATAGGCGGGGTAGGGTAGGTTGATAGGCAGGGTAGGGTAGGTAGGTATATACGATAGGTTAGGTAGCCAGATGACGGGAGCGGAAGCTGTGGAGGACAGCTAGTGATCAAATATAATAAGATTTCTATAAAGATATACTATATATCAACCAATAACAAGCCAAAGCCAATAACAAAATGCAATATCACGCTGCGTCTCAAGTATCAGTGATCAATAAGTGCAGTACAATACAAAATCTATGAGCACTACAGACCGTGATATTGCCATTTCACATTAAATGGAAGTAATTGGAATTCCTGTGAAGTGTGGAAATGGCATCTTCATTGAGCGACCAGAGACGAAATGTAACACTCATGCAATATGTATGTTCCCAGAATATAATTATGTATGTAAGTATGTTCATTTGCTTTTAAATTAATTTCGTCTGTATTTAGTACTCGTTGAGAGTTATTTCGGCTGGGTAATTATGTTAGTGGCTATAATTCATTAACTGGGTGGAGTTGGTGATTAGTGCCGCGGCTATATCTGGAAGATTTCATCTACAAGATAGAATATATGTAGCAGCCTAGAGTCTGGCTTTTTTCCCAGTTCTTGGGCGAATGCTTGTACCATAATAAAAGATACTTAAATATAACTGTTAAAATGTGGGTGTTCCTTTCCAACTCTCCCTTACCCTTCCGGCAATACACATATGAACTAAATTTGGAGTAACTAACGGAACATTTACGACGTTCAAGAGAATGATTAATTAATTATTTAATGTTCTTTCTTTATGATTGAAGTCTGAATGACTACAGAAAAATAGTTCAAAATGGTTTTTTTGTTTTTATAAAAACAAGTAGAGTACCTAATTGACATTGGGGCCACTGCTCTCGTTGCAAGATCTTAATTGTTTTGTCAATTCAATTTAGTAAGAAAATACAATTTACCAGAAAGATAATATTTTTGCTCTCAGTTTTAAGGCTCACTGCTGTTTGAATTGCAAGTAAGTTATAGCACAAAATAGAAAGAATACAGAAGAACCACTCCTGCCGTCCTCGACAATTGTTACCTAAACTTGTCGGAGTCACTAGAGTTGCTACTATATTGATTCTAAATTTAAAAATAAAACTTTTTACAAAAAATACAACCGACTTCCAAATAAAAACACTACAAAGTGAAAAATAAATTAAATTTCGGAAGTCGGTGTTCCTGTTTTCGTTTCTTCGTTTTTTGACACCGACTTCCGAAATTTAATTTATTTTTCACTTTGTAGTGTTTTTATTTGGAAGTCGGTTGTATTTTTTGTAAAAAGTTTTATTTTTATTTTTTACTTTTTAGTTGTGGTACATAATGGACCAGTTCTATAGGCTAGGTACCTATAATGCCCAAAGTCAAGCCAGAATTGATTATCCCAATAACAAGAAACTTATTCAAAACCGGTGGAATGATAGTATACCAGGGTGAACTGTTCACACCTGCGTACCCTCTTTAGAGCGTACTAGTGTGATGTTATGTTATGTAATGGTGTAAACAATAAACAGACATGCGATTGCAGCTATGCCGAGTGATTTGCCGTCATTTATTGAAGAGTTCTGATGTATATCTCCAAAGTTCTTCATCAGATCTTGATGAAATTTAAATGGGACCACATGACAAGCACCAGCTTTCAAATAAAAAAAGAATCATCGAAATCGGTTCACCCAGTAAAAAGTTCTGAGGTAACAAACATAAAAAAAAAAAACAGTCGAATTGATAACCTCATCTTTTTTGGAAAGTCGGTTAAAAAGGAGTAGGTTGTATAAGTATACAAAAATAAATACAATGATTCGTCTAAACATACATATCATGCTTACATGCCCCTGAGTTCTGAATATTAAACAACAATTCCCAATTTAAAAACACATTAAGACATCAAAATTTGTAAGTTTTGTTTTTACAAGCTTTTACTTAGTCTCACCTGTCCCAGTATCTGTGTGTAACCTTGTAACGATTATTTTTATATCAAAGCGACATCTTGTGCCAAAGATGAGAACCAGCTTGGCATGGGTGTGACACCAGTTGATCGTTGCGTGACAGTGGATGGCGTTGCTATCTGGAGTTATAAATTATTGATATAATAAAATAACAATTTGTGTGTATAAATTTAATTCAACAAACACACAATTCAACACTAAAATAATAAATGATTAACTTCTTTAAAATATCTACATAAAGAAAAACCCTAGACATAACAAGTCTATTGGTCAATCTTCAATGTCTATGACTGACAAGAATGACACTTCTTTTTCATTGGAGTTACCGGGACAGTACACCTGGTAAAAACTTTTATCCCTAAAAGAGCTCAAAGAAACAATCTGCATGACTCGTAGGCGGCAGGGAACAAGCCCCAAATATAAATAAAGAATGTGTCAGCAATCGCTGTAAGTATTTGTTGAATTTATCTAAATTGCCATGCTTGTGAAAACATGTGTGTGTTTGATGCTCATTATGCATTTCTTCTCCTTGGCAGGGCACTCTAGGATTAATTTTTATTATATAATTAAATAAGAAAATGGTCAACTACAACTACATATTTAACTACATGGCATTCCAGCAATTGTTCTTAGAACCTGTGCGCCTGAACTGTCTCCGATCTTGACACGCCTATTCCGCCTTTCGTATGAGGCTGGAAAAGTGCCGAATGCTTGGAAGCAAGCTAACGTACAGCCCGTGCCCAAGAAGGGCAGTCGAGCTGACCCGGCCAACTACAGACCCATATCTGTAACCTCTGTATACTCTGTAAGAGTATGGAACGTGTGCTCAATATAAAGCTCCTGGCATACCTAGAAGCTAACGATATCCTTAGTGACCGCCAATACGGCTTCCACCGAAATCGGTCTACTGGGGATCTTCTAGCGTATGCCATTCACATCTGGAGTGAGGCCATCGAGAAACACGGGGAAGCGCTTGCCGTCTCCCTCGACATCTCGAAGGCTTTTGATAGGGTCTGGCACGAAAGCCTTATTGGTAAGCTTCCTTCATTCGGTTTGCCCGGTGGTCTGTGTGATTGGATTGCAGACTTCCTGAGAGATCGGTCCATTCGAGTGGTTATCGATGGCTGCTCGTCGGACCAATTGGATATCAATGCCGGGGTCCCTCAGGGGTCGGTACTCTCAGCAACTTTATTCTTGCTGCATATTAACGATCTGCTAAAACCCGGCACCTTTGGGTATGCAGACGACAGCACTGTTGCTGAGAGATACATTTCCAACGCTCGAGCTACCGGATCTCAGATACAGTCTCTGCGGGAGGCCATGGTGGAGCGTTTGAACCTGTCCTTGCAGGAAGTCTCCGAATGGGGCGATGCCAATCTGGTCAGGTTTAATGCTGCTAAAACCCAGGCGTGTCTTTTTTCCGCTAAAAAGAGCCAATTTCAACCGGCTCCAACTTTTCGACATGTGACCGTGCCAATAACTGACCATCTTGAGCTTCTTGGCGTTACGTTGACATCGACTCTCAATTTTGGCCCATACATTGAGGCAAAGGCTCAGCTGGCTGCCAAAAAGCTAGGGATCCTTGCAAAGGTTAGAAGGTACTTCACGCCAGAACAGCTGCTCAGCTTGTATCAAGCGCAAGTTCGATCATGCATGGAGTACTGTTCTCATCTCTGGGACGGATCCGCCAAATACCAGCTTGATGCACTAGAGTTGATCGAAAAGCGGGCCAAAAGGCTCATCGGCGATGAGGCACTGGTTAAGTCAAAGCTCCAGAGCCTTGAACATCGTCGCCGAGTTGCCAGCTTGTCGGTCTTTTATCGGTTGCATTTCGGGGAGTGTGCGATGGAATTGCATGATCTAATTCCACCAAGCCCGTTTCATCATCAGACTACAAGACGTACGGCGATGCGCCATCGCTACATGGTAGACATACCACCCATACGCACTAAACGTTTTGGAAATACTTTCATTATGCGTACAGCTAAGGAGTGGAATTCCCTGCCGGAGTCTGTGTTTCCCGATAGCTACGATAGCTTCTAGGAGTCTTTAAGTCAAGAGTGAATAGGTTACTTCTAGGCAAGCGTGCTTCACCGTCGACCACATCATCGCTTACCATCAGGTGAGATAGTGGTCAAGCGCGAGCCTATAATATATAAAAAAAAAAAAAAAAAACAATTACTGAAGAAAACACAGTTGAACTCCAGCATTTGGTTCCGAATACAAATGGCGTTTTAGCTTGCACGAGGCTGGATTATAGTTTCCCAGGCGAATGATACTGCTTGAGACATCATACCTCCGGTATTGGAAATAATAGGTAAATTGTATCCCATATAAAAGTAAGTTTCATTGTACTTGTTTAACCTTACAACCAAAGCTTGCAAGTTTTGTTTTTACAAGCTTTTACTTAGTCTCACCTGTCCCATTATCTGTGTATAATTAAAGCTTGCAAGTTTTGTTTTTACAAGCTTTTACTTAGTCTCACCTGTCCCAGTATCTGTGTGTAACCAAAGCTTGCAAGTTTTGTTGTTGACCCATTTTCCAGACTTCTATTAAGGTGAAGTTGTACATACAGTACATAATTTGTTTTTCGTGACAATGCAGTTTTATTTTGTTGATAGAAAGGCTTGATTTTTAAATAAACTAATTATTTCTTGTGAAATATAAACACCCATGTTGTGTTTGTTTCACTTTGGGGAGACCTATGTCCAGCAGTGGAGGTCTTACGGCTAAAATTATGATGATGAAGATAATATCTAGATTTAAACATAATTATTAGGCTTAAACCCGCTATGCTGCGTACTCGCCAATAGTTTGTCAGCAGGCAACAAACATTTTGAAAAAGGAAGGAAAAATATTTTTGAAAAGATTTGATCATGTATGTAGAATATATTTGTTAATAACAATTTATATAATTATAAACCAGAGGAGAATATAAGGTTGTTGTGCGCATAAACTTTTAGAAACGCCTTTTAGAGGTACAAAAAGCAAATTAGATAGGTTTGCAGGGCACACCAACATAGATATTAGTTTTTGCTTCACAATAATTCGTTTCCACGCACACACTTGCAATTTCTTGTCACTTTAATGTTGCGGGGAATATAAAGCATAAATTTAGCTAATATAACAATCGTATCCGTGGTGCATTAGTCAAACGTGCGGTATATAATATCTAACGCCCTGGCGCCGTAAGATCAAATCCAACTGCCGATGGCTAATGTTTTTGTATGTTTTAATAAAATATTTTACATTTGTTTCTTCAATTCATTGCTAAACTATTATATAGCAAGTCTTCTTTAGAGTTGGAATATATTAATTATTTACCGTGACGACCAGTTAGTTATTTAGTTAAAGTTATACTTCATATTCTTTGCTTCATATATATTGTGAAGCAAACACTAATAAATAGGCGAAGTAATACACTCGTTGATTTTACGCACACGAAATATCTATGTTGGTGTACCCTGCTAACCTGATTTGCTTTGTGTACATACTGTGTAGCAAAAACCTACGTAGGTAGTTATTGTGCCCTAAAAGGCGTTGCACAGGGGCTTGAGGTGGTATTTTAAGAGGTCACGGGTTCCTTGTGCTGATGGTGACCCCAGGTTGGTTTTAGTGATGTTAAAATCCCACACTCCCTGATACCTTCCCCAAAAGTCCAGGCGCCTTTTAAAGGTTTTCCCCGATAACAATAAAAGGTATACAGATTACTATTTTGCCATTAAAAATAAGGATTTTTTAGTGTCACCCCCAGTACATTACATTCTAAAACCAGGGCGTATAGTCGCGGCTTATCCTTTCATTAATGTATTCAAGGCTCTGAATTTATGCGCATGACCTAATATTTCATGCGAACAGAGTTAATCTAATTTTCATTTTATGTTAATTATTCAATAGGTGGTGGAAATATTAACTCTAATAACTAATGTTAGTTATTCAAGTGCTAAAATTTAATGGAGTTAATAATTAGTTTACGAGCTAACTACATTTCTAGGTAACGGTTTAGGAGGTCATTTATTTTTATATTATCCTTCTAATATCCTGAACGCCTTCCACAAGGTAAACCGCTGACCTGTTGAAGACCACGCAAATTCGCTGAATGTGAGACACATTTGGCCGGTCGATGTGGCGACATACACTTATTGACCTTTGTCCAGCATCAGACGTCTTTCCAAAGAAAATGATGATCACGATGATGAATATTTTTGGTTTTCCAATTACAGGTTTTTTTTTTCTCAATTATAAGATTTATTAAGTTCACCTGTCTCAATACTGATATTTATACTAGCTGATCCCTAGAATGTTTATTAATAATTAAGTGAATGTACTATATTTACGTGTGCAGCCGAGTTTATTTGTTTGAAATTAAATTTCAGTTCAATGAAAACCGGTACTGTTTATTATTTTTCTGCTTGATTTATTTGAGTTTACTTATTTTTGTTGAGTTTATAAATTAATCTGAAATATGTTGATGGTTAAACTTATTAATATTCTCACACATCGAGTTAAAAATATTTATAGTAATGTTAACGTGAAGAAATTTTAATTATTTAAATTTTTATAACTCACTGCCGCGGACCTTGTTTTTTTACAATAATTTTGCCTAATCCGATCATTATTAGCAATTATTTTTCCATATTCAGGTTAAAGCAATCCTTGTTACTACTACTACTAAGAACTTCTTTAACCAACGATGGCATGCAACAACCTTCTCCCAGACAATCCAAAAAATAATTGAAGAAAAACAAAACTCTACACCGGGAAAACCGACAAAAAGTCTTCAGAAGTCATTTGAAATAACAAAAGCAAATCAATTACTGGTACACGAAATTTTGGAGCTAATAACTCTTTTACCTGCAAGCCGAGTTCGCTGCGGTTTGAGGGGAAGGCACACTCCTTAATCACTAAACCTCACGAACGAACCTGTACAAGGCAGTACCAGGGAACCATTTTTTACATTAACATTCCTCATAAATAAAAATAATGATAAAGCGCGTTCATTGGCTATAAAATAGAATTAATTAGTTAATATAAGTTAGAAGAGAAATTGGAAAGGAATTTCCCTTTGCAGACTCGGTTTTTTTTAGAATCGTGTGGTAAATGAAAAAATATTTCTTGTGACTATAAAATGTATTTTCACTATCATCTTCTAAACGCATTTGTTATTTTTGCATTGATTACATTTTTTATTTCAACATTTGTTTGGTAATGTAAGAGTAAATGCATTTAGTCATGTCAGCTGTATAATTAAGTACTTGATGTAATTTGTGGAGATAAAATAAACATTTTTATTATTATTATTATTATTTATGGTATGACGCTAAATAACACCTGTAACCATGCTAATAGTAATAAATATTAAGCTTATTGCGTTGAATTCATCTATATTATAATAGTATTGTAAATTTTGATTTCACCTTTTTTTAAGAATTTGACTCACACACTGTTCCGTTCTTGAATTAGGTAATTTACCTATATTTGCGATATTTGTAAGCATGTGAGAACCATGTTGCTTTTTATTTATTGAATGAATTTACCTATTAGTGCTTGTGATACTTTATACCTATACTTACTCGTAGTATAGTAGTGATAGTCTGGGTGCATGGTCCGCACGTGTACGAATACGTATGTATGTAAATATTCTAAAACTGTTTTTTTTAAAGAGTAACTGTGGGGTTTCTTGTCCGTTCTTCTCCATTACAAGCTACTTTGCCGAATGTACGGTAGAATCAATTATTATTACTTTTAAATTAAAAATTTTGAACTTCAAAAGTGTCGCTTAATAGCTTAATTGAAATAAAGAATTTGACTTTGACTTTAAATTAAGAAGATAATAAGGCAGGGCAAAAGCTTCCGTTTCCTACATTCCATGATCTCGATTTTGGGCTAGTGTGGACCAACGGTAGGTACACCCGCCGCAACGGTAGGTTGCTGATAGGTGGCGACGCAAATGCGAAAAGTGCCTGGTGGGGCAGTATCAAGGAAGACCCCAGGGGAGAGGAAATGTCCGCTACCCTGGACGAGTTGGAGCTTCAGGTGCTAAACACTGGTGACGCTCCCACCTTTGACACCATCAGAGGTGGTAGAGCGTATAGAAGCCATGTGGACGTCACGGCATGTTCGCTCGACCTTTTCGACCTGGTGGACGGCTGGCGGGTCGACACAGGAGCGACATCCTCGGACCATAACACAATATTTTTCAATATTAACGAAAAAAGGGAAAAAGGTGTTAGTATCATTAGAACGACGAGAAAATTTAACACTCGTAAAGCAAACTGGATAGCATTTACAAATAAATTAGAAGAATTTAAAACTAGAGATAACATTAATTTAGAAAGAATAAGAGAAGTAAATAATAAACAAAAATTAGAAGAAATAGTAGCTAAATATATAAATGTAATAACAGAAGTATGTCAAATCACCATCCCTAAAACTAGTACTAAAACTAAAATTACCTGTCCGTGGTGGTCCGAGGAGCTCACTGTGAAGAAGAGGGAGGTAATGACGAAGAAGAACGCATCCGCAATGCCGCGCCGGTCCGGGGAGCGAAGGTCGTTGGCGAGTACCTGAAAGCAAAAGAAGAGTATGAGATGCAGGCAAAGAATGCTCAAATCGCTAGTTGGAAGGAGTTTTGCCGGAAGCAGGATCGTGAGGGAGTTTGGGAGAGTTTCTACAGGATCATTGGTAGGACCGCCAAAAGGCAAGAAGACCTGACCCTTTGCAGCGATGGTGCATTCCTCAATCCGAGTGAATCGGCTGCCTTACTAGCGGATACGTTCTACCCCGAAGACAGAGTAGACCAGGACAACGCTGACCACAGGCGAATTAGAGAAGCAGCCAGCCGAGTAAATGAGTGGGCCCATGATGAACATCATGATCCCCCATTTACGACGCTGGAGCTGAAGTCCGCCGTGGCGGGTTTCAATCCCAAAAAGGCACCAGGAGGGGATGGACTGACTTCTGATATCTGCAGTCGAGCGATCCACCAGGACCCGGACGCTTTCCTTGCCCTCTACAATAAGTGCCTTGAATTGGCACACTTCCCGACCACCTGGAAGGAGGCTACAGTCGTAGTCCTCAGAAAGCCGGGCAAGGATAGCTACACCACCCCTAAGGCTTACAGACCAATTGGTCTACTGCCTGTTCTGGGGAAGGTCCTGGAGAGGATGGTCGTAGCACGTCTAAAATATCAGCTTGTACCGCGGTTTAGTACTCGTCAGTTTGGCTTTATGCCCCAGAGGAGCACCGAGGACGCCCTCTATACGCTAGTGGAGCACGTAAAGGACAAATTGAGGCTGAAGAAGCTAATTGTCCTGGTGTCACTAGATATAGAGGGTGCCTTCGATAGCGCCTGGTGGCCAGCCATAAGGGTCAGACTGGCTGAGGAAAAGTGCCCGGTTAACGTCAGGAGGCTGATAGACAGCTATCTCGACGGTAGGAAGGTCAAGGTTCGGTATGCCGGGGAGGAATGCACGCGAGAGACTAGCAAGGGCTGTGTCCAGGGGTCGATCGGTGGTCCAATCCTGTGGAACCTCGTTCTCGACCCACTACTGCAGGACCTAGAGCAGCGCGGACTTTTCGTGCAGGCGTTCGCGGATGACATCGTCTTGGTCGTGGATGGGGACACGGCGACTGAAGTCTCTAGAACTGCCAATGCAGCCCTCGCCCATATTCAGGATTGGGGCGTCCGAAATAAGCTGAGGTTTGCACCGCACAAAACCTGTGCGATGACTATAACCAATAAGCTTAAGTACGACACTCCAGTGCTGAGCATGGCCGGGGTCGGCATCGGTATGGTCAAGAAAATGAAGTTGCTGGGTCTAACCATAGACGATAAGCTCACTTTTAATGAGCATGCCGCGAACGTCTGCAAGAGGGCAGCTAACGTATACAAGCGGCTGTCCCGTGCTGCAAAGGTGAGCTGGGGATTGAACACGGAGGTCATACGCACAATTTACACGGCAACGATTGAGCCCATAGTGACATACGCAGCCGCCGCCTGGGCACCCGCTGCAAAAAAGTTGGGTATACGGAAGAAGTTAGGCTCTGTTCAACGAGGATTCGCTCAGAAGCTCTGCAAATCTTACCGTACTGTCTCTTTGAACTCGGCACTGGCACTCTCTGGGATACTACTTCTAGACCTGCGCATACAAGAGGCAGCCGCCCTGTATGAAGCGAGGAGAGGGTCATCCCGGCTTCTGCCAGGAGACAGGGAGATCGAGAGTGCGGTAAGGTTTGCGGAAGCCCCTCATCCAGCTATGCAAATGCCCCTGGAGTTAATGTGCCTGGCAGACCAAGAGTTACTAGACAGTAACAATGTGCAGGCGGTGCGAATATTCACCGACGGCAGCAAGATTGAGGGGAAGGTAGGAGCCGCATTATCCATCTGGGATAGAGAGGGCGAAGTCCGGAACCTCAAGCTTAGCCTTGCCGCGTACTGCACAGTCTACCAGGCGGAACTTCTGGCCATTTGTAAAGCGACAGAAGTAATCCTCGCGCGGCAAGAGGTGAGCTTTGGTTTGTATAGCGACTCAATGTCCGCATTGCAGACGCTTGCAAACCACGGCTCTCTCCATCCCCTGGCAGTTCGCGCGCGCGCCAACCTGGTTCACGCCCTGGGCCAGAGCAAAGATGTGTCTTTGTTCTGGATCAAGGCCCACGCGGGCCTGCCGGGGAATGAGCGAGCGGACGAGTTGGCTAAGGAGGCAGCATTGTCGTCACGGAGGAAGCCGGACTACGACCAATGTCCGGTTTCATTTATCAAGCGACTGATCCGCTTGGAATCGCTTGATGAATGGAATCGAAGATATGTTTCGGGCGAGACTGCCTCAGTGACGAAAATGTTTCTTCCGGATGCAATAGCGGCTTTCCGTATCGTACAACAGGTGCGGCTCGAAGGCGTCCTCACGCAAGTTTTGACGGGGCACGGTGGGTTCTCTGAATACTTGAATCGTTTCAAGTGTAAGGAGAGTCCATCGTGCGTCTGCGATCCAGGCGTGGCAGAGACTGTCCAGCACATACTTGTAGAATGCCCGTTATTTACCAGGGAGCGCTACCAACTTGAATATGAGCTGGACAGGAAAATATCGAGGGAGAATCTGCATGGGCTCATGGACAAGAGACTTAGAGAAAAGTTTTTGATATACTGCGTTAATGTGGCGAACGTAGTCATTGCACGAAACAAAAGTTGAAGCGTCACTATGTTTCACTATTATTTTGCAACAATAACAGCTTAGAAGCATAGGAAAACACGCACAAAACTGCAGTGGCTATAATATATCAAATTAGTACCTAAGTTTATTAAATGTTTTAATTGTGTGATAGATGGCACTATTGTGTTCTATCCCTAGCTGTATTATCTGATCTGTGATAAATAGCACCTTTTGCCCAATACGTTAAAATTTCCTTTTGCTCAAATTTATAATAGCACCTCTGTTTTTAATGTATTTTAACTATTTTTATAAGCAATAAATTATGCCAGAGAATAGTTTAATAAAAGTGGGAGTAGTCCTACCCACGGAATGCAAGATGATGAATGCAAGAAAGATACGGTATGAGGAATGAATGTACGAGAGGCATAGAAGATTGACCGGAATGACAGAGGTTAAGCACATAAGGCGCCAATTTCGTTGGCGGGGATTAGAGTTAAGATAAAAAAAAAAAAAAAAAAAAAAACCCCGCCACCAACAGTCTGCCACTACAAGCCGATCTATGCGTACGCTAATTTTATCAGTAATTTTTGTGCAACGTCCATCTTGTCTTTGTGAAAAGTAATAAACGAGTTTGCTAAATCATCCCGTCTTTCTGTTGCGTCACACCTGCCAGTTCCTGCAGTACCACCCCTAACAAAGTGGTTATTCGAGCCAGATCTAATAATGGATCATCCAGGCGTTAAAACGCGGCGAGCAAAAATGCTGCAGGAACAACGCGACTGTGTGAACGTGACGCGACAAAATATGGTGGCCGAAAAAACGCGAAGTGATAGTATTGTGCCACAACGTTTATTTTCCGATGTGCCGGGAAGCTTAAAGCCATAGACATACCATAGGTACCATGGACTATAATACCTAGACCTTTCCTTAAGCTAGTTGTACATTATTGTAAGGTCAGAGCAGACTGACCCGCCTTTGTAAAGCCGTTTTTATTCGCTCTGGTCTTATTGAGATTTGAATTTGAAATTTAGAAAGGATTGCAAATCGAATGAAAAACGGGCTTCACATTTTTGGTAGTCGGGAGTCTGGTCTGAACGCCGATAGTGGTTGATACTGTGTACTAGAATACGAAGTGTATTTTTCTATTCTGAAACTCTTAAAACGGTGAACTATCAGCTTATGTAAGACTATTATTATTTAAAGTGCTCCAATTAAATATATATTTTGTGTGGTTCCCGAGAGCATTATTTCCTGGATACTTACCCTCAACGGCCATCTCGTGGCATCAAAGGCCTCGCTGTTTGGCGTATTGAGCCATAGCCGGCCTCCATACTACTCGGAGCCTACGTATATTTACCCGTTTGCCTGTCTATCCGTCCCTGCTATCTATTCTACTGCCTACCTGCCTGATTGCCTGCCTTGACCACCTACCCGTGGTGTCTGCTGCCCTGCCTTCCTGCTCGATTGCCTGCATGTCCGTCGTTGCTGCCTGATCACCTGCCTACCTCGGACATTCCACGACTTCCTGACCGAGCTGCTGCCTGGATAGCTGCCCACGCCGTGCGAAGCTGCCCATAGTTACTATACTCTATATCCTTTTTTTTAATTTTCATAGCTTTAATTTATTTGTTTAACCTTTTATCTTAATTTTTTTATCATAATCCTTAGATATGAAGTTTCATCTGTATACATTAATTAATGTTAAGCAAGTCTAATATTCAATTTATCAAGTATCGTCTTTCGTTACTTCTAAGACATTGCAAATTATCGCGTGGGAACATTTGATACGAATAAATTGGATTAAATTCCAATTAGACGATTAAATTTTTGAGAGCACTCAGAACAAGGGGCATATCTTAAGAAATTTATTATAAATCAAGCTTCAAAATGTGCGACTAAAGATTTGTAGATATTAATTATTTTATTGGAACTCGTGAAAATTTAGAAAATTAATTTCTATTTTCTTACACCAGGCTTAAGAAAATGAAATTAATTTACAAAATGTTGAGTGCGAAAATGGTTGCAAGTTTTGTCCATAAAAACAATACTTTGACAAAATGTTTAAGTGACATAAATCTGAAGCTAGTCCATGAATCTTCTTATAAAGCTCAAGTAACAAATTGTAACGCGACGTGATATTAAAATTCAGAAACATCGCGGTTCGCGCTTACTAGATAGACCCTTCAAAAACATAATTTCACTGACAAATAGCTGCGAAACGTGATACCCGAACGAAAAAGGTAAATCATAAGGAACAAGGCAAGCTTTTATTCGAAAGTTGAAAAGCTAAATACAGTGCAAGTATGTGTGTATTCATAGGTTGACATAATTGCGGCCACCATCAACGAAGTCGAATGAATGGCGTCGTGACGAGCCGTGATGGCTGCGGAGCGTGCGCCAGTGTGCCGCTCTTTTGATGAAACCATGATTATACCATACATACTCCTACGTGCCTGTGTAGATAAAAAAACTAGCTGGAAACGACAAGGATGTAAAACCTTGTGTCTTGGCAAAATGGAATTTCTGCGGTACAGTGTAATGTGCGGTGCCGGAAAATTATGTTGGTGCGGTTTTATTTTAGTGGTTATAATGTCTTGTCATATTACATTTTAGTGGTGTTTAGGTTGAGTACATTCGGAATTTGGATATTAATAAATAATGATTGTAAAAGATGTAGTTAGCCATATTAAAATAACGAATAAAAAGGTTAAGTTAGAGGAATGAAATGAAAATGAAAGAATATGAGAGGAAAACAAATTCAGCCTGATATTTTTGTAAAAAATATTTGCTAATATCGCTCCAATTTTTCTTGTAAAATTTCTTATTATAACATCAAAGATTATTTAAATTACTGGCCTTTATAATAAAAACTGTGATGTGTACACTTAACTTTGACGAGGTACCTCGTATTCTAGCGAGCTTGTCTGTTCAGAACTTAAGGTCCCTCGACACGGACTCTAAATTCTTGCAACTTTATAGCCCTTTAGGCTACGAGGCACTAGTATCTTTACAACTCACATCACGAGGGAAGACGGACTAACTTTAAAATGTCAACTATTGTACGAATAGAGTAATAAGGCAAAATTTTCTAGAATCCGCAGAAGTTTTCGGATAATGCGTTGACGAAAACTTGTTATTCATTCTCCAACCTTGTTTTTTAGCTAAAAAATCCTGTGCTGAAATGATTTCGTAATATAGAGGTATTTTTTTTGCTTTCAGACAACTACCAATTTAAAGCCTCCCAAACAACTATTGTTGAAATTAGATTTTTTAGATTAGAATTAATAAAATCAACTGACAAAGAATCTTTTTCCTAGTCTCGTTACAGATCCAAGAAAGCAAAATGAATACGAAGTTAACCGTAATCTTATTAGCAACCCAAACTAAGGAAAACGAAGAAAATACATAAAAGTCGTCGTACGAGGCTCTTTCAAGTTTCTTAGAAATTAGGTCAAAAGGGCTTGTTATTCGAGTAATTCTAGACTGTTAAAATAACAAGCAAAAGTAACTTATGAAAATAATATCGGTTTTTTAGGTGAATATATTTTCAGCAAACCTAAAACCCAACAAAATTCACACTAAAACTGCCAATACCTTTGTAATCTGTTTACTTGTTTGCTTTGATGAAACTGTAAAATAACGTTCGCCAATTCGTCAATGTCCCTTCCCGTTAAACGCCACATCAAAAGTACGTTGACGCCTTTGTATTGCGCGCATTCAGCTATGGGTTGAATAAAAACTGAGCTCTGCGTAATGCGCAAAAACACACGAGCTATTTGGAGACAATACGAGAATTTGCCGTTACAATTTATCCAGAAATATTCAGATGAAGTTCTAATATGCAGACTTACGCCGCAAGTGCTACGTAGATCTGTATTATGATACATACAAATGCTCGACTAGATTAAATATTCTAGTCCCAAAACCATAGTAAAAGCGAATCTAATATTTATAAGTTGGATATTTTCATAAAATAAACCAAAGCTTTGTAAAATAATATGCCATGATTATTTCAGTCACAAACAGGTTTAAGTTTAATAATTCTGAATGCTATTACTGGAAATATTATTCAAGCCTTGCATTATTCTGAGCTTAGATCCATACTGCCTCTTTATATTCTAACGCGACGTCGTTTAATTCGGTTGCATGCGGAACAAAGTCCGCATTTATGACGTCAGGGGCCTAAACTTATGCTTACAACACGCACCTTATTAACGTTAACAAGGAAGGGCATGCGAGACCTTAATTTGAGCCAAGTTATTAAATTTGAATATAAGACCCCCACGGCGGTCGTGTAATAAAATAATCTACATTAGGAATATCTAAGGAAACCCACACACTACTTAATTAAAGCTCATGTATGTACCTATACAGTATAATGAGTCGCTTATACTCTTTTCTGTATAGGGATTTCGTGTATGTTTATGTGAGTCCCGCTTGAAAGTAGACTGGTGGAGCGTTTTAAGCCCGCATTAGAGGATACGGCGAAAGGAACATGGCGGGCCGAGTCCTCCGCTTACGTGAACAATAGCTACACTCACTAGACTCTCACAATTACTTGGACACGAAAATAAACTTAGATTAAGTATCTATTCTAAATTTCATCACACATGTAAGTCGTTAGAAACATTTATGTTTAAGCAAAAGAATTACTGAGAAAACCTTTTTGGATTTTGTGGGCAAAATGATATAATAAATCGGACTTCATGCAAATTTTTCTGCTCCATATTTTGACAAAGGATCTTTAAGCTTTCAAAACCTTTCCTTTTGTGGGATTACGTTTTGTAATCTGCTTCTGTCAGATGTTTTCTCACCTTGCTTCGGGGAGACATAACGGCAAAATGTTTTAATTTAAAATCGAGAAGTGTTACTGTCAGCAAGGAATACGGATTCTATCTTGCTACTAGACGACACTTTAACCACTTATCGTTATTTACACACTGCTCCCAGCTTTGAACTTAAGAGGGAATTCTTGTACATAATAGCTTAAGGAGACACAGACACTTTACATGCATTTTCTTACATATTCTTCCGTACAGCCGTTTAAAAGGTTAAAAGCCTACTCTTAATAAAAAAACTTAACTTAAGCTAAATATAGCAAGACGCCAACTCTGGCTGCCCATTCTTTATTTGTATGCCAAAAATAGCAAGGGTTCTACGTCATGAGATAATTACGTATAGGGTGGATACAACCGGTATTGTAACAGTCTATGTTTGAATTAGCTTGTTAAAGGTTAATGTCAATCACAGCTTTGAAAGTTGCACACAAGATTAAAATATAAATTAGTTGTTAGACACATAATAGAATAAGATAATTTAACACAAATAAAATTTACAATTAAAAACCCTGACATAAATACCTCTTTCAACTACCTTCAGAATGTATAAACTAGTAGACATGTTTTGATCAACAATCTATGGAACACGTAATTGTTACACGATATCTTGAGAAAATACACCGATACAAACTGTAAAATACCCATAATTTTCATCTAACCTAGCAGAACACTCTCGGTAAAGTCAACTTTAAAAAAAATGAAAATCAAAATCGGTTTATCCGTTTAGGAGCAATAACCCTTTTTTATCCGTGGGGGTTACAAATAGACAACTGTTGCTATTGCAAGATACAAAAGCCTTTGCCAGAACATCATGACGCAAATCACGTCGTAAGTACCAAATAATATACTACCCAAAGGCTTAATATTTTCCTTCCAACTTGTGTAAACACTACCATTTAGTTTCATGTAATATAATCACGCCAGTCTCAAAGGTGCGTAATTAGTGTTTTTGCTATGGTTTATTAATTATAGTCGTTAATGAAGTTCAATTAGTAAATCAGTAAAATCTGCCACTCTCCAAGAGACAGAATGATGTACGCCCTTGTATTGATGAGGCGTACCCAAAATTTTGGGACGTTATTTGCGAAAATGGTTAACTATTATTAATTAGGAGTGATCTAGTGTTTATGTTTGATTAAACGAAGAACAAACAATAATCTATTTCCTCTTGTTTCATATTATATTTTCCAAACAATTCGACAATAAGTTTTCCAACATAACATATTTTCCAAATAATAATATAGCTACGTAACAACATTGTTATACTTTTTATAACCTCCGCCATACTGGATTATAAAACTTAATTAAGTAGTAAAACAATGTGCTGAATGTAATAATATAGAGATTATCCCGTACAAAAATACGTACCAATATTTGTGAACGTTACAAAATATTTCCATACAACGACGATGTTCGGTACAAAGTAAGTAAAGCACAGAAAGAGGCTGTCAATGTGGGTAATCCATGAGAGAACAAGTCGAAATATTTATTTGGCGAGCTATCGACTTGCGTAGACACGAATATCGAGCCCGGGGAAATAAAAATAAAACATGTAACCCCCGAACCTACCCCTCTCCAAACTGGGATCCGAGTAGTCTCCCGAACGGACATCGGCTACGGAACACGGGCGATTACCAGTTTTTGATTCTGATTTTGTTTGAATCTAGAATTCAAACAAAATTGATTCCTAGAATAAACTGGTAGGTTTAGCATGGTAGAATATAAATAATTAATTTCTTCGTCGAGCCTAAAACTGAATGTTTCCAAGAACCTTCGAAATGTGAAACGAAAATAAACATAAACAAGTACGTGGGACACCCAGAAAGTTTTGCGAAACTAAAAAAAATTGTTCTATACGTACATATATTTTTATTAAATCTTTTCAAAGTACTTTCCACCAGCCTCTATACAAAGATTCATGCGCCTAAACCAGTTTTCAAAACACTTTTTCCAATCCGCCGCAGACACCTCGTTTACAGCCTGCTCGAACGCAGCCAGCGCATCTTCCGGCGACGAAAATTGTATCCCTTTGAGCTGATTTTTTATTTTTGGGAATAAAAAGAAGTCACACGGTGCTAGATCAGGGCTGTAAGGAGGGTGACCCAGGAGTTTGACTGGCGTGCTGTCCAGGAAGTCCCTCGTTTTGAGTGCGGTGTGCGCAGGTGCATTGTCGTGGTGGAGCAGTAGCCCGCGGAGCCCTGTGTTTGGTCGCTTGTTGCTTATAACAGAGAAAATTTCTGGCAAACATTTGGTAGTATACCATTCGGCATTAATGCTTCTTTGATCCCGTAAGGGAATTGATACCAAGTGGCCAGTCAAATTAAAAAAGCTAGCGATCAAAATCTTACCCCCGCTTCTAGATCGCTTCACTTTGGTAGGCGTTGGCTCATTTTGAAACACCCAAACAGTCGACTGGCGCTTGGTTTCTGGGTCGTATTGATAAATCCAGGACTCATCACCTGTAACGATGTCGTAAACACGCCGAGACGAGCCTGCTTCAAATTTGTTAAGCATATCACGGCACCATTCCACCCGGGCCTGCTTCTGAGCATCGGTGAGGTCGTGCGGCACCCAGCGTGATACTATCCTCCTCACGCGAAGATGGCTGTGTAGAATCTCGTGAACGCTTCCCGATCCAATCTTCAATATGTGATGAATCTCCTGATATGTAATTCGCCTATTGTCTTGGATTAAATTTTTCACTGCTAGCACGTTTTCTTCGGTAACAGCCGTCAAAGGGCGACCGCTTCTTTCGTCATCCCCCAAAGTTGGTCGACCGCGCTTGAATTCGTTATACCAACGATACACGGTTGCCTTGGAAGGGCCTTCATCCATGAATGCCATTTGAAGTCTATCGTACGATTCATCCGGTTTCAGGCGACACTTGAAATCGTATAAAATCATAGCTCTAAAATGTTCCCGGCGCAGATCCATATTTCAGTGAGACACAATACTTTGAATTAACTCGCAAAAAATGTGGAGGGAAATTTTGAAATTGGAACTTACTTATTTTTACTTATAAATAATCATATTTTCGAAAAACATTATAACTGGCCAGTCTCCCATATATAAAAACTTTTTTTCGCAATACTTTCTGAGGGGCCTGGTATTATAGTGTTTACGTATTAGCGTGTACCTATAGATTACATTATTACTTGTATTTTCGTACGAATAAATATTTTATAAGACCTACAGAACAGACGATGCTAAATGAAAGAGAGCGAATGAAGGAGACTGTACATGAACCATGGCAGAAAGATGAAGTTCCTGTAACAAAAAGAAAAAGGGTGGAAGCAAGCCCTGAAAAAATCGGAAACAGCAGGAAAATTACCAAAACCAAATACACAATCCCCACACATAACCAATTTGAAACCCTTGAGATAATGGATGAGCCTACCAAGGAGCCTGTGTTAAAAATACCCAAGCCCGAACCAATATTTGTCACTGGCGTGACCCAAATAAAAAATCTTAAGGACATTCTGAATAAAATTGCAGACGTTAATACCTACACAATGACAACCATGAAATCAGGACACCTGGTGAAAATAATGCCTAGTGATATCGATACATATAAGACGATCAGAGATAATTTTATTACAAATAATATTAGTCACTAACCTTAAGAGTGAAAGGGCTTATAGAGTTGTACTTCGTGGACTTCATGCAACTGAAGACAAAGAGATCATCAAAACAGAAATGCGGGAGCTCGGCCACGATGTCAGAAATATTATTAACGTACGCCATAAAATCACTAAGGAAGACCTACCTCTGTTCTACATTGATCTCGAACCAAAACACAACAACAAAGATATATTTAAGGTAAATAAACTGAATTACATGAAAGTAACAATTGAAGCACCCTACAAAAAAGTTGAAGTCCTGCAATGTAAACGATGTCAAAGATTTGGCCATTCTAAGAATCAATGCAATAGACCATATAGAAACCTCCTCCTTCTTTCTTTTCAGTCCTTCATTTATTCTTGGAAGCTAACTAATAATTTCTAACATATTAAGCTAACAAAACGCCCAAATATGTTTGCTTAGCGGCTAAAATTTCACTTACACTTCTATTTTAGGTACATGGTAACCCGTCATACTGTGGAAAAACATTAACTTATTGGTTCGCACTGTGGCAACGCGATATAATAGGAACATCAAGAGAGTAGTTTCGCCAGAGGCTTTTAACATTCTGGAGAATGCGCGACGGCTTATATGTCGATACTAGTCATTTTAAAGTGCACTGACAAGTCTTATAGCTTGGCATTTATAGAACTGTCATAAGACCGTTTTCTTTGACTATTATCTTTGATATACGGATAAACTGAAATTGGGGAGAGAAAATCGTAGAATTTAAAGTTTGTTTCTACATTTTTGAACTGTAAGGGAGATCTTTGAAGATTAACTTTAATTTTGAAAATATTGTCGGTAAAATTGACGTAACTTCAAGTTTAAAAACATCTACCAATCATGATGAGTGAATTACGGCCCGCACAGAAGGTGGACACAAATTGATAACAATTTTTCCTTAATGGCTAAATTATGTGTTCAAATTGTATGCAAACTTTGCTAAGCGCATTTCAATGGCGCAGTATGAAAAGTTTTAATGATTATTATTCATAACACCGAGTGGAAGGAATACGTTTTCTAGCACTCAAAACTTCAGAATCGCTAAGAATTAAGTAAACCTATTAAGTTGAAACAATTTTCAGTTCAACTGATTTTGTGCGTTATAAATTAGGGTTGTTTATTTATAAAGCAGCCATTTACTTTTCGTAGCATGCAAACGTTTATGTATGCGTGACTTTGTTGAATTAGCTGCTATAACGATTTGAGAAAATTGTAGAGATCTATCGGTTGTTCATTATCCTGTTATAACGACTAAAGTTATATTGTAGGCTCAGCTTGTTACAAGTAATTTTATTGTAGGTTGATATAAGTATCATCAATCAATAAGTTTCGGTTTTTGCCCATAAAAACTACATAAGTGGCATCGTGTAGTTCTATGACATCGTAAAATCTTTCCATGGAATGCCATCAAGAGAGTGGGCTGCAAGATCCATAGTAATACTGTAGACAGTCTACTGTATGGTATGGCACGAATAGTAAGTACTGTATAAGTCGTCGGCTGAAGTTAATCTTATAGCAAGCAGGATGGCAGGTTTATTAAATTTTTACTCCAAGATGTTAATTAAAAAAACAACTAAAAGCAGACAAAACCCCGACCAAGTTTCGCAGCCCGTAAAACCAAACAAACCATGACGATACACCACAGTTTCTTGGAGTTTCAATAAATATTTTATTACCGTATATAGTTAGGAAGTGGCGATACTTTTTCGATAAGTCCGTTTGCTAACAGCTGAACTTCTTGTTCGCTTGTTCATGGCTCGAACCGTTTTGATGGCTTTTGTTTAGACATTATGAGAATGTACGAATTGTCGTGAACATGACCTTTAGCGTCTAATTTCTCTGGTGGCTATTTCTTCTGTTATCGGAAAATACTTTTCTCGCTTGATTTCGTACTTTGTGGGTTTTGTTTCGTTTATTAATTTCTTTTAGCGTTTATTAAACGAATAAAAGTTTATATAATTCAATGAAAAAGTCAGAGTGGAAATCCTTGTTGGGAACGCCCTTGAAGGTCAAGTGGTCCTCGCAAACGGAAAGCGTGTTACCAGTTTATTTATATAGATATAGTAAAATGAGAATTCAAGGATCATAGCAGATGTCATACAATGGAATCTAAATATATCTATGGGACCCATGGACAAAAAGCGTTAGTTTATATATTAATTCCACCACTATAAAAATAACGAAATGAGAAGTAATTGACCATAAAATTGCAATCTAACAGATTGCAAAACAGCATTAAAATCAAAGCAATCATAAAACCAACCAATACTGCAACGCTACAGTCAAAAACCAATCTGAAAGTAAAATACACTAAAATGTACAAACTGTAACAAATGCCGTACAAAACTCATTCCATTGATTTATTTTTTGTTGTGCCAACGTTTTGTAAATCCTTGTCGAGATTTTGTTAGTATGTGTATACTTAACAAAAAAGATAAGTATCTAATAGCTACCTTACAATAACTTTTTATATATGTTGTGTGGTTACACTTCGTTCGTGTCTTTTGTTCAAAAAAAATTAGGACTGCATGGTAACGAATTTTAAATCAAAATAACCTGTCTACCTTTTATATTATTAATGTTTCCGATATTTCACAAAGTCGATTTCATTACATATTCATTAGGGTGCCGCCAGATTGCGGTCGGACAACATTATGTCGTCTGTCCACGATCTGGCGTCACTCTAATGAATGCTTCTGCCTGCATAGCAACAATGCCTATTTCTTGCGAGCACATCAGTCTCCTTTGTCGACTGTACATGTGTCGAGGTTCATTTGAATGCAGGTTGCCTCACGGGGCATCAGACAGGCTCTAATACAGAGTGATATCATCTGACTGCTGTCACGTCCGAGCAACGCAGCCATTAACATACGGAAACTTATTTTGTCGGGAGGATCATGGAAGACGCTTAGATTTGAGTGTACATGCTCAGATCAGGAAGGATTTATGGCAGTTGATGTTTTCAACGCGATGTTGTCGGTACCTAAAGTGTCCTTTTAGAGAAAAGATTTTGAATTTGTGATTAGAATTCAATTCTGCTCCTACAATTTGAAACAATAGTGTGACTACTTTACCTTATATAATAAAAATAACCTCCCCAGAACTATCCAAATTTCAACAGTAATAGTACGTCTCGATAAAACCCAACAAAAAACCGCTAGGTATTATAAAAACGCCCGTTAACACTATACCAAACCAATAAAGGTTCAGCGTTACAGAAAATACCTTTAGAATATCGCTGAATAATCATAAGTCGAAAACGTGTTTCCTTCAGATATCGATAGCTCAGCGATTTCGAAAACGGCAATATTTCACAGAAATACGTTTTAACGATGTTATTTTTTGTAACACCGTATATTTATTGTACCTGACTAAACTGGATGGAGACTGCCGCCCACAGCTTTCGAACACATTTAGATATTAAATAGATTATTTTGTGTATCCAACTCTATTCCTGTTTTGTATTGGAATATTTGCTTTGAAATGTCCATTTCTATAAATTTGATGCTGGTTTTAGATTTAGTTGATGGTCTATATTTACAAGGTTCTGTCTTATTCATAACAGCCAAGTACCGGACATTAGTCTTGACCAAATGGAAGTTATAACTGATGTATCTGTAAATGCGAGGCCATTCCAAATAGAAAAAAAATCGAACACCACCACATCCACAAAGCAGAATTTGATTTTCATAAATAAAATGTTAGGAACATTTTAGTATAAAGCACTCAACTGCTAAAATCAGTAACAAACAACGACCGTCGGTAAAAGTTATTTCATTTGAATATGCAAAAAAGTCTATGTCGGGTGGAACATTCTAACATATTACTCTTTTAATATACTAAAAGAGTACAATTGAATTAGAGACAGAAATATACCCACATGTCCTTTGGGCACAATGATACTTGGATATAAGGGGCATGGAAGCCGCAAATGTGGGAGGAAGAAAATACACATCGCATCCATTACAGTAACAATACAGAAAGACCTTTGCTATGTACACTCTCTTTAATTATTTATAAGCAGATGAGTGCCTACCTGTGTTCCCGCCGACACTTGTATGAAATTCAAATTATTGGTTGTACAATATTCCGGTCTATCTCAAGTTTTTTTCGATTCCTGCACGGAACAAATATTTGTATGGCCTACAGATAGTTGTTCCGGCTCTAGGGGTTGTGTATAACAGTTTATATGTTTGTAAACGCACCCACGATACAGGAAGAAATCCTAGGTCCAATTTTGGAGCAACGTATTTTTTTAAATAAAGTATACATGTATCTTTTGGTTTGGGAAAAGATTTGAAAAACTTGTTTTAAAATTGTGATGTTTAATGTTTGTACTTAATACTTGCACCACTTTGTGTCCGGGTCATCCCTGTCTATCCCAGGTTGAATGGAAGAGATCGCGGCTAGCGATAAGGCCGCCATTTGTATGGTTCATAAAATAATGTTATGATTATTTTATGTAACAATATCATTATTATCTTGATAATAAAGTAGCTTGACATAAATAACAAAAAGCTTACTCTTGTATTGACATATGGGCTTAATCTGAACATTATCAATTTACTTTATAATTACCCTCATTATATTTTAATTCACATTCACACTGAGGCAAGCATGATTTTGATCGAAACTGATAAAAAAGTATTTGGTAAGTGAGATAGAAGATAAAATGGACACTGTAGTGTATCTGTCTCACTCACACGTTCACTTTGCCATCCCCACTTTCCCCCACACAGACATACACAATCTCGTGCGCACCACGTTAGTATTACGCGAGCCGCTAGCCTGAGTAGACGTGTTGAAGTGTGGTCATTTAATGCGTTAACGAGCCTGTGAATTGCCCCATTAACCGGTCACTACAAATGGCGACGAGAGTAAAGTAACATTGGTGTAAATAAAAAGAAGAAGGATTGGGGTAAGTAGATAATGCATAACATGACACACGGTTATTTGTTATAGTTTAGGCACCCACATTCCGTTATGAAAATAAGACATTTAAGCAGGTCTTACGTGATAAAAATGAAAAATTACATGGTAAATACCTATTTATTGTATTAACACCATATGACTGCTTAAACATAACTATGTAGCGGAAAATAAATACTGCCGAAGTATTGACTAAATAACCGATCCAGATTTTAATAATAAAGTAAATGTAGTATTACGAAGGTAAATAAATTCGTGTTATTCTAATCAAAGAGCCAAGGGCCATGACTAGATAGTGTCTAATTACAAAAAAACTGTGCCGTTAAACAAACACCAAACAGCTGTTCTAAAACGATTTCAAAATTATATTTGTGGGTAGTTGCGTAACAAAATTTACTTTACTATTTCAAATCATAACATCTGATCAGAATAATAAAATCGATACATTGTTATTTTGAAACCGAACTACTGCGTCTGCAACGCAGATATCTTTGAAATCTTTCCACAGACAATCGATAGTCTAATCTATATAATGGAACCATTTTATGGTTACCGGTCATAATTCAAATAGGGGTTTCAAATGATCGGGAAATACGTTTTGATTACTTATGTTTTATAGCGGCATATGATGATTTTGTTTCCATTTGGACACTTAAAGCTATTTGAAATTGTGGTACATCGATGCTATGGAGTTTCGGCAATCCGAAAGTTCGATTTGATGACTTTGGGGAATTAACCATCGGGACATTCAAAATCATGCAGTAAACCTAAAGATTTGTGGCACTCTAGTGTAGGTTGCAGTTACAACCACGGCTATGGTGTAATCTTAATGGAAGGCATTAAAGCGTTGGTATAAACGCACTGAGTGTTTATGTTGTGTGTGTACATTGTAAGTACATATATGAATTACGTAGACTACAGCCGGAGGACTCAAAAAAAACTTACACAGAATTTATTACAAACTAATTTATTTTAATAAAGAAATTACAGTTATTAGAATATTAAGTCGACCCGATCGATGGTGGATACGAAGTGCGCGGGCTCGGTAACGTAGACGGTGTCTTCGGGCCTCGTGTTCTGTGTCAGCAGTTTCCCCTCGTATCAACTGGGTCGATGATGCGCACGCGTTGTGCCTCAAGCCATATGTCAGCGCATTACTTGGTAGTGATGCGCGTAACACCTCCCCCCTCAGATCGACGACTATTTCAGATTTTAAGATGAAATATAGTCGAGAGTTTAGATTGATCTTGAGGTGCCAGCTGGTTCCGGCGGGTTTCAGATGTTTCCGGCTCGGCGTATATGGCTTCATCTGGGTTTGTCATCTGCTTCTTACGGCGGATGTGGACTCGGTATGATAGTGTTGATCCCAGTACAAGTAAGGCCAGTAGTGTACCATAAAATGGGATTGTCGTATGGTAAATGGTTGAGGTTGGTTCAATGTGGATTGGCTTCTGTGAGTCTATTCTATCTTGAATATCGTGCAGCTTCTTCAAGTTAATAGCACTGGTTTGAAGGGGTGGCGTGGTTGATACTTCGATGTCATCTGGCACGCTGCTAATCTTCATAGGTTGTCCACTAATGGGGTCGTTGATGTTGATGATGGCGAACTCGTCTGTTCGTAGCTTGCAGTTATGTGGAATAGTGGCTAGGAAGCTTCCGGTTAGGGTGTTGGTTTCGGGAACACGAGAGCGTAGCGGCGGTCATCTAACTTCTCCATTGCGGGCTTCGTCAGGCTGATAGTAATCGTGATGCATGATTTGTATGGTGTTTGACTTCCAATGATATCGCAGATGCAGTCTGGATTGGTTCTCATTTGGTGGTTAAGTTTTTCTTCGCAGAGATACTCTGAAGCTACCTTCGGGCATTCTGCCTCTATGTACGGATGAATATTCCCAGTGATTGCTATGAATGGGTAGGATGGGATGATGTCTTGCTTACTTCTATTTGGTACAATGACTAACTTATACAACAGGAATTTTAGTGGAGATGTTATGGGAAATTTGAATGCGAAAACTATTTGACTGCCACGATAATAAGCTAATGGTTTAATGATATCATAATATTCTCTAATTTCTAATTCTAGTAGTTGGTCTTTATTATAAAGCGCGCTTAGTTTGCGTATCATATTGCTTAGTACTTCTGTACTCAACATGGAAAGATGAGTATGCACTTGACTGGAAAGAGCTATCGCGTTTTCTAACCTACTCAATTCGCTTAATAGAATATCTACGTTATTGCTAATTATTTGCAGTATTTGCGAAAACTTTGCAAATTTTATGAGGTTGTGTTGTTTATACTTATCGCCGTCGAGTAAAATATACAGACTGTCATTTAATTGTACTTGGTTCTCTGCTAATTTTGTAATAATTCTTGTATGCTCATTCATCAAACCTTTGCTAAGGCTTATATGATGATTTTGCTCAATAACTATCTGTTGCTGATTATCATTGATGGCCTTAAGGGCGTTATCGTACTTGATGGCATCTGTATGGTCCAGATTTCCTGTAATGCTCTTTATAACGGATCCAAGACCATCTATTAAGCTTCTCTTGAATCGATTGGGCTTTAGGCTTTGTAGATGAGATGAGGCTTTATTTAATTTTACATACAAGCTGTCTGTTTGGAGCTCGTATAAAGTGCGAGTATAATTGTCTAGTCTGTCTGTGGCTTTAATAAGTTGGGTTCGTATTTCGTTAATATTATTATCTGTCTGTTAGTATCTGCAAAATTGGAGGCGTCTGTGGTTAATATGAATTCTTTGTCAAAGTCTGGGTATTTAAGGATAGGGTCGTTTGTCAAGTTTTACACTTCTAAAAGCAGTTAATATAATCTGAGTCTAAGGTTACCCTTTTCCCTTTTTTTAAACATTGGGTGAGAGGTTTGGTAATACGGGAAAAGTCTGGAATGAATTTTCGGTAATAACCGAAGAGTCCGAGGAACTGTTTAATTTCTTTAGGTGTTTTAGGTATGGGGTAATTTTGAATAGCTGATATTTTGTCTGGGTTAGGCTTTGTTCCTTCGGTACTGATGACATGACCTAGGTATGCGGTTTCGAGTTTTAAGAATTCTGATTTATCTAGCTGGATTTTAAAGTTGGATTCTCTTAACCTCTGGAATAATTTCTCTAGGTTGTTCATATGTTCCTGGAGGGAAGTACTGAACACGATTATATCGTCGAGATAAACAAGACATATAACATTTTGGAGTCCTCTGAATACGTTATCCATCACTCGTTGGAACGTAGAAGGAGAATTTTTAAGTCCCCCGCTTTTAATGTTGAACATGGGCATTCTCAAGAATTCGAAGTGCCCATGTTCAACATTAAAAGCGGTCTTGGGAATGTCACTGGGGTCCAATTCCACTTGGTGGAAACCTGATGCCAGGTCAAGTGTGGTGAAATATTGGCACTTGCCTAGTTTGTCCAAGACGTCTGTAATATTCGCAATAGGGTATTTGTCATCGATCGTTTTTTTGTTAAGTTTCCGAAAGTCAATAACAATACGCCATTTCTGTTTTCCAGAAGCGTCACTTTTCTTTGGGACGACCCAAATTGGTGATCTCCATGCGGATTCAGACGGCCTAATGATTCCCTGATTTAACATTTTCGCTATTTGGTCACTAACTTCTTGACGGTGTATAAACGGATATCTGTAACTTTTGGTATAAATTGGAACTTCATCTGTGGTTAATACTGTGCTTTATTTTGTTGGTGAAAGTTAATGCCTCGCCTTCAATGTAAAAGACGTCGGCGTACTTTAAACACAGTGCCAATAAGTTTGCCTTTTCCTCCTCGTTTAGGTGATCGGTGCGTAGGCGGGATGTAACATCCTTAGCGCGAGGTGACAGTTGCTCAGTGCATTCAACATTGAGTATCGTTGCCTGAGTGGCACGGTCCAATGAAAATATAATATTGTTGTGGGTTGGGTTGGTTACTTCAACTATACCGCGGTTATTAGAAACGGTAGTCAGGCATTCAGATATAATACAGTTGCAAATTATCTGATCCTCTACAAGAACCTCACCACCTGGTGCGTTAATAGGTAACCGTATTAATTTAGAACTTCCTGCTGGTATGATTTCCTCGTAGAGATTTAAATTTCGGGAATTACAAATTTGGATGGGATTAATTGCGAACTTAGTTATACATGTAAGATCTTTCAAATCTAACTTAGCATCCCATTTGGTGAGCAGATCCATTCCTATCAACCCATCAAAATGATCGTGGAATCTGTATACGAATAGTTTAATTGATTCAGTTTCACCGAATTCGGGAAAGCAGGGTAAGTTAATAGAGTAATCACTCCTGCTTGTGGCATGAACATTAGTCGACCTGACTGGTTGAGGATTGCTGTTGGTCAGCGGTACCTGCCTTGTCGTTGTCGTTAGTCCCGTCGGTCTGTTCCAGTATGAATTGGTCGTATGTACAATCATCGAAATAAATATAATCCTGGTTGTAGTGGTCAAAGTAAAGGTAGTCGGATGGGTCGGGGTAATAATAGACATCCCCATAATTCGAACATTCGTTCACATTAACATCGCGAGTTTTAAGATAGTTGGAAGGTGGTGGATTGTCCTGTTGTGCCCAATTCCAGCTGTTGGTAGCAAGCAGGGGCCTGGGCACAAAGTGGCTCACGCCGCTCATCGGCTTGGGACCGTTATTCAGCGGGTACTGGTTTCTTGGGGGCATTCTAAATCCAGAACCACCTTGATTATTATTAGGCGGTGGTGCGCTGAATATCTGTTGTGTGCGGGTCGGGCCGCGTTGTGGCATGTTATTTGGATTATAAAGGCATTCCGGGTTGGTGCTGAGATGGCCAAGACCGGGGCATAAACTGCGGTCCTTGCGGTCTAAATGGACTGAGCATGTTAAAAGGGTTAGGCCTAAAGGGAACAAGCATATTATTACCTGGATGGACTGGCATTTTATGATTATTTTCGTTCTGTTGATTAAGTGGCATTCGCGCTGAAGGATTTTTATCCGACAAGTTATCATTTCTACTCTGCAAATACATAGTGTTAGTCTCCTCATGCACGAACTCTAGAGCCTTCTCAATTGTTTCTGGTCTCATACATCTTATACGCGAGCCTAAGAGATCTTTCAAACCTCAGAGATGGGCTTGCAAAGTTAGTTTGCGATATAAATCACGTTTTGCCGCAATAGTTGAATCTAGGGTATCGTGCAATGCAACATATGTCATGACGGTGCTGAAAAGTCCCTGGCAACGCTCATAGAATTCTTGCGGCGTGCCGGAACCTTGTGTATGTAAAGCCAAATCGTTGTAGAGAGCGGTTTCATCTCGCTGATCAGCAAAATTGTTCACAAGAGCACTACGTATGCCTGCCCAATCATTTGGTATACCGTTTGCATTAATCAGGCGGGTGGCGAGCCCAATAACTTTGTTCAATATGCCGTTTAGAAGCGCTAAGTTATTTAACGGTTGCTCCTCTCGAACGAATTCAACTACCAACTGGTCACACAATTTGATGAACCTGGTAAGTACGTTTGGATTCCCATCAAAATCGAGAATTAAGCGGAGGGCTTTAAATATACTGTCTAAATCAGCCATCTCTGGTTCAATTTCGGGATTAATATTACGTCTAGAATTTACACTTCTATTCCTACTATTAACTAACCTACGTGTACTATATCCACGTGGATAAAAAATGTTGGACAAAGTATATGGAACCTACACACAAAAAAGAAACAAGCAACCACTAAGAAAATTCAGCGGACTTACATGAACATTCTGGTCTTCGTTTAGCTGTATCGATATCTGGATCTCCAGCGTAGTCTCGTTGTTCAGGATCTCCCGGTGCGACGTTGAAAGTTGAAAGACGACGGTGCGATATATCGGTAACCGCAAGCACGACCCGGGAATCCTACCGACTGCGCCAATTACGTAGGCTACTGCCCGAGGACTCGAAAAAAACCGAATTTATTACAAACGAATTTATTTTAAATAAAGAAATTACAAATATTAGAATATTAAGTCGACCCGATCGTTGGTGGATACGAAGTGCGCGGGCTCGGTCACGCAGACGTTGTTTTCGGGCCTCGTGTTCTGTGTCAGCAGTTTCCCCTCGTAGCAACTGGGTCGATGATGCGCACGCGTTGTGCCTCGTGCCATGTGTCAGCGCTTTACTAGGTAGTGATGCGCGTAACATATGCCTAAATGCTTACGAATTTATTAATTATTTATCGAGCCTAACCCCGCAAATTAAGAGGTTAAAATTGAATCGCCTACCGATTAAAATGTTAATGATAACAGTAACTTTTAATATCACCAAAGGTGGTTTGGGCAACAATGTAGTGTACATCTTACATCTTAATGGCCTTTACAATATTAAATTAAATATCCATATTTGTAGCCGTAACCACTCAAACGAAGGTCTCAAGATTAAAAAGAATTACGTCAAGCCAAGGGCCAAGCAGATTCAAAAAAGCTCGATTTGGGCACGTAAATATTTGCCTAAGGCTAAGCAGTCATGTGGTGACTCATGCAACGACAGTGCTATATAAAATACGGGTTTTAGTTACATGGTTTTAGGGCTAATTAAACCTAAAAAGAAAATGAATGATTGATTTATAAAAAGATGAAAGTTAGTAAACTTACAATATTAGTTAGTTAACAAATTCGTGTTAACTTTGAAATGATCTTTTCAAGACCTTGTTGTTTGTTCATTGCCTGCGTAGCATATACAGTACGCTTTGGAACAATATACTATATTCTGGGCACGAAATAATATTTATGAACTAGCTTATTGTCCCTGGTGAGCGTTACACCGGGATAAGTGGCCTATGACTAGTGGGCGTACTGTGATCTGTCTCGGTGCCGAGCTTCATCCGGATCCTGTCAGCGGTTCTGGCTTGTTTGGGTGGCGAACATGCATCCGTCCGTTCGAGTTTTTGCATTTATAATATTGGTAGGATTTACGATCTGTCTTCGAGCTAAAATCAACTGACAGTTGCCAAACATTCAACAAAATGGTTTGAGCTGCTCCCCCTATCAGGTATGTACATTCTTGAGAGTGTAGTTGTCGTGAAAATAGATCTACACCATTGCATTTGGCACAGTCTTAATTTTTTTTATACACAGGACATAAAAAATAAAATTGTAAAAAAGCGAGTTTAGCTCTAGATTTAGTTTACTACTATCAAACTTTTGAGTGATGAAGAGAGTTTCTAAAAGAAGGTAGAGGTAGTCAAGGGTAAAAAGTCAATCTAACATGGAAGGAATACAATACATCAAAAATATACTACATACATAGCAATACCTAATATGTATAGTTAAGCTGATTGATTCTTGACCCATCCGTTTGAAAACTTCAAAACATTAGAGTTTTCTTAACGTCTTATATCCACCATATGATGAGTGGTAAGTACTTACCACTCATCATATGGTGGATATATACGTTTCAGAAATATAAAAAACTGTGTCAATACAGGCATCTGGTCGCGCAACTACTATGTCCATTTTGTTTATTGCATTATGTAGATTAATAATTGAAAAAATATATATTGTGATAAAGCAGAAATTGGAATTAATTACATAAATAAATACAAACTATTTAGTTTACATGAGTTTATTCTGAATTCAAAGAAAAATGTTAAATAACAAGACGCCAAGTAAATATTCAATCTACAAATATAATTAAAATTACAGCGAGATAGATAAACTAATTGTAACTGACTTTTACTCTATACTATGTTAGTCTATGACTGTATTATTAAATTGATGGCAAGTAGTTGCTGAGAAAATATATATTTAAGCAAGTTTAGACCTAATTGGGTTAGAATGCCCGTAGAAGAATAAGAATATGGTGGGTCAGGTTTCAGTCTTGTTGATTGTACATATATAATTATATTGTGTCATTGCAAAATTAATTATCTTTAACTGAACAGTAAGCGTATTTCACGCAAAACAAATGAACGTATGGCTTAAGGTTGGCTACATCATAAGCTACTGATGCCAGGTTAGGAGGCTAGATCTAAGGTGGCTGATGCCATCTAGGCGATTTATGTCAATTTAGGTTAGAATCAAGGTGGGTCATGTTGTGTAATAGTGCCCATTTCATGTAGAATGAGTGTTATGAAGACTAAACTCAATATATACGTAGATACCAATTTGATTAAAAGTGGTGTACAGCTTGGAAAGCGCGCTGGATCGAAATAGCCATATGTGCGCAAATCTATTAAAACTACCAAGGGAACTGCTGTTTTTAAAAGATACCTCCGGGACCAGACAACTATCGAAATGTCAGTTTTAACAAAGTGCCTCATCGATCGATAGCTATTATTATTTAGCTGTGAAGATATGCAATGTTAACGTGACGTTAATGCAAACGTTAACACCTTACACCGAACTGTTTTTGTAAAACTATGAAGGTACCTACCTAAACCGTTAACCGTAAACCACACCTGTGTGGTCGATTGGTGTTACAACACCAATAATTAGAATTAGAATTAGATTGGTGCTGCAAATGTTAACACCTTACACCGAACTGTTTTTGTAAAACTATGAAGGTACCTACCTAAACAGTTTCGTACCTACGAAACTGTTTAGGTAGGTACCGTCATAGACCACACCTGTGTGGTCGATTGGTGTTGAGGATTGTCAGATTTACAATGTCATGAAATAGAGCTCATTTATAAGTAAACATAATTATGGTGAGGAAACTGTATGTCCTGGAGCCGGTGATGCGGGTACGTGTGACTTCCGCCGGGCAGTGTTCAGCTCGTGTGGTGGATTAACGCCTTGTCCCTGTCGCAGAGGAGAGGTTCGCTTGCCGGAGAATGGAGCATTATAGGCTGTTAATACTTTTAGGAATAGCTGGAGTGAAAAGACACTGCCATTTAATTGGTTGGTTGTTCTGCCATTAAATTGGTAGGTTTTGCTGCCATTAAATTGGTGGGTTTTGCTACCATTAAATTGGTAGATTTTGCTGCCATTAAAATAGTGGGCTTTGCTGCCATTAAATTGGTGGGTTTCTGCCATTAAATTGGTGGGTTGCTGGCATTAAATTGGTGGGTTGCTGCCATTAAATTCGTGGGTCGCTGCTATTAAATTGGTGGGATGCTGCCATTAAATTGGTGGGTTGTTGCCATTAAATTGGTGGGCTGCTGCCATTAAATTGGTGGGCTGCTGCCATTAAATTGGTGGGTAACTGCCATTAAATTGGTGGGCTGCTGCCATTAAATTGGAGGAATTGTGATTCACATTAAATAAGATATTTGAGAACATACATGAACTCACACCTTTTTTTTTTAATGTCATTGACATTCTAGAAAATATGATAAAATATCTATAAAAATAAAAACACAAACAAGTATCCCAAACAAATATCCACATACTAACAACAACTATAGAAATGGAACACTGTGGAATATTACAGTTTACAGAGTTTTTGGTGATAGCTTTAATTTATCTCATTAAATTGAAGAAAAATAGGAGGGTGAAGGGATGTTGAGAGTTTCTAAAAGACAAGAATCTGTCACGTGAAGAACAAACAATATTATGATTACATAACAATAACAAATATGAAAACTTGTTTGTTCATTCTTACAAAATTAATAAATATTAAATTGAAATTTTTAATAAACATTTTAATGAGGAAGGGATGTAGTGTATCTGTCTCACTCACACGTTCACTTTGTCATCCCCACTTTCCCCACACAGACATACACAATCTCGTGCGCACCACGTTAGTATTACGCGAGCCGCTGGCCTGAGTAGACGTGTTGAAGTGTGGTCATTTAGTGCGTGAACGAGCCTGTGAATTGCCCCATTAACCGATCACTACAGACACAACGAAAACGATTGAGGTTTTTGTGTTCATTGTTTTTGTTGTACATATATACATTGGTTTATATGCTGATGCTATTTTCTGTATCATGTTGTCATTATAAGTCTAATAACGTCGTCAGTAAAATTGCCTCATCGTAGAGGAAAAAATGTATCATCACTCGTGTGGGGTGATATTTTTTTTAATTATTAATAATCGGCTCACGTGTGACCACAACCCAATCTTACTTGTTGATAAGCGTGCTCTATCGTCAAACTCAATAAAGTTTGACGGTAGAGCATGCTTCCCTAAAGGGGACCCGTTCACTCTTGTCTTAAAGACAGCTACGTTATCGATAGCTATAGGAAAATATCAACTCGATGATTGGCAAGTTGCTGACCTACCACAGGACTTCTTAAGAAGTAAATATAATCCTGGACCGAACCCAGCAAAACTAAGCGCACGTCAAAGTAACAACGATGAAGAGGAAAATACATGGTTCCCGCATAACACTCCATCTGGTGACGTTTTTGCTTTGTGTCTGAATCTAATAATACAGCACTGCATTGTCCTACATTTCGATCTTCTGTTGCAGGTGGATTTGTGAGCGTTACATGACTTTGCGCTTAATGTGGGTCATTTACTTTTGGAATAAATACATTTTTGTTTGTTAGAACAATCATTCTAACTACTTAATAATATTAAAAATATGTTTATTTCTCACCACAATATTACACAATACATCATTTGTCTTAACAAGCTTATTACTATTGTGGGAGACTGGTGCCTAAACTAGGCTGCAAGCGTGTATTTCAGGACACCAGAAACCAGACCACTTAGCCCTTGATAAGACAGTGTTTAAATTAACTTGTTTTTTACACCAAAATAAATGATTACTTTCGAAATAAACAACTCTACATGGTTGCAAGCACGATTCTGGAGTGTGAAATTTGAATTAGTATTTTGTGTCAAAGAGTGATTTAAAACTCCTTGTAAAAAGGTTCTTCCGGGAATTACAATCACGATGAATAGGTACTTTTTCCACTAAGCAGCTTATCTGTGATCCCATGGTGGAGTAAAATAACAAGCAGAAACTTCGATACCTAAGTCTCTTCAGCGTTGGCTCTCAGGCACAGTTAACGCTTATTCTCTTGGGTTTACAAGTCCGATAAGTGGCGGTTATCATTCATTTATTTATTAATTCCATTTATTACTCAGGAAACCTTTAAGAGAGAATTCATATTATTTTGTAAGCAGTTATTTATTTTGACTACGTTCACAAAAGATACAAAGGCGGACTTAATGTCTTTGGTATTCTCTACCAGTAAACCAAGGGTGGTGAAGAGATAACATGGCAGGTGCATTGATTATACTATAAATTAGCATCTGCAACCGGCTACGCTCACGTGAACGATGGAAATTGTCCTAAGGGAATATATTGCCGGGATATATAGAATCTTATGTTAAGCAAATTGTCTTCCTATGTGGCAAGTATTATTTAAATCCACTCATTATTTTTTGTGTGAAAAAAGTAACAAACATTCTCCCATCCATCCTCACAAAGTTTCCCATTTTTAATAGTAGTAGGATTACCAGCCCCAACGTAGCATGCTTCTCTTCATTCATATATTCAACTGATACTATACTTAGGCTAAAACCAGTAAATGTCCCAAACTACCTGAAATATCACTGGCCGGTATTTGATGTCCGATAGGGACATGAATCACAGATCCTTCGAAGCCTATCTCCCTGCTAGTAAGCTTCAAATGACGGTCTGTACTTAATGCCTAGTATAGAAAACTGGTCAAGTGTGAGTCGGACTTACGTGCAATGGGATCAATGCCTTTTTGGTTTGGAGAGAAAACAACCTTCTAAAGGCGCTTTGGGGATAAAAAAATTACCCCGCTGGTCATCAAACCAGCACATGTTAGGGAACACCGTGACAGTAATCTCTTCTCTTATACTTTCTCAAGGTATTATTTCCCATGATAAAGGTTTTAAGAGAAACGGATTTTATGGAATTTAACTGGCTTGTATTCAACTGGTTGCATTTTTTAATCAAAACTTTAGTTAATATTGGTTTATAAAAATATATACTGATAGTCTGTGACAAGAAAACAGACAGACAGCGTGACAAAGACTTATTAATTAGGTTATTGGCACCCTTTGGTTACGGAACCCTAAAAACCAGACCAGTAGCTATCCAAGAACAGAAATTGTGTCTTGAACTACTCTTACATAACTAAGTAGGTACGAGAGCTCTTGAAGAGTCTTGAGTCTGATGGCCGGACTTTGACTTCATTATGTAACCGTGGCGAAATGTCGAGCTTTCCTTACGATGGAATGGCGATACAATTTACTTTGTGACTAGATGAATTTCTTTACTGAATGTATTATAGCTATTGTCTTCTATTGTTACACAATTGTTAAATGACAATGTTACAACTTAGGGATAGGTTCCTACAAAACTGTACTGTATTGTAAACGTATTTTCTTTCTTTAATTAATTTTGTAGAACTTTGATTTACTTGTTCCTCCAATATTAATAAATGTTTTGGTATTACTACTATTTATAGCCTTGTTTAAAGCTATATCGCCTTGAACTTAAAACCATTCATAATATTTCACATCAAAGTAAGACATATTCCCATAATTATTTTCAACAAAATATGAACCTCCATATTTAGAGAAAAATCGTTAGACAGGTCTCATCTAGAAGCCTCATAACTATAGCTGAATTAATGATATCCCCAAGATGATACGTAGTGCAATTATCAACAGCACCTACTAAAATTACTAACTTTAAACCACTTACACTCACTTTTACTATCTAAAACATAAAGTTAAAATACCGTTCTTCAGGTGTATTATGCGAGTTATGATTTTGTGAACAAACGTCACATGTTCTGCTTGTTATCGTGTAAAGGCGCCATTTCATTGCGGCATGCGGACACGTTACACGCTTTAGTTGTGCCGTCTTGTAGACATGGGTTTATCCAATTATATCTAAACTGGCGTTATGGAGTTCTGTATTTCAATTAGAAGTCTTCCGTCTGATTGTGAAGCGAAGAAATCTATTTAAGGTAATGCTGGTGTGTCGAAAATTAATTATACCTCGTGAACGTATTACCGAAAAAAAAATACCCAATGCAAAATGCAATGCTATGCAGTTTGGTTCAAGTTTCATATTAAATCTGAACAGCCTTTGAGCCGTGATTGTCTTGTACCTAACAAACGTACAGACTTTCAAGTTTTAATGTTAGTAGGAAAGGAAGATCTTAACAGGTCATACTTTTTATTTATTTAGTTTATCCTCGCACTTGAACGCCTTGCAGCAATTACACCAATGGAACACAATCTCATAATAAACTCACTATAAGTCCAGGTTTTCTTACGATGTTTTCCTTCACCGTTGTCAGCAATGTCCAAGATAAACTTAGAAAGTACATATAAATTGATAAAGTCACATTGGTACTTGCCCGGATTCGAACCCGGACTTCTAGCACGAGAGGCGAGGTGTTAGCCACTGGGCCACCACGACATGTACTCGTTTGACTTAGACTTGGCTAAAACTGTGTGTATATTCCGACCCGTGGGATGAATCTATCTGAGAATCTTTTATTTAAAAGTCATTACTAAATTAACAACAGAAACATTTTGCTTTATAATTTTAATTTTAATAGCTCATTTGGGCACATAGGTATGGGCTCATTAGGACAGTTAAAATATTTTTGGGTCTAATTAATTTAGTTACAGCAACTTCAATTACATTCTATTAAAGGCGGTTTTATAAGACAATACCAGCTGATGCCACATACGACCTAATGTTTACGCTCAGCCGTCGTGCTCCCAGGCATCCGGTACACTCTCAAAGAAACAAAACGGCTCTGGAGCCGGATGTGCTGTGATAAGGAAACCGGATGCCGATCCCTGGCTAACGAACAACTAGTATCGACCAACCAAAAACACTAGACCTCCAGCCGGGTCTTCAACAGAACCATAATTTACTGATTTTCAAGAATCGAGGGGAGGGAGACATTTCAATTCAAATTGGCTGGTCCTATCTCCATACTAATATAGTGTAGTAATGCCAAAGTGACGTGAAAGCAAACTTCCTTAAGAGAGCGCGTCTTTATAATGTAAAAGTCATTTGAGTGGAGAATATGTTTTAGGGGGGAAATGTCACGGGACGAGATAATGGATGGATGTTTGTTAATGTCTTCGCTTTATTTTGACATACAAATTCTTATGTTAGCAATTTTACTTTCTTTAAAATAGTCCGGAAACCTTGGTGTAATAAATTCCAAAAAATTCAACATACTTAGTTTGATAAAAGACCAATTCAGTAGTAGTGTTTGGTAATGGGTAACTTGTTTGAGAATCTATCATTTCAAGCTATCTTTTCTCTCAGGGCAAGTTTCAACAATGAAACTAAACGCGATCAGAAAATCTAACAGTTGCATCACTGAAATTGATCTTTAATTTTGCAAAACTTTCACAAAACGTAAGTAGCTAAATTCGATTAGCTTTAGAACCCGCTTTTATTTCAGCAAGCTTAATAAAGCTACAAATCTTTATGTTAAAACCTCAAAAAAAGATAACACACCACGTAAAATAATCTCTTATCTTACATAACAATAAATATTCTTGTTCTACTCAACCATTTTCAGACTGAAATAAAGATCACACTGGATAAAACGGCTTTTGATAAAAAAACTCCGGTTACTCTTTTCAAAAGTTTTTCAAGGGAATATAAGCTTTGGATGGCATACTTTTAAGGTTCAATTTAATGTAAGATGGTCATTAAGTAGTAAGCATACGGATGCAGTTCATTAATTGTAAGTAATGTGTAGTGAAAATGGAATCTCTATAGGAATGAAACAGAAAGTAGCGTTATAAATGTAATTACAAGGCTATATTGTGTAAGGTATATTCTCAAAGCTTTATCGAGATTTTCTAGCAATCAGTATAACAGTTTATGAAGATAAGATTGAAGATAAAATTGTTCAAACACTGGTTTTGACTACCTATATCTCAGACTACTTGTAATCTTCACCAAGTTCTTGTGGTGCAATGTATTTAACCTACATAAATGGTGTTTGTGTACCAGAACTCAAAATGCTCAAATCACATCAATAACTCACTTTTGCGTTATTAATAGAATTTAAGATGGCTGCCATTCTATAAATAGTTACCTATCCATATCGCCTCGAGTTGCAGTATTATACGAATAATGCCAACTAACATAAAGCAGCAATTTATCAACCAGAGACCGTTAGTGAAAAAAGTTTGCGAATATGTTTTCGTAAATATTTTTTTGGACTAGAAAACATGTCTCATTTTCCATGAAATTCAGTCCAAGTTGAGACATGTCTGGACAGTATTCTTCATCAGACGTTCACAAATATGTTACTGTCTAATAAGAGAAGGTAACAAAGAATCGGAGACAGCTGTTCGGCCAGTAAAAATTGCGAAGGAGACACTGGCAAAATGGAAGGACTTCAAGAAGTGATTGATCTCAAACTCTAAGATAAACGCTACAAATGTTTTTTCTCAGATAATCTGGAAATTTTAGAGGTTTTCTGCCTATCTATAAAATGTTTTGACAGTACCTTATTTTGGTAAAAACACTGAAAAGCGTTTGCGAAAGTTTTCCTAACGAGATTTGATATTGAATGTGTCATCTTTTTAGGAACAAAGAAGAAAAAAATGTATGAGACTTACCTATGTGTTATTTTTTATTACTACTTGAAGTTACAAAAATGGGCCAAGCACAGAAATATAAAAGTATAGGAAATACACAAACCAATTGAATAAAATCGTCAGAATAAGCAATTGACGAGACCAAAATACCAAACACTTTAAGCACCCTCGAACGAAGAGCCAACGATGCGACTGTCCCAAAATATAATGACCCCAGCACTGGGACAAAACAAAAGATAAGATTTGATAATATAAGGACTATTGAAGAGGAAATAATCAAAGGGTAGGTCCAAACCCAACCCGTGGGAAATCACACATGAAAGGCAAACCAAAATGTCATGCGATTAAATCTGTCTGTACCCGCATTTCTGTCCCATCGAGTCATTTAATTGAGTGGAAATACTGAACGTTTGGGGTCGTGTTCCAATTTAGTATAAATTCACTGGACACGTGTTTGTAGATTGCAGTCTATTTATATAATATGAGAAAGCTAATGTCTCGGTAATGAAATATTTCGTGGATTTCTTCCGGTAGTAACGATAGATTTGGTAGATAGAACCTCTTCGTTTTTTATGCCATAATCATCCAGCTCTTATTCCGATTTCTTTAGGACTATATCTCTATTCGCTGTTTAATTGAGTGTGTGTAATTTCATAAGTTAACTCTTCGTTTTATAGAAGCAACGGAATAACAAAAACCCTCTGGTATGTAAACTTCTGAACTTTCAGCCGCAGGAAAATATTACTAAACTGAACATTCCTGTCTTTTGGTTTACGTAATTACTAAGCCACTGATCCAAATAATAAAAATAATTTCGTACCAAAAAAGATCACAAGGATCCAACCAATATACTTAATTAACAAAATTAGCCGACCTAGAATGAACCTAAAAACTAATTTGAAGACCTCAAAACCAACTTCTGTTTTTCTTAATTAATTAGCTTCGTCTCAGTTTACTTATAGAGTTTGTCTTAGACCAAACTTGCACTTTGCTTAACCGACCCTAAGTTTGCCTAACAACTTCTAAAAACTTATTAAGCTAAGTCCCTAACTAAAAGTTACAAGCTAGTAAGAACTTCTGTTTGATGACCAAGGTTCTCTAGAAATTATGAATTAAATGGCCATTGGTAGGAAAACCAAGTTTTAATGAGATATTTTCTGAAGTGGCTGAACAATGAACAAGAAAGAATTTTCTGTTAGCTGTATAGTACCTACGGCAAAAATTCTCTACACGTAGGAGGTTATCTAAAGTAACTTAAATATTTTATTTGCTCGTTTCTAGGGTTCCGTACACAAGAGTTTAAAAACGGAACCCTATTACAAAGACTCCACGGTCTGTCTGTCGGTCACCAGGATGTATCTCATGAACCGTTATAGCTAGACAGTTGAAAATTTTCACAGATGATGTATTTCTATTGCCGCTATAACAAAAAATACTAAAAACAGAAAAAAAAAAAAAGTTGTGCTCCCATACAACCAACGTTATTTTTTTCGTGTTTTGCGGTAGTTGTACGGAACCCTTCGTGCGCGAGTCCGACTCGCGCTTGGTTTTTATGTTTGTGAAAGGTAATGAAAGGTCTTTCTGATTCGAATATGAAAATTCTTTGACTAGCTTTTCTATCGTAGAGATCCGCAAGAAAACCAGGTTTACCGACATAGCCCGATGAATTGCCAAACTTAAGTGGCAGTGGGCAGGGCACATTGCTCACAGAATGGATGGCCGATTGGACAGAAAAGTTCTGGAGTGACGACCGCGAACCGGAAGACGTTGCATTGGAAGGCCTTCCACCAGGTTGACCGATGACCTGGTGATGGGAGGCACGGGCCCGGTCAATGTGGCGACGCTTGGGGAAGGCTTATGTCCAGCAGTGGACATCATTCGGCTGATATAATGACAATCGTTGAGTGCCCAAAGCTTTTTTATCTTTGAAACAGTACCTACGGTTTCTAGGGGATAGACCACTAGAGCAAAGCCACGGAAAGTACCTAGTGAAAACATGAAAATCAAATCATTCATTTCTAGGAATAAGACCAAAGATAATCTAAATACTAATCTACTATTACCAAATAATTGCAGCCTGCGCCGTATCACAAATAATTTTATTCCCAGTTCAATGATGGACTAACTTCACTGTGAAACGCAGTTTACGTTCGGCCCGGGGTACTATGGCAGCCATAATAATCGAAAACGTATAGAACCGGGATCAACATAGCTTTCCAAGATATACTTTGTTGTATCGCGTCGAATGCGAACTTTTAACGAGTTCGTATCTATCGTAAACTATACTACACTACTTTGCATGCGTATATTGTACATGGAAAAGGCTTTGCCTTATATAATATGTAGTACAAGAAGAAACTTTCAGGAAGATAGGTGCTTTATTGTTAAAGTATTCTGTTATAGGAAAATCTAAAGTACGAAGAGTTCTTCTTATCAAATCCACTCTTTTGTTTATTCTATACTGTCCTATTGCTAAGCACAGAACTCAACAAGTCCTTCCAAGAACTTCTTGAACCAACCCTCACGGTATGCTTCCAGGTCATCTCTTTCTGGGCCGATCTAGTCGTTACCGTCCCCGTTGCGTTGAACATGTTCAGGCACCCATTTTGTGGGCCAGAAACCGTTGTTAGAAACTATAAAAAAACTTAAACATATATGTTTTTTATGTTTTTTTGTAATTATGTTTTTAAAAAAAAACTGCATTTGTAATGTATTAATTTTATTACAATCCAAACAAAAATAGACATTCGATGGAAATATAATATCACCTGTGTCAACATGAATTCATCGCACGTTCAAACATCGAAAAATTATAAAGGTGACGACCTCAGGTAGGTAACATGTATGTTTGTAGAAGTCATGTTCAGAATCAGAATCAGAATCAGAAATCATGTATTTTTTGATTTTATATCACAGATAGATTTTACAACGGCCATCCGTCTTGCGTACAATGTGCCCTGCCCTTTAATTCTTCGGGCTATCTCGGTAACCTTCGTTCTATTGCGGCAAAATGATTTATTATTATGAAATATTTTTTTTTATAAAAATAAATAAAATTCAGTCACTAGACAAGACTGACAAGCAAAGACAAGAATACCACAATGAAAAATAAAATGTACTGAAATTTGTAAGTAAGACGTATTGCGATTGTGACATTGATTTCTACTATGGCGCAATCGTTCACACAATAGCTGTCACTTGATTAAATGTCTGCCAATTGGCCCTCAAGAGAATGAAAACCGCTTTGAAATACTTATTACTTCTACTCACACAATAGCCAAAAATATTGACGTATTTTGCAAGGAGCGCGAAGTAAAAGCTTTCCGAGTCGTATTGACAAACCACTATTAGTGAAACTTTATTCGGTGGTAAAACGTCAGGTAACATGTATCTGCAAAACACGCTTTCAATATGCCCTTGGGATCTTTTCCGACAGTTTGTAAAGCATTTTCAATACACAAGCACTTATGTATTGAAAGTAAAAACAATTCCATCTCGAAAAAACGACCCGGAGGTAACATTTGGAGGAATCGAGCGAGCTTACATCTGTATAAGTATTTATCAGGCCATAACAGTAGAAATCAGAGAAGCAAGGTTGGCAGATTACCAAAATGTTTTCAGCAAAAGAAAGATTTTAAAAAGCAATCTAGTTTAATTTCCATGAAAGTCGTAACACGAAAAAGAAAAATTAAATATTTTGCCCTCGGCCCTAATTGCTTCTGATCGCAGAACAAGCAGATGGAGTGCACCGCGTGGAAAATGTTGCAAAATTAGAGCATAATTATTATGCTTTCAAAACAACAAAAAATATTAAGTTTATATATTTTTGGTTTAAACTGCATAAAAAATTGAAATCGATCTTTAAAATGGTCTGATTTAACATTCGATATTTTTTAGGCTAACTTTAACGACTATTCTACCAACTAAATACAGAGATTATCGAGTAAGATTTATGTTCATTTCCAACAATTTGATAGAATGCAGGTGTAGGTTTATGAAATGATAATTATTTTTATGTTATATTTTTTACCAAATCGAAATTTAAAGAAAATCGACGATACAAATAAATAACTATTTTATAAGGCATAACGTCCCTTAAATAAAAAAATATATGTTAACAAATAATTCCAAGTCGGTCAGAAGTTAATACAGTTTCATACAAACCAATATCATATTCAAGGCTGGCATGCTGCAAGTACTACCATTACAAAAACGAACAATGAAAAATAATTATTTACTCAGGGAGATGCTGCGTACCTTTTTAATTTTAAATAGATCTGTAATAGACGTCGAGTATAAAACGTGGGGAAACTATTATAATATGGCGGCACCAACTAGCCATATTTTAATAGGTTCTTTACAATACCATCCCACACCGCCAGACGCTTCTGTGTGCGACCTTTTAATGCTACTGAATGATTTAATGGCCTATTCATAGGACAAATATTTATTGCATGGTATAGTGGTTGAAATTACTTTATTGTCACGCCATTTTCTTTTTTTTTTGTTAATTCAAAGTATTGTAATGCAAATTGAGACAAATTGAACGTTTTGATTTTATCGCTGCTTAAAATAAAAAGTTGGTCTTAATTAATCAAGTTTTTGAACTTGAGGTGAGAAAAAAGGACTTTATGTAGTGTTGTTACTTTCTTAAGAATCCCTAGCTTTTGTTTTGTTTTCTTAAACAAACTGAGCCTTTTTAAACGGTTTTATTTTTTGTTTTCACCTGTCTGTAATCAAAACTTGTAAGCCCGGTTTTCGATTGAGATGAAGTTTTTCACACGTTCGTTTGTCATGACAATGCGACAATGCATGCAAGAGTTAGTAAGTTTGGATGGATGTATGTTTGTTAATAAATCACGCAAGAACGGCTGAACGGATCTGGATGAAATTTGGCATAGAGATAGATTATAGTCAGGAATTATTTTTTATCCCGGGAATATGCTCCAGCCGGAAGAATATGCTGTTCCAACGTGAATGCATTTCAAACCCTAAAAGTTATTCATTTTTAAATCTAGACATATTAAAAGTAGTGACACTCTGATGTCCGGTATGTAACATACATTACACTAAAACAAATTGCTATTTCCTTATATAGGTTTGTTAATTGTCTAAATCCTTATCTCCTCGGTTCCTACGATTACGGTTCTAATTTGAAAGACCTTACAGACGGACAGTTTATTTATTTATTTATTAGATAGAAAACCAACAGCTATACGTAAAATGAATATTCAAGTTAAGTATGTTACAGTAAGCCTATTACAGGTTCTCACGGCTAGAGATATAATAATTTTAAAGAGATCTTAGGGATCACTAGCAGCAGGCACAACAATCAGAAAAATTAAATCACTAACGCTTAAGCACAATATTGCACACTATGCACTTTTGAAAAAGTCAAGGTTAAGATCCTTACTCGCTCGCATTAAGAATGAATTACCTGGATTATCTTCCGCTACCAATGTTTCATTCCATTTCCACCATTGTGTGAAACACCTTAGATTTTGCCATAGAATTTCAATGCTTGAAAATAGTAAATGTTCTTGACAGGTGTCAGATTAAAATGATAATATTATGAAGGTTTTGCAGTCTATCAAAACTTTGCTAAAAGAAATGTTGGTTTGAAAATGTGTGTGTTGCAGGTGGAATGCGGTTGTGGGTGACAATTCTCTCTGCTAAACAAACGCTACCTATTTAAATTAACTATCTGGTAAAACAGTGAAAATTTTATCGGCTTAGCCCAGAAAACCAAGAAATAAGAGTTAGAAAATTTTGAATATTTATTTATTATTTATTTATTTAAACTGCATGTACAATGGTGATACATAGGCGGACTTAATGCAGCAAGGCATTCTCTACCAGTCAACCTTTGGGTTAAAACACAAACAGACAGACTCCTGAATAGTCCTGAATCCCACATTGGAATGTATAGAATTCGAATAGCCTTTGGCTACCAATACATTTCGTTGACTCCCCAAGGAATCTACGATAGAATATTTTAAGTCTGCGAACATCAATTATGTATACGATCACAATAAAATAATCAAACTATACAAATACACAAAGTATCTTAAAACAAACATTTACAAAGCAATTTTTTTTTTATTAAAGACAGGGTCGCGCTATACCCCGTTATCACCTGATGGTATGCGATAATGTGGTCGAAGGTGAAGCACGCGTGCCTAGTAGTAACCTATTTACTTTTGACTCCTAGACCCCAAGGATGTAGCTATCGGGAAACACAGACTACGGCAGGAAAGTAAATAAATAAATACTTTCATTATGCTTTCAGCTAAGGAGTGGTCCTTAGCTGAAAGCATAATGAAAGTATTTCCAAAACATTTCATTTTCGGACCGCACGGGAACATTGTATTGATCAAGTGACTGGCTGGAAAACCGCGCGCGACACAAAATAAAAAATAAATCTACAACTGTAACGGATGGTACTAATAAATGATGCGATCATCATCTGCCTAGCCTTTTTCCCAATTATTGTTGGGGTCGGCTTCCATTCTTACCGGATTCAGCTGAGTACCAGTGTTTTACATGGAATGACTGCCTATCTGACCTCCTCAATAAATTTGATGTGATGCACTTCCATAATTGTTCAAATATAAAACTTAGTCTGTAATTATTTCTATGTTATGTCTTATGGTTCCTAATTGTATGTAAATAAATAAACGTTACGTTCTTGTTCATAAGTTGCACTTACCTATTTTTTCATAAAGGGTGAAAAAAGTTGATTTCCACCTCGGGAGCAACACAATTTTAAGCTGGATTGACGTACTTTGAATCCCTCGCTGCGCTCAGATTTCTACTTTAGAATCCTTCGCTCCGCTCTGGATTTAAAAAAACACTCTCGCCTTTAAAATTGTTGTTTGCTGCCTAGATAAACAATCTACTATTTAAATTACATATACTAGCATTGAACAAGAATAATTACAAAGTTTTATATTGATTGGCCCAAAATGAAAAGTGTAATAAATAAGCTATCTATCAGAAGCACGCAAAAACTAAAGAAAATACTGTTTACAAAGTAAATTTTCCGACTCAATAGCATACTCATCGCCCGCAAGTGAAAAGTTTATTAATAACGGTGATTGCAGAGTTCCAGGACGGAATGCAGACAAAGGCGAATTTAATCTCATGTATTGATCAAAATTGTAAACAGATAAAGGCGTACATTCCTGTGCCACGTTCAACTTGAACGAGCTTCGCTGAAAACATCTAGTGATGCGGTGATAGCATTGTTGAGTCGATGTTTTGAATCGATTTTAGGTAATGTGTTTTGTTTAATATAATTCAAGGGTTACAATAGGTATAGGTACTGTGAGGGGGTAGCTAGGGTAAGCAGCAGTAAAACATGGCAATAACTTAATTTTTCATGTATTTATCGAGAATATTACAATATGCCTGCCTTTGGGCGGCTTCAATCCAATTCTGACACATTGAAAATTAACAAAAAACATCTACAGCTATTCTGTTCGAAATTCATACATCTTTCAAGTAATAAATATTGCCAGTGTTTTAATAGGCAAGTAGGTTGCCTTCTCAAATGGTAAGTCCTTACATGAGCTACGCCCCTACGAATAGGCGCACAGAATCATATGAGGTGCTTCTATTCTAAGTCTTGAAAGGATATATGAATCCTACCTTATCCTAACCCGAACATTTACCTAACAGAGGAATCAAAGTACAATTGAGGTACGACCCTTAAAAGGGGAAGGCTTAATCATGACAAACGAGTTACCGGATACTCCGATATGTGCTTTTAATTTCAGCTGACGTGCACATACGCACTAACAAATCAACGCAGTCATGCTTGAACCTCCTTGGCCAAAACCTCTGAAAAAGGTACAAGGCGTCCTCCCAACACTAATAAGAATGATGCGTCAACTCACATCGACCCGGATGGGGTTTAAATTCAAAAATTCAGATATGATACAATATTTCGATCTCGTGCGTTTATCAGGCCAGAGAAGGAAAGGCTGGATCGCATCGAATTTAAATTCTACTCATCAAACTTACACCAGGGCATAATATCATAAATATATTTACTTTTTTAAATAACAGTCATCAACTGGACCGATGATGTCAACTCGACATCCTTTGCAAAGGCTATGCCCCGTTAGCAAAGTCGGATTCAGTTACAACTATTCCTCATCTATTGTATTTTATCACTAGGAGGGCCTGGTGGAAGTTTCGCACCTACAAACTTGCTCATTATATAAATAGTCGTTTCTTCGATGCATAGTTAATGTGGCCAGCCTCTTCTTCGCCCAGCGGCATACACCCATCAGCACATCAACAGCTCATGCAACGAAAAGAAATAATTTTATTATATCTATCGATACTATTTGACTATTTCGACAAGAAAACTATCGATATATTTTTCCTACTTTCCCATCCCTATTAACTTCAATATGTCAAATTTGATAGTTGTCATTCATTTTTTTTTAATTAATTGACAACAGGCCTTTTCTTATATATAAACCTTAAATAACCATAACCTATTCTTATCTATTCTATTCAAACATTAAAAGGTTTTAATCTATTTACATGTATTCTAGGCTTAACTCTCATATTTGCCAACTTTATATTTATAATGGACCTTATCTCTAAATAACTATTCCTATCTACGGTCCGGCCTAACTAATCTGTGGCTAATACGGCGCATAGAGTATTATTTAATTATAATGGTGTGAATACTGCTTTATTATGTTGTTTATAGCACTATGTCAACCAATTCTTATAATAAAAACTATGCTTTACTTTTGACAAGGTTTTAAAACTGTCCTTTTTTATATTATCTGTGGGACTATGTGTTAAACCATTTCTTAAAATGACATCTAGTATCTGTGCTTTCATAGCATTTATTTGCCTTAGGGGCTTAAAAGACTTTTCTAATAATATTTGACCGTTGTAGACTTAGTCCTTATGGATTTGTATTTGGACTTTGTCTGCAATTTCATAAGCTAATCCTATTCAGTAAATATAGACAAGACAGGGGATTATTTAATTTCATCAAAACATATACAGATGTATCATTCAAATCATTGTTTCTTTCGATGCCCAGCGCGCATCGCAAATTCCTTTCAGGTTGGACCATATTCATTTGCACGACATGAAAAGTAAACATTAGTTAATAAAGCACAAAATATAAGTTACATTACAATTAATAAATTATTTACAACACTCTATTATACCTAAACTTCTTTCTAAAAAACTTCCAAAACTTGCATTTTACGAGATCAAATTGTTTTATGTGATCACAATGCCAACATCTTTGAACAATATTGCATCTAAGGCAAATATTATGGGAATTCTTCCTTGCCACAATCCTAGTAATATTCTTTATACCAAACATAGCACTCCAAGAAGTTTTATCATAAATTCTCTTGTATTTAAATCGGATTATAATCTTCTTATTGATCGCCTTCTTTAAATTTATGTTGGCGCAATATGAAACCTTACTAAATACTCTTTTAATTTTCCTACGGATCTCTTTTGGTGGAAAACTTTTCTTAATGGCTGACAATTTATTTCTTTTCAAAATGACATTTATTAAATTTCGTTTTATGTCAGATTGAATAATTGCAATTTTATTTTCAATATTATGCTCAAAATCAATGGGATTCAGTATGTTCACATCAGATGGAACCACAACTAGTTGTTCTGTCGAAATCTCTACATTGTTCTCTGCAAGATAAATCGAATTAGTGGAGTCAATTGGACTGGACCGATACATTACAATACTCTCGTCCGCGCACTCGCTGTTGGAGAGGGACTCCAACTCGTCGTCACCGCCGTCGTCGTGCTCGCCCAGGAACACAGCTTCTGCCTCCAACTTGACATCGACGGGGCCGACATCTCCGCTGGTCTGGTCAACATCGTCCGCGAACATGCAGTTCTCTCGGTCGGTGTGATCGCCATCGCCATCAACTGCCTCGCCTTCTCCGTCAACGTGGTCAACGATTTTCTCACTGCACTGAATATTGTTTTGTGTTTGTTCGTTCTTAATCACCATACTAGAAAATAAATGAGCATTAATATCTTCACTCAATACATCAGGTTGTTTTTTATCTGCTTTTATTTCAGCGATTATTATGCGCTGTTCGCAATATCGACATCTGCGATGAAATATTGAAAATTCACTCCTCAAGCGATCGCATAATACTGCAAAGTCCATATCATATTTAAAAATCATATGGTAGAAGTGATATGCAGCCCCCCGTAAAAAAGCTCCTAAGATCAGGCTATAGTCACTCTTTCTCCATTCGTTTATTTCAGCCACTGACTCGAATTCGGTCAAGAATTCCTCCAAGCAGTATCTGTCCGTGCCTGAATAATAATGATCCATCGTGCTTTCCATAAGTTCATTTATACTAAATAATAAAACCACTTAGCTTTTTCATATAAATGTAAAGAAAAACAATACTTTTTCTTTGAACATTCTCGCGCATCGAGTAGCGCCATCGAGATAGAGTATTATCTGTGGTGTTGCTGCACGAAATGTCATTATTTTATTTTAATGTCAATAATTTTCCAATAGGTTTTATAAACCAAGAAAATATGTTAATAATTGTGTTTTAGGATCGACATTGTGATTAAGAACATTAAATGTCGTTTCTTTTGCTTACAGAGAAACTCAGTTTGTTTTCAACGGTGTCGCCCTAAATCACTAAAGATCAAGACAATCTATCTTATAAAACGACATTTATTGTCAAAATGAAAATGGAAAAACTAAAATTTACTTTTCAAGTCAAAGCAATGACAGACGGAAAGTCGAACTACATTGCCATAACCTCCATTACCACACAAGACGACAAAGTTTTCTTAATTCCGGAGGAATATCAAGCAGTATCACAGTATCATAAACATGTCCAAACCTCCAAGGCTTTCGTTACAATGAAAAATACATTGAAGAAAAGATATCAAACCAGAAGTGTATGGATAAAAATGACAGAGGATCTGTTACAAACATACTGTGATGAAGACGAAAATATGGTTTTCCAGGACCAATTTCTTGAGGAAATCACCGAGGAACAGTCGGTCAATAAAAATAATTTAGAATTCATCCGCTGTTTATTTCCGTTCACTGCTTCGTGCGCTGTATCGCCACACACACGCGAAATGTCTTTAAAATACTTATAAGTATACTGTACGCCGTATACACGCGAAATATATTTTATAAGTTTTATTTTTCTGGGATTTTGTACACTGTTTTCGCCGTGCACACGCGAATTTTTATAACTTTTATTTATTCTGGGGTTTCTTACCCGGCGCCTCCACCATTATGTGAGGGGGTAGCTAGGGTAAGCAGCAGTAAAACATGGAAATAACTTAATTTTTCATGTATTTATCGAGAATATTACAATATGCCTGCCTTTGGGCGGCTTCAATCCAATTCTGACACATTGAAAATTAACAAAAAACATCTACAGCTATTCTGTTCGAAATTCATACATCTTTCAAGTAATAAATATTGCCAGTGTTTTAATAGGCAAGTAGGTTGCCTTCTCAAATGGTAAGTCCTTACAGTACACACACAGTCATTCTATTTTTTAGAAATAGCCTCATTAAAATATATTTTGTTACAATCCTTAATTTAATAATTACTATCACCATCCCTAATTCGACTTAGCTTGCTGCTAGCCATAGGCTTCTCTTCTTAGTGCCAATCACCACATTCCTGTGCCAACGGCATCCATTCAATAAGCAGTAATAAGTACTCGTAAAGAGATCTGTAATTTTTTGGTACAATAAAGTATATCCTGTTTTATTCTGAGTATTCTTTCGATGAAGAATACACCTAGATTCCCGGTCAGCGCTACAAAAACGGGCCGAAAAATTGGGCCACAAATACGTTTGTGGCCCTATTTCAAAACTAGTATGGTCCAATCATAGCCAACATTAATACCTTAAAAATGCCGCAATGTGCGTTCAAAAACTGTGCAAATAACCTCAGTAACACCTTGATTTTAGAAGAAATATCTTTTTTTCGGTAAGTTTATATCATTAAGTGTTTTTCATAAAGTAAAAACCGAATTAAATAGAAAACATGAATCAATTACCAAATATAGTGATTGTTTGACCAACGTTTGCGTCGAAAAAGCGAACGCTTCAACTATTGTAACAAACATTGACTGTTCTGGAACAGAGAATGCATGGAGTAGTTTGTTAAGCTTTTTTTTTAGTGATCCGTGTTTTTTTTACTTCTAATAGAAATCTCTTCAATTACTAAAGAATAAATAAATTCCTTTCCCGTTTTTATTCTTTTGAATTTCAAAGCACACAACGAGTCGTTAGTAAAACCAGGCTGTGATCTATACTAACATACCATCTGCGTAATGTTCTTCTTACATGTGGAAAACTTTATTGAAATATTTTCTAGCATAATTGTACGCGGCAGGAAAGTGACAACGGAAAGTAAAGACGTAACGGAAAAAAATAAAGTAACGGAAAGTACCTGCCCACGAATATATATATATTTTAAACTGTCTCTTTATTCGAGCGAACAAAACAAAAAAAATATTATTCAAATCGAGCCAGCCGTTTTTGAGTTTCAGCGAGACCAACGAACAGCAATTGATTTTTATAATATAGAAAGATAGGTAGATGTGTGAGAAGTGTGTGTGGCCATTTGAGCGACTTATTATCGTTCCTGATTCTTAATCTTGTATTTTTATAGATCGATGATATAAAAAAAATATTGAACGTTTTGATTCCTCTCATTCCTTGTTCAAGCTGGAACATAAATTTAAAAATTAGAATTTCGAATTGTTTTTTTTTGGCTCATTGTAATTTAGTCTTAAAACTTGCGTGTAAGACTAAATTTGTATTGAGCTCATATTTTTTTATTGCTATATGTACATCGTTTTGTGAATGCAACTTTGAACATTGCATTTAAGGTTGAATTTGCATTAATGCATATTTATTCCAAGTACAATTCTTAGAATTACCTAAACACAATTGGCGTCAGTTTTAAAGATCTGTTTTGTATGGGATCCTATATCTAGGTGTATTCTTCATCGAAGGAGTATTCATCAAGCAATATCAAAATAGCCAAGCTAATTTTATCAATGACAGCAGAGTTTTGTTTATCAGCAACGGTATCTGATTGCAACGAGAATCGATTAACATCATATCGATTCTACATCCCGGTGGTAACTTCACATTTATTTATTTATTTAATCTTCATGTACAATGGTGATACATAGGCGGACTTAATGCAGCAAGGCATTCTCTACCAGTCAACCTTTGGGTTAAAAAGAACACAACAGTGGTAGGAGTCCAAAATCAAAATAAAAAATGAACAATAATTAAAATTGGATAATAAACTATCTAACTAATAAAATACATAAATAATTTCTAAACCAATAGACTAATAAATATTATAATAAATACTATATTCTAAATAAAACAGAAATTTAAATATAATATATATGACGAAGACCGAGCTATGTAAGAGAGGACAAGTAATAGTTCCGGATTTTACGCTTAAATGAAAATTTACTCTCAGCTTTTTTTATGCCAAGGGGAAGCCCGTTCCAGAGTTTTATAGTAGAGACAGTGTAAGAATTCGATACAAACCCAGTGCGGTGAGAAGGAATATGGAGAAGTAAGTTTTTGGAAGCTCGAAGGTTAAGATCGTGAGAACTGCCCAACACTTTAAAGTATTGTTTTAAATAATCAGGAGTACGAGGATCGTTCATGATGTTGAAGAGCATGCAGAGGGATCTGAGGGATCTCCTCTGACGGATAGGCAGCCATTTAAGCTGAGAACGGAAGGAAGAAATGTGATCATATTTACGAAGCCCGAAAATAAAGCGAATACAGTTGTTAAGAAGTCGATCCATTTTGTTAAGAAGTTCTTGGGATAGATCAGAGTAACAAACATCAGCATAGTCGATTATAGGCAATACAAGAGCTTGTGCCAAGGTGGTTTTAGTGCTAGACGGAAGAAAATGTTTGAATCTATAGAGAGACCGCAGTGAGAATGTGACTCTCTGGCTAATCTGAACGACCTGCTTATTCCAGCTTAACTTGTCACAATTTTTGAGCGAGACCAACGAACAGCAATTGATTTTTATAATATAGAAAGATAGGTAGATGTGTGAGAAGTGTGTGTGGCCATTTGAGCGACTTATTATCGTTCCTGATTCTTAATCTTGTATTTTTATAGATCGATGATATAAAAAAAATATTGAACGTTTTGATTCCTCTCATTCCTTGTTCAAGCTGGAACATAAATTTAAAAATTAGAATTTCGAATTGTTTTTTTTTGGCTCATTGTAATTTAGTCTTAAAACTTGCGTGTAAGACTAAATTTATATTGAGCTCATATTTTTTTATTGCTATATGTACATCGTTTTGTGAATGCAACTTTGAACATTGCATTTAAGGTTGAATTTGCATTAATGCATATTTATTCCAAGTACAATTCTTAGAATTACCTAAACACAATTGGCGTCAGTTTTAAAGATCTGTTTTGTATGGGATCCTATATCTAAGTGTATTCTTCATCGAAGGAGTATTCATCAAGCAATATCAAAATAGCCAAGCTAATTTTATCAATGACAGCAGAGTTTTGTTTATCAGCAACGGTATCTGATTGCAACGAGAATCGATTAACATCATATCGATTCTACATCCCGGTGGTAACTTCACATCGCTCGGTGAGAACCTTGTTCCGACGTGTAATACGATAAGCTGGCCCACGCTACAGAATTCACCGCACGTCCCAAAGCACATTTTCACATACGTCACGAAACACGATAAGGCAAATAACGAGCTACGGTACAAAAGACAACAAAAAATATATAAACAAAACATCACGGTATGTACTCCGGAAGGTCTATGCAAAGGCAGACCCACATTTAGCTCGTTATTTGAAATCTCATTTAATAGAGGGTAAATCTACTGCCATCATCATCATCATCATATCAGCCGAAAGGCGTCCATAGCTGTACATAGGCCTCCCCCAAGCGTCACCACATTGGCCAGTCCCATGCGTCCTGCATCCAACGGATCTCCGCAACCTTCCTTACTGCCATCAATCGAGAACTAATTCTGTTGGAGACAGTTGCCGCTGAGAAATGCCAGAATTTCCAATACATAATAAAGTATTATCCTAACGTACAAATAAAAAACTTGAAAGTTTGTGAGGATGGATGGAAGGACGTTTGTTACTCTTTCACGCAAAAACTACTTAAAGGATTTTGATAAAACTTTACAGAATTATAGCTCATAATAACACATATGCTATAGTTTAAAAATATACTAGCGTCTGTAAGCGGCTTCGCCCGAGTGAAAAGTGTTTTCTTATCCTAAGGGAATATTGTACCGGGATGAAAACTTGCCAGACTATAATCTATGTCTGTGCCAAATTTCAACTAGATCTGTTCAGCCTTTCTAGCGTGATTGAGTAACAAACATACTTCCACACACATATCTATCCAAACTTTCACATTTATAATATTAGTAAGATTGGGAGAAATACTAATAACACGCGGCCGGCGCTGCGGACGGCAGCTAGTTACTAATAATGCTTCATTCACACACTTTTTACGTGACTCGGGCATCGAACCCTGAACAATCATGCTTCAGACCAACGACACAGTATTACAAAATATTAACTAGGCAAATAACCTTATTATGTCATGGGCCATCGAATAACTACAAATACTGTGTTACCCAAAATATATGAAAATACCCTAGTGTTATAACATGCCTAGAGGATAATACGACAAAATATGATGCTGAAAGTTTTGTAGATATTATGTATTAAAAATTAAGTTTAGTGTCCGAGATAAAACTTGCCGTGCAGTGGGAGGATACATGTTCGCGAGCTGGCTGACCAAAACTAGATGTATCCTCCGACTGCACAGCGTTTCGAATTAGGTACATTTAAACATAAATGAGTTATATTTTTTTGAAATTGCCTCCTATTCCCCTTTATTTTGATACCCCACACGACGGGATAGGAACAAAAATAATTTGGGCCCTCACAATATGGCGCCCAAGAGCCGCCATTTTTCTATTTGAAAATTTTAATGTAGCTAGTGACACTCGCACGATAAAGACGAATCGATTGACGTACGAATCCAATTTACACATTACCCTCCTTCGGCAATCGGGTAATAAATTAATACTTGTCATACAAATTACTGCAGCAAATCGTTTCGATTAATCTGTGATTAATATTTTACAGTGAATTTATTTAGTAATCCATCATTTTAATATATACCAATTAATAATTATAAATATCCAAACAAACATGTTAACAAAATAAAATCGAACAACGTTTTAAAGTAAGTCTGAATACTTTTATGAAAAAAAAATCTGAAAAATTTATTATCTGTAACTGTAAAAACCTGAACTACGGTAAATCCCAGCGATTACCGGTAAAACCTAGGATTTACAAAGACATACTGGTAAAAGCTAATTGCCGGCTTTTACACGGTAAATCTTAGAATTTTTGTGAGAGACTTGTAAATGATTTAACAATAATAGTATCTATGACACACTATGAACCGAAATGATGAGAATTATTAAAGGCCTGACTGATTAGCTTTACCAAAGTTGCTATTATGTCTGTTAGACGGTGCTTTTTCGATGAATTCGACTATTCGTAGCATTATAGTATGTCATAGAAAGATATTAAACATTTTCAACATTTACAAGTCTCTGAGGTAAATCCTTATTTTAATTTACCAAGCGATTACAGACAAAGGGTCGATTATCATAGATCATTTCAGGCTTTTACCAGTATAACTTGGAAAATCCTAGGATTTACCGTACTTCGGGCTTTTACAGTAACATATCTAGCATATCTGCTCGATTCAGGCATACAGACTTCCATTAAAAGTAACGGCGTTTGATTAATAACAGAAAACTTTATTTTTCGGTGTATTTATTTTTGATTCTTACATAAAAAACCTTAAATCTTTGTCCCATGATGTAGGCAGAAACTACAGAACGCCATCTGCTATGATCCGTACATACTCCTTTTGATTCCTTTACGTTGATACATCTGGTCTTTCACGTACGCCGTTTGTAAGTATTACGCTCTTGATCTTTCTAAAGAACATAAGTAATAAGATCTGTATATGTCTTTATAAATCGTCCTATCCCAGCATTTCCACTCACGTCTACCTTGTAAACACCTCTTATATAGTTGCCTTTCGTTCATCCTCTTGACATTATCAAACAATCTAATCATACTCTTTTCAAATTTGTATCACTACATCTTGTTTTAGGTTCGGTTTAATTTCTAAAACTTCAACGCCAACCCCTTAGTGGTCAAAGTAACTCATGGTAGATTTGGGTACATCTTAAATAATTCCATTCTACATCTCCATTTGGACCGGTTGACTACGACAAGTTTATTCCCTTGCTGGGTAGCGAATATGGAGCTATCTAATCTGATGTCAGTCATCTTGAGGAATGCCGAGTACGGGGTGTATCTCCGGTAGTTATTGCTCAACGTGACAGATAGAGCGTCCAATCGCCGGTTTGGGTACACCTAGGGTTAGCTCTAGGGGTTAGGGTGACAGTTTCCAGTTTCAGTCCCCGCCGAAGGTCTAATAATTGAGGTAAATAACCTTAGAAACGGAATAACTTTTGCTCGGGAATATCGACTTTGGTCCACGGAATAATGGAGTAAAATATTGTTCAGTGATGAGTGTGGAATTAATTTAAATCGAATTGAAGAACGGCAATACATGTGTAAACTTGAACAAGAACATCATATTCTGTCAATTTGTTAAACTACAGCGGCATATGGTAGAGGAACAATATTGGATTCAGGTAGGATATCTTTGAGAGCTCATACGGACTCGTTGGTGATCGATGGAGGGAATCTTATTGTACATAGCTAAAAAAATGTTATATAAGAATAAAACGTGGTATAATTTGTTCCTTTATCAATGGTCACTTCGTTTTGAGCCAGGAAAATGCTCGGTTACAAACCACTTTTTCAACTCCAGCCTATCTTAATAATGTCAATACCGCAGTTTTGGCGGTACCGGCGAGATCACCAGACATGTACCCGATAGAACACGTCTGGGACCTGCTTAATCGAAGAGCAAAAATTTAACTCCCAACACCTGTCATTGTGGGTGAACTGCGAAACGCCGTTGTAAGGAATAATAAAGATTACCACAGGAGACAATGAATAACATCATTCTCAACATGTCTAGACTGGTAAAAACTTTATTAATAGCAAGTGGAGGAAACAAGCAATATAATTAAATAAGTAATTCAGACATTAAACATCGCCACGATTATTTACTATCTTTGCATTACACAGTAAAGCTAGATTAAGATCAAAACATTCTTTGCCACGAGATCCATAAAAGCAAACCTATATATGCAAACCTACATACATATCTCTAATTACGGCTATAAATTACAATGATGTCAAAATACGATGTTAAATCAGACGACAAGAAATATTTTCATCATTGATCATAAAAAAAATCCCAATCCGTACTAACATACATATCCGAACTTTTTGTCAATATACTTTGGTAGAAGCTAGTTTTAAATATATTTCTCGTATATTTTTAAAGTTCCTTTTTCTCGACTGACGTTGATTGAATTACCGATTTTTTGCTTGCGAAGCCTGTTTTCCTTCCGTCAAATACTAACTGCAAATTGCATCGGAACAGTCTGAATAAAATATTTTAATTAGCAATTCATTTACGAAGTAACTGTGCCCGTTCTTATGTTCAATGTTAGTCAAAATAGCACGGCATCTTTTTAAAGAATGTTCTTCGTTAGCAACGTAAATTGTCCCGTTGTTAGCTGAATAAAATTTAGTTCAGCTGGAGTTTTAATGAGTAATTAAATAATCTTTATTTTGGATTATTAAGTTGTTCAATTTACTAACTTAAATTATAAAGACACAAAAAGCTTAAATGAAAATTAGATGTCTTAAAATAAATGAATTCTAAGTTAGTACTCACTAACAAGAGCAATTTGTGTTTCGCTTTGTTCCTAAACAGCTAAACAGGCTCATTCCAACACAAGAGAGGAGTTGCTTACAAACTCATCTACACGCCCAAATGATTTCAAGATAAATCCTATAATAGACGAATAACTACTCATTTTGATAAGATAAACTGTTTCCTAGTCCCCATTGTTGTAATAATTACCGGCCGGCAGCGGCACGCAAACAATGCCACCGATTATTATCGCGATACTCGTGAAAATCTCATTATCTTCAGATCTGACGTTATTCTTCGTACGCCCTTTGGCCGTATGGGCTGCAACATAGAGTACGGAACGCCACGCTGGGAGCGATTAATACACGGCAACATAATTACTGGTAATGTAATGGTTTGTTCATCATTAGATCACGGATTAAGATTAAACTTGGCACACAGGTATTACTGAGAGAGAGACGAGACGAGACCGGTCAATGTGGCGATGCTTGGGGGAGACTTTTGTCCAGCAGTGGACGTATTTCGGCTGATATGATGATGATGACAGGTATAACTTGACCAGGTCAAAATAATAATAATAAGAGTTTCCTTGGTCATCTGGATGAAGGATCCAGTAGGACAATTTTTGACTTTCTAGCTAGCGAAGCCACTGGCAGAAGCAGACTAATAACTAACACTACTACAACTATTAACAAAATTAACATCCGAAAGACTCAAGAGATGCGTACAGGTGTGAAGAATTCGACACCGATGTTAATCGGCACAGAGGTTGTGGAACGCGTCCACAAATTCACGTACCTCGGGAGCGTCAAAAGATATTTATTTCAACTGGGCCAATATATTTATTTCAAGCGGCACTTTTGAATGTCACAATTTAAATTTAAATGGAATACAAGTTGATTCTACCGTGCATTCGGAAAGTAGCTAGTTATGGAGAAGAATGCACAAGAAACTCCATCGTGTCTGAGTCCATCGTCCCATCCCTCCATCGTCTCCGTCGTGTCAGAGACTGGAGGAACTGAAGAGGATATCGCTTCTCGAATTGCCAAAGCGCGAGCTACCTTCGCATAGCTGAGACCTGTGTGGCAATCGCGGAATCTGATCCGAAGGGTTAAACTCAAAATCTTCGGGTCCAATGTCAAATCCGTGCTGCTCTACGGGTGCGAGACGTAGAAGGTAACAAAGGACATCTCGCGGCAAATCCAGGTCTTCGTCAACCGATGTCTTCGTCGCATCCTCGGAATTTACTGGCCCGCGATCATCTCTGATGTAGAGCTGTTGGAGAGATGCCACGAGACCCCGATCGACTGACAGATCAAGCGGCGTAAATGGAGTTGGATTGGTCACACGCTCCGGAGGATTCCGATCACATTCCTAAACAGGCCTTAGATTGGAATCCTCAAGGAAAAAGGAAGCGATGCCGTCTCCGTCAATCCTGGCGACGTACCGTATTAGCTGAAGCGACAAGCATTGGAATGGCTTGGAGTGAGGTGAAGCGCGAAGCTCAAGACCAGTCTCGATGGAGGACTACTGTGGAAGCCCCAGCTAGGGGTCTTAGATTTAAAGTCAAGACTATAACTATTGGTGGTCGCGCAATTGCCTAAATACCATACCGCCTGAATACCATAGCCATGGTATTCAGGCGTCTAAATTGAGTACTTGTAGAGGACTTGCCAAATCCTAATATAATGCCAAACTTTGGTAGGTTTTCAAGGTAAAGTAGAGTTAGTCACGTATATTCAACATTAAAACCTTAGTTCCAAAATCGGTGGATATTCAGAATGTGAGTCTGAGTGACTGTCACGAGCCGTCAACATCTATGACTAAACGGTGACGCACTGACACGCTACGATTGGGCGGAAAGTTTTGACAACAACCTCTCTAACAGTGGCGCCTCGAGGGTCTATGGGCCGCAATCACGTTTGCATCACAAACAAACCCGGATAAATGGTAGGTGATGCGGTTTTATTACTGTTTGTGACCGATTGGGGTATCGTTCAGATTCGTCAGCGAATCGTATACACAGATGCGTGATACGCAGCTATTCTTTTTCCTTGTTGGGGCAATCGAAGGATATCAAAGCTTTGTTTAAGAGGTTCTAGGAAGTCGTTACGCGTTATTTAACCTGTCTGGCGAGAACTTGAAGCAACTAATGAGGAGGAAATCATTATGATTGTGCATAAAATCGATACCTTAGCCTTATTTATAGATGAAGTAAAGCAAGATTCGAAACACCAGTACAAGATTACATAAGCTTACCACGAATTCTTTAATGTAATTTACATGAGCTCAATATGGATTTGAAGAAGACAAAACCGCGATATAAAACTAGTTTCAAAAACAAGATAAATCTGTAAATCGGCTTTCAATAAATAGAAATGGGTAATACCACTTTTTATTTAAGAAAATCTCATTAAATACAAAACAAGCAATAAGGATACCAAGAATTCCATTATTGGTATCTGAGAATCAAACATTATCTAATATTAAAAGACTCGTAAAATTATATTTGGGGCTTCTTATGTATTAGGTTGGACTTCGCCGGTTATTTATATTCCAATAGTAATTTCCCGTGAAACAAAGCAGGTACTACGTCCCCTCAGAGATGGCAATTTGAATTCCTAATGGATCAAAAACTATTTTAGATGTCTTTGTCCTCCAGAGCAAGTCTCAAAGGAATTTGCTGTATCTGCCTTCATTTCCCGATACTGAAAATGAGGAGAATTTCTAAGGAATTTTCAATTGAAATTGACAATTTAGATAAATGCCTTGCCTTGCTTGGTTGCGATTAAAACGGGGCGTTTGGGAACTGAAATTAATGGAAGCAAGGTGTCTAGGTTTACTGCAAAATTTTAAGAGAAGGACGCACTGCAGGTGTGTAATAAATTCACATCAAACGAAAGCCGAATCCAATACCGGTCGTAAACAAAATTCAACATGGAACTCATTTGTGTTATGAGCAATATTTCACTCACTGAAATTCATAACAAGCTGCTACTCGTACCGAGCGAAAGAAAGACGAATAAAAACGTACATTTCATTACAATTTGCCACCAGACAGTTCAAAGCCTTTATTCGCGTTTCCGATCTCTACCCAACACTAGCCTAGAGCAGTTATCGCATAAAACTCCACCTACCCCCTGACTCACTGATGCAAAAACGCTTTCAAATTGGAAACTTAGATATGACGAGAGCAATTTCCCTAGTGACATAAAACACAGAATAGCTAGATAGACGTAATCCACCACGGCCCAGTGCGGGTTGGTAGTTGTCACATAACGTTTGTGTCTTCATAATCACGTTTTTCATTCATTGGAAACAGGTTTTTGTTGCCTCTTTTTTGGCAACAGTCTACTGACGGCTTGGTAAAAAGTATTAAAAATATTTGGTGTACTAAGAGAGGGAGAATTATGTCACATACCAAAGTAATATCATTAACTGATTGCATTTTACCCAAAACTTATTACTATAAAAAGTTAACCGAACAGCTAAACCGAGGTTTAACGAGCGTAAAACTGAATCAAATGCGAAGTTATAATAATGTAGTTTAGATCGAGTTAGTTCAAAAGTTCGTATATGAGCGGTGCCGTGTTTAAGCCGAATTGATGTCATTAAGTGGATGTAGGTAATCCAACTATAGCAATAGCATAAATTCCTAATTGGGCAACGTAATATTGCGGTACAGGGAAACTAATGATAAATTGCTTTTCCTATAGGACTACCAAAATCAAGGCAATCATAATTTAAATAGAAATAAATGTAATTATCGTATAAACTACGAAATATTTAAACTAGACAAAAATCAATTTTAATCTGGAACCTAAAGTTACTAATTTGTTTCCAAATTAATGCAAATTCAGTCCCTTAAGACTAATGCTAAAAAATAAAAACAATGGGCAAAAGAACTCTTTATCCGAGGAATTACTAACACTTTTCTCATATAAATGCATCCTTTAATTTCAGCCGAAAGACGTCCACTGCTAAACATAGAAAGACCTCCCCTAAGTGCCGCCATATTGACCTCTCTCTACTATAAATTGCATCAATTTAATTTAGCATCGCGTCAAAAACCACCATGAAGCGATTGCTACTGATATGTCGCAATCGTACCCGATCATACGGATTTTTGTCGACTTCGTATTTTCATCCGAATAATTTGTATTCTGATACTGTTCCGGTGGCTAATTGGATTGTTAGTCAAATTGACGTACAAACACCGACATCGGTGTCAGCGGTGGCAAGATTTTGCTTCGTATACGTTTCGATAGCATATTTATTTAATACACTCATCAGCACAATTAACCGTCAACCACTAATAGGGATGTTTCCTGGGCAGAAAAATGATAATTCTAATTAGTCCGTCAGTGAGATTATCAAATAATATTGGACACGTATTACTAAGATAAAGCGCATCAAAGTTTAGGAGTGGGGGCTCATGAGACGTCACAATACCAGTATAAAGTGTACTAACGGGATGACGTCACACGATATATCAACGCATTATATTGTCGTCATTTTATGTTCACGTGTCAAAAGAAAACATTCATGTCCAATATTTTTAATAATTTTATGCCTAAAACTTCAAACAAGTCCATTTTTTCGCAGACTTTTTTTGTAACAACAACCATAATATTACTGTTATTTAAAGAAATAAACGCAATAAATTGATAAAAATTTATAAAAAAATCGACAAAATGCGAAATTGTTCTTAATGACTGAAAACTACCTTTACGGGCTTTTTGGTTAATAAAGCATTAAACAATTCATATTAATAATAGGTGTTGCTTCTACTTGCTCATAGGATCTGCGATAAATGATTTGGTTATCCCACCCATTACGTCTTGGATCAACAGCAGTGGTATGTATTGCCACTTTTCAATAATACCTTCTTTCAGGACTTGAACGGTATTTGGTGCTGGAACTCTACTCCAAACACGTGTTTTTGAATTATCCCAGACATCTTCTATCAGATTCATGTTGACACTTTGAGTTGGCTATGGACATCTTCGTTAAACGGGACAAACAGGCAACTTAGTAAGCCCGGTCAATTGTGCCGATGAGAAAAGAAAATGTAAAATCTCACAAAAATATCTTAAATTATGTTGCTCAAAGTTAGACACAATAATGGACATTGTAGGGACTCTTTATTAGATTTGTGGTGCAAATATAAGTTTCAAGAACATATAAAATTTACAAAACATATATGCATTATTATTAAGCAGGTGAGTTGCAGTTTTTAATATAAACAAAATATGATTTTATTTGTATGGTTTTGTGCAAAGAAATTTTGACACGACTTCTTCCCGTGTGTGACATCGGTAACTTGCAATATAATATGGACAACTCGGTAGAATCCCTTTGTGCGATTAATATCATAAAATATGATGATAAAATTAATCCAGTTTCAGTTTTAAGATAGTCCCTTACCTTCTTTTTGTTGCAGCGGTTTTTGTGAAAGCCGATTATGTTATTAAAGTCAACTAAATCTCTGGTAATCTTTATTGCCTGAATGAAAAATTAAAGCCGTATTTTCTACGGTCCGTCTCTCAAGCTTATTCAATTAAATGTATGGTAAACTTATGTATGGAAGTGAAAGTTGGGTATGGCAAAAAAGACATGAAAATAGGATTAATAGAGTAGAAATGCGCTCCTTGCGGAGTATGTGTGGACTAACTTTAAATGATAGATTGAGGAATGAGGTAATAAGACAACGTTGTGGTTTAAAACAAGATGTAGTGACTAAAATTGAAAAGAGTATGTTAAGATGGTTTGGTCATGTTAAGAGGGTGAATGAAAGGCGACTAACGTAAGGTGTTTACAAGGCAGACGTGATTTGAAACGCCGGGATGGGATGCCCTAAACAGACATACATAGACCTTATAGGTGATGTTTTTCAGAAAGGCCAAGTGTGCAGTACCCATAACCAGCGTGTGTGAATGACTAGATGTATGAATGTGTGTGAAGCAAAAGAAGTATGTAAGGATCGTAGCAGGTGGCGTTCTGTAGTTTCTGCCTACCCCCATGGGAAAAAGGCGTGACTTTATATATTATGTATCCTGACATTTCAAGTGTAAGTAGAATTTCAAATCTACCCTCGATAGAGTATCTCTACATATTCTCATAGCACAGAATGCTCTTAAAGGTGAGAATGAGTGTCTCTCAATGTGTTTTTATCCACCCACTCATGGTCTGACCGCGGTTAAACCTTTACCACAAGCTATATAACCACGAGTATCTCTATTCCATCTCGAAAACTTTAACAAATACTGTTATATAAAACAAATATAAGGCGACATTAAATTCAAGGGAACTCGATTTATTTTGATTACTAACGCAGCGTAATATTTGCGTTTCAAATGTATGTACCTAAGCTTGACTCAGACTTGTTTGTAAACGTATTTTATCAGTCCCTTTCTTTGGAAACTAAGGAGGCCTAACTTTGTAGAACATCCTCTTTTGTTGTAACAACTTTCTTGAGATGATAAGCAGAAATTGGTACAAGTATGACGATACAACAAGAAACAAAGGTGAATTAAACAAGAATTTGTGATATTTCATAATACTTAATGTGGAGTAATATATGTAAAGATCTAGGTGTAAAGGGCATCATCAAAATCAAAATACCAAACAAAATTATTATCTTAATCTTAAGAACAGGTTTATTTACTAATATTGTTATTTTTTTTAAATGTTTATAGTATATATAACACTACAAACTTTTAAAAAAAATTGACAATCTCAGTAAAGAAACCTGTTCTTCAAAATAAAGAAATTTTATCTACACTCACAACGTTCCAAATATGAATTAAACAAATATTACAAAACCATGTAATTTATTAAAATTTAAAAAAATCCGTGACCGTGCAACATTAGCATTCAATTTTTAAACAACCGCATCAAAAAGTATATTTTTTATTTTCTTAGCACACTTTAACTTTTTAATTTATTAACGCGTATGGGCTCATTGAGTTAATGTAGAAAAAAGTGTCATTGTCTATGGATGCGCGCGCTGTGCAATGAGGATCTAAATGTCCCGGTATACCATAAATTTTTTTCCGTTTCCACTTTTATTTTATTTTAGCTGTATGAGTGAAGATAAAATAGTATATGCAACGGGTGTAATGAGGTATTGAAACACTAATGTGAAACTATTATCCCACGACTCCACCCACACTCGGTTTCGCGCCTATGACCGTTGTATAAACTGCTATTTTAAACCGTTGCAAAAATTGCATATAGTGGCATCTTAATCATTTTACTCGTATTAAAACAACACTGTTGTTAGTAAGGCAAAAATTTTGGTAAACACATGATAACTTATTTTTTTTCATTTAGCTTATGCTGTCCCACTGCTGGACAAAAATCTCGCCAACATTTTTTCAGCCAACTTTACCTCCTGCCTTCTCCAGTCAATCTGGCAGGAATGAAGTCGAATTACTTACTTACACAAATCTTAATAAAATAATGCTATAAAAAGCTCCAATAAAGAAACTTTCTCACAAATTGGCACTGTGGCAAAATAAAATTCAACCAGGAAGACGGTGGCACTAAACGTTTGAAAGTTTTTCTGTTGCCAACATCGGCGCGGTGGCTCAGCAACAAAGGCGGATAAATCGGCCTAGAATACCATGCATTGTATTCGTATTAAGTGAGAATAGACGACGCTGTCCCTCGGCGCGACAAAAACATCCTACTGTTCAGACATTGATGTAGGAAGCATAGATAGTGCAGACAATGAGACGATAGACGCCACTGTGAATATTTTTTCGAGTCTTTATCAGCTGAAAGGAAAATATAAAATGTATCAAGTTCTTATCAACGTGTGGGAGTCGTAAAAGTGACAAAAAAAAGGGTTACAGTTTTCTAGAGCGTTTTATTTAACTAGTAGCGCAACAATGCATTTTTTCTTTAGTGAGGCTGGCAATCTAACGTCTGTTTACAGTTATCACTTGAATTCTTATTTAGTTTTTTCCTCAACTGGTCAGTTGCTTACAGACGTAATAATAACACATGTTTTTCTCGTTTTCTTTATTAAGTCTTTAGCAATTTTAAGGGCATGATTTCATCATCAACTTTATTTTATCCGAAATACGTCCACAGTTGGGTGTAATTAAGCCTTCCCAAGCGTCGCCAGAATCTATATTTTATACAACTGTAATGGCATCAACACCGTTTTATATTGCTTGTTTGTTGCGGGATAAAATTATATTCTACCGTACTAGTAAATCCCTAACGTGCGTTTTAATATGTTAGCAAAAGCTGTCTGTTTATTACCGTAAGGAAGTTAAAAAATCCATTAATCTCATCAGCGCAATTACATAATGAAGAGCTTGTCTTGCTCTACTTCCTTGTATCATTTTAATTCCCTAAAAGCTTAGCAGTTTTCAATAATCTCTCTTTATTGCCCGACGTGATTAATCCGGGATTATCCAAGGGCCGCGTTCCATCCCGATCTAATATACTTTGCAAAACTTCCGATATCGCATTTGTAATATAAAAATACCAAGAATTAACTATTGCAGGGCGATGGCCTCTTTTTATATAGACAAGTAATAAGCCACTACGACTGCTCATAGCTCGTTGGCAATAAATAACAGTAGTCTGAATTTTGGAGACAGTAGCGGGCAAAACTGTCAGCAAATTTTTTTTTTTTGCAGATAAATGTACAAGAAACGAGAGCTCGCGACTGGTCGCCCATGCGATGGACCGACATGCATGAGTGCACACGAGTAACAGCCGAAAGAAAGGGATGGCGTCGCATCGTTAGTCGAATCATATTACCCCGAAGATTCACTGCAACAACATGACCACGTACGCTCTGCCAAGAGTGTACCGACGAAGAAGAAGGTAAATGCTTAAAGTTCATCATCATCATCATCATTTCAGCCGAAAGACGTCTACTGCTGGACAAAGGCCTCCCCCAGGCGTCGCCACATTGACCGATCCCGTGCGTCTCGCATCCAGCGCCTTCACGCAACCTTAACCAGGTCATCGGTCCACCTAGTGGGAGGCCTTCCAACGTATCGTCTTCCAGTTCGCGGACACCATTCCAGAACTTTTCGGCCCCATCAGCCATCCGTTCTGCGAGCAATGTGCCCTGCCCACTGCCACTTAAGTTTGGCAATTCTTCGGGCTATGTCGGTAGCTTTGGTTCTTCTTCGGATATCATCATTTTTGACGTGATCACGCAAGGAAATTCCGAGCATAGCCCTCTCCATTGCCCTTTGGGTGACTTTAAGCTTTCTGATAAGGCCCATTGTGAGCGACCACGTCTCGATCCCATAGGTGATCACTGGCAACACACACTGGTCACAGACTTTTGTCTTGAGACACTGCGGTAAATTGGACGAGAAGATACCACGCATATTCCCGAACGCCGCCCAGCCGAGTCGGATTCGACGTTTGACCTCTTTCTCGAAGTTGGACCTACCCAACTGGACCGTTTGCCCCAAGTTAACATAATCGTCTACAACTTCGAGTTTAGAGTCTCCGATCCTGATAGGAGTGGGTGTTACATGGGCAATCACCATGACCTTGGATTTGTCCGTGTTTATTTTAAGACCCACTCTTTCGGAAGCTCTACTGAGGTCATCGAGCATTTTACTGAGGCTCTGGTCTCAGCCATGACCACAATGTCGTCGGCAAACAGAAGGTGAGTGATGTACTCGCTATTAACGTTGATGCCAAGCCCCTTCCAGTCCAGAACCTTGAAGACGTCCTCCAGCTCAGAGGTGAACAGCGCAGAGTTTCGGCGAAATGACGTCTCCCTGTCTTACGCCGCGCTGGAGAAGGATTGGTTTCGAGGTCTGATCCTGAAGACGAACTGACATGGTGGCGTTTTTGTACAGACACTTCAACACCACAATGTACCGGTAGTCGATCTGGCACCGTTGGAGAGACTGCAGTACAGCCCAAGTCTCGATCGAATCGAAGGCTTTCTCGTAGTCCACAAACGCTAAACAGAGAGGCAGGTCATATTCTTCGGTCTTCTGTAAAACCTGCCGCAGCGTATGTATGTGGTCTACGGTGCTAAAGCCTTTTCGGAATCCGGCTTGTTCGGGAGGCTAGAAATCGTCAAACCTGCGCGCGAGACGATTCGTGATGACTCTTGAAAACAACTTGTAAACATGGCTAAGAAGCGAGATGGGCCTATAGTTCTTCAGCCGGGCATTGTCGCCCTTCTTGAAGAAGAGTACCACCACACCCCTGTACCATGCCTGTGGCATTTTGCCTGCGAGTATGACGGAATCAAAAAGCTTCTGTAGGGCCTTTAGGACCAGTTTTCCACCCGCCTTCAGGAGTTCAGCCATGATTCCGACATCACCTGGCGCCTTGTTGTTTTTAAGCTGTTTCAGAGCCATCCTAATCTCGGACAGGCTGACGTCCGGGATATCTTCGGTAAAGTGTCGGGTCAATCTTGCTCTTGGGTTGTTTGCTAGACTCGCAACGGGTTTGCTGATTGATGTGTACAACTGTCCATAGAATGTCTCAATCTCCCTCAGAAGCTCCGGTTTGGCGGATACGATCCTGCCATTGTCGGTCTTCAGTTTCGTGAGCTGGCTCTGCCCAATAGCCAGATCCCTTGAAAAAACCTTGGAGCCTTTATTTCGCTCAATCGCTGCTTAAAGTTAATTTTGCAAAACTCACATTGGCTCTAGTTATCGAACCCTTACCAGTAGGTACAACCTAACAATAGCAAGCTTCAGCTCGTCAAGCTAATAATTATTATAGCCAATCAGAGCGAAGTGGTTTTCCGATAGCTCATAGACTTAATCAACGCGTGTGTTACTCTTGTAGGCACTTATTTCAAGGACAGGGCCGAGTCACAATACCGTTAGATAGAACATTACCGTGTCTAAACACAGCGAAATTCAAACAGTGATATCAAATTTCGTACTTAAAATGTAAGGGATTGACTACGTGTAATTTTAGTAGCTTATAAATCCCATACAGTTTGGCTGGCAGATTGGCAATTTCATGGCTTATAGTAACAAAATCGTCAATTAGTATAAAAAACAACGGTAAATAAAAAATATGATTATTTTTTCATAAAGAGTTATCCATCTTTTCTTTTTCCATGTACTCACAATGTGAGACAAACGCTGAGACTCTGGAGGATTTGGAGGTTATGCAGCCGATACTGGGCAGTGGGATAGATCTAACAGGATAAAATCACCCGTTCTCAGGGCAAGTGAGGATCTCAGTAAATCTCCAGGAGAGTGCTGGAATGGTTTGACGGATTTACAGACTATCGTAGTGTAACATAAGTTAAGCCGATTAATTGGTCCCTGTTATTTGTTTTACATTAAATCCGTTTTGAAAAAAATTGTTTTGTTTGATTTCCTTATATGACTGTTAAAGAAGGTTATTTATTGTTTATAAGTAGGTAATTTGTTCCAAAATGTGTACATATTTGATGATGTTTCGACCCATTCACCCTTATTCGACTCTGAACACCAATTAAATCACATTCTACATTAAACATGTATATAGAGAATTTGAATACAGAATATTCTAAGCAGTTGCATCTCAGAGATTTTTATAAATAAGGTCCATTATCTCTAGAGTTTTAATTAGACCTATCACTATGTTAATCGCATTGATAGATTTCCTTTATTGCTTAAGGGCCATTTTATTACTTAAACACGATACGACATCGCGGCGTCGCAACGTTCTACAACACGGCATTTTATCATTATTTGTTATAATTTATTTAATTCTCATTCGACGTCGTATCGTGTTTATGTGTAAGAGCCCTTAGTACTAATGATTCACTGAATTTCATTCACATATGGATGCTGTTCGCGACGATACGTCACCTTTAGATAGGTTGTCATATGTAAAATATAAATAGTATTGACAGACACACGTCTGCTCACCCCAGAGCGCCATCGCATACTAAGCGATGTCGGTAGGTGAAAAAACCTTTTATAGTAAAGCTCGTAACTAATTTTTGCTCATGTTTTTGAGACACTAAAATTATATTTTATGTGTCTATCAGTAGGTAATAGAATTATATAGTCTAATAACAATAAATTAGAAGCTTTAATATGCATACTGATTGTGTTATTACGGAAAGAAACAAGTATTTAACTCCGTAAAAAACAACCGTCCTCAACGAGCGTTTAGTTCACAATGACCTGTAAGAGGGCGGCACCTTATATTTATACTAAAACCAGTTTTTGTAGAATTTTGATAACTTTAAACTCATGTTTTGGGGGCTTTTACATAGTTTATAGTGTGAATATAGCGCTTATGTGTTAGAATTATACATAAGGTACCTTAGTTATATGATAAATGTATAGGTTTAAGGAAATAAAAATATTTTGTTTACTTATTTTAGACCCCCCGTTTTGAGCAGGGTATCAGGTGGTGCTATAGGTATTCTATTCACCAACCAATCAGATTGCTTCCTTACATATAATTGTTTTGTTAGGAAACACCATCTAGGTGTTCTAGATAGGAAGGCTGGATGCCATGACTGAGAAATTATACATAATAGCAGTACATGGCCAGTCTTAATGCATTTTTACTCTAAAAAGGGAAATGCACATACATTTTACTCAAGTAAGTGTTTGGAAAATTCGTTACAAGCCGTTTTAGCGCTTCTAGGTGACCTAGGATTTTGTCTAGGCCCTATAAATAGACAGCACCTATGTAATTCTAGTACATGGGCGTCACTTACTTGAGAGGATGTGTCTGTGTGTGCCGGCATGGACGTTTCTATGCGGCTGCCGATGTGTCACTGCGTCCAGGGACATTTGGTGCCTGGTCAGCTATAGATATGCTGTCTGAAGCATTACCTTCGTGGACCCTCAGGCAGGCGCCTACACTCAGTCATGACACGGAGCTAGTATATAGGGGTATGTAACGCACACAGACACATTAGAGATGTGAGACGACGTAAAATTTAGTATTCGGCCGCTTCCCGGCACCTTAAGCTGCGGAAAGGCTGGTGGTACACCCATCAGGGTACCGCCGTCAGACAGCCTAGTTTTCCAGCTACCCAACCACACTTCCGGAAGGAGCTTAGCTCGGGTGGTTGAGGAGTTAAGCGACCTGATATGGTGCGAGGTTACATGGATTTGCTATGTAAACAAACTTGTAACAAACGATAACTCATCGGGGGTTGGACATGTAGCTACCGGACTTCTACCTTGGGATAGCCCATCACGAGGGCTACCCGGGTGTGAATGTAACTTAAAAATCCACCCAGCGGTCTGAGTAGGAATCGAGTTTATGTGCCAAGATCAGGGGCATAAGCTAACTTCTCGCACCATTTCGCGGCTGTACGCCTGAATGTTTTGAATATAACTGTAACACTTATGTGTGTCAACGGCCCAGTAGGAGGGCTCCAAGTCCCTCGCTGGTACCCTAGAGCTAACATGTCTAGTTTTAGGAGAAACTCGATTGTAAAGCTTCAAACTGGCGGGAATTCCCTTTCTTCGACGTTCTCCTTACGAGAACTCCCTGATGGTAGGGGCTAGGGACCTGGATCAAAGACCGGAGGGAAGGTCTCCTCGAGACCTATCCAAAAGTACAAGTTTCACCAGAATCGGTCCAGTGGAAGGGTAGTTCCTGTCAGTTTCAAGCTACGAGTCTTAGCGTATATTATTTTGAAAATAAAAGTTTTTGCGGTCGGAATGTTGTGGTCCTCGTCGCAGTCGAGTTCGCTTCTTTAATAGTGCGCAGGCGCGTGAACATTTCGTAGCCATTATTTCACTTAAAGTATTTCCACGCATCATTGCGCATCGAGGACCATGAAGGAACATCGCTTCTGGCCATGAACAAATAGTTTTATTTAACCTGGACATCACGTTTTTCACCTCAACCTACTTGGCAGCCTTCAAGTGTCTCCAAGGTCCATAGTTACCAGATGACAACTGAACAATAGGTGCAAGGGGCGTCAACGCGTTCAAGCAGGAGCCTTACAACCTCCTGATTGCCTGTCGGTCTTGGACGATCACGTCCGTCCCGTACAGATGCATTCATCGTCTTTCCTATTCGAGTGACTAGTATTTTGTCTGCACAATGCTTGTGTATCGCTCCAGTGAGCGTTGTCCCTTTGAGCGAACTGGCACAGACTCACTTTGCATCTCTCGGGTGGTTACTGGTCAAACACGGATTGAATGTTTGTTTATTAATTTGAAATAGATGGGATAAAATAATCCCGTGTTAATTTTCGAAAATGGTAACTAGATTATAAATATAATTTACAGATAGCAGTCTTGTATCTTACAATTAGGTTTATAAAATTTCATATCGTCGTTTTTACAGAGCACTTGACTTGGAAAGTTTGTTTTGTTTTTCTTTAGTTTTTCTAAACTTTGCCCGACACTACAGGAATTTCTCCTGTATCATGGGTGCATATCCAAACATATAAACTAACATACACAAAAAACCAGACTGGAATAACTATACAGATGGTTGTTCCGTGCAGGCACCGATCCCGCGACACGCAGCGCAGCAGCCCATCGCTCAACCAATGCTTTAACCGTGTCGTTAAAGTAAGTCAAATAAGTCATATAATTCGTTATCTTATTTTATAGTTATTCGTTTGGTTTAAGAATACCACCTGAAAGTATCCAGTGATTGATAATCGAAATGTCTAAAGATTTAAAATCACCAACAGCGAAGCTAATCTACAATTAATAAAATACTGACAAGAAAGCACAACAGGAGTGATTCATAATAGACTAAAAGAGAGAGAGATATCTAGAGCATAAGGCACAACCCAGCAACAAGCCACATAACTTCATCAAACTTTATAATACCGCCACAGTTGCAATAAACAAAACAAATTCCGAAAACGATTAATAATAGCTAGCATGGCACCAACTTGCAAATCGGTCGTTGCGAATTACTTTAGGTACACTTTAGGCATAGAATCCTTCTATGTTAATTTGGATAAGTGTGAAACTTACTTTAAGTACCTACATACTCGTACATTTTCTTTTACGAAAACAAAAGTTTTAAAAGCAGCTTTGTCTCTGTAAGCTAGAATTATGAGATGTAGAAGACATTAGAAATTTTAGTGGGCTCTCAATTCTTTTCAGCATAAAACTGCTTAAATGATTTGCATAATCTGTTTTTCTGTAATTTATTTGCTGTTTTAGAGACCACCAAGTTCGATGCCTCTCTAAGTAGCTATGGGACATAACAGCGTAGCTGTAGGTAGTTAAGAACAGAAAAACAAGCATGAGCGATCAGTGATAAACTGAAACCGAGATAGTTAGAGAAGGAAACAGAATATAAGCTGCACCGCAACAAGCCACATAACTTCATCAAACTGTAATAATACCGCCACAGTGGCAATAAACAAAACAATAATTCCGAAAGCGATTAACAATAGCTAGCATGGCACCAACTTGCAAAACGGTCGATCCGAACCACTTTAGGTCCGAAGTCTCGCTCTAGTTTGTCGTCTTAAAGCCGTAAGACAACTTAAGACATTTTGAGCATACTCCTATGGAGAGCTGAAACTTAAGGACCAGGAGGCGGTCAGAAATTTGTATTTTGATTTACGTTTCAATGCGCGCTCACTTCCTGTACCGAGGTTAAACGAAAATGGATCACCAGGCTTACTTACTGCATCGGCGGTGGCGACCTTCGCGTCCGACCCTCGTTCAAGGCATGGTACGGAGCGAGAGGGTATGACAAGCTGAATCTTTCTTCTGCGAAGCAGTAATGTTCTCGAAGGAGCAGGTGGAACGCGTGAAGGAGACCCAACGAAGAAACCCTCACGCCCCTGCCCACCGCAGGAGATGCCCTGGGCGTCGGGACGCACAAGCCGATTCCCGGCCACCGTAGGCACAGGCTTGTGGACGGTGAGTAATGGGTAGCTCGCCGTCCAATAAGGACCAAGTCCGAGTCGACGGCGCGTAGTGTTCCACGCGCACCTCAAAGATATATCTGCAAAACTGACGGGATCCGCGAGGGCCGATGCCTGTCTGGGTCGCGGATACATTTGATAAAGAGTTACCTCGGCCCTGGTTCAAGCAACTGAAGGAACACGAGTGGTTTTTAGTCAGTAAAAGTCTGACCCGCCCTCCTTCCTCACCCAGAGAGATTGAGAAGTCATAGGATGATTGCCCACCCCAAAAAAAAATGCTAACTTTCTGCGTGTTTCTACACATGACATGTAAGTTTGATATAGAGTAATGTACTTAAGTAAGGTGTACATGTCGGGGTGGTTTTAGTGAGGTAAAGAGCCCACACTCCCTGGTCTTTTCCCAAAATTTCAGGCGCCTTTTGAAGGTTTCCCCCCGTAAACAAAAAAAAAGGTATAGGTACCAAATAATTTAAAGCAAAACGTAACTAATATGAATCCAAAATATGAAAACCTATGTAATAAATTCTATGTAAATAAAAAAACAAAATATGCTAAAGTTTTAATAGAAAAAGTTTATTATTTTACTGAGAGAATTTCAAAAAAAAAAAATCGAAACTTTTTGCTCCAAAGATCCTACGCAGCAACAAAAACATTGAAGTTTCGCAATACCGAACTCGATTACCGAAGCAATAACACTTTATACGACTTTCAGTTTGTAGGTGTGTTTTGGTGAAATTAACTTTAAAAGAAACTTGTCAGGGCTCGGTGTAGTTGTGTTGAATTACCAAGTAAGCGGATTGAGAAGGTCAGAAAGGCAGTTGCTCCATGTAAAATACACCTTAAGCTACAGTCTCAAGAGGACTGGAAGCTGACCTCAAAATAATTAGTACAAATATTTTCTTAATGTCTCTCGGCAAACTTCATGTTTCGTTAGTCGTCGGCTTTCTATAAGTTCAGTCGTCCTTTGCACTTGGTGCAGACCGAAAGCTCTCAATCAACTTGGAAGTATATAGAGTTGTTAAATCTCCTTTACCATAATGTAATTTATTTAAAAAATAGGAGGAAAGCTACTATAGCTTCTATTTTTACAGCTCTATATATTTCAAACGGAAATCAAATCAAAACATCAATAAAGTACTTAGTTCTGAATTCATATTATTATAGGTACACGATAAATCTAATAGTTGATGGACATGGCAATAAGCATTCATTTGTTTTCGGAAATACGATGATTGCCGAGAGACATTAAGAAAATAGTTGAACTGTTTAGTTAAGAAAAGACTATTTGAACTCAGAATTTGAAATATTTATCAAATTTTAGAACAACAAAATCTATTTCATGCACGAAAAGTTCAAATTCCGTGAATACCAGTCACTTAAAAAACATAATACTAAAGTCAATGCAGATGCATGATGTTGTAGATCCCGTATAATCCTTTTTAATGTTCAAAACTAAAGTAATAAATCAAACCGCTGTTCTTATTAAGGAAAAAATATTCTTAAACGTCGAGACATTTGTCAATTTAGATACACGTATAATTCAGAATAAACTTTCTATTTTCGTATGTATTTTTCATTCTTGAACTTTAAAGTCGAAAACCTGCAAATATAGGATAAAAATACTTATATCACACATATTACATCTGCGTCACTCTGGCAACTAAGTCTATTCTTATCCGCAGAAAGTAATGAGCAAAATTAAAATGGTATAAGTAGTAATCTGTCTGAAAGAAATATCTAACGAACTGACCTATAATTTTTCTGTTCTATTTTTATTTAATTTTGTATACTTCTGTTAATTAAATGCAATTACAAATTAATTTTCTCACTCAACAAATAAATAAATCCAAACGCATCTCATGGTCCACTTTATTTATTTTAAACCAAATGAGTTTCGCAAAATTATTTAAATCGGTGTTCATGAACATGTCAAAAACACGTATGTTTATTATAATTTGTTAATTACTTACTTAATTACTGACACGAGCAAACATTAGGTAAAACAATTAGTGCATACATTAAATTAAAAGCTGAATCCTATCACGGCTCAGTAAATTACATACTGAGCGAGCATTTGTTCTAAATTGGAATCCCATCAAGTGCTCAAATTCATGTTATTATGAAGTAATACAACATTTCAACGTTAATGGAATTGTGTAAAAGGCTGAGCAATATTCTAAACACTAAAACTGACATGTGTTAATATAGGTTTATAGATCGTTTGTCAATTTCAGTAAATTATAGAGCTGCATACATTTATAAACTCACGCTTGTTTGGAATGGTGGGAACTACGAAACTTATAAAACCTTATATTTCCTTTCCTTTTTTTAGTATGTAAGGATCGTAGCAGGCGGCGTTCTGTAGTGTCTGCCTACCTCCATGGGGAAAAGGCGTGAGTTTATGTAGTATGTATGTATGTATATTTCATTAACCTTCATACATCATGACATTCACTACGCTTCATATAATTACCCGTGGAGTATGACCTATCCTAGACTAATAGCCCTGGTACCGATCAGGTGGTAGTCATTGAACCAAATTACGGTTGCATGCCATGGTGTAGAAAACTAATATTACACAGAAAGCCTACGGGACAGTATGTATCACCAGAATATATCAATGCTGTTTTGCAGGCGAAAAATTTACCTAAGTATGGTGATAGTCTGTATGACGCCGAATGAGTTCCCTAAGAGCTATGGGTATATACTACTTTCTATTTATCACATAATAAGTGGCAGGCAGTCATGGGGACTGCCAACAGAAGTGAAAACTTGAAACTTTGAAATGGTTATTTCAATGGTTTAAATTTTCATTGGCGTGTATTACGTCGTATTACTGTTGTTGTAAGGTATCTAACATAATAATCAGTATTTATTGGTAGTCTTTGATAGTAATCCTGCATACGCCTAGCGCCATCTAGTTTATCTTATGAGTACTAATTTGTGTAAAGAGTACCTACATTGTTTTATTAAATCAGTCTGTGAAAAACTAGTGTACGTGTTTTTATAGGTTATGGGTTAGGTTAATAGGTTGTGGCCAGTCCCGTATCCCCCAATCGTTCCTATAGAAAGTTTTTTTTGGTGAATGACAATTAGTTATCTCGTGTGCGGTTAGAAGATATTCCAATATGGCTGGAAGTTATATTGTAAACGTGCCTAAATTAAAAGGTCGTAAAAATTACGACGAGTGGGCGTTTGCGGCTGAAAACTTTTTGATGTTGGATAGTATTGATATTCATAAGCTAGAATCATCAAGTGATGGAAGTGCAAGTTCCATGGATGAAAGAAAAGCTAAAGCTAAGCTTATAATGACGATCGACTCATCAATTTATGTTCACATTAAAAACGAGCAAACAGTACAAGGTTTGTGGAAGCGTTTGAAGACTCTGTATGAGGACTCTGGCTTCACGCGACGCATCAGTCTACTTCGTCAGCTAATATCTATTCGACTAGAAGACTTCGAAACAATGGGAATATATGTTACGCAAATGGTCGATACCGCACAAAAGATCACTGATGAGTGGATCGGCTCATTATTGTTGGCGGGGCTAACAGACAAATTCGCTCCTATGATAATGGCCATCGAACATTCTGGATTAGTTATCAGCACAGATGTCATCAAGTCGAAATTACTGGACATGAGTTCACAAGTTGGCAGCTTCGGAACAAATAATGCATTTTTGTCGAAAGGTTGGCAGCAGCGAAACCATAACAAATTATATGGCAACACCACAAACAAATTAAGAAATGGCAACACTGCACATATGTCAGAAATGTCATCGCCGCCGACTTCAAGTTCTGTCAATGTCAAAACAATCCGATTCCGATGCTATAAATGTAAACAACTCGGTAATTTTATGAATAAGTGCCCTAATAATACAAAGAATAAATGTGAAAGTAATGGATTTAGTGCAATATTTTTGGATGGGAATTTTCAAAAAACCAATTGGTACGTGGACTCAGGTGCAAGTTCGCATTTGATCACAGATAAGAGTTGCTTACAGATTGTGTCGTTTAACCACGAAGTAAAGGAAATAGTAGTTGCAAATCAAGAAAAGATACCTGTTGTGTGCTCAGGAAACACAATGATTACGACCATAGTTGATAATTTAGAGTATAACATTCCAGTTAATGATGTATTATGTGTACCTAACTTGTCAACCAATTTATTATCAGTAAGTCAAATAATTGGTAATGGAAACAAAGTGAACTTCGAAGAAGACATTTGCTACATACGCAATCGACAGAATGTGCTGGTAGGAAAAGCAAACCTAGTGAATGGAGTATATAGATTGGACATTATGTCAGATTGTTTGTTTGCATGCTCAGCATCAAATGTGACTATTGAGTTATGGCATCGAAGGTTAGGACACATTAACAACAGAAATCTGAATGCTATGAAAAATGGTGCTGTGGAAGGGATTTCATACTTGGATAAAGCTAAAATTGATATGTCTAAGTGCATCACTTGTTGTGAAGGTAAACAGTCGAGATTGCCATTTTCCCACAAAAGTACAAGGAGTAAAAATGTGCTGGAACTTGTCCATGCTGATGTTTGCGGACCCATGGAACAAATCTCTATTGGACTATCAAAGTATTTTCTGCTTTTCGTGGATGATTACAGAAGAATGGCGTTTGTCTATTTTCTTAAGGCCTAGAATCAAGTTTTGAAACATTTCAAAGAGTTTAAAACTTTAGTTGAAACGCAGTCGGGCAGAAAACTGAAGGTTTTGAGAACAGACAATGGTGGAGAGTTTTGTTCGTTAGTATTTGATGATTTTTTAAAGAAACATGGTATTGTGCATCAAACAACAAACCCCCACACTCCAGAACAGAACGACAGGCCGTTCTGTTCCGGAGTGTGGGGGTTTGTTTCGAGGTTTGGGTGAGAGATTAAACAGAACAGTGGTGGAGAGAGCTCGGTGTCTTCTGTTTGAAGCTGACCTGGATAAAAAGCTTTGGGCTGAAGGAGTCAATACTGCAGTTTACTTGCGAAACCGAACTTTGGCTTCAGGATTACATAAAACACCTTATGAGCTATGAAGTGGTAAAACGCCAGATCTCAGCCATGTTCGGATATTTGGCAGTCCTGCGATGGTCCATGTCCCCAAAGTAAAAAGGACTAAATGGAACAGGAAGGCTGAAGAACATATCCTGATTGGATATGCAGAGAATACCAAAGGTAACAGGCTATACAATTTGAAAACAAAAGGTATTACCACCAGCAGGGATGTTGTTGTCATGGAGAAAATCAAGGACTCATACATGATACAAGCAGTGGTGGAAGAAGAAAAAAAAAAAACTGTTCCAAGTTAAGAAGAATGTACTGTGACAAGTGAAGATTTCACTTGTGATTCAATAGGCAGCACGTCAGATGATGTTACATATGTACCAGATGATACCAGCTTAGATGAATTCAGTAACAGTAAATCAAATCTTGATATGTCTGAAAATCTGCAGTCGATGACTTCCAAGATGGAAAAATGGACTAGGAAGCCAGCAGAAAGGTATGGGCATAGTAACATATGTCAGAGCAATGAGGATATGGATAAAGCCAGTCTCCTTACATATGAGGATGTGATGACAGGACCAGAATGAGAAGAATGGTCCAAAGCTATGGAAGAAGAACTTCAATTGTTCCATCAAAACAAAGCTTGGGAGTTGGTAGACAGACCAAGTGAAGGTACAGTTGTGCAGTGCAAGTGGGTGTTTAATTAGAAACTAAACAGTGATGACACAGTTAGATATAGAGCCAGGCTAGTTGCAAAGGGTTTTACCCAAAGAGAAGGCATTGATTACAAAGAAACTTTCTCCCCAGTGCTAAAATATTCCACTCTAAAACTGTTATTTGCTATTAGTGTTAACTTGAACCTTAACATAACCCATTTAGATGTAACAACAGCTTTTTTGAATGGTCATCTAGATGAAACTGTTTTCATGCAATTACCTCAGAATTTTAAATGTAAATCTAAAGCCAATAAAGTCTTGAATCTAAAAAAGGCCATATATGGACTTAAACAGTCAGCGCGGGCCTGGTAAAAACGAGTTGATGATTGTTTACAGCAATTACGTTATATGAAGTCATTGTATGAGCATTGTTTTTTTATAAAATCAACAAAAAATTATAAAACATTAGTGGCTTCATTTGTGGATGATTTTTTAATTTTTTCGTATTGTGATAATGATGTAGATCATTTAAAAAATGAGCTAAGCATAAAATCTAAATTAAAAGACCTAGGTCAACTGAGACAGTTTCTAAGTATGGAAGTAAAGATCGAACAAAATAAAATTTGTGTTAGTCAGGAAAAATTTATAGATAAATTATTGTTTAGATTTGGCTTAGAAAATTGTAAAACTGTAGAGACCCCTATGGAGACTAATTTGAAACTTGAGAAAGAAGATAATGGACTTTCCAAATTTCCTTACCAACAGCTTATTGGCAGCTTCATTAAGTTATCTCTCTGTTCTGACCAGACCTGATATTTCATACTGTGTAAGTTATTTAAGTCAATTTAATAACTGTAATACCGAAACACATTGGAAACATGCAAAAAGAGTGTTGAGGTATTTGGGTTGTACTAAGTCTTATGGTTTAACGTATATTAAAAATAGTTTAGACATAGTTGGTTATGATGACGCTGATTGTGCATCAGACAATTTAGATCGTAAATCTTATACTGGTTATTGTTTTGTTTATTCAGGTTGTGTAGTATCTCACGAAAGTAGGAAGCAGCAAACCGTTGCCTTATCCAGTACGGAGGCCGAATACATGGCTATTTGTGAAGCCAGTAAGGAAGCTATTTTCTTAAAAAAACTTTTGTCTGAAATTGGACTGCGTTATGTAAGAACGAATTAAGCGACAAAATCGAAAAAAATAAGTTATGAATGCAGATCGTCTATAGGCATGATAACCTATGTATTCAGCAATTTTAGCGTTCCAAAATCACTCTTACGGGCTTAAAATAAAGGGTTGAATCAAGCGACATTTCGAAATTTGTTAGAATTTGTGCACACATTCGTTTTGTATTAAAGAATTATGCGTCAAAGTTACGGTTACAAACAGTTTTCAAATTGCATAAACGAATTAAACACGTACACTTTGAAGATAATTCAGTTTTGCGTTTTGATTCAAGTGTTTTTAAACCGCAGTATCGAATTATCCACCTAAAATGGTATTTAATTCGTTAATGCGTATCACCACAAGTGCGATCTTTCATTCGTTCGAGAATGAAGCACCAAGCTTCTGGCGTTTCATTCGTTACTGCATTCTTATTTTCGTGGGTTTTTGGGTACGGGACGACTATTCTTTAAAAAAAAACATAGTTGTTTGTGCCAAATTTTGCTAAGGTTGACAAATACCTACTTAAAAAAAAAATGTTCAAAAAAAAAAATCGACTCAAAACACTAAAAACTGCAAAAATAACTTTCGTTTTGGAAGTCGTTGTCTTTGCCAGTACCTCTTATTTTATTATCAATAGAAAGTCAGCAAAGTCTATAGTAAGGTTCTTAAAGGATTAACAAAAAACCCACAGTAACTTAATTTACACATTCGTGCTTTTCTGTCGCTAAGAAGTTCGATTGTATTTTCCATATCTTGAAAACTGGTATACTTTTTCATAAGTTGAGATATCTAATCCAATAAAAAAACAATGATCACGATGACGTCGAAGTTTCTAAAATGCTGGAGACAATAGTAAATAGAAAAAATATATAGAAGGAAATGCTATAAGCTGGTTGGAAACTACGGAAATAAAGATTTTCAAGAATAAACCTGGTCGGATATTTCTTTCAACCAGTCCTGGCGGTCAAACCCATGAAGTAAAAATACCAAAAATAGGGGCAATAAATAACCCATTGAATTTATTAAGGCATAATGAGCAACTTTGTCCACAAGGAAAATCTATTTCTCAACTAAAGCTGGATGATATAAAATCCCTCCTTCACCTCATATCATCTGATGCAAGAAAATATTATGAAAATTTAACTGGATCCCGTGATTTAGAAGATGACGTTGAAGGTTTTGATGGATCTATTGATTTTGAAGTAGAAAACGAAGAATAAAAAAATAGTAATGTACAGTTTGTGTGTAATGAATAAAAAAAAAGAGTATAAGCATATTAATAAATTACTAGTAAAAGTTTTAGTGCAACTACAAAAAATTATTAATTTAGATGTAGAAGTGTTACAACATTTATTTTAATTAAGTAGGTATATTTTATTAAAATGACTGGATTTAATCCTACGTTCCAATTTATTTCACCCAAACAAAATCGCAGTAAAGTATCAAACGACATTAATGTCGTATAGCACGTTATTGATAAATAAAATAGACTGAATATAGCTTAAACACATAAACAAATTAAGCGGAAAAATGGCTATAACTACAAAATTTTACTGTATAGCCTTATATTTTTTTAACTAATGTACATATTTTATATCTTCAGAATAAAAAATATACTATAAACATAATAAATGTATGCACAGCGACAATTTTAACTTTGAAATCTTTGAAGCTCATTTTCTCAGTTTTGGTTAAGTGGCGCTTAATCGGTTCTTACTTAACGCAGTCCAATTATAGATAGAGGATATTTTTTTTTTTTTTTTGTTTTGTTTTTTTTTAAATTGTTTAATGATAGTCAAAGTGCTAAAAAACTTTCTGAGAATAGTGTGTATCATAGACGTAGTAAATATATTGATGTTAAATATCATTTTTTAAGGGAAGCAATAACAAATAAATTAATTAAATTAAAATATTTAGAAACAACAGAAATGCCAGCTGATATTTTAACTAAAAGCTTGGGTAAAAGTAAACATTATTATTTTATTAAGAAGATGGGTGTAACAATGTAGCATACATAAGATGTTTGTCTATTTTTTTTGTGTTATTATGTTAAGTGGTGGTGTTGTTGTAAGGTATCTAACATAATAATCAGTATTTATTGGTAGTCTTTGATAGTAATCCTACATACGCCTAGCGCCATCTAGTTTATCTTATGAGTACTAATATGTGTAAAGAGTACCTACATTGTTTTATTAAATCAGTCTGTGAAAAACTACTGTACGTGTTTTAATCATTACAATGTCGATGACGCGGTCTCGTCTTTATCATGTTGGTGTATCCATAGGTTTTGACCCTACCAAACAACCGTTTAACCGGCTAAAGTAGTTTTCGCTTCAGAAAACTTACTATTCCAGCAATACTCAAAACATAGAAAAAAAATGCAGTAACAAACAGCAACAGTACTCTCGTAATACAATCTCGTAATCTCGCAAAAATGAGTCACAACATTCACCTTTTTTAATTACTAGCGCTTTTTTAATTATTAGCGTATGCGCTCCAGCGATGCAGCGCTGAGTGAATTCACAATGCGTTTTAGACCTTAAGCAGCACAGAACTTCCACAAATAGAATTCTCTCGTAAAACACATTTAAAAGATAATAGCTGTGATAGTTCCTATCTAAGATCTAGTCTCCGGATTTAAATGTCTAGTTTTAATTTTACTTATTCTCGTGAAAACAGGTTTAAAAAAAAAACCTACTTGGAAGAAGAATTTAGCTTTACTCGGAAAATCTGTGCTCTGGCAATGTTTATACAAGTTTTATCAGATCGCCTCGTTTTTACTTCTAAGAATTATATTCGTTAATAGAAGATGGATTTTCTTTTCTATAAAACTGGGACAATATTTTTGAGAATATATTTTATCAAAGTTTTATCTTCTATCTGAGAGTGAGTAGCTACCCCAGAATACTAATAACATGTATCTCTAATCCAGCTACCATGTGGTGATTATAGTATTATCACTATACGATCAGTTTGTTTTAGCAGTTTCTGAGAACCTTAAAAAGGATTGACATCTGTCCCCATGTGTGTAATAAATAAAAATACCGAATTCCTTCCTCGCCGGAATTTGTGCAAAACACATATTTTATATGCAATATCGAAAGCTTTCCACAATCCTTCAATCGGATCCTTTTATTTAAACGTTTGTCGTCTCATAAATACACTTCGAAATTTTAGCATTCGTAAAGTATATTGTGCAAATCGGGTACTACGACTTTTTCTAGTACATCAAACCACATGAAAAAACGTATTACTGATTAATCAGCACAGAATGAATAAACATAGGCATTAGTTAGGTACTTGGGCCTATTTGAAAGGAAAAAGTCATTGTACAGTATAGAAAAGTCACCCATTTGCTAAAAGCTTGCACAAGATGAATTGCCGTACTCCTATTGGCGAAAAAACATAAACATTTTTTTTTTCAAAATATTGGACTCGGAATAATAAGGACTCCCCTAATGTAAACGTGCCCTTAGTCTAGGAGCGTAGTAGGGTGGCCATTAGGAGATTAAAATAAAGACAAACCTGTAATGCGGTGCAGTGAAACCTCAGCTCGACTGCGCCCGTATCCTGCCGTAAAATATGGATACCCTAACGCTCACATTTGGTTGGTAGGCTGTACCATATTATTATTCTGTGCTTTGCTGCAAGCAACTTACGTAATCTTTTTATAGTTTGAACATTTTTGTATATAATGCTGCTTTGATGATGAAATGCTATTTGAAGCTTGCGTTTTCGTCCATAAAAAATATATGCGACTCTTGAAGTGAATACTTTCTAAACATTGTCAGAGCTTCATTTGAAATAAGTTTTACTTCACATTAAAAGAAAGATAGATAAAGTATATTATGGCAATATATTCACGTCTTAAACTATTGGGTTTGAATCATAAGCGCAGCCCGCCTCAGTTGCGATGTAATGTAGTTGGCATTACATCGCAACTGAGGCGCGCCGCGATGTCACGTCGTATGGGAGGCGCGCGGCTGAAGGTTGGAGGCGGTGGCGGGAGAAGAGTGCTGGTATTGCGGTGCGCCGCTCTCTCTATCCCCTGCAGCCAAAAACTGATAGGTGGCGGGGCCACTGACCTGACACTTCACAGGAGCACCAAAGGTGCCATACACGGGTACATCTGGGGCCAATGTGGTGGTTTGATCCTTGAGGCGGGCACGGCGTGCAATGTGTTCTGGTGCACCGGTGATCGGTGACGGACAGCCGCAGCGTGTTCAAATATTCGACGAATGGTTTTTTTTTGTGTATTCCCCTATTACTTAAAGACGCCTGGACCGATTTGGAAAACTCTTGGAAAGCCTGCATACAAGACTTTTACGTCTGCTAAGCCACTGACCAAAACTAGTAAAATAAAAGTAACTATAAATACTAGAAAAAAGTCAGTAATCCAATTGGTTAGTTTTTTAATAAGATAACTCTATTGTCAGGGCAGCCATTATAGTGGTGTTTGACATGACGTTTGACAACTTTGACAGTTTTAAGAATTGACTAGTTTGAGTATTTCTTTGCTTTGATTTTGAATTGTATGTGTTTTGGAGTTTTTACCCGACTGCCCAAGGAGGGTAATGTATCAGTCTATGTATGTATGTATGTTTGTTCCTATAAAACGTTCTACAGACCAAACGCGTTGGCTGATTTTGATGATTTTTCCGTCAATCGATTTGTCTTAACCCGAGTGTCACTGGCTACATTAAAATAACAAAATAGAAAAATAGCGGATTTTGGGCGCCATATTGTGGGGACCCAATTTTTTTTTCTTCCAAACCCTTCGTGTGGGGTACCAAAATGAAGGGTTTTAAAAGGTGATTACAAAAATATATAATTTGTATATGTTTAAATGTACCTGACTCTAAAAAAATAACTAAAAAGTAGTAATAAAAAATAAATAACAAATAACCCGACTGCTTTAAAAGCCAACTAAAAAGACGTAAACAAGTAGAAAATCATGCTGTGTGAAAATCAAGTCGGAGGATACATCTGGTTTTGTTCAGCCAGCTCGCGCATATGTATCCTCCGACTGCTTTGTCGCAGATATTAGATACACGTCAACAAATGAAATTATCAAACTTATATTTTACGCATACTGCTGATCTGATCCACACTCACCGCCTGCCGTCCGTAGGGATGCAACATCGTTCATGAAAAACATCGATGTCGAAATATCGATGTTTTTAAAAGTCAAACATCGATGTCGAAAATATCGATGTTTATGAACGATATATCGATGTTTATGAACGATATATCGGTGTTTTTTAAAATACTTATAGGATTGACAAAATGGCCTTGAAATACAGAGAAAAAGCGTTTTCCTATCTGATTGATATAGTTAGACTGATTACTGATAAACAAATTACTTACCTACCTACTTTAAATAATACAGATATAATTTACTAGGATATGAAGAGTGGAAGAACTATGAAATAAACAATATCAAAGACACGAAGATAAATTTATTATACTTAAGAGAAATTTAACAAAACAATAACCTATTTCTATTTCAATATAGAATTCAAAAATAATAATTTCGATAATCTACTGCCAAGCAATCGGTTTCTTTCTCGAGTAATAACAGCTCCAGCTTCAGAAAATAACCGCTCACTGGGGACTGAAGTTGCTACTATTGGCAAATGTTTCATAGCCAGTTTATATAAATATGGAAATAAAGTTTTCATATCGTCCCAGATTTCTAACGGATCTCCTTTTTTTTGTTGTTTTTGTATGGCAAGGTTTTGAGCAAGCAAGGTTGCACGAGTTCTTGGCAGTATACGCACGAATCAATAGATGGCGCTAGTAAACATCGTTCATAAAAACATCGTTCATAAAGAACGATATATCGTCGATGTTTTGAGTTTCAACATCGATGTAAAAACATCGATGTTTATGAACGATACATCGATTTTTTAAACATCGATGTATCGTTTGCATCCCTAGCCGTCCGCCTCGAGAGGACGTCCCGCTGCTCGCCGCTCTGCTGCTCGCCGCCCCACCGCGCGCCTCGCCGCGCCCCACCCTCCGTCTCGTCGCGCCCCTGCGTGACGTCACTGCGGTCGCTGCTTCTCCGAGCGCCGCTCACAGGTGTCACTACTAGTAACTTAGGTTACTAGTGGACATCTTTTTTGGCCCCTTCCGGGTTAAAACCACGACTTAGTGGTCCTTGGCGGATACCTTACGGTGCTAACGAAGCCAAGTGGAGTGCTGTACCCTTGCACTCGCCAAGCTCCTTCAGAGCACGGCAGTCAGAAGGAGTCGGGAGCAGGATCAGTTGGCCTTGGTAGATAGCCTAGTCAACCCCTGCTCTGTTCCACAGCTACACCTGGTACGGTAGGGTGTGTCTACCCCTACGTACCAGACTTTCGGTACACAGGAGGAGGGTGGCCCACCTTCAGTGGGCTCACCGGTACCATAGGACCCCTGTCACCCAATAAGATTGGTGACAGGTTTACTAGCTTAGGGCTCACAAGGTACACACCTCCCAGTCTTACCCGGCTGGGAGGGTAGGCTTTACACATCCCCGGGCCCACCCACCCGCGGAGGTCCCTTACCCTTCAAACGATGTCTTCAACAGAGTTTGATGAAGCAGAGCTATTGCAGAATGCCGTATTGAATAAAGCTCCTTAGGGAAAAGCTTATGCTAGACCCTGAAATCCGTTGCAGATACGGTGCTGCCCTGTGGAGAGTGCTCGATGCCCTCCCTATTGACCTACCTTCCCTCAGTCAGGAATTTCGCTCTCAAGGCAATGTCGGGCCCGGTGCCCCTGGAACCAGCAAGAACTTGGCCCTCGCGCCAACCAAGGCTTTCGTGCCAACCGTGTTCCAGGATGCGCCTTGGTCGCCCTCTCCTTTCGTCGGACCCACTTCCGGGTCCAGGTCGCCCACCCGCTCCCCGGTAGAGGCTCTGACCACTATTTTCTCAAACATGTTTGGACATTTGTTGTATGGGAGCCCCACTTAAATATTTATTTTACTCTGTTTTTAGTATTTGTTGTTATAGCGGCAATAGAAATACATCATATGTAAAACTTTCAACTGTCTAGCTATCACGGTTCATGAGATACAGCCTGGTGACAGACAGCCTGACAGACAGACAGACAGACGGACCGCGGAGTCTCAGTAATACGGAATACGGAACCCTAAAAATGGAACATTTGTTGAATGTTTGTTCATCAATCAGACCACGGGCTTGGATGAAACATGTAACACTGGTAGGCTATTACCTAGATTAGGACAGTTTTTATAACGGTAGTAGATACTTGGGCTAATTTCCAACATTCATGCGCATGAAACCGCTGCCAAATGCAAGTGCAATTATAAACCTGTTTTATTGTTTACCTTAAACTAGTTGTAAATTACTCACTATGCCATTCCGTTTATAATGCCATTTGTGTACATATGTTGTGGTATTTATTAAAGATCTACTTACGTTTCATAACACTCCACAATCCATCTTCACATCTTTTGATATCGCATCAATTTGTGTAACTCATTTTTATATATATTCTTTGTATTATTACATTTGGAAAGCATATTTAGTTATCTCTGACTGTTTTAAATATCTAAACTTAAAATATATTCGTAATTTATAATTCTTCTTGTAATATTTTTCTACTGTGACGTTTTATCTGACATGACATATGTCTGTCTATTTTATTTTCTTAAAGCCATAGACCTACCATAGGTACCATGGACTATAATACCTAGACCTTTCCTTAAGCTAGTTGTACATTATTGTAAGGTCAGAGCAGACTGACCCGCCTTTGTAAAGCCGTTTTTATTCGCTCTGTTCTGATTGAGATTTGAATTTGAAATTGAGAAGAGATGGCAGATCGAATGAAAAACGGGCTTCAGCTTTTTTCAGTCTAGAATCTGGTCTGAACGCTGACAGTGGGTGATACTGAGTACTATATTACGAAGTGTATTTTCTATTCTTAAAACTCTTTAATAGCCTTAAACCTGTGAAACCTTTATGTAAATTTACTATTTTCTGAAGTGCTCTAAAATATATACTGTGAGTGTTATATCGTGTATGATTTACCCACGTATCTGGCTACTAGCCGTTTCACTGCTGACCTGCCTGCCTTTCCTGACCGTATGCCTGTCACTCCGTCGTGGTGCCTGCTCACGTGTCTCTCTCGAGCATACCACGACGGTTTGAAGAGTTCCAGTCCGTCCAGCTGTCTGCCTTACCTGCCCGATTGCCTGCTTGTCCGTCGAGGTGTCTGCTCACCTAACTACCTCGGACATTCTACGACTTCCTGCCCGACCTACTGCCTGGATACCTGCCCACGTCGCGCGAAGCCGCCCCTTTAGTTTTATACTTCTTTATCCTTTATTTTTATAGCTTTAATTTAATCTTTTATCTTGATTTTAATAACGTGGCTTACGTATAGCTCCACCGAGCTATACGTAACGCTACACTTTGGCGCCCAACTTTTAAATAATTGGGCGCAACGTTGTTTGTGCGCCCAATTATCTGAATCCACCCCATCACCCACACTATACCTACTTTTTACACTATCTTTTTTTAACGTGGGCTCGATTTTTCATATTCTCTAAATTCTAAAAAACATACTTACACAAGTATATACTTAAGCTAACTTTTGGTTTCTCATACAGGCCCTCATATCATCATCTTTTGCTAGCACTTTTACTCCCCCAATCAACTGAACCTATTAGGCAATATTTTTATCCCTCTTTATGTTTTCTCTTTATTTTATTTTTCCTCTAGAGCGGTCTGCACAACTCAGAAAGCCTTATGTGCAAAGAGCGGTCCCGTAACTCTTTAAAAATAAGCCAAATGCGTGGAATCTTCTTAAACTTCTTAATTCCCTTGAATCTTATTCTTAAAGAATGAGGTGTTATTTTAGAGCGGTTTGCATAACTCGGAAAGCCTTATATGCAAAGAGCGGTCCCGTAACTCTTTAAAAATAAGCCAAATGCGTGGAGTCTTCTTTATTTATTTTTTTTCCCTCTTGTATCCTTCCCTCTTGTATACTTCCCCTCTCAACCTAGTTCCCTCTCAACCTAGTTCCCTCTTATAGACTTGAGTTCCCTCTTATAGACTTGAGTCCTCCTCCTCTTTGAGTTCCTCTTGTTTAAATAAATAGTTTCTTAAAGGGTTTTCAAACAGGTGCGGGTTACGACACCTATTAAAAATAAATAAGCCTTCGTTATATCTTAATAAATATTTCCTTGTGGAGTATACGTCATTGAATGTGAACTATATCCCCTAACGTGTGATTGAATGAGAGTGTTTGACGAAAATATGAAAGATTTTGTGTGATAGAGCAACGATTATATTTAAACCTCAAAATTTTCTTCTAGTTGAAAATTTTTCTGGGGTCATCGGGGAAATGTGGTATTTATTAAAGATCTACTTACGTTTCATAACACTCCACAATCCATCTTCACATCTTTTGATATCGCATCAATTTGTGTAACTCATTTTTATATATATTCTTTGTATTATTACATCTGGAAAGCATATTTAGTTATCTCTGACTGTTTTAAATATCTAAACTTAAATTATATTCGTAATTTATAATTCTTCTTGTAATATTTTTCTACTGTGACGTTTTATCTGACATGACATATGTCTGTCTATTTTATTTTCTTAAAGCCATAGACATACCATAGGTACCATGGACTATAATACCTAGACCTTTCCTTAAGCTAGTTGTACATTATTGTAAGGTCAGAGCAGACTGACCCGCCTTTGTAAAGCCGTTTTTATTCGCTCTGTTCTGATTGAGATTTGAATTTGAAATTGAGAAGAGATGGCAGATCGAATGAAAAACGGGCTTCAGCTTTTTTCAGTCTAGAATCTGGTCTGAACGCTGACAGTGGGTGATACTGAGTACTATATTACGAAGTGTATTTTCTATTCTTAAAACTCTTTAAAAGCCTTAAACCTGTGAAACCTTTATGTAAATTTACTATTTTCTGAAGTGCTCTAAAATATATACTGTGAGTGTTATATCGTGTATGATTTACCCACGTATCTGGCTACTAGCCGTTTCACTGCTGACCTGCCTGCCTTTCCTGACCGTATGCCTGTCACTCCGTCGTGGTGCCTGCTCACGTGTCTCTCTCGAGCATACCACGACGGTTTGAAGAGTTCCAGTCCGTCCAGCTGTCTGCCTTACCTGCCCGATTGCCTGCTTGTCCGTCGAGGTGTCTGCTCACCTAACTCCCTCGGACATTCTACGACTTCCTGCCCGACCTACTGCCTGGATACCTGCCCACGTCGCGCGAAGCCGCCCCTTTAGTTTTATACTTCTTTATGCTTTATTTTTATAGCTTTAATTTAATCTTTTATCTTGATTTTAATAACGTGGCTTACGTATAGCTCCACCGAGCTATACGTAACGCTACAATGTATAACGTCACAGCATTTGATGGCGGCGCTGAAAGAACTATCATCACTTGCGAAAACTGTTTAATGCCCTTCCTTATGAAAAGGCATTAATATAAAAGGATCATGGCAAAAGGTCCATTCGTTTCTCCCATGAGGAAAATATGTTTTGTAATGTAAGTACACTGCCGTGACAACTTAAATACCAGTTACTTACTGATACAATAGCACTCGCACCATATTTCTTTCAACCCCAGATTGTACCAAAAATATACATTTTCAATACACAACACGTATCGACACAAAAAATATTGAGGTCCAAAATCAATACGGCCGTTTCTTCAGGTTTATGTAGTCACAAAATGTTAGGTTTTATTTTTTCTGACACAGTAACTTACAATCTGGAAGTAGGCATGGGTTAGACCCAAATTTGGGTAAAAGTTTTCGCCTTGAACTGTTTGCGGTCTTATTGTCCTTTTCTCCAAACTCTTAAACACTTGAGGATTATTGCTGGCCAGATGGTTATAACTGCCATACAAATTTAAGATATCTCTTTGGCAGCGCGCACAAAAAATAATTTATGTTCAGCCTGGTTTAGCCAAATGAGTTGAGTTTATTATGCTCAAAGAACGAATACGTTCACTGAGCGAGATTAAACATTAAGTCTTATAAAACCACCACAGTAATCCATTATTTTAGGCTTAGTTGTGGCAAGTGTAAAACATCGAAAAAAACACAAAAAAATAAATTAAAAAGCTGATTCTTACGGCAGCTTTCCGAGGTTATCAAAATGTTGAAGAGATTATTCTCTTGATGGCCAAAAAGTCGCTTTAATAAAAATAAAAAAAATTGTCGGGGCTTCCCAGAAAGTAATCCGAAGATACTTGTGATGGGATGAATGAGTTTACAACAGTATACAGGTAAAATTATAAAAACCCGCGACACGTTTATATCTTTTATATCTAATATATAATAACTACATAATTTATCTAGTAGACACGCTTCGATCGATAATCTATCAAACACGTAATGAGGACACGATATTTTGCGAAAAAACCCAAATTGAAACAGTAAAAACGCTCATAAGTTTTATCAAACATAGCTAAGAACACTCTTGATAAAGCCACTTTTCAAACAAAAAAACTAAATCAAAATCAGTTGATCCGTTTAGGAGCTATGATGCTACAGATAGATACAGAAATACACACGTCAAACTTATAACATCCCTCTTTTTCCGTCTAGGGTTAAAAATGCAAAAAAAAACTGCCACGTTAACAATTTCAGAATTAGTAATGGTTGGCAATCACTAAACCTGATACGGATTTGAATGTCGTACTAAAAAACCCCAAACATAAAGTTAAACCCTTTGTTTGCCATTTTTATAAGTAATTTCAACGCCTATTTTTCTAACATAAATTAAAAAAAAACTTTTTACAAAAAAATACAACCGACTTCCAAATAAAAACACTACTAAGTGAAAAATAAATTCAATTTCAGAAGTCGGTGTCAAAAAACGAAGAAACGAAAACAGGAACACCGACTTCCGAAATTGAATTTATTTTTCACTTAGTAGTGTTTTTATTTGGAAGTCGGTTGTATTTTTTTGTAAAAAGTTTTTTTTTATTTTTCACTTTTTAGTTGTGTTACATAATGGACCAGTTCTATAGATTAGGTACCTATAATGCCTAAAGTGAAGCCAGAATTGATTATCACAATAACATGAATCTTAAACAAAACCGGTGGAATGAGAGTATACCAGGGTTAACTGTTCACACCTGCGTACTGCTTTAGAGCGTACTAGTGTGATGTTATGTTATGTTATGTAATGGTAAAAACAATAAACAGACATGCGATTGCAGCTATCCCGAGAGATTTGCCGTCATTTATTGAAGAGTTCTGATGTATATCTCCAAAGTTCTTCATCGGATCTTCATTAAATTTAAATGGGACCACATGACAAGCACCAGCTTTCAAATAAAAAAAAGAATTATCGAAATCGGTTAACCCAGTAAAAAGTTCTGAGGTAACAAACATAAAAAAAAAAATACAGTCGAATTGAGAACCTCCTCTTTTTTGGAAAGTCGGTTAAAAAGAGAAACTGGTTCCTATCAATATCCATAAATAACATTCTCAGTGGCAAGTGACAGAGGTTTTCCATTATGCCCTATTCAGTGCCAACTACCACTTCACTTCAACCTTTTTGGTTTATTTTTTATTTATCACTGAGCTAATGGCAGTACGCCTAAAAATACAAACGAAGGAAGATTTTAAAGACGTAAGCAAAATAGGGACGTGTAACGATTGACTACTGAGCAACGAGTAGGTAAGCTCTATTCCCAGATAATTGAAATATTTGTTTCAACAATAGAAAACTGTTTGTAAATTTTTGTATGAGATTTGATTTTCTGTGAACAGGGTGTAACATAGGCAAAGCAATTCCTGAAAAAGGGTCGATAACTTTTGCTGATATCGCAAAAAAATCAACTGCTTCATACATATATGTTTGCTTAATTCTACATAGAGTACTAAACAGCTGATTTAATTTTTCGCTATTTCATGGCTGATGCTATAATAAACGTTGTTCATAGTGATGAGTATTGAGACCCCATTTCAGGCACTGGGCAGTTTCTGCTACGCCTTGTATTGAACACCCATGATACAGAAGTAATACCTCTTCATATTCCGTGGTTTACATATACTAAATTAAGTAGACATCAAATTCTGACTGCATGTCGATTGCGTTCAATGCAAACGTTACATATTACGAAAACTGCAAAGAGATCACTAATAACACCATACACATACAGACATTACAAGTATACACAGACTCTCTCAGCTCTCAACACCCTAAAGCGTTGATGTTCTAGTAAATGAACGATATCGCCTTCGTACGTACAAACACAATTAGTAATTAAGCACAAGACTACTGCCTGCTAACGACCAATACACACTGTAGTTGTTTACGTGATCAGTGCACTGTCGCGTCTGGTATACGGACGTGGAAAATGTCTAGCTGTCAATGAAATACTTAGCTGAAGATGTAACTTTAGGTATAGCTCCGGCAAAAAAACACTCAAGCTAAAGTACTAGCTGGGCGCTGAAAGTTTGCCGATGACTACCCCTCCCGCCAACCCACGCGGCGCCCCGCGTTCGCCTATTTGTTCACCGAAAGTCAGAGTGACGTCATGACGTCATCTGCAAACTTTCCGCGACCAGCTTATACCTATCTCAATTAAGGAGAGTGAGTTATGGGTGGGTATTGGCATCTTTGACGTGGTAGGTATACCTATATTATATATGAGTGATTAATAAAAACTTAATATTATTAATACAACTTAATATTATTAAATTGTAGTACTTTTTCGTCAGCAAAATAATAAATAAAAATCTTACACAACAAAATTATCCAATCTCCTATAATTTAGGAGTGAAAAGCGACATTTTATTACAGTAATAACTCAAAGAAGCTCAAGTAAGTACTTAAATCTAAACAATAAGGACCGCCTGTCGTCCTATTAAATAGAATTTGATGAAAAGCCGAGAATAAACAGGACACAAGTGCAACCGGAAATTAAGGGACCCGACCGTATCCGTTGTTCGGGTAAACACCCGTATATTTTGTCGCTATAGAAAAACAACAATATCCCGACGGGCACAAACAAACGTTCCTGATTAATGTTTTTGTTGGCTGTACTGTGAAAATATCAAATAATGATTTATTAAAAACTATTGCCCTCGAGATTACTTCGACGGACATGTTTGGTCAAGTTTTTGGACACAATTTTGAAACACATGTTTGAGTTTTTGTCGACACGCGCATTTTGCCGCTTAGAGGAAAAGGGGCGCATCTGCCTTTTGAAGGAAAATTGAGTTATATATTTAGAATCAGAAAATTACGGTGCACGTATTGAATAGTTTTAGTTTCTTTTTACGCGTCATTTAGGCAAACTAGTAAAAAGTTTTGTTTCACTGACAAGATGTGGATCTTTTTATTTTTTTGATCCATTTTGTATTTCGGTAAGCTGCTGCCTTTTTCTTTGGACGGCAGAATACACGTGTCAAATATCTGTATAGTCGACGTCACAAGACATAATTACATGATAAACTTAACCGTTCATTACCAACAACAAGTATGTCAGACACGTGTATCGATGGGTTTATAGTAGATCAAGGTTGATCAGTGTAAAATGATAATCTTTTTATACTGATACACCTTATTTATTTTTGTCTTTGTATCTTTCTTAGAAGAAAAATTTGTTTCAATTTTCCAAGGGTGAGATTGTATTTAGATTATTTTGATGTTATACATTTGCAGTAATAAGACTTCGCTAATCAATCTTTTTCTTTAGATTAGTATTCTGTACCCATTAGCGGCCGTCCGTGGCTCCATTCACGTAGAATTAAATTGCACAAAATCTTTATAATTTATAGCCTATGTGTTATTCTGATGTATCTAGTTATATTACTGTAAAGTTGCATCAAAACCCATCAAATTGTTATTGCTTGAAAGAGAAATCCAATTCCATCCATCCTCACACTTTCACGCCCGAAATTAAACCTTTGATCCTATCATAGGAAATAAATAGGTTTAAAGGTTTAATTTCGGTTAAGTATCTTTAGACAATAAAATGCGTAGGCACGCAGTTGCACGACTGCCTAAAAACAGGACACTTTATATAAATAGGTTTTAAAACCTTACACAACATGTTGCTTCCCACGCGACTTAGTCTATTGTTGGATAGTGAAAAAGGAACCTTATGTCTATTTATAGACATTTATAAAATGACAAAAGGATTCCTACTAATCTTACAACTTAATCTCACTTCTTATATTTCTTAGAGTTTTCAATAGTACACGGTTTTATTTATTTATTTATTTATTTATTGATTAAGGATCACCAACGAGTAACATAACAAAACTTTAACTTTTTACTTTTTTTTCAGATTAAGGTTAAGATTTTTCTTTCAGTCTATTTCTGAAATACTTCGAAGGTAGATTTTGTCTCTTTTAGGCTCTAGACAAGTTACATTATATCTACGAAAGCGTCGCGACAGTGATTATAAATGTCATAAATGTATGGAAATAACAAATGCTATCGAAATGTCACGTAAACAATGCCCTACATTTTGACATTGTAATATTTCGACCATCACCTTCACTAAGAGAATGGGGCAGTGCCAATCAGGTCAGGTTTAATGCTGCTAAAACCCAGGCGTGTCTTTTTCTATAAAAAATAACCAATTTCAACCGGCTCCAACTTCAGAAAGTTGGATGTGACCCGTGCCAATAACGAACCATCATGAGCTTCTTGGCGTTACGTTGACATCGACTCTCAATGTTGGCGCTTACATTGAGATAAATGCTCACCTGGCTGCCAAAAAGTTGGTGATCCTTGCAAAAGTGAGAAGGTACTTCACGCCGGAACAGCTCCTCAATATGTATCAAGCACAAGTTCGATCATGCATGGAGTACTGTTCACATCTCTGGGACGGAACTGCCAAATACCAGCTTGACGCACTAGAGTCGATCGAAAAGCAGGCCAAGAGGCTCTTCGGCGATGAGGCACTGGACAAGTCAAAGCTCCAGAGCCCTGAGCACCGTCGCCGAGTTGCCAGCTAGTCGGTTTTTTATCGGTTAAATTTCGGGGATTGTGCGATGGAATTGCAGGATCTACTTCCACCTAGACCGTTTCATCATCGGACTACTAGACGTATGACGACACGCCATCGGTACATGGTGGACATCCCACCCATACGCACAAAACATTTTGGAATACTTTTATAATGAGTACACCTAAGGAGTGGAATTCCCTGCCGGAGTCTGTGTTTCCCGACTGCTACAATCTAGGAGTCTTTAAGTCAAGAGTAAACAGGTTACTTCTAGGCAAGCGTGTTTCACGTTTGACCACATCATTGCTTAACATCAGTTGAGATAGTAGTTAAGCGCGAGCCTTTAAAATATTAAAAAAGAAAGAATGACTTCGTCCAGAGCCTCCAGTGCCTTCCACACTCCTGTTGGATGTGACCTTAATATTTTCTCACATAATTAATTTAATTCAGAGCACACTCTACGTATATTTTATACGAGTAAATACATGTTGCTGATGGAACAGTGGGTGTAACGGGAGTGCGTTAGAGGCTTTTAAAAGGCACTTAATCAAACGAACGGAATGTACCACTAATCATACAAAATGAATTACTTACTGAGTAGGATGAATATGACGTATCTTGTGATGTAAGCGTAAATGGTTTCTAAAGAGTTTCAGCGTATTTATGAAATAGTATTATGCATTTCCACCCTGGACTATGACAGTAAAGGATCAGAGACTCCACCTGTGTTTGTGCACAATATTGTTGACTGTAATATCTCCTGCGTAACTAGATTGGAGATTTCCATTGAGATTGGATACCGTGACCAAAATTCTGTTAGGAGGATTCTTGTTTATATATCGCATTTGTAAAAAATAAAGTGTGGTATTGTCAAACTCCATATTCTGTAAAATCAATGGCAATCATTTCAGAAATTATAATTATGGGCATTGAACGTAAAAGGGACATTATTCCGCAGAATTGTATCGATTCAAAAGAACGAAATTACGTTTTCCATGCAATGGAATACGCAGTACTTCCTACATCTATTGCCAAAAGTCATTCAGAGCAAAACGACACCACTTAACGTTCAAGTTTATTTTTTACGACAAAATCATGTTTATAACAAGACCTACGATGTAAGCAAGTCACTTTGATACTAATGTTTTCGCAAAAAGGCTTTCGCGCTACACTAAAATTAAGGTTTGTGGTCTGGTTTTATCCAATTATCTAAATTAAAATGTACATAGTATAAAATACTTAATTAACAATAACTACATATATATACACTTAAATAAAAATAAAATAAAACTACGAATGCGAATAAAAGGGCAGAGGTCATAGGGCGTCATAAAATTCGTCCACATCGCTGTCAACGTGAAAAGTGCCTAGAACGCTGGCAGCATTACCACGTTGGATGGCAATTCTGATTCTCTGGCCAAGGAAAAGCCCAGCCCCCATTTTTGGTCTTGTATTAATGCTTCATATTGAACGTTATCACACCGCAAGAGTTTACCTTATTTTCTCATTGAGTGCTTAAGATTTATTAAGTAGGTTTGCAATTGCGTAAGGGCATTGGGCAGTGGTTATTTGAGGATAGTCATAACCTTTTCAATGATTCTGAGGCGTAATCTATACTTTAATAATATAATATTAATTAAAATTATACAAAGGAAAGATTATTATGTTTATGAAAATTGCATTAATGTAATCCAAAGTAGCAAAAGTTTGCCTATAAAATTCATTATTTGACGTGTTCATTATTATTAATATAAGAGAAAAATATTATATTGATGATAAATAAAAATTATGTATTACATGATTAAAGTACTTATACCTACAAACAAGTCAGCAAAAGAATATATCTTGAACTATCATAGTAGCTGCTATTATGAGCAGCTTATATGTTCTAAAATTTAATTAGATCGCCGCGCCGGTAGAAACAAAAGTTGTTTACATTCATATTGTAGTATTAATTCATAGTCAAATAATAGTTTAACAAATTGGTAGGTATGTTGGTAGGGTAGGTAGGTAGTTAGGTAGGATAGGGTATGCAGGGTAGGGTAGGTAGGTAGCCAGTTGACTTGAGCGATGCTTGTATGAGCTCACTTCACACATCAATATGCCAAAAAAAACACGAGACTGCAATGCGTACAGCTATAAACGCAAAAAACTACCGACACCTCTCGCCCAATATCGAATGACTCTTGACTTTTTTGTCATATGCCAGACTCATCACTCGACCATCATATCCTGCAAAATGGAGCTGACGTTAAAGAAACGCCACAGCCATACTGTAGGCAATATAAACACTGATCTGTCCAGGTTGGCCGGCCGCCGGGGCGCTGTTGGATGACGTTCCCGGGGGCCATTTTTCTTCCATTTTTTACCCTGATCCTTTGAGAATATCCTTTCCCGTGACGTATTTCGGTCAAAACTTGTACTGACAGGTATTTTTTCCGATTCGGTCGGGTGGACAGATAACGCACAGGATGCTTTTTTCCAATTCGGTCGGGTGGACAGACCAGGGGATATTTTCCGCTGCGTTGGGTTTCCCGGGAATTATTCGTAGGTTCACACGTCACAAAAAAACACGACCAACGGAGATTAGCTATAAAAATAGGTACCTTTAAAGCCTTTTAAAGGTTTATGGGAGGCTGCGTAGGGTAATTCCTAATCGAATAACGAAGCAGGAGTTTCTTAGGTTGAGTAGGATTTATTGATATTTAACTTTTTTATTTTCTTAATTTTATTGGCCTATAAATGCGCCATTTGTGTATGGTGAATAGGTTTACCAACTTCTAGACAAGCATGTATCATTAATGTTAAAATAAAGAATAACCAACACATTACGTATATACTTAATTATTTACGACGCATTTTGAACCTCTTGTTTTTGGCACTAATGAAAATTCGTTAATTAAATTTATCACACCTCCCTTTGCGCCATTTCTACTTAATAAAGATGAGGGTTTAACATGAGGCTTTTACTAATTAGTGCCTATTTTATTAATTAACGAACTTGAACACAACAAAATACAAAATGCCTATTTCGATAAAACTAAATGTGCCAGCTTTAATAAAACTTATCTACCTTAATAGCAGGTGGTCTTATCTATTGTTAAGCGAAATTTAAATATCTCAATGTATCCGTTGATCGGCTGCTTCATATTCAACGGCGGAGCTCCCAGCAATCACGGCCACTCGTAAAACCTAACGGTATCAGATTTTATCCCTCCACAGAGCTTTAATAATAATCTCCAAAAATTTAGGGTAAACGCCCCTGAACTTGTCAAGTCTCAGCTTAGCGCCCTATTGAGGAGGATACCCCGGCTTTCGAGGTAATTTTCTGGTAACACGATTTATGTAAAATAAAAAAGTTCGTGCGTCTGTTATGTTCATGTTGTCGTATGAGATTGGTTTTTCAATATTTCATACAGAATTTGGAAAGTAAATGGGAAAATTGAAAAAAAAAAAATTTAAAGTAAACAAAAAAGTAATTTTCGAAAAATATGAGGCAAATAAAAGAATTGTGCGTGTGTGCACGTAGGTTACTGGCAAAAGAATATTTAAATGGCAAAGAAACACCTTATCGGTATTGATTCCGACACTTAAAATTGCTCCAAACAGTATCAATGAACATTTGTTAGGATCCTTTCAATCCAGGCATACAATAATTCAGCCTAGCTTCCATTTTGAACCAAGCCGCAGGCAAAGCTTGTTCATAACCTACATTTGAAAATCCCCTGAATCAAGATTAATCGTCTTTCACTTTACATGTAAATACTCTCAGTGATTCGACCTTTTTCGAGGCTTAATTTATAAATGTCTAAATTTGAGTCCTTAAAATGTGAAAGCTACTCAAAAGCCCACTCAAATTCATGAGCATAAACAGCACAGGTTTATCACTTCACGAACGAGATTTTAATCCTTTGGAAATAAAGTGTAAATAAAATTGTAGGAGAGCTTGCTCGAGATTCCACATTTCATTCGCAGGATATTCACTGGAGGGCTATCCGGATCTCTCCTGCCCGAAATAACTGTCGCATAATGTTGATATAATGCGGGCCTCGGCTTGGTGGCAACTGACTGGAATTGTTCGACGCCTCTACTTTGATTTAACTAGTAGCTCTGACCCCTTGCAGCAAAGGCTGGAGGATTTAAGAGCACTGTTTATTTAAGCTCCCTCGTTCAGAGATCCTTTTACTATTGCAAGCGCTGAAAATTAAGTACCTAGTATAGGTAGTATAAAATAGGACGCGGTTTTTTGAAAATATAAACATTTTTGTCACAAACAAGCAGTAATAGTTTGTTTTGTGTATTTCTGCAGTAGTCTAGACTTTATGATTTTATTTCTTGTGCAGCTACTTTATGGTATACACGAAACTCTTGAGCGAAGTTGGTTTGTACAGTTCTTATAACAGTGGTTCGCGTATTTTCATATTTTCATGTGATTTAGTAATAAAGACTCATAGAAATGGTCATTTTATAAAATAAATAAAACGTGTAGATACGTGACAGCTTTCGAACTCGGAAATTTTCACGAAAAAAAAAGAAGGTCCCTTAACAAAACACGAGTATCGTTAAATTTAATTTCTTCCAACAATTTACATTGACTGTCGCGCACTTGGTTCAACGATACACGTAAAAGCACTCATGTTCCTATTTTTACAACAGGGCGACAAAAACATGGGTGAACGCTCGAATTTATTTACCAGTAACAATAAATATATTGAAGCAGGTGTAGAATTGTACACTAGGTGGCCATTCACGAAATTACTTTCCCCCAATATAGTCTAGTCAAATAGTCCCACGTCTCATTAGGGGTAGCGAGAATATTGTACCTTCTTTAAACGGCTGTTTAAAAAAGGAGGTGAGGGAGGGAGGTGGTGTTTGTGTCCAGAGGAAAATTTTGTAGACGGTGCATTGTTTTTCTGTGATAAAAATATTTTAAACAATGTATTTAGCGTAGATGACCTGCGCTTTCTGAATTAAGAACTTGACAAACTTTACTTTAATAATTAAGTTTGACTTATTCTTATTCTAGAGTACATTTTGACAAGTTTTCAATTATACATTCTCAATTCATAAACCATGGGTTATAGAAATTGTATTATTTTAAATAGTGCACACAGAATAATTATAGAGAAAATATAGGTGATCTATATAATATTTCAAGACACCTATCTTAACGCGAAATGCATTCATGTACCTAAGTATGTATGTATGCATTAATGCATTTATGTTCATTTGTTCTCTCAGGCTCTGCAAAAACATTAAAATACTTTAAATAAATAATAAGTTCAAAAACTCACAGAACAGAACAGAGAGGATGTCTGTGTCTCAGTAGTGGAACATTGAAATGCTGATGATGATGAGAAGGAGGACCTGTATTTATCTTCATCATCATCTTCATCAGCCTATAGCAGACCACTGCTGGACATAGGCCTCTCCAATTGCATTCCAATTGCTTCGATTTTTGCCAACTCTCATCCAGCTACTACCAGCCACCCTGCGAAGATTGTCGCTCCACCTAGCCTGAGGGTGTCCTACGTTTACGTTTACCAGTTCACGGTCTCCACTACAAGAACCCGTCTACCCCAATGGTCATCGGTTCTACGGCTAATATGGGTGGTCCATTGCCACTTCAGCTTGCTTATTCTTGCTTAGACTCCAAGCATTTATACCTTTCCATAGCTCGCTGAGCGAACCTTGAGCTGACGGATTTATCTTATTAATAATATTACAAATCTGAAAGTTTGGATAGATGTAGGTTTGTTACTTCATCACGCCAGAACGGCTGAACGGAACTGGTTGAAATTTAGTCTGGAATAGCGTAAATAATTTTTATCTCGGTATAATGTTCTCTTGGGATGCCAAAACACCTTAAACGCAGGCGAAGACGCTGGCAGAAGCTAATATTGCATAAATCTTCTTCTTCTTCATTTCGTGTGAGGTTGTGGCCACTTCTGGTGTCAGAGTTAATTAAGCGATAAATGTTATTTCTACACAGAAAATAATTTATTCATTTGTTTTACTTTCCTAAACAAGTTGTAAACATCCGCTTGTAGTCGTGGAATTGCTTCTTTATTTTCTTGTGACTTGTTTCCTCCGGATATCTAATTAGTGATCTACTTCAAGATCTTTCTTCGCAGTTATTTTTTCTACCTCCTCGTTAGTGAGTTAATCTCTTCAAGGACGTTCGGTTATTTTTAGTTTTATACTCACTGGAAAAATTAAATGAAATGTAAGACTGGAGAATTCTATGCTTAGAATATCGTGAGTATCCGTATATTAGAGGTGGTATTAGTATATAAGAGGCAAGGGACACCGTTTGTTCTGGTATGGTCATGTAATGAGGATTGATAAAACGCATGTTACTGAGTTATGAATATAAATGTTTATGGATGGACAGGAAGAGGAAGGCCAAAGAAAAGATGGATGGACTGTGTGAGGAGTGATATGATCCATAATTGTTTATGTTTATTGTTAATTACCTAAAATGTATGCGCAAATTATGGATATAAAAAAAATAGATTTATATGAACATAAATAAAAAAACAAACGATTTTTTGAAGCTGATTTAAGACTTGGTCAGAAACACAAAGCACTAAAAACGATACAAAGCGTACTGACACGTGCTATAACATCGTCTTCCAACCACGCACGGAAATTAAACCCTATTTTAGAATGGTATTTTTAATTTCACTATTAAACTGGTGATGCTCCAAGCCAAGTCTATAGCTTTCTTACCAATCAATATAGCCTTTGCCCAATGGTATTTTTTTGGGACAATCCTACCGCACTATTCCCAAACCACTGCAATTCCTGAAAGCCAGAATCGCGTCGCCGACGCGATAAAGCTCGACGAAGTCCCGGAGAGTGAATTTAACTGTTTTGGATTCCGCAACGAAATTAATCAGAAAAGAATAACGGAGCAGTAGGAAAAAAAAATCAATTTTCCACTTCCTCCATACCAAGCAGGAGACAGTCGAAACAAGCCCAATAGGCACAAAGAGTCGTTATCAACTGGTTAAGCCCAGTTATCTAGCACCGCGCTGAAAATCAGTATTTAACATGGACCGACTATCTGACCTCCATAATCCCAGTAAATGAGTAACACGATACACAAGACTGTCAAAGAACATTAAATGCTAGCCGAGACATACAGTTTATCGCACTTTCCTTGGCAAGGAAGAGTCCGGTAATATAATGGATGGTCTGCCATCCACGGAGCAACCTCGGCAACCGTTCATCAACTTAGAAGCTCGATCCATGCAGCTGTTACAAATATTACTTAGCCACGGCCAACGAGCTCCTATATTTCTTACAAAGAATGCATAAATTGAAGTTGTAAAGTTAAGGCGAACGCACTGAACGATAATGAAGATCTATTGGTAAATGACACGGAAAAACTAGATTAGAATTCGCTTTCGATAGAAATAAAATATATAGCTTTTCCTTCTGCGTTAGGTCGTGCCCGAGCGATTGCATTCTATACTTCGGGTATAAATCCTTTTAACTTTTTGCCTGGTGAGAGTAGTGGAATAAATTAATATGTATTGCTTATGACAGATAGCGTAGGTACTAAGCAAAGCCTCTGAAAGTACCTTAATAACTCCTTTTGTATCCCAAATTCCCAACAAATACATAACTGACCAGAACCACTTAGCATAACTTAAGCGCAACAAAGCTTCAGCACAGTTTTGTTGAAGCAAAGCTAACAGGTCAGACTACACCCTCTCAGGAATTACACCTGACGGAACTATTCACAACTGGCCCCCGACATGCATAGTTTAGGGCACAACTTGTTCCAGCGAATGTCTGAATTTTGAAGTGCTAACTATTCGGCGTGAATAGTGGAAGCGGTTATCCACTTTTCGTTACCCCATTCTTATGGATCGTGTGGCCGCTCGTAAAGTTGTGAGCTACTTTATTGCGGTAAACATAGAACATGCAATCCCAAGAGGAGCAATGAGCAGGTAACTGCCGTAGCCAACTTGAAACCTAATATTAGTTCAGCCACGGCACCGGAAAATGGGTAGCACAGTGATTGGCTGCGGCACAGACCGGACTTTCAAATGTCCAATCAGAGTTCGACCAACGACTCCAATTAAATTCGATTGAATGGAAAAATTCTAGCGCCGTCAGGCATTCTGTTATTTGTAAACTTATTGAATGACGCAATCAAAAGCTTGTTCTGTTCGAGTCCAAAACAAATCTGACAAAAGTTGTACAAACGGTTATTTCTGTAGCGTTCGCGTTTTCCTAAAATATCGTATCGAGTTTTGATTAAATGAAATTACAAAGCTACATTTCGCTCCTAGCGTAGAATAAATAGAGTTCAATGGTACAGCTGCAATGTAAAATGGAGTAAACACTGTACATTCGTAATACAATAATATCAAAAAAGTAGAGGTACAGGATCTAAATACAAACGTGCATGTCTGACCGACACCTAATCAATTCTAAAAATTCATTCCACCGCTCCCACAAGCGACAATTAATAATCTAAAAGCAGCAAAAAGTAACCGTTTTTCAGCGTACGGTAATCGTTACATTTATTGCTGTGGGTGTCAGAGCGCCGGTATAATTACGCGACCACAATTGGGAGGAGGGCGCCGCAATTAGCCATTTCACAGGAGCCGTTGTCACATCGACTCTAATGACTTCAACTAGTTCCATGCCACGCCTGCAAAGGACGGAACTAGTTTTTTAAGCCGTTCTTTAGTCTGGCTACAGAGATGTAATTTAAAATCTAGAGGGAGGATTTTAGCTCTATAAACTACGGAAGTCTCAACTGTTAATTATAACAATTAACTGTCGCGACTTTCGTTGCTGAATTGTGAATCATTATAACTTTTGAATAGCTGCTGTTATAAACAATTTTCAGTTGTTGAAGTTACGTAATAATGGTTGTGGCAATTGGAACCGACGTATTTATCAGGCACTGTAATATGCCCAATTTATTTTAATTTTAATTAAAATCGCTCTAACCTGTTTCAATTTAAGGTTATTGAATGCTTATTAAATCGCTCTGATAAAACAAGGTTGATGAAATAAACATAAAAAGAGCTGGTACAGAGAAAAAAATAAAAACAGCCGATAAGCTCCCTTTGCGGGGTTTAATATAAAATTTCAATATTATGACCCAAACATGATCAACACCGTTTCTAAATTGATTTTTGTTCGTTCGTTCAGTAATTTAACCCGTTAAAAGCTTCGGGGTCGATCATTAGTCTTTATGATTGTGTCTGAGCTTGTTCGCGGGAAAAAAAATTATCACCGCACATTGTTTCAACTGAAATTGCCTCTGTTTCAACAAACGAGTTTGAAACCTTCACGGATGTTGGTGAACACAAATTAAGTAACATTTCCGATGCCATTTTTGTTCAAAGTACAAACTAGGGGTGAGCTAACATTTTGAACTTAGTTTACGAGTGTTGGGAAGAAAGGTAAAGTTCGCTATGCGTTGCTATCTCGATTGTACACTTGTTTCCACTTTTGTTATCGATTGTGTTCTCACACACGTGGGCTCGAGTTGTATACCGCAACAGGAAGTAATTTTAACTTTAAATATAACCTCATTTTATGGGTTTTGTGGGCGTACTCAGACAATGCTGTTGTTCTCATGTTTTGAGCCGAAATTTTAATAAAGTTTATCTAGTCTACTGGAATGACAAGAACAATTTCTTGGACCATGATAAAGTATGGAGCTCAGCTTTCGAATATAAAGCTAAAGCATTTTTGTAGCAGACTAATTGAAAAATAGTATTTAAAGGGGATGAAGTCAATTTATAGTAAATCTTTTAGAGTATGTGGGTGACAATCTTCACCGCATGACTGGTAGCAGCTGGATAAAGTGCGGATAATCGAATTGAATGAAGTTGCTGCTTGAGATTTAATAATATAAGTAGACTAATGTAGACTGATCATAATGATGTGAAGGTATGCTAAGAAAGATTTCTTGATTACTTAAACGAGTATTATCAGGGTTCAGATGCAACCAAATACATAGACAGTGGCTGTCATAGCCACGACACAGGTGAAACTTATTTTTCTAATACCTCAAGTAAACAAAACTTGAACAACACAAACTACGTCACCACTTGAAACTCTACACAGCCATAAAGTTTTGGGTCGTACAAAAACCTACTTCAGAGACACGGGGGTAAGTACCGTAAGTAGTGACAAATTGCTACCCATAGTCTACGATCACAAAAACACGACTCCCTTATACCTAGTTGAATGTTTATTTTATGAAATTTGTGAAATATGTTCAGCCTTCTCTAAATTAAAGTCTTTGACCTTCTGTTGAAAACCCGCAGCGAACATGAAAACAAAGTGTTTTCAATATCAGTCAAAGCACACAGCCCAAAAAAACAAAGAAAACATATTCGTTCGAACAATTTTTGAAAATATTTGAAGCACAAACATTCTCCCACATCTGTGGTCAGCAGTTGGATGTAAATATTTATCGGTGTATCGTGAACAATCAATGATATGGCCAGTTTATCAGTTCAAATCCAATTCAATTCGCCGTTGAGCTTCTACAATGCACATGGTGCGATGCAATCCTCTTTGCATTCGGTTCGTGGAGTCCGCCCAGATTTCCAATTTATTGACTGGCCGACTTCTTTATCTTGGATGCCCACAAGGTGGATCAAGTTGACACAAGGGCAATTTATGAGCATTCGGTAATCCGAGCTTATGGTCACTGATGGCCGTTGTTAATGACTCTGAAAAAGTGGGGTTGCGTGGAATTGGAACAAAAATAGATTGTTCTTTAAGTGTGATTTAGGGTATTTGGCTTCATAACTATGTGAAGTTTTCCTTTGGATTTTGTTTAATAAAAATAGTCAGCACTTTTATTGTATATTGTTTTGCACATTATAAAATGTATTAAAGGCACTATAAAACTTTTCGTACTAGTCCCGAAATATGATCTGCCATATTAATCTCCCTAAACCCTTCACCATATTAATTCCACAAATGATAACAGCAACAAAATTATCATAAAGATTATCCCTTTCCCTCGATGTTATCTTCATAATCCGATAAACTATCAGCAGAAACAGGAAGTTTCCTGCTACACATATCGTTAGTGTAGTCGAATCTAAGATCAGCGATAAGCGATGGACCCCGCGATAGGCTAACAACCTCGTTACTTATGCACTATTGTAACCTTTAGACTCGTATCGGTAATGGCTAAACTGTTGCGAAGTCAGGCCTCGTTAGTATAATTTCCTTCAGCTTAATATATGGTTGGTACTGCGATGAACGTGTGTTGGGTGTGTTTTGAAAAGAGTTTAATGTCGGTAGCGGCTTTACGTGTGTTTTTGATACACAACCAAAACCCAAACCTCCTAATATTGTTTTATTTATTCATAAACATCCCTTAAAGTAAAGGGTTTTTAAACCAAAATGTATGGTTAAACAGACGTTAATTGTATCTTACTTAATGATAAGAAAAGTTTATAAAGAAACTCCCTGTGTAAGTAAAGGGTATTTGTAATTTTGTTTTTATTAATCGTAATCTCAACAATTTAAATTAAGAAAGGACAACACTGCTCATCGTCTTAATAAAATTCCTGTTACCACACCACAATTTACTTCTAAAACACCTCTGCTCGTAGTAACATTTTAAAATGCCCACAGGAAGAAATCTTGAGGGCATCGTAAAATGCAACTAAAGACTAAAATTTATTTCAGGTGGGGCGGAAAAACGGGTTCGCTTGAAGTTACGGCGCTGTAAGGCAGTCACGTCTCGGACTCGTAAATGGATTGAGAACTAGTTGTACTCTTGGTTGAAAGTAAGCAATTTTGTAAAATGGGTTCCGGTTACAATGAGTTGTAAATCGTTTTTCTAAACCTCACGTAGGTATAAATGTACCAATAATAACGTGCGAACGTGTCAAATGTTGCTATACAATTGAAATTTTGCTATACACAGTATACGGTTGGTACGAAGACATCGCTACACTTTACCGCAATGTGTATTATAAATTACGCTGCGCTACAAAAATTACACTTTTGGAGCTGAGCCACTGAGCTGAGCTACGGCCTAGCAAATTTGCTACGATGCTCGCTGTGGAGAGCTACAGCATCGTAGTGATATTTCAAAAATTAAGCATATCCTACAAACGATAATACTACGGCGTAGCAAGTGTACCACGGTGCAGCGTCGGTGCGACAGCAACCCATGATGGCTAACTACTATGGCACATGTCGGCCCTCCACAGTTGCCCATAATAGTTTATGTTGGCACACGAGTGAAGTTTATTTTTAAAAGTGGAATCTATATGGGGTTTCAACAACATGTTACGCACCACTTTTTAACATTCTTAACTTTTACAGTGAGAAATAATTATTTGAACTAAACAGTTGATAATATACAGAAACCTCAACCTAAAAGCATTCAAGAACATACAGATTGTTTTCTCAACATTAGACTTAAAACAACAAAGCTAAAGAGGCAACGTTACTATGTGTGTATATTGCCTCACATAATGCCTCAGGAAGGAGAAGCATAACAATCATGAATAAATTAAGTAGGCAGCTTAATATCTACAAGGACACCTGTATTCTGCAAACTAGGGTAGAAGTACGTTAGAGGGCGTATAATTTGACTGGATATGTTCCTACAGCCTTTGTTACGGACTCAACAATGTTGTTACTGTGATTAAGGGTATATTATTTTGCGTAAACTTATGTAAGTTTTGGTTTATAGGCCGAGAAAGGCTTAATTGGATTAGCCGATGTTTTACATAAACTGATTGATTTAATGGGGTATTTAATATAATAATCTTTAATATTCGTGCACTACATTGAGTATTACATTGAGCACGAATATTAAAGATTAAGAAATATAACATTTGAATTTAAAGTAACTGATAGAAAGTAGGAATAATAAATAATTTAATAAAGTACTAAATTTTAAGGGTTCCGTACCTCAAAAGGTAAATAAAGAAACCCTTATAAGATCACTCTCTTGTCCGTCTCTCCGACTGTCTGTCCGTCGGCATCACCGATTTTCTTAGGAACGGGTGGACCTAGGAAAATAAAATATATACCAGATGCTGAGGTCTATAGTCCCTATCAGGGCGTATAAAAATCAAGGTCCTGAGGTAAAAAAATACGGGGAAATTTCGATTGCCGCGAAAACTTGTAAGTACCAAAATTTACCTTAATTTCCATTTCTCGAAGTTTTCTCTTTATTTGAGCTGCAAGACCTTGCTTTTAACCAAAATTGACAATTCTAGGTCCACCGGGAGTACCCTATAGATTTTGGGTAAAAAACCTATATGGTAGTTCCCGTTGACCTAGAACCACGGAATTTTGGCAAAAAGTAAGGTATTACAGCACAAATAAAGGAAAAATTACAAAAGTTGAAAATTAAAGGGTGTCTCCATACATACATAGTTGACGCCACCCTGGGTACGGAACCCTACGTGCGCGAGTCTGACTCGCACTTGGCCAGTTTTTTGTTAAGATAAGATTAATAAAATTCTTTATGTTCTTAAAGAATACTATATATACTTACATAGTTGTAATTAAGAGTGAACCATAAAGTTGTTAATATATAATATACACCTATTTTAGTCCAAATTCTACCCAAACTTTCTAATTTCGAACAAACAAGACATTTACAACTTGCGTGACTCCTTCCGCTACATGTAACATGACAAAAACGAAGATAAAACTACCAATCGGTCTATAAAGCCCTAGTATCTAACTTATTTAATCTCTGGTAGCCCCTATCCCATATTCATTATTTATTTTTGTCTCGAGGCACGTTTGCCCTCGTCCTACGTACAGCGCTATTTCGAACTAACAAAATAAACTGACATGAAAATACGTACTTATTAGATTTGTTTTTTTTCTACATAAAAAATATCTTTTATTAAAAAATGTATGCTCATGTTCAGGTGATCATACCGAATCAACCGATCATACCTACAGTAACCGGTTATGTGCCGTAATAGGGTACTTGACAAAATATTTCTATTTAGTCCGTCAGTTAGATAACATTAAAATATTGGATACGTATTTCTTCTTTTGCCACGTAAACAAAAAATCACAATGATACAGTGCATTGAAATTTCGTGTGACGTCACGCGGTTGGAACACTTTATACTGACATAATGACGTCACAAGCCCCCACGCCTGAACTTTGATGCGTTTTATCTTTTCCAATTTTTATTGATTTGGTAAAACAAAAAATATGTATTCAATATTATTTGATAATCTCACTGATGCACTAAATAGAATTATCATTTTCCTGCCCAGGAAACATCCTTAAAACCGAAACAATTAAAAAGCTATTGTGTCTCGCGTGGATCCACGTTTTAGGCACTCAAGGAGTTAATATTACCTCGTTGGTCTGGTAGTCATAAGCGCTGCTGCTGAGCTTGAAGTCCTGGGTTCAATTCCCGAGTCAGGCATTTGTTATTGGGTTTTGCCAACTGGTATTTCTCAGTACCAGTCCGAAGTCTAGATATGTGCCCGGTTGATGGCACTAAGCTTATCCCCCTATTGCATTGTACTGAAACTTAAATGACGAAATGTGAGTGTTACAGGTGCTTCTCTGCCTAACACTTCGAGGAATACAGGTGTGATGTTTTTTTTAATCTTTTATTTAAATTGCAATGTATGTATGTATGTAAGTGTGTTCGGGTCAAATCTTGCAACTGAATTTTAAAGCTGTTATGCTCCACCGATTAAGATGAAATTTTGCATACACGTTCAATTTGGATGACAATGCATTGTTAGCTAAGTGACCTCATTCTAAATCCGATATGGCGGTAGGCCCAAGATGGTGGACTAGTTAATTTTTGTGCACTGCCATGATATGGGTATCAAATGAAAAGGATTGCTGAGAAGATTATGAAAAAGCTTGTTTAAAAAAATATTTATAATGAATAATTTTATTTTATCACTTACTAAATAAAATGTACCTAATGAGAGCAGTTGTAGCCCAGTGGTAACGGCCGTGACTTACAAGTTGTAGGTCGTGGGTCAGGCAGACGCTTTACTTTGTTTAAATTATTTCATCACCACTGCTCTCAAAACGGAGCAGGAAAGCATCTTGAAAAAACCGCCATGTCTTAGAACCAAAAATTCGAAGGCATGTGACATCTCGTGGCGAAATAATAACAGCCGCACAGGTCGATATTCAAGGTTAAGCAACGCTTGCCGAAGTCGGTCCGTGGATGGGTGACCATCTTTACATGGCGAGTTTCTTCCGTGCTTCGGAAAACACGTTAAGCCGTTCGTCCCGGCTATCTTTTGAAGATCTTTGACAGTCGTTACCGGTAATCAGAAGCCTGATAACTCATACCAGTATAGCCAAGAGATATCGCGTTACCCAGTTACTGGGTTGTGGAGGTCAGATAGGCAGTCGCTCCATGTAAAACACTGGTATCCAGTTAAATCTGGTTAGACTAGAAGCCAACCCCAATATATTTGGGAAAAGGCTAGGCAGATGATTAAATAATATGTACTAGTACGAATAATGTTCTAATATAACCAGTTTATTTGAATAACATACAATTTATTCAAAAATATTATTCTGCATATATATTGTTTTCATTTTATCATTACACGTGATTTACTTTTAAAATTACAGGTTATTCGATAGCAACGTTCGGGAAAGCGTGAACCGGCTAAACAGAACCGTTATTGCGTATTGGTGCTAAATCCGGGGAAGCGACCTAAAAAGGGGAGGCTTATATTTAGCGGTGGGCGAAACCAGGTCGTGTGATAGTGGTCGTTTTATGGCGTCGAGTTTTGGTTATAAAACCACAATATTAGAATAAAATATCTTCTATTTTTCTGGGAGTCTGTATAAAACGTGTATCCTATTTTACTTGTGACGTCAGATTTACACTCGTTCAGATGACCTATTTAAGAATTCTGTTGCGTCTTCTGCTTCGTTGGCAGCGAGTTATTTTTTTATTGTTTATAGGCTCGCGCTTGACCGCTATCTCCCCTGATTGTGGTTATCATGTTGCAGTTTGGCTTCAGGGTGACATGATTCACATGACGATGCAACGCCATCCTTTTCTGTGGGCTGTAACTCAGGTGCACTCATGCAATGGGCTGCCTACTAAAGACTTGATCTGGTCGGTCCAGCGCATGGGAGAACTGCCACGAGCTCTCGTTTCTTCCATATTACCTTGGACACCAATCCGATGCCTCGTTGGGACGTGTGAACGAAGATGATAGACGCTACTCAATGCTACTATTGCTTTATAGACAATAAATAAAGAGAGATTACTTTGTTAGTTTTTTTATAAATTCTCTTTTTTCACTCCGTCTGAAACAAAACAAACAAACATCAAATAAAACAACATCCATTAATTACTCCCCTAAACACGCACAATAAAATAAAAATTAAAACTCCAGACCGTAAGCCCCCGATAAACAGGAACACGTTTTAAGACCCCGTCTTAGTTAATAGACGAACCCAATTAACAAAATAGCCGATGAACCAAACAAACAACAAACGAAGTAAGAATCAAATGAGCTCGCAAACAGCGTCTGTTGGTAATTAAAACAGAATAATTGAAGCGTCTGGAGGATCCATATCATTATAATGAGTACTAGTGTTATACTCGCTTCGAACGACCTTCGTTAGCGCGATCATGAACAAAATTTAATGATGTAATGTGATTGTTCGTACTACATTTGGTATGTCGCGGTATAATTACGTTCTTGTCACTGGTTTTGACTCAGAATGCTTGCACTTGTACTCTTTGTTTGCTCATCACTGGTTATTGTGGCGTTGTGCGGTATTTTGTATCGCGCACGTAATATTTTGATGAAGATTGTAAATGGAGAAAAGGTTCAACCTCCGTGGCGGCAATTCAGTCTTAAGGTAGCCAAATAATACCGAACGTTTTAATTCGCAATATAAGTCTCTATTTTTAACTAGTCGTCATTTTATTAATGTTGAGCTAAATTAACTTTTATATTAATAGCAAAAAACAAAAATACTAATAATCTGCCTGTCACTTTTGGAGTTAACAAAATCCAAAAGTGACAGGAGGATTAAGTCCAATGTAGAAAAACAACATCTTATTTCGTCACTGCGCCATGCTAAGAAATTAATAAACTTTTTCTTTTCCTTGTTCTCAGAAAATCTTAATACTATATTATGTATATAGTATTAAGATTTTTATTAATATATATTATATTAAAATGTTAGTACACGGCAAAACATATTAAAACTTATTACAACAATTTTTATTCCTCAAACAATAGTTTTGCTGATCATTATAAATTGTTGCGTCTTTCGGACACCTGCAGAATATAACGGAAATGTTTATTGAAAAAGTTATTCTCTGTCTGCAGAGCTCAGTTTGTTTCCTAATGAAAAAGTTATGATACATCAAAACATCGAATATCTTCGCGAGATGTCTGACAGAGTTTTATTATTTGAAATTTTTGACTCAGATGTTTCGGTTTTAAAGATGATGTAAGTTGGGTTTTCGTTATTATAGGACATTTTATGTGAATGTAATAAGCCTGAAAAATTTACACCCGTGATCTGAGCGTTAACTTTATATTAAGAAAGCAATAAATTTGATCACACAATGTGTGGTAAGCTTAAAAAAATCTGTACCTCGAAGAAATTACCGCAGTGTGACCAAAATTATTTGTGACCATCCAAGTCCTACAACTGAGACAAAAATAAACGTTGCGTTTGTTCACAAATCGTTACTTTTTATCATTCCAGAAACATCTGCCCCTTGATCTTCCCAATTTCCGGGCGGAGCGCCTTCTTATTCCAAACTTTGACCAACTTTTCGGGAGCGTTCAATATTAAGGCGGTACCCCGAGCAAAACGCCGCGCGAGCCGTTTTTTGTGCTGTTTTTAGGAGCTATCTACTCGTTATTTAAAAAAGAAATATCAATTAATAAAAATACATTAAATTTCTACATAATATTGATTCTAAAATGGTAGATTTAGTTTTTTTTATAAATGTTGTATATATTTCACTAATCTCCATCCAAAAAAACATAAAAATGAGAAATAATTATTGATATTATGCATCTCCTCGTAAAGTGTTCATTATTATTTTTTTGTACTAACACTAATGGATAGACAATTTAATAACGAACATTTTTGTAGATTTTTTTTTTCAAAAGACCAATATTCGATTTTATAAAGATTTTTTTCTAAAATCTGGGCGTATTCACTACTGTAATTCATGCGCCACCAGTGCCGCTAGACCAATAGGAATGCTCATATCTCATGCCGATTTTTTGGTCAGGGTACCGTCTTAATACAATTTTTATGGTGGCTTTAGTATTTACATAATGATTAGGTGTTCTGTTATTCGAAAAAGGACTTATGCGATTATTTGAACGTTTGCTAAGGTACAAAAATAATGATAAGTATGTGAAAGAATTTCTCCTTTTTGTTGTTGGTGCATTTCAATGTTGAAGGCCCAAAATTTAGCCACTCTTATTACACGGCATCGTCAAATATACAGATTTGGCTATAGGTTTTGGGCATGAATAATATTTAAGACAATCTCTCCACTGCATTAATAACAATTGCGAGACGAATTCCATTTCGCAGCAACAGACAAGCAATCCCAAATGTCTAGTCTATTCTAAGCTCAATAATTTGCAATATAATACAATTATGTTATAGCCACGCTATGGACATATTGGACATGACGTGTGCTTTGCAGATGTACGGACATAAACCAGTTATGGGGCAATTAATATTAATTTATCCATGAACACGTACTTGTGTGTGATTGCTGTTAATTTCCATTGTTTTTGTTTGTATTGGATTATTGTAATGTTGTTTATTGTCAGGATAATGTGTGAGGCATTTGTCTATATGGTCATTGAACTCACCTCTGTTTTTCAAATTAAGAATTTAAAATTGAGTATTAGCACAAAGTGCGTGAGCAACGGTGCGCCGGTACATTTTAACGATTTGTCACATTCTAAACTCAAACTTCTGAACTCAGATAATAGAAACATTAAATGATAATCAAACACAGGGTAGAAAAAACTGGATCAAAATACTCAACAGTGACAAAAGATTTAGTCATGAGAAAGATAGCTAGTATTCTTCGAGTCCATTATTGCTAACCAACGCACCGAGCTACGCGTGTAGCTAGTACTAGCTACCAATGAATCCATTTTATTGGTTCAACGAGATTGGATCCGAGCTCAGGACCTTATTAGGGATGAAAAGGAAAAATAAATAAACTAGGTCTAAAGTTTATTTATTTTTCCTTTTCATCATATCTCTACATCTGTCTATAAGGAAAACGAACAGTATTCGGTCGCTATGAAATTATTTTCTGTCAAAAATCCGTCACAACATACGGATAAAATATTATTTCACTAGGGGATTACTCTGTCTATACGTGTATTTGGTTCAACCATTTCCAGAATGTAATAAAAAAGTAAAGTTTAGAAAGTGAAAGCAGTTATGGAAATCATTTCCATGACTGCTTTCACTTTCTAATATATAGTTTCATAGTTCTTTACAAAATTATTATAATTTCGTTGAATGGATATATTTATATTAACTTATATTTATATTGATCGATGTAATTTATGATAATATTTGGAAATGAATTTTCTGTACATGGTAATGGTATTATGCGTAAGCTAAAGGTTAACTAACCAGTAATTGATCTATGTAGGTAGGCAAGAATGAGATGTGTGATACCAGTGTCTAATGTGTTTATGAGCTCAGTTCGTTTAATTTAATAATACGTATAAATTGCAAACAGAAATAAAAATTATATAAATTATTAAATTTATCAAGAGTAGGAAGAAGTACTAAAGTTTTTTTGTTTTTTTTTTTTAAATCGTTGCCTAAAAGTTGTATTGTTTTAAAACTTAGTTGACCTACTTATTAAGAAAAATGGTTGAAGTTTCCTTTTCCTTTACAAAGTAACTGTAGTCTCGTGTTACTTTATTTGTTTTAGGTACAGAAGTCTTTGTTTGGATATTATGTACAATCTTTCTTTCTGGATCAATTAATCATCTGAAAATATTTCACCCGGGTAACCTTTTATGGAGAAAGCCAATGTTAGTTTTAATTGTTTCTTTCTTTCTTGCTTCATTCTTTTCATCATCGATGAAAATCAACAGCACTAATTTGCTAACATACCAGGCCCCTCAGAAAGTATTGCGAAAAAAAGTTTTTATATATGGGAGACTGGCCAGTTATAATGTTTTTCGAAAATATGATTATTTATAAGTAAAAATAAGTAAGTTCCAATTTCAAAATTTCCCTCCACATTTTTTGCGAGTTAATTCAAAGTATTGTGTCTCACTGAAATATGGATCTGCGCCGGGAACATTTTAGAGCTATGATTTTATACGATTTCAAGTGTCGCCTGAAACCGGATGAATCGTACGATAGACTTCAAATGGCATTCATGGATGAAGGCCCTTCCAAGGCAACCGTGTATCGTTGGTATAACGAATTCAAGCGCGGTCGACCAACTTTGGGGGATGACGAAAGAAGCGGTCGCCCTTTGACGGCTGTTACCGAAGAAAACGTGCTAGCAGTGAAAAATTTAATCCAAGACAATAGGCGAATTACATATCAGGAGATTCAACACATATTGAAGATTGGATCGGGAAGCGTTCACGAGATTCTACACAGCCATCTTCGCGTGAGGAGGATAGTATCACGCTGGGCACCCAGCGTGATACTATCCTACCGATGCTCAGAAGCAGGCCCGGGTGGAATGGTGCCGTGATATGCTTAACAAATTTGAAGCAGGCTCGTCTCGGCGTGTTTACGACATCGTTACAGGTGATGAGTCCTGGATTTATCAATACGACCCAGAAACCAAGCGCCAGTCGACTGTTTGGGTGTTTCAAAATGAGCCAACGCCTACCAAAGTGAAGCGATCTAGAAGCGGGGGTAAGATTTTGATCGCTAGCTTTTTTAATTTGACTGGCCACTTGGTATCAATTCCCTTACGGGATCAAAGAAGCATTAATGCCGAATGGTATACTACCAAATGTTTGCCAGAAGTTTTCTCTGTTATAAGCAACAAGCGACCAAACACAGGGCTCCGCGGGCTACTGCTCCACCACGACAATGCACCTGCGCACACCGCACTCAAAACGAGGGACTTCCTGGACAGCACGCCAGTCAAACTCCTGGGTCACCCTCCTTACAGCCCTGATCTAGCACCGTGTGACTTCTTTTTATTCCCAAAAATAAAAAATCAGCTCAAAGGGATACAATTTTCGTCGCCGGAAGATGCGCTGGCTGCGTTCGAGCAGGCTGTAAACGAGGTGTCTGCGGCGGACTGGAAAAAGTGTTTTGAAAACTGGTTTAGGCGCATGAATCTTTGTATAGAGGCTGGTGGAAAGTACTTTGAAAAGATTTAATAAAAATATATGTACGTATAGAACAATTTTTTTTAGTTTCGCAAAACTTTCTGAGTGTCCCACGTAAAATCGATCATTTTTAGGGTTCCGTAGCCAAAAGGCAAAAAACGGAACCCTTATAGATTCGTCATGTCTGTCTGTCTGTCTGTCTGTCTGTCTGTCTGTCCGTCCGTATGTCACAGCCACTTTATTCCGAAACTATAAGAACTATGCTGTTGAAACTTGGTAAGTAGATGTATTCTGTGAACCGCATTAAGATTTTCACACAAAAATAAAAATAAAACAATAAATTTTGCGGGTTCCCATACTTGAAACTAAAACCAAAAATATTTTTTTTCATCAGACCCATACGTGTGGGGTATCTATGGATAGGTCTTCAAAAATGATATTGAGGTTTCTAATATCATTTTTTTCTAAACTGAATAGTTTGCGCGAGAGACTCTGCCAAAGTGGTAAAATGTGTGTCCCCCCCCCTGTAACTTCTAAAATAAGAGAATGATAAAACTAAAAAAAATATGAGATGTACATTACTATGTAAACTACCAGCGAAAATTGGTTTGAACGATATCTAGCAAGTAGTTTTTTTTTAATACGTCATAAATCGTAAACCGCAATTTACCAAGTACGGAACCCTTCGTGCGCGAGTCCGACTCGCACTTGGCCGGTTTTTTGTATTATCACAGCAGATATTGGCTCAATTGGTTAGACAGTACTTATAGTACAAAAAATAGGCTATATAAATAAAACTTCAAAACCAATTCAAGTACCTGTGCCCACTCCATTGCATTTATAACTTGCATGCAGAATTATTTCATCAGGTAACTTCGACTTGCCATGTCAAGTTCATAATATTCCTAACAGCGTTATTTATGCGGAATACTTTGTTGCGACACGTACTTCTTGAATAAACCACTGAGAAACTCACTGAGATAATGCGTCGAAGTTAAGAATGCCTCCGCTAGTTCAAATATATCTTGAGTCGCTTAAAAAGTTCGTGTTTTATTATCTTATATCGTTTTAATTGGATTCTACGAAAAAAGTTTAGTTAAACTGCCTCTTTGGACTAGTGGTCGTTAGCATTACTGCTGGGTATGAGGTCCTGGGTTGCATCCCCGAGCTGTACAAAGTGTTTTTAAATTTGGAATTTCTCAATAGCAGCGGACTTTGAATTTGTGCCGGGTTGATGTTACGAGTAATAGGCTCGCCTCCTTTATATAAGTGTTCTACATCAGGCTGCGAATATGTACAATCTGCACATCATATCTTATGGAAGTGGTCTTTGGCAAAATGAATTCAATATTATCTTGGTTAATGTACAGGCTGCATCTAGAGTTGTTTACTACACGGATCTTGTGGATACTAAAACAAATTTTCGTGCGTTCAAGATTTTTTGCCATGCCTATTATTGGAATCAAATATAACAGCTCACAATGTTTGGACCCATTAATATTAATGATATTTTTTATCCGTGGTGCTAGGCAACTGGGCTTATCCCAGTTGTAAACGACCCTTTGTGCTTATTGGCCTTGTTTGTTCTGTCTCCTTCTTGGTATGGAGGGAAGTGGAAATTTGTGTGTTTCCTACTCCTCCGTTATTCTTTTCTGATTAATTGCTTTGCGGAATCCAAGACAGTTAAATTCATTCTCTGGGATTTCGTCGAGCTACATTGCCTCGTTGCTTTTTGGGTGGTCACCTCTGTTAATTTTGGCTTTTAGGAGTTGCAGTGATTTGTGAATAGTTCAGTGGGATAGACCCACAAAAAATGCTCGCCTCCTTACTAATTAAATATAACTGACGATAAGTGAGTATAATTATGTCATTTGACATAACATTATACATGTAACAATCAACAATCCCATTTAACAGCCCGATCAACCGATTTTGACTTCTATTGCGTTGGCGATATGACAAATGGCAGCTGTATTTAACGGTTAGTTTTGGTAACAGGTTTATGCTTTTTATGCTATCCATATATTTACGGGCTATAACTCAAAATCGGTTGAACGGAATGTAAAAAAAAGGTTGTAAAAATGTCTAAAGTTATTTCAAATGGAGTATAGCGCGAAGTTTTTTTTTAGAACATACTAGAATCGAATCTTCGTTTTGATATGATATTTTCTACAACAAAATATATTTCTTTATTGGAATCTAACAAGTCAGTAAGGTTTCTATAACGGATATACCTTCTATTAACAGAATTCAATTTATTTTGCGGGCATTTGAGATGCCTCGAGAAATATCCCATTTTCATTGGGTTTAAGTACCATTGATGCTATTTTAAGTGATCTTTTCATAAAAGACTAATCATCGTTTGCTTTAAAAGTAACGTTTTTTTTTTTTTATATAATACAATTTTCTTTGTATACGTTACTGTAAAAGCCTCAACTATGGTAATATCTAGGATTTACCGGTAAATCCTAAGATTTACCAAGCCTTATTGGTAAACGTCAGAAATATGAATGATCTATTATAATGGCTAATATCAGACTTTCACCAGCAATCACACGGTAAATCTTAGGATAACATTTGTTTTGTGAAAAAATATACATACAAGATATCGATTTTAAATCATATCTCGTTTCCGCATTCGAAACATTTAAAATTATGTTGGTATATTTTTGCTAAATCAGTCAGTCCTTAATTGTTCTCATCATTTCGTATCGTAGTGTGTCACAGATGTAAGAAAGTATTTTACTTGCTTACTCACCAGCTAGCTCAAGTATGGGTGATCAGCATGAGACTATGTAGGGTATGGTTTCGCATGAAGTTGACTGAAGTAAAAGTCACACAGTTTGGTCAACTAATTTAATTCTTGAACATACAATCCGTCATCACAATTTCTTGAGGTTAAACAAGTACAATGAAACTTACTTTTATTTGGGATACAATTTACCCATTATTTCCAATACCGGAGATATGATGTCTCAAGCAGTATCATTCGCCTTGAAAGCCATAATCAAGCCTCGTGCAAGCTAAAATGTCATTTGTGTTCGATACCAGATGATGGAGCTCATATACTGTTTTCTTCAGGAATTGTAGTCATATTATGTGTAGATGTAGTTATGTAGTTAGTTGACCATTTACTTATTTATATTGGTAATAATAAAATTAATCCTAGGGTGCCCTGCCAAGGAGAAGAAATGCATAATGAGCACACGCACATGTTTTAACAAGTATGGAAATTTAGTTAAATTCAACGTTATACTTACAGCTATTGCTGACACATTTATTATTTATATTTGGGGCTTGTTCCCTGCCGCCTGCGAGACATTTTATTTGTTTTATGAACTCTTAATGGGATGAAAAGTTTACAGGTGTACTTCGCTTAGTAACTCCAATAAAAAAGAAATGTCATTCTTGTCAGTCATAGACATTGAAGTTTAACCAATAGACTTGACAGTCTAGGTCTATGTCTGGTTTTAAAGAAGTTAATCATTTATTACTTTTGTGTTGAATTGTGTGATTGTTGAATTAAATTGATACACACAAATTGTTATTTTATTATATTAATAATTATAAACTACAGATAGCAACGCCATCCCGTATCACGCAATGATCAACTCCCATGCCAAGCTGGTTCTCCTCTTTGACACAAGATGTCGCTGTGATACCAAAAATAATCGTTACACAGACATAACAATTTTTGAACATTTACAAGTCAAGGCAGCTCTAAATTCCCCGATTAGCCCGATATCTTAGATCATTTCGGTTTTTTTCAAGTAAATTTTAGGTTGTACCGGTAAAACCTAGGTTTAACCGTAGTTCAAACTTTTACAGTAACGTATACAAGCCTTCTGAATATTAAAAGAAGCCAAAGAAATATTTTAATTTATTTATCGGCCTAATATCAGTCATCGTCTCCGAGCTTCGCAATTACTGTCTTGGCCTTTGCCCAATTTCCAATTATTCCTTATTTACCACTAGCGAAAGAAATTAAAATAAATTCGACGAATGATAACGGACTAGTTTTTTTTTTTCTTCATGGTCGCATTTGCTGGCCTGTAATTATTTACAGGGACAGCTATAAAAAATACTGGGGCAATGATGGTACTCAATATTTTGGATACAATTTCTTGTGCCAGACCTGGTACAGATACAACTGATTTTAGTATACTGCAGTTAAGTTCTAAACTCAGATATCATTGATCCTATTAGTTTTGTTAAACCAAAATGTAAATAAGGTAACAATAAGAAATAGTATTTGTATAATACAGGTTTCACAAAACATGAGATGTTACGAACAAATTAGAAGAGAATAGCAATAGAAATCAGTATCAGTTTTCCATTTTTTTCTTATGTACTATTCCACTATTATATTCTTCGCACTATACATGGCCAGTTATAACACTGAATTCTTTCTTTTAGAAACAAAACTCAGTAACTTACCGAATAACTATCCGGAATCAAATGTTTCTGATCTGTATGCGGACCGAATGTATATTTATGGTAATTTATGTCGGCGACCCGGTGTAAAACTTTCACAAACCCGAAATCGTATTTAGAGCAGTCGGATCGAGCCATCTTCATTAGTTCGGGAGCTAGACGTTACGCCATCACGTTATTTGAATCTTTTCTATAAAATTACTTAAGAGGCTCTAAACAGTGATATCCGGACATCTGTCCACCAGACCGAATCGGATTAGAACAATGGTAATTTCTATTGTGTCTGGAAATGGACAGTTGAAGGTTTATTTTATCAACGATATCATGAGTGACAAAAAAGCAAGGTTTAAGGGATCGGCCATGTGAGTCGCAAGACAATCTTATTATTTTATGATTTTTGATATACATTGTCGCTTTTAAAATATTACTATGTCTAGTGCCTAAGGTCATTTATATGTAATATCATATAATCGATAAGATCATACAGGCGTCATAGACGAGCAAGTGATCTTGGGTACAAATACGATGATACAAATGATCACAGCTCATTGTAATTTACTGTAGATGTTGCAGTACCAGCACCATCAGACAAAATTAACTATAACCCTTCTCGATTTAGGCAATTTTAAGTTCATTAAGAACTTTTTAAGAACAACAAAATCTTGGTGCTTATTAATACACAATTCTAAGAAGAATAATGTGTTTAGGATAACCCAAATAAAATAAATATACACGAGCTCCTAAACTATAAAGATACCTGATAAAAAGAGTAGTTTACCCTCACGAATTTTATCTAAAAACTTTGTAGAGAGATCAACAGTACATTAGCATTGAGACTCGTATACGACTAGTATTTTTTTGTTATTTTAACGTGAGTTTTTCGACGTAGTTTCGTATACTCGTACTTACTTACTATTGTGAATTCAATGGTATCTAAGTTTTACTTATATTTTAAATGTGAAAGTCTGATGATACAAGTGTTCGTGTTAGTCATTTTCTTATGTCCGTGACTACCATATATATTTACCTAGCTACCATATATATATATTTTACACGTGATGCCGACTCAACAAGAACAGGCCACTGCACTGACCTACTTCGCCAGGATTTGTTGCTGTCTCAGGAAATTTGCCGCCTTACGTACTTTGGCAAAATGGTATGGTAACATTTTGCAATAGTGGTTAACCCAGCTCATATATCTGCTGACGCTCAAAGTTTGTTGTCCGTGTGTGTAAATAATTAAGTGCAAACAATTTTACGTAAACTAAGCTAAGTTAGGAATCATATGTTTATGATTATTAATAGAATTTAATTTTAATTTTCATCTGTTTTAGTAATTAAGATTATAAATAAATCAATATATCTCTGTCACTATTCTAATATTAAGAAAATATTGTAAAAAAACCTTGTCCTTACAATTACATTGTTTGAGCCCCTGCTGCCTGTGATACAGGATTACCTAGTACAGGCACCTAACATTGTTGAACCCACTTTATATGTAAGACCTATTAGTATAGTTTACCAATTTGAAGTTTGAATTTAGATTATTATTATTATTATTTATTTATTATTTATTGTTATTGTCACACCAATGACAACCCTACTTCATGTCCGTCAGACAATTACTGTCCATACCGGATTGCCAGCACCTGTAGCCAAGTTGACAATATGTAATAGATAACGCTAGAAGAAAAGGTATCAATTTATGGGAATGACACATCTGAACGTTAAGTCACGTGGTCAAACCATACAATTAGAAGACGTTAACGATTGTAGAAAGAGATTCGATGCGAAACGTTTGTAACTTGGCTAGGGGTAAGAGATCGCGGCATATGATAAGGCTACCCATTGTACGTGTATTAGTTTTAAGTTTCTTTTTATTATAGTATTTTAAGGTGTACAATAAAGCATATTAAAATAAATAAATAAACATTTCGTCTGTATTACGCGAAGGGTTAGGAGATGAGAGAGAGTTGCACCTATAGTATGTACATCCGCATTTTGGCACTGTTTTAAGTACCTAATAGGGGACGTGTCTATAGCCATCAACCAGGCACGTATCCAAACCTCGGACCGATGATACTAAGATTATCTCAAAAATAAAAATCCAATATAACTTTAATAGACATGAAAATCAAGCATGAGGTCCGGCCTCCATGCTCAGAAATAGCTCTAGCGACCCTTATGAACTACAATGACAGCCCCTCTTACTGTCTTGCAATTACTGTCCATACATGCGTAAGTGAATTCGGCAAGGCGAAGGATTTGATCCCATCAATCGACAAATCACGTGCGAGATGAAAGACATGTTGTGGAATTCCGTCTATGTGATTGTCCGATTGATGAGGTTAAATCCTTCGCCTTGCCGAATTCACTTGCGCAATTGGTTTGTTGAATCAATTTTTTTTTTGTAAAAAATGAAAAGATCATATATAAGTTTCCATACAAAACTATTTTTAGTTTTTTTTTTTTCACTGTAATTACAAAGTAAAATGCAATTGAAAATATTTTTTTGAATCCAGTACCGAAAACACCCCGATAGTTTGCCGAACAAATCCGAGCCCGTGTGACGTCACAACGTTCATTTCTACTCATTGTAGCACATAGCTGATACATTGTTTTGACTTTTAACCGATTCAATCTTGTTATTATCGTCAATATATTGATGAATATCGAATATATTGATCATAAATATCGAACCTTAAAAGTTATCGTGCTTGCTTCGTACCATTATGTACGAATACTACAAAAATATCCCGATTATATGTGATTCGCGCAATAGCCCCTAGTACCTAGCAATGTACTAAATTTGAGCAATGTTCTAATATAACTAGATTCCAATTATAATGTGTTAATTCTGTTGTCATCTTGTTCTAATTTAGTATTAGATTCGTATTAAATTCTTACTTTGATCATTAAAGACTGAGAATATGACATTTTTAAGGGAACTTTCGAGCAAAGTTGACATTGTTGTATAATTACGTAACTTGAAAACATGTTTTTTTGTTTATGGTGATATATTCATTATTTTACACTTAAATGACAGATATAGGCGTAAAACTAACATTTCTGTTTGAATTGTGAGAATCGATCGACGTATTTAAGAGATATTTACGGAAGAATTAGTGTAACGAAAATCTACCAAGTTAATATTTTTACGTTTCTGTTCTACAAACTTTTTAGTGTTTGTAAATATATAATATAGACATTAGTGTTCAATATTATTTAGGGATATTGTCAATCTGCCTAGCCTTTAACCCAGTAACTGGGTAACACGGTACCCCTTTGCAAGACTGGCGTCAGATCTCAAGCTTCTGACTACCCGTAACGACTGTCAAAGATCTTCAAATGACAGCCGGGACCAACGGCTTAACGTGCTTTCCGAGGCACGGAGGAAACACGGTATGTTGAAATGGTCACCCATCCACGGACCGACCTCGTCAAGCGTTGCTTAACCTTGATGATCGAACAGCGCGGCTGTTTTTATTTAGCCAAGAGCTCCTCTATTAAGGGATATGTAAATAATGGGTATTACCAAAAATTTTATATGTATGTGTATCATATTTAGTGGTATCTAATGAAGTTTTTTGATATCCAAAGTCAAAGTTTCGCGCCAATCGTGTTTGTTTACTTTTTATTTTACACCAATATTACCTACCTATATGTAAAAACGATTACGTTATGACAATTATGTTTCCTAATGTACCTGGCTAACAACAATATCTAACACCGGTCCACTTTCACGTATTATTCATTACGACTACTTTATTTATGCTCAAAACTTCCAATTCGTCCATCAGGTGGGTATATTATCGACATTAGCCTTTATAAATCCTTTATCACATATGACTAAATAAAATTTGTTGTTTATTAATATTTTTGCACTAGTTTTCGGATATTTTAGTCAATCTACATATAGTTGACACTATAGTATCATGATTTCCTTGAACGTTATGACGTCACCAACATGGCGACTCATTGTGGCCCGTTTGTAGTCACGTGGTTCTTTTCAAAATTTTATCGATTTTCAATTGCTTATAATAAATTGAAAAAAAATATTTAGGAGTTTTTTGAAACGACAATATAATTTAAGTTATGTAAAGTTTCGAAGTACATTAAAAAAATCGTCATTTTTTTTTAATTCAACAACACAATTAGGATGCTGGTTGCTTGTAGGTCGCGACCGATACCAATGGGTCACCACTGCTCTTGCACTGGGCCAATGAGGCCGCTATAAAATATTATACTACTAAACTAAATATTATACTTACTATTTTGGCATACAATATTATGGCTATCTCAAAAACGAATAAAGCTAAAGCTCACCTCCACCAAGTCAAACAAAAAATACACTACACAAAACAGAACAAGAAAACGCAATCGCACTGCAATCGGTTAAAGTCAGCAATAATGGAGTTTTATTGATGACAATACGTTTTCTACAATGGAAATTGTAGCCGCCAGCCACCATTGTGTCAATAGTATCCAGTGTCCAAACATAAACGAATTAAATCAACTCGCAACAAAGGGAAACCTTTTCCCATTAGTCAAAAGTAAACTGTAGTAATTGAGTTTGAATTGCCTTAAAGATTTATTTGCACTATGTTTGACGCCGGCCTATATCGAAAAATTAAATGGTCCCGACATTTTAATTGAATTTTAATTGAAAAAAAAAACTTTTTACAAAAAAATACAACCGACTTCCAAATAAAAACACTACAAAGTGGAAAATAAATTCAATTTCGGATGTCGGTGTTCCTGTTTTCGTTTCTTCGTTTTTTGACCCCGACTTCCGAAATTGAATTTATTTTCCACTTTGTAGTGTTTTTATTTGGAAGTCGGTTGTATTTTTTTGTAAAAAGTTTTTTTTTTTTTCACTTTTTAGTTGTGTTACATAATGGACCAGTTCTATAGGTTAGGTACCTATAATGCCCAAAGTGAAACCAGAATTGATTATCACAATAACATGAATCTTAAACAAAACCGGTGGAATGAGAGCATACCAGGGTTAACTGTTCACACCTGCGTTCTGCTTTAGAGCGTACTAGTGTGATGTTATGTTATGTTATGTAATGGTAAAAACAATAAACAGACATGCGATTGCAGCTATCCCGAGAGATTTGCCGTCATTTATTGAAGAGTTCTGATGTATATCTCCAAAGTTCTTCATCGGATCTTAATGAAATTTAAATGGGACCACATGACAAGCACCAGCTTTCAAATAAAAAAAGAATCATCGAAATCGGTTCACCCAGTAAAAAGTTCTGAGGTAACAAACATAAAAAAAAAAAAAATACAGTCGAATTGAGAACCTCCTCTTTTTTGGAAAGTCGGTTAAAAAGGGCGACCTTCCGGAGAAGAGTGAATTTAATTTACGAATATAACACGAAGAATAATGGGAAACTGTTTGGTAGGTTACCGTTTACCGATAATCGATAACCTGTCTTTTTTTTTGTTGTGGACACTTTTAATGTTGACAAATTTCTAATATAGACGTCGATCGTCGACGATCATACTTTTGAGATTTTTGATCTTAGTGATTTATGCTTGTGTTTTGAAAGTAAAAATACTCCTACTTCTGTCATATTGTAGAAAAAAAAACTTTCAATTCTACCATACTTTATTAGGTATTTATCCACAATTCGTAAAGCAGAGTTACGCTATAATTTAGATTCAACAATCATAATAGAAATAACAACCGTTTTCGTTGGAATATTTTAAAAATATTTTCTTCTTACAACAATAACGAAAACTTACCTCATTATTTTTTAAACAACCTCAAATTGGCATTTAATTTAAGACTGTTAATATTTTGGAGACCTTAATAATAAGAAAACAAGACAAAACTTTGTAGACGAAACCGCGAGTGTTATATCTTATATTTGAATTCAGAACTCGAAATTAATTATTATCAAATGTTGGAACAATAATGTCTATTATTAACTATTATTAATTCATTTATTTCAGACATGTATTACACTCATAAAGCATAAAGTTTAAAAGAGATAAAACCCAAAATAATATAGATCGATTCCAATAAATAATCATTGAAATTGTCATCAGCTCTTGAAATTAAATTGTCAACAATTAAAAATAATAATCAAATTTAAAAAAATGTAAATTGTATAAAACTTGTCATAACGAAATACAAGACAAATTTCGAATTCCATTGCAAACCATACTTTTTTATGACTTTTAATAGGTACCCTATTATAGTCACATATTATACTTTGATTGCATATATCTCGAATTATGAATTATACCCCCGATTTCTAAATTAAATAAATAATGTAATTATTACATAATTTTTATTTTTATTGGAGGGCAGTGGTGGCCAAGTGGTATTGGCCGCGACTTAAAAGTTGTAGGTCGTGGGTTCGAGCCCAGGCAGGCGCTTTACATTGTGTAAATTCATTCTTCAACACTGCTCTCAAAACGATGAAGGAAAACATCGTAAGGAAACCGGCATGTCCTAGAACCAAAAATTCGAAGACATGTGACATCCACCCGCACTGGGCCCGCGTGGTGGATTACGGCCTATTCCCTATCACAGAGGGAGACCTGTGTCCCAGCAGTGGGAACATTAATAGGCTGATGATGATCATTTTTATTTTTATTGTATATATTTTCGAGCTTCACCCCGACCACATCATCGCTTACCATAAGGTAGGATAGTCGTCAAACGCGAGCCCACAAATAATAAAAGAAAAATTTAATTTGGACTTGAGTATTTGTAAAACTCTACCTTAGCCTGAAAACCTGTCTACTATTGGCTCAATTCAGTTATCAGCCCTGAGTATAGTTCCAGCTACATATTTTTTTCTCTGTTGACTAAGTCCCCTTGTTATACAAGCGTTAATTAAATACGAAATAGTATACTTGACTATAGCGGAATAAGGGCTCCAAGGTCTTTGCAAGAGATCTGTCTATTGGGCAGAGCCAGCTCACAAAACTGAAGACCGATGATGGCAGGATTGTATCCGCCAAACCGGAGCTTTTGAGGGAGATCGAGAGTTTCTATGGGCAGTTGTACACGTCAACCAGTAAACCCGTTGCGAATCTAGCAAACGACCCAAGAGCTAGATTGACCCGACACTATACCGAAGATATCCCGGACGTCAGCCTGTACGAGATTAGGATGGCTCTGAAACAGCTCAAAAACAACAAGGCGCCGGGTGACGAAGGAATCACGGCTGAACTCCTGAAGGCGGGTGGAAAACCGGTCCTTAAGGCCCTTCAGAAGCTGTTTGATTCCGTCATACTCGAGGGCAAAACGCCACAGGCATGGTGCAGGGGTGTGGTGGTCCTCTTCTTCAAAAAGGGTGACAATGCCCGGCTGAAGAACTATAGGCCTATCTCACTTCTTAGCCATGTCTACAAGTTGTTTTCAAGAGTCATCACGAATCGTCTCGCGCGCAGGTTTGACGATTTCCAGCCTCCCGAACAAGCCGGATTCCGAAAAGGCTTTAGCACCGTAGACCACATACATACGCTGCGGCAGGTTATACAGAAGACCGAAGAGTATAACCTGCCTCTCTGCTTAGCGTTTGTGGACTACGAGAAAGCCTTCGATTCGATCGAGACTTGGGCTGTACTGCAGTCTCTCCAACGGTGCCAGATCGACTACCGGTACATTGAGGTGTTGAAGTGTTTGTACAGAAACGCCACCATGTCAGTCCGTCTTCAGGATCAGACCTCGAAACCAATATTTCTCCAGCGTGGCGTGAGACAGGGAGATGTCATTTCTCCGAAACTGTTCACTGCTGCGCTGGAGGATGTATTCAAGGTTCTGGACTGGAGGGGCCTAGGCATCAATGTTAATGGCGAGTACATCACTCATCTTCGGTTTGCCGACGACATAGTGGTCATGGCTGAGACCATGGAGAGCCTCAATACAATGCTCGATGACCTCAGTAGAGCTTCCGGAAGAGTGGGTCTTAAAATGAACATGGACAAAACCAAGGTGATGTTGAATGCCCATGTTACACCCACTCCTATCAAGGTTGGAGACTCTACACTCGAAGTTGTGGAAGATTATGTCTACCTGGGACAAACGATCCAGTTGGGTAGGGCCAACTTCGAGAGAGAGATAAACCGTCGAATCCGACTCGGCTGGGCAGCGTTCGGGAAGTTGCGCGGTGTCTTCTCGTCCAACTTACCACAGTGTCTCAAGACAAAAGTCTATGACCAGTGTGTGTTGCCAGTGATGACATATGGCTCTGAGACGTGGTCGCTTACAATGGGCCTTATCAGAAAGCTTACAGTCACTCAAAGGGCAATGGAGAGGGCTATGCTCGGCATTTCCTTGCGTGATCGAATCAGAAATGTAGAGATCCGTAAGAGAACCAATGTTACCGACATAGCTCGAAGAATTGCCAAACTTAAGTGGCAGTGGGCAGGGCACATTGCTCGCAGAACGGATGGCCGATGGGGCAGAAAGGTTCTGGAGTGGCGACCGCGAACCGGAAGACGTTGCGTTGGAAGGCCTCCCACCAGGTGGACCGATGACCTCGTGAAGGTTGCGGGGATCCGCTGGTTGCGAGACGCACGGGACCGATCAATGTGGCGACGCTTGGGGGAGGCCTATGTCCAGCAGTGGACGTCTTTCGGCTGATATGATGATGATGATGATACTTGACTGGCAGAAATTGGAAGGCAACCAATCTTTCTCATAACTGAAAATTAATGTAGTGAAATTAAATGAAGTTGTACGCAGAGTACCATGTTAAAATTATCAAATCAAATTATTATTACAATATTTTTATACTGTGTGTTTTGAAGAGAAAATGGATCTATTCCTCTGTTACAAATACTTTCATACTATGCTTTAGTAGCTGATATTTAATTCAAGTATATATGGTTTTAGGCAAAGAGAGCTCTCCTGATACTATATTATGTAAATACCTTGGTATGTTTCAATTTTAACTCTAACTTTATATGATTAATAGCTGCAGCCTGCATCTGCGGCCACGTGGAATTAGTACTTTCCCTAATAATTTATAGCCTATGTGTTATTGTGATGTATAAGCTGTATTTCTGTAAAGTTTCATTAATATCCTTTTAGTTGTTTTCGCATGTATGAGTAACTAATATTCATTCTCACAAGCTAAAACATTCAAAACATTTGCAGGTTTTCTAAGAAGGCAAAACAGCCCATATTTTTTGCTAGCTCGCCTACCTTTTTCTGATCAAAACCTAATCCCAGACCTTGTACCAATCTAACTTCTTTTCTAAGAGAAAAATCCAATTACCGTCGCACTTTCTTCTACTTTAAACAAAGGAGACGGTCAATTACAAAAAATAGAAGGAATATTTCTGGGTATAAGCTTTCGATAAGAGATAAGAATTTTGCAAAAACTAGCTTCTGCCAGCGGATTCTCTCGCGTGTTTTCTTATCCCAAGAGAACATCATCGTGGGTGAAAAAGTAACTTATGTGCTATTTCGGACTATAATCTCTGTGCCAAATTTCATCCAAATCCGTTCAGCCATTTTTGCGTAATTGAGTAACAAACATACATCCATCCAAACTTTCGCATTTATAATATTAGTAAGAAGTAAGATAAAATCAGCAGCCCCAGACCCTGACGTGTCAAAACTATCATGGTTCGACTGTGAAAAAGGGACAGATGTATACAAGTCATATATATCTGTCTCTTAGCACACTCAAAATAACCTTGCTCTAAGAGCAAGGTTGTTTTAAGTAACCCCCCTGTTCAGTACATTTTTCTCTGCATGACTCATCAAAATATTACGAGACAATAGATTTTTACAAGATTTCACTTAGTTTCACCTATCCCGGTAAAAAGCTATAAAAAGCTTGTTATAAAAATTTATATTTTAATGTAGAAGGTCGTTTTAAGAATTTATTTTTCTTAAATCGCGTCTACTTATCTCAACCAGGTAGTTGAATATGTTATTGCCACATCTATCTATAACCGTAACACATATCTAAGAACATGCACCAATCAAACCTGAACCCATAACTGAAAACTGCATCAAAATCGGACTAGTAGTTTTGAAGAAAAATGGCAACATAGATTTGAACAAACAGTGATTGTTGCAGCGCCCCCTGGTGTGTTGTCACTGTAACACCTATCTAAGAACATGCACCAATTAACCCAAACCCATAAAAAATAAACTGCATCAAAATCGGACTAGTAGTTTTGGAGAAAAATGGCAACAGTGAATTAGCACAAACAAACAACATCTGACCCCAAAAGCATATACTGTTTCCGTTTCGTCGTGGGTAAAAAGAGAAAAAGAGGTAGGTACTAGGTATAATTTATACATTAAATATTATGAGGTGCTGCCAGCGGTGACAAACGAAGTTTTGGTATGTTTTCCTATAATTTTTGTTACACCCATATTTAAAAATTATCTAGCATATATCACTCCCACAATTGAGACGAATCTAACGACACCTCAACCTGATATGTCATAATCCGTCAAGCCGTTTGGTCTGTAGAGCGTGCCATAGAAATGGACATACATACATACATACGCTCGAAAAACATTACTCGCCCGCAGTCGGGTAATATAGATACTTTTCTGTAGAAGTAAAGCGTGTTGCCATAGCATACATACAATTTTCCCTTTACGCCCGTCTAACCTAACGATCAGTGTAAAAGCTTTTAACTCTATTTAAATATAAATCACGTCTGTATGATTTGCCTATTACTTTAGAACTTGCATGTCTATATCATCTTCAACGTCGCATCATGATATTTACGAAGTATCGATATTTTTCCGAATTGAAGATTTATTGATAAAATTTTGCGTGGCTTGTAGTTACAATATAAAAAGTACTAAGGCTGTAGGAGCGTAGTGTTAGTAGTGATGTGGAAGGCACGTGTTAGGTACTTAAGTGCTTATTTATGGCATTAATGGTGTTGTATCTATGCTCCTTGTATAATAAATGGGCATTATTTTATTCACACATAATTAAGAGTGAGCCGTTAACATCAATCGAGCACGAATCCAGACTCTGGGCTGCAAATACTGAGAAATTCCGGATGGAAAATTCCAATAACACTTCCCGACCCGAAAGTCAAACCCTGGAACTTATGCGCAGCAGTAATGCTTGCGGCCACTAGCCTTACGAAGCAATTGATGATTTAATTACTTTAAAGAAAATAAACGTCAACCTTAATCAACATGAACCAATCTTCTTCTTGTTTTTTTTTGTACGCTTCACGCTCGCGCTTGACCACTATCTCACCTGATGGTAAGCGATGACGTGGTCGACGGTGAATCACGCTTGCCTAGAAAAGACCTATTTACTTAGACCCCTAGATTGTAGCTGTCGAGAAAAACAGACTCCGGCAGGGAATTCCACTCCTTAACTGAACGCACAATAAAAGTGTTCCCAAAACGTTAAGTGCGTATGGGTGGAATTTCCACCATGTACCGATGCCGCATCGCTATACGTCTAGTAGTCCGATGATGAAACGGGCTAGGTGGAATTAGATCATGAAATTCCGTCACACTCTCGCTCGTTCTTCTTCATATCGATGATTCTCTATTCATATCGTTGATTCCTTCTTATTCAGATTCTCTTCGACCAGTGCTCATACTCTTCCAGGACTCGCGGATAGGTGTAAAATAACAATAGACGTATTTTCTAAGCAAATTAAATAATTTTGTATTAAAAAAAGAAATACATAATTAAAGTGCCTGATTTATTCAATTAATCACTGCTTTACGTGCACTGTACGGGTACTCACGTTTGTAGCACATTTACGTGACTCCTAGCAATCATTTTTGCGCCACCTGCCAGCACATCATCTGCACTTTCACTAACACCACTTTCACTGGGAACTAGTCGCATAGGATCACAATGTCTCAACTCAACGAGATTGCATCAGCACAAAAAAGCCTTGAGGACAGCTTTATCCGGAAGATGGTATAATTGGAAGCTCAAATCCAGTGCGCGGGCCCTACCAAGGATACTGTGGCGAGGGTTGCTGACGATTTTCGCACCTTCAGAGCTAATCTTCAGCATGCTAAGCCTGCTCCGAAGACAGATTAGCGAGTGTGCCAGACAAATTGATGTGTTGGAGACCAGACATAGGCGGAAGGCGCTGATTTTCCAGGGCATTGCAGAGGTTGATGGTGAGGTCAGTAGTACAGTCATCCTGGACATTATAAATAAGAAGCTGGCTCCAAAGCCATTGACTGCATCTTGCATTAAGACCTGTCATAGACTCGGCGTAGCCAATAAAGACTATCATCGGCCAATCCTGGTGAGATTTTCAGACTATGACGATAAATCAGCGGTCTGGATGCAAAGTCCCGCTTAAAGGGTTCCTCCATCTCAGTCAAGGAGTTCTTGACAAGGACCCGGCAAACCATCTTTGGGAAGGCGCGGCTTCACTTCGGGATGCGATCTTGTTGGACTCAGGTCGGTGTTATTGTGGTTAAGGCCCCCGACGGGAGTAAACACAAGTTAACTTCAGTCGACGAACTGAGTCCATTGCTGGCGAAGTATTCTAAGGTCCAGGGAGGCGATAATCTGCGAAACAAGACGCGTTAATGATGGTATTTAGCTACTTATTGTTTTTATTCATAATGTCTAATACGCAATAAAAAGTAAAATTGTACTTACCGTGGCAATTTTGTTGCTATTTTGTGTACCAATCTATCACTTTTCCTCTTATAACTTTGCTGCCTAGTTTGTTTTGTTTATCTAACTCAAGTTTGCTTTGTTGTGTTTACCATTTACCCTCAACATTTCTCTTTTTTTTTTTTTCTTAATACCGCAAAACGTCAAACCATAATCTGTTTGTCTACCGTCAAATCAACGCATATAGGACTATTTCTATTTTTTTGCAGTTTTGTTTTCGGATACATTTATTTTAAACTAGCTGACCCGGCAAACTTTGTTTTGCCATAAAAACACCAAACAGTTTTCTACCCTACCTACCCTACCCGACCCTACACTACCGTACCCTACACTACACTACCCAACCCTACACTACTACCCTACCCTACACTACCCTACCCTACCCTACACTACCCTACCCTACACTACCCTACCCTACACTACCTTCCCTAACCTACGCTACACAACCCTACCCTACACTACCCTTCCCTACACTACCCTACACTACACTACCCTACCCTACACTACCCTACCCTACACTACCCTACACTAACCTACACTACCCTACCCTACACTACCCTACCCTACACTACCCTACCCTACGCTACTATACCCTACCCTACCCTACCCTACCCTACACTTCCCAACCCTACCCTACCCTACACTACCCTACCCTACCCTACACTACCCTACCCTACGCTACCCTACCCTACGCTACCCTACACTACCCTACCCTACACAAAGCAAAAATAGCTTATACAATAGCAATAAAGCTCAAATTGACTCTACATTTTAGTTAGAAAACTTTTGTATGGGAAAAAGAAAATGTCTTTTTTTTTACGGCAATTATTAGAATTCTTCTCCCCGTAAAAACCATCTTTGAACTTCAACGAACATTTAAAAAAAAGAATTGGCCAAATTGGTCCAGGCGTTGTTGAGTTATGCGCAACACATTTTGCGATTCATTTTTATATTGATGATGTTAGCTGGCGGGAGGTGCAGAGATGCAAGCGCCAGCCTTTCATATAGTATTTTTGTTTGTGTGACTTCTATTTAATTTTTATATATTTTTTATTATTTACTTTTTATTATGATGTTGTCAGACAGCGAATCGTTTTATTCTGCCAACGAATCAACTGCCTCTTCCTGCGATGCTAGTTTTTGCTCCCTTACGGACACCCTTGGTGATCTATTGCGTCAAGAGTTCAGCCCAAATTCTGGCCGGCTGTTTAACGTTTACCACATTAACGCCCAAAGTGTTCCAAGTCACCATAGTGAACTATACGACACATTTGCCAACAATAACGTTCATGCCGTCCTGATTTCTGAGACCTGGCTCAAACCTGAACTTCCATCTACCACCTACTCTCTTCCTGGTTTCGTTCTTCTTCGGAATGATCGGATTGGGAGGAGAGGGGGTGGTGTAGCAATATACCTTCGCGGAGATCTCCATTATAAAATTATTTGTTCTTCTGCTTCTTATGTGTCCGCTGAGTTTCTTTTTCTAGAGGTTTGCGTCAAAGGAGCTAAAACCGTTTTAGGTGTTGTTTACTGCCCCCCTTCCCTTGATTATTTCACCGAAATCGAATCGGTAATTGAATCTTTGGGTTCTGAGTATGCTCATCACATCATCATGGGCGATTTTAACACCAACCTCCTTTCCCCCAACTCCCCTCGGTCCCGTAAACTCCTGCATACTGTCGAGTCAGCTAGTCTTCACGTATTGCCTCTCCACTCATCATAATAAAGTCGGTGATGATACCTGGCTTGACTTGATCCTCACCTCTATTCCTTCCCTAGTTTCCTCGCATGGCCAACATGATGCCCCTGGTTTTTCCCATCACGACCTTATTTACCTATCCTATGTTCTTAAACCTCCTAAACCCAAACCTAAGTTCCAGTATAGGCGTGCCTTTGCACGTATGGATAGTGAGCTACTTCAAAAAGATGCATCGAATATTGACTGGAAACTCCTACATGAAGCTGCTACAGTTGATGATAAAGTTTTTGTTTTCAACTTCACTGTGACCAAACTGTATGATACTCATGCTACTATCAGGAGAGTAAAGCTGAAACGTCCACCTACCCCCTGGATGAATAGGGGAATCCGAATGGCAATGCGACGGAGGGACCGCGCGTTTCGAGTATTTAAAAAGGATCGCTCGGATGACAATTCGACCTTATTCAAGACTGCTAGGAATCGATGTAACCTGATGATACGTAACGCTAAACGCCGCTACATTCTTAATAATATTTCTTCTTCTTCTTCTGTCGATATCTGGAAGTTCCTTAGAACCCTTGGTATCGGCAAGTCGCGGAATTCAGACCTTCCTAACACAATTGGCTTGGACGATCTAAACCGCTTTTCTCCACTGTCCCTATGCTAGATAGTCTAACCAAACGTCAAACTATGGACTACCTTGCTGGTCTGACGCGTCCCAATATTGCCCCCTTTGTATTCACACCAGCCGTCCCGGAAGAGATCAAAAAGATTATCCTGTCTATTAAATCCAAAGCTGTGGGCTGTGATAACATCAGTCGTCATATGATCGTGTCAGCTCTGGATCAGCTTCTTCCTGCTATCTCCCACATAGTTAACTTTTCACTCTTCTCCGGTGTTTTCCCTTCCTTGTGGCGTAAAGCCCATGTTCGAGCCCTGCCTAAGATCTCCAATCCCACACTTTCCAGTCACTTTCGCCCAATTTCCATCCTTCCCTTTCTGTCCAAAGTGCTCGAGGCATATGTTCAAAAACAGCTCACCTACTTTATTTACCACAACTCTCTTATTAGCCCGTTTCAATCCGGTTTCAGGCCTGGGCACAGTACTATGTCAGCTCTCCTTAAAGTGACTGACGATATGAGGCGAGGAATAGAGGACACTAAAGTTACTGCTTTAGTATTACTCGACTTCTCCAACGCTTTTAATACCGTCAGTCCTTTCTTATCTTATATATTTCTCACGAGGTACAGGAATGGTTTTCCTCTTATCTTCGGGGGCGTTAGCAGTCAGTTTGTGCTGGACACTCTTCTTCGGGGTGGTGCGACCTTGAAGCTGGCGTCCTTCAAGGCGGTATTTTATCTCCTCTTCTGTTCTCCATTTTCATAAATCTTATAACTACCGAACTTCAGTGTGCGTATCATCTTTACGCTGACGATCTACAGCTCTACTGTCAGGCAGATGTTGACAACTTATCGGATGTGATCAAGGGGCTTAACCAGGATTTGATTGCGATTAAAAGTTGGTCAGACCGATTCGGAGTGGCGGTTAACCCTGCACAGTGTCAGGCTATCATAGTTCGGAGCCCGTATAGCCTGAAAAAGCTTGATGGTTTAACTGTTCCGCCCATAATATTTAACAACGTAGCAATCCCGTTTAGCTCCGAGGTTAAAGATCTTGGTCTGCTCGTCGACTCTTGCCTTGACTGGCGCAAGCAGGTAACGAGTGTCAGCCGAAGGGTCACCGGAACGTTGCGTTCGCTTTATCGACTGAAGAATCTTTTCCCAGCTCACATAAAGGTCATGCTTGTACAGTCCCTTATCTTTCCCATAATTGACTATGGTGATGTGTGCTACTATGACCTGAATGCAGATCTACTCAATAAACTTGACCGCCTTCTAAATAACTGCATTCGATTTGTCTTCAACCTCCGTAAGTATGATCATGTATCCGCACATCGATCACTTTTAAAATGGTGACTGATTCGTCAGCGTAGAATGCTGAGGGCCTTGACTACCCTGTTTTCTTTTATTGATAAACCTACTTCTCCTTCTTATCTTACTTCACATGTCCAATTCCTTTGTTCTGCCCATAGTAAAAATCTTCGCTCCGCCAATAATCGTCTTCTACAATGTCCCTCGCACCGCTCTGGGTTTATCCATTCCTCCTTCTTTGTCCAGGCGATTTCCCTTTGGAATGCACTCCCTCAGAACATCAGTATGGCAACCAGTCGGTTTTCTTTCAAATTGAAGGCACGCGAGCACATTCGCAAGAAGTTAACAGAAGCTCAGAATGAGTTACGATTATATATTAAAGAACAAAACGGTAGCTTATTCTTGAATCACTATTTCAAATTCTAAATTCTACTTTTCTGATTGTAGATAAAGGTTTTCAATCTAAAGATATATAAAAACCTTCATAATATCAAAAATTAACCCAAAAGTAACATCATTAAAATTTCTTGAGGCACTTGAAATACTTGCTAATTATACACGGAATTTCTAGTATTAAAATTTAATGGCAGACGACGACGTCTGCGCTGCTGCTGGGACTGGCAAATTCTCCATAAGGTTCAACATTTAAGTACTAATTGGGCGTATTTTCGTCACACAGCTTTCTCTTCGAATCAAATGTACTTTGTAGCCTAGGATTCTATGAGCAATCGTATATTTCTTGGAAACGCCGCAAACTAGTTTCTTGAAGTAGATCCTCACGTTTGTAATGGTGGAGCAGAGATTTATTAATTCGAAGCTACCAACTAACGTATGCCACTTAAGTCACTCGAATTTGTCAATTTCGACTAATGCAATATGGACCAAAGGCACAAACTCGTATATTTTAGGGAACACAGTTTTTACTTCCAACTTTACTTGCAAGTTCTTCTTTCGAAAAAATATCTAAGATCACCTTTACCTGACTGGTTAATTGGACTTTCAAACCTATACAACTTAGTAAAACATTGCAGAAACAAACGAACACAAGAAATTTATAAGAAGGCTTTCGAGTTACGCCTACTACGTATACAATTAGCTACAAAAGGTTGAACTATAGAGACATTTGAGAGAGCATGACACACTCAACTGCCAGGGCACACACAAGTCAACGAACGACACATAGGTATAGCAAATGGTAGATTTACAGTACACAATACAACTATACAATACTAAAAGAAATCGAGTCTATACAACACAAACATAAACATATCATTTGTTTTTGCGCCCTAGTGGTTGTGGAGCAGGACTAGCATTGAGCCAAGCATTTTTATCAGTGATATAATCCCCCAACTTATAATATGCCTGCCTGCATAGTGTGCGTTTTATACAATTTTTAAATTTCGTCTCATTCAGTTCTAGAATATGGGGCGGAATTTTATTGTAACATTTTGTACAGTACCCCATGAAAGATGAGGCCACTTTTGCCAGTCTGAAACCTGGTTGAACTAATTGGTCCCTATTTCTAGTAATGTCTGTCTCCGTTTTTACTAAAAAGATGTAAATTCTTTCTCACCTACATGATGTCTTCATAAATATATTGACAAGGAACCGTCATGATGTTAATGTCCTTAAACAGTTCCCTTAGAGAATCGCGCCGGCGAAGATTGTAAATCGCTCTGATGGCTCGTTTTTGCAGAATAAAAATAGACTCAATTTCTGCAGCCCTTCCCCATAGTAAGATACCGTAAGACATTATACTATGAAAGTAACTAAAATAGACTAGCCTAGCGGTATCCACATTAGTAAATTAACGAATCTTTCTGACAGCATAAGCTGCCGAACTCAGCCGCCCCGCAAGTGATACTAATTGAGTCTAGCGTGATCCCCAGGAAAACCGTTTTATCGACGAATTCGAGCTTCTCCTTGTTTAATATAATGTCACAATCAGTACTTTTGACATTTGGCAAGGAAAATTTTACGCATTTGGTTTCTTTATCATTTAAAACTTAATTATTGGCAGTGAACTAATCCTGAACCTGCCGTAGCGCGTTATTTACGTCGTCAACCTGACAAGTACGTCTATTTATTTTAAAAACTAAAGATATGTCATCAGCAAATAACACCATATTTAGTTTGCCTTCCAATAAATGGGGTAAATCGTTCATGTATATTAAAAATAAGAAAGGACCTAAAATTGAGCCCTGGGGTACCCCCATTTTCACATTTAACCCCGACGAATTCACACCGTTTATTTGAACTAATTGTTGTCTATCACTTAAATAAGATTTAATCAAACTTAACGCTGATTGACCTAGCCCGTAATGCTCAAGTTTCAGAAGTAATGTTTCATGATTAACGCAATCAAACGCCTTCGACAGGTCGCAGAAGATACCTATGGCATCCTGCGACTTAATAAGAGATTTAATAACCTACTGCTATCTGAATTTTCTTCTAGAATATTAATATTAAAGTCACCACAGACAATTACTTGTTTATTACCAATTGCAAGTTTAGCCAAAACATCTTCCATTACTGACTCGAATATAGAGTAGTTTTTATAATCAGGGGGTCTGTAAACGCACACTATGACATGCTTATCCAACTCAACACAGGACAGTTCAACACTATGTTCAAATGATAGGTCTACTATATCTTTACGGGGTTTTGATTAAATACCATTTTTAATTAATATAAGTGAACCCCCATGCAACATAATATTTCTGTTAAAACAGCTGCCCACAGTATATTTTTCATAATTGATTAGCATTGCATAATCTTTCAGCCAATGCTCAGTAAAACAAACAATTTTGAACCTTGTTTTTTCCAAAAACAGATCGATTTCTAATTGCTTCGAAGAAAAGCCCTGAATATTCTGATGGAATAATTTCAGATAATTCTGCTCAGACCTTTTCTTGAAATTAAATTTTTGCGTGCAAGAAGGTACCTTCTTGATGGTGGATATACTCTTAATTATTCTGTTATTGGTACCCTCCCTTGTCCTATCAACTAGTTTAAAGAATAAATATTAATAGCATCTTTGCTAACGTTATTCAAGGTACTGATCACCTTTAAATTAGTACTATTACTAATATCAATAATTATTGGATACTTCGACATACTACGTATGTCTGAGTTTATTGTATAAGATAATAGCCGAGCTATTTGATTTACCCTAAGAGGCAGATACAAAGTATTGCCTGTCGACTTTAATTTATCAACAAAAATGTTGATGTCAAAAAAAACTAGTTTGTCACTATAATGACTCACAAGAAAGTGCAGATGCTTATTAAGCATGTGAATGTGATTATTTTGTCTATTTGACAATTTATCTAAGTAAGGGAAGGCACACAAAATAATTTTATTGCAATTTAACTTTAACATCTCTTTTACATACTCAGTGATGTCATCTTTTTTTACATTTTTACTATTACCTACAAATACAGTTATATTGGTATCTGGTTCATATAAATTCTTTGTCACAGATTCCATTATTTGCTTGTAAGATGACCCGGGCATGCAATAATTAAAAGTGGAATGATGCTGACTGCCATTTATTAATTTACCTAAACCTCTTCCAACACCATCCGAATACATAACCGAATGAAAACCTTTGTAACTATGACTAAATAACAAGCCAGCACTCTCAGGCCGGTCTACTTGAGGCAAAGCCTGTACTATATTAGATATGTCTTGTACGAAGACACTATCTTGAGGCACCCTCTCAGCTTGGACTGGGTCCTCCGTAGCATCAGGCTGGACTGCAACTAGGTTTGAGACTGTCTGGCAGTTACACTGACACAACACTAACTCATTTGCGGCCAAAATGTGTTCTATTAGTGGAAATTTTGAATTTACATAATTATTGTAAAGAGAACTAAGTCTGTTCTCAAGTACCTGGATTTCTGTCTGTAAGCGGTGTGTCAATCTCATAGATATTTTTGTGTATGATGTGTGTGTATGTTAAGAATATTCTTAAATATGTCGAGTAGCTATGTTCAGAACCTCATACTTCGCAATCTTACTAATCTAAAATACCCTTGCACCATCCCATCTACTTAGCACGGCGGGCTGTGTTGGGGCGGCTGCTGCCGATGCAGAAAACCCTAACCAGCGCAAATATAACAACCTTATTGGAAGTTATATGTTTGAGCCGTTTGGGGTTGAAACATTAGGTCTGTTGGGTCCGAGTGCGCATCGAGTTTTTCGAGACATTAGCACAAAGCTCATCGACTCTTCGCGTAACCAGAGGGCTGGCCTTTTCTTCGGCCAGAAAATCAGCATTGCTATCGAACATGGCTATCCTGCCAGCACGTTGGATGGCAGCATTGGGCACGATCCCCATTGACATCGATGTGGACGAATTTTTTGATGCAATGAGCCCTTTTCCTTCTCCCCTTTGTATTTGTAAATGGGCTTTTATGTTTTTTAGAATATTCAATAGTATATATGTTAATAGAAATTATTATGTATGCAAACTTAAAATGAAAAAACTAAACGAAACACTTATTTATCTTTATTGCCTTGATTGACTTGCAAGAGGCATTTGCCTAGCTGTGGTACAGTTTAAGCTAATAGAAAAAAACTGATCCATAAATGCTTCTTAGGAGATTGACATAAGTACAAGAGTGTTCATCAAACAGAGCTAAGAGATCAATTAATAATGTTTAGTACTAATTACTTATTAACGCGCGGTCGTTCACCAACAAGATGGACCGATCAAGTCAAAGACTCGTCGTCCTCCAATTTCTACACGGTCGTAAGGGACGCGCTGGACAGAAACCGGTGGAGGCAGATCATACGCTCCAGATGTAAGCTTGATGCTGACCACGATCCTCAGACATGAGGGACCGACCAAGAAAGAGATAAATGCAACATAACATGCTGTTAGCAGAGCTCAAACTAAACAATTATTGAAACCGTTGAACATGCAGTCCCAATGCAAACACGTATGTGTTTGTTTGATTTCATGAATGAAATATATGTATCTAGATCATTTCTTTTGGGCTCGAATCATAGAAATCACAAGGCTTTTTATGGGATTTTTAAAATCTAGTTGAACTTTTAATATTAAATCCATTTGGTTATGTAAGTAAGTAAGTAATTATTTATTTCTGAGTACCATACATTGAGATCTTACATTTAAAATTGTTTCACACATACTACCATTGCGTGGTGTAGAAATATTAAATAATGAACTAGCTACATGCAAATCAAAACTTACATTATAAGACCATTATATAAATCATATTAATAACCAAAAATAAATCAAAATATCAATAAAATTAATCACTATGTCAAAAAATTTATCAAAAATGTCAAAATTAATCATCATGTCAAAATATCAATCATAGCGTCAAAAACAAAAAAATAAATACAAATAATTAAAAAAAAAAACAAAATTACAATGTTAAAGAATTCATAATAATGTCAAAATACTAATATCATTATTAAGATTTGAATTATAATATCAAAATGTATGATTTAAAAATTCTTATATCGAATAAAAACACATGTCTAAGAGCCAAGCAAACATTTTACATTTAAATTTATTAATTAGTAGCATTCTCAGGGTAGGTGGTAATTTATTATAAATTTTAATTGTCATGCAACTGGCATTTCTACCGTATAACTGCAATCTCTAAGTAGGCACTAGTAATTTCCCGGCAGGTGTTTTGTTCAGTCTTTCGGAGACTTGTTCATTCAATGGAAATAAATGGCGGTTTTTTTACAAATAGACGAACTTCAAAAATATACAGACATGGTATTGGGAGAATTTTTAAGTCCATATATAATGGCCTGAAATGGTCCAAATAATCTGCTCCACTCATGGCTCTGATACATATCTTTTGCACTATGAATGCTCTTTCCACATCAACTGAATTACCCCATATGACTAGGCCGTAACGCAATACCGATGAGACATATCCATGATAAGCGTTTAGGACTGTTTCTCTACTGGAGACTAGTCTTATCTTGCGAAGAGTATACACAAACCTATCAAGCTTACTGCATACTCTTTCTACATGTTTCTTCCAGTTCAATTTGTTGTCAATTACTATACCTAAAAATAAAGCTGATGGCTCTGGTTGCAGAATTGCATTGTTATGCCTAATTGCTGTTGGTATTTCTGACAAGCTACATGTTTGAAATTGAACTATTTTGGTTTTTTCAATATTAATATGAAGATTATTGTACCCCAGCCATTTATATCACATTATTTAATTCATTGTTAGTATCTATTTCTATGTCAGTTTTGTTGGAACATTTTATCGTCAATGTAGTATCGTCAGCATTTGGATGAATTCATATTTTAAACATTTTTTGTGGTCCTTAATATATAATATAAATAGTGGCGGACCCAGTACACTTCCCTGCGGGACGCCAGAACCATTAGTCTTTAGTTCTGAGCAATATTTCGTAATAGTATTATTTTCTATTCTAGAGATAATAGTACTCTGTTGGCGATTAGATAAGTAACTTTTAAGCCAATCATGCGCTTTGCCTCTTATGCCATATTTCTCAAGCTTGTAGAGTAGCCGTTCGTGTGATACGAAATCAAATGCTTTGCTCATATATAGGAATACCGATAAAGTAGACATTTTTTATTAAGAGCTTCGGTAATTAGTTTCACTAAAGAAAAATAGGCTAGAGTAGTTGAACTGTTTTTTTTGCATAGATTGGGATCAGTGTAATGGGCCTATAATTGCCCATATCAGTACAGTTGCCCTTTTTGAACAGTGGTTTAATTATAGACTCTTTAAGTCTAGATGGGAAAACACATTCTTCAAAAGAGAGATTTATTAGGTAGCTAAGTGGGGATGCCATAATTTTTGCACCTAATTTAATAATTTGAGTGGTTACTTCATAATATCCAGTATAATTTGTATTATTTAATGAATAAGTTATTTTAATAACGTCAATTTCATTCAATGGAGTCAGAAATAAAGTATTCATATTATTGTCAATGTTAATCTTGTTTATGTCATGATTATTATTGTTAGTTTTTTGTGTCAGATCAATGGAATAATTGTTAAATTGTTTACATATGTCATTAGGATTATTTATTTTTTTATCAAGGTTTTTTAATTCATTTATATAGTTGCTATTATTAGGTTTGTTTAAACTATTTTTATGATTGTCCATGTCGCTTTACATTTATTTTTAGAATTATTTAAGAAGATGTTGTTGTTTATCTGTTGTGATTTTGATATGCATTTTTTAAAGAAAAATAAAGTAATTTTGATATTTTCTCTTGTGATAACTTTTACTTATAGCATCATGTTGATATTCGTAATATAAAGCTCTCTTTTTAATGCATGATATTTTTAAACCCTTACTAAGCCATTTGTTTTTTATGGGTTTATTGCTCCTTTTAACGAGGATTTCGGGAAAACACAATTTATAGAAGAGCGTGAATAGGTCGTCAAATGTATTGAAAGCCTTATTGCACTTTGTTACTTCACAAATTTCAGTAAAACGTAAGGCTACTAAGCAATTTTCAAATTTTCTTTTGTTGTCCTTATTATAATCCATCTTTTTAACATACCAGAACTTAATGGGTCTTGATTTATTATTTGTCTCTTGAAGGTAAAAAGTTAACGATCGTGATCGGAGAGAGCTAAATTATGTGTACTGCATTTCAAATCAAGTACGGGAACATTACTGGCTATTTGGTCTATTCTAGCCCCCTTCTACCATCGGACATCTAGACGCACTGCAAGTTACCATCCTTACCTTTTTGCCATTCCACTAATTCGCACCAAGCGCTTCCAAACATCCTTCATAATGCGCACAGCGAATGAATGGAACTCACTACCTGCGTCTGTTTTTCCGAACGCATTCAACCCGAATCTCTTCAAAGTTAGAGTGAACAGGCTTCTTCTGGGTAAGCTCACTCCATCGTAGACTCTGTCTCTGTCACCTCTGACCTAGACTAGAGTCAAGAGCAAACCCATCATAAATAAAAAAAAAAAAAAAAATGCTAGTATTTTTTCTATTAGGCATTCTAACATGTGGTGAAATATTAAAATTGCTCAATACGGATATTAGTCGTTTTGAATATTTATTTTCTTTTAATATGTCTATATTCCAATCTCCGCACATAATAATATTTTTCTTAACTTTGCGGGTTATACTGAGTAACAATAATTCAAGATTTTTTTTAAATATGATCACATCGGAATCCGGTATTCTATAAATGCAAATTATGATTAGATTATGGCTCAATATTTCAATGCCACAGCATTCGAAACAAAAATCAATGGCCAATTCATCTGTTATCGGTAACGGACAAAAAATTAAACCTTTCCTTACTAAAACACATGTTCCACCACGTTTTTCCGTGTCTTGTGTAACTAGCAACTAAGTTAAAATGTATAAGTGCTAGATTACTTTCATGTCCTGATTTTATCTAAAGTTTGTTTAAGGTGATTTTTAGTATCTTCTACGAAGAATCAAGTAATTAGCAATGAGTGACTGTAAAATTTTATGGAAACTAAATGTGACACTATAACACATGCAGCAATTTTAGACAGGATTTGTCGACTTCACAGTTCCCTCACAACACGCAACAGAGTAACGCGATCACATACGACGCGTCTCCAAGTTATGCGGTCGTCTGTAGAATAACTTGTCATGTGGTTTTCTTTGTAAAATAGTGCAGTGGTGTCCCCTTGTTTCTGCACCAGACTTTTAGAGGATATTTATTTCACAAGGCCGATTTAGCTTCTTTTGATCGTTTGGCCGTCAAACGTAACACATAACATCTCATCGTATCACTCACATAACATCATGCAAATATTCCTCAAAGGGTTGGGCAGAGGTTTCCCTGTATTACACCTACACTTCGCCAGCTATGCTGTCAGATATAGGGTTAATATTTTTTTTAAATATATTTGCACGACATTTTCAGACTAAAAAATTAAATCTTTCCACAATGCAGTCAACAATACTTATTCATAAAAAAGAGTCGTAAATGGCATTACAACATTAACATAATCAAAACTCTACAAAATTGCAAGCAAAAAGGGTATAATTCATAATAATTATGAAGACTCCAACATGCTCAGAACTCAATATACCTGCAGCTTCGTATAAATTAGCCTGAATTTCTGAAAACCTCGAGAACACGATATCAAAAAGTCCTTGTTACAAAATTGCCAACAAACTCATACGATGTTGAAGCAATTAAAATTTAATATCCATACTGTCGTCTGGTATTCTTATTAGAAGCACATATATTACGAACACGGAATGCTTAGTAGAGTGCGCGCAAGATAAGTATGCGCGCGGCCAATATTGGAACTAATCGTTTGTCATTTATGTCAGGTGTTAAGAGAGTGTGTTATATTCCGTGTTTTTATTCGTTTCCGAAGTAATTAATCACCATCATTATGCCAAAAGTGATTTAAAGTGCTGGCAGGGATGTTTTCTTGTAGTGACCAAGACAATAACGGGCCTACGGTACCGTTTTACAAAGATAGGTTACGTGTTGTAACGTAGGCTACGTTGCTTATTTAACAGGTAACTTTTAGGGATACCATTATACTAAAATTTCCCTAAATTTTCATACAGTGCCTGACAGTATAGGTTTTTGGGTGGTACATAAATATACCAGCGGGGCAGGACTGGCATCATGCATCGTTGTTATTTTGTATTAGGCGTTGCTGAACGCACCGTCACCCAAATAACTAAAGAGGGTTATGTGGCAGCAGCTTCTTCAAACATTCTTATCTTGCGCGCACTCTAGCTGATTTCGAAATTCGAATAAGCAAAACATATCGGAGACATTTGTTGTAACATGTTTATTCGGATCAGACCGATTGCTATTGCATAAATCCTCATTGCTACTTTGATGAGAAAAGCAATGGTATGCAATATTTTTCTTGAATAATTTATTTATGGACTAAGAGCATGATGGATACGTCCGATATTCATATCGTTCATTTGTTTTCTTTATGAGTGGAAAAATGGATTTCTATTTATATTTGGGGTTTGTGAATTTCGTGGATGCTTTGGTATGTAATAGTAGATTGTTGCATCGAGCGCAAAGTGAGTTATTAATGCATGAGTGTTATGTTGGTGCCCGAGCGCACGCGAGGGCACTAAATTAACACGAATGCATTAATTACTCACTTTAGCGAGGTGCGTAATCTACTTTTCTTTCAACTACCAATCTACCTCTCATCTATTTCCATCTTTTTATACTTTTCTTGCCAAATATGAAGTACCTACCTATCAAAGTTTTACAATGGTACCTACTATAATACTACTATAATACTACCCTGCCTACCCTGCCTTCCCTACCTACTCTACCTTCCCTGCCTAGCCTATCCTGCCTACCCTGCCTAGCTTAACCAGCCTACCCTGCCTAACCTACCTACTCTAGTTACTCTATCTTCTCTACCTATTCTACCTACTTAACTTACTCTATCTTCTCTACTTACTCTACCTTCTCTACCTACTCTACTTACCCTACCTACTCCACCAACTCTATCTTCTCTACCTACTCTACCTACTCTACCTACCCTACCTACAGTACCTTCTTCGGCTTTATAATATTAGTACCTATAGATAAAAAAACAAAACAGTGCATTAATGAAAAACAGTGCAACAATGAGATTTCATATAACTTTTCTGCACTGTTTTGGTTCTAAGCAATAAATACGTCTTTTGTGATTAGTTTTGTAGTAATTAATGATAACATTACTACGTAGTTAAGAAAAGTAGCTTTATTACATGCTCTAGTAGTCTTGACATTTACTATTCATTTTGTTATATTGTTCGTGACTGATATAATTTTATGAATCTTGCCGAAAAGAGCACGTCCTTTGTAAACCGTTTATCATTTCATACAACACATAAAAGTCCCCAGAGTAGAGTGAAGTACATATAAAGGTATTCATAGGCCAACGGCTAGCAATTTCTCACTGTCGGTGTATATGCATTATTGCAATTTTTATAACAATCAATGGTTCCCTGGAGTACTATTCACCAGAAAAGGTTCAAAAACTCTATATATACATGCTTAAACATAATGTATTTGTCCAAGTTTCTACCTTCATAATACGAACTAAGTAATATTTATAATGTTAGCAGAAAACAGAATTGAATGGAAAAGAGAAAGTGATCTCTTCCCTGCAGTGCGACATCAATATAGGCTAGTCATTTTGTGACACCAACTGCCGAAATGATAGCTAATTTTTGCACTTTATACAGACTTATAAAAAATATAGTTTTATATAGTTGGAATAGCACAATGTCACTCTATGTGACTTTCCAATGAAACACAAATACAAACAAACAAATACACATACATACATACACCAATGTGTATGTATGTATGTGTATTTGTCCTCAACTTTTCATCGGATCGTTATTATTCTTTTCAACACATTCATGCTGTTTGTCGCTAAAGAGTTCGGTTGAACGTTCCATATCTTTAAAACTACTGAATCGATTTTGGGCACACATGTTTAGAAGTCTACATAAAGTAGCATATGTGAACATTTTGCAATTGCAACATACATACGTATCGGATCAATAATCTAGTTTTTGAATTCGTTAAAAATTATAATATGACACATTTCTGAAAATCATTATTGTCTTGAAACAGTAATAAATAAATTATACAAAAATACACATCATACCACCGAGCTATAAGTTCATATGTTTTGTAAATGGCTTATTTCTAAGACTTAGATGGCCGTTACTGGAAGCTGACGTCATGTAATCGAACCGCTTGCCTTTTGCAGCTTACGTTTGATGAATATGTCTCGCCGTCTACCAGTCGTTCGTCTTAAATAGGTACCTAATATGTCTTATTTTCAATGTTTAAGTACTTCTCACACTAGGAATCTGCGATCTTCCAACAATCTTATCCTACTCTGTCATTGTCATACTACTGATTTTGATAGATAGATTAGATTAGAAGATATTAAGTCCGACATTGTATTTTTAACATGAAGTTGAAATAAATAAATACTTATCCATAGAAAATTCGATAACTACTCGTACCTACAGTGAAATTGTATCCCATGCAGCAACTGTAGGTGTAATTAGGTACGTTGGACGTACGATGACGGACGTACGTTTAGAAGATATTAGTTTGATGCTACTAGCAGACGTACATGTTAATATCAATTGTCCTTTGAGGCCAATATCTTAATCCTTTGAAGTAAAGTTGTGCTTAAATGCTGCACGAAAATAAGTTTGTAATGCTTGTAATACTTTCCATTAATATATATTTAAAACTGTTGGTATTTTGGACTCCGACAACACAAAACTCATTTATAAAGTGAAGTCATGATAAGGCTTGTTTCCACATGGCTAAGCCCAAAGCGACACAATGCAACATGATTGATGGACCACTCAGCATTACATACAGTGTATCCTGTACTTTATAAAATGTTTGAATCGATTTCTACTTCCATATTAAAATTTTGAAACGGGCCGAATTCCTTTGTAGAAATAAGTCTAGTGTATCACCTTTCATGCACTAAGTACGAAAGAAGCAATTTGTATAATTTGGATAGAACTTCACTTTAGTTAAGTTCGTTTAATCTCATCTCCGTTTGAGAAGAAGTAGGCTTTGAAAACGTATGATTGTTTTCACCTTTGATTTTCTGCTGAAAATAATTCAACTAGATTCACACTGTACAAAATGCAAAATTAGTCGATAACTATACACAAATGTCACGAAAAGAATCATAAACTAATAAATAAAAAAAAAATATGGATGGAAAAGAGAGCAATAACAAAAAAGAGATTGTTGAATTATGTTAGGAATAATGAATGAAAATAGGGTGAATAATAACGCAACCGCCATTATGGGAGATGGAAGGAATATTTTTTGGGCAGGCACCAAATGACATGCGACAAAAGCAGGCAGAAGAAGTAACACGAGAACGGTGACTGTACTATTTATTTTTCAAACGGGTTGAGGTGACTAAACATACCGTAACACTACCCTATAATTTAATAAATACACGCAATTAATTTACTCGACGTGTTTTTGGTTTTACACGATACCAAATATAATTAATATCACATTTCTTTTCACGTGCTTGAATTACTGAACTGTTACAACGCCTGAATTATTACTGATAATACATTGCGGTTAGCTGCAGTGTTTCTATTCTAGGTACGTGCTCCAAATACAGGCTTTTGTTCTAATATAATGTTTTTGATTTAAAACCACCGCAAATAATACAATGAGAATGTAAATTAATTAGACACTAAAATGCCCTTAAACCCGTAAATGCATGCCTTTTATTATTTTTTAAACATGAAATATGTGTTGGGCATGTGTTAGAATCGTGAATGGAACTCTATAGGTATTTATATCTACCAAGATATCAAGCTTTGAATGTCAAGATGGGTGTTGGTTATTTACTGTATATCAGTTCAAATGTATGTGGTGTATAATGGTGTGGTGTAATAGGGTTTTATGAATAAAAGCACATAAAGACAAGACTAGGTATTTATTTTAATAAAGTTTGTCAATTAATTCATATTGAGAAGGCTCGGTGAGCTTACCTTACACGTTCGCTAAACTTGTTCTCGTGGAGATGAATACCATTTACAACCACATAAAGTATTCACAATATCATAGAATCATAATAACAAGGATTAGGCAAAGAACATAGACTAGCCCTTAAATCAATTTAAAATATTTGGAATAAAGGCCATATTATGATATAGATACATTTTCAACACATACATTAGCAATCATAAAGTTATAATATCAAACAACTTACGTAAGCCTTTTGTATTCGATCTTTTACAAAGTATTCAGGAATAATAATAATATATTTGGCCTGTTCTGGCTTGTAGTTCACAGAAAAGTAAGTCAGCTTATTAATTACAGAATATTTTATATTATCGGGTCTATCTGTGTCTCAATACGTCCAATATGAGAAAATGGCGAAGTACACGCCATTTTCTGCATTGCTTTAAATAATGTCACAATTAGGTAAACAATAATCAATTATCATGTAATGAAACAGTTCTAAAACGTAATAATGCAATTAAGGAATTTAATTTCGCCTCTGTAGTCATTCTTAATCAATATTCGAAAGAATATAGATACAATCAGACAGTATTGTATTAATTATTTCAAAGGACTTATTACGTAATAATTTATAGGAATATTATCAATGTGGCTTACTATAAGTTTAAGAGTTATTGCTTGTACACACGACAATATTTACTTAGTTAGGTACTATTTTACATTTGTAGGTAGTTGACAACACAATAATAATTTAGGTAGGTAGTTAGACATAGGTGCTTAATAAATATGACAGGTATATACTATGTAGCAAACCGTTGTGTCTTGTTGTCAAAATGAAAACTCATGATTTAATGACGTCACACATACTTCAAATTCTAACACAAGCATGCTTGTACTAGTTTTTTAGGGTTCCGTATCCAAAGGGTAAAAACGGGACCCTATTACTGAGACTCCACGGTCCGTCTGTCTGTCTATCTGTCTGTCTGTCACCAGGCTGTATCTCATGAACCGTGATAGCTAGACAGTTGAAATTTTCTCAGGTGGTGTATATCTGTTGCCGCTACAACAAAAAATACTAAAAACAAAATAAAATTAATATTTAAGGGGGGCTGCCATACAACAAACGTGATTTTTTTGACGTTTTTTACAAAAATGGTACGGAACCCTTCGTGCGAGAGTCCGACTCGCACGTGGCTGGTTTTTTTTGTTGCTGGTGTGACTACACGTCATTTATCTCTATATTTTAATATTCAAAAACTACGCATGGCCGGCCAGATGTGTTCGGGTTCCAAACTATGGAACACGAACGTTTTAACAAGATAAAACAATACCCAACCTTTTAAAGATGCTCATAAATTGCCTTTTAAAGTAAAAGCTGTGAAGACAAAATAATATTCTAAAAAACTGAACTGAAGAGAAAGCAGATGGTTTGCGGATGAAAGAAGGTTGGAGACGGGCTTGTAGAGGCGAGAGGTAGGGACACTGGACTTTAGGCGGGCAGAGAGTACGGACTGATTTGGAGAGATCGAAAGAAGTCCGTACTGGTCGAATACTAGAGTGTAAGTGACTGATAGGGAGAGGCTAGGCTTGGAACGAATAAGGAAAAGTCGCGTCGTTGTAACGTATCGTGTTAACGAGTTTAATTATTAAGTTAATTATAGTTTAGTCTAATCTCGTATGAATACAGTGTGAGTGAGTGCTGGAATGTCTGTGGTAAGTTTTAATTATTGTATTACATAGGTAGGGACAATTCACTAATGTACTATTTATTCTAGCGTGGCGAACCCTTGTATTTACTTCCAAAATCCACCCTTTGGCAGATATTTGTGGCTAATATTTGGTTTAGGGAAGGCGAAGCCTTTCATCACACGTTACATGCCCTAATTCATAATTTATACACTACACAATTACTCATTTGATTATGGACTATTATTGACTTTTAACTGACATTACATACATGGAAGGCGGAACCGCTAATACTCTCCGTTGTATAAAATAGGCTATAAGACCGCTCTAATTAAGAACGTAGGACAACCAAATGTTAGTTGTTAAATACTGCTTCCTATAGAAGGTCTGAATACGGTCTCATTGCATTGCCATGTTGTATGTACACTTATAAACTAAAGGGGGTAGTCATCGCTGAACATCACAAACTGGGATATGATCAATTTAATGAATGTTAGAGTTGAGTCTCGTTAAATCGCACCAGGCTTTCGGGCCAATCTCTGAATAAAAAAAAAATATTTGACGAGACACGATGGAAGCCCAGTGGAAGACTCCGCTGATGACGCCGCACGGCTGTTATTTACACTGGAGCATCCTCGAAATTGGGAAGTTTAAAGAAGTGTGAAGTGACCAATTATTCCATTTCAACGTCATCATCAGCCTATTAATGTTCCCACTGCTGGGACACAGGCCTCCTCTCTGTGAGAGGTAATGGGCCGTAATCCACCACGCGGGCCCAGTGCGGGTTGGTGGATGTCACATGTCTTCGAATTGTTGGTTCTAGGACATGCCAGTTTCCTCACGATGTTTTCCTTCACCGTTTTGAGAGCAGTGGTGAAGAAATAATTTACACAAAGTAAAGCGCCTGCCTGGGCTCGAACACACGACCTACAACTTTTAAGTCGCGGCCGATACCACTGGGCCACCACTGCTATTTCAACGTATAACAAGGCAATTGTGGTGAACCTGTATCAGACTGAGTCTACGGTACGCTTGCTAGTTTTGTATTGTCTTAGTAAAGGGTGTTAGGTCGAGGGTGATCTATTCATTATAGTGCGCGTCCAGTAATTCTGGAAGCATGTCTCGCTCAATGGCAGGACACTTAGGCACAAAACCGTCCTTGTCTTAGGATTGTGTAAGACATGTTTAAGTTTAGGGAAACATGTATTGTATGGACCGCTGCTAATCTTTCCTAGGACGCGCATTCGAGGCCCTGCAGTAGACGTATACGACGTGTGTGCTTCTGAAAGGCAGTCTCACGTCACTTGGGTGGGAATCTAGACTATTGCCAATTAACTTATTAACGTAATTCAATTAAACGTATTTATGAATGCAAGCGTAGCGATCCTACCAACTTCCTTTCGTTAGGTAAATAATGCACTTTGCAATCCCTTCGTCTAATTAACTTCATACATCACTATTGTTTTATTAATATAGCCCATAAGGCTAACAGACAGAAATGTGTGCTGGGAAGTTTGTTTCATCATTTCTTCTTACCAGCTATTACACTACGAAATGATGGCGGGATGGGCGCTTTTGGGCCTGTCTGTAGGCGAGTTGATATTATCAACTCTAGTTACTTCCTGAGTTAAACTCTCTACTAATTTAGTTATTTGTATTTGTATTAATCCTTGAATGTATATTCACTATCCGCGACCATTATTCGGTCTTTGATTTAAATACTCTATACATTAGTGTAAAGGGTTTCTCACACAAGCTTTAGTTAAGTAAAACAATTTAGTTTAAATCCCTATAGTTACATTTTATCCTTCTAAACCACTTCCAAGATAAAACCTTATAACTGTGAATTCCAAAACAAAACAAAACATAATTTGGAATTCACTTAGTCGGAAGAGAATTAACCAAGCCAGGTGACGAAATTCATTGAGCAACGCGGATGGCGGGGCGTTGTTCCCCTTTTATAAAAAAGGGGGCCGACAATAACATTAAATCTAGGAAATTTTAGGAAAAACTAAATTTTATCAGCCTAGGGTCATTTAGGAACAGTCACACTGGGAAAATAAAATAAAAAGTAATAAAATGTTTTTACGAATTAATAGAGTTGACAGCGAAATTTTTTTTTTATTGAGATGCGTTTTCTCTTGATTCTAGTCTAGGTCAGAAGTGACAGAGATAGAGTCGACTATTTGTGTATAATATACACCAACATGCATCGAGCACATTCATATTCTTATTTTATAGTTGATTAGAACAACATGTATTTAAGGTTTGTGGTGTATTGAATACCATTGTACTGTTTGTCTGGCACTACTAGGTCATTCTGCCTCACTGTTAATCAGGGCCCATACCTCATATATATACGTAATACCTTTAAACGAGCAAGTATCATTTGAACCTCGGAAACGGTTCCAACGATTTTCATAAAATTTAGTTTGCACCCCTGCATACTAAATTTTATGTTTAATTTTTTTAAAACGTCGTTTTCTCTTTTTCACCCGAGCAGAGCTCGTTCGCCATGTTTAAAACGTGTCAATAGTTTCTCGAAGAAGAAATTCTGTCAGATTATTCAGATACCCCCTTGGTCTAGTGGTCGCAAGCACTATTGCTGAGTATGGGGTCCTGGGTTTGATTGCCGGTTCGGGCAAAGTGTTATTGGGTTTTCCATATGGAATTTTTGAGTAGCCCGGTATCTGGATTTGTGCCCGGTTGATGGCAATAAATAGGCTCGCTCCCAAGGGTTTATAGGTATAGATATATATATACCCTTGGGACCCTTGGGACCCTTGGGACTAAAACATAGCTGGAGAAATTTGAATGTACATAGTACCTTTGCTCTCTCATTCAAACATTTTATTTTCCATTTTGTAAGCTAACTCGTAGTGTCATGCTGCTGCATAAACATTTTTTATTTCGCGTCATATTTATGGCACAATATAAAAAACGTTTTTGTTTCAGACATACTTGTGACAAAGGATAATATAATTCTGGGAATTATTCAAAGAAATTCGGCTAGTGGGGTTTTACAGGAAACATGGTATTATACCAACATATAACAACACTCATGACACTCAAAGAGTTCTGAAGTTAGATGAAGCACAGAAATAATGCTAGGTAGAAAACGATGTAACGAAAGCAATTCGACAAGAAATTATCGGTACATGGTGGATCCACACGCACAAAACGTTTTGGGGACACTTTTATTATGCGTAAAGCTAAGGATTGGAATTCCCTGCCGGAGTCTGTTTCCCGATAGCAACAATCTAGGTGTATTTAAGTCAAGAGTGAATAGGTTTTATCTAGTCTTGTCTCTACTTCATCATCGACCACATCATTGTTTACCATCAGGTGAGATAGTGGTAAAGCGCGAGACTATAAGTAAAAAGCTTAAAGCTTAAGATTTTTTACAAAAGATTTCAACCGACTACCGAATAAAAACACTACAAAGTGAAAAATAACTTCAATTTTGGAAGTCGCTGTTCCAGTTTTCGTTTCTTCGTTTTTTGACACCAAGCTCTAACAAAAACCTAAACAAAAGTTTCCATTTTGGTATTGCAACAATTATTTAAATTATATTTAAATCTTATAGACGTGGTAACGTCTGTGTCTTCGGACTTACCAGTACAGACTATTCAAAAGAAACCCTAATAGAATTCATTAAAACGACTTTAAAACTTTTTAAATCTTTAAAATTAACTTTACACAAACATACATGGACTGATAGCATATACTTTATTGTATACCAAAATGGTAAAGCAGCTCTTATAAAATACTGATACCTAGTATATATCTATTAACGTTGTAATGCTAATGAAATAAGTTACTTGACTTCGGGTTCAAACCTAGGCAAAGCACTCAACAATAAATCTAATTTATTTAGTGGATATTGTAGGAAATAGAACAAGCTCAACTTTAAGAGTATTCCAAGCCTACAGCGACGCAAGGCTGGGAAACCGGAAAAATCGAACCGGTTAACGCCTAAGTAGGGAACTTATAACTGCATTTAGGCAACAAATGTTCGTAAATAGTTTTTGTGGAATTAACCGGTTATGAACGGTTGGTTTGTCGCCTACCTTCAATGTGCAACCGTGTTGAAGTACAAAAAGGTCTCAGATTTGGGCGTGCCTACACCTTAGGGTTTTCAATAACGCTCTTTTAACGTTTAGTTGCCGAATAAAATAAACGATAAAATCAGTTGTTTTTACCGGTTACTAGCGTTGGCGACGTCTCACATTTGCCATATTTACCTTCAGATTGTAAGTAGTAGTGTTACCCAGGTGGAATTCTGCCCGTCTATAGCTTTAGATATTTCTAGTAGACACAATTCCCACATGAAAAACTCGAAACTATTTTTTTTTGCCCAAGCATAAATTCAACAGACATTGTTCTCATGTAATATTGAAATATCTTTAAACGTAACGAATCAGTGTAATAATAATTATGAAGAAATTCAAAATAAACTTCGGATTACATTCTATTTCCATCGTCATTAGTCAAAAGACGTTTAGAGCTTGTTGTCGCCCTTCCACATATTTCGGTTCCATTAAACGCCAACGCGCCATTATTTCCTAAAAAAATATGTAACTTCTTCAAATGGAAAAGACTCTGCTCGAAGTTTCCTTGCGTGACGAATCAGAAATTAATATATCCGCAGGGGAACCAATTTTACCGACATTGCTCGAAAAATCGCTAAATTTGCCAGTAGGAAAAAAGGAGGCCACTGCGTACTGGAAGACAGCGTTAGAAGGCCTCCTACAAGGTGGACTGATCTGGTGAAGGCTGTGGGCATCTCTGCTGATTCCAAGGTACTCAGTACTCGAGATGGCGATACTTGGGGGTTGTTTATGTCCAGCCAGCATCATTTCACCCGAAAAATGTCCACTGCACACTGTCACTTACTCAATAATCCAATCTATAATATCGTTATTAATACACCTAGCAGTTCTTTAGTTTACTAATTTGCTGGATTAAAATTAAAAGCAGAGGTGGCCCAGTGGTAACAGCTCCGACTAACGTGTCGTAGATCGTGAGTTCGAACCCAGGTAAGCGGTTTTTTTTGAACGTTGAAGAAAAACATCGTGATAAAACGTACGAGAACCAAAAATTCCAGGACCTGTGATATTCACCAACCCGCCTAAGCCCGCGTGGTGGATTAAGGCCCATTACTACTTTCACAGAGAGGATGCCTGGGTCCCAGCAGTGGGAACATTATAAGACTGATGATGAGATCAAAATTTAAAACAATATATTTCATACATTACAAAAACCCAATAGAAATACATGGGATTACTTTTATTTCTGCCATTGTCTTTTAAAAACTGATAAATCCAATCCACTCACGTTGCGTAGGTTATGAAATTAATGGGGTTCCATTAGTTCACACGTGTAACTTTAATAATACAACTCTATCATCGGTTTCTACAGCTGAGCACAAAAGATTTTTTGGTTAAGAAACAAAAGGCACATAATTATGCAATGACGGTACACATGTGCCAGATGAAACTCATTACAAGAAAATAATAAGATTCTGTTTTATAATAAATGTCTGTAATATGGTCGACTTAGCTTGAGCTTTTTTGTTAAGAAACAAAAGGCACTTAATTATGTTTTGACGGTACACATGTGCCAGATGAAACTCGTTACAAGAAAATAATAAGATTTTGTTTAATAATAAAAGTCAGTAATATGGTTGACTTACTTTTAAATTTGCTGGATCTTATAACACGAGTATAAAGTCTCTTCAGAGATAAAACTGCCATTGTATGCATAGAATAAGCGATATTGTGTAGATACTGTATTACAATTACCTATGGCTTACAATAAAGTATGTTCCATATAAACGTAATTCCCCACAGGGAATATGTCTCTTCTCATACAAGAAGGAACGAACATTTATCATGACGCTTCATAATGCAGTTTGACAAAGATTGTCTGGTAGATATCACGGTTAATGATAAGACCGTCATTGTACCTATAGAATTTATTTTATCTTAAAAAGTTGTGTAACTATTTTGGCGTAGGTACAATAAAGTAAAATAATCTTTATGAAAAATTACAAAGATACTCTCTTTGTGTCTATATTGTCTATAGAACCATCTACACGGGGAAGAAAATACAATCGAGCGCTAAATACAGTCTGGCGCGTGCAAGCAAACACGTGTTCCTACACCTATGTACATATAAAACAGTATGGTAATTCAGATAACGTTTTCAATTCTTTGTAAGTGATGGACGATCAGGAAGCTTTCGATTCAGCGGGCTGAATGAAAGTGATTCATCTTCGGTGTTACACCACATAAGCTAACGTTTGTGTTAAGATGAAACAGAAGCTGAGTGATGTATATAAATAGGTGTATGTTTTGAAAAGATAGCGAGTTCATTGACTCTTAATGTATGTAGAAGAAAATGTGAAAGATTAGGAATGGCTACAAAGGTGACACTAGGATGGCAGCTGATGATAAAGGAGACATAAAAGTGTCTAGAAGAGAACAATTATTAACTCGTTCGTTGCCAAGGACTCGCTTCGTGCCACATGCAATGGCTTTTTAATTGTTTCAGTAATTACGGCACTTGATATGATAAAAAATAGTGGTCAATGTTGTCGCTGATAGAATGGAACTTTGTCTAGAGTCCAAAGTCATAATAGGATGATGAAATGTAAAATAATACATATTTTGTAGCCATCTGGTTAAATTAACCAGTTAATTGGACGCCTTGGCCGTTCATTAAACGCCGGCATCCAATTAGATGGCTGAAAGACAACTAGCCAAATCATTGAGCGTAACTTTTAACCAGCTGGCTAAATGTTGTGTAATTAGTTAATTTTGATGTTGATGATTTTTTAATTTTTGGTTAGGATGACTAGTTAGTTTATTATCAAATATTTACTATATATATATATATATTTATATTTTTTATATATTTTTTTTAACTTTTTTTTTTTTTTTTTGTTTACTTGCAGAAGACGTAGTATTATTTGGAACTGGAGGTTCCAAATAATACTACGTCTTGAGTACGTCTTGAGTGGTTGGAGTTTTGAGTATTTGGTATTTTGAGTTTAACTCTCAAAAGATTTACTCGATAGTATGATACAAACGCAAAAGACTATCTAGAGTTATGTATACAAGAATATACTACGGACTGACTTTCAAGATTGATCTCAACATCCGTTCCAGTTCACAACCTAACCTTACTGATCTACCCTTTCCCTCCACGCACCACTCCACAAATGAGAGTAGATACTACACCTACGCCAATTGAAAAGACAGGCGAGTGAATATGAATAAGGCTGTGAGCACACGTGGGTGACGATCGCAATCGCACGCGGTAGTGGATTGAGGCAATTCATCTTACTCCTGTGCGGATACTGACACCGGGGGTAGTGTGTGCCTTAGTGAAGTTTGTTGCGGGACATGGAGATAATTTTAATCTCAGGATTTTTTGGTAATGTTAGGCTGCGATACGGGACTCAGGCGTTGTCTACTTGACACACAACATAAGTAACTTGTGTCCTCCTGAATTGATATCACAAAGATGTTCTTTCTTGTAGCTATAATGAAAATCAAACTATCTAATCGTAATGTTTTATCACAATATATAGTACAACTGGTTTTATCTAACCTATAAATTTTCAAAGGGGGCAGTAAGAACAAGACAATTCCTAAAAAAAATAGTTCGATCACCAAGCGAAATAACCTTATTTTTTTGTTGGCTGGGGAAACTTTCAAAAGGCGCCTCGACTTTTGGGGAAAAAACCAGGACTTTAACCTCACTAAAACCGCCCCCATGATCACCTTCAGCAATTGGAGAGCCCTGTTGGCCCCGTTACCTCTTAAAAAATCACCCCAGAACCTCTTCTGTGCAACGCACACAGCAAAATCATTTCTTTCATAACGGATTTTGACTGACCGAGATTCAGCCAAGTGATTCAAATATAGCTCAGTTTTTCCACTGTGGGGCTAGTAGTCACACAATTAAAACGTCAACAGCGCAAACCATCAATGTTAATTTTCGTTCTTGTGTGCAATTTTAAGTGAAATTAAAGTGTGATACTGTCGAAATAGTATGAAAACTTGCAGAAGACGTAGTATTATTTGGAACCTCCAGTTCAATAACATTGATGGTTTGCGCTGTTGACGTTTTAATTGTGTGACTACTAGCCCCACAGTGGAAAAACTGAGCTATATTTGAATCACTTGGCTGAATCTCGGTCAGTCATCTTTAAAGGTCTGCCTTTCAATACGCCAAGTTGTTAAACGTTGAATGATTCTAGTTCAATTAACTATCCTCCTAGGCATTCAATTGGATGCCAGCATTTAATAAATGACCTAGGCATCCAATTAGCTGCTAATTTAACCAGATGACTGCGACAGATACACATAATTTGCATATATGCATTAATTATTCGCATGCTAAATGCCGTAACATTTTGAACAATAATAACTTTATGCTCAAACATAACATTATTATGCCAAATGTGTAAATATTGTTGTATACCTTAAAATGATCGATTGTGTAGCTAATTGATATCACAAAGATGTTCTTTCTTGTAGCTATAATGAAAATCAAACTATCTAATCGTAATGTTTTATCACAATATATAGTACAACTGGTTTTATCTAACCTATAAATTTTCAAAGGGGGCAGTAAGAACAAGACAATTCCTAAAAAAAATAGTTCGATCACCAAGCGAAATAACCTTATTTTTTTGTTGGCTGGGGAAACTTTCAAAAGGCGCCTCGACTTTTGGGGAAAAAACCAGGACTTTAACCTCACTAAAACCGCCCCCATGATCACCTTCAGCAATTGGAGAGCCCTGTTGGCCCCGTTACCTCTTAAAAAATCCCCCCAGAACCTCTTCTGTGCAACGCACACAGCAAAATCATTTCTTTCATAACGGATTTTGAGCTGTTCCTGAATTTATTATAAGGTACTTTAAAATTGATACCAACAGCAAAACTGGTCTCGCGTAACCCTCACTCGTGGTCACACCATTCATGAACGGATAACTCCTCCTCACCTGCCAACGTTAGTGAATAGCCGACGAGTCAGAGTTCGACCCGTGATCGACATCAGCCGGTGAATAGACACAGGATTTTAACCCCTTCGCCAAAAACGAAGATCGATCCGCTCTGCGAAATGTAGAAAGAGCTACCTGAAATATCGCCTCTCTTCAAATACATTTATCATGGCAGATGTTTATAATCTTTTGAAGTTTGTGAACTTATGTGTGTTTAATTTTTCTGAGAATTCAATGTAAAATTTTGGAGCAAGTTATGAGTATTATTGCAAAAAAAAAAAAAAAACAACTTTAAATACTCAGGTGCAGACAATAACACACTTTAGTTTATTTTTTCATTAATTTAAAAAGAGAAACACTGAACGAACTTAATTTTTGTAAACATAATAAATTTTAATAATCACTGAGCATCTAACTGAAATACCGATACTTACGTGAGTAAAAAGATCAACCACGAGTTTGTGATACTATTGTCCTACATGATATCTATAACATGTATAGATAGATAGGTATAGGATACCTTTATATAAACAATTTAAAGGTAACCTGCAAATCAACTTGAGGAATTTCTTACGTCGCCCTTTGAACCTTGCCGAACATAAAAAGGAATAAATCTACAGTCATCTGCTCAGAATAGATCAAATTAAATAAATTGAGATATAATACTTCAAACAATTTCTCAACTTGAATATTTTGTTTTATATTACTGAATACATACGTCAAATTTTATGTTTTATAGTTTTAATAACCTTGGTTTTCAAGGCTTCATTCAGACGGTAATAAGAGTGAGAAATAAAATTCTAAGTATAAAATCGTAAAACTACTTTGTTGGTCCTTAGAGTCAAATACATTGAAGCGGAATGAGTTCCTAGGGTGTTCCTCAAGAAGAATATTATTTTCATGGATATATACCACCCTTACTACACTTTATAATTCTTGGCTACTCATCATTTAAAAGGTAGGTAAAACCTAACAAGGGTGCAACATTGTGACATTTGATCCTCAATTAAGACCAGGGTAAATTATCTCTGGTTCCCGCTTAACAATTTATAATAATGACACCAAACGAAGGGACAGTGTACCAAAACTTTCTCTCTGACAAAAAGAATAATATAGCCGCAAGAAGGTGTCAATCAAAAGATGATGAAAATTTGCTTTTTGCCCAAAAGGCAATCAATCCGAATTAATTCGGCACGTGATTTGCTTGATAAACCGATTTCGTCCAATATGACTCCACTCGACTTGCGAATTAATTGAAAGAGGGTGACCACAGCTTTCATTCGACTCCCTCGTACTGTCCAAGTGAGGACATTCAAGCGAATAGCTGACTTGTAAAGTACTTTGGAAAAACTGTAACAATATTTAGATTTTCTTCACATCAAGTATAACAGTTTACGTAATTACTAGAAAAAAATATATTAAAAAGTGCATCATCATCCGCAGCCTGTCTTTGGCTCTCTTTTCTAGTGCCAATCCCCACGTTATCTATCTATTTTTACCCGACTACGGTTCAGCCAAAAGGAAGGGTTGTGATTTTAGCAGTCTCATGTATGTATGCTTGTATTTACGTATGTTCCTCCGTAGCGCCTAAACTATACATCCAATTTTCATTAATAAGGTCAATGTCAATCGATTCGTTATTACGACCTGGGTAGTTTAGGATAGATATAACCGTAGTCGGGTTACAGTTTTTAATCAAACTCTTTGCTTGTTTTTATCTCTTTCGAAAGGGTCAACAAGGATAAATTAAATATATAAAATTATAGCTTCGAGTATTAGCTGTAGTAGTGCTGAGTATTACGAGTGTTAGTTGCCTAACCAAAGCATTTAAGGTCACATATCTACTAATACAACCATTATATGTATTAGAATCTATTGCCTTTCAAATAACTGAATAAAGTCCGTGAAATATAAATTCATTTTGGTAATATTGACCGATCGATCAGTTTAAAAGTCTGCCCTTAAGCCATTTTCCCACGGGAATAGGCAAAAACAATAGAACGCCACCTGCTACGACCCTTTCATATCCTATTTTCTTCATTTACAGTCATACGGTCATACTCGCACGCCGGTTGAGAGTATGACCGTAGTAGTTGAGCTCCTGGCCTTTCTGAAGAACATCACCGATAAGATCTGTGTATGTCAGCGTCCTTTGCCAGTGGTTCCACTCATATCTGCCGTGTAAACACCGCGCTTTTTACTCATCACTTAGTCTAAAGTCCTGAAGTCCGTATTCCCTTTCACGTGTGATTTCCCCGGACGCTCCTTATAGGCTGTTACCTACTACAGGAAAAAGCGTTTTCAACATCATAAATACTGCCTCTTTAATTATTCGATTACCTTTTGAATAACCGTACAATCGGTAAATTGACGTTTTGGAGTGGAATGGGGTAAGTGAAATTTAGCATTACCTACATGAAAATTTAATGTGAACGAAGCACATTTTGGTTTTTCCTTTTTGAAACTTTATTTTATGCTGCTCGAAAATTAGTATGTGATGAGTTTTGTTCAGATTAAAAGGCAACTAAAGTTACATATTTCTAAAATATAGGTCAGTGTTTTCTTATTAACTCCGAGTTAGTCGCTAACACGTAGACATTAAGTATGTAATATATTTTATTTTACCTCATTATAGTCATGCCTCAGAAGCCAAAATTATTATTAGCTGAAAGATATTATGTTTCTATTTGCTAGAAGCAAAAAAGAAACATAATCAAGGAGAAGGTGTTGGAATTATGATGTGGTCACAACTCCATTGCATATTTTTTTCTGTCTGTCTGTTTTATATTTTTGTAGAAACTAGTGCATAAAGTCGTAAAATGAGGTTACTGGAATAAGATTTACGAGTAGTGATCCAAAACAACAAAAAGTTCAAAATCAGTTGGATCAAAATTCGCCACCGAAATATTACTATTATTATTTTTGAGTGAAGCTTGAGAAGGTCACTTTTGAGGCCCTCTTATCTAACTAATGAGCAGCCGACTTACATAGCTGTCGAGAACAATAGCTAGCTAGCTATACAACTCAAAATTCACACAGTATTGTTCTGCCCCGCTTCCGTTTCGCTTATGACCACGCTCAGCACCTTAAGACAGTTGGGCTAAGATAATGATCTCTGGAATGAGGGGGTGGCTGCGGATTACTTTTCGCAATCAGTGCTTCGTAATAAATATTTGATTAGCTATAGGGTACAACATTTACTTGCAACTAATCTCATTAGTTTGTATTTCATTGGTAGTGAGAAATAGCAATTGCAGTTTCTTGATTAAAGATAAATTCGATGACACTTGTTGTATTTGAGCGTTGTGGATTTGGGTACAGTCCAGGTCAAAATTGTGGTAACATTTGGCAAATCATAAAAGCAGTTTTTTCGAATTGTGTCAATTCAATTGTTGAAATGTGACAATATTCTCTAAAGTATGTCAGCGTAAATGCTATATACACAACACCTATAAACTACTATCATAGCAACTTTAAAATAAAATCGTTGTTGAGTTTGAATACTTCAGTGTTTACTTTTTTTACCTTGACTGAACAAAGTGGACCGACGTCCTAGTGAATGTCGCGGGTGTCGTTAGAAGGTCAAAATGGAGAATCTTGGTTGAGGTCACGTAGGCTTTGTAGGCAGTTGACGTTTTTTGCCTGATTTTATGTGTAGATATCTTTAAAACATGCTCAATGATGTTAGTACTAAGATGAAGTTCATTACCAATTTACCTATGAAAATCATTCGAGAATTTGGCTGCCCAGTGTGCACCGACCGTAAATATTCTAGTGCTAGGTCAATCGTGACTTACATCCAAGCTTGGACCGAGTGGACCGTAACATCATCAAACTTATGTAGCGTCAGTTAGGTGTGATAATACAATATTTTATTACGGAAATGACTATCTAAAATCTACAGACCATCTAAAATAACTATCGCAAATCTCTGTCTGTTGTCCGTTTCAATAACAACATATATGTATAAAAGTTAAAAAAAACCTGTACCCGACACAACGGCAAAAAATAAGCCTCGTACTCGCGTCGGGGAACCACCAACGTTTACAGCAGTTTATTTTATTTACTTAGTTACTTTTTTTCATGCCTTTTAAACTACATATAATATACCTAGTAGTGGACACGGTTCAATCAACAATCCATCGAAACACGTAATTATGACATGATATCTTGGGAAAAAACCCAGATTCAAAGAGTAAAATGCAGATAACTTTTGAACGGGTCAACCGATTTTAATCAATCAAAGCTAAACCACTCTCGACGAAGTCACCTTTTAAACAAAAACAAAATCAAAATCGGATCATCCGTTGGGGAGCTACGATGTAACAGACTGATACACACATACACAAACACGTCAAACTTATAAAACCCCGTCGTTTTTGCGTCGGGAGTTAAATATATAAGAAACTCGCGAATACAAGAAAGATTTTATCTAGCAATAAACCTATGCATACCCACCTCATTTGTGTACATCATTCTATTTAAAGCATCTTATAAAGATAATACATCGAAAACTCTTATTTACCAGGAAATTGCTTGCTTCGCCCCTAATTATCTTCTCAAACTTCAGGATTAACGAACTCCGAACGAATGAGGAGAGTGTGGTGGGAGTAAATTACATGCGTCTAACTTCATTACGACACACGCAGAGGTTCAGTCCCTCCCTGGCAGGTGTTACGTGCCGCCGACCCTAACTTACAAGGGTTTGTTAAAGGTACACTGTACTTACTTACTATACTTTGTTTCTTAGGTGGTGTTGTTTATGGTTGACAACAAAGTAGGTTGAGACGGAAAAGTAATTTGATTGAATTTTATGGGATTGTTTGGAATTAATGTTGAGATTACATAAATAGACGACAGTAACTACTACGAATGATTATTAATTTATCTGTTAATCAGTTGCTTAGGTACTGTACTTAGGCCCACTTGCAACTCAGAGTTAGTTGCTAACACGATGTTAAATTGAAGTATTGTGTTAGCGATTTTTATTTTTAATTGAGCACACCGAGTGACTTTTCTATGTTGGCAATAATTATTTTAATATTTTTAGACTGGCAACAAAAATTTACTGCTGATCTTTAAAAGCGCGGGTAAATGACAGTGGCTTACTCTCCTTTTCACAGATCAGATAAAAGAAGTGTCATTTCCAGCCTTTTCAACGTTTATAAATAGCTTGTCTCACGCCACCAGAGCCAGTCAAGTTTTGTTTGCGAGATAATAAATAATTGTTTGATGGTATGTGCCTGTTATTCTATAATCCATATTCTTTAAATGATAAATTATTTTATTTCTGTAAGTTGGTTTGTACAAACACTTTTACAACCCGAACATATTTTTTTAAACTAGATGAGGCCAGCGTTTCCTATCTGACTACTTTGAGAAGAAAGGCCGAAACAAACTCAGAGGTCACAGTCTCTTTTAAAGTCCAGACAAAATCTTGGTTAGATCATGTGAAGACCATGTAGATTGATGTCTGAAATGGTCTTTTGAGGAAAAACCAGCCAGATTGAGTGGACCTGTCCAGACAGTTCACACAATAACCGTGCTGACTCAAAATTTAAGGAGCTCAACGATTCGATGAACAATACCAAAGGTTATTTGGGTAGGCCACATAAGCTACTCAACATGCCAGACCATAATTAAAAACTAACTGATAAAATCACACTAAAAATTTATGATCCTCATAGTCTACACTTCCTCAATTATTAAAATAAAAAAATAGTATACTTTAATAGTAATTATTATTTTCATTGCAAGAAAAACAAAATTCAGATTGGAGCTGCTTAATCCCAAGCATTTTTGTTTTCAATGTAATCTTTTACTATACATAACGCTTTCTAGGACAACTTACGTTTAATCAATTATTTGAATTTATTAAGGCCTAGATCTTGTACGTGGCTTGGAAGCTTATTAGAAAAGCGTATACATTGACATCTAAACGAGCCACATAATTTGTTGAGCCTTGTTGTAGGTACTACAATTTTTATGTTATGGTTATCACTGTATTTTTTAAACAATTTTATATTTTTACTAGCTGACCCGGCAAGCGTTGTTTTGCAATATAAATTAATTCAAAGATTCCAAAAAAATTGCACGCACTGAGCATTATAGTATTTTTAACTGTCGTTTAATAATGGAATGGTTTATACAAGTAACACAATGATTGTTGTTGGCGGAAGCTCGTGATATATGTTGAATACTATTGATTTATATGAGATTAAGTGATCTCATATAAATCAATAGTGTAGTATTAACTGTACGTGAGAACTATCTTGAACAAAATGGCACCTACCTACCCTACCCTACCCTACATACCTACCTACCCTACATACCTACCTACCCTACATACCTACCTACCCTACTTACACACCTACTCTACCTACCAACCTACCTGCCATACTCTACCCTACCCAACATACCTACCTACCCTACCCTACCCTACAGACCTACCTACCCTACCCTACCCTACAGACCTACCTACCTTACCCTACCCTACAGACCTACCTACCCTACCCTACCCTACACTAAATACCTACCTACCAGGGTAGGTAGGTAGGCTCCTACCAATTTTTTTTTTTTGTTATCTTAAACCATCGTCGCAGCATTTCATTAGAAATGCAATTTTTCTAATGAAACCGGTTTTAGACATATCGGTTGGATGGTTTCAAAGTCTATAACGGACATTGGTAGATACATTTTTTTGTGTTCTAGGTATTAGAATTATAAGATGAATTTTAGAAAAATCGACAACGCCATCTACTGGCAATACCGGGACCAGCATACAAAGCCATGCTCATTTTCGTGTGTGCTTTGTTTTTATCATGACGTATCAGATGGCGCTTTGTTCGCAAAATGCATCGGTCTTTTTTATCGTTAATTTTTTCGATGTTTTATTAGTTATCATACTATTCCGGAAGAAGACAAATCCAAAAATCATAAAAATTGTTCCAGCCGTTCTTGAGTTATAAGTGGTGTAACTAACACGAATTTGTTTTATATATATATAGATAGGCATATAAAAGATTTTCATAAATATACTGAGAAGACAAAGTCATTACACTAATCTCCTTAAATTTCTCTCTGAGAGAATGTCTCGGGCTTAATTTATAAATTGATCGAACAGCTCTTTTCTGCAAAACAAAGATAGTCTGAATGTCGGCGTCATTAATTTCCCTACAACTTAATACGATACGATATTACACTATGAAAATAGCTAAAGTACACGAAACGGGCTGTCTCTATGTCAGTTAAATTATGAAAATTTCTAACATTTTCTACAAACTGTGTTTTGTGTAACTGTGTATTGGATATGAGAATACACCTGGGTGAGTAAACCCATTCTAGCATTTTTATTTACATCGCCATCCCCGCTGAAATACCCACAAAAGAATTTTGTCTTTTAAATAAAAGACAACAATTGTCAATTTAAGCTCGTGTTAGCAGCTTACCCCAAGTTCAGATTTTCGTGCTGATTGATGGGTTACAGTTACAGTTACAGTTACAGTAAGCTAAAACCAAATATTAAGATAGGCTTTGCATAACACTGTATGCTTAATTATACCCGCAAATACCGACGAAGTTCTATGAAACATATTGAAATCAAGTCTTTTAATTTTTCAGATTTCGTTATGTTACTAAACTAAAGGCAACTTCACTGACGCGAGTAGCTTAGGACCTCGCACGACTTCAAATAAAATGTAAACAGAATCGATATTGCAAAGTGGCGGTCACGTCGCAATGTTGCAGAGGGGTGGAGCGGTGTTTATTTTATCAAATACTATTTAGGGGAACAACAGTCAACATCAACAGCACTTTCAACATGGAGTTGTAGTCTTTTATAACAGTCACCTCTCGACCACCCGTAGATATAGTGACAGTTACATTTTCTAAATCAATTGAGTGCATGTAGTTGACATTTTTCGATTACATGCCCTTTTGATAGACTCTGTCATTCCCAGCTTCTGGCCAATTGTAGGTGTAATATATTAGTTTAATTACAATACACGTTTTCAATTTTTCAGTTTACCGCATGTTGGTGGTGCCATGTCGTTCTTAAGTTGGCCTGGCATAGTATGGAGTTTGAATAGAACAAGAGGCCTTGCATTGTACGGGTTTCACCACTGACGTGCGACCTACTGTACGCATGACTAATTGGTGAATGCAGTAACAGTGTAACTATGCAAGTATCGTAGACTCTATTTAACACCCTTTTCGCGGCTGTCCCAAATCATAAAGAACTACAACTTTGGGGTCTTAAGTCAAGAGTAGGATACTACTAGACAAGCGTGCTTCTGCGTCGACCACATCATCACTTACTGACAGGCGAGGTCGTGGTCAAACGCGAGCATATCAATAAAAAGAAAATACGGGACCCATTCCACTGCAATTTATTACACTCCTTTGTCATTCCAATTAAGATCAAAAGGTTAAATGTCCACCATAGCCAATTAATATTTACTCGCATCGAAAATTAAGCCAATCAGCACATACCAACCAATATTCAACATTTCGACGAACACACTGTTGAATTTGACAATCCTCTTGTAACTTTTTCAACTGCAATTTATTTTAACAGTACTCCAGTCTTTTGTAAAATAATTACATTGTAATCAAAAGTATCGATTCACTGAACGTTTGTTATGTGGGTGGTGGTCCTACAATCATACAGGTACTCGTTCATCTGTAAAGATAACGAGATTATTAAGCTCGAAAGTATTATAAATTGTAATATAATATTTAATACGTAGCCGCGTCCAGACCGGCTGGGAGCCGCGCTCAGACTTCCTGTTCGCGAGCCGTGGCAACCGAGCTAATTGTGAAAAGTTCCGAGCCGCGCTTGCAAGCCAAGGTGAGCCGGTTTGAGCATTCAGAGGCCTTAGTGCGAGTTTTTACTCACGGTCAATCGCGTTAACGTAAACGTCAATTTGTATGGAAACTGGATAAGCGCCGTCTGGGGACGGTAAGGAGAAACCTCTTTTTTTGTATACATTTTGACATAAGAGATCGTTTACGCAACACGAGTGAGCGTGAGTCACGCGTGAGTAAAAACTCGCACTAAGGCCACAGTTTCTCTCCGTACAACGATGGAAAACCACGTCTTATTAGCTGCTGCGGCGCTTATGTTGTCTGGATATATCATAAAAAAAAGAAAAAAGAAACGAAAACTCTGGATTAAAAAATTGTACCAAAACCGAAAAATTTTGAAGCTTCCGTAAAGTTGTATTAAGCGAATACTGTCTTCTTTATCCATTTTTCATTCTGGCTCGCGAGTGTCGTTACGTCCGTCCACACCGGGTGAGCAGCTCAGACTGAGCCGCCTTTGAGCATCGGCAAAAACCGACAACGCATGGCTCAGGGCCGAGCGGCGCTCGGCCGAGCCAACGTGTGCCCGAGGAAGCCCGAGCGCCGTCCACACCGGCCGAACTATTGGCTCGCGAGCGGGACTCGCGAGCTGCGCTCAGCCGGTCTGGACGCGGCTATTGAAAATAATGCAATTTGAGTTTACCACGATAAATAAACAAAAGTGACTTGCAAAACCTCTTAGTTGTAAGTCCCACAAATGAATAATCTGTTTATAAATGTTTGTATGATTTAATACATATTAGCTTATGAAAATATTGAATACAATTTGTAACAAGAAGACCGTAAAATGGGTTAGGAATTTAGGATCCTTTTCCTAGGGATAGAATTCTTCTATTCCGGTCATATATGCCTACCTATTTACCATTGGGTTGCAGTGGCCCAGTGGTTAAGAACTCGCCTGTCTTTATCTGCGATTTTTGAAAATATTCACAACAATAAATAAAATGTGAATAAACTCGCGCTTAAAGTCAAAAAACACCGGTCAAGTGCAAGTCGAACTCGGACTATTGGCAAATTAAGACTTATATTTGTTGTAATTAGTTTATTTAGTCATTTTAGAGTGACAGAAAAAGGTATGACAAGTAAAGACATACAAAGTAAATTTAAATAAAGAAAACCAGTGTTCTGTATACAGCCAGCACGATTAACCATCAACATCCTCCCCTTAATCGAAAAGGCTACAAATTAAGTTGCATGACTGTACAAACTAGGACACATATGAATCGATCTGACTGTACTTTACATATTGTCATATCTTATAAAAACATGAGCACTACACTAGTCAAAAAACTAAAACAAATAAGTAACATAAAGCACAACTTATTTACTTTAAAAACACAATTTAAGATATCATTAAGCCTATATCAGCAGCTTCTTGCATCGTCGCCGGGGGACACACACGACGATGAGCAATACCGGGAGGTGGAGATGGAAGGCTTATCCGATGGATCCGTCCACGACTAAATCCACTCCACCTCCATCAACACCCCTCAACATCATCCAAACAAACCTCCAGCATAGCCAGACTGCCACGGCTAGCTTACGCAGGGCACTGGAGGTAAAGCACCGAACTATCGCACTGATTCAAGAGCCGTGGATCAGGAACAACAGAATATGTGGCCTCGGTAACATCGGAGGTAAGATAATTCTCGACACACAGGGCTTAGATAAGCCAAGAACCTGCATCTACATACCCAAAGAAATTCCCTTTACGCCACTGACCCAATTTTGTTCCAGAGACCTGACAGCTGTCAGGCTCCAAACTGAAGGTAGCGTTCCGGATGTTGTACTAGCCTCGGCATACATGCCAGGCGAGGACACAGACTGCCCGCCAAAGGAGTTGGCCGACCTGGTGCAGCACTGTGAGCGCGCCGGTTTGGACCTGATCATCTGCACTGACTCTAACGCTCATCACCCGCTCTGGGGCAGCGACACACCGAACTCCAGAGGAGAGGTACTATCCACCTTTTTATTCTCCACTAATCTTAACATTGTTAATCGCGGCTCAGAACCCACCTGGGTCACGGTCCGTGGACAAACAATCATAGACCTAACACTCGCTACAAAAAACGCGACAAGCCTCATCACAAACTGGCACGTATCGGACGAGCCTTCTTGCTCAGACCACAGAAGGATCCGCTTTACACTAACTACAAACACCAAAAAACCCGCACCAAGGCGAAACCCGAGGCGCACCAATGTGCCCGGGTATAAAAACCTTCTGGCCTCGCTTTTAGCTGGACACCTAGCACTGGTAACCATAAGGGACCAAGCACAATTAGAATACACCGTAACACAACTATCCAAATACCTAATTGAAGCTTACCACGCATGCTGTAAATCAAGAGCGCCACAGAGCAGGAACGAAAGGAACCCCTGGTGGAACGCTGAACTTGGTAAACTCAGAGAAACGCTACGTAAGCAATTTAACAGAGCAAAAAACACGAGACTCCCGGAAGACTGGGAGTTATACAAAGACACCCAATATGCATACAAAAAACAGATAAGAACCGCCAGGAGGATGGCATGGCAGAAATTCTGTGAATCCATTGAGACTAATAATGAAGCCGCCAGGGTACGGAAGATACTATCAACCGATCAGGACCGAACCCTCGGCACGCTGAAAAAACCCGACAACTCATACACACAAAATGATCACGAGACCAGCAAGGTCCTCCTCGAAACTCATTTCCCGGACTGCCAAATCCTGGAGGACAGGATGTGGGAAACTGACACCGAATGGACTCCAACGGACCAAGATTGGTCAAGAGCCCAAAATATAGTAACAGTAGACCGGATAAAATGGGCTATCAACACATTTCAACCTTTCAAGTCGGCAGGGCTGGATGGCATCTTCCCAGCCCTGCTGCAGTGGGGGATAGATCATCTAACACCATGGCTGTTGGAGATTTATCGGGCCAGCATAGCACTTAGGTACATACCTCTTGCATGGCGAGAGGTAAAAGTCACCTTCATACCCAAACCTGGAAAAACTGATTACACACAACCCAAGGCATATAGACCTATAAGCCTCACATCCTTCTTACTGAAAACCCTCGAAAGACTTTGTGATAGGCACATTCGCGATGGGCCTCTCCGGGTAAAACCACTTCACAAACAACAGCATGCGTACTCCACAGGCAAATCAACAGAATCCGCGTTGCACAACGTGGTCTCCAAAATTGAATGCGCAGTGGACCATAAATGCTCAGCACTGGCTGCCTTCATTGATATTGAGGGCGCTTTCGATAAGACCACGTTCAACAGCATAAACACGGCCCTCGACAGACATAGCATAGACCCGACCCTAGGAGGCTGGATCACCAACATGCTCAAACTGCGAGCGGTCCAAGTCACGGTTAACAACACCACAAGGGCCGTCGTCGCGAAGGGCTGTCCACAGGGGGGCGTCCTTTCGCCACTCCTGTGGAACCTGGTAGCGGACAGCCTCATCAAAACACTCAACGACAAAGGTTATTTCACTGTCGGCTACGCGGATGATATAACAATAATAATAAATGGAACCCATGAAAATACCCTATGCAATCTCATGCGTCAAGCCCTAAAACTGGTAGAGAATTGGTGTAGTGAGCACCAACTCTCAGTGAACCCCACAAAAACGGAACTAATCCTCTTCACAAAAAAGAGGAAACCAATGACAATGCAACTACCAAAATTCTTTGGAACAACCCTAAGCCTTTCAACTGAAACCAAGTACCTGGGAATCTATTTGGACAAACAATTGAACTGGGCGAAACACATGAACTATATCACCACAAGAGCCAGCATATCCCTGTGGCAGTGTAAGAGACTGCTGGGCAGGAATTGGGGGATCAGCCCCATGGTCACCCACTGGCTATACACCACAGTCATCCGACCAATCATTACATACGGATCGTTGGTCTGGTGGCCCAGGACAGACCTCAGTACAGCACAAAAAGATCTAGAAAAACTGCAGCGGTTTGCTTGCATTGCAATAACTAGCAGTATGAGAACTACGCCCACGGCCGCCCTACAGGCAATGCTGGGATTGCCACCTCTGCATCTTATCGTGCGGGAGGAGGCAGCCCTGGCTGCTTTTAGACTCCATCTATCAGGTACCCTAAATAAAGACTCCAGAGTTAAGCACACACGCATTAAGGATGACGCGATCAAGCGAAAACCTATGTTAGCGTCACCATGCGACAAAGCCCCAAAAACACACCACTTTCATAGGCACTACAACATAATACTTACAGAAGAACGATGTGACTACTCAGGCTCGAAAGAGATGAGAGTATACACCGACGGATCGAAGACGAACTCCGGTACCGGAGTCGGAGTCTTCTCACACGACCTAAATATAAACATATCCAGACCGCTAGGAGGGTTCAACACCGTCTATCAGGCGGAGTGTGTGGGCATTATACTAGCGGTCCATGCCTTAGAAGCCAGGAGGGTTACGGACACTCGCATACGCATACTCTCCGACAGCGCTTCAGTCCTCCAATCTTTACGGAAAAAATATATTACATCAAAACTAATACTAGAATGCCACAACGCACTAGAACAAATAACTGTATCTAGTCGTAACACGATAACACTGCAATGGATAAAGGGACACAGTGGATCGCTGGGTAACGACGCGGCTGACGAGCTTGCGAGACGCGGATCTAGCACGGCGGTCTATGGACCCGAGCCTGTTGTACCCATCCCCTTCAACCAAATACGCAGGTGGCTACAGGAATTCACCCAGACACAGGCAGAGAACTGGTGGACCTCGGCACCAGGCTGTAGGCAGTCCAAAGAAGCTCTGCCCTCTTTGGATAGTAGACTTACCAGACGTTTACTACGCCTGGACAGGAATGGCCTGCGCCTGATGACGGGGACCATCACGGGACACTGCTCACTTAACAAACACTTCCACACAATAGGCATAACGGACAGTCCTCTGTGCAGGGCATGCATGGAGACTGAGGAAACCGTCACGCACGTTCTCTTCGAATGCACAGGGGTCACCAATATAAGAACACAAACCCTCGGGTCGCCCAGAACTTACACGGACGTTCTAGGAAAACCAGGAGCCCTAATCAGCTTCTGGAGGGAGGTGGGCTGGCTGGAATAATCCACCCAACGGCCGCCATGGCCCACGCACAATGGTCCAGCTGAAGGACTAAGTGCGGAAACCAAACCCCCATAACATAGAACATAGAACATAGAAGCCTATATCAGACACGCAACGTTGGTGTTTGCAACGACCTAACCCTTTGGTCAAAATATCCGCCAACATCATATCAGTAGGCAAATACGATAACTTAATTTTATTACTTTCGACTAGCTCTCGAATAAAGTGATACCGGACATCGATGTGCTTTGTCCGATTATGATGAACCGGATTTTGAGCCAACTTCTGCGCACTTTGGTTATCGTTACAAAGAGTAACAATAAAAGACTCACCTGTAATCTCACCAAGTAAGCGCTGCAAATACACAGCTTCTTTAGAAGCACTGGTTAAAGCCATGTACTCGGCCTCTGTGGATGACAAGGCCACTGTAGGCTGCTTTTTACATTCCCACGACACTGGTGCATTAGCCAATTTGAAAATGTAGCCAGTGTACGACCTCCTATCACTAGCATTGGCCCAGTCGGCATCGACATAACCACGTAAAGGCTCTCCAGTCCTTTGAAAAATAAGACCATAATCTAACGTACCTTTAAGATATTGCAGGACGCGCTTAGCAGCAGTCCAATGCGCCTGCATGGGATTCTTGTTAAATTGACTAAGAAAGCTAATGGTAAACAAAATATCAGGCCTAGTGTTGATAGCTATAAACATTAGACAACCGATTAAATTCTGGTAAGGAACATTGACAGCTGGTTCCGTCTGAGAACGCAGGTCAATACTAACGTCCATAGGAGTAGGGACAGTTTTGCACTCCGACATATTAAATCGATTCAACGTCTCTAATATGTAACGTTTTTGATCTACCTTAACATCGTTAGTTCCTTTTTGTCTAGCGACATGTAAACCGAGGCAATAACTAAGTTCTCCTAAATCCTTGGTACCAAAATATTTTTTGAGACCATTTTTCAAGTAAGATAACTCGATTTCTTTGTCATAAATTAAGATTAAATCGTCAACGTACACTGCTAGAATAGCAAGACTATTAGCACTTTTTTTAAAATAAATACAGGGCTCAGACTGTAACCTATTGTAACCTAAGTCAAGAAGTACTTGATCTAATCTTTTATTCCAGGCTCTAGCGGCCTGTTTGAGACCATAAAGTGATTTATTTAATTGACACACTTTAGTCTCTTCACCTTCAGCTATAAAACCTTCAGGTTGTATCATAAATACCTTCTCTTCTAATTTTCCATACAAAAAAGCTGTGTCTATGTCTAAATGATGCATTTTCAAATTCTGTTCAACTGCTATTGCAATTAATACTCTTAACGACGAATAACGAACAACCGGCGAAAAAGTTTCTTCAAAATCTATACCATAGCTTTGATGAAAACCTTTTGCAACTAATCGTGCTTTATACCTACTAATTCTACCTTCGGAATCACGTTTTAATTTGAAGACCCACTTACACGGAATTACTTTCTGACCTATGTTTTCTATTAAGGTCCAAGTACCATTGGTCATCAAAGAATTGTATTCGTCCTCCATAGCAGCTATCCACTTAGCCTTATCAGGACGTGAAAGAGCATCAGAATAAGAATAAGGTTCATCTGTTAACTCACCACTATGCATCATCGAACAACAGACAGTACAGCGATAATTTACAGGTTTTCTATCCCTCAAATTGTACCTCGTACCAGATTCCACATCCACCTCTTCTTCCTCAGCAGGAACTACAGGAATTGCGGGAAGGGGATCGGTAACAGGAAGGGGTGGTACCGCAGGTACAGCATCAGCATTTGTACTTGCAACAGGATCATTATTCAAGGCTGACTCCACAGCTGAGCTGCTTTGCACCTGTAAATTACTGGTATCAGAAGAGAGAACAAGATCTTGACGGGGTGTCTCATCATTAACTTTAGGATTCGAAAAACAATTCTCCAAAAATACTACATCCCGTCCTTTAATAGATTTCCTAATATTGGAAGGATCTCGAAACCTATATGATTTGTTGTCATCACAATAACCGACGAATATGTACTGCTTTGCTTTCGCATCTAACTTTTGGCGATCGCAAGATGGTACATGTACGTATGCACGACAACCAAATACACGTAAATGAGCAATGTCTGGTTTTCTGTTGTACCATAGCTCATAGGGGGTACGATTTTCTAAAGCTCTGTGTGGACATCTATTTTTAAGATAAGTAGCTGTACGTATCGCTTCTTGCCAGAAAGTTTTAGGTAGGCAACTGTCTTGCAGCATGCACCTAGCCTTCTCAACTAAGGACCTATTCGTCCTCTCGGCAACACCATTAGACTCAGGACAATACGGGACAGTAGTCTGGTGCTTAATACCTTTAGAAGCCAGATATGCCTCGAATTCGGCATTGACATACTCACCGCCATTGTCGGTACGCAAGTTCCTTATTTTAAGAGAGGTTTCTCTCTCAACAAGAGCTTCGAATTCTAAAAACTTTTTCTTAACATCCGCTTTAGAGCGTATAAAATAAGAAAAAATAAACCTAGAAAAATCGTCAATAAAAGTAAGTAAATATCTATTTGATTCTAAAGAAATAACATCAAAAGGGCCACAAACATCTGAATGTATAACTTCCAACACTCTGGTGCCTTTCTTATAATCAATAGATTTGAAGGGCTTTCGACTCTGTTTGCCTTCAATACAAGCTACACAAGGGTTTTTATCTAAAGAAGAATATTCAATACCTTTAGCTTGACCACGACGTAGATGCTCCAAAGCAGCGCGGCACAGATGACCTAGTCTGCGATGCCACAAATTTGAAGTGACATTAGCTTCAGTAACCATTGCGCTTTCAGGATAAATTGGTATATGGTCTAGCCTGTACAAGCCACCAACGTTGCATGTAGCGTGACCTACTGTTCTGCCAACTACCTTCACGTCATCGTGTCTGTACATTGAACAACCTTTCTTATCAAAAACAAAAGTAATACCCTTTTCAACCGCCTTATTAACAGATATTAAATTAGTACTCAACTCGGGAACATAAAGAACATCTTTGATACCATTTAATTTTAACTTATTGTCCTTTAAAAGCAACACTTCACCGATGCCAGCTGAAACTACCTTTTTGTTGTTGGCTAAAGTTATTTCCTTGCTCTCAGACGTACTGTTAAAATTGGTAAGCATTCCTCTAGAACAGGTCATATGTGTGGAGGCGCCAGAATCCACATACCAGTCCGTAGGACTTAAATTACCTCCAACACCGAATGCTGAAATAAGTGTCGACTCCTTACCGTCATCCTGACTTTTACTCTGCGACTCTCTATTCTGACCTTTCCTCTGCTTTCCCTTTTTTCCTTTATTTCTATGTGGACAATTGGGACTCTTGTGTCCAGGCTCTCTGCATTTAAAACAAATAATATTTCTTGGTACTGCTTTCAAATTATTAGTTGCAAGAGCTTACTCCTTCGACTCACGTTTGGCGCTTTCATTCAGTAACTTCCGTTTTACTAACTCTGATGTTACTTCGATATTCGAGTTTTCTAAGGCCATCACTAGGGGGTCAAATTCTGCTGGTAAACCTCCAAGTAAAATTGCGCCTATAGACAGATCGTCTATTTTCCGGCCTATATCTGCTAAATCCTGAGCAGTGCCAGTCACGGCATTAATATAGTCTTCAATAGAAGCAAAATTCTGCAACTCGTATCTATAAAGCTTTCGCTCTAACGCCAACCGTCTACCCATACCTTTATCTTCGTACGCACTAGCTAAGGTGTCCCACACCTCCTTAGCAGTCTTACAGGCACGTACATGAGTGATCGCTCCGCCTTCTAGTGTAAGACACATCTTTGTTAACGCTTTTAAATCTCTAATATTTCTCTGGGTAACAGATGTAGTGTCTTCAGCACTATAACCCTCAACTGCTGACCACAAGTCCTCGTGCAGTAAATACATGCGCATCTTAAATTTCCACTGAGCATACCCATCTTTACCATGTAAACTCCTAATGGACATTAAGGAAGCTCCAGAACCCGCGTATGTAGAGGGCACGGAATTAAAATCACCACCGGGTACGGAAATCGTATTATCACGTACGGACATTACTATTTCACACTATTTTCGAAATATTTACGTAACATAAACAATTTTATGTCGCCCATAACCGATTTGTTGTAATTAGTTTATTTAGTCATTTTAGAGTGACAGAAAAAGGTATGACAAGTAAAGACATACAAAGTAAATTTAAATAAAGAAAACCAGTGTTCTGTATACAGCCAGCACGATTAACCATCAACAATATTTACCTACATTTTCAACTTATTTTATTTTTTGTAATTTTTCCTTTATCTACATTTTTTTTTTTTAGACCTTACTTTTTTCCAAATTACGTGATTCTATTTCAATGGGAACTACCATATCGGTTTTTGACTCAAAAACCTATAGAGTACTTCAGGTTGACCTAGAATTGACAATTTTGGTTAAAAGTAAGATCTTACAGCACCAGAAAGGGGGAAAATACAGATAATTAAATAAAATTAAGGGAAATTTCGGTACTAACAAGTTTTCGAAAATCTAAATTTGCCCATATCTTTTTATCATGCTGACGTAGGACCTTGATTTATACACCTCATAGGGACTAGAGACTTCAGTATCTGGTATGAATTTAAACTTGCTAGATCCACTCGTTCCTGAGAAATCGGTGGTGACACACGGACTGTCTAGACGGACGAGAGAGTGATCTTATAAGGGTTAATTTTTTTACCATTTGAGGAATGCAACCCTAAAACTATGATATTTGACATAACGGAGACCTCACGCCACACCAGCGCCTTTAGCGGCGAATTCATACCCCATTTAGCGCAGGCGGATATGCAGGGATTGCCGTTAACGGATTCAATCAATCTGCCTAGTCTTTTCCCAACTATGTCGGCTCCCAGTCTAACAGGATTCAGCTGGTTACCAGTTTTACATGGAACGATTGCCTATCTGACCTCCACAATCCAGTAGACTGATGTCAGGTTTTATGGCTTCTACTTCTGACAGCCGGGACCAACTGCTCAATGTGCTTTCTCAACCACGGAGTCTCGGTAACGGATGATCACCCATCCACGGACTGATAGAATAGAATATACTTTATTGTACACCATAAAATTATAGACATTTACAAAAAAACTTATATAAATGGGTACAAAGGCGGTCTTATCGCTGACAGCGAAATCTACCAGACAACCTTTGGATGGACTGAAAAAAACCGGCCAAGTGCGAGTCGGACTCGCGCACGAAGGGTTCCGTACCATTTTCGTAAAAAACGGCAAAAAATAACGTTTGTTGTATGGGAGCCCCCCTTAAATATTTATTTTATTTTGTTTTTAGTATTTGTTGTTGTAGCGGCAACAGATATACATCACCTGTGAAAATTTCAACTGTCTAGCTATCACGGTTCATGAGATACAGCCTGGTGACAGACAGACAGACAGACAGACAGACAGACAGACAGACGGACCGCGGAGTCTCAGTAATAGGGTTCCGTTTTTACCCTTTGGGTACGGAACCCTAAAAAGAAAACTTAGAATAAAAAGGGGGTAGTCGGTGTACTGCTATTTAAATAAAACATAAATATATACAAGATTATAATAACATAATAAATGCATAAACCTTTATACAAACATACATACATAATATAACATGAAAGTAATAGAAAGAGAGAGAAACAAAAAAGAAAAAGGTTTAAATTGACAGAGATAAGATCTAAATAGAAAAGCGTTACAGTGAAAGGAAATGGTTTTTAACCAAGTTTTTGAAAGAAACCAGTGACTGGGCTTGTCTAACTGACAACGGCAACTCATTCCACAATCGCACAGCCTGGACTGTAAACGATTTGTCGTAAAACTTTGTGGAATGGGCAGGCATCAAAAGCTTCAAATTCTCCGATGATCTCAAGTGTCTAGAATGTGTGTCATGAAGGAACTTAAAGCGTTCTTTGAGATAAGTGGGGGTTGTAGGAATAAACAGAATACTGTAGAGTAATGATAAAATATGGGCATTCCGTCGAAAGCGGATTGGCAGCCACTTGAGCTTAATTCGAAATTCGGAAACATGGTCATATTTGCGTAAACCAAATATGAATCTAATACAAAAGTTCTGGAGTCGCTCAAGCTTATCTAGCTGCACTTCATTTAGGTCTAAATAGCTGACATCGGCATAATCGAGGATTGGGAGAAGGAGGGATTGGGCGAGTGCAGTTTTGGTGGCAGTCGGAAGGAAATTGCGCAGTCTGCGCAAAGACCCAGCAGACGCAAACATCTTGCGGCTAACTGCCTGCAGCTGAGGACCCCACGAAAAGTCTTTGTCCACTAAAATACCCAGATCTTTCACTGAGTCGCTGTATGGAATAGCTGAGCCATCAAAGACAATCCGGAGGAGCTGCGACCAGTTAATTTTCAAGCGCAACCTAGGACTACCGACCACAATGACTTGAGTCTTCGTAGGATTTATCTTCAGACCATGAGCCAAACTCCACTCAGAAATACTAGCCAAATCTTTATTGATCATATTAACTGCCTCAGACAATTCTTCTACCGGAGCTTGAGAAAATATTTGCAGATCGTCAGCGTAAAGGTGGTAGGACGAGAGAAGTGCATTGGAAATAGAATTAATAAAAATAGCGAAGAGAAGAGGAGATAGAACGCCCCCCTGTGGTACACCTGCAGAAGTATTGCACCATGACGAAGAAGAACCTTCAATGCAAATACGTTGTCGGCGGCCACACAGGTAACTACGAAACCAATCAATTGCCGTTGGAGATATGTTAAGAGAAACAAGTATGCCGAGTAAAATATCAAAATCAACGGTGTTAAAAGCATTGCTAAAGTCTAATAAGGAAAGAACCGTCAGATTTCCATTTTCCATGCCGAGTCTAATATCGTCTGTAATGCTAACAAGAGCTGTTGTAGTACTTTGTCCTGGACGAAACCCGGATTGGAAAAAATTAAGGAGGTGATTCTTGCAAAGGAACGTACTTAGTTGGTTAAGGATAAGGCGTTCGAGGACTTTGGACAGAAACGGTAATATGGAGATAGGTCGGAATTCGGAGAAGGAGACAGGATTATGCTTTTTAGGAAGAGGGGTGATTTGGGCTTCTTTCCAAGAAGATGGAAAAACACCGCTGGATAGGGAATGATTAAGGATATGGCAGATGACAGGAAGGATTTCGTCAAGGATAGGGAGTATCATCTTGCGACTGATGCAGTCACTACCAACAGCATTAGACGAGATAGATTCAATGCTCTTCTTAACATCACAATCGGAGAACTGATTAAAGACGAATGGTGAATAATCAGGAGTGGAAAGAGACGAAAGATCTTTCAACGTTTTTGCTTTGATAGTACCATTGAAGCTAGAGGAAGTAGAAAAATGTTGATTAAGTAATTCAAGATCTATATCTTTTGGAAGACTGATCTCGATAAGTGTTGCTTATCCTTGAAAATCGACCCGTACGGCTGTTATTACTTACACACAAGCAACTTACTAACAACAGCAGCACAAACAACTAACAAACACTCTCCAACGTTCATCTCGACATCCATGGATGCAGAGATTTAAAGGTATTCGCTTAGAAGATCTCAGTTAAAACTTGTGGATGGATGCGGATGCAAAGGTAGGATTTGTTACGGAAGCTTGCGGAGGTGGAGTTCCGATACAACCTTAAATCATCACATCACATCATCAGCCTTTTTAATGTTCCCACTGCGGGGACACTGACAAGCCTCCTCTCATCGAAGGAGTGGGCTATTATCCAACACGTGGGCCCAGTGCGAATTGGTATATGTCACATGTCTTTGAATTTTTGGTTCTAGAACATGCTGGTTTCCTCACGATGTTTTCCTTCACCGTTTTGAGAGTAGTGGTGATGAAATAAATAACACAAATTAAAGCGCCTGCTCGGGTTCAAACCCACGACCTACAACTCGTATGTCGGGACCGTAACCGCTGGGCCACCACTGCTCTCCACTCTACTATTACGTGTCAACCCTAAATATACCACTGGTATTCGACTGCGTTTCGACGGCCGTAGACATTTTATTAACGTTATTCGAGATGCTGTCAAGTAACTTTGGATTTATATCGATGAAGGGGTGTGTGACACGTTTTTTGACAGGTAAGGGGTGTACTATCCGGTTCTCAGTTTTCGTATGTATGTTTACAAAATATAATAATTGTAAAAAAAAAGGATTACCTACTCGTTTTTTCCCAGCTTTGGACTGAAATAAATCAATTAGAAAACTAATTTTCTATTCTCTAACCTGATTCATTTACCACAGTCAAACCAAACTTGAAGGATGGAATGAGCTTTCGATAAATAATTTTCATAAAAATTCAATATTACATTCATTCACACTACATGTCCGTGCATTAAAACTGATGGGGTTCCCTCTATCTGGCAGAATCTTGATACTCCGAAATTTATTTGGCATAACACACTTGGCATAATCTTCTATAAACGAATATTCTTGAGGCATATTTTTTTTAAATATAGTTGTTGTTTGGCCGAATGTTTCTATGTCCGAATTTACAATGGCTTACTTTTAAGATGGCAGAATTTTGTTGAGCATAATTTCACTTGGCATATTATGAAGATGTCACAAATTCATTTGGCATAATTTTACTAGGCATTTCTATAAAATAGCATTTTTAACCTAAAATTAAAATTGAAATACTGTCTTAAAAAGTCAATATGTTGTGTTACAAAAGTTAGTAGTGACAGAAACGAATCGCTGCGAAACCGACTCCACGTAGTATTGTCTGCCCTACCCCTAGAGTGTACTTTAAGCCCGCGTAGGCGCGTAGGGGCGAGGCGGCCCGCGAGCTGAGGAGCAGGTGGTTTAATAACGGTCGCCGCCGCGGCTGAGGCTGGCCGGTGAAGCCGAAGCCGCGGTGGTGAGCGTTAAAACCATCTGCGATGATAAGCTCGCGTGGGACCGCCGGAGCCCCGCAGCGCCGGAGCCGTGACAGAATCCATGCCTGCTGCATGCTCACTCGCATTCTTGCTTGCATGTTGCATGCTTGGTGCGTGCTCACTTGCATACTTGCTTGCATGCTTGCTGCATGCTCACTTGCATGCTTGCTTGGATGGTGCATGCTTGCTGCATGCATGGTGTATGCTTGTTTGAATGCTGCATGCTTGCTGCATGCATGGTGTATGCTTGTTTGCATGCTGCATCCATGGTGTATGCTTGTTTGAATACTGCATGCTTGCTGCTTGCATGGTGTATGCTTGTTTGCAGGTTTGCATGCTTCATACAGCGAATGAAAACACAAAAATGTGTTCAATCAGTATTTTATTATGGTAAAAAATACAAAATTACTCTAACTATGTAATATCTGTAAATTGATAGATGAGTATTTCAATTAATATAGATATGAAATATAAGTTTTTAAGCTGACATGGTCACAATCATTAGAATTAATATTTGTTTCGGAATATTTACCATGTATATTTTGAATTTTTTTTTAATAGAATATTATTTATTTGCCCAGTACATCATTTCAAATACTTAATTAAAAATAACTACCTATATATACACTTAAATAAAAATAAAATAAAACTACGAATAAAAGGGCGGCGGTCATAGGGCGTCATATTTTGAATTTGGTTAAGAGCTCGATATTTCGGGGTTTTTTTTTTTTCTTGCGTGAAAAACGAGTTAGGAAGAGGGTAGACAGATATGTCAGTTCGTAAATTACACCCCCCCGCAAAGACTTTAGTTCTCGTTATCATGGCGCTTGTAACGGTGCCGAAATATCGAGCTCTCAACCAAATTCAAAATATACATGGTAAATATCCCGAACCAAATATTAGATATGAAATGTATGCCAAAAGACCATTCTGACTGTGACCTTTCTGCGATATGATGGTTCTGCCTTTTAATGACTATCGATATGAAATTTATGCCTAAAGATGATTCTGACTTACAAAGTTATGAGTTTGAATGTATGATAAATGAGTGTATGCCAAACGATTTTCTGCGAAATTAAGTTTATGCTATCCGTTGTTATGCTTAATAATATTTAATTACCACTTTTAATTTATTTAACACTAATTACCACTTTACTAGATGAACGATTTACGAGCACTCGAGCGATCCGATGTCGCTTGGATAGTTATCCAAGCGACATCGGATCGCTCGAGTGCTGAATCAGAACGATTTAGTACGGTACGAACTACTTTTGTCTGAACCTGAGCGAGTGAACGAGTTGAGAGATTTGAGAAGCGTGCGCGCGAGCGTGATGACTGATGAATGATTTACTAGTACAGTTTGCTCTGTCTATGTCCGATCTCGATGACCGACATGTCGCATGAGAATATCTTAATGAACGGTGAACTAAAATGAACTAATAGTACTAGAAGACCGAACTAGTTCACTTCAACGATTGTACTAGTTCGGGGCGTTCCATTTAGTGTCTGAGTAAGAACAAGCCTAATGAACTCGGATGTTCAAGTGTCGAAGTATGGCCGGAGGCCAACGATCTGAACCTTGTATGATTTCAATGTGAAAAATGGATAGTGCTCTTCGTCCTGTATAGCTCCGTCCCTCTCTACAGTGGAACCATGATAGTTTAGACACGTCAGAGACGTTTTTGTCAGTCAGACTGTCAATTTACACAATCCTGTTCATAAAAAATGTATACAGATTAGATTAACACTACATAATATCTCGCCTGATTTGCCAGAATAGTTGGGCAGAGGTGTTCTTAAATTACAACCACATTTCACCCGTTATTCTTGCCTACATCTATACCTTTATATTAATCTATACTAATATTATAAAGAGGAAAGATTTGTATTTTTGTATGAAAGGAATAAACTTAAAAACTACTGAACCGATTCCATAAAATCCTTCACTTTTAGGAAGCTACACTATCCCTTGTTGGAATAGGCTACTTTCTATCCATGTATTCCCATGGGAACGGGAACTACGCGGGTGAAACCGCGAGGCGTCCGCTAGTTTTTTATAATCATGTTAATAAACTCCAGTATCTAAACAATGACCTCTTCAACTACTAAACTAAGACTTTCTTACATCCGCATCACAAGGGCCCATTCTCAGGCACTTTCCATATAATTCAAGACTAATTAAGTCTTCTGAGGCCGTAACGAGGACCAAGTGAGAAAGGTGGTAATTAGGGTCCCGTTCTCACTGAACATTAAAATTTCACCTTCACTCGAGTAACGAGGCATTAGCAAACTCTTTGATGCATACTATTTGTGTTCGCTTTTCGACGTAATTGTAATTTAAGATGGACTCAAAGTGCACGGTGCAGGTGAACTAAGAATTCATGAAGTATTTTTATCAATGTTTTAATTTTTTTGGTTGAGTTGATGCTCAAAGCTGAGTAAACTTTCGTAGCGTTTAGTAAGATGTTAATGATTCTAAGGGCCATTAAAAGTGTGCAGACGTGATGGAAGGTAATTTACGAGACAACATTATAACTCCATTTACGTATGATAAGATAACGTTTTTTTAACCTTACTTTAAGCTTTTTCATGCGCTTTCGTCCCCCGGGAATTGCAAAACTATAGATAGATGTGTATCATTAATCAAAGCTCGATTCGTTACCAAATTGATGAAATTAGAACGAAAATTAAAATCGTAATTTTCTTCATTTATTTTGAGTCGTCACGCAACTGTCGGTTTCAGCGAAATGAGGATAATTATTCATTGCCTCGGATTCGTAAATTGAGACACATACAGGCAAGCCGTAACGACATCTCCATAAATTGGAAATTGGGTCCGAAGTAACCAATTATTCGGCCTGCAGATGATTGTGAAAATAGAGATTTTGTTAAATACTGTCAGAGTGTGTTTGGCTTCTATTGAGAGGGTTTTAGCTGGATTGCGCGTTCACTTTAACCGGGATGTAAACACCCACATGTAGCCACATTGAACAGGCGAAAGAGAAACGAGACATTCGTCAAATCCTATATGAGCATCGCCTACAGGTTCCTGAGTCATATGACCTCCTTAGAAGACAGTGTAAGAGAATTGTGGAAGAAAATACAGCCTATTCTTCCTTCCAAAATTTAAAACTTAGGACTAATCATCAAGAAAAAGTGCTGCTGGATTGAGTTGAATATAATCAGCATATCAGTTCTACAACGTTAATACTGATGGACAAAGGTCTTCTTCTGTCTGATACAATTAGTATAGTGAAACGGATAGCGTGAGGCAAATTCCGTAATCATCCCAGATTGGCGACCGCATTGTGTTTATTACTAGCAGAGAGGAAGTTGATATAGATCTTTTTGGTGATTAGTACGGGAGATCGGGGTAAAGTCGTATAGCTAAGGATTTACTTTCCAAACATTACTATAGGTAACACCAAATAGTAAACACCAAAAATAGTTATGACTGTACAATAAATAACCGTATACCTATACTAAACAAATTTGTAAAATGCTGCAAAGGAGTTGAACAAAACGGTTTAAATCATCCTAGGCATATGTTCCGTATGGTGCCGGACGTTAAGAATTTCACCATCCCATGTCTTCCCGTGGGTGTCGTAAAAGGCGACTAAGGGACAAACCAGAGAATGGGCAGCAGCGTTCTCTGTGCTCCTATAACAACCATACTGCGATCGCCAATCCGCCTGCCAAGCGTGTCGATTATGGCAAAACCCCCCCTATGAATAGCACAAATAAAAAATGGCCCCTAGTGCCCGGCAGCCCGCCTACCCTCGACTACGGTAGCGGTCGAGGTTACGGCATGGCAAGGGGTGCTAAGAATCTCCGGACGAGATCCGGCTACCCCAACAATCACCGACGACTGGACCTGGCAACGTACAACACGCGCACACTTCGGACCGACGAGAAGATCACCGAGCTCGAAGAGGAATTGAGCAGGTTGCGATGGAGCATTATAGGGTTATCTGAAGTCCGAAGACAGGGGGAGGACTCGATAATCCTCAAATCCGGTAACCTGCTCTATTTCCGAGAGGGTGACCGGCAGTCCCAAGGTGGTGTCGGGTTTATCGTCCACAGGTCCCTTGTGAACAACGTGGTGAAGATCGAGAGTGTGTCGACCAGGGTGGCGTACCTTATACTCAGAATATCCTCTAGATATTCGCTGAAGGTCATACAGGTCTACGCCCCAACCTCGGCACACCCCGACGACGAGGTAGAGACCATGTATGAGGATATCTCCAGAGCCATGCATGGTTTCAAAACTCACTTCACCGTTGTCATGGGGGACTTCAACGCGAAACTGGGCAAACGAGACGAGGATGAGCTGCAAGTGGGGCAATTTGGAGTTGGACGACGGAACCACCGGGGTCACCTACTGGCCAGTTTTATGGAGAAGGAGGGCCTCTATATGATGAACTCCTTCTTCAAAAAGCGTGAACACAGGAAGTGGACCTGGCAGAGCCCCGATGGTGCAACAAAAAATGAGATCGACTTCATCATGTCAACCAAGAAGCAAAGGTTCAATGATGTCTCTGTGATCAATTCGGTAAAAACCGGGAGCGATCACCGCATGGTAAGAGGCACATTGAACATTAATATTAAGCTTGAAAGGTCTCGACTGATGAAGTCCACGCTCCGTCCAGCACAGGTCCAGGTCCAAAACCCCGAGAGCTTTCAGCTCGAACTCCATAATCGTATCGAGTGCCTGGGGAGCTCCGTGGACGAATACAGCGACGGGTTCGCGGAAGCTGTCCATACGGTCGGGTCTAAGTTTTTCAAGACCCGTCGTACAGATAGAAACAAAAAGCTCTCTGATCATACCCTCAAGCTTATGAAGGAGAGGCGTGAGATGATCTTGCAGTCTTCAGATGAGGCGTGCAAATACCGGCAGATCAATGGACAGATCTCTAAATCCTTGAAAAGAGACCTCCGCCGCTTTAATACCGAGCGTATTAAAGACGCGATTGAGCGAAATAAAGGCTCCAAGGTGTTTTCAAGGGATCTGTCTATTGGGCAGAGCCAGCTCACGAAACTGAAGACCGATGATGGCAGGATTGTATCCGCCAAACCGGAGCTTCTGAGGGAGATCGAGAGTTTCTATGGGCAGTTGTACACGTCAACCAGTAAACCCGTTGCGAATCTAGCAAACGACCCAAGAGCTAGATTGACCCGACACTATACCGAAGATATCCCGGACGTCAGCCTGTACGAGATTAGGATGGCTCTGAAACAGCTTAAAAACAACAAGGCGCCGGGTGATGACGGAATCACGGCTGAACTCCTGAAGGCGGGTGGAAAACCGGTCCTCAAGGCCCTTCAGAAGCTTTTTGATTCCGTCATACTCGAGGGCAAAACGCCACAGGCATGGTGCAGGGGTGTGGTGGTACTCTTCTTCAAGAAGGGCGACAATGCCCGGCTGAAGAACTATAGGCCCATCTCGCTTCTTAGCCATGTTTACAAGTTGTTTTCAAGAGTAATCACGAATCGTCTCGCGCGCAGGTTTGACGATTTCCAGCCTCCCGAACAAGCCGGATTCCGAAAAGGCTTTAGCACCGTAGACCACATACATACGCTGCGGCAGGTTATACAGAAGAACGAAGAGTATAACTTGCCTCTCTGTTTAGCGTTTGTGGACTACGAGAAAGCCTTCGATTCGATCGAGATTTGGGCTGTACTACAGTCTCTCCAACGATGCCAGATCGACTACCGGTACATTGAGGTGTTGAAGTGTCTGTACAAAAACGCCACCATGTCAGTCCGTCTTCAGGATCAGACCTCGAAACCTATCCTTCTCCAGCGCGGCGTAAGACAGGGAGACGTAATTTCTCCGAAACTGTTCACTGCTGCGCTGGAGGACGTCTTCAAGGTTCTGGACTGGAAGGGGCTTGGCATCAACGTTAATGGCGAGTACATCACTCACCTTCGGTTTGCCGACGACATAGTGATCATGGCTGAGACCATGGAGAGCCTCAGTAAAATGCTCGATGACCTTAGTAGAGCTTCCGAAAGAGTGGGTCTTAAAATGAACATGGACAAAACCAAGGTCATGGTGAACGCCCATGTAACACCCACTCCTATCAAGATCGGAGACTCTACACTTGAAGTTGTAGACGATTATGTTTACCTGGGACAAACGGTCCAGTTGGGTAGGTCCAACTTCGAGAAAGAGGTCAACCGTCGAATCCGACTCGGCTGGGCGGCGTTCGGGAAGTTGCGTGGTATCTTCTCGTCCAATTTACCGCAGAGTCTCAAGACAAAAGTCTATGACCAGTGTGTGTTGCCAGTGATCACCTATGGGACCGAGACGTGGTCGCTCACAATGGGCCTTATCAGAAAGCTTAAAGTCACCCAAAGGGCAATGGAGAGGGCTATGCTCGGAATTTCCTTGCGTGATCACGTCAGAAATGATGATATCCGCAGGAGAACTAAAATTACCGACATAGCCCGAAGAATTGCCAAACTTAAGTGGCAGTGGGCAGGGCACATTGCTCGCAGAACGGATGGCCGATGGGGCCGAAAAGTTCTGGAGTGGCGACCGTGAACTGGAAGGCGATACGTTGGAAGGCCTCCCACTAGGTGGACCGATGACCTGGTTAAGGTTGCGGGAAGGCGCTGGATGCGAGACGCACGGGATCGGTCAATGTGGCGACGCCTGGGGGAGGCCTATGTCCAGCAGTGGACGTCTTTCGGCTGAAATGATGATGATGATGATGAGGCATATGTAAGTCGAGTATTTTATTGTGTTTTACTATCTTAGTGAGAGGCTTCACAACGTTGAAAAATGTGCTCTATTGCTCAGAAAACATTAAAAAATACTTAATCAAGGTATCCTTTAAAAATAAGAAAGTTTGTGAGTACGGATGTCTGTTACTCTTTCAGGCAAAAACTACTGAACGGATTATGAGAGTAATACAATCAGCTAATACACCAGAATAACACTTATGCTAAAATTTCCAAAAACGAGTCATAATGCAGCATGTGAAAGGTACAGGTTAATGAAGACACATAATGTGGAACTCTATTCCTGTTATTATTTATATTATACTAACTTAGTTTATAAGATTTCTGACACTATTTTTCTATGGACTGTGTAGTTGTCTGAGGATAAATAGTTTTCATTATTTATTCAATTTAATAATTTCACACGTAACTACGGGACTCAGCTAGTCAAGCATAATTATTAAAAAAATACATCTACCCTATTTCAAATCAATCACAACACACCAACAAAAAAACGCATTTCATTATTAACTCTAAACCCTTCAGAATCAATTTCGAATTTCGATAGTCATGTCTTAGAACGCGCCCCATCATATAACAACGGTTACGTCCCAAACACGAACCCAAAGCCATATTTTCAACTGATAAATCCCGAAGGGTGAATTGTTCATCTTCCGCTTCACTAGCAACAGAAAAAACAACTCCCAAAAAATATTTTTCAAAGCACGATGATTCGTCCATCAAAGATCTCTCTTCCATATTTAAATATTCATTTAAACCTTTTTCTAGAGCTCGTCACGCATTTAACCCGAAAAGTCGCTCGAATTTAATAACGCGCTTTATTCTGACATTTAAACGACAATTTGTGTGCCTTCACCTGGCTCAAATACCACAAATTGTCCTTTCTTGAACAAGTTAATAATCAAGAGAATAAATTGTGCGAAACGAAATTTGTTCTAGGTGCATTTAAAAGGTTTTACGTCGCAGTTTTGCTGTGGACTCGATACAAAGACTGGTAGATGCCAAGCTTAATAGCTTGGCTCATCGCCGCAAGGTTGCCTGCTTGTCGGTCTTCTACAGACTGTACTTCAGTGAGTGTGCTCAAGAGCTCTACGACCTCATCCCACCAGCCCCCTTCTACCATCGGACATCTAGACGCACTGCAAGTTACCATCCTTACCTTGTTGCCATTCCACCAATTCGCACCAAGCGCTTCCAAACATCCTTCATAATGCGCACAGCGAATGAATGGAACTCACTACCTGCGTCTGTTTTTCCGAACGCATTCAACCCGAATCTCTTCAAAGTTAGAGTGAACAGGCTTCTTCTGGGTAAGCTCACTCCATCGTAGACTCTGTCTCTGTCACCTCTGACCTAGACTAGAGTCAAGAGCAAACCCATCATAAATAAAAAAAAAAATAAAAAAAATAAGGTTAGTTATTATTGTATGAAACGTTTTTTATTATGAAGGAGAGTAAGAATAGCTTTTAACTAAAGGTTTGTACAGTTGTCGTCAGCATAACCAAATTCTATATAAGTGTTCTTATAACATACATTGACCGGTTATTTTACATCATTTGCATATGAAGTTAAAAGTACAAATATTTTTTTAATAACATTTCCATAACCCTCAAAGTGTCATTTTCCAGACACAATAGAAATTACCATTGTTTTAATCCGATTCGGAAATATGGACAGTTGAGCTGATAATGCAGTTTCGCACAAAAATAACGATTTTTCATGCTTTTACCATACTTTCCAAACTTTTTTTAACCAAAACAAAACAAATATAGTAAAGAGAACATCAACGAACACAAAAAGCTTTTAATCTTGTATTTCTTTTTACATTTCTGGATCCAGAACCGTAACGCGATATCTTACCGCGATTATTGGAATACATACAAAGTGAAAACTTTGTTTACGATGTAAGATAATAGCTCTTTGTTCCTTCTAACCCGATATCCGTTTTCGGCTTTAAGGCACACTGTACTTCCGCAGCACTTAGTTTCTCAGAAAATTCTCATAACGAGTATTCCAGTAATGCAATTCCCTTGCTTTTACTTTAAAAGCATTGAAATCATCAAGCGCATGCAACTGAATTTCACGGCTACTAAACTCATAAAATATAAGCCAGTAATAAATAATTTTCGGAAAGAGTCTTGAACTTTTTCTTGTGCGGTTTGTTTTCTCTTCTTCTTAATGCAGAGAACTGAAAAGACATTTCATCTTCACATTTCCTACTTATTCAGAAAGTTCTGAGTACCTACATACTAATTTTAATTGAAAGAATTTTATTATTTTAGAAGTTCCGGTGAGATATAAAACTTATTATATTACTTACGTAAATCCTGATCATTATTCGGAGCATGTTTTAAAATTTCGAAACTTCTTCTTTGCGTCGATTAGTGGGCTTTCTACTATCTTTCAAAAAAGAGAATCGTTGAATTTGGGTAACATTAGACGTAGCCACGCCATTAATTCGGAGCAGAAGGTAACTTAGTTGGTGCGTTCAAATTACATCAGTCTTAGTTTAGTAACACGGAAATGTTTGCGGAATTCTTTAAGAGGCGTAGGTATCTACATTATTCTGCCGTCGGATGCCGAAAATCCGGTGAATCGAGTCTGCGGATAATTCGTCTCGTAGGCCATTCGATCGACCTAATTCGGGAAGATCTCATTCGACTAATGGTCGTAATGTTTCAGCTAAGTGCGTCTACGGCAGAGCAGAGGATTGAAGTATTTGTTCAGCGAATGATGGCCCTTTACAATTCAAGTTAAGGAAAAGTAAGAAGTCGGTAGTTGAATAATTTATACGAACGTTCTTTGAAAGCAGTGCCGTGGTGTAAGCAAATAAGCAGCAAATAAGGGATTATATTTAGAGGATCGGTGGATAGTATCTCTTAATGAAGCAGAACAAGCGCGCAATAAAACAGAAAATTCTCAATGAATAGAAAAAAACAAAATAAAATTGCGTTTCTTTAGATAAAATTAAGTATTTAAATTAAATTTCAAAAGAAGCCATTCTATAGAAACCCAAGCTTTGTCGGTCACGTGTTGTGTTACTCAATGACACCCACTCACACGCCCGTACGCACCCATATAACAAAACATCCCCAAACAGGCTTAACAAAACTTAAATCAAAGCAACTTCAACTAGGAACAAGCTTCCCAAAAGAAAACGACAAAGAACTTACTTATAATCAAATCTCGTTGCGCTGAGGGCACCTATTAACATTCTTGGGCAAACGGGGCAGTTTAATTCCTTCATATCGGGGCACGATATGAAGGAATTGAACTTCCTCGTCCTACGATACTAATTTACATTATTTTATGTGAAACAACGGCTGACGTCCGGTGTACAACTGTAGCGAAACCAAACAAAGGCATATCCCTTCATACGATAGTTTACTATGTTTTGGTTTCGACTTTATGCACTGTACTATGAATATTTTATTTTACGTGACCAACATCTCTATCGCTTGTTTAAACTATCATGGAATGCAAAAATATTTGCTGGAATAACAGTTTTGGTTGATTTTTGTATTTACTAGGTTTTTATGACGTTAGCTTCGGTTATTTGTTACCTTGCTGATTTGTGATCGTATTGGGAAGGATTGTGTAACAAAAAAAAATAACCGACTTCCAAAACAAAACACTACAAAGCGTAAAACAACTTCCTTTTCGGAAGTCGGTGTTTTTGGTACCTGTTTCTTTTCGTTTTTGACACTTATTTGCAAAATGAAAGTTATTTTTCGCTTTGTAGTGTTTTGTTTTGGAAATCGGTTTATTTTTTTTGTTAAAAAGTTTTTAGTTTTCTCTTTTTAGTTTTGGTACCTTATGGCCCATGGGTCATGAAAATACACATTATTAAGGATAACTTAAAAAATACTTGTCAGCCGTCATCTTAACCAAATTTAAATGGGACTGCATGAGTAGCACCAGCTTTCAAATAAAAACATAATCATCAAAATCGTTTCATAATTGGCGGAGTAATCCCGTAACAAACATTCAAAAACATACAGTCGAATTGAGAACCTCTTCCTTTTTGAAGTCGGTTGAAAATACAGCTGTGTCCCTTAAATGTCTTATAATATAATTCCTGCTTGCGTGGCTTCGCATAGGAACCGTCTATATTTCCAGGTTAAATAATAGCATACGACGCTCTGAGATAGTGCCACGCTTACTACCAGAAAAATATTTTTCGCAATCGTATCAGTAGGTACGTCTAGGGATGACCTTATATAAACATACAAAGTATAACAGAAACAACGCTATTTTGCTCTTTTTTTATTCATTATAGGCTCGCGCTTGACTACTATCTCACCTGATGGTAAGCGATGATGTGGTCAACGGTGAAAAGAAGTAAGTTTTTACTTTTACTAACCAATCCTGAAATCGCGAGAATAAAGTCAGCTGTTTAGTACATTTGGACGACTTTTACGAGTACCAACATAAATATATGGGGATAAATAGTTGAATCCTGTATAAACAAACAAACACACAATTTAATTCATTAATATTTAGTTTAGTTCAATGTATTATACATCAATAAAATGTCGTACTCTCGGCAGAAGCATTTCAGGCATCTAGCGAAATTCTGGCGTAATGAGCGACAAAATTTGCCAGTTGACTTCGGCATGTCACTTCACTATCTGCGAAACGGTCAAAATTAGCGGTCAGTGCGAACGCCGTGACGGCCCGTCTAACTCAGACCTATTTAGGGTTAGACATTGAGTGGGCGAGGAGTCTAATTATAGAGCTTTGTACTCGTACTCCTAGGACACTCATATTTTAATCAAGGTATTCTAAGTATGAGCTTGTTATAATTTACGGTGCAAACAAGTAACATTTAGGAGGTGGACTTTCAACGGTCACGGTCATTGACATGATAGAGAAGACGAGGAGTTAGTAGTGTCAGGTAGTCAAACAGAATGACAGACTGATCATTGACGTGTTGAGACATATATCTAAGTCAACTCGACAATGATACCTCCGCAGTATAAATCCTTTATAGATTTATTAAAATTAACAAAATGCAGTTGTGGCTAGTATTTATATTTATGTATAATAATACATTATACTCAATGTTTTAACATTTATTTTGTGCATTTCAACATGTTCTAACAAAAAATGTTCCGTTTCCGTTTAACATGGTTAATAATGGATGCCAGCTCAAAAACTGATCAATAGTTGTATGACAGTATTCTTAACTACCTTGACATTAGCAAAATCATCGAACCTTCATCGATGGAGCAATACATTAAAAAAAAATAGACGAAGGTTTTCTTTACTATCAGATATATGTCACTGTTTTGAACGAACTCTTCTGAAACAAATGCAAATTACTTTCCACTAACAGTTTCAAGAGTGTTTTTGCAAAGTCACTTATACCGGCAGCAAGACATGTAGATAACCTATAACCTAAAAACATTACAACAAGCAATAAACTAAAACCGTTAAAACCTTTTAATTACATACAAACTCGCGTTAATTTTCCCCGTGCTTAATACTATATTCCGATGTTGTCGCCGAATATGGATGTATGACGGTATAGAAATTCCAGCGGTCGACAATAGTCGTAATTCCGTCGTAGCTCGGACGCGGTCGCGCAGCCGCACCGGACGTGGGAACGAATACGTAATGACATCCAATGGTCACATTTGTAATTTTATTACCACCGTACCATTCTTGTTATGTTAATCCTGATGACCTAGAGTTTGTTACAGCCGTGAAAATTGCCGCAATATTGCGAGCCGCCTAAATCTTCCTGTATAAAAAGCAAGGAAATGATTCTCGAGTAGGTGTTGTGTTGTTGTTTTTGCTGTCTGTACGTTTTATTTTGGTCCGTTTTATTTGTGGACGTTACATATAGAATTTATTAAGAGGCTTAGTAGATGTTTTTAGAATGTTGGGATGGAAATAAACACGCATTTCATAAAACATGAATAAATACATGAATTGATTAATAATAATAAACATCATACTCGAGCTTAGTATTAAAGTTGAACGTATATCTAATGTCCATTAGGCAAACAATAAAAAAGTATATAATATAATACAACAAACATCAAACACACTACACGTACTTACAAACAATAAATTACTGTTCCTACCTATGAAGCCCCTACATGAAACCAATAAAAAACAAAACAAATATTGTCACGACCTCACTAACATGAAACCTGTAATAAATAACACAGAGTAAACAAAGAAACAGAGACTACAAACACGTAAACAGAATAAAAAAAAACTTAATTCAAAAAATCAAAAAACCCGACTGCTTCAAAAGCGGACTAAAAAGTCGTAAACAAGGAAAAAAACATGCTGTGCAGTCGGAGGATACATATTCGCGGGCTGGCTGACCAAAATCTGGTGTCTGGTGCTTTTTCCTTGTTTACGACTTTTTAGTTCGCTTTTGAAGCAGTCGGGTTTTTTGATTTTTTGAATTAAGTTTTTTTATTTATAACTTTTTAGTTAGTTTTTTTTTTCGAATTTGATACATTTAAACATACAAGTGTTATATATTTTTAAAATCACCTCTTAAAACCCTTTATCTTGATACCCCACACGATGGGTTCCGAAGAAAAAAAAAATTTGGACCCTCACAATATGGCACCCAAAATCCGCCATTTTTCTATTGTCCAATTTTAATGTAGCCTATAACACTCGCAGGGTTAAGACGCAACGATTGACGTATGAATCATAAAAATCGGCCAACGCGTTTGGTCTCTGGAACGCCATATAGGAACAAACATACATACTTACATACATACATACATACTTACATACATACATACATACATACTTACATACATACATACATACTTACATACATACATACATACTTACATACATACATACATAGACTGATAAACACATTACCCTCCTTCGGCAGTCGGGTAAAAAAAATAGATCTAAGTATAACCCAGATGGTAATGACACTACAAAAACATTTTATTATTCACAAACAGTATCAAAGAAGAAAGTTCCGGCTCGCCCAAATTATTTGCATTAGAAAGAGCTTAGTTCACACTAGCAACTACTTTTTTCCTTGGAAGTACAGTGGGACTGTTGAAAAAACATCCAAAAGGTATTTGAATGCAGATTGTACAAGGTTTTGTTTTGAAGTACGAGTATATGTAAGTTAAGAAGCTTACAGTGTTTGTCACAAACATTTGGTCAGTTTACATAGAACACTATTGCTCTATTGGGTAAGTAATCCTTAGATGAAATTGTGAAGTTAAGTGAACACATCTGGTATTAAAATTGGGCACCCTATTTCACGTAAATTATGCCCGGAATGATGTGGTAGTGTACGATTTTAGTATTGAGAATTCAGTATAAAATTCTGATATAGTGTGGTCACGTTCAGAATTTAGGATAGGTTCGACAGGATATTTTAGCAGGCAAGAATCCAATATCGCAGAATTTTGAGGATCTCATGTCACACATTCTAAGGTCAAATTCATAATTAACTCATGAATAATGTCGGTCGAGAATGTACTTTACTTTGACAAACTACTGTCATCTTTTAGATTACTAAGCCAACTAGTTTCTGCCAGCGGCTTCTCCCGCGTTAATGTCGAAAATTATCCCAAGGGAACATATTCCTGGGATAAAAAATATCCTATGTGCTATTCCAGACTATAATATATCTCTGTGCCAAATTACATCCAGATTCATCCCGCCGTTTGAGCGTGAAGAAGTAATTAACATACAAACACACACACATAAATAATTCCATATAATTTCCTTTGCCCAAGTTCACTAATCGTACTCACTCAAATACATATGTGCCAGGCAGAGATAAAATCTGCGTAAAATTGCAATATTACAATTTGATACATCCAAATAAATACATTCGTACCATATGCGTTCACAGTTGCGGTATTAAATTGCATATTCCATAAAAGAACTGGCAACAACTCAAATCTGCCCGCAGTCCCCGGATAAATCTTCAGATGTACAATATTAATATAGGAGTAAATGGAGAAATTTATTATGGTTGAGCTATGAACCTTTGCGGTGTTACCAGCGGATTTTTTCATTACAAACGAGTTTAATTTTCAACGGCAACATTTCAATTGAGATTCTATTTCGTGAAAATGAAATACTTCCTTTCCTTTAATTTAAATAGTAGAAGTCTGGAAAAGGATTTTTTTGAATTCTATTTTAGTTCTTTTTGAACCAACTTCCAAAAGGGTGTCTCAATTCGACTGTTTTTTTCTATTTGTGTTACCTCAGAACTTTATAGTAGGTGAGCCGATTTAGACTAATCATTTTTTTTATTTGAAAGCTGTTGCTTCTCGTGTGATCCCATTTAAATTTGATCAAGATCTGTTGAAGAACTCTTCAATAAATGACGCCAAATCTCTCGAGATTGCTGCAATCGTATGTCTGTATATTGTTTACACCATTGTACTATCGTAACATCATGTCGGTACGCTCTTAAGGGATATGCAGATGCTTACAGTTCACCCAGGTACACTCTAATTTAACCGGTTGTGTTCAAGTTTCATGTTTTTCGGATAATATATTCTGGCACAACACAAATACAAAATAATCAATTCGTCAATTTCGGAAGTCGGTGTCAAAAACGAACAAACAAAATCAAGAACATCGACTGCCGAAATTGAAGTTATTTTTCACTTTATACTTTATTTGGAAGTCGGTTGTTTTTTTTTCGTAAATATTTTGAATTGTCAGTAGTGTTACTACGTATTTTTTCCATGAAGATAAACTAAATTTACCTTCTTGTTTTTGCTCCAAAATATTAAACCTTTCTAAGGTTACTAAAATAAATTCCCATTACCGAAAGACGTTACCATCGACTTCCATACTGCGACATTGACTAAACTTATCTACGGTAAGTATTAGCCACTTTCATTTTATGTCCCTGTCACCGACTTCGCAGGAGATAGATAGTTGGGGTGCGGGTCAGGTAACCTCCACGTTGGCCTAGTTGGTTGCTGGTCTCTTTCGGATACGTCCGGGGGGAAGAGCAACCCGCTGGGCTGGTGCGGCCTGGGCACCGTCAATAACTTCCCATTCGTGGGTTCTTGTTGGCGGTGGCGAATACCTGCCGGGGGGGGACTCGTCGCTCTGGGTGTTCCCCTGATTAGCATGGGACACTCCAGACGCGACACAGGGGTAGGCTGGGTAGGTAGGTTGGGGTGGGTGGGGTAGGTTAGGTTTCGTAGGTCAGCGGTGGGGCTCACTTCCAGGCCTCTGGGCGGGCCGCCTTCCCCTGCGGGGGAGAACGCCCGGGGCACCCCAGCTCTGCACCCTGCACTGCCCGGCTCTGCGGTGACCGGCTCTGCCCGCTCTGCACCTGGCTTTGCACTCGGCACTCGTGCGGTTTGAGTTCCCCGAGTGCACTGACCAGCTCTGCACCCTGCTTTGCCCGGCACTGCATCCGGGCCTTGCGCGCTCTGCACCTGGCTCTGCAGCCCGGAATCTCCTGCGGGTGGGGGTGGCCGCGGCTCGGGGGCGGGAAGTGGGCCCACGAGGAAGACGACTTGTCGTTGCCGACCCTCCTTTGACGTGGGATGGTCGGCAGGGACAAGTCGGTGGTAGGAGGAGGCGGCGGAGCGTCGGTCTCGACGCTTCGCCGCACACGCGGAGGGTGGCATCTGGCCTTCGCAGGCCAGATGCCGCAACGTAGGGGACCGTAAGGTCCAGCGCGGTGAGGAGCATGGCGCGGCACACCGTCTAGGTGTGCCCAGCGGGGGCGTAGCTGCGCCATGCTCTGAGGAGGTGTTTGGCAGATCCTCTCGCTTCCCGGTGTGGTGTATTCCATGCTGGGGAGCGGGGAGGCCTGGGCGGCGGTTGCCTCCTTTTGCAAGGACGCCATGTCGCAAAAGGAGGTAGCGGTGGGGGTGGGAGAGAGCGGTTGTACGATCGCCTGCGCCCACCTCCTGGTGGTGATTAGCGGGCGGCAGTTGCGGGGGCACCTGTCGTCTGCATTGCACAATCACCACCCTCGTCGGGCGGGAATGGCCGAGCACTCACGATCATTCCCGGGCCCCTCCACTGAGGGAGGGGCGTGCGGGGCCCGCCATAAAGGTGGGCAATCGTCGGCGGAGGACTGGACGTAAAGGCTGTGCCGGGTTCCCAGTCCTCCTCCACACAGACGATGCGGGAGTGCGCTGGTTTATTTTAGTGGGTATACCGGGCTTGCCCGGGGAATCCCACATAGCCCGCCCATATAATTCTCCCAAAGGGCGGGTATGCGTAATGCATTTTTTTCCAGCGTGATCAAAAAAAAAAAAAAAAAAAAAGGAGATAGATAGTTGGCACTTTGATTGTTGTTGAGAACTTACTCAACAAACTTATTTGAAATGAGTATCTCATCATAACCGGTGGAGGAATTAAAGATGAAAGGTCGGCCGCGCTCTCGAGGGATACATTGAGACGTTTCCAATTAAATTGGATCACGTATTACGTCTTAGACGAAAAAGCCTTCAAGGATTTTTGTTCCATTTCTGGTATTAAAACTGTGTAATTCTGACGATCGACATTTAGCAATAATTTTTTTGCAAAAGGAACTGTATCCATAAAAGCTTTAGAATAATTTAAGCACTCACCGTCCCAGCTGTAACTATCGACATTTGGGCGAAGTACCTCGAAACCCAAACAAATTCTAGCACGACGTCTTATTGAGGGCGGCAACGACGATCGCTATCGACTTATTATACAAATGGCCGATTTCTGAGCAACAGTAACAATATCTTACCATGAAAAATTACGACTCAATAGTGTTGCGGTCTCTCTTGGCTTCGTTTTGCAATAAAATCGGTGCCTCATAGACCATTCCCTATATTTATGATTCGCAACGTGAACTCACACTGATCTTTTACACACGAACCAATTTTGTCGAACACAGTTTTGGGGGAAGAATGATGTATTGTGAGAATATTTTATTCGGTACAAGCTCCAATATCAGAGATTGTTCGATAAGAATATACGTTTAATATTCGACCTCAGATATTGGTGTGAGTAAACCAAAGTAACAGTCATCGTTGGAATGTCTCTTTTAATATGTTTCATACGCGGGTCTTTGTCCGAGGGTTCGTCGACCTATGTAATTTCAATAAAAGTTTAAAGTTGTGTCGCTTACATCAAATATATAGAGAGAACATAGCGAACACTCTGACTTGTAAAAGGATTTGGTTTCCGCACTTAGTCCTTCAGATGGACCATTGTGCGTGGGCCATGGCGGCCGATTGGTAGTTATTCCATCCAGCCCACCTCCCTCCAGAAGTTTATCAAAGCTCATGGTTTGCTTGGAACATCTGTGTAAGATCTGGGTCACCCGAGGGGTTAAGGAAAATTCTTTCTCAGAATTTAATTAATTCGCTGTAATATCCCAGCACAAGTTTTTGAATCTCAAATAAGGATAACGGTTATTATAGTGCTTGTAGACGCTACTCTGTGGGCAATACAATCTTTAAACTCGTCTTAACATAATTAGGCGTGGTTTTCAAATCGGCTCTATGGACAAAGTTGTGTCGTAACCACACATTAAGCTATCCAAAATATATGAGCAAAACAAGTGGGTGAAAGAATAATAATATCATGAAACTGTTCGCAGTACCTGGCAATCGCTTCGTGAAAACCTTAAAGTAAAACGATTACTTTTATATTAATACATTTCATACCGTTAAAATTCCATAAACTGAAAAACCAGAATTGAAAATTAATATTCACAAAACCCTTTACAAAATCAATAGGCTCGCCCGAAAAAAGTTGAAAACTTCGTCTGTAACCAAAACCTTTCAATCAACCGAGAGTCTGTCGAAACACTTTTTAAAGTAATCTATTGAGAGCTTCCACTTATCAATTAATAGCTGCGGAAAATGATGACTGAGCACAGCTTAATCTCTTTCGACCGTCTCACTGGTCAGCTATTAGCCTAATGGACCGGCGAACCTCGGCGACGACGTAACGAATCCAATATAGTTCTGCTGAGTATTAAAACAAAAACAATCCGATAAGCTTTATATTTCAGCTTTGAAAACGCGGCCATTGGTCAATTCAATATTTTTAGGGACAAACGAATCGAGTGACCAACTTAATGATTCGTTTACATTAGATGATAACTCGTTCATAGGAAAACGGAGTCTTCGAAAACATGAGATAATATTTGTTTTGGGATATTTACCATGTATATTTTGAATTTGGTGAAGAGCTCGATAAAATCCCGAAACAAATATTAATTCTAATGATTGTGACCATGTCAGCTTAAAAACTTATATTTCGAAAACATGGTTAAGGTATACGGTCGTTTCGGAATTCGGGAGACGTGTGTATTTTAACCGGATTACAATTCCAGCTTCGATTTTCCTATGGTTTTTAGGTACATAAATATTTTGTAAATATAAAGATATCGTTATATACGTTACCGTACTACCTACGTTTATCTAAACAGCATTATAAAAGGCGAAAAATTTGAATGAAGAATTTTGCTTGCAATCAATCTGACTAGCCTTTTCCGCCGACCACAATATAGTTAATATTGTGGTCGGCTTCCAGTCTCACAGCGTCTCAGCTGAGTACCAGTGTTTTACATGGCCTATCTGACCTCCACAACCCAGTAACTGGGTAACACGGTACTAGATCTGGTACAAGTAAGACTGGTATCAATTTTGTGGAAGATATATTACCTTCATGTACTAACACTAGCAACTGGCTAGATAGAGAACTGCCTAGTTTGAACTAGCAATAGAATATTGTTTTGTACTGTCTTTTGTACGGTTGTCCTTTTTTACATGTATTGATCATATACTTTCCTAATAAAATATGCTTAACAATATTCCATGTGTTTTCGCTCTGTAAACCTTCCCTAACAGATCTGAAGCTTCTGACTACTTGTCATCATCATCATCATTTCAGCCGAAAGTTGTCCGCATAGGCCTCCCCCAGGCATCGCCACGTTGACCGATCCCGTGCGTCTCGCATCCAGCGCCTTCCCGCAACCTTAACCAGGTCATCGGTCCACCTAGTGGGAGGCCTTCCAACGTATCGTCTTCCGGTTCGCGGTCGCCATTCCAGAACTTTTCGGCCCCATCGGCCATCCGTTCTGCGAGCAATGTGCCCTGCCCACTGCCTTTTAAGTTTGGAAATTCTTCGGGCTTTGTTGGTAACTTTGGTTCTCCTGCGGATATCATCATTTCTGACGTGATCACGCATGGAAATTCCGAGCATAGCCCTCTCCATTGCCCTTTGGGTGACTTTAAGCTTTCTGATAAGGCCCATTGTGAGCGACCACGTCTCGGTCCCATAGGTGATCACTGGCAACACACACTGGTCATAGACTTTTGTCTTGAGACACTGCGGTAAATTGGACGAGAATATACCGCGCAACGCTTCCCGAACGCAGCCCAGCCGAGTCGGATTCGAAGGTTGACCTCTTTCTCAAAGTTGGACCTACCCAACTGGACCGTTTGACCCAAGTAAACATAAACGTCTACAACTTCGAGTGTAGAGTCTCCAATCTTGATAGAAGTGGGTGTTACAGGGCCGTTCACCATGACCTTGGTTTTGTCCATGTTCATTTTAAGACCCACTCTTTCGGAAGCTCTAGTAAGGTCATCGAGAATTTTACTGAGGCTCTCCATGGTCTCAGCCATGACCACTATGTCGTCGGCAAACCAAAGGTGAGTGATGTACTCGCCATTAACGTTGATGCCAAGCCCATTCCAGTCCAGAACCTTGAAGACGTCCTCCAGCGCAGCAGTGAACAGTTTCGGAGAAATGACGTCTCCCTATCTTACGCCGCGCTGGAGAAGGATTGGTTTCGGGGTCTGATCCTGAAGACGGACTGACATGGTGGCGTTTTTGTACAGACACTTCAACACCTCAATGTACCCTCAATGTACCGGTAGTCGATCTGGCACCGTTGGAGAGACTGCAGTACAGCCCAAGTCTCGATCAAATCGAATGCTTTCTCGTAGTCCAAAAACGCTAAACAGAGAGGCAGGTTATACTCTTTGATCTTCTGTATAACCTGCCGCAGCGTATGTATGTGGTTTACGGTGCTAAAGCCTTTTCGGAATCCGGCTTGTTCGGGAGGCTGCAAATCGTCAAACCTGCGCGCGAGACGATTCGTGATGACTCTTGAAAACAACTTGTAAACATGGCTAAGAAGCGAGATGGGCCTATAGTTCTTCAGCCGAGCATTGTCGCCCTTCTTGAAAAAGAGTACCACCACACCCCTGCACCATGCCTGTGGCGTTTTGCCCTCGAGTATGACGGAATTAAAAAGCTTCTGAAGGGCCTTGAGGACCGGTTTTCCACCCGCCTTCAGGAGTTCATTCGTGATTCCGTCATCACCCGGCGCCTTGTTGTTTTTAAGCTGTCTCAGAGCCATCCTAATCTCGTACAGGCTGACGTCCGGGATATTTTCGGTATAGTGTCGGGTCAATCTAGCACTTGGGTCGCTCGCAACGGGTTTGCTGATTAATGTGTACAACTGTCCATAGAATGTCTCGATCTCCCTCAGAAGCTCCGGTTTGGCGGATACAATCCTGGCATTTTCGGTCTTCAGTTTCGTGAGCTGGCTCTGCCCAATAGCCAGATCCCTTGAAAAAACCTTGGAGGCTTTATTTCGCTCAATCGCGTCTTTAATACGCTCGGTATTAAAGCGGCGAAGGTCTCTTTTCAAGGATTTAGATATCTGTCTATTGATCTGCCGGTATTTGCACGCCTCATCTGAAGACTGCAGGATCATCTCACGCCTCTCCTTCATAAGCTTGAGGGTATGATCAGAGAGCTTTTTGTTTCTATCTCTACGACGGGTCTTGAAAAACTTAGACCCGACCGTATGGACAGCTTCCACTCTGGCTCTGCCAGGTCCACTTCCTGTGTTCACGCTTTTTGTAGAACTCCTTCATCATATAGAGGCCCTCCTTTTCCATAAAACTGGCCAGTAGGTGACCCCGGTGGTTCCGTCGTCCAACTCCAAATTGCCCCACTAGCAGCTCATCCTCGTCTCGTTTGCCCAGTTTCGCGTTGAAGTCCCCCATGACAACGGTGAAGTGAGTTTTGAAACCATGCATGGCACTGGAGATATCCTCATACATGGTCTCTACCTCGTCGTCGGGGTGTGCCGAGGTTGGGGCGTAGACCTGTATGACCTTCAGCGAATATCTATAGGATATTCTGAGTATAAGGTACGCCACCCTGGTCGACATACTCTCGATCTTCACTACGTTGTTCACAAGGGACCTGTGGAAGATAAACCCGACACCACCCTGGGACTGCCGGTCACCCTCTCGGAAATAGAGCAGGTTACCGGATTTGAGGATTATCGAGTCCTCCCCCTCTCTTCGGACTTCAGATAACCCTATAATGCTCCATCGCATCCTGCTCAATTCCTCTTCGAGCTCGGTGATCATCTCGTCGGTCCGAAGTGTGCGCGTGTTGTACGTTGCCAGGTCCAGTTGTCGGTGATTGTTGGGGTAGCCGGATCTTGTCCGGAGATTCTTAGCACCCCTTGCCATGCCGTGACCTCGACCGCTACCGTAGTCGAGGGAGGCAGGCTGCCGGGCACTAGGACCCATTTTTTATTCGTGCTATTCATAGGGGGGGTTTTGCCATAATCGCCACGCTTGGCAGGCGGGTTGGCGATCGCAGTATGATAACCATTCCCTGGTTTGTTCCTTAGTCGCCTTTTACGACACCCACGGGAAGACATGGGATGGTGAAATTCTTAACGTCCGGCACCATACGGAACAACTGACTACTTGTAACGACTGTCAAATATCTTTAAATGATTGACGGGACCAACGGCTTAACGTGCTTTCTGAAGCACGGAGGAAAATCGGTATGTTGAAATGGACACCCAACCACGAACCAAACTCGTCAAGCGTGGCTTAACCTTGATGATTGACCAGTGCGGCTGTTATTATTTAGCCACGAGCTCCTCCTTGCTTTAAAAACATGTATATTCTTAAATGGCGATAATGTTATGTGTGTCCCGATATATAAGCTAGGGTATGAAAAAAATGCGTTTCTTTTGTGCATACATTATAGCTACCAGTATTACAACTTATAATCTAAGAAAAGAACAAGGTTCTTCAAAACTGTTCTGAAGTAGGTACATCCAACTATAAAACTGCCATGGCGCTATTTCTCTCATTTTATTCTTTTTTTTACCCGTGTGTTGAAATAAAATAAAATAATTTAATTCTTGCTACTAGCTGTAAAAGTTTCAGATTTGAAACTGTTCCTGCACAAGTTTGAGAAAAAGAAAAAAGTCAGGAGGGGAAAAGAGTCACTGAAGTAATCGTTAAACTGCAAAACGAAATAAGATTTCAATATAGTTTTTGTAAAATAAAAGTTGCTACTTTAAAAATAGTGAAATATTATTGAGATGTTTATGGCAAAAAATTGAAACTTTATCTTTTGAAAATTCTTTTATAACTAAATAATGAATGATGAGATTTTGTCAGAAATACTTCTGGAACTTTATTAACTTTCATCTTTCTTTTTTTTACTTATTTTACTTTTTGTTCTTATGACGTGGGCATTGGTTTAGGAATTGGGATATTGAAATTGATGAGTGAATGAATGATTGAAATACTGAGTCAACCTTTATATTGGCTCGTACTTTTAAATTAACGTGCTTCAAGATTTTAACAAGATTTGTTCTAGTTTTTTTCAGCATACTGTATGCCCCTAAACTGCAAATATCACACAGATGGAGCTCTGTAGCTCACAGTTAAACAGGTCAAAATATCAGTCCACCACATTCGACTCGATTCGTCATTGACAGAGATCGAGAATGCTTCGAATGTCCATCACTGACTTAGTACCTTTGATGTAATTGATTCACTAGAACTGTTCACTGTGAGAGGTCGATTGGCAGTCAATACCTAGTTCACCGCTGGAATTGTTTAACGTGTGAAGTCTAATATCTTGTCTGTTACAGAGAATGACGCATCATCTATGGAATACTCGTTGCCACGGAGTGACGAAAAAGTGGAGTGATGTGCAGATAAAAGGCGCTGTTATCGCATACCTAAGTTCTGGAGTGGCAACCGTGTACTGGCAGACACTGCGATGAAAACATATTTTTAAAAGTTATTATATAGAAGATATATACGCTTCCAAGGGCGCTGCATAATTACGGATGCTGTCATATTTGCTGGTAGAACGGATAAGATTACCGATGTAAACAAAGAGTGACTGTACAGAAAAAACTTAATGCTAACAAATAGAAGCATGTGCCTTGATTTTCAATTACTTGTCTAAGGACAGACAGTTTGATTAAATAACAATTAAAATTTGTTATTAAACGTCGAAATATTTTGTAGTAAATGTAAAAAGTAGATTATCTTCGTTATGGACCAGGATTAATCACTACTGCATTCAGGAGACTAGTCTTGAATCATCATTACCCTAGAATCCTTAATTTTGGTAGAGATTAAATATGCTCCCGTGACATAAGACTGTACCTTATCGCCTTGGAGAAAAATCTAAGTTTATTCCAGCCAGTATTTTACGTTTCATGTGCTGTACACGTATGGGTATTCCATTCACTTCTTCTTCCGTGCCCCCAACGAAACAACAGCAGTGATTCCAGACAGGCCGTCCATGCATCATCTCACTTCTACGGATCAATGATTGATGCTCGCTCACAAATCGCCGCGTCATTGTTATCATTGAACATCTACTCTTGGTGTTTACATTTCAGCGTCATTTAACATTTAGTTAGTTCTTGGTTTTGAGATGAGTTGTTACGCTTGTGTGAATCTGTGGATTTTATTGATACGAATTTTTGCCAAAGATTTTGGACGGTCTTCCAAATATTTTTTTACCACGCTTACAAATCTAAAGTAATATAATAAAGAGGTAATTATTTGTTAATTGCAGTAATGTTTGAATGCTTGATCTGATAACCAAAATTCTTTCGCAGATATAGAGAGCTACATTATCTCTGAGTGCCTAGCGACAAACTTTTTTCGCGGAAAATTACATGATTTTCGTGAGCTAGGCCACGGGAATAAAGCCACGGGTAAAAGCTAGTTTCGAATAAATAGTATACATGTACATTAAAGTTTCCTTTTGAAAATTGTTGCATTGTATTGTTATTTTTTAATTTTTGTCTATCTACGAAAAAAAGTACGTGTTTATACAATATTTTTTGAATTCATATTTGGAACATTACGTGTGAGTGTAGATAAATGGCTTTTTATAAAAGTTACTATGTTAAAAATCTCTTTATTATCCATCAACGGCTCACTCCGGCTTTGCCTGGGCTATAATAATTATTGCATTTTTTAATAATTGCATTGGTTTTGGAATTTACCCTCCACATAAAGAAAAACTCACAAAATTCACAATTTTATATATCTGATTATCATGATTATTAATAATTAGATACATATGAATACTGTAGAATTGTATAGTAATAAACTACCTGTAGTCTTTGGAACGTCATAGGCAGCAAAATACTTTCGTCATAGACAGCGAGCTATGGCGGAGGCGACGAGCTATGGCGTAGGCAACGGGCTACGGCGTAAGCGACGAAATAGGGCGTAGGCGACGAACTACGGCGTAGGCGGCGTGCTAAGATTTCTGTCCAATATCTACCGTGTAGATGATGAAAGTTTTAAATCTGTGAAATTGAGACAGAAAGTTATGACAAGGACACTTGCCGTACCCTGATGAAGCAGAACATACCATTTATCTTCCAATGTACTAATCAATCCTACTCGTTTTCCAACAGCCAATTTGAATAGGAAAACATGCGATGAATAAAATTTACGAAAGTACAAAATTGACGCATTTGTCTGCGTCACGTGCATAGCTCGGTTCAGTGAAGCATCGTTATCTCCCTTCGTTAGGCGAAAGTCGTGTCCACGCATAATTATTACAAAAACACATGCAACGCAACATTAGTCGGATGTTCCTTTTTAAATGAGTTTAAAAATGGCAGCTTCTTTTAAAATTCGAACAAGTGTTTATTTTTAATTCCATTGAGAATGACGCGCAGCTGTGGACAAGGCCTGCTTCATTGATTACCGCAAGTTTCCTCAAAAGTGAACTTTAAGGGTCTTTGATCGCGTAATGCAAGGTGCAGCGTTGGTATACCACAAAGTGCGTCGATGACCTGGTAAAGGTCGTGGGTCTCACGCAGCCACCAGCAGCATCTTCAAGCCCAGGATCTGCCGATGAGGTGACGCTTCGAAAGGCTTGGTTCTAGCAGTGGACGTCTTTCGGCTGAAATGATAATGAAGCTGGAATAGTCTTTATAAAATAAGCATGTTTAGGTTTCCGTACCCAAAGGGTAAAAACGGGACCCTAAACTGTCTGGGTCTGTCTGTCACCAGGCTGTATCTCATGATCCGTGATAGCTAGGCAGTTGAAATTTTCATAGATGACGTATTTCTGTTGCCGCTATAACAACAAATACTAAAAACAGAATAAAATAAATATTTATTTGGGGCTCCCATACAGCAAACGTGATATTTTTACGTTATTTTGCGTTAATGGTACGGAACCCTTTGTGCGCGAGTCCGACTTGCACTTGTTAAATAAAAACATCAGACTGACTACCACACCCGATTTTCATAAACAACATGAGCCATATTTCAAACGTGTTTCCGCACCTTTAAGTCATCACTAGGCAATGAATCAGGCTCTGATAAAAAATCCATCGTTCCCACAAAATATAGCAACGTGTTACTAAAATTAGTTTTAATCTCATAAAGATGGCCGCTCGAGAAAGCCCGCCCTGGCCACATATGGGATTAACGCCAGCCGACCAACCCGCCTGGCGTATTAACCGGCCAGTTTACGATTATTACGTTGCATTTACAACTCTTAGGGGCAGCCGGCCGACTATCCATGGCCGGTTTATAGCAATCATTAGGGCTTAATCAACGGTTTCCAAATTTGTTTTGTTGCTTTTTTGGATTTCAAATCGAGAGTCAAACGTTGGCTTTAGTTGGGCAAGGCTTTTAAGGGACCTTAATGCTTTTAGTGTAGGCATTTGGCAATCAACTGCTCTTTTTAATGTCTTTGTAGTTTTGTTTAACTCGCTTTGTAAAATCCAAGTGTTATTCATATATTCGACTAAAAATATAGACTAACATTTAACAGCACATGTTTCACACACTTGTATTAAGTTAACATTGTGAATACTTTCACAATACTACTTTAGAAAATTCACCTGTAGAAAGATTTTCACTGAATTAAAGTTGAAAACTAATCCAAAATTAGGGAGCAGGGTCTAAATTACTTGATTATTAAAATACCGATTAACTTTTTCCTCACTTCAATTCAAATCATATCAATCAGTTTGAGCATCACAGTCATTCAATAGGCCGCTTCGATTCAAAGTAGGTATTGCAAGCTATGAAATGTGCCTCGACTGTACCACGAGAGTGTTGGTACTTTATAAAGTTATATCGTAAACATTTATAGGCCATTCTCCATATTTAATCTTAGTTTGGATCGGTTAACGAGATAGGCTTTGATTATGTTATGTATATTGGATTTGTAAACAAGGTAGTAGTGGGATTTAATTAGAATAGTTTTAGTGATGGTTAGGTCAGGGACGTAATGTGCCTAAGCAGTTACCTAAATTGGTAATAGTCTGGCAAACGAATTCTACCCGATCCAAACAGTCGTAGCAATAATAATTGTTTCCTTGAACTCCTAGTACTGGCTTGGTGATCAGACAGCTTGTTAGAACAAAATCCCTGATGAGTGTTTTACTACCGAGTGCGAGAAAAAATTTCATCAATGGGATAACTAAATTTTCCTAGCACAGGTCTGGTCGAAAAAGGCTAGTAGAGAGATTTTGTATATATAAAAAGTGCGAAAGTATTGTGTTGAAAGTGGCGCAAGTGACAGAAAAATTGAAAGGAAACCGTTTGCCCTGGTATGGTCATGTCATGAGAAGGGATGAAACACATGTTACTAAAAGCGTTATTATGAATATAAAAGTGGATGGATAGACAAGGAGAGGAGTGAAATGAAAGAAATGGGAGTCAGTAATAGCGTGATGCAGGACGGTATGGAAGAGGAAAACGTGTTCTACCGATCCCAAGTGACATGGGATAAGGGCAAGAAGATAATGCTGAAAAAATACGAATGCGTTCGAGGTATGCGGGCGAGGTACCTGTGCGAGTGACACGTAAATACCAATGTGTGCACGCACAGCTGAAGAGTCCGGTAGTCGTCCGCGCTCCACTCAGCTACCCACCGTTTCACAGCTTGGCTACGCACCCTCGTATCGCGCAAGTTCTTCGTACATCTATGGAGAAAAGAGTCACACATTTTCAAAACACCACTATGCATCCTCGTATCGCGCAAGCTTTAGCACAGCTTTGGAGAAAAAAGTCACACAATTTCACCAAAATTCAATAATTTCAAAAAAACTTTTAAATTAAGTGTTTGCATTTAAAACATAAAAAAAATATTTTCGTTATCTTTCTATAGGTACAAGTACTGTTTTGATGATATGTATCATATTTTGTTTTCCTGTAGGAGGGAATCTCTGGTGTCCTGAAATACAGGTTACGGTTTAGTTCAGGCACCAGTCGCCCGCAAATAATTAGGTATAATTATTATTATTTTTCCGTTTTTAAGTTTATAGTTAACTAGCTGACCCCTGCCGCTGTGCTCCCGTCAAAACTATAGCCTATATTACTCGGGAATAATGTAGCTTACCATTGGTGAAAGAATTTTTTAAATCAGTCCAGTAGTTTCGGAGCCTATTCGGTACAAACAAACAAACAAATCTTTCCTCTTTATAATATTGGTGTAGAGTTATAGAAAAGTGTTATTTGTGAAAGAAAAATAAACATGTTTTTTACTACGCTTCCTCGTACCGTCTAGCTACCTCGTACATCTTTGGAAGGAAAGCAGCGTTAAAGTTTATCTTTATCGAAGTGGTAAGAAATCGATAAACAAGCTAGTCAGTAAACAAGAGCCAACTTACAACAACAAAAAACATCCAATACCTACTGTACTCGATATTTTCCTTCAACCACAAAAAAACTATTATGTATTTTTATTCATATTACATAAAAAGTACAGAACAACAAGACAACAATAGAAGCTTTTCCAAAGGGAACGATTAATCAAAAGTAGGCAAACACGAGACTTCACGAGAGTAAACATTTATCACTATCAAAATCTGAAGGAATAAAGGAACAAGGTCCAAAGGCATACTTGACTACACGGATCGTTTGATCTGTGATGTTAAATTTCGGTTGCTGCAATTAGACTCTTGATAGGTGGCCATCTATGTCGCCATAATAAAATCTGTTGATTCCTAAGAGCATAATGACTGAATAACTAGATCAGTTATAACCATCAGCAGAACAGATCAATAGTTGTTCCGTGCAGGCAATGATATTCAAATAAACAGATATGTTATACACTCACAAAACAATTGATAAAAATGTTCCGCACAGCAGCCATACACACTTTTCATTCATTTGATATTACACTACAAGTTGAAAGGGATGGCTTGATAAAACCAACGAGAAACATAGAGACAGCAGATAGCTAGTGTTTGTCACTTGCGTGTGACTGTAAATAAACATTATTCTGACCACCAATGTTTTAGGGTTCCGTAGCCAGATGGCAAAAATGAACCCTTATAGATTCGTCATGTCTGTATGTATGTCCGTCTGTCTGTCCGTATGTCACAGCCACGTTTTTCCGAAACTATAAGAACTATGCTATTGAAACTTGGTAATTAGATGTATTCTGTGAACCGCATTAAGATTTTCATTCAAAAACAGAAAAAAAACAATACATTTTGGGGGTTCCCATACTTGAAACTGAAACCAAAATTTTCACAGAAAACATTTACTTACCAAGTTTCAACAGCATAGTTCTTATTGTTTCGGAATAAAGTGGCTGTGACATACGGACGGACAGACAGACACACAGACATGACGAATCTATAAGGGTGCCGTATTTTGACATTTGGCTAACACGTAACAGTCCAACGTGTTTGATGTGGATTTTTTAGAACTTTTTGTAATAAAAAGAACGTCCAGGATAAATGTAATTCTACCACCAAGCAGCGTAACTGTGGTCCAGTATGTGTGGTTTATCATAGGAAACGCGGCTGATCAGAAATTTGAAGTGAATTGCGAATTGAAAAAGGAGGGTAAAGGGAATCAAACTCTCGATCATTTATTTGCTTAACAGATAAAACTCATTCTTTGTATCTAAAAAGTGTATCCGAAGTCCTTTTGAAGGTAACTTCATCCACTTCCACTCGACTCTGTCACCATGACTACGAAAGTCGAGCCAAGGACGTTAAAGTTAATGAATTAAAAACTACTTCCTTCTTCCGAGTTGGCGGAAAAAATATGTTTAATATTTTGAGCCCAGTAGGTCGCTACACCGAGTGCGGCGTCAGTGGTCAGCATAAGGTCATCCAAAGTGCACAGGGACATGCCAGCACGTGTGCCATATTCTGGAAAGGGGCACCGCACCCACTCTGGGTATCAGACGGGTCTATATAACCCCATTTGGCCAAATTGTGTTTGCAGCGGCCTACCTGTGTAAGCAAGCAATTGAGTGCTCTCCATATAGGGCACTGCACTGGGCACCACACTGTGGCACAGGTGGCAGGTGTTCCTGGGGTTTCTAGAAGTCAGGTGGTGTGTGAAATTCTTCCCACAGCTTGCTTCTCACTATAAATGGCAGGTCTTAAATGGCCTGTGTGTATCAAAGGAAACTCTTTGACTCTTAAGTCTACCCGGGGTTGTAGTGTGATCATAGAGAGGATGTCGGGCATCGAATCCTGTTTTTTTATCCTCAAGCGCTTGCCACATACATCCCTTCGTACTATTGGTGGTCCAATACCAGCCAACGGGTAGAGCTTGTTGAGCGGAATAACGAAGTATAACTATCAATGAGGGCTGAATTATGATTGAGTTGAGTGGAGGAAATAACTGAGAATATGAGTGCCGAACCAGCTGAAACCTTCAGCCAGCTCTCCTTTACAGACCAGATAAAAATTAATAACACTGACTAATTTTCTTTTTCCAATACTTTCAAAACAAAGTTTCAAAGAATTTCAACAGAAAGGATTCAACTAATTGGAACACAGGAACTTTACCTACCCAAGAGTTTTATAACTATAGAACTTTTATTTTTAAGATATTAAAATCTACAAAAGGTAAAACCTTTACATTATTTTTACCAAAAGGCTCGCGTTTGACCACTATCTTACCTGTTTTCAATGAAGTAGCCTATTTACTCAGGAAATATAGACGGGTAGGTAAGATTACAAAATTTCACATTTTTCCCCAGAAACCTAACATAATTTCTTGGAAGATAAGTAGTTAGTTAGTTCAAAAGGCATAAGCATCTTCTCGTGTAGGCCACAATGCCCCATCCTACTTATTACAATCCCTTAGTAGCGTGATAGCGTCTTGTGACGCTCACGGCAACTGACGGCATTGTGTAGCTTTTGTACTAGATGTACATAAATAATGATATATTGCCTGACTTTGTTCGTTACACTATAGCTATTTTGGATTCTTCTTATTAGGTAGATACTAATAGGTAAAAAACTAAGGCTAAAAACCAACTGACAAATGACTTACTTGATACACACTTGGTGATTCGCGAAGAAGCCAAGCGCGCAATTGGGTTGTTGAATTAAAAAAAAAATACGATTTTTTAAATTTATTTAGATACTTTACATAACTTAAATTATATTGTCGTTTCAAAAAACTCTTAAATATTTTTTTTCAATTTATTATAAGCAATTGAAAATCGATAAAATTTTGAAAAGAACCACGTGACTACAAACGGGCCACAATTGGTCGCCATGTTGGTGACGTCATAACGTTCAAGGAAATCATGATACTATAGTGTCAACTACACGTAGATTGACTAAAAATATCCGAAAATTTGTGCAAAAATATTAATAAACAACAAATTGTATTTAGTCAAGTGTGATAAAGGATTTATAAAGGCTAATGTCGATAATATACCCACCTGATGGACGAATTGGAAGTTTTGAGCATAAATAAAGTAGTCGTAATGAATAATACGTGAGAGTGGACCGGTGTTAGTTATTGTTGTTTACCAGGTACATTAGGAAACATAATTGTCATAACGTAATCGTTTTTACATATAGGTAGGTGATATTGGTGTAAAATAAAAAGTAAACAAACACGATTGGCGCGAAACTTTGACTTAGAATAACAAAAAACTTCATTAGATACCACTAAATATGATACACATACACATCAAATTTTTGGTAATTCCCATTATTTACATATCCCTTAATAGAGGAGCTCGTGGCTAAATAATAACAGCCGCACTGTTCGATCATCAAGGTTAAGTAACGCTTGACGAGGTCGGTCCGTGGATGGGTGACCATTTCAACATACCGTGTTTCCTCCGTGCCTCGGAAAGCACGTAAAGCCGTTGGTCCCGGCTGTCATTTGAAGATCTTTGACAGTCGTTACGGGTAGTCAGAAGCTTGAGATCCGACACCAGTCTTGCCAAGGGGTACTGCGTTACCCAGTTACTGGGTTAAAGGTTAGGCAGATTGAGAATATCCCTTAATAATATTGAACACTAATGTCTATATTATATATTATGTTTACAAACTCTAAAAAGTTTGTAGAACAAAAACGTAAAAATATTAACTTGGTAGATTTTCGTTAGACTAATTCTTCCGTAAATATCTCTTAAATACGTCGATTGATTCTCACAATTCATACAGAAATGTTAGTTTTACGCCTATATCTGTAATTAAAGTATAAAACAATGAATATACCAACATAAACAAAAAATCATGTTTTCAAGTTACGTAATTATACAACAATGTCAACTTTGCTCGAAAGTTCCTATATAAATTTCATATACTCAGTCTTTAATGATCAAAGTAAGAATTTAATACGAATCTAATACTAAATTAGAACAAGATTACAAAAGAATTAACACATTATAATTGGAATCTAGTTAGACATAGAACATTGCTCAAATTTAGTAGATTGCTAGGTACCTACTAGGCTATTGCGTAAATCACATACAATTGGGATCTTTTTGTAGTATTCGTACATAATGGTACGAAGCAAGCACGATAACTTTTAAGGTTCGATATTTATGATCAATATATTCGATATTCATCAATATATTGACGATAATAACAAGATTGAATCGGTTAAAAGTCAAAACACTGTATCAGCTATGTAGTACAATGAGTAGAAATGAACGTTGTGACGTCACACGGGCTCGGGTTTGTTCGGCAAACTATCGGCGTGTTTTCGGTACTGGATTCAAAAAAATATTTTTAATTGGATTTTACTTTGTAGTTACAGTGAAAAGAAAAAACTAAAAATAGTTTTGTACGGAAACTTATATATGATCGTTTAATTTTTGACAAAAAAAAAATTGGTTCAACAAACCAATTTGGTCGGTTATACAAACTCCGGAACATTCGTTTTACTTTTATCGATTATGGACAGATGATTTGCTAGGATCTAGACGCTATGATAGGCATAGCGTCTAGAGCAAGACACCTATCAGTGGGTTTCGGACTCGAACCTAAAAGTTTACGCAAAAAAAATATAAATCAATCGAATAATATTCCTATTCACTGTTTCATTCAAGCTTGTATTAGCTGTAGTACAATCTTTTCACATTTGCGGACTAAGGAACAATCTATTCGATTTTATTATTCGAATATGGAACACGAACAGCAAAAAAAGCAAGTACCCAACCAATTTACGTTTTCAACATCAACATCAAGCGTGTTATTTAACCCATTCAAGTTGACCCAAAAATACCTCTATTTACATTTCACCATTCAAAAGTGCTGCGGAAACTTTTCCGCTGGCCATTCATCGTGTATGGTGGTATACGGCTTTTTATCTTTCAGACTCCAAGTCTTTTTGTTGCGTTCCCTCGCACTCTGAAAATAACCAATGCATATAAAAATTATTCATGGTCTCAACGTGGGTGCAGGCCTGCATATCGTGCTCACACGGACGCATTAATTACAAAATGTACGTGGGACACTCAGAAAGTTTTGCGAAACTAAAAAAAATTGTTCTATACGTACATATATTTTTATTAAATCTTTTCAAAGTACTTTCCACCAGCCTCTATACAAAGATTCATGCGCCTAAACCAGTTTTCAAAACACTTTTTCCAGTCCGCCGCAGACACCTCGTTTACAGCCTGCTCGAACGCAGCCAGCGCATCTTCCGGCGACGAAAATTGTATCCCTTTGAGCTGATTTTTTATTTTTGGGAATAAAAAGAAGTCACACGGTGCTAGATCAGGGCTGTAAGGAGGGTGACCCAGGAGTTTGACTGGCGTGCTGTCCAGGAAGTCCCTCGTTTTGAGTGCGGTGTGCGCAGGTGCATTGTCGTGGTGGAGCAGTAGCCCGCGGAGCCCTGTGTTTGGTCGCTTGTTGCTTATAACAGAGAAAACTTCTGGCAAACATTTGGTAGTATACCATTCGGCATTAATGCTTCTTTGATCCCGTAAGGGAATTGATACCAAGTGGCCAGTCAAATTAAAAAAGCTAGCGATCAAAATCTTACCCCCGCTTCTAGATCGCTTCACTTTGGTAGGCGTTGGCTCATTTTGAAACACCCAAACAGTCGACTGGCGCTTGGTTTCTGGGTCGTATTGATAAATCCAGGACTCATCACCTGTAACGATGTCGTAAACACGCCGAGACGAGCCTGCTTCAAATTTGTTAAGCATATCACGGCACCATTCCACCCGGGCCTGCTTCTGAGCATCGGTGAGGTTGTGCGGCACCCAGCGTGATACTATCCTCCTCACGCGAAGATGGCTGTGTAGAATCTCGTGAACGCTTCCCGATCCAATCTTCAATATGTGTTGAATCTCCTGATATGTAATTCGCCTATTGTCTTGGATTAAATTTTTCACTGCTAGCACGTTTTCTTCGGTAACAGCCGTCAAAGGGCGACCGCTTCTTTCGTCATCCCCCAAAGTTGGTCGACCGCGCTTGAATTCGTTATACCAACGATACACGGTTGCCTTGGAAGGGCCTTCATCCATGAATGCCATTTGAAGTCTATCGTACGATTCATCCGGTTTCAGGCGACACTTGAAATCGTATAAAATCATAGCTCTAAAATGTTCCCGGCGCAGATCCATATTTCAGTGAGACACAATACTTTGAATTAACTCGCAAAAAATGTGGAGGGAAATTTTGAAATTGGAACTTACTTATTTTTACTTATAAATAATCATATTTTCGAAAAACATTATAACTGGCCAGTCTCCCATATATAAAAACTTTTTTTCGCAATACTTTCTGAGGGGCCTGGTATTCTGGACTGCGGGTGTTATGCTTTGTGCAGGATTAGGGCTTTTGTTGTTTCAATTTTTAGTCTAAAAGTGGATACTGAGCGGGCGAATTTACGTGTAATGTTATGGCTCGGACGCGGGACGTTAAGTTGTGCACACATTTGTGGTGTTACTATTACGACTACGAACGTTTGCAGTGCGGAAACTCTGAGCTTCAAATATGAAACTAAGGTTGGTCAGTAGCTATTGTGTAACGAGTGTTGCAACCGGTGCTGGACTCGATACGCTCAGTTAAGTAAACGCTCTTTGTATTAAGATACACTTGTATCCCAAAGAACATGTAGACAACAAAATATGCCTTATTGCTCACCAAATTGAGTAAAAATAATAATTTAGAACTGCTATTTATTAACTTTCTTTGGTAAGCAAAAAAGAGTATTATGTTATCTAAATTACTGATGTGAAAGAAAATCTCGTTATTGAAAACTTCAATTTACAAGTCTCATATCAGCAATATGCAGTAAGCAAGCATGATGAATCAATGATTTAAGCTCGTGTGAGTCGAAAAGAACCTGCAGTGAGAAAGTTACAGATAAAATTATAATTATCACATTCTTTATTAATAATTCGGCTGTCTCAAAGCAATGCGTCATCTTGCTCATAATGTAAACGGAGTGAAAAGGCCTCATTAATTTAATTAATGGAGAAATATATCAGTCCTCATATCGTCTGAGCAAACACTCAAATTGCAAATAATGTTACGTTCTACAGTTCTGTATGTAGGCATTTATACATTAGGTACTTATGCCATTAAAGTCACAAGGCAAATCAACTATTAATAAAATTATTTAGGTCGACGATTTCTACATTCTATATTTTCTTGCCATCGGCAATTATCCCAAGGCAACTACCAGGATAAAAAGTATCCTACATCATAATCCAGTTCACGATTTACTCTTTGCTACGTTCGTGAACGTTCGTTTATGTGTGAACGATTATTAGGTACCTTACCTTACCTTACATCTAAACATTATACACTTTTTCATCTATAATATTAAATTGAAGAGCAAATAAAGATCCACTAACAGCGGATAATAATAAAATGATATATAGGTACACATTTCACATGACCATTCGCAGTTGACTTCAGTATTGGATTTGGGTTTCTATTTCTAGTATGTATTGGTTTTACATAGAAGAAGCCAGTTTGCATTTGATGACCGATCGATCGCCGGCAGGAAATAAAGCGGTTTGCGACTGGTTCGCATGAAATAGCTGTTTCGATTTAGCGAACTACAACAGTTTTAGCTTGACCCAGACCACTCAGACGAACTATGGTATGGTCACAGTAGAAGTACGATACAGTATCTAAGACTTTGTTTAAGTGATGAGAAGCTATATACGCTTCAACCTTTTTTGACTTAGGGAGGTCGCCCACGACCTTTTACAGCGATTCAGTGGCGATACAAAAAATTATCGCGATACAGCATCGATACTGTTACCATGCAGTTTTCTGCCTGTTTGTACATTTACATCCACCTTAAAAGAAGTCACCCAAAAGGGTAGAGTGTTTGTAGCGATGCTGAAGCAATGCTAATTAGATACTATGCAATACGTATGCACATGTATCGTTTATATCGAAAATAGTAATACAGCGTGGAGTTAACGAAACACGCTAGAGAATCGAAGCAAAAATTCATCGATTGTGACCTCCCTTAGCTTCGATGTTACCGAAAAACGTGACTTCCGGAGAGGTTACATATTTTTCTTGGGGTAGTTAATTTCTAAGAAGAAATAGGTGTATTAAATGAACGGATGAAATCCTTAAAATTATGTATAAATTCCACAGTCACTTTTTACGATACCAACGAAAAACACATTACAGCAGAATATAAAAACGTAATACTACCTATGAAAAAAACATAACGAGGTAACAACCCTTTTATATCAGGACCTAACATATTAACCCGCAAAATCTTGTAGCCATACAAGGCTCTCGGTAACAAAAGTATGTACCCAGTACTAGAAATCAGTGCCTATACATGCATCTATAAAAATAAACGACTCCAATTTTCACGGTGTGCTCCCAATAAAAACATTAGCGATCGTCGGGCCATGAAATTTATTTTTAACATGCGTGCCTACACAGTCCAGAATAAATCTACGTATATATACTTAATGATATAGCTGTTAAATAAATGGGCTGTTCCTATTTTTCAAATGAGTTTTACTTGTACAAAAGGTAATTGGATACTCGCACAGATTTTTGTCACGTTTCACGGATTTTTAGGGTTCCGTACCCAAAGGGTAAAAACGGGACCCTATTACTAAGACTCCGCGGTCCGTCTGTCTGTCTGTCTGTCTGTCTGTCTGTCTGTCTGTCTGTCTGTCACCAGGCTGTATCTCACGAACCGTGATAGCTAGGCAGTTGAAATTTTCACAAGTGATGTATTTCTGTTGCCGCTATAACAACAAATACTAAAAACAGAATAAAATTAATATTTAAGGCTCCCATACAATAAACGTGTTTTTTTGCCGTTTTTTGCGATAATGGTACGGAACCCTTCGTGCGCGAGTCCGACTCGCACTTGGCCGGTTTTTTATTTAGAATTATCTAACTGGATTGCGTCCTTTGTACACCAGAACTTGCAATGAACACTGCCCAGAAAAATATCAAAAACTGACTAAATTGCTGAAAACTTCTCTTCGATAAAACTAGGTATGTTTTAATATTGAGTCAAGTCCTAAAAGCGACACATCATCTTGAGCCTACATTAATCTACTGCTAGACTTGAGCCCCTCCACTCGAACGTCATTCAACTGAATTCTCGGCAACTCTCATCAAGTGATACAAATTATTTTCACCCATGGATTCTTTCAAAAAATTATAAAATAACTAGCTGTCCGTCGTCTGGCAAGTAAAAAAAACCCGAAAGGTTCTCTGTAAAATCATTTTTGCTGTCGGACGGTGAGTGTGCTCAAGAACTCCACGACCTCATCACACCAACACACACAGACATCCAGACGCAATGCAAGTTACCACCCTTACCTGGTTGCCATTCCACCAATTCGCAGCAACCGCTTGCAAACATTCTTCATAATGCCCACAGCAAATGAAAGGAACTCACTGCCAATGTCTGTGTTTTCGAACACATTCAACCCGGATCTCTTCAAAGTTAGAGTGAACAGGCATTCTGGATAAGCTCACTCCATTGTCAACTTTGTCTTTGTCACCTCTGACCTAGACTAGAGTCAAGCGCAAACCCATAAAAAAAACGACATCTTTTTAGTACAAGGTCGGGTAGAAAAATTGACCTTACGTAGCCAAACCAATTTTAAACTCTGACATTTCCCTTACAAAATTATATTTTCTGCAGACGTTCTCCAAGTGGGCAATATCTTTCCTTCTGTCACTTTTAACGGTCATCAAAAATCGCAGCAAGGCTCACCAAAGAATGGACTGTACTGTATATGCTACACGAATGTAATCTTGCTAGAAGGACAACAACAGATCTTTATAGATTGGATCGACCAAGGGTTTTCCAAGATGTCTCTCCCTTAATTAAAAACGAAATAAATCTGGCGCTTTAAATTGGTTTACTCATGAAAGCCTTGCACCCTAGTCGCTTCACTAAGTTGGTTGAATGTTATGTAATTCCTAAGGCATTAAGTCTGCCTCTGTACATTTGTGCATAAATGACTAAATAAATAAATACTTAATAGCAAACAAGGCCACACACTGATTCTGGCTGTAATAATATACGTTAAAATGTTTGGAAAATCTTGAAACAGTGTTTAGTAGCGCAATTAGTGTTTTGTATAATAGAACTGAACACGAAAAGCCATATTTTTTCCATTTATAATTATTTGTTTTTACTAAGGCAATCAACCTGACGTCCGAACCGTATTACAAAATACTCACTTTTCTGTATTTATAGTTCCGGTAAAATAGATTTGTTCCCTTAAAGTTTGCTTTTATTTACCTTGTTTGCGAAAGAATGTTGCAGCTTTTAAACTTCGGTATGGTCATAACGTCATTGTCAGAGAATGACCCTCAATTGCTTATCGGATAAATAAAACGGATTCGAATAATGTTTCAAAATGGCTTCGCTATTAGGTAGGTCCGATATCTACTTAGTAAATTTTCAAGTGTTTAAATGTTGTTTTCTATGGAGTATGTTCAGTGTCGTAGCTTTAAAATGTGTCCTATTTTGGCAACGAAATTTCAAAATCTTTGAAAACGACGCAGGTATGTATGTTTCAACTGTACTTAGTGGTAAAGTTAATGTCTCAATAAATTGTGCGCTTTATTTCGTTACATTTAAGTCGATTTAACTGCAAATTGGAATTTCATTGGATGTGCCAATCGCGGGCGGCTTGAAATGATTTTTTGGGAGTATTGGATACCGTAATAGTATAGCCGAGTATAACTTTACAAACGAATGGCTCAGTAAACGACTTACATTCATGAAATATAATTAATATTGAGTAAAAGTTTTGACATCATTCATCATATTTTAATTAACGATCAATTTCTGGTCTGCCATAATTGTTTTTCTTGTGAAAGCCTTTAACTATCGTAATTACTTTTGACTTGTTTCTGAAATCCATACAATTTTGAAAAGAGCAAGCAATGTTTCAAAAACAATGGCATTAAGTCGCATACGAAAGAAATAGTATTTAATTATATACGACTAGCGATATATTTGGTTGGCTGGTATTGAAGGTTATAGGTATTACTTGTGCATCTTTATGTTGCATAAAGTTTAAATGAATATATCACTGCGGTAAACGCAATCAGTTTATTTGTAGACCCATATTCGTTAGTGGAATTGAAATGGTTCATCAATAGATTACATTTGGATCGAATATTCGTAAAAATACCTTTTTAGCAGTGCATAGCATTTCGCAGTGGTGACTGCGAAAATATTTCAAGCATCACATAAAACATTCCACTCATGTGTGAGTACCTCACAACTCTATATAACATTACCCTCAAACGTTGTATCAAGTTTTCCATTTCATTTAATATTCACAAAGTTTATCAACGTTAACGTTTCCACTCGAATAGAAATCCTTGCAAACTCCACGAACTTTTCAAGTTAAGAAATGACAAACATAAAACATTTATTTAAATTCGTGCATTTGAGGGTACTCGAACTATTCACAAACAAAATGTCTTCGTATATTCGAGGTTGGGAAACGAAAAGCGGAACTTCAAAGGATGTAATGCGGAGGCCCGTTTAGTGGGGGCAGATGGGAGTCGGGTCGCGGTCAGCTTCATTTCCGAACACAAACCTAGATCAGCGGCTGTCCACAGGGCTGACAAAACTCACGGATTACTTACTTGCGCTCGAGTTTGTTTAGCAGCGCTGGTTGATATATTCTTGTGAAAATATTCGAAGAGCGTCTCTAGTGGCAGAAGAAGTAATAATGTGCCAATCTCGGATGTTGGCATCAACCTACATACTATCTAGCCAGTTACAAGTGGACTCAACCATGAACTTTAATTTTACAGTGTAAGAAAGTGTAGATCGATTCAAATCAATCAACCGCCCCTAAGCGACCCATTGACCCAAATCAGTGTTGTATAGAGGCGGAAAAAAAAGCTACCTACATGAGCCTGTAAGGACACGCTAAACCTTCATCAATATGTATGATTGCTCATACATAGCATAATTATAATGTTATACCTAATGTGCCAATAACTATTTGTGTAATGAATGTTATTAAAGCGAAATCATTATTATTTCGTGTGTATTAAAGCAAATATGTAGTTACCAACATTGCGATCAATCTGCCTCAATTACGTGACCTAAAACTATAATTTAGTCTGGGTAATACATTTATGTGTGCCATTAGCAATTAGGCACCAAGAGTGAGCAAAACTTACACATATAGTACCCCAAATGATTCTAGTGTATACATTGGAATATTGACCACTCTCATAAATTGTAATTACCACTAAACATGAATCAAAGGATGTCAGGGGATGTAAATTTTGGAATAGCCTGTCATATTCACTTAAGGGGGCCAATGAGCAGTAAACAACCTTTTTACGGGTTTTATATAATCTGAAGATAATATAGCTTTTTAGCCATGGCGTAAAGGCCTCTTTTTTTTCAACAAAAACTTCTATTCTTTATTTTTATATGGCAAGCAAAGCCCATGTCAACAATTCTGCCAGTGTTGAAAGTTAAATATAAGATACAGTATGTTTTATTGGTAATTAAAAGAGAAGGAACTGTAGCCACAAACTAAATTATTTTTATACAGTTGACACTAGTTAGGTTAGTACCGCATTGAAACAAACACAAAATATAAACACATTAAACTTACATTGTATGCCACATAAAAAAAGACGGTGGTCTGAAGTCTTGTACTCATAACTTTATATTATTGTGACGGATGAAGATCATCAGCGCCACAAGAAGCTCTAGAGAGGATTTTTTAGAATAGAAGATAAATTAATTGGGAGTTGGATGACCAAGCTAAAAATTACCTAGGGCAAGACGGAAGGGATGTCATCCTGCCAACGATTTATGATTCACGATTATTGAAGTGCCAAAGTATTTCGGATTGAAAACTAGCTATTTCGGCAGCGCTTGTCAACTCCATAATTTTTAATTCGTTGGCAATCGTTATTGCTGATATTATGTCACCTTTCTAGAGGCTCTAATCTACATTACTGAAGACAATACATAGATATTTTTGAACTATCAAAGTTGAACACTTTGAGAGTCAAAAAAATTCAAAGTCTGACTACCCTAGATGTCGAAACTGCGATATCACATTAAGGTCTAAAACTCTAACATATTGGAAGCTATCCCTTAGCAAATGAGTATATTGTGGTGAATTTTCTGCTAGCCAGAGATTTCGACGCAAATTCTCTGCTGACCTGTTATTGACCCGAATCGACACATGTAATCCTGTTATAAGTATGAAATTAAGGCGCTCAAACACATGCATGCCACTAATTTTTGTACTTGTATTACATTGTTGCAAGGTCAATAATAAATGGTATATTTAATAGCTTTCATTTAATACCCATATTGTTATGATACCGAAAAAAAAATTGTATCAACCTCTTTTTAGGGGAAGGCGGGGGGAAGGGCACAATATTTAAAAATAATATAAGATAAGTAATAATATAGCCTATTTCACTGCCAAAATTGAGACGAAGCCAACGATACCTCATATGTCATAATCTGTCAAGCCGTTTGGGCCGTTTGAGCGTGCTATAGAAATGAACATACATAAATTAGATCAAAAAATATTAGCCTCCCGCTCCCGCGTTGGGTAAAAAGATGATGATGTCACCTTTAATATAACAAATGATAATCAAGAAAGTGATGTCTCTCAGACTAATAAAATTATAATAAACGCTAGTAGATTTTTTATCAACTAAATAACAAATACAGTTTGTTGCGCACTAAAACGTAGTTGCGTTTTGTTTAAGATAGCTCACGATGAAGAATTGCTACGTGCTGCACATTTATTAAACTACTTTTTATAACCGACGACAGCTGGTAAGTTAGTTGTACGTGAGCCTTATGTGGGCCACAATTAGAGTTAATCGAGTACTACTTTATTCTGATAGTGTAAAGCTGGTTGCAGGCCAAGAACTAAGCTAGGTTAGATTAGCTTAACTCGCGTTAGCTGATCTTATTTTTTATACTTCTTCTTCTTCTTTTCGCATCGATGGTTACACTACATAGATCCTGGATAAGGCTCGCAAAGCAACGAGAGTTTTGGCTATATTATAAGAAAAGATTAGCTTTTGTACAGCAGTGGGCGAATCCGGGCTGGGTGTGATGATGATGTTGAAGCGCCAAAGTTTGTTGCAGCGTCATAGGCGTTCATCAGGTCTTTAGAAGTGCTGGTGTGTGGGCACTAGGGGCACTGCGGTATGTGAAAGATGCGAGGTCACCGCACGACCGCGTCGCGGTCTAGGGAGGTGTGATTGCGCGCGAGACCGCGACAGTCGGCAACTATTGTGATTTTACTCGTCAAGATAAATTGTTGAAAATTATTATTCTATATTGTAATGGAAAGGCAATTTATTAAGTTACTATTGAAGGCAAAAGACTACGATATTATATTATATGTTACAATAATATACAAAGATTGGCTATCAACGATTTATATACAACTAGAGGCCAAACAATATCGTTTTCAATATGGAAGTCAATCAAAAAATTGATCTTTAATTGTTAAATGACTAAATGTTCGGCCATTTCGAGACACCACTCGTCCGAGAGCGGTTTTCTGTCGCGCGTCGAAGCCTTGCCCGCTAACTCACTCCCATACAAAGCCTAAAGACAAATGTTACCGCGGTTCTCCTGCTTCGCCTCCTGTGGTGTCACATCTCGGTGTCGTGTTGCGGTTGCGCGATGAACTCATACCTTTTGTCAGCTAAGTTTGCAATCTGCATATAAATATTACCAAAAGTCTTATCAATGTGGCCCATGCTTAAACAACTAAGCATAACTCTTAGTCTGCAACCAGCCTAACTGTTGATACCGTAGATCTCATTACAGCTTCTAGCTAAACGTTGACCATTGTCATTGCTTAGTTTACAAGATCAGTACTTACTTTCTGTGAGACTTAACAAAATATATTAGTTAGTAAAGTCTTACGATTAGGTAAATGTCGCATGATATGACTAAGAATATTAACCACGGATGAAGTACTGGATCTTAATAATCTTGATAGACTGGTTTGTCTCATTTTACCTTCGAATAAAATTCTCCTATATTTTTCTTGAAAGATAGTTTACAAGATAAAATAAGATACTTATCCAAGGGAAGGCCACGGTAGGGAAATGTTTTTTCGAACTTTTTTTACCTCTTATTACGTACGTATTTATATACGCAGTTACAAAAAAAAGTACTTTGATCATAATAAAGAAGAGCTCCTCAGTTCATGAAGCAAAAACCGGCCAAGTGCGTGTCAGACTTCGCACATTTAGGATTTCTTACCGAACTGCAAAATCAAGTTGGTTGTAATAAGAAAAACCAGCCAAGTGCGAGTCGGACTCGCGCATGAAGGGTTCCGTACTTGGTAAATATGGCGGTTTACGATTTATGACGTATTAAAAAAAACTACTTGCTAGATCTCGTTTAAACCAATTTTCCGTGGCAGTTTACATGGTAATGTACATCATATATTTTTGTTAGTTTTATCATCCTCTTATTTTAGAAGTTCCGGGGGTGGGACACACATTTTACCACTTTGAAAGTGTCTCTCGCGCAAACTATTCAGTTTAGAAAAAAAATATATTAGAAACCTTAATATCATTTTTGAAGACCTATCCATAGATATCCCACACTTATGGGTTTGATGAAAAAAAAAAATTTAGTTTCAGTTTCAGGTATCGGAACCCCCAAAATTTATTGTTTTTTTCTATTTTTTTGTGAAAATCTTAATGCGGTTCACAGAATACATCTATTTACCAAGTTTCAACAGCATAATTCGTACAGTTTCGAAAAAAAGTGGCTGTGACATACGGATGGACAGACAGACAGACATCTATAAGGGTTCCGTTTTTTGCCATTTGGCTACGGAACTCTAAAAATGAGGGCATTTTAAAGTTAATTCTGATTTATCAATTTATTGTTAGTATAACAAGTAAGTAAAATATACGTAATAACTAATAAACATTATCACCAAATTTGAAATTCATAGGTCAATGGGAAGTTTTTCTTTGAACAAAATTTTGTACTGAATAATGACTTTGGTTCTCATTCCTTTGTATTCCAATGTTTTTAAAACAAATATCAGTAACAGTATTTATCGATCAACGAGCTCTAAACAACGATACCCCATTCGAGGAAAGGTCAATTATTTTTCGTGTGCCCCTGTTTCTGTATGTGTGCCCTCCTTAAAAATATTAGATATATCTTTTGACAATTTGTTTGGCTTTGAGGTACTGAAGATATATATGTGTTCCGGTGGGGGTGGACTTTAGGTAGGTGGTGTTTCGAGCTATGGCATCTGAGTGCTAAGCTGTGGTCCGGCCACAGAGGAACACACTCTAGATTGTTAACATTTTATCTCGTTTTACTTTTTTTAATCTTTTGTTTATTTATTATATAATCATTTCTTGTTTTAGTTTCTTACGACTTATTATCGGGCCTGCGTTGTCCCCCCATCTAAGTACTGCTGTAACATGGAAATATTGTAAAACCAAACAATTTTTTAAAAGAGTAACCATGGAGTTTCTTGCCGGTTCTTCTCCATAGGAATCGACCAACCCGAACCGTGCACATTGTCGACGTTTTATAAGTGCCCATGTAGGCCTATGTGAATTAAAAATTATTGTTTTTTTTTTTTTTTTTTTGGGTCAACAAGATGCTTATTCTGTAAAAATTTGAAGACTGTTGCTCCAACCGTTTGGCTGTAAAACTTGTGTCACAGATAACGGTCAGAAGGATACGTGAGCGACAGCAGTAGGGCTCTGTTTGGACCCTTCGGGTACGGAACCTTAAAAACAACCTTTTTCTAATATTTCCACGAGGTCTAGAATTTATTCATCTAAGCTCTGTTGTGTTGCTCATCGAGTCGTGCGCTTGGCAAGCAATTCACTCGATAAAATACTAAGCATTCACATGACATACACAGTAAGTAAGCAGAGACTAGAGATAGAACATGCTGTTGTTCGCGTTTCTATTCACGAACCTTAAGGCGGGTACAGACTGCTGCAACGCAACATGCAATGCAACACGAAACGAGCATTGCATCAGTGTAGACGCGGGGCGCGCACAACGTGCGCACGAACCGCGCATGTACCTACTCACATCTGTTTCCGAGATGCGCGCGAACGGATCGCTCAGTCTGCAAAAGAACACGCTTGTTCCATGTTCGCGCGCGTCTAGCCGTACACACCACACAACCTGTCCACACTGACGCTCCGCGCATACTGCGCGCCTCTTTGTGTTCGGGGAAAAAACCGACAAATTTCGGGTCGCTACGCGCAAGAGTTGCAACAATCTGTTCGTGCACGTAGTAGACGCGGTTCGTGCGCGCAAGGCGTCTACACTATGGGAATTCTGTTACTTTACATGATACATTGCAGCAATGTGGACGTCAAATTCTTGCATTGCATGTTGCATTACATGTTACATTGCACCAATGTGTACCCGGCTTTAGAACGAACCGGATTAAAGAATAGACAAGTTATCTATGTGTTTTTTTATAAATAAATTAAACTGAGTTCCAAAACAAAACACAACAAAATTTTTTTTTTCGGATTTCGATGTCTTTGGTACCTATTTTTATGTTTTTGTCACCGACTGCCGAAAAGAAAGTTATTTTTCGCTTTGTGATGTTTTGTTTTGGTAATCAGTCTAGATTTTTAATTAAAAAGGGGTTTTGTTTTTGTTTTGGTGGTATATTATCATAAAAATACGCATTATTAAGGATAACTTATAAACTAATTGTCAGGTCTTGATCAAATTTAACTGGGACCACATGAAAGGCTTTCAAATTAAAAAAAAACATCAAAATCGGTTCATAATTGGCGGAGCCTTTTATTCCCATAGAAAAAAAAGGTTTTTTATTTTCGTATTAGTCTCAACTTTAAAACTTTCGCGTTTCATAATTGAAAACAATATAATTATAACGGGAAATTTAACGCGATAATTTCGATTGTTTATTTACCTATTTCGGACAAGATCGGCTCGATGTTGAAGAAGTACTCCATAAACACTGTATTCACGCCGGGACAAAAGGTGAACAGCATAGTGGGCACTCCAAAGGATGTATTGCCGTTTCAATCACCGGGTATTTATAAAATCAACTGCAGCTGCGGTAGTTCCTACATAGGCCAGACTAAGCGGACTATAGCTGAAAGGGTCAAAGAACATATCGTCGCTGTAAAAAAACCGGCAGTACAATAAGTCGGCGATTGCAGAACACCTATTAGAAGGCGGCAGCAATCACTGGATCGAATTACATCGTCCACAAGTCCTCTCCACGGAACGCCACTTCTATTCAAGAATTTTGCGTGAAGCGATTGAAATTAAAAAACACAAAACGTTCAATCGGGATGACGGTTACAAATTATCCGCGGCGTGGAATCCAGTGATTCAAAAATCATTACCTCGTTTTGTGCAGTCGGCAAACTTACAGAATAAGGACACGGTCAGTGTAGTGTGTAGAAAAGTGAGGGTAGAGGAAGAATTTTCTGCCCCAACGGAGCCAGTACACCGAGACACCAGTCTACCCGGGTCCACGGTCGTTGCAACACGGCTGAAACGTCGGGCGAAATAGGTAAACAAACAATCGAAATTATCGCGTTAAATTTCCCGTTATAATTGTATTGTTTTCGTATTAATCTCGTAATAAACATGTAAAAACAAACAGTCAAATTAAGAACCTCCTCGTTTTTGAAGTCGGCTGGAAAGGACTTTCACTTACCTTTAACAACATCTAAATGAATGTCTAAATAAAAACGCATTGTCACTCGGCTCAGAGCCGAAATTTGAAAATCCAGAGAAACATTTTTTTCGTGAGAAGTGGGCAATCATTAAAACAGGCATAGTAAAACTAGGAATAGAATAAGGCATAATGTATACAACATACCTATTATATATGTGTCTTAAAAGTTCATCTGCCATTATTGCATAAATTGAGACAAATATTTTTTCAAATGTCTTCACAAAACCTACACATTTCTTACATCACGGAAATTGTACACTCACTCATCTAAAACCACCTACCAACAGCTCACAACTCAACCTATCTTTTCATAAAATAAACCTCTAAATATCACGAGACCTACTTGTAACCGTCACCGTCACGAAAAAGCTTGGTGAAAAATAATTTCACCCGTCGCATCACTTGACCCCACTCAAGTCGATAGTGGCCGTTGATGGGCCAGCCCACCCGATGTTAGCCATAAATAAATAAGTGTCTACACCGCTGACACTTGACGAAACTGCTGTAGCTTATACTTGGAGCTAGTTAGTCGTACCTAGTGGCCTATAAAGTTGATGATTTGAGACCTACGTCTATGGAGGTACTGTTTTGTTAGCTAGTCCAGTTATCTACATGTGCTAAGCATTTTGTCTGATGTGTCACGACTGATTCAAGGGTTTATAGGTCGCACCTACACATATAAACTCAACCTTTTTCTCATGGGGGTTGACTAAAACAACAGAACGCCTCCTGCTACGAACCTCACATACTTCTTTTGCCTCGCAACTTAGCTTCTTCCTCGACCATATAATAGAGATGTTTCCCGAATAGAAAAATTACAATTCTATTTAGTCCGTCAGTGAGATTATCTATTAATATTGGACTCTTAATTTTTGCTTTACCAAATCACAAAAAATTTACAAAGATCATCAAAGTTTAGGAGTGGGGGCTTGTGACGTCACTATGTCAGTATAAAGTGTATTAACGGCGTGACGTCACAAGATATTTCAAAGCATTATATCGTCGTTACTTTATGTTTACGCGTCAAAAGAAAATTACGTGTCCAATATTTTTTGTTAATCTTCCTCACGGACACAAACTAATTTTAATTTACATCCCTATTGCTCACCAGTAGGTGAGAAATTGATCAAACGCAAGTCTTTCGATATAAAAAAGGTATTTTTACAGCAAGTGAACCACTGAGAAACTTGTGATTATATTATTTAAGTAAAACTTATTATTTAGACCAACTTAATCAGCATGTATGTGTCTAGACTTGTCATAAAGTCATACTTTAACAAAACCAATTTGAAGTAAATTTTACTTAAAAAAAATGTAAGAGCGTAGTCTGTGGAATAAAAACTTTATGAAAACATATTACACCCAAATTGGTACTTATGTAAATAAGCGGGCTCATATTTTATGAAAATATGTGACTTATACGAGGAGAGGTAGTATAACTAAAATATTTCACACTCTCAGAAATGTAGAGCGCTCAAGCATTCTATGTCGTGCGGCTTAGTAATAAATATTATTATTTTATCAAAACCTCGAAGCTCAAAAAGTTTAGCGTTCATTGAACTAGCCTTATTACATTTCACATCGGCATAGACCTCTACAAATTCAACTCGAACATCACAAAACAATTTCACGACTCATTGTGAATAGAGCTAAAAAGCAAAGAAGCTCAACTCGACAGCTATTGGCTTTCTAATCTGTCCCTTCGCTAAGGACCTGTCGATATTCTCACACAGGCACAACAAAGCCCTGTCAATACCTAACTTATCCCAAAAGAAAACATTACGAATGTAATTTTAGAAAAAACCTTCACCGCGTTGAGTATGTGGACTGAATAACAATGTTCTATCAACGCCCTTATCACGAGCTCACAGCTTATCAAATTTGCTGGCCAGCCTTTATTAAACCTCTTGAGATTTTCATTAACTTTATATCTCAGAAAACACAATGGAGTTCACATAAAATGTAATTGTTTCAGTCAGAAAAATATAATACAAAAGATATTGAGCCCCAGCGAGCGTTACATTTAAATTATACGAGAGCCTATGAACGCGTCCAGTGGTATTTTATTAACTTAATAGGACTTAAGTCGGGCATAATTATCTTGGGTAAAGTTTTAATTTTATACATTCCGCTGATAATATATCGCTGAAAATATTACTTCGTTTGTTTTATTTTTCATCTCTCTGGCTTGCTAATTTAAATTTGAAAATTTGTTTAAAGTAGAAATTATTTACATAAAAGTCCGTTCTAACGAATGCTAGCCAGTGTCATGATCACACAATATTATTTTGACAATTAAATAGCTGAAAATGTTGAAAAAGAAATACAACTATTATATTTCTATTGCTCTAGGGCCCACACCCATCACCTTTGCGACTTCTGACGGGGCCCGCTAGGGCCGATATCTGTCTAAGTCACGGATAAATTTAAAAGAGAGTTACCCGGCCCTGGCTCAAGCAACTGAAGGAACACGGGTGGGTTTTAGTCAGTACAAGTCTGACGCGCCCTTAACCCTGAGTGGGAGAAATCATTGGATGATATCCAATTAGAAAATAGAAAAAAAGGACATAGCGACTTAACTCACCCATATCGGCGAGTTTATTTAAGTAAATTTCAAATTAACTATAGATTTACGTCTAATATTGGTGGCGCAAGATGATTTATCTGATTAACCCCTGAGCTAGCTGTTAGCTCCGGGTTATTTAGGATAACCCATATAGTAGTCACCACATAGATACAAAAACAAGTGTTCGTGCCCAACACTTGTTTTTTGTAAAATCGAACCAACCTGAACAAGACGAAGAAACTTACATGTAACTTAACTATATCTAGATAGCCGACCTTTTCAACTAATAAAGGGGCCAATTCGATTCTCCATAGGTCACATTCAAACCATTGAAAGAGACAACATAGGTTACTTAACAACCTACTCGTTATAGACACATTACCTACGTACTTAAATATCATAGATACTTAGGTTTTTCCATCTGGATTTGTTAAATAGCAACCTCAAGGTAGCACCTCTATTAATTGATACTTAAGCATGATTAACACGTGGAAATGGTACACCTCTAGCTAACGCTTCGAGGAATGCATGTGTAGTGTAATGTATCAAATAACATTTATGTAATTACTAGCTTCTGTCGTAAATGTCAAATATTATCCCAAGGGACCATACATATTTCCGGAATAAAAGTACCCTATTTACTATTCCAAACTACAATCTATCTTTGTGCCAAACATCATCCAGATCCGTCCAGCCGTTTGACCGTGAAGAATTAACAAACATACAAACACTTACAATCATTCGCCTTAATATTCTAGTGTGAAGTGTGATGTGATTAAATTGATAAATGAAACCACGCCAATTCTACAACGTATACATGTAACATATTTTAATTAAAATGTCCAGACATTTAAACACGCAAACATTTAAACAATAGTAGTTTAAAACGGAGTAGTATAAAACTAAGTTGAGCCTGAAACAGCATTGGCAGGAAGTGTAAGCACTGCAAAAAAATATTTAGTCATTAAGACATTCTATGTGAATACGATAAGGGGAAAATATTTTGTTTCCTTTATTCACTGTAGTGTAAAACTGTTTTGTTTCAGCTTTTTCGAATAAATCGGCGAAAAAGGAACCGCTCTCTTTATCCCATGGATTTAGCTGTCAAATTGAAGAGATGGCGAATAGAGAGTGAGCTTGAGCGATAGTTTAGTAACGAAAATATCCTATACGTGGAAAAATAATGGATCCGCAATCCATTATTTTTCCACGTATAGGATATTTTATGTTATTTGTTGTTTACAATTTGAAAAAATATACTCGACCCATACGTTGACAAACGCGAAAAAGTCTTACCTAAGTTTACTGACTGATTCTCGCAATCTTCATTTAAAAAAAAAAAAAAGCAAGTTATCCTCCTGGATCGACAACTATCGTGATATACAAATTTGCATTAAGGAAATAGGAATGGCCGCTATTGGCACGGTAAAACGAAACACTATAACAATTTTCATTTCTGTCAGCCATGAAAAACAAAACGAATAGACCGTGTATAAAATTAATATGTTATTTATTATGATACAAAAATATTGCAACATCATCATGTAACTACTTTGCCACAGTTTTGCTGCCCCTTAATCAAAAACAACCGTAAACAAAAAGAACAAAACAAAACATGACGTATTATTTCTACTAGAACCGCATTCCTTCCCATAAATAACGAGTCAACTGTTAAAAGAAATGTTGTATCTATGAAATACGTTAATTTGCGCGTGTGTTCGCAGGCGATGAGCCAACAAATTGTCATTATTTATAGTTGTGTGGGTGCCAACGTCGTGTGATACCGTACGGTTCGCTTGCTGGAGAAAAATGATAATAATTAGAATATGTCTTTGTTTTCAAAGTTCTTTTTATGGAAAGCAACAAAAATTAGGAAGATACAATGTTTCAACTGTTGATACGTCGTAAAAGTTTTATGACGGGTAATAACATTTACAATGACAGTTGGTAGGTATGCTTGCAAAGTGCGTGCAAGGTGCACCAGGTGATAGCTCTGAGACGTCAATTCCAGGCAACTGTCGAAGTGCGCTAATGTTCTCTGACATTAATTAAATTGATGTCAAAGCCATGTTGATATCTTATGTTACATTTTTCAACTAGCGTCAACTAGTACCGCAAATTTGCCTGAAAACCTATTTTTTTTTGCCGTAGAGATTTGCTGTAAAAAGTTGATCTTAATATATAATAAAACTAGTATCTTATATAAATTACAAAATAATATGTGTTAAATTGCACTCGATTCCATTGCCACACGTTCAAATAATTCCATAGAGGGTTGAAACCATTAATAAGCCCCCTCAACCTTTCCTCAACCTTCTCTTCTCCTTCAACGCGAAACTGGGCAAACGAGACGAGGATGAGCTGAAAGTGGGGCAATTTGGAGTTGGACGACGGAACCACCGGGGTCACCTACTGGCCAGCTTTATGGAGAAGGAGGGCCTCTATATGATGAACTCCTTTTTCAAAAATCGTGAACACAGGAAGTGGACCTGGCAGAGCCCCGATGGTGCAACAAAAAATGAGATCGACTTCATCATGTCAACCAAGAAGCAAATGTTTAATGATGTCTCTGTGATCAATTCGGTAAAAACCGGGAGCGATCACCGCATGGTAAGAGGCACATTGAACATTAATATTAAGCTTGAAAGGTCTCTACTGATGAAGTTCACGCTCCGTCCAGCACAGGTCCAGGTCCAAAACCCCGAGAGCTTTCAGCTCGAACTCCAGAATCGTTTCGAGTGCCTCGGGAGCTCCGTGGACGAATACAGCGACGGGTTCGTGGAAGCTGTCCATACGGTCGGGTCTAAGTTTTTCAAGACCCGTCGTACAGATAGAAACAAAAAGCTCTCTGATCATACCCTCAAGCTTATGAAGGAGAGGCGTGAGATGATCCTGCAGTCTTCAGATGAGGCGTGCAAATACCGGCAGATCAATAGACAGATCTCTAAATCCTTGAAAAGAGACCTCCGCCGCTTTAATACCGAGCGTATTAAAGACGCGATTGAGCGAAATAAAGGCTCCAAGGTTTTTTCAAGGGATCTGGCTATTGGGCAGAGCCAGCTCACGAAACTGAAGACCGATGATGGCAGGATTGTATCCGCCAAACCGGAGCTTCTGAGGGAGATCGAGAGTTTCTATGGGCAGTTGTACACGTCAACCAGTAAACCCGTTGCGAATCTAGCAAACGACCCAAGAGCTAGATTGACCCGGCACTTTACCGAAGATATCCCGGACGTCAGCCTGTACGAGATTAGGATGGCTCTGAAACAGCTTAAAAACAACAAGGCGCCGGGTGATGACGGAATCACGGCTGAACTCCTGAAGGCGGGTGGAAAACCGGTCCTCAAGGCCCTTCAGAAGCTTTTTGATTCCGTCATACTCGAGGGCAAAACGCCACAGGCATGGTGCAGGGGTGTGGTGGTACTCTTCTTCAAGAAGGGCGACAATGCCCGGCTGAAGAACTATAGGCCCATCTCGCTTCTTAGCCATGTTTACAAGTTGTTTTCAAGAGTCATCACGAATCGTCTCGCGCGCAGGTTTGACGATTTCCAGCCTCCCGAACAAGCCGGATTCCGAAAAGGCTTTAGCACCGTAGACCACATACATACGCTGCAGCAGGTTATACAGAAGACCGAAGAGTATAACCTGCCTCTCTGTTTAGCGTTTGTGGACTACGAGAAAGCCTTCGATTCGATCGAGACTTGGGCTGTACTGCAGTCTCTCCAACGGTGCCAGATCGACTACCGGTACATTGAGGTGTTGAAGTGTCTGTACAAAAACGCCACCATGTCAGTCCGTCTTCAGGTTCAGACCTCGAAACCAATCCTTCTCCAGCGCGGCGTAAGACAGGGAGACGTCATTTCTCCGAAACTGTTCACTGCTGCACTGGAGGACGTCTTCAAGGTTCTGGACTTGAAGGGGCTTGGCATCAACGATAATGGAGAGTACATCACTCACCTTCGGTTTGCCGACGACATGGTGGTCTGGCTGAGACCATGGAGAGCCTCAGTAAAATGCTCGATGACCTTAGTAGAGCTTCCGAAAGAGTGGGTCTTAAAATGAACATGGACAAAACCAAGGTCATGGTGAACGCCCATGTAACACTCACTCCTATCAAGATCGGAGACTCTACACTCGAAGTTGTAGACGATTATGTTTACTTGGGACAAACGGTCCAGTTGGGTAGGTCCAACTTCGAGAATGAGGTCAACCGTCGAATCCGACTCGGCTGGGCGGCGTTCGGGAAGTTGCGTGGTAACTTCTCGTCCAATTTACCGCAGTGTCTCAAGACAAAAGTCTATGACCAGTGTGTGTTGCCAGTGATCACCTATGGGACCGAGAAGTGGTCGCTCACAATGGGCCTTATCAGAAAGCTTAAAGTCACCCAAAGGGCAATGGAGAGGGCTATGCTCGGAATTTCCTTGCGTGATCACGTCAGAAATTATGATATCCGCAGGAGAACCAAAGTTACCGACATAGCCAGAAGAATTGCCAAACTTAAGTGGCAGTGGGCAGGGCACATTGCTCGCAGAACGGATAGCCGATGGGGCCGAAAAGTTCTGGAATGGCGACCGCGAACTGGAAGACGATACGTTGGAAGGCCTCCCACTAGGTGGACCGATGACCTGGTTAAGGTTGCGGGAAGGCGCTGGATGCGAGACGCACGGGATCGGTCAATGTGGCGACGCCTGGGGGAGGCCTATGTCCAGCAGTGGACGTCTTTCGGCTGAAATGAAATGATGAACCTTTCCTCCAACAATGCAGTTGCAGGCATACATATAAATTATCCAAACACTGCAGCCCAGCCTTGCGTTAATAATTCCCCACATGATTAACGGTAGCCGTTTGCCGATGGAATTACTCTGAATTTTCAATAACCCAACCATCTAATTATTGCAAGGAGCAGTTACAGGTATTTTCGGCAAATACGTTATTGCTGAAATACTGGTATTTCGTAGAAATCATCAATGTATTAAGATGTATGCCCACTACACCGTATCATACTATGACCGTGCTAGGAACATGTCAGGCAAAAAAAAAACTTTGTATTGAAATAGTTATTTATGCTACAAGTGCGGAAGGTAGGTGATTTCCGATGAGTGGCATTTTTATTCACGAGCGAGCGTAGCGAGTGAGTGGATAAATCGACACGAGTCGGAAATCATCTTACGTACGTGTATCATACAACATTTTACTATGCATTGTGCGAGGAAATAAATAAATTAATAAAATGAAATTAATAAAATGGCGGGCTTATTCAAGCGCGTTCAGCATATCCACAGATTAACTAATAGTTCCTCGGTCATATCTACTGCGCATGTGCGAATACCTGTCACATCGTAACGCAATAAGGCACGAGCAAAATATACGTTCTGCCAAACATATTTAATGTATATTTCAAATTAATTTATTGATCAAAATCTAGAGTAATTAAAAACGCCTAAAATAAAGTATTAGTTTTATTTTACCTTTTATATGAATGATAATCTGTACATAACTAATTTTTTAAACTTTTCTCAAATAATAAAAACCCTATGCGTCGGGCTGACGTTGGAGTTAAAAATTAAAAAAATACAGGAAAGTAAAAAGCACTAGTGAAAAAAAGTGACACTTTCCGCACAGTTTGGCTGCTTGGAAAACCGCTCTTTTCGAGGACATGCATTGTAAAGTATAAAACAATGCCCGTCAACAAAACACCGTCGCGTACCATGCACGGAGCGTATCGGTACAAGTAAAATATTCACGTCGACAATTGTTGACACTAAAACCATGTTGCTTTAAAGGTAATGACACGCTGTCGACATGTTTTAGTGGGCACAGTAATCCGTAGACTCCGTCATTATCAGTAATGACGATGGTCGTAAAACCAAAACATAAAAGATTGGTCGCCTGACATTTCGATTGCGTTTGGCATTCCGATAAATTTTTGGCCTTTGTCGGATCGCTTTGGCGACGCTTTCATTGATAGAATGTTACTTGCCTAGCTAAAGCCTCGTATCAAGTTTCTTTCCTTGCCTGATATGTTCAAAGCACGGTCATGGTATGATACGGTGTAGTGGGCAAACTCCTTTATGCGGTTCGGAAAATCTGTAACGTCCTGTTATGTAGCTGCATTTAATTCACAGGACACTTAACGAAATTAAAAGCCACGGACCTTTTCATTGCATTTCCATATAGACGAAAATTCCTTCACTTGAGCGATGATGGGCGATTCTGGCGTAGTCAGGATTCAACACATAATTGAACATTATTTTTATTTGTCGTGTCCTCAATTCTGGCTTTGTATATCCTAATAGGTACAGTACATGCCCAGCCAGGGCAGCAATGATGGTTGTGTTTAGAATCGTGTTAAATTAATTAATTATAAATCTTTGATTAAAAGAAGCTACGGACACTCTACCTGCAAATATGATTTAAGAGAAAGAAAAATAATTAATTTGCGCCAGGTATGACACTGCAGACATAACTGCAAATACTGAAAAAACTGCTATAAAAAAAAAACTGAGACTGTATTGGATTGGAGTAAGAGGTCAGAGTGATTAATAAGAAACCAAATTAATATGAATCTATCTATACTGATAGATAAAGAACCTGCATCTGCTGCTACCGCGTGTAGCTTTCAAACAAAAACATTTTTATAAAATGTAACTGTTTCAGACAGAATGTTGTTAATAGACTATTTTTTATTATATTTTTGTTTGAAAGCTACCCTGTATTTTGATTTAGTTTCTTTGCTCGTCAGTGCATTTCAACTACCCAAAAGATGCATTAAATCAAATCAAAATATAAACCTTATCCAACTTTCAAGAACAAAGGACATCGCCAATTAGCTATTGAACAAAAAAACAGAACTTCCATACGTAGTTTCACTGATCAATGGAGATTTGACTTAAGGTTCAGTTAAAGCCCCAGCCATTTGTTCAAATCCTCTAGGATTGTCGTGGTATTTGTGCCGTAGACTATTTAGCGCAGTTTGTTCGACTTAATTGACGGAATAGGATTATTGAAATGCTTTCAGACTTGTTGCATATTCACATTCAAGGAATTTGTACCCGTTGTTAGAGATAATTCTCGGAAAAACAGCAGCGTTAATATGGGAAAGGATGAAATAATTAATTGTAACAAGCAATTTATTAATGTTGTTTGGTTAACGTCGTAAAGCGTCTTTGACATTAGTTGGTTATACGGAAGCAACGCATTTTTCAAAAAAGTAGACGGACTAGACACCGTTTTTGTCATTAAGGATCGCTGGACACCACAATCAGTTTTACTCTTTCTGAATGTACTGTGACTTCACTTTTTTCTCTTAATAATAACAAAAGAATACTCTGTCACGTAAGAAAAGCTAGAAACACAGCTCGTTTTTCAGATAGAAATGTTATAATTTCTTATTATATTATAGGGTTGAACCCAATAATATTAAATACTGGTAAGCATTTATATACTGAAAAGCATAAAAAATTCGAAAGAAAACTTTATTCATTTAAATATAATTATTATCTCTGCACAATATTGTACCTAAGTTGCAATCCACACACGAATTCAATATGCACAGTCTGCGATGCGAATGAACAAGAACTTTAAACACAACACACGTACACTACACACACATAGCTGGAAAACTCGGCTGCGTTCAGTGCACTAAGATAGAAGTCTTAGCAGTTGCTTCCAAGTTTAGTGCGTGACCAGCGTTTTACCACTTACAGGGTTCTTGGCTTGCGCCAGAGTTTTGATCAAATTGAAATAGAAGCGCACACTTGCAGTTTCTCTGTCCCGAATGCGAGCAATTTACTTTGGTATTATTTTGGACACGTTTGTAATATGTCTAGTTGTGACTTTGGTGAGACAGTGCTGCAAATTGGAGAAGTAACTTTGAGAGCTTGTAAATTTATCTTGCCAGTGTTTACGTAGTCTGCATTTTGATGTTGCAATGCTTGTTAAGGACATACCTAACTGTGAGTTCAATTCAAGCCATTTCTAGATTAATCGTAACATTCATTATTACTACAGAAATATACGTAAATTCTTTGCATAAATTAGATACGCCACATTACACACGAAATACTTAGTATGTGCTTTGATGCTCAATTTTTTAAAGAGTAAGTATGGAGTTTCTTGTGCATTCTTCTCCATAACAAGCTACTTTCCGAATGCACGGTAGAATATTTTTTTTTTAAAAGAGTAAGTATGGAGTTTCTTGTGCATTCTTCTCCATAACAAGCTACTTTCCGAATGCACGGTAGAATCAACTTTTATTCCATTTAAATTTAAATTGTGACATTCAAAAGTGCCGCTTGGTGGCCCAGTTGAAATAAATATCTTTTGTCTTTTTTTTTTTTTGAATTGCAAATTTGACTTTTCGGTCTGTCGCGCCCTAAACGGTTTCGCGAATAAGCACAAAAGAGAGCAATTGAGCACCTGTATGTGAATACAATTTGATTGCCACTCACCCTACCATACTCGTGATAGAAGGCTGTCGGAAAACGTGTCCAGCTGTGACGAATGACCGCCATTTTGCTCGCCTTAATAATAACTGTCAAATCATGTCCGCTCAGACCTAGAGCAAATAATCATCTAGGAAATTAATGCTGCGGTTTTTATGCGTGATTAATCAATCTCTGGATATAAATGAGAGCTATTTGTTTACTAAATATCTGGTCGAATAAAGTGAATGCATTTATTGGACTGTTATTTTCTGACGGGAAAGGGAAATTAAACCGTATAATTTATGTTTATTCGAAAACGACTCTGTTATGTTTTCATAGAATCATGTTAAAATGGCATTAAGTGTTCATGTTGAATTGCATATTTACAGCTTATTTCATGTGAAAATATAAACTAGAAGCTGACTTCACGTAATTCGACACCGCCGTAAAAAATTACATGCTGCGTAAGGCGAGCACTCGTGCACGAAATGCGGTATATTACTTTAATTACATTAAGAGCCTTATTTACTCACATTTAATGCTAACATGCCGTCATAATAAGATTATGTTCATTTCATTAAGCTTGCCCGTAACACGGTAATCCCGTGGTGTTAATTAAAACAAATGAAATTAAATTAATATTCCAGATACATCTGTTTACGCCGGATTAATTACTCTGTGTTCGTGCATTTTATTATTGTTTATAATAACTGTTCACGTCTGATTGAATCCAAAAATGGAAATCTTTGTTGAAAATAAGTTTCAGAGACCATTACTACTTATTCGTCTCTTTAACATTCGAGACCAGAGACAGATTACTATTCTTAGTCAAAGTTGTCAGTAGGTAGTCATTTTGATGAACTTTTCACGTAAATTACTTTCTAGAATAAGAAACTGTCAGCTACATAAAACAATACAGTTTTAAAACATTTTTGTGTGTAAGAAACCTCTCAGAAAATAATACATTTTGACTACGGCATTTGATTGACACACGTTTCCCCTTGTCACTTGGGAATAAAACTGTAATTGGCAAACATTTGGTGAAAATGTGTAAAAAACAGTACTATTCTCCTTAGACAAAGAGCTTTTTGCTAATATAGGGAGGGCTGTTTGTAGGTTAGTGAAGTTAAAGTTATATAGGACATACAACTCATTGATTAACATTACAGTTCAAGAAAATTGAGCAACTATTGGAATATTAGGGTAGGCAACTATTGGTATTATTCTCTTTATTATTTTTCCTAGAATTATTACTAACATGTTGTTCAAAATAAATCTATCATTTCCAATTAAATAAACCAAGAGATAACTGGAACGTGTACCCAATCAGAATAACTTATTATTAATTTTACTGTCAGAATTCAATAGAAAGTCAATCGCAGTATAGTTTTGCTTAAATCCCATTTAAAAAATTCTTGAACGAAAGAAACGTTAAGTACCCTTCGCTTCAATAGTAATAAGTTATACGTTGTTGGATAAATCTCTTCAAGTTGAATATTTCTTACATTAACAATTTATCTGTGTTGTGGACAGGCGAGGAGCTACAGAACTTTAATCGCGTGTCATTACCCGACTGCAAGGAAAGGGTTATCTTTTTTGCGCGTCTCTTGTATGTTTGTATGTATGTAATATTCTTTATTATTTATGACGAGAAAGCTTGCGCTGGCGTTAAATCTCGCCCAGCTGGTCCAAGGGGCAATGAGGTTACCGGATGTTGATTCGCACACAGCCAATTGCTAGGACCTTCTGCTGACAACAGATCCAGACCGCTACTCGGTGTCGGTATCTTCACCGTTAGGTAGTTCCGACCATTGTCTGGTGAAGTCTGTATCCGTCCACTCCCCAACCAATCCAAGCCCATGAGGCGCTCGACGGGTTTGGCGGTACAAGTCAGCAGATTGGGATGGGATGCGTTTTTTCTTCGCATCTTATCCTTGGCAGCCTACTTGCTTCTCTTCGGCTGATCCTTCAACGTGCGCGGACGCCGTGTCGGATGTGTTGCGTCGGGGAATGGAGTACTACATTCCACAGGCTTATTACGTATCTTTTGCAAGAGCAAAACGATAGTGATTTATGCGCAATAATTACTCTTCATGCAAAAGTTTTACCCTCTTACTAATAAACGCGGAATAAAGTTATACCAGGTATAACTAAGGTATACCCATACATTTTCATAGGTTTATACCTGGTATAACTTTATTCTGCGTTTATTTGTAAGAGGGCTAGAGTTGTTGGCGGTTTTTTTATTTAAATAAGTGCATTTGACAAAAAGCGAGCGATTAGCAAACGATTGTGTAGGACCTACCATACCTACACTGCAGGTAATTCCGACTATTATGACATAAAGCGTTTGATCGCTGTCGTTTTGCTCTTGCAAAAGATACGTAATAACCCTGCCGTTCTCTGACGTAGCAATGTCTAGCGTTGACCTGCCTTGGTTTGGCGCCGAGTGTAGGCGCGCCAACGAGCTTAAACATGAGGCGTACATGGCATGGGTTGATGCTCGGTCGCGCAAAGCAAGTGACATGGGTCAGCGGAAGAGAGCCTACAATAGGGCTGCCAAGTCCTGCAAGAAGGTGATGCGAAGATCTCGATTTGACCATATTAGCCGTATTGGGACCAAACTTGCTTCTTACCCAGCGGGTAGTAAAGCGTTTTGGTCCCGCGCTAAGTTGGTTAAATCGAACTTCTGCCATCCCTCACTACCACCACTGCTGAAGCCCGACGGGTCACTGGCCCACTTCGCTGAGGAGAAAGCAAACTTGTTTGCTTCTCTTTTTGCGGAATCTTTGCGTCTGGATTCAGGTGACGCGCGGCTCCCTCCATTTCATGTTGGATGCGAGACGAGTATGTCGGACATCCACCAAAAGGACGTTCGTAGGGTGCTGCGCAATCTTGACGTGAACAAAGCTAGTGGCCCCGACGGGATTCCGGCACTTGTTCTCAGAACCTGTGCGTCTGAACTGTCTCCGATACTGACACGCCTTTTTCGCCTTTCGTATGAGACGGGAAAAGTTCCGAATGCCTGGAAGCAAGCCAACGTTCAGCCTGTGCCCAAGAAGGGCAGTCGGGCTGAATCGGCCAACTACAGACCCAAATCAATAACGGCCATCCTCTGCAAGAGTATGGAAAGAGTGCTCAACTACAAGCTCCTGGCATACCTAGAAGCTAACGATATCATCAGTGACCGCCAATATGGCTTCCGCCAAAATCGGTCAACTGGGGATCTTCTAGCGTATGCCATTCACATCTGGAGCGTGGCCATCGAAAAGCACGGGGAAGCGCTTGCCGTCTCCCTCGACATCTCGAAGTCTTTTGACAGGGTCTGGCATGAAAGCTTTATTGGTAAGCTTCCTACATTCGGTCTGCCCGGTGGTCTGTGCGTTTGGATTGGAGACTTCCTGAGGGACCGATCCATTCGAGTGGTTATCGATGGCCGCTCGTCTGACCAACTGGGTATTAATGCCAGGGTCCCTCAGGGATCGGTACTCTCAGCAACATTGTTTTTGCTGCACATAAACGATTTACTAAAACCTAAAACTAATCTAAAACCTTTGGGTATGCAGACGACAGCACTGTTACTGAGAGATACGTGTCCGACGCGCTTGCTACTGGACTTCAGATCCGGTCTCTCTGGGAGGCCATGGTTGGGCGCTTGAATCTGTCCTTGAAGGCAGTCTCCGAATGGGGCGATGCCAATCTGGTCAAGTTCAATGCTGCTAAGACCCAGGCGTGTCTTTTTTTCGCTAAAAGGAGCCAATTCCACCCGGCTCCTTCTTTCCGAGGTGTGACCGTGCCGATAGCGGACCATCTTGAGCTTCTTGGCGTAACGTTGACATCGACACTCAATTTCGGCCCATACATTGAGGCTAAAGCTCAACTGGCTGCCAAAAAGTTGGGGATCCTTGCGAAGGTGAGACGGTACTTCACGCCAGAGCAGCTGCTTAAGTTGTATCAAGCGCAAGTTCAATCTTGCATGGAATACTGTTCTCATCCCTGGGACGGATCTGCCAGGTACCAGCTTGATGCACTAGAGTCGATCGAAAAACGGGCCAAGAGGCTCATTGGCAATGTGGCACTGGTTGAGTCAAAGCTACAGAGCCTTGAATATCGTCGCCGAGTTGCCAGCTTGTCGGTTTTTTATCGGTTGCATTTCGGGGAGTGTGCGATGGAATTGCATGATCTAATTCAGCCTAGCCCGTTTCATCATCGGACTACAAGACGTACGGCAATGCGTCATCGGTACATGGTGGACATCCCACCCATACGCACTAAACGTTTTGAAAATACTTTCATTATGCGTACAGCTAAGGAGTGGAATTCCCTGCCGGAGTCTGTGTTTCCCGATAGCTACAACCTCGGTAGCTCAAACCAGTCTCTCTGTTCGGTAAATTGACCTGGTCGCGCGATGTAAATAAAGTCAAAACGCGAGCTTCTGCCTACCTGTTGTTGGCGTCACACAGAACTGCTGCATTCCGAGAAGTTTCAAATTCGCTGCCACTCGTATCTGGAATGATCTTCCTCCGCCATTTCGTGCTATAAAAACGATTGGAACATTTAGTACTAAATTCAAGCAGTACTTATTACATAAGCAAAAGGAATCCGGAAGATTGGCTTACACGGAGTTTGCACGCAGTTAAGTTTACTGCCTGCAATCCATTTTCTTTATTATGAACATTCTTGCGAACACCACACCACACATATTAAATTCATACCACTCTGATTTATCCAATATTAGCAATATATTATTCTATGTAATTTTTTCGCCAGGTTTATTTACACTTATTCATTTACACTATTTCATAACATAACTTACTTGATAATAGTTGTTTTGTGGAGCAAAGGTCCTTCTTGAAAAGCTCTTATTAAAGGTATATATCTTGAATGTTTAAGGTTTTGTGAGAAGACGGATGAAAGTTAGAATAGTGAAAAATTATATATCATTTGTTCAGTTTTGTTTTACTTCTGTAAGTTTTTCTTTTTGTTATATTTTGTATTTTTTAATCTATGTTTTGTTATTTCCTGTTTTTTTATTATTTTTTTATTTAGATATGTCGTATTCTGAGTCTAAAAGAAGTGATGCAAAACAGTGAAACAAGCAGGACCATCAAAAGGAAACTTTTCAACACCTGCATCCTCCCTGTCCTTACATACGGATGTCAAAGGACAAAGGATGTTTCAGTTACAATAAGGAAACTTAAATGGAAGTAGATGGGGCATACTTGAGGAAGAGAGAAAAGGTGTAAATCTATAATAGACAAACAGACAAAAATGATAATAATTAACTATTTCAAATTAATTTATGAAGGAAAATTTTATAGTTAAATTAATATTAATACTATTATTTTAAATATACTAAATAGTTAATTAAATGAATAAATAATTGTGCATGTAAAATTTAAGTATTTTCTCTGAATAAAGGCTCATTTTATTTTTATTTATGTTATGTCGTATTCTGCTTTATTTTTGTTAGTTCCGTTTTAGTTTTTATTTGTATAACGCCTTAGGTGTGTATGCTATGCATGTTTACTTAAATAAATAGATGTCATAGTCACTAGATGCTGGGAAATCCTTAATTCGATGCTCAAAAGTAGTTACCCACTTCGGTCATTAACTCCGAACGATTTACTAATTGACAAAAGTTGCAAAAGAAACAAATTGTTGAACCGATATCAAAATTGGGTGTCTAACGCCGCCTGTTTAATATTGGGTGAGCTACGCATTGTCTCTGGCAATGAATGATTTGCATTTTTCAAATAAAATTAGTCGTTGGTAAACTGTCAAATCGGTCGTTTTAATTACAGGTTATGGGCCTCACCCTTCTGTAAAGTGAATCAAATAAACAGTTTATTGAGAATATTTCGTGTCGTGTACGTAAGAAAATGAGTTCCAGCTATTTAACAAATGTGCCAAAGCTGAAAGGCCGTGAGAACTTCGACGATTGGGCTTTTGCAGTCGAAAATCTATTGGTGTTGGAGACAGCCGATAAATACCTAAAAGAAGAAGGGACGGACGCCGCAACAAAAGCTGCAGATGCTAAAGCACGAGCGAAGCTGATTTTAACGATAGATACATCGTTATATGTGCACATAAAGGAGACAAACACCACGAAGGAGTTGTGGACAGAATTGCGTTCTTTGTTCGACGATTCAGGATTTTCGCGGAAGATAACTTTGCTTCGTCATTTAATTTCTATACGACTAGAAAGCAGTGAGAATATGACGAGTTATGTGACACAAATAGTGGAGACTTCTCAACGTTTAAGCAGCACGGGATTCAAAATTAACGATGAATGGGTTGGTTCATTGTTACTGGCCGGATTACCAGAGAGGTATATGCCAATGATTATGGCTATTGAGCATTCCGGAATACAAATAACTGCCGATACAATCAAGACCAAATTACTTGATATGGAATCAGTTAACGGCGCAAATGAATCGGAATTTAGCTCAGCATTAGTAGCCCGAAGTTGGCAACAGAAAAAAAGAAACGGTAAAGGTAGTGCCAACACAAGCCAACATGGCGCGAATTCCAGTATCTATGCGTCGAATACGTCAAACTCAAACGTCAAAAACACGAAAACAATAACCTGCTACCGATTTAAAGAATTGGGACATTATCGCAATCAATGCCCACTTATGAACGAGAAAACAGAAAGAAAAAAGCAAAGTAACGCTTTTAGTGTCGTATTTCTTAGTGGCGAGTTCAGAAAAAGTGATTTTTACATTGATTCCGGTGCCAGCCAGCACATCACTCCGAATGAAGATTGGTTGAAAAATCCCAAATTTACGACAAGTTTACCAGAAATTATCGTCGCAAACAAAACGAAAGTTCCAGTAAAGTGTTCAGGTGATGTGGAAATAACAACAAGTCACAATTATAACATAACTGTGAAGGATATGTTGTGTGTTCCCAGCGTCACAACAAACTTGTTATCAGTTAGTGAACTGATAAAGAATGGAAACAGTGTCGTTTTCGAGCCAAACAGATGTCTAATTAGAAACAAAATAGGCGATTTGGTTGCTGAAGCAGATTTGATCGACGGTGTTTATAAGGTGAACTTACAATCACAGTTGTTTATTGACTTCAACTAAAGTCAGTGGACAAACATGGCACAAGCGACTCGGCCATATTAATAGCAGTGACATGAACAAAATGAAGCGTAGCGGGATAGTTGAAGGATTAGATTATCCAGGCACCTTTACAACAAGTAAGTCAAGCTGTGTGACATGTTGTGAGGGAAAGCAGTCAAGACTACCGTTTTCTACGGGTTCACGTGCAACAGAATTGCTACAGATTGTTCATTCAGATATCTGCGGCCCCATGGAGAAAAAATCTATAGGCGGTGCTCGTTATTTCCTATTATTCATTGACGATTATAGCAGGATGACCTTCATTTATTATTTAAAATATAAAAGTGAAGTGTTAAGCTATTTCAAAGAATTTAAGTCTATGGTGGAGAATTTTCAGAACAAGAAAATTAAAATCTTAAGAACAGATAACGGCTGTGAGTACTGTAGTAATGATTTTGAAAAATTCTTGAAAATAGAAGGCATCATACATCAAAAAACAAATCCCTACACACCAGAGCAAAACGGACTCAGCGAGAGGTCAAACAGAACCATAGTGGAGAAAGCTAGGTGCTTACTTTTCGAAGCAGATCTGGACAAAAAGTTTTGGGCAGAAGCTGCTAATACAGCTGTCTACTTGAAGAACAGGTCAGTGGCTTCAGGTATTGAAAAGACTCCTTATGAAGCATGGACCGGAACAAGACCTAATTTACAACATATACGCATATTTGGGAGTCCTGTGATGGTACACATACCAAAGGAGAAACGGACGAAATGGGACAGAAAGTCCAAGATGCATATATTGGTTGGTTTCTGTGATAATATCAAGGGATACAGAATTTATGATCCAGTAAAAAATAAAATCACCACCAGCAGAGATGTTGTGATACTAGAGAAGACAAAGAAGGAAGAGACAGTCACAATTCCTGTAGAGAGCACAGATTCAGTGGGGGAATTAGTAGAGGAATCTGTGATAAAGCTAGAAAGTCTAGATCAGACAAGCTCAAGTGACTCAGATTACCAGGATGGTGAGAACTTGAAGGAAGAACAACAGACAACTTACCCAGAAAAAGAAGAAACCAGGAATGTACAGGTAGAAGAAACCAGAAATGTACAAGAAGAACCAACAGTTGTCACGAAAGAAAGAGAGAAAAGACAGAGGAAGAAACCTTCTAGATACGGTTTTGCCAATGTGTGTACTACGTCCATAGAAGGTGAAATGACATACGCAGAGGCTATCAGTGGTCCTGAAAAACAACAGTGGTTGCAGGCGATGGCAGAGGAGCTGCAGTCCTTCAAAGACAATCAAGTGTGGGAGTTAGTTGATACTCCTGACAACGCAAGTGTAGTGCAGTGTAAGTGGGTTTTAAAAAAGAAATATGATTGTGACAATAAAGTGAGATACCGTGCCAGACTTGTAGCAAAGGGCTTCACCCAAAAAGCTGGAGTGGATTATCAGGAAACATTTTCTCCAGTGATCAGACATTCAACCTTACGGTTATTATTTGCTTTGAGTGTACAGTACAATATGGACATAACTCATTTGGATGTCACAACAGCTTTTCTTAATGGTTATTTAAAGGAAACTATTTTCATGCATCTTCCTGAAGGTTTTACTGTAAAAGATTCAAGTAAAGTATTAAAATTAAAAAAGGCTGTTTATGGCTTGAAGCAATCATCCCTTGCTTGGTATCAAAGGGTTGAGGAAACATTGTGTAATTTAGGGTTCAGTAAGAGTAAAATGGAACCTTGTGTATTTATTAAAAATCACTGTAACAATAAGAAAACTATTGTTGGTATTTATGTCGATGATTTTATCATATTTTCAAATGATAAAATAGAAACTGATTCTCTTATAAAAGCCTTAAGTCAAAAATTTAAAATAAAAAATTTAGGCCAAGTTAAACAGTACTTAGGAATGAGAATTAACATAAATAAAAGTCTGGATGTAATTACAGTAGATCAGGAGCATTATATTGAACAATTGATTAAAAATTTTGATATGTCTAACTGTAAAACAGCTGATACTCCAATAGAGTCTAAACTAAATGTTGAAAAGTCTAACATTTGTGAAGATAAGTTGCCTTATCAAAAATTAATAGGTAGCTTGATGTACTTAGCTGTCCTTACACGACCAGACATAGCTTATTCAGTCAGCTATCTGAGCCAATTCAATAATTCATATTCTTATATTCATTGGAATTATGCTAAAAGGATTTTAAAATATTTATTAAAAACTAAAGATTATTGTTTGAGGTACTCTAAAGAAGGAGCAGAACTAGAAGGATTTGTAGATGCGGACTGGGCAAGTGATGCCACAGACAGACGGTCATATACTGGATTTTGCTTTATTAAATCTGGATCTGCTGTTTCTTGGGAAAGCAAAAAACAAAGGACAGTAGCTTTAAGCAGTTGTGAAGCCGAATATATGGCTATGTCAGAAGCTTCCCGTGAAGCCATTTATTTACAGAATCTAGAAATTGAGTCAACAGGTTGTTGTAATAAAATTGTACTATACAGTGACAGTCAGAGTGCTTTGAGGCTGGCAAATAATCATCAATCTCATAAACGATCGAAGCACATTGATGTGAGATATAATTTCATTCGGGATGTTATTAATAATGATATTGTGGAAACAAAGTATTTGCCAACTGCAAGCATGCCTGCTGACCTTCTAACCAAAGGGTTGCCGGGTGTTAAACATTATGGGTTTATGAAAACAATTGGTGTTGTTAAAAAATAAATTTATTGTTTGTTACTGTAAAGTTACTACAAATTGTATGTCAGTCAATTAAGTTTATTTTTAATTTTGATATAGTGGGGGTGTTGAACCGATATCAAAATTGGGTGTCTAACGCCGCCTGTTTAATATTGGGTGAGCTACGCATTGTCTCTGGCAATGAATGATTTGCATTTTTCAAATAAAATTAGTCGTTGGTAAACTGTCAAATCGGTCGTTTTAATTACACAAATGATATTCTTGAAAAGCTCTTGCCAAAGTTGTAGGTACATCTTATGACTACTGAGCTTTGGGAAAAATTTACACAGTATGATGTTCAATTTCCTTTATTAATTACTTTAGTTTATGTTACCGTAAAGGTATATTATCTACAAGCTCTTGAAGATTGAAAATATTAAAAAATATGTATATTTTTTTGTGACGGCACGTGCCATTGTTCTTTGAATCAGAGCATCCTTTGAGGTGCTCAAGCAAACAGATAAAGGCCATAATGATGGAGTTGTCTTCCAGCATTAAAACTTCATAACTTATGTACACACACCTTTTAATAAAACTACAAAACGCCATTGCATCTGCTACGATTTTTCCATCCTCCTTTTGATTAGTTTAAGTTCATACATCTGTCCCCGTAACCTGACGTGTACATACTATCATAGTTCGACTGTAAAAAAGGGACAGATGTATACAAGTGATATATATCTATCCCTTAAGCACACTCAAAATAACCTTATTCAAAGAGCTTATGGTCACCCGTCTGGTCATAAACACACGCAGCACACGCTATGAAACATTTATTCGCTGCAACGCTTTTTATACACACCTACCAACCTAATCTAATAAGACCCCGAAATCTCTTTAAAAGCCGAACTCACCCAATACATCTGCCAAACAAAAGGTATAATACTTTTGCATCAATCTAATTACAATTAGGTAAGTAACCCATGTAATTTAAAGTCCAAATCTACTCGGCCCAACAAAAAAGAACCTGGCTATTTCATCGGTTACAAAGGGAATTTCGCCAAACTTCATCGGGGGTTTCAAAAGTAGAAAAAGACGGGCTCGGAGAAAAAGATTTGACCCTCGGAGGTCGGGGCACCTGACATACATAGGGGGATATCGTTATCTTATTTGCTGCTACTTTATCTACATATCAGTCTAGAGTAAGAATGGCAATGTTTTGAGTGTATATTTATTTTTGTTCTAAATAGATAGAATAATTTCTTGGAAAAGGGAATTTAAATAAGGTTACCCTCCAAGTTCATATAAAAGAGAATGTTATCATTTTGGAATTTTATCATTAAAAAGTAAAATTAAAAAAACCCCGACACATTTTTATTTCATGCTTTTTAAATGACATAATTTATCTAGTAGTAGACACTCTTCGATCGACAATCAATTAGACACTTAATTATGACGAAACTCCGATTCAAACAGTAAAACGCCTACAAATTTTGAACGGCTATAGCTGAACCGTTTCTCATCAAACAGCTGAAAACACTCTCGATAAAGTCACATTTCAAACAAAAAAAAAACTAAATCAAAACCGGTTCATCTGTTTAGGAGTTATGATGCACCAGATACACTAATACACAAAAAGCCTAATCGAAGCTTACCACGCATGCTGTAAATCAAGAGCGCCACAGAGCAGGAACGAAAGGAACCCCTGGTGGAACGCTGAACTTGGTAAACTCAGAGAAACGCTACGTAAGCAATTTAACAGAGCAAAAAACACGAGACTCCCGGAAGACTGGGAGTTATACAAAGACACCCAATATGCATACAAAAAACAGATAAGAACCGCCAGGAGGATGGCATGGCAGAAATTCTGTGAATCCATTGAGACTAATAATGAAGCCGCCAGGGTACGGAAGATACTATCAACCGATCAGGACCGAACCCTCGGCACGCTGAAAAAACCCGACAATTCATACACACAAAATGATCACGAGACCAGTAAGGTCCTCCTCGAAACTCATTTCCCGGACTGCCAAATCTTGGAGGACAGGATGTGGGAAACTGACACCGAATGGACTCCAACGGACCAAGATTGGTCAAGAGCCCAAAATATAGTAACAGTAGACCGGATAAAATGGGCTATCAACACATTTCAACTATTCAAGTCGGCAGGGCTGGATGGCATCTTCCCAGCCCTGCTGCAGTGGGGGGTAGATCATCTGACACCATGGCTGTTGGAGATTTATCGGGCCAGCATAGCACTTAGGTACATACCTCTTGCATGGCGAGAGGTAAAAGTCACCTTCATACCCAAACCTGGAAAAACTGATTACACACAACCCAAGGCATATAGACCTATAAGCCTCACATCCTTCTTACTGAAAACCCTCTAAAGACTTTGCGATATGTACATCCGCGATGGGCCTCTCCGAGTAAAACCACTTCACAAACAACAGCATGCGTACTCCACAGGCAAATCACAACCTGTGTTAGTAAACAGTTAGTTTATTCACAATTTTTTTCCTAAAAATGGTCAAATATTTAACTCTTCAACTTATTTGACCATTTGTGATGCCAAAAATTGATAAATAAACGTGTTTTACCGAAATTTGAAACCATTGGATAGCATATTTAACCATTGGTTGAGTTAACTACGGATCAAAAAATTGGGCCTAAGTATAATAGTTATTTAAATGACGTCAAATAAAGAACTGGTAGCAGAATTACCTTTTTGTAATTAATCTACTTCTAATAAGAACCTTCTGTAGGGCGCCGAAGCAAAAATCTCAATTTACCAATTCCGTCGAAACAATTACAAATTATGATGCAAATCTAATCGCGTCTTGTTATCGCTCTATTATCTAGGAGTGGTAAATTAGGAGAGGAATTGCTTGGATATGCTTATATGTGTGAATTTTATCACTAAAAAATATTTTATTGCCTATAAAGATAGTTTGCCAAAGGCCTAAACATTATACCATAAGTACAAAAACAAAATTTAAAAATATCTAAATTAACTTAAAGACACAAAAAAAAGAACCGGCATCAGAATTACTCACATAATTTTATAAATAATCTGCTTCTATAACGTAAGGAACTTTACGAAGGTAAATAATTAAACTTCTGCGTACTGAGGCAAAAATCTTAGTTTACCAATTCCGTCGAAATCATCACAGATTACACAAATTATAACGCAAATGTATTCACGTCTTGTTATCACTCTATTAGGAGAGAAATTGCTTGGATATGCTAATCTGTGGTATTCATGATTGCATCTGTGTTCTAAGCCGCAATTGCTGGTGCACACACACATAAATAGCTGCATAGAGATAAGTAATGGCAACTTTTACAATCAACGAAGGATTACGTATCTGCGCGTGCTTTAATATTTAACTTGGTATGTTTCCTTTTTGTAGGCTGTCCAGTGAATAACTGCCATCGTAGTTTATTTGGCTACGGAGCAGCTGATGTGACGCTCTGTGTTATAGCACAAAATATAAAGTTTATAGAAGGATCACACCCCCCGTCCTCGAAAATTGCTACCTAAACTTGCCATACTCACTAGGGTTGCTACTATATTGATTCCGAATTAAAATAAATGGCCAAGTTCGAGCCAGACTCGCGCACGAAGAGTTCCGTACCGTTATCGCAAAAAACGGCAAGAAAATCACGTTTGTTGCATGTGAGGGACTCATTAAATATTTATATTAATAAGTAAATATATATATATATATATTTATATATAAATATATATTTACATATAAATATAAATAAAATATAAATGTATATATATATATATATATATATTTACTTATTTTACTCTGCTTTTAGTATTTGTTGTTATAGCGGCAACAGAAATACATCATCTGTGAAAATTTCAACTGTCTCGCTAACACTGTTCATGAGATACAGCCTAGTGACAGACAGACAGACAGATAGACGGACAGTGGCGTCTTAGTAATAATAGGGTCCCGTTTTTTCCCTTTGGGTACGGAACCTTAAAAATTAACATAAACCGTAGTCTGGGATTCTCTTGTAGGGCGTAAGTAATAAATGGAAATAAAAACATAAAGCCGTACTAAATCTACTTTTATCATGATACTGAACGTTTTTTACTAATGAAAAACGATACATAGTTTATTTTAAGGTTCCTAGTAAGATATATTGAGAAAAGGGCAGTCACTGCTATTGATATACCTACTCACTTAATTATTCTCATCATTTGTAGTAAATTTAATCATTTTCAATAACACATCAAAGTGAACCCGTGCGGTAATGTTTATGGAAACCGGATAGTAACGGTATTTTAATTAAACGATAACTTGAACTACCTCTACGAAGAAATTGTTTGCGGCAATATTTCGTGGAATTGTTGGTATTATTAATTACTAGTGTGACTGTTCCTAAATGACCCTAGGCTGATAAAAATTTCGTTTTTCCTAAGATGTCCTAGATTTAGTGTTAATGTCGGCCCTTTTATAAAAGGGGTGAAGCGCCCCTCCATTCCGCGCTGCACAATGAATTTCGTCCTGGCTTGGTCAATTCTCTTCCGACTAAGTGAATTCCAAATTATGTTTTGTTTTGTTTTGGAAATCACAGTTCATAAATCATAAATCATTTATTTATTTGCAAACATGGGTACAAATATACATTGATGTTTTTTGTTAAAAGTAATAAAGTTATCCATGTTTAACCATCACATGGGTATGCAAATAATGAACAGTAAGTAGGTACAAGATAAAATTAAATTAAATATGTCAGCCTTATGTAATAATTATAATAATATTTAAATGTCAGAATAATAAAAAGAAATCAATAGAAAATTAAATTACATACAAATATAAATTGAATTCGAAACAATTGAATACCAATCAAAATACCTGCTCAAAGTAATACATTACAGACAGATTTAAAACTAATACAAAATAAATTAAAATTAATAAATTGATAATTCATAAGACTAGCAGATTTTTTCCTAACATAATAAATCGGATGTAGTAGGTTTAACATTTTTCATTTAAATAGTCATTAATATGATAGTAACACTTCGCAACTAAAAATTTATGTAGTATTTTTTTAAATCGATCCATATTTTCAATTTCTATTATGTGTTCAGGTAGCTTATTATAGATTTTGGGTGCCATACCAAGAAAATTTCCATCAAAAATTGCTTTTTTATGTGGTGTTGTGCATATTTTATGTTTGTGACGTAAACTTTTTGGGTGATTGTATAGGTGTATATTTGTCTTAACATAGTTTGCTACTTCGTATATGTAGAGACAGGGAAGTGTAAGTAGCTGGAGCTTTTGGAAATGTGGCTTACAGCTGTCTGTGCTTTGAATGCCACATATTGCCCTTAAGCATTTTTTCTGTGCTTTGAACGCCATTTCTCTGTCGGGCGAGTTCCCCCAAAATATAACTCTATATCGCAAAGAAGATAATACATATCCGTGGTACGCCATTAATAGAGTTGACTGATTTGAAATTTTCCTTAAGTTATAAAGGGCATATGAACACTGACTAAGTTTTTTGCAGTTATAAAATTAGAACTTGGAAGTGGTTTAGAAGGATAAAATATAACTAAAGGGATATAAACTAAATTGTTGCTATTAACTAAAGCTTGTGTGAGAAACTCTTTACACTAATGTATAGAGTATTTATCAAAGACCGAATAATGGTCGCGGATAATGAATTTACATTCATGAATTACTACCAATATAAATAACTAAATTAGCAGAGAGTTTAACTCAGGAAGTAACTGGAGTTGATAATATCAACTCGTCTACAGACAGCCCCAAAAGCGCCCATCCCGCCATCATTTCGTAGTGTAATAGCTGGTAAGAAGAAATGATGAAACAAACTTCCAGCACACATTTCTGTCTGATAGCCTTACGGGCTAAATAAGTAAAACAATAGTGAAGTATGAAGTTTATTAGACAAAGGGATTGCAAAGTGCATTATTTACCTAACGAAAGGGAGTTGGTAGGATCGCTACGCTTGCATTGATAAATACGTTTAATTGAATTACGTTAATTAGTTAATTGACAATAGTCTAGATCCCCACCCAAGTGACGTGAGACTTCCTTTCAGAAGCAGGCACGTCGAATACGTGTACTGCAGGACCTCGAATGCGCGTCCTAGGAAGGATTTGCTGTGGTCCATACATACATGTTTCCCTAAACTTAAACATGTCTTACACAATCCTAAGACAAGGACGGTTTTGTGCCTAAGTGCCCTGCCATTGAGCGAGACATGCTTCCAGAATTACTGGACGCGCACTATAATAAATAGCTCACCCTCGACCTAACACCTTTTACTAAGACAATGCAAAACTAGCAAGCGTACCGTAGACTCAGTCTGACACAGGTTCACTACAATTGCCTTGTTATACGTTGAAATGGAATAATTCGTCATTTCACACTTTTTTAAACTTCCCAATTTCGAGGAAGCTCCAGTGTAAATAACAGCCGTGCGACGTCAGCAGCGGGGTCTTTCACTGGGCTTCCATCGTGTCTCGGCAAATATTATTTTTTTATTCAGATATTGGCCCGAAAGCCTGGTGCGATTTAACGAGACACGACACTAACATTCATTAAATTGATCATATCCCAGTTTGTGATGTTCAGCGATGACTACCCCCTTTAGTTTATAAGTGTACATACAACATGGCAATGCAATGAGACCGTAATCAGACCTTCTATAGGAAGCAGTATTTAACAACCAACATTTGGTTGTCCTACGTGCTCAATCAAGAGCGGCCATATTTAGCCTATTTTATACAGAAATGAGTAATAGCGGTTCCGCCTTCCATGTATGTAATGTCAGTTAAAAGTCAATAATAGTCCAAAATCAAATAAGTCATTGTGTAGTGTATAAATTATGAATTAGGGCATGTAACGTGTGACGAAAGGTTTCGCCGTTTCCCTAAACCAAATATTAGCCACAAATATCTGCCAAAGGGTGGATTTAGGAAGTAAATACAAGGGTTCGCCACACTAGAATAAATAGTACATTAGTGAATTGCCCTACCTATGTAATATAATGATTAAGACTTACCCCATTCATACTGGCACTCACTCACACCATATTAATACGAGATTAGACTAAATTATAATTAACTTAATAATTAACTTTGTTACACGAAACTACTACGACTCGACTTTAGATTATTCGTTTCCAAAGCTAAACCCTATGTCTCTAACACCATCCGTACGTCTCCTTCCGCTCCTCCGAAAACCGACCGTCTTCTATCCCTGCCTCAAATCCAGTGTGTCTCTCACGCTTCTCCAAGCCCGACGCCCATCTACCAATCTCCTTTTCAGTTCAGTTTTTTTGTGCATCGCTTAATTGTTTTGGGTCTGGTTCGTGTTAGAAATCAGATATTCCAAACCTCTTTAAAATATTACTTTGAAAGGCAATTTATGAGCATCTTGAAAAGGTTGGGTTCGTGTTCCATAGTTTATGACATAGCCTGTCAAACCCGAAGGTCCGCGTCTCAATGTGTTCAACACATCTGGCCGGCCATGCGTAGTTTTAAAATATTAAAATATAGAGATAAATGACATGTAGTCACACTAGCTTTTGCCAGCAGATTCGCCCGAGACCGTTGGAACCCAAGTCAACCTAACTTGTTCCGGGTTAAAAAATATCCGATGCCCTTCTTCGTGGTCCTATTTATCTCTATACACTTAAGTATTAAAATCAAAAACTACAAATTAACAAAGTCTAAAAATAAACTAATCTAAAATATCGCGTCAAAAAACTCTTCCGCATCGCCGTTTACTGGTATTGTGCCCAAAAGACTGGTAGCATTGCCACATTTTATGGAATCGTACTACCAAAGTTCCAAAAAAATGTTTAATCGGCTTAGGTGTAAAAAATAACAAAGAGACAGAGTTACATTCGCATTTATAGTATAGATTTCGACTTTGATCCACATCGATTTGAATGAATAATATTTTTTCTACTTCAATATTATTTTAGGAAATTCACCGTTAGTTCCGAATATAGAATACGAGTACGTTACATTAGGCTTTTAAATTACAAATGGGATGCGGATTAGTTTATACCTCGACTGTAACTAATAAACTAAACTACCATCAAAATAAAAACGAACACCCATTTGTATAAACTGAAAAAAATATTGGAAACATTTTAAACAGCTATTCTAAATCTAAAAAAGTTAGTAACATCCATAGGCTATATCCTCTATCTCTTTGCACACTCCATCAAGCAAAGGCAAATAAGCATAAAAAAAGGAAAATAAGTACAAAATACTTCGTAAAATTGCGGCCATAATATAATTTATTTTGTTTTGAAGTTGTTCTTCCTATACGAGGCAGATAAGGGAAACTTTGCGTCTGTAAAAGTAAGTAATCAATGTGGTGTTATTAATGGCTTTTGTTGTACTTCATTGGTTACGTTGTTTGTTCGGTATTCAAATGTTAATTTTTTTTTTATGTTCGGATTGGAGGTTATCCGATGAGCGATGATTATTATTCCCCACCCAATGATACATTAAAAACCCCCCCGACGGAAAAAGAGTAGTGTTATACGTGTTTGACGTGCGTATCTGTGTGTTTGTGTATATGTGTATCTGTCTGTGGCATCATAGATCCTAAACGAATGAACCGATTTAGATTTTTTTTGTTTGAAAGGTGCCTTCATCCGAGAGTGGTCTTAGCTATGTTTGAAGAAAATCGGTTAAGCTATTCAAAGTTTCGTGATATCGTGTTTTAATTACATGTTTCGATGAATTGTTGATCGAAGCTTGTTTATTACTAGACAAATTGTACTTTAAAGAAGTATTTGTGCCAGGGGTTTTTATATATTATTTGTATAATTAAGTCTACTATTTTCTCATGCAAATTCGCAACGTTACTGAGATGACAACAGCAAACAAATACTAAGCGAATCTAAGATTATATGCAAATGTAATTGATTTGATGTTCATGTGAACGCGACTGGGTTCTGCATAATATATTGTTGGTTTATACATCTGGACATTAGTGTTAAACGGTGACTTAATTATATGCACAGCTGAGTAATCATCTCGTCAAAATTTGGTGGCAAGTTACATAATTTGAACTGTCTCTGGGTTTTCGCTAGCAAATATTGACTATGCTAAGATTATCGCTAAGAGAAAACATAGGAATAATAACTATAATTTCGGAAGACGGTGTTCCTGTTTTCGTTTCTTAGTTTTTTGACACCGGTTTCCGAAATTGAAGTTACTTTTCACTTTGTAGTGTTTTTATTGGGAAGTCGGTAGTATTTTTTTGTAAAAATGTTTTTTTTTATTTTTCTCCTTTTAGTGGTACATAATGGACAAGTTTTATAGGAAGGTACCTATAATGCCCACAGTGATGCCAGAATAGACTTCGTTGGAATGCGAGTGAACCAAGCTAAACTGTACACATCTGCATAACCCTTTAAAGCGTAATGGCGTGATGTTATGTTATGAAATAGTATAAACAATAAATATACATACGATTGCAGCAATCCCGATAGTTTTGCCGTCATCTATTGAAGAGTTCTGTTGTATATATCAAAAGTTCTTCATCTCAATGATGAAGAAATTTTGCTAATCCGTTTATATGTGATAAAGTTATAAAAAAAACAAACAAAATGATATATAAATATCTAAATTGAGAACCTCCTCTTTTTTTGGAAGTCAGTTAAAAATAAATGAAAAAATTCGTTGCACCTACAGTAAACTTTCATCTCTGGTGAAATTCGATCTACTCTTGCCGATTGCTTATAGCCTCTTGATACATCACTGTACTCCCCTTCCCCAAGTCTAAAAGTGATAAATCAAATAAAGGGAAGAATTTATTAATAAAAGCGCCAGTAAAACTATCAATTCGTGCACATTCAACTTTCATTTTATAACACAAGTGTTAACACAAGTGAGTCTTTACCTCGTGCATAAAATTTTAGAATGCATAGAATTTCTGCTTCCTTTTCTTTGTCCTTTAAGTTTTCTCAGACTCTTTTATATGAGAGACAATTGAAAGTCAATATAAAATGGCTGATCGGTAACAGTACGTGAAGATCGACTGAATATCAATGTTTAAATAATACAAAATTGTATTTATTTTTGTGAAAATGTACGCCTACATCTGTTATTAATTGTTGGTGGTCGAAATTAGACTGTAAATAACGAATACATTTTTATATGCCTTTCAGCTTTGTTTTGTTAATTAATTAATCATCAGAAGCCCTCGAGCCCACCTGCAAATACTTCGAAAGAGGCTCAAAGATTTCTTTTCACGCTTAAATCAAAAGTGTAAATTAAATCATGGAATGAAAACAAAATAAAGTACCCGTAGTAAAACAACACTAAAAGTACTAATCCTATAATTATATTAAACAAAACACAATCATACCCCGTACAAATATAATTGGTGACTTTAATATGCGTTCGAAGTGCTCACTCAAACACAAGCTAACGGTAAAACGCTGCAGGCCTGTCAACGTGACAACGAGCCCCCGGGGTCCCAAGTCGTAAAATGACATGCAGTCACAGCTGAATTTACGTTCCTAGATTACGATGCCTGGGTCCTAGAGGTGGGTCACTAATAAATCTGCTCAAATAAACCCAGTCATAACCGCGGGGTTATAAAACTTTACAGGGCCGTGAAATAAATTTCCATACATTGAGTGCAGAGTCTGCCGTCCGTTATATACGCATACAAATGTAACCATTACGCGTGAGATTTTGAATGAATGATGTTATTGCTTCCAGTGCTGTGCTGGATCATAAAATATGTAGTTATGTAAAATATGTGGAGGTCATTTTCATTATTTTTGAGGTTAAATTACACAATTTTGGAATCTTTTTGTTGTGGGTTTTGATAAGTTTTATCGATCGTATTATTTTTAAGTCCTTCCGCGGATTCGCTGCCCTGGATTTTCTCGCAGGAACCACGTGTTTTTCTGGGATAACAGTATCCTAATGCACCCAGTGACAGTGTGGCTTTCTATCTGCGATAGATTTTTCATAATCGGATCAGTACTATGAGTTTTAGTTTTTTTGAGAGATTACCTACATCTTTCCAACAAACAATCTTACCTTTTTTATGATTTTAGTTTAGATGTTTGCATGTTTCTGCAGAAGAGCAGTGGTGGCCCAGTGGCAACGGCCGCGACTTACAAGTTCTAGGTCGTGGGTTCGAACCGAGGTAGGCGCTTTATCTTGTGTACATTATTTCATCACCACTGCTCTCAAAAACGGTGAAAGAAAACATCGTGCGGAAACCGGCATGTCTTAGAACCAAATATTCGAAGACATGTGACATCCACCAACCCGCACTGGGCCCGATGGTGGATTACACACACAACGGACCAAATGGGAGTCTAAGCGCGGAAAAGGAGTCCATCTATCCTATCCTATCCTATGTGTCTGCAGATTTTTTCCTATAAATCACAAACTAATATACCAACGCCCATAATAATATTATTCCACGTATAAGTTAATCGTTAATTAACATATTTGCTAATTTAATTGCTAATTAGTGCCAATTGCACATTAACATTAGAAAGGAGTTAGGAACTAATATTAATTACCTTACCCATAATTAGCGGTAATATTTATGTAAAATCGTCTAATCTTCTTTTATGGTAGGTAGGAATGTATTATTTTTCCTTTCTAAAATGATTATTTTATCAGAATAAATAATACAAATACTAAATAGATTTTAATGACGGTTAAGATAAAACGAAATCTTACAATTATTCACTATCTCCAGTTTGCTAAAAAACGTAAGACATTTATTTTAATATATAGTTGCACTCAGAAAGTTGAGTCATAAATCTATGCAAAAGTCGTGTTGACGTTAAAAGAAATGTATTGAAGTTTATGAAACATGAACAAAAGCTTAAACTGAAAATCTTTTTGCGCCCATCTGAACATTTTATAGAAACCTTCTCAATACAAGCAACAGATAACAAAAGAAATGCAAGGTTACTTACCTATGAAACGATATCCCATGATTCTTTTTAACCTTTGTATCGTAATTTTTGCAGCTTTTTACCACACAAATAGGCATTATTATGTTGTCGCGTGTTGGCGAGTATTTTGTTGTGCAAATACTCGTTCACTACCGCACTCGAACCACCGTAGCGTTGGCCCTAAACTGCAATTTAGGGCCAGCACGCTGGTACCATTTAGTCGCGCGGTTGGCCTGATCCTTATGCAAATAATATATATGTCAATGTCAGAAAGTTTTAGAGTTGAATAAGTGGTCTCATTTCTGACTCGTAGTTTATTCTTAATCAAACTCACTTTTGCAAAATATAGTTACCGCAAAATAAAAATATACATACATTTTAGTTTGTACCAGATAACGGCCATCGTTTGACCAAATATTTGTGCTGCCTTATGGCCCGGCTACACGCTCCATCTGGCCTGCACGCCAGCACAATCCAGTTTGCGCAAGTAAGCGTGTGCATGTGGAGGGCAAGACGGTAGCACGCGCAGTCCCGGAAGCACGGCTTGTGCATTCGTTGACTTACCGAAGATTTGAACTGCGTAAACTTGGCGTGCACGGCTTTACTTGAACGTGTGGCCGGTCATTCAAGCCGTGCATCAGTCCGAGTAAATTATTTTCGACAAAGTATACGTCGCAAATCAAAAAATTAGTGATGTAAGAAGTCATTTCAAGGATTTTTTTAAATCAGTTCATAGAACTATAAAAATCGTTGCCAGCTTTATGGAAACACAACTAGGATAGCACAGTTCAGTTTGCACGAGCTAACCTGCACATTTAGCCACTACACAGTGTTCCGTCTTTTTGTACAGTCATAACTGCACAGCCCTGGACTGCGCAGGAAAGACAGAGCGTGTAGCCGGGCCATGAAAGGCTAAATCCATTGACGCGTGTAGTGGGTAGACACTACACGGCCGTTTGATAGGGCACCATCCTTTAGTTAGTCGTCACATGGTAAACGACTATTAAAGTATGGGCTGTGTGTCAAAGGCTTTACCAGGGTACTCGTGAAATGAAACATATTTTTAAATATATAGAATAGAGAGAAATGAGCAGATCATGGATGTTACGATCTAATAACACATGATGATGCATGCAATGATTAGCAAATAGAAATGTAAACTTATATTATTTCATCAATGTGCCTTCCTAAGGCGGCTCTTACAGAAAAGTCACATGCAAAATTAAACAAAAATAACTTCAAATATGCCTAGAATTCCAAATTTGATTACTCTTCCAAAATGTGCCAGCATTATAAGAGGCAAGGAGGTCGCCTTCCTTACAATACATACTAACTATCTAGACCAAGGAGGAAGCCAATTGAACAGTATCTATATCCTTCTAAACAATGCAATAGCCTACTATCTGTTAATCAATCATGTCTGCGGTTTTGAATGAAACATGGTACACAAACAGACCATGATCTTAATCCAGATACATACTAATATTATAAATTCGAAAGTAACTCTTTCTGTCTGTATATTACCTTTTTTCGCCTAAACCACAGAACGGCTTTCAATTAAAAGTGAACCGCAGATTTCGTACCGCATACTTTTTTTGTTGTTCGGTTATAGAATTTGTACCACTTATTAAGGCAACTAAGCCATTTATTTTTATGTAAGTTAACTATTTTTAGAACTTCGGATTAATTAATAATATCTGTAAAAAGATTTTAATAAATAAACGTAATAAAATCGTACATTAAACGCAGTTATGTTTTAGAAGTTGCCATGTTTTAAATAACACAAATATAGAAATGATAATTAATTATTTAGAAATAAAAATAACATTAAATATAATCAAACTCATCATTATCAAACTGTTGCAATCCGCTGCTGAACATACGTATCTTTTAATGCCCTGAGTAGGTAAAATCCTCATCTCAATCTACCTACTTAATGGTAAGTAAAACACTACAAAGATAGCAAAAAACAATTTTGAATATTTACCTTATACATTTACCCATATGTAACATTGGTACACTGGTACATAACCTTAACACTTAAAACTGGTTATAACTTTTACGTCCCAAGGTCTAAAAATCTAAGAATTTAAAAAGGGATTATCTATCATTTAGACTACCAATTAAGACAAAAAATATCCTAAAACAAGAAAATTTATTAGCGGTACAAAATTCCCATACAAACCTGCCGTTCTCCTTTGGCAAGGATATAGATGAAATCCTGGATAAGGACACAGGCCAATTTTTGTTAAAAAAGAAAATTGGTAGGGCAGGTAAATTTAGGTTTCCCAATCTGACAAAACCAGTAGGTACGAACATTGCTACAAAGTAAAATCTGTTTCCGACATTCATATTTCTTGACTGTAATTCTCATAACGACATCTAACGAAAAATCAACCGTAACCCTTTTATTTTACATGAAGGGACTGAATTCCTAAGCGATAATAATTATGTATGCGTTTTATTTTGTTCACTTATTCCATTTCGAGCCAATTATGAAGGTGGCAGCCGGAGGACTTAAAAAAAAACCAAAATTATTTATAAAGGTTTTAATTAAGATTAAAATTACAGTTTAACTTATACTAGTATTTAAGTCTAATTTCGGACGATGCTAGTACCGAAGTGCGTTACCAATCATATCCTATTTTATTACGATACAATAAGTCATGCTAAACGTGGATGCGGTGTCAGCAGATTTGGAAGTAGGTGGCCACTCGGCGGCACGAGGCGTCCGTTCGCTGAGTCAGCAGGTGGCGTGTTGGAATTTTATGTAGAAACATCCGTTTGACGTAATTTCCATATCATGTCGCTATTCAGCTGATTTGGTGTAGGCAGGGCACGTAACACCTCCCCCCTCAGAACAGCAACTATTTGAGAATCTTGAGCGAGAATGTTGCTGGAGTCTGTTCCGTGATTGTGGGTGATTCTGCATCTTCGTATTGATGATTTTCAGGGTTTACATCTGATTTCTGTGGTTTCGTAAGTTTTGTGCAAACGTTATAGCGACGTATAGTGATTGTGGTGATCAGTACAGTTGCACTGAATAGTATGACGTATAGTGGAATCGTCGTATGGTATAGTAAATTTTCCGCCGTTGCGTGTTCTATTTGTACTGGGTGTTGCATTAAGATTTTATCTTCGATTTCATGTAGGCTTTTCAGGTGCAGTGGGTTTAGCTTCAGATGTGGGATGGTTTCTTCAACAATATTCAGGTTTATGGGTATTTCGGTGATTTTCAGCGGCTGCCCTTTGATATAGTCGTTGGTGTTGGTAATAATGAATCGCTCGGTGCGTAGTAGACATTTTTGCGGGATGGTAGCGAGATAACTTCCATGCAGGGAGATGAATTCTTGACGTTCGCAGTGTAGCTCCGTCCGGGTCGGTTGTGGGAAGATGAGCGTATAACGTCTGTCATCCAGTTGTTCCATGGCTGCCTTAGTCAGTGTGAGCTTCGTAGGCAGGCAAGATTTCTCCAAAGATTGGTTGTAGATGAGACTTTGGATGCAATCTAGATGTCCTCTTGTTGGTTGACGGTTGATTTCTTCTTCGCAGAGATGATATGGGCCGAACTTCGGGCATTCAGCCTCTATGTACTTGAAAGCTTTCCCATTAGTTGCAAGGAAAGGGTAAGGAGGAATATAGGTATACATAAGTTTATTGGGAACTATCGCTAGTCTGTATAATTCGAACTTGTCGGAGCTGGTTATTGGAACTTTAAATATAATAACAATTTTTTTATTAGTGTAGTAATACCCGGGTTTTATAACAGTATAATACTCTCTTAGATCTGCATCTATTAACTGATCCTGGCCGTAAATAGATATTAATCGCTTAATCATGTTACTTAAAGTTTCTATGCTTAACATACTATGATGGGTGCTCGATGCACGTATAAAAGCTAAGGTATCTTCTATCCTAGTTATTTCTAAAAATAAATCTTCCGTATTGTCGCTAATTATAGTCAGCAACTGGGCAAACTTTGCGAATCTTATAAGGTCATTTTTCGCACTAGTTTTCTCGTCTAAGATTAATCCTAAGGTACTATTCAGCCTCTCTTGATTGCTAACAATTTTTGAGAGTATGTCGCTGTATCGGGTGATCCAAACTTTGTTAAGACTGACATGCTCATTGAATTCTGATACTATTTTATCGTTGTTACTTTCTAAAAGATTGATTGCATTATTATATTTTTGGGCATCCGTATGATCTAGGTTTCCGGTAATGCTTTTTATAACGGACCCTAGTCCGTCTACAAGACCTCTTTTACTACGACCGGGTTCTAGTGTTTTTAACTGTGAACTGGTTTCAGCTAACTTATTAGTTAAATGGTTGATTTGAAGTTCATACAAGAGGAAGGATTGGTTGTCTAGTTTAGTCTGGAAATAGTCGAGTTGAGACATTACAGAATCAAGTCTGTGTTCAATGTCAGTTAAGTCTATGTATTGTAGGCAGGTGTGGTAATGTGTAATGAGCCTTGTTTGTCCAAGGTTAAAAGGTAAAAGTCCGGGTCCATTGTCCAAGCTTTCAAGTCTTATCTCGAGCGCCGTTATTTGTTGGGCTAACATTGCCAGCAGTATCCTGTAACAATTTTGATTTATTAGGGATACGTTTGAGTCGAGACTTAGCTACGGGACCTTTCTTTTTGGAGGTGTATATATGAATCGGAAGGTCAGCTAGAACAGTGTCATGTGTGTAGCGTGGTGCTAATTTTTGTCGGTTGGCTGCTGGGTTAGAAATAAATATTTGTTGTTCCGGTTGGTATTCTATTTCGGGCTCTCTGTCCTTATTCCTATTTCGTATGATGTTTGTACGGTCAGCAAGAGTAAAGTCATTGATAAGGTCGTATACAGTTTTCATCTGGTCTCGGTGTGTCAAAATATATTGTTGCATTAGGTGTTCAGTCATGTTAATGTCAAGGGGGTCTCTTGGGTCAAAGTGTCCTCTAACTATGTCATGTGGCCTACACTTGGTGAAGCTGTGAACTGAACTATTATAGGCTAATAAGGCATAAGGCATGAGGTTGATTACGGGTTCGTCCTTTTGACGTAATCGTAAAATACGTAGGTGTTCTAGTAACGTAGAGTGAAATCGTTCAATGATTCCGTTATCGTTAGGAGAGTGTGCTAATGTTCTATGGTGGTTGATTTTATGTAATCTTGTAAATTCGGAAAATAGTTGGTTTGTGAATTCTGTGCCGTTATCGGTCACTATTGTTAACGGTAACCCATGATGTGTACAATAACTTAAAACTGCTTGAAGTATGCTAATTGCTGTACCATCTCTCAAATGGTACGCTTGTCCATATTTTGAGAAAACATCTACCACTGTCAAGTACTTTTCGTTTTGAGCTGTGAATAGATCCATGTGTATTAATTCGAAGGGTTTAGTTGCTGGGGGTACTACATTAAATTGAGGTCTAATCGGGTTCCTGTCATATTTCGTTTGTCCGCAGATGGTACATCATTAATGTATTTAGCTATTTCTTCCCTCATTTTAGGCCAATAATATTTTCGGGATAGGGCGAGATGACACTCATTTATTCCTCTATGATTAGTTTTCCCTTCATGATAGTGTTTTATGATTTCTTGTTGTCTTAGGTACTCTTTAACGTCTTCTAGTTCGGTTTTGGCTAATACTAAATTAATTGCTGAGCTTTTAAAACTATTCTGGATTATGGGTATAATTGAATACATCCCTAAGGGTGGAGTAATTTTTATAGCGGTTTTAACTTTAGGGTTGACGTATTCTTTTATAGCATTTACTACGTCTTGTTCTAAGTTCGATTCTGAAACCTGAATAAATGTCCGGGTGTGCGTGTCAAAAGGTTTAGTAGCGGTTGTACGTCGTTTAATGTCACCTACTATGGTAATGCATAATTGTCGGTGAAATTTGTTCAAAGGTTCGTCAGTGATTGGTACTTCTAGAATAGGGTTTTCAGAGCTGGTATGTGCAGTGGCTGTGGTGGAACCTGTTCGAGAAGGTGGTCGCTCTGAAGGGTTGGCTAACATTGACTCTGTCTCCTCGTTATTAATTTCTACTCGGGATAATGCGTCTGCGTTAGTGTTATACTTTCCCTTTTTGTAGACTATAGTGTAATCGTACTCACTTAATTTAAGTCTCCACCTAGTCAGTCTTGAGTTGGGCTCCTTAAGGTTCATTATCCATTGTAGTGGCTTGTGGTCGGTGAGTATTTTAAATTTACGACCAAATAAATAAGGCCTGAAGTACTTTGTAGCCCATACTATAGCTAAAAGCTCCTTCTCGATAGTACTATAATTGGTTTCACTATCGTTCAAAGTTCTTGAGGCGTAACAGATGGGTTTATCTGACCCGATGGTACCTTGCGAGAGTACTGCGCCTATAGCTATATTTGAAGCGTCTGTTGTTAATATAAACTCCCTAGTGAAGTCGGGGTACTGTAAGATGGGGTCATTTGTCAGTAAGCTCTTACATTTGTTTAAACAGTTAATGTATTCAGAGTCGAAAGTTATTTTATTAGTCTTTTTAAGGCATTTAGTCATAGGCTTAGTGACGTGGGCAAAGTCCGGGATAAATTTCCTGTAATAACCTAATAATCCGAGAAACTGTTTTATTTCTTTCGTGGTTTTAGGTAATGGGTATTTTTCTATAGCCGCTATTTTATCAGGATTAGGTTTAACACCTTCGCCACTGATTATGTGTCCAAAAAACGCGGTTTCTAATTTTAAAAACTCGGATTTGTCCATCTGGATTTTGAAGTTAGATTCCTGCAATCTTTTAAATACTTTCTCTAGATTAATCATGTGTTCTTGCAACGATGTGCTAAATATTATTACGTCATCAAGGTATACCAGACAGATCTCATTTTGTAAGCCTCTGAGCACATTGTCCATTACTCTTTGAAAAGTAGATGGGGAATTTTTCAAACCCATGGGCATACGCAAGAATTCGAAGTGCCCATGCTCTACATTGAAAGCTGTCTTCGGAATATCGTCTGGATCCATTTGGCATTGATAAAATCCTGATGCAAGGTCTAACGTGCTAAAATACTGGCATTTACCAAGCTTGTCAAGTATATCGTTGATGTTTGGAATCGGGTATTTGTCGTCTATAGTCTTGTCATTCAGTTTGCGAAAGTCTACTACTATGCGCCACTTTTGTTTGCCTGATGCATCTGCTTTCTTAGGAACTACCCAGATAGGCGAGCTCCAGGCTGATTCAGAAGGTCGTATAATACCTTGGTCCAGCATCTTAGTAATTTGGTCTCTAACTTCTTGTCGGTGAACAAATGGGTAGCGGTAACTTTTCGTATAAACTGGAAGTTCGTCGGTCGTCCTGATATGGTGCTTTATTTTATTTGTAAAAGTCAAAGGTTCTCCCTCTACATAGAATACGTCAGCAAAACGACTGCATAAAGTCTCTAAGTTAGTTTTTTCTTCAATATTTAAATGATCTGTACGCAATCGAGATAAAACTTCTTTAACGCGCTTAGGATCTTGTTTAGTGCTAGTGCACTCATTATTAAATATCACTGCTTGTAAAGGGCGTTCAAATGTAACGAGTGAATCATAATCGGTCGGGTTTTCAATTTCAACGATGCCCGTACAGTCGGTAACGCGAGTAATGCATTCATGTATAATGCAATTACTGTGTATTTGCTGAGCTATGGAAACGTCACCGTCTGGGCTATAGATAGGAATATTTAATAGTTTTGACGAGTTCGCGGGAATGGTTTCCTGATAACTGGACTTTTTACATTGATAAAACCGAATAGGTATAGTTGTAAAATCTGTAATTAAATAGTTATTTTTAAGATCAATCTGTGCTCCGTCAAGTAAATCTAGGCCTATTAGTCCGTCAAAATAATTATGAAACTTATAAATGAAAAACTTAACATTCGTAGGGTTATTAAATTCAGGAAAATTCGGAACAGTAATTGAATGGTTGTGTGTACTAGTTACACGGGCATTTGTTACTTCAAAGGGGTCAAAATTCAAAGGTATGTGTGAAAAGTATTGCTCGACTGCCTCAGGGCTAATAAAAGACTGGTTAGCCCCGGTATCTACTAATAACTTAAGTGGTGGGTCCGATATCTGAATGTAACGTAACTCCCTTTTAGATTGTATATTTAACTCTATTTTAACCCTTTTTGATCCGTTTCCTTGAGATAATCCGGATTAGCACTAGAGGTAGGCTTTGGTGCTTCTAAGCAATTCGCGTTGTTAGTACTCTGCGGCTGTGTGTCATCTTGTACATACAAAATACTATCGGGCTCGGTTTGATTGTAGTAATAAAAGTCGGGATAGTCATAGTAACAGGAATAGTCAGGCTGTTCATAGTAATAGTCGGGGTAATAATAAGCGTTTTCAGGGTCTGTCATCTCGTTAAAATTCATTTCTCGTGTCTTGAAGTAATTACTAGGTGGTGGGTTCCCTGATCTTTGCCAATTATTTCCTGGTAACCCTATTGGTTTTTGTACGAAGTGACTAACGCCGCTCATCGGTTTCGGACCTGTATATTGCGCTGACGGGTTTGCGTTCGGTAATCTAAATATGTTACTCTGGGGATGGTAGTTTGGCGGGGGTGCACGAAACATTTGCTGGGTTCGACTAACCATGTTAGGGGCACGATGAGGTACCTGATTATGCTGGAAGGGTGGCCTCCATTGCTGCTGCTGCTGCGGCGGCGCGGGCATAGACTTATGCCAGCTCGTGCCTGCATTCGCAAAGCTAAAAGGTTTGGGCGTGGTCATAAGGACCGCTGGAGGCATTCTATGGGTTAAATGCGCTTGCTGTGTCGGGTTACGTCGCTCAGGAATACTTTCGTTGCGTTGCTGTAGGTACATGACATTTAATTCCTGCTGTACAAATTCCAGAGCCTTTTCTATAGTTTCGGGTCTCATACATCGGATACGGGACCCTAAAGGTTCTTTAAGACCTCTGACATAAGATTGTAACGTCAGTTTCCTATAAAGGTCGCGTTTTGCTTCGATGGTAGTAGCTATATTTTCATGCAAGGTGACGTAAGTCATTATAGTACTAAAAAGGGTCTGGCATTTGTCATAATATTCCTGTGGAGTGCTGTTTCCTTGGGCTAGTAAGGACATATCATTATAAAGGGCGGTCTCGTCCCTTTGATCGGAAAAGTTGTTAATTAAAGCGTCGCGGATCCCTTGCCAATTTTCAGGTATACCATTAGAATTTATGGTTGTAGCTGCAGATCCCGTGATTTTATTTAAGATACCGTTTATTATACATAGGTTAGTGAACTCGTAGTTCGGGTCATTTCTGACGTATTGTATTACGAGTTGATCACAAATTTTAATGAAACGTGTTAGAACATTCGGATTTCCATCAAACTCTGGCACTGGGCGTAAGGCCTTAAAGATAGTATCGGGGTTCAATTCCATTTCGTCACTACTAAATAATGTATCTAAACCTAAACTATTTGAATCTATAAATCTATTTAAATCTACTTCCCTAGTCCTATTTATCTGTCTGGAAGAGACAGACTTTGCCCTAGCTTCCCTTGGATGAAAAATTTTGAATTAATATTATATAAGGGGTTAAAAGGAAGGAGTCGGGAGCAACACTCAAAGAAAGTTTCAAGCACTTACATATACATGGTTTTCCTTGGTGTATCGATGGCTGGATACGTCCTCAGCTGCGTCTTCTTAAGTTCGGATATTCGACGAGGTATTTGGAAATACCGACAGCGACTATCGGAGTCAGCAGATAAACGATTTTTGGAAATCTATACCGCGCCGCGCACTGCCTCGAATATCCTACCGACTGCACCAATTATGAAGGTGGCAGCCGGAGGACTTAAAAAAAAACCAAAATTATTTATAAAGGTTTTAATTAAGATTAAAATTACAGTTTAACTTATACTAGTATTTAAGTCTAATTTCGGACGATGCTAGTACCGAAGTGCGTTACCAATCATATCCTATTTTATTACGATACAATAAGTCATGCTAAACGTGGATGCGGTGTCAGCAGATTTGGAAGTAGGTGGCCACTCGGCGGCACGAGGCGTCCGTTCGCTGAGTCAGCAGGTGGCGTGTTGGAATTTTATGTAGAAACATCCGTTTGACGTAATTTCCATATCATGTCGCTATTCAGCTGATTTGGTGTAGGCAGGGCACGTAACAAGCCTGCCTTCCTGAACTTACTTCATAAAACACGAAACGAATTTCAATTCATGTTTTATTTATATCGTTTAAAAAGGAATAACATCAAGTAAAATATTGAAGAACTTTAAACATCAACATAAAAAGGGTTTTTTTAATGCCTACCTTTGAATTTTTTTTGATGATTTTCAACCCTACGGAACTCTTAAATATAGATTACTTATTGCTTACGTTAAGCTAGTGCATAATGAGTATAGGCAAACTACAAACAATAACTTCAACATGGAGAAGGGCCACCTCGATAACTTATTTTAATTTCTTTGTTAATATACGAGTATATGTAGGGTTTTAGTTTACATAGTAATGTATTACATACGGATGTTATCTTATACAACTTATTATTACTATTTCTTTGTTTAACTGTTTTGCTTATCACAGTTTAAATAATGCAGGTAGACAATGCCTAAGGCATTAAGTCCACGATTGTTCCTTTTTCCAGTCGACTGTCAAGATGAAGTTTAAATAAATAAATGTAAGTACTAACAAATGACCGATAAACTGATTTTCTTTAATCTTTTATTTCAAACAACGATTTTTTGTGGTAACTGCGGATTCAACAAAATTTAATGTGAGAATTTCTGACGCAGTATTCACAATTACTACACATAAATTCAAGTAGTAAAACTCTCAGATTTACTTATCTCAAACGCCATGTATTTAGAAAATGTCACCATAAATTCAAAACTAGTCATTAGAAACAAACTTTTAACATTAATTGTGTTCAGAAAAGACAAACGAAACCTCGCGTGTACAAAATTAAATTTAATAAAAACCTTTACTTCGATATTAGTTTCGTAGTTTTATTTTCGATTATTATTTTCCAAATGAATATATTCAATTTGGAATATGAATGAATCCAATTGTTTTATAGATAATGGATGGGTCTATCAAAATGTTATTTTCCTGTGAAGATACTATCAAAATATTAATAAATGTTGAGCTTGAAAATAACTAACTTTTTCATTACGGCTCTGAAACCTGAAACATTTAGGTCTTAGTAATTTATTTTTGGATCAAACCACGTTCTAAATAAGTTTACCGGATGCCACGCGGTGTTTTCATAGGCACTTGTCCCACCGTCGAGGAATCGAACAGCTATCGAATATTTTCTCGCTGAAGAAACGGACAAAAGATACAAACCCGTGTCAATAAAAGAGACACTTAAATTAATATTTGAACGCTGGCTATTCACACTGCGAGCAAGAACTCTCTTACCACTAGTTTGTCGCAGCGATAAGAGCTATCAAAGAAAATACTAGCTGAGCGATACTCTCTCAGCGATGCTCGCTTGGCGGTCATTACTCACGCCGAGAGACTGACTGGTGGTCATTTTCGCCTACAGTGCGGTTCTAGGTGCTAGCTAACATAATTATCATGAATTTAGAGTGGCCCTAGCGAGTGGTGAGAGTAATTGTCCGTCACACAAGAACACTTGCTTATATCCGAGCGACAAACTATAGGAACTATACACTCGCTTCTCACTGTTTGCCAACTCGTATCTAGCTTCTATAGCTCTACTCGCTTCTCGTTGGTCGTCGGCGGTGGGACAAGTGCACTATTCACTCAATGCTGTCATGGACGTCATAGCCGCCATTTTTTCCATGAACCAAATTGAATGGAGTTGAATTAGATCCTTTATTGGTATTTAATTAGTGAAACTTAAAATACTGGTACCTATTCTAAGTAATGGCCTCCGCTCGACTCTAACTCGACAATCAATTTGATAGTTATAGCTTGTTATTTTTCGACATAAACGACTTCGTGTCGAGTTTTTAATATTGTCATAAATCGTGTGAGTTGAGTGTAGTTTCTTTTAAAAGGACTTAAGAATATGTGCGATCACCTTGGCGATCCAGTCAAGTACTTACTTCTTTTTGTTTACAATTTCATTACTCTGTCCTTATTCCCTAACCCCTCTTCATTGTACACTCCTTTCCGTCGCAAATAAGTAAGTCAATAACCTCGTGTGTTACTGTTGAAACTACCCACGGTAATAAAGCTTGGAGTTTAAAGAGTGCATACAACAAACTGCCAGACTATCAACGTTACAGTACTTTATCTTCTAAACTACTACTAAACTCGATAAAGGCAGGCTAAAATTCACGTGCGCGAAGGAATACTATCGTGAAATAAGACTAAATGAACAAGTGTGGTGATCACCCGACTCCAAGCAGTCTTTCAAGTATCCTGTTAGTACCTTAATACCTCATTATATCGTTCAATCTGTTTAATTACCCCAAGCCACGTCCTTGGTTGGACGTGAAGCTCATTCAGTTATCAACGCTAAACTGCTTGCTTATGGCTTAATTCGCATGCAAGCATTATAACCACATTCGCAGAACAACTAACCGTATAATTCCCCATTACCCTAATTAAGCAAATAACCCATTATCAGAAAGTTTTTTTTGCGGTCTTTACTTAGACTTGGTGTTAATAACCAATTCTAAGTAAAGACCGCAGAAAAAACGCTGAAGTAACTTAATAAAAACGCTATAAAACTAAAAGCATACGTTAGGAGTACATTCGATACAAAATGGCGTCGTTACCTGTACCAAATTGCGCATACTTAAGCGACAGACCGATATGCCTTACAAAATTCTCATATCAGTTTCAGCTTTATCCTTTGGAACGTTCAATGCTCTGTTGAAGGGCAAACTTGTTTTGGATAGATAGTTTACTGTGTGAACGCTGATGGGTTTTGTGATTTATGTGTATGAACATTTTTATAACGAGTTTTGGGGTAAGTAGATATTATGGGACAATTGAGGGCGAAATTGGGATGGCAGGTGCTTTGTTAATATTTTTCATTAGGGTGTTTAAATTGAGCCTGAGGCTCTAGATGAGTGCAATTCTAGTAACGAAAGCGTCGCGATAGCGATTGGAAAATATCAAAGATGTACGAAAATGCCAATCGCTATCGAAACGTCACGTGACTAATGCCTTACATATCGGCATTTTGACCATACCCTTCGCTCGCACTTCGTACAGTGACAATCCATAGCGAATTGTCAATGTGCAATTGCTGAGACTGTTTACATTTTTTTAAATAACCGACTTCAACTTATTTTTTTTTCGAAAAAGTATTTATGTCTCACTTTCTAGTGTTGGTTCACCATCACTACAAATACAGCAAGGATACCTAAAGGATTGACAATTTACCCATAGTAACTCAATTTACACATTCTTGCTGTTTGTCGCTACTGAATTCGGTTGTATATTCCATATCTTGTCCGAAAACTGCCTCACCGATTTTGATGAAACTTGCACTATGACCTAAGTTCAAATATACATCCAATAAAAAAAGAATGATCAAAATCGGTTCAGCCAAACGCGAGGAAATCGCGGTCAAACATACATACATACAAACATACGGGTCAAACTGACAACCTCCTTTTGAAGTCAGTTAAAAATAAAATTCTCCAAAAAGCATACAACGGACTGCGATATTTTATAGTTTAATTAAATTTGCGACTTAACAGTATCTACATTTTGCTAAAAGTTGCAACCCAGTATGAAAACCTACGACCGTTAACACTATCATACACTACAAAATTTAATATGAAAGTGAAATAACACTAGCTAGCACAGATAATATAATACTACAGACACTAGTAAACAAACCGGTCTCACGTGGAAGCGTTGTGTTAACTTGCTCATTACCTGTATTTGCAACTGAACACAACTTTTGTAACGGAAATGTTTACGATACCAACTCGCAGACACGACTGGATCTGCGAGTTGGTATCGGAAACTCGCTGCAGCTGCAAATATATTTGTGTGGAACAAATATATTTGCAGCTGCAGCGAGTTTCAAGTCTAGAGTGATCTCGATAGTTTAGCAAATATGCTGAATGGTTTTGGAATAACTAAGTCGGCATGTATGGTTTTAGTTTGTTAAACGAAATTTAGATATATACTAGTAATATATTCTGTAAATTGGAAGAAAGATCACTGTGATACAATACTCGCATTTTAAAACAGCGATACTACTTTATTTACTATACAAAAAACTACGCATCAGTGAGAGATTTTGAATACGTCGGCTGCGGAGCCGGCATGGCGCTGCGCCTCGAAGTGCACCGCGAACGAACGACAACGTAGCAATGCTTTGCCAGTAGGCACAGCGTGAAATGCGAATGAAGACGGAACAAACTTATAGTACTCGCCAAACTTCTTGGTCACCCTGAAGTTGGCTACAATGGTTGCGCAATAGTAAATTTCATGCAAAACAGCACCGTTTCGTGCCTCGCGCATGCAGAAAGCCAACTTCAGGGCAGCCCAAAAGTTTGGCGAGAGATGTAAGTGTCGTGGCAAGGCGCCGTGCGGGATCCAATCAAACGACTCTGTGCCAGCCAACGTCATAACACAAGAAGTTTTGTAGCCAATCAACTGCATCAGAAGGCGCCCCACCACATGACGACACGTAAGTAAGCGGCTTCGTGATGCATTTCGCGGCGCCTACAAAACAACTGGCCTCTCCAAACATCGTCGGGTCGCGTTTTAATGTAAGAAAAGGCTCTCATTTTCATTTCATAACCCTACAAAGACTAATTTAATTCTAAACCACTTTCAAATTGCCTTATAGTTCTGCCACTAAAATTGCCTACAAAAATACTAATTTTCCACGAAAATTATAACCTCTAACACAAAATTCAACCCGCGCGGTATCCTAAATGTATTACAAGCTAATCAAAACATTAGTTCCAATATTTTCCGATCGCATTGAAATTTCACTGTAATTGACAAACTTTTAATTGTTATTACTGTAATTAAAGTGCTATAAGTAGAGCAATTATAGACTTAAGTATCTACTGATTTTCTTTTTCATCATTCTTTATTTTATGAACTTTTCTTCAGTCTGTTTTATTTTAGGGGCAATTTCTTTCATTATTTTCATTTATTGTATAATGATTGACTCTTAATTCTAAAATCGGTGGTTAATCAATCGGTGGTTGAGTATTTAACAAACTCTGTTTCACCTGAATAGATGTCAAAATTTGTTATCTCCAAATGCTTCAATGCAGAAACCCGCTTTAAGTTGGTAAGAAGTGAGATAGCTATTTTGTACTTTCACCACAAAGTCGTATTAAATGTTTTTATTTTATTTAAACCTGTTAACGAAAAGAAGCAATAAATTTTCAATTTTGTGGCGCGAAAAATTCAAATTGAAAATTATTTTTAATTTGTTAGTTACACGTGTTTATATTTTTAATATTGTTTTAAAATTTATCGCTAAAACAATTTTATAGTTGCTATGTTTTAGCTGTAATCAATATTGAACAAAGGATTCAGAATACTAAGTGGTTTTACGATTTCGAAATGTTAATGTCTTAGTAGATTTTTTTCTTCTGGCGGTTACTTTTAAAACTTTTTCACGCGATTCTAATACAGCTTTCTTTTTTTTTTTATTTAACCATTAATGTACACACACATAGTAAATAGACAAGAAGAAGGAACAGAAAATAGGTACAAAGGTATGCTTATTTCTATCGAAATCTCTTCCAGCATACCTGCGAGAGGAGAGTTGCAAAAAAAAGATATGTAGACACCGTGTGAGGAGGGGAAATAAAAATAAAAATATTTTGAACAATTCACAATAAAGAAGAATACAATATAGATAATTAATATATACTCTTATATACATGCATATTAATAAAATAAATATTACAATAATAAATACTAACTAATGTCATAAATAATACATACATACATAAACTCACGCCTTTTTCCCATGGGGGTAGGCGGAAACTACAGAACGCCACCTGCTACGATCCTGACGTGTATGACTAGATGTATGAATGTGTGTGAAGCAAAAGAAGTATAAATAATAATACATAATTATATGCAACTAAGACGGAATGGCAAGATAATGCTCTTTCACTCTCTTTTTAAAAACTGCAAGAGTTTGGCAGTCCCTAAATTCAGGCGGTAACGAGTTCCACAACCGCACCGCGTGTACAGTAAAGGAGTAGGAGTAAAAGTCGGTAGTGTGGGAAGGTGTTTCAAGGAGATGTTTAAGATGCGATCTGCAAAGTGCATCGGAAGGACGGGAGAAGGAGAAGCGTTCGCGGAGGTAGGAAGGCGTTTTAGAGTTGTGAAGGACGTTAAATAGCAGACACAAAATCCAAGAGTTCCTGCGAAGTCGAATAGGGAGCCACTTGAGCATTTTGCGAAAGCCTGAAACATGATCATACTTTTTGAGATTGAAAACAAAACGAATATATATATTTTCCAAACGCTCAAGTATATTTAAAAGCTCCTCGGTGGCATCCAAATAACAGGCGTCGGCGTAGTCGATGATGGGCTGAATAAGTTTGAGCTAGGGAAATTTTTGTGTTCAAGGGCAAAAAGCTCTGAAGGCACTTCAGCGAGTGGAAAGTGTAGTGAACCTTGCGACTGACTTCAGCGATATGTCCAGTCTATGATAAATAGGAGTCCATGATCACCCCCAAGTTTTTAGCCGTCCTAGCGTATTCAATTTGAACTCCATTCAAACTGAGAGGAGATAGCACCGAAACATCAAGCCTGTTTCGCATATGCCTACCGCCGATAACCATGGCCTGAGACTTCTTAGGGTTGATTTGGAGCCCAAAGGACCGCGACCACTCCCCAATCAATTCCAGTTCACCGTTAATGGCAGACACAGCGGCTTCCGCATCTTGTATTGGCAAATGATGGTAAAGCTGCAAGTCGTCAGCATAGAGATGGAAGTTACACGAGATGACTCTAGTGACAGAGTTAATAAAAATAGAAAAGAGAAGAGGAGAGAGAACGCCACCCTGTGGCACACCCGTGGTAAGAGAACACCAATCCGAAAAAGTCTCGTCAAGTTGTATCCGCTGCGAGCGGCCTCCAAGGTAGGAGTTGAACCAATCAATAGTGGAGGAGGCAAAATTGAAAGATTTAAGGATTCCAAGAAGGATATCGAAGTCAACAGAGTTGAAAGCGCTGCTGAAATCGAGAAGTACAAGTAAAGTAAGAGATTTGTGGTCCATAGCCCGGCGGATATAATCAGTAACCTTTAAAAGAGCTGTGACAGTACTGTGACCGGGCCGGAAACCAGATTGAAAAGGACTAAGAAGATCATTACTAGAGAGAAACAGAGACAATTGCTGATGGACAGATAAGGAAGGATGGAAATGGGTCTGAAATCGGTCATTGCGACCGGGTTAGGGATTTTGGGTAGTGGAATAATATGGGCTAGCTTCCAAGCATCGGGAACGGTGCAAGACAACAAGGAGAAGTTAAAAATGTGGGTCAAAACGGGAAGTAATGTGGAGAGGATAGGAGAAATCATTCTTGAGCAAAGCCCGTCATTACCAACAGCGGAGGAGGAGATAGCACAAATAGATTTTTTGACATCACTTTCACTCACAGGACTGAAATCGAAAGACGAACACCGCGGCACTGGCAAAAAGGGAAAGTTTATTTAATGTAGATAATTTGACGTGTGGATCCAACGTTTCGGGTGGAAGTGAAAAATGTTTGTTTAGAGCACACACGTCAATGCCTTTACTAGAAGCGACAGGGGACTTACCAATGCCAACAGTTTTCAAAAACTTCCAGATTTCAGAGGAGTTCCGGTTGTCAAGAGAATTATGGAAGTAGCGTCTCTTTGCATCTCTACACATACGACTACAGCGATTACGCATCTCTCTATACGAACTCAGGTTGTGCTCGGAAGGACGGCGCTTTAACCTCCTTTTGGCTCGGTCTCTTATTGCCATTGCATCCTTAATAGCAGGAGTGAGCCAGGGTGCCGGCACATATTTGACTCTGACTTTACGTATAGGAGCATGACGTTCGTAAAGGCTAAGTATTTGAGAGTTGAAAATATGAACCATCTCGTTGATACATGAACTCTCTAAAACATCCGTCCAATCGAACACCAGCATCTCGCAGTAGCGCCTCCTGATCTATGCCCTTGTAGTTCCGAAGGAAAATGAATGATGGCTTGCGCTTGCGAGGACGAATCTTGTAAGACATGAAGATTAAATCGTGATAGGAAAAACAAGCAGTGAGCTGACCGTGAACCGATACATTATTAGATTTTGAAACAATCATGAGGTCCAAAAGAGAAGGGGTGCAATTAGGGAAATGATGAGTAGCGGAAAGAGGTAAAATACTGAGATTAAAAGAAGATACAAGAGATTGAAGTTTGCGAGTACGAGAGTCATTTTTAAGAAGACAAGTATTAAAATCACCCATCAGAACTACGTGGTCATAAGTAGGACACACATCGTTTAAAAGGGATTCGAAAGAGTCAAAGTAATCAATACTGAGGTTAGGACTATACATCACTCCAAGAAGCATCTTAGCGTGATGTAAAGTGATTTCTAAAAACAGATGCTCTGCTGACCCCGAGTAGGAAGATGGTGATGTACTGATAACCTTATAAGGAATCCCAGCTCGCAAATAAATAGCTACACCACCACCGCCCTTCCCCGTTCTATCATTTCAAGATAAAAGTGACGGTTTCAGAAATGACTCTGAGATCAGTAAAGCATCTAAGTGTGCACAATTAATGGAAGCCAGAAGATCAGAGTAATGGCTAGGGACACTATGTGGGCATTTATGTGAGCTATGTTGAGGTTATTGGGGTAAGGGGAAAACAAAGAGGAAATCTGATCACCAAGAGTCAGAGTAGACGATGAATCGCTTGCCACACTAAGGAAGCTGCTGGAAGTGGAAGAACATGAGAAAAAGTCATCATCAAAATCACCATCGATCATAAGTTGCAAATATATATACTAAATAAAAACTTAAATAAAAATAATATCAGAAAATAATAATAATAAGTACGCTCAACCAATAAAACCACCTGCTCGCTTGTAGAAAGTAGTGCTTGGTGCTATGGTGACCTAACATACCTTTCTTGTAATGATAGGATATGGTAAAAGTTAAAGTCTTGTATTATAAGGGAAACAACTATATTGAAACACTATATAACACTTAGATACACACGAAATGGTAAATTATGGTAAACTATAAACTATGTGACTAAACTAATGGTAAAAGCAATGGTAAAATGGTTATGGTTTGGTTACGAGTACGTGGTGTCTCTGACGAGAACAAAAAAAAAGCTTTCTGTGTTGCAAATAGAAAATTCCTACGTTAAGGATATTTTACCAAAACAGCACTAAGTATGAAGTACATAGTAAATATTCATAGATGCAAAAACATTCTAGTAATAATATAAATTTGAAAGCCGCACTTTTCGGATGGTTATTAATTTATCAAAGACTGAAATGATTAGGAAAAAAAATTAAACATAAAAGATTAGGATGGGATAAAAAATAGGATACTTTTTATCATGCCTCATTATCTTGAAGTAGAAGTAGTACATTACTGCAGCAGCCATCAAAAGAGGCATTGATGGACGAACATCGATGTGGGCCGAGACGAAGCCAGTGCACAAATACGTAACGTACGCACAAATACGTCCAGCAATGCCTAGTTGTGGCCAAGTTTTCTATAGTACTTTTCTCAAATAATTCGTGTAAATTAAAACAAGTAGTACCTAGAACTCATTTTGTCAAATACAATTACTTTTCATAATCAATGACGAACAACAATAATTTTTCCCGCGTTAAAGTGTTCATTTGTTTTTTTTTCAATAAACTGCTTTCTATTTGCAAGCCTGATCGAAATTTAAATAAAACGTTTGATAAGTTACCTCCTTGGTTGCCATGTTTCGGAGTATAAGATCGTTCCATTTTTAAATTACACGACAGATATGAGTTTACTATGTAATTTATTTGGCCGCTAAACCACGACAGATGTGGATTTTCATACAACTTTTGCCAGCCGCTGCTTGCATGTATATGGTTAGTACAGCAATTTCAGTTTATCTCTAAGAAGGTTGTCAAAATAATGCTCAAATTTCCAAGCATGTTTGAGAAAAAATAATTTGCTCGCGGGCGAAAACGCGGGCAAAAGCACATGCCTAAGAAAAATATTAGGTAATAATAACAATCCAAGGAGAAGAAACACAGTTGCCAGTTAGACGTCTCATATTTCTACTAATATAATTTGTTGTGTCTACGAACTTGCTACGAACTATGGCCGTCGATGTTAGATTCCTTCGTTGAAACCCGATATTGGAGGCAGTAGGTAGGCAAAGAGTATACTGGACTTTAGATTGATGTAGGTTGTTTAATTCAATAGACCTAGATCTAGCCCATTACTGTGCATCATTCTGTTGATTGAAATTAGTTTGAAATATCATAATATTTATTTAGTCCTTTTTATGTCATAGAGTTAGAAAGCTTTTCACAAGTTAGGCCGATGAAAATAGTAGGCCATATAAGATATTGACTGCATGCAAGAAGCACAGGACCGGTCAATGTGGCGACGCTAAGACAGGCAAAGGATGTTTTACGATGGATTCCAAGAGACAAGAAAATCTTGTCGTGTTAGTTTAGTTAGTTTTTCAATGAACAGACTAATCCATACTTTAAGTAGATGAGATTTATCTAAACGCCCAAAGCATTATTTTAACCGAAAGCTTTTTGTCCTATAACCAAAAGATAAAAAGCATGTGTCCATTTGACATCCATCAACAAGCACTGGGCCTCCGTCGTGGATTATGTCCCACACACTCAAAGAGAAGAGGCCTATGTCCCAGCAGTGGGAACGTTAAACTGATTACGACATTCTAACCCCTTTTCTGTGCAATTATGTTCCTTTCTTTATTTATCTCCCTTTGTCTCTTGACCTCACACGCACGAATTCCCTTCACAAATAAACATAGGTACTCGTACTTTTAATAGGTTGTATGTTCGCCTAAAGTAAAGTAAACAGTCAAAACAAAACACCTTTTAATTAGTATACTTAGTAAATTGAGACATTACGTGTTTACCGAGCGATGTGTTAGCTCTATTTTAGTAGCAGACGTTAATTAGGTAATTACAAAAATAGACGGCATGTTTATTGTTTGGGAAGTAACATTGCTGTTTCAAGTTACATTGTTGTTTTTTGTTGAAAGCAAAATCAAACAGTGGAACCATATTCTTTTTGTGACATTTATTTATCAATTATTGTTTCATATATTATGGAAAGAAGAAATGGAGGCCTATATAGTTGGAAAGCACGAGCTACAAATAAATAATAGCTATAATGAGGTTAATTTTAAATTCTGATTTTCTAAAATGATAAAATAATTATTGAATTTAACAACTGCAACGTGTTTGCGATTTAGCGAAGGTGGTCGCTAATGACTGCGAGACAGTTATTACTCGTGCAATTTTTAACATAGGCAACTACACAGATTTTTGTTGGTAAATGTGTTCTTTCTTCCAATAAAATTTGATTTGAATGATAAAATATTTAATTAATTAAAACTTAGATTGTCTCAAGAAAGAATTACATATTTACTTTGTCCAATAACTCTGACTAAATATAAACCTAGCAACTGTAACCATTTAGCACTGGAACAAACAGAATCAGAAAGCACAATCTCCACTAACTTCGAAACCCGCAACCTATCCACTTTAAAGGTACACGACAGCCTTCTCGATAAATGCAACCTAATCTACCAAGCACCGGCACTCACCACTCACCCAGCACAATGTTGCCAGCATTAATCAAAGGCAGCTGAACTAAGGCTTCATTCGTATCTGACAGCTACACGCTTTGATCCTCACAATGCAGTACATTCGTCGTTTCCAATACTGTTACCACCTCCTTACCTACTAATAGACTGATGGCTCACGTTCACTTTGATCCCAAGACGGACATTTGAGGACCCGGTTCCTATTATGTTTCTAATCCTTTATATTAGAACGGTTCTGATATTGGCATGTCTTGTCGTTCGCAATTTAACGCTTGGAGTCTGATAATATATCTATCTGCGAGTTGTTGGGATGTCGCAGACGGATTGACGGCGACGCGACCATTGAACAGATTAATAGTTTTCTTTTGATGTGTAAACACAACGAGATAAGTTTTCTGTTTATACTAAAGTATTGGATGATAATATTGTATGAATAGGCAAGCTTTTACCTTCTTTAGAAATAAAATTTAATTCGTTAAATATTCATAATAATTCATGCACTACATGCTAAAAAATCGGTTGTTAATTGGTGTAAAATGCAAGACACATCTCCAATGTTATGGAAACCCGGAAAGTATGCGTCTTTATGTACGAATGCAACAGGCAGTAGCCTTGGGACTAAATCTTAACCGGAAACCATTTGTACTAGTTACTCTCATACATGTACAGCGGATTTAAATAATTTACGAAGAGTTACTCTTAAACCATGTTGCGAAACAAAAAAAGAATGTTCGCGGCAAGAAAACAAATTGTTACAAACATTCCGTATGCCCGCGGTGGATATTAAATTCTTTCCCTTTTGTAACTGTCGCTTCTCTTATTTTGTTAACAATTTGCAGAAAATTTTAGACGCAAGTCAACTTTTTGTCGAGTTTGTTGGATTTTAAATTGTGAAAATGCTTGCTTTGAATAAATTTAATTACAGGTAAGTGCCTACAACTTTCATAATGAGTTACTCTTCACCGCAAACATTTGTAAGAACCTGCTTATTTCATTCACTTAACGCGTTTATTTATCTTTTTGGAGCATCTTTAACACAGTAAAGGAAATTATTAGAATAATAAAATTATTTCTCTCTGCTTATGTTATACAGGGTGTTTGGAAGGGAGCTGTACATACGCCTAGGGTAGAAACTAGGGATAGTCTGCTACCTACCCCCGCCCATTATATTGACCTTGGCCTCAAGGTTTTTTTTTAATTTATTATTATTTTTTATTTGACTTTTTTATGATTTTTTGACTAAAACTACCTGTAGCTCAAAATCTATCCATGGGACCGGTCGGCTAATGGTCTTGTTTTAATCGTTAGAGTCTTAGGGTCCTGCAAAAAATTATTTTACACCAGAAAATTGTGGAGAAGAAAAGTTATGGGGCCTGAAGTACCGTAGTAAGGTAAAGAAATAATTTTAAGGGCAACTTTCTATGGGGTTTAAAAAAAAACTAACAGGGTTGGAGTTCTTCTGATTTTTTTAAAACATCCTCAGTCCATGCCCTTTCTAACGATATGCTAAAAGTGTAATTATCACTTTTAGTTTTAAAGTTATTAATTAATTTCCGCAACTAGGGCACTTCAAGCAAAAATTTCAACTAATGAAAATTAAATGTGTTCGATCGTAAAAGGATGGCAAATGAAACAAAAAATTTGGTAATGACTAATGTCATTAAATTACAAATTTTAATACTTTACAAATTTTTATTAATTACAAATTTTGTTCAAATTGATGACCATTGACCTGTAAACATGCTCGGCACCTCTTCCTCATCTCCACGGTCACCGTTCTAAGCAGCAGTTCCTCGCGCATTGTATCGAATGCGGCGTGGATCCTGTTAATTAGAACCTCCCTTGTTGGTACTTCTTCTGCGTACACCAACTCTTTCGCCCTTCCCCAGACGTAGAAGTCGAGTGGGGTAAGGTCAGGCGACCTTGGGGGCCAGGGAATTGGCCCACCCCGACCAATCCAAGAATTAGGAAAGCAGTTGTCCAGAAGCTCCCTCACTGCTAGGCTCCAATGAGCAGGACAGCCGTCGTGCTGGAAGACTATGGGCCGATCTTCGTCAAACACTTCTTCCGCTAAATCAGGCAAATCGTTTTCGAGGAAATCTAAGTAGTTTTGCCCGTTTAGGTTGTCTGGCAAAAAGTGCGGCCCTATCAACCGATTACCGATGACGCCTGCCCATACGTTCACGGAGAACCTTCGTTGAAAACCTCTGTGCCTCTTGACTCTCGGGTTTTGATCTCTGGGTGCCCAGTGATGGAGATTGTGGTAATTTACAATTCCTCCCTTGTCAAACTTGGACTCGTCAGTCCAGAGAATACTCCGTAAAAAATTAATATCTTCCACGTCCGTATGGAGCAAGTGGCGGCAAAACTCCACCCTTCTTGCATAGTCGTTATCCTCTAAGCCTAAAACAATAAAAATATCAACGTTAGCGGTTTCCTTATGAATTAGTAGCTATGTAACATTGATTGCTATCTCTGTCTTTCCATTTCTCTCTCTCTCACACACATGCTCATGTTAATTTAAAAATTGCCTATGAAATTCACATGCTAGTTCATTACATAAGAGCTAAAAACAAAAACTTTATGTAAAAAATTACCTTGAACAGGGGTGTAGTGGAAAGGATGACGTCCATTTTCGCGAAGAACCGACCAGACTTTCCACACGCTTAAACCAAGCGTCCGGGCTACGGTTCTTACGCTTCTGGTCGGATCTTCCTCAAATTCAGCCAATATGCGTTCTTCCGCAGCCAAATTTGGTTGAAATCTGTTCACGGCTGGTTCCCGGAAATTTAAATTTCCGGTTTCTCGCAGACGCCGATAAGTTGAGCCAAACGTTTGGTGGTTAGGCACTCGCCGGTTAGGATACCGTTCTTGATAAATCCTCCGTGCCTCGCGCCCATTGCAATCAGCCATTCCATACACCACCAGCATGTCGGTGTACTCTTCACTGGTAAATCCAGCCATTTTGCCAACAACAAGGTAACAAATAACAAAACTTAACAAAAACGAAGTAATAACAAACTCAACAAAATTAACGAAAACAGTGGAGCGTCGTAACGGCAAGTACGTAAGTTAGCTAAGATGGGTAAATCTCGACTGACTAACAAAGACCCCAACGAGTTACCTGCCCGGCCCCGTCGACCCAAGAGCGAAAGAGACATGACATGACATGTTTTGTCTCTTACATGTTGCTCTCGTGTAAGAGTGAGACAACAAATTTGCCAACTGTAGGCCAAACTGGTTTAAATTCTGGAAATTACATTTGTCTTACAAATGTCGACTCGTGGTGGTAAAAGTGCCCTAGTTGCGGAAATTAATTAATAACTTTAAAACTAAAAGTGATAAATACACTTTTAGCATATCGTTAGAAAGGGCATGGACTGAGGATGTTTTAAAAAAATCAGAAGAACTCCAACCCTGTTAGTTTTTTTTAAACCCCATAGAAAGTTGCCCTTAAAATTATTTCTTTACCTTACTATGGTACTTCAGGCCCCATAACTTTTCTTCTCCACAATTTTCTGGTGTAAAATATTTTTTTGCAGGACCCTAAGACTCTAACGATTAAAACAAGACCATTAGCCGACCGGTCCCATGGATAGATTTTGAGCTACAGGTAGTTTTAGTCAAAAAATCACAAAAAAGTCAAATAAAAAATAAAAATAAATTAAAAAAAAACCTTGAGGCCAAGGTCAATATAATGGGCGGGGGTAGGTAGCAGACTATCCCTAGTTTCTACCCTAGGCGTATGTACAGCTCCCTTCCAAACACCCTGTATAATCAAGGACACGCTTAATTGTTTATTAAGTAAGTACTGAGGCTATATTAAATGAACCGAATCTATAATAATAATAGTATAATATTATAAAGCTGAAGAGTTTGTTTGTTTGTTTGTTTGTTTGTTTGAACGCGCTAATCTCAGGAACTACTGGTTGGAATTGAAAAATTCTTTTTGTGTTGGATAGTCCATTTATCGAGGAAGGTTATAGGCTATGTAATATCACGCTACGACCAATAGGAGCCGAGCATAAATAAAAAATATTGCAAAAACGGGCAAAGATATTCCTTTTTGAGAGCTTCCATTGCGTGCGCTGCGTAAACGGTTTAAGTTACCTTTTTTAAGTTATCATGTATGATGGAAATGTTCCTCTTTAAAAGTTCTACAAAAAAGTCCGTGATAGCATATGTCTATCTTTTAAGATTGACTCACAATAGCAACTTTTATGTTCTAAATTTTAATTAGATCGCCGCTGCCGGTAGAAACAAAAGTTGGTTACATTCGTATAGTAGTATTTTATTTCTTATTCAAATAAATAGTTCAACGAGTTGGTAGGTAGGTAGGGTAGGGTAGGGTAGGGTAGGGTAGTGTAGGGACGGGTAGGGTACGGTAGTGTAGGGTAGGGTAGGGTAGGGTAGTTTAGGGTAGGGTAGTGTAGGGTAGGGTAGTGTAGGGTAGGGTAGTGTATGGTAGGGTAGTTTAGGGTAGGGTAGTGTAGGGTAAGGTAGTGTGTTTTTTTTTTTTTTTTTTTTTATTAAATACTAATCCCGCTCAACAAAGTTGGCGCCTATTCTGTGCAAATTCTTTTATTCCATTCCTCTTTCATGCTTCTCGTACTTTCATTCTTCATACCAGGGTTCTTCTTGCATACGTCATCTTGTATACAGTGGGTGGGACTCCCACTTTGTTTAAATACTTAAAAGGCAACTTTATTTATTTAGTGTGAGGTCAAAAGACAAAAGTGCTAAATACACAAGGTTTCAAATAAAATAAAATAAAAAGTGCTGTTGATCACAGTAAAATATGCAAAAAGTGCTGCAGATCACAGATAAGGTACAGAAGTGCTTATCATAGGGAAAATCACAATATAAATAAAGCCTTACACTTAGGGATGAGAAGCACAACAGTGCTTTTCACCATACAGACAATCTGTTTTCTTAGGTACTACCCCAGTGCACAGTTCGTCATTGCAGTTTTGTGCGTGCTATTCTATGCTTCTTACAAAATATTCTTATAATACTGGTGAAGCATAGTGCCACTTCAGCTTCGGTTTCGTGCAATGACGGTGGAGGCCACATTAACACAGTACACTAGGAACTTTTCCCTGTGTTGCTTAGTCATGAGCCCATGCAGGCTTTCCTTCGTCAGTCGCCTGTCCAGCTCACATTCGAGTTGGTAGCGTTCCCTGATAAATAACGGGCAATCTACAAGTATGTGCTGGACAGTCTCTGCCACGCCTGGATCGCAGACGCACGATGGGCTCTCCTTACACTTGAAGCGATTCAAGTATTCAGAGAACCCGCCGTGCCCCGTCAAAACCTGCGTGAGAACGCCTGTGGGCCGCACCTGTTTTACAATACGGAAAGCCGCTATGGCATCCGGAAGAAACATTTTCGTCACAGAGGCCGTCTCGCCCGACACATATCTTCGGTTCCATTCATCAAGCGATTCCAAACGGATCTGTCGCTTGATAAATGACACCGGACACGGGTCGTAGTCCGGCTTCCTCCGTAACGACAATGCTGCCCTCTTTGCCAACTCGTCCGCTCGCTCATTCCCCGGCAGGCCCGCGTGGGCCTTGATCCAGAACAAAGACACAGCTTTGCTCTGGCCCACGGCTTTAGCCAAATTGGCACGCGCGTGAACCGCCAGGGGATGGAGAGAGCCATGGCTTGCAAGCGTCTGCAATGCTGACATTGAGTCACTGTACAAACCATAGCTCGTCTCTTGCCGCGTGAGGATCACGTCCGTTGCTTTGCAGATGGCCAGGAGTTCCGCCTGGTAGACTGTGCAGTACGCGGCTAAGCTAAGTTTGAGGTTCCGGACTTCGCCTTCACTATCCCAAATGGATAATGCGGCTCCGACCTTCCCCTCAATCTTGCTGCCGTCGGTGAAGATTCGCACCGCCTGCACATTGTTGCTGTCTAGCAACTGTTGGTCTGCCAGGCACATGAACTCCAGGGGCATTTGTGTAGCTGGATGAGGAGCCTCTGCAAACCCTACCGCACCTTCTATCTCCCTATCTCCTGGTACAAACCGGGATGGCCCTCTCCTCGCTTCATACAGGGCGGCTGCCTCCTGTATGCGCAGATCTAGAGGTAGTATTCCGGACAGTACCAGTGCCGAGTTCAGGGAGACAGTACGGTAAGATTTACAGATCTTCTGGACGAATCCTCTTTGGACCGAGCCTAGCTTCTTCCGTATTCCCAGCTTCTTCGTAGCGGGAGCCCAGGCTGCGGCCGCGTACGTTATTATTGGCTCAATCATAGCAGTGTAGATTGTGTGTATGATCTGTGCGTCCAATCCCCAACTCACTTTAGCGGCGCGGGACAGCTGTTTATAAATGTTAGCTGCCCTCCTGCAGACGTTCGCGGTGTGCTCGTTGAAGGTGAGCTTCTCGTCTATGGTAAGACCCAACAGCTTCATCTTCTTAACCATACCAATGTCGACCCCGGCCATGCTCAGCCTTGGGGTATCATACTTGCGCTTGTTGGTTACGACCATCGCACAGGTTTTGTGCGGTGCGAACCTCAGCTTGTTTCTGACGCCCCAACTCTGAACATGGGCGAGGGCTGCATTGGCAGATGTTGAAACTTCAGTCGCTGAGTCCCCATCCAGAGCCAAGACGATATCATCGGCGAACGCCTGCCCGAAGATCCCGCGCTGTTCCAATTCCTGCAATAGTGGGTCTAGAATGAGATTCCACAGGATGGGACCACCTATTGACCCTTGAACACAGCCCTTGCTAGTCACTCGCGTGCATTCCTCCCCAGCGTAACGAACCTTGACTTTCCTACTGTCGAGATAGCTATCTAGCAGCCTTCTTATGTTAACCGGGCACTTTTCCTCAGCCAGTCTGACCTTGATGGCTGGCCACCAAGCACTATCGAAGGCCCCCTCTATATCCAGCGACACCAGGACAATTAGCTTCTTCAGCCTCAACTTGTCCTGTACGTGCTTCACTAGCGTATAGAGGGCGTCCTCAGTGCTTCTCTGGGGCATAAAGCCAAACTGGCGAGTACTAAACCGCGGTACAAGCTGCCATTTTAAACGCGCTACTATCATCCTCTCCAGGACCTTCCCCAGAACCGGCAGTAGACCTATTGGTCTGTATGCCTTGGGGTTTAGGTAATCGTCCTTGCCCAGCTTTCTGAGAACCACGACTGTGGCCTCCTTCCAGATGTTGGGGAAGTGTGCCAATTCAAGGCACTTATTGTAGAGGGCAAGGAACGCATCCAGGTCCTGGTGGATCGCTCGACTGCAGATATCAGACGTCAGTCCATCCCCTCCTGGTGCCTTTTTGGGATTGAAACCTGCCACGGCGGTGTTCAGCTCCAGCGCGGTAAATGGTGGGTCATGATATTCATCATGAACCCACTCATTTACTCGACTGGCTGCTTCTCTAATTCGCCTGTGGTCAGCGTTATCCTGGTCTACTCTGTCTTCGGGGTAGAACGTATCTGCGAGTAGGGCGGCCGATTCACTTGGGTTGAGGAATACACCATCGCTGCGTAGGGTCAGTTCCTCCTGTCTTCTGGCGGTCCTACCAATCACCCTGAAGATTCCCTCCCAGACCCCTTCCCGATCCTGTTTCCTGCAGAACTCCTTCCAACTGGCGAATTGGGCGCTCTTCGCTAGCATCTCGTATTCTTCTTTGGCCTTCAGGTACTCGTCTACGACCATCGCTCGCCGGACCGGCGCGGCATTGCGGATGCGGTTCTTCAGTCTGGTAAACTTCTTCTTCTTCGCAGTGAGCTCCTCGGACCACCACGGACAAGTGATTTTACTTTTAATACTAGTCTTGGGAATAGAATCTTCACATGCTTTTAAAATACTATCTCTGTAATTTACAATTAATTCTTCTAAATCTACTTTACTATTTATTCCCCTTATACTATTCAAATTTATATTATTTTCAATTTTAATTTCTCCTAATTTATCTTTAAATGTATCCCAGTCCGCCTTTCTTGTGTTAAATTTTCTGGTCGTCCTGGTGATATTTACCCCTTTATCCCTTTTAACTTTAAAGGTAAGGTAGTGTAGGGTAGGGTAGTGTAGGGTAGGGTAGTGTAGGGTAAGGTAGTGTAGGGTCGGGTAGGGTAGGGTAGGGTAGGGTAGGGTAGGGTAGGGTAGGGTAGGGTAGTGTAGGGACGGGTAGGGTACGGTAGTGTAGGGTAGGGTAGTGCAGGGTAGGGTAGGGTAGGGTAGGGTAGTGTAGGGTAGGGTAGTGTAGGGTAGGGTAGTGTAGGGTAGGGTAGTGTAAGGTAGGGTAGTGTAGGGTAGGGTAGTGTAGGGTAAGGTAGTGTAGGGTAGTGTAGGGTCGGGTAGGGTAGGGTAGGGTAGGGTAGGGTAGTGTAGGGACGGGTAGGGTCGGGTAGGGTAGGGTAGGGTAGTGTAGGGTTGGGTAGGGTAGGGTAGGGCAGGGTAGGGTAGTGTAGGGTCGGGTAGGGTAGGGTAGTGTAGGGTAGGGTAGGGTAGATAAATGTTTGGTCTTTTTATGGCAAAACAAAGTTTGCTGGGTCAGCTAGTAATATTCTATTTAAATATATAATATAGCATTATACTCGTATAATATATATAATAAATGTTTAAATGATTATTTCGACAAAATGATGTTCGGCTGTTTGTTAATCAATCACGCCTCAGTGCTTGGACGAATTAGGATACTATTTGGAACACAGGTAGTAGATGGCCTAGATTCATCATCATCATCAGCCTTTGAATGTTCCCACTGCTGGGACACAGCCTAGGCCTCCTCTCTGAGAGAGAGGGATTGCGCCTTAATCCACCATGCAGGCCCAGTGCGTGTTAGTTAGGACATGCCGGTTTCCTTTCGTTCGTTTCGTTTCGTTTTTAGAGCAGTATGATGAAATAATTTACACAAAGTGAAGGCACACGACCTACGACACGTAAGTCGGGGCTTAAATTAGGACATTATATTTTTAACCTTTTAATCTCAACAGTGTTTATGCCTGTGGCATATTTTTGATACGCGAGCAAATACGCTAGCAAAAACCAGTGTTTTATAAATTGAATTGAAAGAACCTTCTGCCTTAATTCGAAAGGCTAAAAGCTGTCCTAACTACAATAGTTAGCATGATTGATTGTGACAAATTAATTATAATTTAAAAGACTTCTAAAGACGTTTACTGTCCAAAGCATCTGAATGGTAAACAGACAAATCCCTTTTGAATGTAAAATTGTTTTTAAGACAAAGTTTTAAGAGAATCCCTCATCAAAAACATTTATTGCGCCTTGAAGGTTACTTGTACCTAATTGGTTTTTGTGAACTTTGTAATTTAATTTTAATTTCTTAATCCAGAAATTTCCAAAAGAAATTAGCGTCTTATCGTAAAAAGTTTTTACGACTAGAAGTTTCGCATACTTGCGAAGCTTACCGTAGCTTTATATTGCAGAAATCCTTTTCAAAACAGAGTGAAATAGGTAGGTACCTGTCTAAGCTCGTTGGTCAAAAACTGCCGATAAAAAGTTAATTCAAAAAAATCAAAAAACCCGACCTAAAAATCAAACTGAAAAGACGTAAACAAGGAGATAATCATGCTGTGCAGTCGGAGGATACATATTCGCGAGCTGGCTGACCAAAACCGATGTACGTACCAGATGGAAAAATCGCAGCTGTACAGCATGATGAGAAAATCATGCTGTACAGTCGAAGGATACATCTGGTTTTGGTCAGACAGTTCGCGAATATATGAGTATGTTCTTTTTTTATTTATAACTTTTTAGGTATTTTTTTAATAATTTTATAAATAATTATATTTTTTTGAAAAATTAGGAACATTTAAGCACATAAGTGTTACATATTTTTGAAATCACCTCTTAAAACCCGTTATGTCGATACCCCACTTGATGGGTTTGGAAGAAAAAAACAAAAATTTGGGCTCCCACAATATGGCGCTCAAAATCAAAATCTTCTATTATCCAATTTTTAATGTAGCCAGTGACACCCACAGAGTAAAGACGGATTGATTGACGTATAAATCATCAAAATCGACCAACGTATTAGGTCTCTAGAACGCCACATAGGAACAAAAATACATACATACATACATACACTGATAAACACATTACCCTCCTTCAGCAGTTGGGTAAAAAATGGGTAACCGTAGCGATCTACCTATGAACGTTAAAACCTACCGATCGGTAGAGGTAACGTGTTATCTATCTAAACAAAAACATACAATATTACAGGGCAAATTATACAAATAACCCAAATAAAACAAAAACGCAAGCAAAACACCGCTTTAATCAAGCCTGTTGAGCTGCTTTAGTCCAAAACTGCTGATGCTAATGTAGTGTATTTACCTATAAACCTGCCTATTTTTAAGGGTCGCTATCTTAAAAAAATACAGTCCCGTAAAATTCTAATAATAAAAATAATCTAAACAACCAACATTCTAAAACATACAAAAATATATTAACAAAGTAAAAATTAAATATAAAATTGAACACAAACAACAACCTTGAAAAAACACGAGCTTCAAATCAAAACCTTAATTCTCTAAATTGGTTCATCCCGGTGTTTGTTCGTAAGAGTAATTTAATCGCGCTAGACATACCGTCACTTTGGTACCAAACTGTCAATAGGCAGCGCAAACAGACCCTTTGTCCTGTATAAATACAAGTTGATGGACTTTTACAGCCGTTCGACCTCTCTAATCCGGAAGAACTACCAAGTGCGTATCCGAAATAAGCTGAATACGCGGAGTTGCGTTAAAGAATTTATCAATAAATAAATAAAATAATCGGACAAACAACAGCCATATGAGTTAAAAACTAGAAAAAGAAAGCTTTGGTACACCTACGTTAGTAAATTATTCAATCCTCTATACGTTTTTTTAATGTTTAACCTATTTTAGCTCTGTTGGGCAAGGCCTGCATGGCATATGGAGCGAATCAAAGTGAACCGTGATGCAAGGGAAGCTAACGATCCGTTAATTAAGCATGCGTGTTACTGATTCAATAATTAGTATTACATCGAAGTAGGTCTAGCTTGTTTCCGAACATGTACAACCTACATGCCACAGTCAATAGAAATAAAGAAAGAAAAATATTTATTTGTGACCCGCACAGGAGACACGAGAAAATAAGCATACACTTAAATAATAATAAAATAAAAAACCCTATGCGAGACCAAAAAGGCTCCTATCTCAGCATGTGATCACGGGTCATTACAGCGATGGTGTGAGTCCTATTTGAAAAATCGGACACAAATGGTAGTTGTTCGAGGTTTTAAATCCCAGACTAACGTTATACCATCAGGTGTGCCACAGGGCTCGCACATGGGGCCTTTGTTGTTCTTAGTTTTTATAAATGATTTGGCAAATAAAATAGAATGTAAGTTTAATATGTATGCAGATGATCTAAAATTGTACCAAACAGTAAACTGTGCTGAAGACACAGTAAAATTGCAAGCTGATATCGATAAAGTGTCTGGATGGTGTATCGAAAATCGCATGATTTTAAATGTTAATAAATGTAAGCATATTAAATTTACAAGGAAAAGACAACCCACTATCGCAATTTACACAGTTAATAGTATACCACTAGAAGAGGTATCTTGGATTAGCGACTTGGGTGTAATTATGGAGTGCCAACTTAAGTTTAGACACCATATAGATAATATAGCTCAGAAAGCCTCGCGTCTTTCGGGTTTTGTAACGCGACAACACAACACAAATTTCGGGATCCAAAAGTCACAATACCAGTTTTTAATTGCATCGTTCGCAGTGTGTTGGAGTATGGAAGTCAAGTATGGAATCCTACTTATGAGGTCTACTCTAATAAATTAGAACGAGTTCAAAAACGTTTTCTGTATCAACTGTCCTATGTTAATAACCAATGTAGAAACCTGAAATCCTATGGATCAAGGTTGGAATATTTCGGCATGACTACTTTATGCAATAGAAGAAAAGCTGGGGATATTGTTTACTTGTTCAAGCTGATCAATGCCCACGTAGATTGTGAGGGTTTACTGGAGAGATTTCAATTTGCTGCTCCACGCCAGAGCAGTCGTTTATGCAATAGGCTTACTTTTGTGATGCCTCATTACAGAACAAATATAAAACAACATGCTCCTTTTTATAGAATGTATTTTCAGCTGGAATGGTGTGAGACAGCATTCTGATATCTTCTCTGGGACCTTAGCATCAGCCAAAATTAAAATTAAGACGAGCCTGTGCGGCCATTCGACTAATAATTAATAATTGGTCTAATGGCTGCATATTACTGTTAAGCTTATTTATATTTTTTAACTAGCTCATATATTGTGCATGCTGTGTTCACTTGCAGTTTCATATATTTTTTATATTATGTTTATCTAGTACTTATGTAATATTGTATTGCCCGATTTGTGAACCAACAAATAAAAAAAAATAATTGTGCGGCGATATCCAAAAAAGGTAATAACGCTGCGCTGATATTCTGATAGGGCCTACTGTTGATGCCACGGACACACTTACGGAAACAGGACTTATATAATAAAATAAAATAGAAGAATATATAAATAACAAACAAAATAGAATAAAACACTGAAGGTGGGTCAAAGTATGTGTAAGTATAATACAAATATATAAACGCGATGCTCAAAGATCATTTGTCGAAACCATAGACAAACGACAGAGCGCGCGGACCAAAGAGTGGTTTATAAAAAATACGGAAGAAAATAGAAATCTATGGTCGGCTGTCAAAAGAAAAATATTATGTAAGTTATGTTATGAAATAGTGTAAATGTATAAGTGTAAATAAACCTGGCGAAAAGAATTGCTAATTGGATAAATCCGAGTTGTGTGAATTTAATATGTGTGGTGTGGTGTTCGCAAGAAAGTTCATAATAAAGAAAATGGATTAAAGGCAGTAAACCTAACTGCGTGCAAACCACGGGTAAGCTTATCTTCCGGATTCCTTTTGCTTACGTAATAAGTACTGCTTGAATTTAGTACTAAATGTTCCAATCGTTTTTATAGCAAGACAATACAAAACAGGTATTTTTTTTCTGGAGTATTTTACTTCATTTTTATACATATAAGAATGTAGGTTTTAATATTTATATATATATATATATCTAATACCTTTAAACGAGCAATTCTTGTATATATGTATATATAATCTGAATCTCGGCAACGGCTCCAACGATTTGCATGAAATTTAGTATGCAGGGAGTTTCGGGGGTGATAAATCAATCAGCTAGGTTTCATTTAAGAAAACGTCGTTTTCTCTATTTTCACCCGAACAGAGCTCAGCTGCCCAGGTACTAGTTATAATACTAGCATTTTTGCCCACAATACTTCCTTTTTCTTGTGGCTCCGCTTTTGCACAGAAACAATGCCTTTTTATTTATTTATTTATTTAATACTTTAAGCACACAAATGTACAGAGGCGGCCTTAATGCCTTAGGCATTTACTACCAGCCTTTTTCCGAGATTATAAAACATTCCATCGCTGAAATAATTCCCAAATAGTTAGATTGATTGAAAACGGTACAAACATGTAAATACCCCGAAGACTAAATATATTTGAAATCGAAGTAAATAAGAAAGTAAAAAAGAACAACTTTGGCAATCTCATCCATCCATCATTCTCTAGATGTCTCCAAGAACAATTTACTTGTCAGTACTTAAGTATGTATGTAGAACTTACTTCTGAAATTATCAATAGGATAAGGTAAATAAGACATTTGTTTAATCGCGAAATATTTTCAACGTCACCAGCTCTCTTTGACCTTTGATAGTCTTCAATGATTTGCCGAAGTTACACAACATTATTACTGAACAGAAGGCTAGAGTAGCTCAAGTAATTCTGGCCGCTTGTCACTGTATCACTCTCTCGCCCCGGGGAAATCTATATGAAAGCAAAACCAATGTATAATGTTTTCATTACTTGTTATATTTCGTACATATTACTCATATGTAGCTTATCAAACTACCTATCTAAATAAAACATGAGTGTTGCCAGCCGTGAATTTCCCTGGGAGTCAGATTATTTAATTTTGTTGTCGGGGTGAATGCTTGACACCGATGTAATCTTGCTGCACTATTGAGGGTTCTAAAACTTTAACAAGTTCCATTTAAATAAAAGAGGACCTACTTAAAATACTTGAATAAGTAGGAGTTTTAAAAGCCCATTTGGGATTGTAACAATTTAGTTCTCTATTTGAGTAAATATTTTAAAGTTTTGACAAAATAAAAAAATGGTTTACTAAAGTTAGTACACCTTTTTTTAACTAAGTAGGTTATTCTAAATTGTATCGTTGGTCTAGTGGTTGCAAGCGATACTGAATGAAAGAAAATACTTTTATTTCAGACATACTTAAAGGAACGTTTACTTGAATGTGCCCTGGCAGTTAAGAGTATGTCATGCTCTCTCAAATATCTCTCTGATGGTCTGGCACATGTGTTAGATTAGGATCGGTTTCCTTCATTATGGTCGAGTTGAGTGGTGCCAGTCCATTCGTCGACTTTATACATTTTTTTGCCATTAAGTGTAAAAAATTGGACAGTATACCCTCTTAAATAAGGAAGCCTGTGGTCATTCTTTGCCCCTCTGTTAAGGATTGCTAATATCAATAAAATTTTTGCCCTCGAAAATATGAACAAACTTTGGGTCAATGTTACTTTACGGACCCCTGTCCCCTGTTACATATATGAAAGGAAATTACCGAAATGTTTGCGAAGTTATCTTATTAAGCCGAATATCGAAGTTTAAATATTGATATTAAAGTATTTGTATTCATGACTTGTTTTCGTGTTGTTTGTGGGCATTTCCTTGCGACACATGTTTTGACTTATGTGTATGTAGTACATGTATGGCATTAACCATTATAGTTATACAACGATTAGTTACCTGAATTTACTAGTGTACATTGTATTTCGATAAACTATCTGTGTATTTCTTATATTAGTCTAAGACAAATATTACAACTTTATATTACCATTCTTCGTAAAATACTTACTATAATTAGCACGTTTACTGCTAATTATGTTTAAGATGTGTATAATGTGTTGCGTGAGTCCCAGGTTACACATTAACCAATTTCTTATATTTAGCGAGAATAATTGTAATTACTTAATTGGTAAATCAATTAGCGGTACATCAGGGCAATCTTGTAGGTATAGTTTTAATCTTGTATAATATAGACGTGGCTTTACCCAATTATTCTATTTAGGGCAAATTTCACAATACTAGATAATTTTTAACTGTTAAATAAATAGAACCGAATTAAAAATTCTTTCAACATAAAAAGCTACATTATTCCTGAGTGACACAGGCTATTTTTTAATCCCGAAAACGGGTCCTGTGGGTGGTCCACGGGAGCGAAGCCACGAGGAAAAGCTAGTATTTAATAAAGAGCAATATTATCATACAGCCTTATCAATTAGAGGTATTCGTTTGTTAAAATCCCTACGTTTGAATTCCACTCAAATTCATAATATATTTTTAAATCAATTAAAAGTAGATAAGTCTAGGATTTAATTATTGAATCCTTTTTCGCCAAACTAAAAATGCGTAGAAACGAAACCGGCAATCTAGTGTCGAAAATTGACTTTAAAACATGTTTTTTGTGATGCGTAGAACGCATACATGAATCAATCAATATTTATTTACGAATGTTCCGAGCTGACTAAAATTTGTTTAGAGCAGTTTTTTGTTTCGTGATGTACAAGTTCTTGACCTTGAGTTCTCTTGATTGAAAGGAATGGATAAAAACAACGAGGAAACGAGCGAGGCTAGAAGATGTATGTTGACTTGAAGCCTATTCGGCGAGCGGTTGTAGGGAACAAAAACACAGGCAGAGTCCCACAATTTACCAAGAAACGAGCGAGCTCAGAAGATCCCTTTTCACTCTTGCTTTGAAAACTGACAGGTTAGTGGTGGTAGAGAACACAGACGCTGGTAGAGAGTTTCACACTTAGATTGTGTACATGGTAAATTTAAACCAAAATCTTTCACTTTGTACCTTATATCCATACTCATAGACTTGCTATCTTACACTTCAGAGGATACTGTGTAAGTTTGGTAACATCACCTAATCTGTGGGGACCGATCACTGATCCTTGTTGGGACCGATTGATTTTTGTTTGGCTTTGGCAACTCCATACATGAACACGAAAACTTTTCCTGTCCAACTAATTGATTGCCTTTCATGCTAGAGTTGATAACAAATAAGGTGGCAATAGAGGCATCAATAAAGAATACTTGATTCAATTTATCTTTATTGGGTTTCGATGACCTGCAACCTTATTGCGTCAGAGAATTCGGCAAGGCAAAGGATTTGACCCCATGAAAGAGTATGAACAATTGACCAATAACGTGCGAGATGAATGACGCGATGTGGATTTCAGTCTATATGATTGGAGTATATTGTTCATACTTTTTCATGGGGTCAAACCCTTTGCCCTGCCGACATTACTTACGCAATGAGGCTTCTGGGGAGAAAGTCTGCTGGATGCGACAATCACAGGACTGGTCGAAGCAGTGACACTTAGAGGCGGCCTGTGACCAGCCGTGGACATTTTTCGGCTAATATGATGTTAATGATTTTTATAGATTCAGTTTTCTTTTTATTCCAAAAAAGTAAGCGTAGGTCACTGACCACTATAGCCACATTACTTGGCTCCAACTATTTCTTAGATTGGTTTTAAGTACTACTACATTTTTGAATTATTTCTGCTCGCTTTGAGCCATTCATTAAAACATTGGTCTCACGTCCACACTTGTAATACTTTTCTAAGTAATGGCGACACAATATTTCATTTTCGCCCTTCATGGTATGTAATTTTATTACTGGGATCAATTTAACGACATTCGATACTTTTACGGTTGTTGAGCCTAAAACGTAATAGGGTTACTGTAACGGCGCGCCTTACTTTACTTGACTAGGTAAAGCCTTTGTCCTTGTATGGAGTTTTGAGAAGCTATTTTATGTTTTTAATAGATTCTCGTTTTATTGTTACACGAATGTACGGGCTATATTACGGTTTGGATGTAAAGTTTGACTTTACGATGTAATCAGGAGTTGGGCCAACGGTTTTAATAACAATTGTGTCAGTTTTGCTTAAAATCTCGTATTTATCCGCTATAAAACAAATTTATACTCTGTTTATATTTTGGTTCCCGGAGGAAGGGTTGCTTGTATCTTCTAAAGGGATAGTGTGTAGCGTTTACTTAAGATTATAATAATCTTCTACAAAAAATTCTTACCCACGTACATGTTATGAAGACAATTTCATTACCTTATTTACTTCAAAACATTTTATTCACGCAACAACCTTCCCCTCTTTCAATATCCTGTTTCATATTACATAATATCAAGCAATACTAAAATAACTCATTAGTTTCGCAGTTTTTCATTGGATTCGCAGTGGTGTGTGTTCGACTGAATTTATGCAGTACAACGTGACACTTTTGTAGAGGAGATCTTTAATTTGAATAAGACAGTGAATTATGGTCGTGGATTTATGCAGTGTCATGATCTCTTATTGTATACGATCAGATATAGGTAGTTATATCAGGCCAATTACAGTTGCTGTAGTGCGAAAGCTTGATTCAAATAGGCAAGAGCAGAATCTTGTTTATTAATTTAGTTCAAAATATCATGAAGAAGTGTCTATACTTTACAACATCTCCGCTTACAAGTTTTATACCAATCCACTAAACATTTAATGCCATTTTAAGAACCTTACTATCTTTCACAAACTCTGACATCTAACTGCACTAAAACTTCAAGCCAAGCACGTATACTGTAAACGTTAAGGGATGCGTTAATCAAACTACGTAGTTGGATTTAGACTGAATCATTTATTCTCTCAACCTACCCGCCATGCTTATAACATTATCAACCATGTACCCACATATACTTAAACATCTTTATCAACAACCTTCTTTGTAATATAAGCCGTTGGATTGCGATACACGTCACGTACCAGGAGTTCAATGGTTACGAGGGAGCCACGCCAGCCAGCCGAATTACCCGCCGGTGTACACAAACCACGTGACCGCTCCGCACTCCTGATCGCTTGGAACCATAGAACAAAAGCCATTACTTTATTTAAGGCTTTGAGACGTATTGTTTGGCGCTAAAAGGATAGAACCATGAAATATTGAGTAGTATCTCCCGTTTACAAGCTTGTCGGTGTCACAAGCTCGTAATCTATAGAAGTCCAACAACGACAACGACTACTGGCACGAATATTTAGATGGTTTGAATTAGTGTAACCATTCATCCAAGTTTGTCTTGTCAGTTTATCGCAGATTAAATCAGACACACACGCAAGGAACGTCCAAAAAATGCTCAGTCATAATAAATGGGCCTTTTTGTACTTCACAAAACATTATGGTTACTAAAATACCCGAGGAATGACACTGTTGCCATACATTACGAAATATTTCTGTATTATTATACAATAACAAACAACATTCCAAACAATTAACGACAACATTTACAACACCATACTACAAATTAACGACAATAGCAATTAATACAGAGAGATATTGCTGCCGTTTAAAAGTCGAAATCCTTCAGCATATAATTTCTTAGGGCGAAGATTAAACTTGGAACATCTTACGTTAGTTAAGCTGCGCTCTTGAGCCAAATTAAAAAGCTCAGGATGCACAAAATATTTTGGCAAATGTTCCTCGAGTGGAGCCGAGGTACTAGCCGAGTGTGGAGGCTCATTGCCTAGATTTCCCTACGGAGGAGAATGCGAATCACGTCCTAGGTCAAGAGAATTCCAGCGCTTTCGACGATCTCTCAAATTATCCGTTGGACAGTGCTCTGGATGTCAAGCCCAACATTAGTGGAATTGCTCGTATGTGAGATCAATTGATCGGAAAAATATTTGGTACTCACGATATTGTAGTTGCCTGATATTTGAAAACTACTCGTATATCCGCAGATATGGAAATGCAATTCACATTCATGAATGAAGGTTGTTTTACCGATATTTGTTTATAAAATACTGTAATTCTTGGATAAACATAAGTTTTCTGTAAAAACAGAGTTCTGCATATTTTTATCCATAATAAAATTAACGCGGTCGCATTATTTTAATTAAACATAACTCAGTAGTGACCCCACACTAGAAAATACACATCTAAATGCAAATTACCATTTGTCAAAGTAAATATTGCGCAGTAATATACCTTTTAATGGCTATAAAGCTCGCAATTAACTTCAGGCTGTTGTTGTACGGTTTGTGTATATTTTTATTAAACTAGCGATCGTTAACTGGATGCGGGCGAATTAAATCAGAGGTCATTTAGTTTTACTGATGTCGATCATTACTTGCGTGCCTGACGATGCGTTAAAAGTACCGCTAATAAGGGTATGCGTACTTGAGCGTGATTATAAACACTATATACATATGTAGGTGCGATTATGGGTAAGTGGTTTTAGAAATAAATGGGGTCACATCACATCACACATCATCAGCCTATTAATATTCCCACTGCTGGGATACAGGCCTCCTCTCTGTGAGAGGGAATGGGCCGTAATCCACCACGTGGGCCCAGTTCGGGTTGGTGGATGTCACACGTCTTCGAATTTTTGGTTCTAGGACATGGCGTTTTCCTCACGATGTTTTCCTTCACCGTTTTGAGAGCAGTGGTGAAGAAATAATTTACACAAAGTAAAGCGCCTGCCTGGGCTCGAATCCACGACCTACAACTTGTAAGGGGTAATGTTATGTAATACCTTTCTGCAGCGTGTATTTTTATACCTGCACAGAATTGCTGAGTTCCTGGTACGATACCAGTGCTTGCATTACGTGAAATTAAGTTTGATTTTGATTAAAAAAGTGTAGTGTGTGGGTTAGTCTGATTAACTGTATCTAATAACAAATCAGCTTATGTTATTCCACTGCAGGGCAAAAGCCCCTCTTTCCTTTCCTTTTCACTTTCAACTCAAACTTGGCTTTTTGGCCGATTCGCACGAATTTAACGCCGTTTAAGCGGGTGCCCAATGTGGAATTTCGTCCTTAAATCAACTAGTAGTTATTTTTATACAGACATTTTTGGTTAATTTATGTACATTTCTTGTCAATAACAATATTTAACCCTTAATGCTTCCGTACTTGAGTTTACTTTATCTTAATGGTATTGCATAAAACACCATGTGTTTGCCAATAAGTAATTTTGGAGTGGTCGATTTGCACACCAATAAATTTACTTAGTGATATGCGCCACAAAAATAATATATTAATAAGGGTCGATACAACAACAACAACAATTGGGAAAAGGCTACGCAGATGATGATGATGATTAAAAAGGGTCGATTCGGACATTTCGGGCGAGTTAAATTCGTGCGAATAATTCAATAACCCCAATTTTAATCCAACAAAAAATAGGAGTCAAAAGCCATCTGAATGTCTTTAATCACAGATTTATACAACCAGAAAATATTGAATGCATTTCGAGTTAAAGTAAGTCCTTTGCGCACCCACACAAACTCCCACATTATCATGTACATAATGGCTAATAATCTAAAACATACTCTAGTGTGTACTGTTCATAAGCGACCGGTTTATCCCTAGCGGATATTGGAACTGTTATCTTACTATGCAAATTCAATTGCGCAGTGCACTCTACGCGCGACAACATGGGGACTATGCAATTGATCGTTACTACCCAATAAGCTCTAAGACTTGTTTTGGGGTAGTTGTTTATTAACATTGTTATGTAATGTTACGGTTGGTGTAGTTAATATATTTGGTAGTATGGTGATGGTTTGGTTAAGAGTAGAAGAATACATTATTGTTGTTAGTTTAGGAGATACTTTAAATTTCATACCAGCTTCATCTTGAAGAAATTGTCAAAAATGAAAACTGTAAATTACTATTTTTAACCAACTAGCAAAATAATTATAATTTATCACAGATCAAGTCTGCTATTGCTTTTGTCAAATTTAGATTGAAAGGAAGTTAAGAAAATTAATAATCTTATGTCATACTAACCTTATATAGGGCCATGCAGATTTGATTCTGAACATAATTAATATTAGGTCAGCAGATAGTGAAATTGATTATGAGGGTTTGTAAACACAAGAGAGAGACAGGTGAATACTGTTGAGTGTAACCATGGGTAAAATTTTTGTTCAGACAGCAAAATAATGTCAGATCTGACATTAATTTCGTGAAATTTAAATGAATTCACAGACATTATAAAAAAGTGAAACTATTTTCAAATTCATTACTATTTTATAAACGTGACGATTGGACACAGAACTGTTTCCAGTAAAATATATCATTGTAGCTATGTATGTTACCCATGTCTGCTGTCTGATAAAGTATACCGCAAAACGCTGGAAAGGTCCCAGACAGTACGTTTAACCGTTCGTCTAGATTAATGTCACGAAATATTGGTTGCTTCAGCCAAAATCTCGCTGAAAAGTATACTATTATGCTAATATAGCCTTTATACTCTTTGTGACCAAAAATTATGGCACAGAATAGGAGTAATAAGCTTTGATAAATAGTAAGATGACCAACTCAGACTACGTATTTGAATTTGGATTAAGACCTCTTGTTGGCATGAGAATTTGAATTAAAAAAGGTATCAGGCTCTTTTTGTCTGAATTGTCTTTTTGTCTCGTTTTGCTTCAATAGTAATCTCTCAAGTGAAAACTAACAACCTATCTTCAAAGGGGTGTTACCAGATACTTCTTCGAAGTAAGCAGTTACTAACGACCTTACAAGTTCGTGTGAAATTGTACCTACCTTCACCGTCACTGTCGTCTGGAACTTACGACTATATGAATAAAACATAAGCCGAAACTTCGACGAAATCGAGAATTAATCCTTACAATTCATATAGCACGAACATGATTATACAAAAAAGGGAAAGTTAAGCACACAGATGAGTGGTTCAAAACATAGTTTATAATATACGTGGCAGCAACTGACTCGTATGTTTGAATTACGATAGGAGCGGAGAGTAGCTCTCCAATCCACGATATTCGAATATTGTAATCATAACGTATGACTATGAAGTCGAATAAATAAACCATGTTTGAATAAAAACTGACGTTGCGCGCGAACCATTTAAGTGTTTTTACTAACGTCATAAAATAATTATTTAAAACGACGACGTCCTGACTATGATGTCCTCTGGAATCGTGCCAAGCACCGCGGGATGCAACGTTATCCGAGCCTCGAGTACAAACTTTTAAGAAGCATAATCCTGTCTAAGTTTGTTGTTATTGTAAAATGTAAGAAGCGACGCAAATAGCACAGTAGTAGGAGTTCGACGGATTTTTAGACGTTTCGAACAACGATTATGTGCCGAACTCGAGCCGCATCGAACATTGGATGCTCGCAAATTTTTATCACCCAATGTCGTACCATCCGTACGCGCTATGGGTTTCGATAATCCATGCATAACCATTCCATTTGCACGTGACACGTATAGTGCGAGTTATGTGTTGCCGCGTTAGTTGCAGCAACACATAACAGTATGTTGCAGCGTATTATATTAGACGTATCAGCAGATAGCTTGATATTGGTACAGTTAGCATCTGCGCAAAACGCGACATTGACCGCGTCTCATGCTTCATTCAGATGAAACGTGCAACCAATCGCTTTTACATTTAGGTTAAAGCTAACCGCTTACGTGATAAATCGGCACTCCGGAGGAAACTTGTAGTATCATCACGAGCAGCCATGTGCTACATCGTTGGCTTTTATCAGATTTTTCAAGCTGGTTACGAGATCTGGGAGCTGGTCAAGCGAGGCTCATGTAAAATGCATGCGGTAACCGTGTTTGTAATTGCTGTAACAGCTTTTGCAATACGCCCTAATATTAAAAGACGTTTACGTTTGCCTGCATTTTTAAGCATAATTTAACGAGTTTTATACGGTAAAATAATACGCGTGTTTTAAAATGTTAACTCGACGGGCTTTTTAAATCTGAAACGTTAACATTTTATCAAATTTAAATGTCATAAGAATTCAGACCTCGCTTTCAATTAGTTACATTAAATTTACACGAACTTATTAAATGCTTTACATTTAATAAGTTCAATTTTGTGTTTGTCTATATCCTTTTAATGCTTTGGTTAAGGTTTATATCTATATACTAATATATGATAGCCACATTCATGAGGAAGGCAATAGGCTATATAGCATTACGCTTAAATTCTTGGTAAGCTTTAAATATTGATATTTGTAAAAAAGTCGCAAGAAAAAGTGCTATCGAACTGCTTGATCCACGAGCGCTGGAGTAGTGGATTTACGTTATACGTCAGTACCAAGTACTACAAATATATTGGTTTTTAGTAGTAGAAGATGATTTAGACCCAAAAAAATATTGTTTGATAGGTAGGTAGGTACAAAGCTAGGTCTGTAGGTAGGGTAGGGTAGGGTAGGTAGGTATGTACGATAGGGTAGGTAGCCAGATGACGGGAGCGAAGCTGCGCGGGACAGCTAGTGATCAAATATCATAAGATTTTTTATAAAGATATACTATAAATCAAACAATAACAAGCCAAAGTCAATAACAAGACGCAATATCACGCTGCGTCTCAAGTATCAATGATCAATAAGTACAGTGCAATACAAAATCTATGAGTAATACAGCCCGTGAAATTGCCATTTCACATAAAATGGAAGTAATTGGAATTCCTGTGAAGTGTGAAATTGGCGTCTTCATTGAGCGACCAGAGAGACGAAATGTAACATTCATGCAATATGTATGTTCCCAGAATATAATTATTTATGTAAGTATGTTTATTTACTTTTAAATTATTTTCTTCTGTATTTATTACTCGTTGAGAGTTATTTCGGCTGGATATTTATTTATTTATTATATGCTTTAGTTTACACCTTAAAGTACAATAAAAAAAAATAAAACTTAAAATTAATTCGGCGGCCTAATCGCATTCCGTGATCTCTTCCAGGCAACCTGCTATGGACAGTAATTGTCTGGACATGAAGTGGGGTTGTCATTGGTGTGATGATAACATTGTTAAACTACTATATTATAATAGATACACAGATAATGCACTGCCTTCCTTCTTGTCTCTTTACCACCCTTGTTGACTGGTAGAGAATGCCTCAGACATTAAGTCCGCATTTGTTCCTTTGTGCATGAAGTCTAAATAAATAGATAATTTATATAACAGGATAATTAAGTTCAATCAATCTGCCTAGCCTTTTCCCAACTATATTGGGGTCGGCTTCCAGTCTTACCGGATTTAGCTGAGTACCAGTGTTTCACATGGAGCGACTGCCTATCTGACCGCCACAACCCATCAACTGGGTAACACGGTACCCCTTGGCAAGACTGGAGTCAGATCTCAAGCTTCTGACTACCTGTAACGACTGTCAAAGATCTTCAAATGACAGCCGGGACCAACGGCTTAACGTGCTTTCCGAGGCAAGGAGAAAACTCGGTATGTTGAAATGGTCACCCATCCACGGACCGACCTCGTCAAGCGTTGCTTAACCTTGATAATCGACCAGTGCAGCTGTTATTATTTTGCCACGATCTCCTCCAGATCGAACAGGAGAATTAAGTTATTGGGTTTAAATTATTAACTGGGTGGAGTTGGTGATTCTGGTGATAGTTCCGCGGCTATACTAAATTTGGAGTATCTAATTGAACGTTTACGACGTTCAAAAGAATAATTTATTAATTGTTTAATATTCGTTCTTTATGAATTAAGTCTGAATGACTACTCAAAAATAGTTCGAAATAGTTTTTTTTTTGTTTTCATAAAACAATAAGAGTTCCTAACTGACATTGAAGCCACTGCTTAATTGGTTTGTTAATTCAAGTAGTAGGAAAATACAATTTAGCAGATTTAGCATCGCAAGTTAGCTATAACACCAAATAAATGAATACAGAAGAACCATTTCCGTCGTCCTCGACAATTGTTACCTAAACTTGTCGGAGTCACTAGGGTTGCTTCTATATTGATTCTAAATTTAAATAAAAACAGGCCAAGTACGTGTTGGGCCACGCGCAGTATTAGGGTTACATACAACTAACAACGTTATTTAAGACGGTACCCTGACCAAAAAATCGGCGTGCGATATGAGCATTCCTATTGGTCTAGCGGCACTGGCGGCGCATGAATTACAGTAGTGAATACGCCCAGATTTTAGAATAAAATCTTTATAAAATCGAATTTTGGTCTTTTGAAAAAAATAATTCTACAAAAATGTTCGTTATTAAATTGTCTATCCATTAGTGTTAGTACAAAAAATAATTAATGAACACTTTACGAGGAGATGCATAATATCAATAATTATTTCTCATTTTTATGTTTTTTTGAAAGGAATTAGTGAAATATATACAACATTTAAAAAAAAACTAAATCTACCATTTTAGAATCAATATTATGTAGAAATTTAATGTATTTTTATTAATTGATATTTCTTTTTAAATAACGAGTAGATAGCTCCTAAAAACAGCACAAAAAATGGCTTGCGCGGCGTTTTGCTCGGGGAACCGCCTTAATAAAATTTTCAATGGCATTTGTAAATTTTTTTACTGTTCCAATTACATTTTATAAGTTGGTCGAATATTACTCGTAAACTTGTAAAGCCTACTTAGCGGTTAAAGTATTCCTTTTAATTTTGTTATTTATATATACTACTGCCGTGATTTTTTTCAAATGTCCAAAAGCAAACATTTCATTGGCAGGGGGCCAAGGCGGGGCACTAGACTCTAAATAAAATTTGCAATTTAAATCTTAATTTTACGAAAATGGATCCCTGAATCGAAAAATGGGTTTAACAGACCCATAATATTTTTGAATCGCCTATCCAACGATACCCCACACCATGGGCTAGACGAGAAAAAGAAAACATCCCCACTTTATGCCTGTAGGAGGAACCCGAAAAAATATTTTTTTTCATGTTTTTATTTTACCACTTTGTCAGAATTATTAATATGTATATTCATGTCAAATTATATAGCTTATAGCTATAGCTAAGAGTCTCTGAGCTAATTTGCGGACGGACAGACATGGCGAAACTATAAGGGTTCCTTGTTGACTTCGGCACCCTAAAAAGGAGTAGGTAGTTTAAGTTTACAAACATAAATACAACAATTCGTCTATACATACATATCATGCTTACATGCCCCTGAGTTCTGAATTTTAAAAAACAATTACCAATTTAATAACATAAAAGAATGATATAATCTTATAAAATCTGCTTTATTGAAATTCCACCTGTTTTTATTAAGTTCTGAGACACAATCCCTATCATCCTAGAAAGTCCCATGCTGCCCTCTGGTTCCCGATCAGAAAGCTTGGCACTAATGACCAGTGGGCGGTGCTGAGCAACAATATTAACCAACGGTTCCTCAGAGAGTTTTACTCCTAAGTCACTCATCTCAAACGTTGACAGTACCAAATCTAAAGTACGATCATTAATATTAACCAAATCATTTACCTGCCTAAATCCACAGAATTTAATAAGGTAATCCAGGTTACTTTGGATTTCCACGGTTGAGCAGAAGGCATATTAAAATTACCCAATAATAAAACATTATCATACCTAACACAAACATTCTTTAATATATGAAATAATTGCATATATTCATTAGCATCACATTTTGGCGGAATGTAACAGCACAGCAGATGAATGCGCCCGTGCGCCCGCTCGTTGCCAGAATAACAATATTGAACCTCCCTTTGGACAGTTTTGTTTGCAAAATATCCTTTGATCTACTTACACTATTTCAGATATGAAGAAATTCTAGCCATCAATTTTTCTGTGTAAAATATTTTTAAACTGCCATGTCGTTTTGGAGAATTATCCAAAAGTAGCGTTGCGTAGCAATGAAGCACATCGTTTTGTCTATTATTTTTTTAAAGCTAAACTATTAGTTACACGAAAAACCACGTTTCACAAATTATGTACACGAATCAATAATATATATTTTCTTACTTTTTCACCAAGCCGTTATAAGCAGTATGTTTTTAGAAAGTAACCGTTTTACGGCTTTAAAGCGGTGTAAACTTATAAAACTTAAAAGTAATTTATTATTTTCTTATATATTGAATTTATAACTTGCCATCTTGAAACATTGTATGACCTTAAGCATCTATATGTAATTTCGGACTTCCTTACTGTATATATTCTAGGAATGTACAGTACTACAGAAAATAGTTTTCTTAATGTCCCTGTAATAAGTCAAATGGAAAAAAATATAATAACCAGCCAAGTACGAGTTAGACCCGCGTGCCGAATACTCCATAGGACTTAGGTTTTTTGCTTAGGTTTCTCTGTAAATTATGAGTGAGGCCCTTTATACCTCAAAATATAAATTAATTAAAAGAGTGGTTACTATTTTAAAACAAGAAAGTTTATTTTATTATTTTGGTAAAAAATGTACCTATGTTGACTCTATAAAAATAGAAGAGTTGTAGATTAGAATATTATTAATTAAAAACATGTGCCATTTTTTAACAAATTATTAACTAAACATTTTCGTCGACCGTGACTGAGCTCAGTCAAATATTGCCCGAGAAACCCTGTAAAATCGTAATGTCAATGTGTGCGTGCAAAATGGCTTTTTATTCGTAGTGGCCTGTCTGTATGCGGCGCTTAAGTACTTTTTGGTTCTTAGTCTACGCTCCCAAAGTTATAATTGTAAGTTATAACATTGTAGGTTAAAATCATTTTTTGAGGACTAGCCTTCCAAATCAACACAGTCCCAGTCCTGGACATAGGTCTTTCCCAAGCTGCATCAACAGACCGCAAGAAAGAAGCTGCGTCTTCCGCATCCAGTTTAACCAGCTACCATTATATGGGTAGTAACTGAAAAACCACAACTTCAACGATGTGTACGCCCTTCCATTCATACAACTGTATGTATATTTCTCTCTGTATTTGATAATCCTGTAATTTGATACTCGTATACGCTTTTGTGACTCCTTTGTTCAAACCCCCTTCAGAAGACCTTAATTTCCCCCTATGAAGGGCTGATTTTGCAAATCATTTCATGAACCCACTACGTGTAAGTGCCTACTGCATTTAAAAGTGCCTCTTCATCCTCGTACCACCCGTGCCTATTCTTGTGATAGACGTGAGATAAGGATGTTTTTGCTTTGTAATCTCTTAGTATCACAATACAAGTGGAAATATAAAGGATGGTTTGTTCTTAGGTGCTCGTATGTGCATCATTCTGCGTAAAGAGAATGATACGCATAAGAAAAAACATTTATTTGACGATATGAGCACTCAGAAACAAAATAATATAAATAAGTGGCAATCATTAAAATCCAAAGGTTGTCTGTAAGAGATTGCCTAGTGCGATAAGACCGCCCATTGTACACTTGTTTTTGTGAACGTTTGTCATGTTTGTTTTTTGTGGTGTACAATAAAGTATATAATAAATAATAATAGTGAACCTCAGGGCTGCGCCAAAAAGGTCCATTACAGCAATTACCAGACATGAGCTGTCTGGACGCCGGTCTTCCAAAGAATAGCGACACTTTATTCGATTTTACAAGCTTTTATTTTGTCTCACCTGTCCCAGTATCTGTGCGTTATCAAAGCTTGCAAGTTTTGTTTTTACAAGCTTTTACTTAGTCTCAGATTTCCCAGTATCTGTGTGTTATCAAAGCTTGCAAGTTTTGTTTTTACAAGCTTTTACTTAGTCTCATCAATCGAACTCTGAGCTTTTACTTAGTCTCATCAATCGAACTTGTTGTTGCCCCACTTCCCAGAGTTCGATTGAGCTGAAGTTGTACATACAGTACACACACGTTTGTTTTTCGTGACAATGCCGTTTTCATTTGTTGATACAAAGGCTTGTTTTTTGAATAAACAAATTATTTTTTGTGAAACATATACTCCCATGTGTATATGTGTCACTTCGGGGAGACCTATGTCTTGCAGCGGACATCGTACGGCTGAAATGGTGATGATGATGATAAATATCTAGCTTTTATCATAAATAGTATACTTAAACCCGCTGCGTACTCACCAATAGTTTGTCAGCGAGAATCAAACATTTTGAAAAGAAAGGAGAAATAAATTTTAAGGGTGAATAGATTTGACCATGTATGTTATAAAGTCATTAAACCACATACATAAATCTAACTAGATAACGCAAGTTACATTTAAGAATATATTAAGTATTAAGAATATATTGGTTAATGTCAATTAACATAATTATTATAAACCAGAGGAGAACATAAACTTGTTGTGCGAATAAACTGGAAACTTACTTTTAATTTACCTACACGAGCGTAGACTTTTACAGGTACATACTGTGTAGCAAAAACCTACGTATTGTGCCCTAACAGGCGTTGAACAGAGGGGGTTCTGAGGTGGTATTTTAAGCGGTCACGGGTTCCATGTGCTGACAGTGATCCCCAGATTGGTTTTAGTGATGTTAAAATTCCACACTCCCTAGTACCCTAAAAGTCCAGGCGCCTTTCATTCAAAGGTTTTCCCACGATAACAAAAAAAAAGTATACAGGTTACTATTTCACCATTAAAAATAATGTTTTTTTACCATCACCCCCAGTACATTACATGCTAAAACCAGGGCTTATAGTCGCGGCTTATCCTTTCATTAATGTAGTCAAGGCTCTGAATTTATGCGCACGACCTCATATTTCATGCGAACAGAGTTAATATAATTTTAATTTTATGTTAATTATTCAATAGGTGGTGGAAATATTGACACTATTAACTACTGTTAGTTATTCAGGTGCTAAAATTTAATGGAGTTAATAATTACTTTACAATGCTACTCGAAAAGAGCGTTTTCCAAACAGCCAAACTGTTCGGAAAGGGTCACTTTTTTTCACTAGTGCTTTTTACTTGCCTGTATTTTTTTAATTTTTAACTCCAATGTTAGCCCAACGCATAGTTTTTATTATTTGAGAAAAGTTTTACAAATTAGTTATGAACAGATTATCAATCATATAAAAGATAAAATAAAAGTAATACTTCAATAAAGGAGCTTTTAATTACACTAGATTTAGATTTCGATCAATAAATTAATTTTAAATATTCATTAAATATGTTTGGCAGAACGTATATTTTGCTCGTGTCTTATTGCGTTACGATGTGACAGCTATTTGCACATGCGCAGTAGATATACCCGAGGAACTATTAGTTAATCTGTGGATATGCTGAGCGCGCCTGATTAAGCCCGCCATTTTATTAATTTCATTTTTTTTTTTTTTTTTTTTTTTTTCCTCGCACAATGCATAGTAAAATGTGGTATGATACACGTACGTAAGATGATTTCCGACTCGTGTCAATTTATCCACGGGCTAACTTCATTTCTAGTTAACAGTTTAGGAAGTCATTTCATTTTTATATTATCCTTCTAATATCCTGGATGCCTTCTACAAGGTAGACCGGTGACCTGGTGGTGGCGACATACTCTTATTGGCCTATGTCCAGCAAGTGGACGTCTTTCCAAAGAAAACGATGTTGATGAATATTTTTGGTTTTCAAATTGCAGGTATTTTTTTTTCTATTATAAAATGTATTAAGTGCACCTGTTCAATATATTGTTTCAGTATTTCCTCAATATATACCAGGCCCCTCAGAAAGTATTGCGAAAAAAAGTTTTTATATATGGGAGACTGGCCAGTTATAATGTTTTTCGAAAATTTGATTATTTATAAGTAAAAATAAGTAAGTTCCAATTTCAAAATTTCCCTCCACATTTTTTGCGAGTTAATTCAAAGTATTGTGTCTCACTGAAATATGGATCTGCGCCGGGAACATTTTAGAGCTATGATTTTATACGATTTCAAGTGTCGCCTGAAACCGGATGAATCGTACGATAGACTTCAAATGGCATTCATGGATGAAGGTCCTTCCAAGGCAACCGTGTATCGTTGGTATAACGAATTCAAGCGCGGTCGACCAACTTTGGGGGATGACGAAAGAAGCGGTCGCCCTTTGACGGCTGTTACCGAAGAAAACGTGCTAGCAGTGAAAAATTTAATCCAAGACAATAGGCGAATTACATATCAGGAGATTCAACACATATTGAAGATTGGATCGGGAAGCGTTCACGAGATTCTACACAGCCATCTTCGCGTGAGGAGGATAGTATCACGCTGGGTGCCGCACAACCTCACCGATGCTCAGAAGCAGGCCCGGGTGGAATGGTGCCGTGATATGCTTAACAAATTTGAAGCAGGCTCGTCTCGGCGTGTTTACGACATCGTTACAGGTGATGAGTCCTGGATTTATCAATACGACCCAGAAACCAAGCGCCAGTCGACTGTTTGGGTGTTTCAAAATGAGCCAACGCCTACCAAAGTGAAGCGATCTAGAAGCGGGGGTAAGATTTTGATCGCTAGCTTTTTTAATTTGACTGGCCACTTGGTATCAATTCCCTTACGGGATCAAAGAAGCATTAATGCCGAATGGTATACTACCAAATGTTTGCCAGAAGTTTTCTCTGTTATAAGCAACAAGCGACCAAACACAGGGCTCCGCGGGCTACTGCTCCACCACGACAATGCACCTGCGCACACCGCACTCAAAACGAGGGACTTCTTGGACAGCACGCCAGTCAAACTCCTGGGTCACCCTCCTTACAGCCCTGATCTAGCACCGTGTGACTTCTTTTTATTCCCAAAAATAAAAAATCAGCTCAAAGGGATACAATTTTCGTCGCCGGAAGATGCGCTGGCTGCGTTCGAGCAGGCTGTAAACGAGGTGTCTGCGGCGGACTGGAAAAAGTGTTTTGAAAACTGGTTTAGGCGCATGAATCTTTGTATAGAGGCTGGTGGAAAGTACTTTGAAAAGATTTAATAAAAATATATGTACGTATAGAACAATTTTTTTTAATTTCGCAAAACTTTCTGAGTGTCCCACGTATACTAGCTGGTTCCTAGAATTTTTAATAATAATCAAGTGAATGTACTATATTTACGTGTGCAGCCGAGTTTAGTTGTTTGAAATTAAATTTCGTTTCAATGAAAACTTTTTTGTTGAGCTTAAAAATAAATCTTCAATATGTTTGATGGTTCAACTTATTAATATTCTCGCGCACCGAATTAAAAATTATTTGTAGTAATTTTAACGTGTAGAGATTTTAATTCTTTTAATTTTTATAACTCGCTGCCGCGGTACTTGTTTTTTTTTTCAATAATTCAGCCTAACGAGATCATTATTAGCATTTTTTTATCTTAAAGATGAAAGCATTCCTTGTTACTAGGAATCTCTTTAACCAACGATGACATACAACAACCTTCTAACGGATAATCCGAAAAATAATTGAGGAAAAAACAAAACTCTACACCACAAAAACCGACACAGAAGTCTTCAGAAGTCGTTTGAAATAAAAAAAGCAAATCAATTACTGGTACACGGCATTTTGGAGCTAATAACTCTATTACCTGCAAGCGCGTTCGCTGTGGTTTGAGGGGATGGCACACTCCTTAATCACTAAACCTTACGAACCTGTACAAGGCAGCACCAGGGACCCATTTTTTACATTGACATTCCACATAAATAAAAATAATGATAAAGCGCGTTCATTGGTTTTAAAGCAGAATTAATTAGTTGATATAAGTTAGAAGAGAAATTGGAAAGGAATTTCCCTTTGCTGACTCGGTATTTATTAAAATCGTGTGGTAGATGGAATATTATTGGTTGTGATTCAGAACTTGGACTTTAAAATGTATTTTTACTATCTTCTTCTAATGGCATTCGTCAGTTTTTACATTGATTACATTTTTATTTCAGTATAACAACATTTGTTTGTTAATGTAAAAGTAAATGGATTTATGGTATGACGCTAAATAACAAATGTAACCATACTAATAGCAATAAAAAATACGCATATTGCGTTGAATTTGCAATATTTGTAAGTATGTGAGAACCAGTTTCCTATTTCTTTATTGAATAAATTTACCTGTTAGTGCTTGTAATAGTATAGTGATACATAGTATAGTATTGTTAGTCTGGGTGCATCGTCCTAACGTATATGAATTAATATATGTATGTAAATATTCTATTTTTTGTGCCGCTTAATAGCCTAATTGAAATAAAGAATTTGACTTTGACTTTAAATTATGAAGATAATAAGGCAGGGCAAAAGCTTTCCTTCCTACATTGAATGATCTCGATTATGGGCTGGTTTGGACCAATCCTGCCTGTAGGCCTGTAGCCATCAATCACATCCCGCCAACACAATAAAGAAAAACCGGCCAAGTGAATGTTGGACTTCGCACATTTAGGGTTCCGTACCAAATCGCAAAATCTAGTTGGTTGTAATAGGAAAAATGAGGAAATTTGAAAGAAAATCTATTAAAACTTGCTTTCAAAGAACGCTCTAACAACACATCAGTTACTTACTTTTATCGTATGAAACATTGCTAAACCAATTATTACATGCGTTTTTATTTATTAATTTTCTAAACCACTTATTTATATCAACCAATATCCTTAAAACCTGTAACTAAAAGAGAGATGGAGAACCTTAAGGAATGAACGGTAGCCGAACAATACAACTCTATAAACTGAAATACAGTTGAAAGCCGGCTGAAACTTGCATTTTACTTCAATGAGATATCTCAAACGAAACCCAAGCTAAAGGATTATTTCGAAATACTCGATAACGGGAAATCGCGGCGGTTCGGAAATGGTTCACGAATAAAATGGAGTTACAATAAAGCTGACCGTTGGATTGAAATATTATGTACCACAAAGATAATAATGAAATGGTACGATAAGAGATGGTGAAGCGTTCATTAAGAGCTTTTAAATTATTATTTCTTTCTTACTATTGATAACTTTGCGTTATGGAAAGAGATTATGTGGTCGACGATAGAGCACTCTTTCTTAAAAAAAAAACTATTAACTTTGACTTAAAGCCCCCAGTAGCTATCAGGAAACTTAGACTCCGGCAAGAAATTCCGCTCCCTGAGTATTTACAGAAATAAGTAAGAACAAGTTATTTTAAGCGACTGCCATTAAGATTTAATGTCGAAACATCGCATTTAACTTAAACCAGCGCTGTAGATACTTTACGCTTTTGTTAGGCTTTCCCATTTGTTAACAAATTTGACTATCTCTACCTCTCTAATGACACGAATAGACCAATTTACAAAAAACACAAAATTGAAGAAATGGTTGCTTAAAATATTATTCTACTAGCTTCTGCCAGCGGCTTCGTCCGCGTGAATTAAATAAAATTATTCCAAGGGAACATATTCCCGGGATGAAAAGATATCCTTTGTTTTATTCCAGACTATAATCTATCTCTGTGCTAAATTTCATCTAGATCCGTCCAGCCGTTTGAGCGTAAAGAAGTAACAAACACACACACTCACAAACTTTAAAGTCTGGGGTTTGATTCCCGTGTCGGGCAAAGTGTTATTGGGTTTTTCCATCTGGAATTTGTCATTAGCAGCCCTTAGTCTAGATTTGTGCCCAGTTGATGGCAATAGGATCGGCCCTTATCACAAGGGACTTAAACATAACCGTGGTGTGCTATTAGGTGCGTCTCTGATTAACCTTTCTGGCAACATAAGCGTGATGTTATAATCGGTGGTCCAAACATAATGCAAGATGTTAATTGTGAGTCACACCTTAACGTTTAGTTTTTTGCCCAAACTTAATTTGACATTTCTTTGTTTTAGTCTTTGACAAATTCAACCACGGAGGGGTACACAATTGAGCAGCGCGTTTAGATTGTTGAAGCCAAGCAGTAACCGTGAATGGTGTCCACCATCGCGAGATGATAGCTGACGTTTTGCGGCCAGAAATTGAGGATATGGAGCTGGACGATATGTGATCCAACAGGACGGTGCCATTTGCCACACAGCCAACGAAACAATGGCTCTTTAGCGCGAAAAATTCAATGGCCGTGTTATCTCATCTCTCTCTCGTCGTGGCAATATCAATTGGCCGTCACGATTATGTTATTTGACATCGTTGGACTTCTTTTTGGAGATATTTAAAAGAAAAAGTGTACGTCAATAAGCCACGAACAATTCAAGAGCGATAATTCTGCAAATTAACGACATTGAACCTCAATTATGTATCAGCGTCATGAAAATATGGACCATCGGATATGCACCGAAGTACCGATATATTCCACCGAAACCGTGGCGAGCATTTGGCCGATTGTTTGTTTCACACATAATTGTCATAGATCCTTGTAAAATAATAAAAAAAATATTAAGATAATTCTCTCAAACCTTTTTTTTATTAAGAATTAACATCGTGCGTTATGGTTGGACCACTCTTTATTATGTTAATATTTCGTTATTAATCATCACTTTCTCTTATTTCTGATGATAAATTGATAATTCTATCACTTGGAGGTCGCAGATTCTTTGGTGAACTCCCACATTGAAATGAATAGTTGTTTTTGCAATACAATTGTCTGTGGAGACTGAACAATATCACTGTATACTTAGAGAATAATGGGTTTGGATGGATTTTGGATCGCATGTTTGCAATAACATAGTAAAACATTCCAAAAAATTATAGAAGACTAGCTTCTGCCAGCAGCATTCCCTCCAGCCGTTTGAGCGAGAAGAAGTAATAAACATACAAACACACACACTCACAAACTTTCGCCTTTATAATATTAATGTGATCTGATAATCTAGAGTCTATGGCATCATCGTCATAGCAATTTTTTTTTTATCTGTGTTCCACACTAGGAATTTCTTCCTGTATCGTGGGTGCGTTTACAAACATATAAACTCACAAACACACCACCCAGAGCCGGAACAACTATCTGTAGATCATACAAATATTTGTTCCGTGGGGGCATCGAACGCGCGACATGCAGCGAAGCAGTCAATCGCTCAAACACTGCGCCAACCGTGCGTCAACTATTGCGGAGAATAGTATCAATACTTACCGTATTGATACTATTCTCCGCAATAAAATGACATAAACACCACCAGCATAATTAAAAAAACGTTGTTTAAGACTCTCAAATCAGTGAAGGTACTTCAAAATTGTGATGCCGGTTGTCCCTGAAACACAAATTCGAAGAAATGCGTCATCCGAATCTGGACCTGCGTGGTGGAATACGGCTCACTCATTCTCATAGACCCTGTGTCCCAGCAGTATGATCATTATAGGCTGATTATGCCTTCACGTTCAAAGTCACGTCGATACTTAAAAACTGAAAGATGTAGATGATAAAATAAACTGGCCTTCAAACTTTTTACGGTACCACTTTTTACATTGCAATTTCTTTTAAACTGTAGAAGTCAGAGTTTAGAAACAAAATACGTTTTATAGAAAATTGCATCAACTTTCTTTGAAATTATTATTTCATCAGTAACGTGTTTAACTTAAAAAAAGATAGAAACCAAAACATAACCATTTTAACGTAATGGCAAAAACTCAAACAACGTTTTTATAGTATGTTTTACGCCAATACATTTAAACAACTGGTATTGCCTCCTCGGGTTCTGATTTCAGCTTCGAGCCGGTTTCGTCTTCACTAGAAGACGAGGTTTTGGAGGCGATGTTGGGGAATATCTTTTTGTAAGTTAAAAAAAAGGTTTGGAGGCCAGTGCCTATTACTTTCCTCATAGTCAGGTCACACAAATAAACCCAAATTAATTTTAAAGCAAATCAATAATATGAATTCACGATGCCGAATCAAAACAACGTCATTTCGATCTTGTTTTCCAGTCACTTCTCTCAGTTATCCTGTAACAAAGAAAATAGAAAACTGGTTTAACAAAGTATGCATATTTGAAGATGCTTTTTATAAATACAAAGTCCATTTTGTTTGAAAACCAAGGCGTTATCATGAAAATGTAAGAAAAATCTGAGAAAATGGGAAAGCGAGCGAGCTGACTCCCGAGCGAAAAAACCGCTTTAACCCACTTTGATATTTATAAGGTGTAACTAGTTTTTTGTTTTACTTTAAATAACAACGAATATTGTAAAGGTACTGCTGAAATTTCTTGTGATAAAAAGAAAGCAGCTTTTTGGGAGTACGTCTCAGTGTCATAAGTAGAGATCAATAAGTACACGATCGTTTTTAATACCAACACGAATAATATACAGAATGAGGCAAATGTCACCTGCAATAAAGATGAAATGTAAGACAAACGCTTTATTTTAATCTGTGAATATATACGAAGTAATTATAACATGTTACCATGAATCTCAACTAACCACCACCGTCGACAAAACCGCAGACAAATGAAAATGACCGTACAAACCCAACCAATATTAGAGGTACATAATTTTACGAAACTTCGCCAATATCTATTGATTATTTCGCCATCACCGAGACAGTAAGCGTTGCAAATTATCTACGGACTCATGCAATAGCAATTTCCAACAGAAATGTCTATAGAGAGGCGCAGGTGGTAAAAGAAATTGTCCCCCATTACGCTTTGCCGGACCATTTTATGGCAACTGATGGCAAATTGTTTGGAACGAGATATGAACGGAAAGACATTTCTCTGTTAATATTCACGTCTCGAGTGAACCTTATGACTGCACGAAGCTACGCTGAGATTATTGCAAAAGGTTTTTCTTAGTTTTTGTGGGTTTTTGTTTATTCCACGTGCGTACTGTCTCGCCTAAAATATAAGTTACAAGAGGATTCTGGGGCAATACTGAGAGTGAACAGTTTTGTTCCTATTATATTTTTGCTTAGGTCCAACACTGTGTGTGTCTAGGGTCCGTTTTAATAAAGCGAATTTATTATGTAGTCCATTCTGCTTATCATCGAAGTATTTTTTTATTGTTACTACATCGGGGCGAAAAATAATAACAAAGTTGGTTCCCTGTATTGTATGTATATTCGCTAGCACGATGAGAATATATATTGAAACTTGGGACTCGCTGTTGCCCATTAACCAACCAAGAGCAGTGTTTTTTTGGTTTGAGTTTAAAAAAAATGTATTTACAAAACTGTCGTTGTGACTCATTGGCTAATACCTCGCTTCTCGTGCTTTGTACCAATGTGACTTGTTCATATTCATATGTACTTTCTATATTTATCTTGGATATCGCTGACAACCAATGAAACCTGGACTTATAGCAAATATAAGATTGAAATCGCCTACCTGTCTTAAGCAAGCGTGGCGGTCAAAGCTCTTGCTTTCTCTGTATGAGAAAGATCGTTGTACCGATAGTCGTGTCAGCCAATGGTTTAATAGCCACGAGCCTCAATCAACACCTTAGGAGGCTCTCGTTCGGCGACTGGATCAAGGACATGATTCAGAAAGCAATACTTCTGGACTCGGCTCGTATTGTTTGGAGGTTCCTTCTCTCTGGAGAGCTGACCGCTGGAAGTATTATCCCTGTTCCTGCATACCCGTAGGCCTCTATTTAGAAGAGATCTTTGCCCTGCAGTGGTTACAGGCTGGTATTATTTTTCTTTTTTTTTTACTTTTATTACACTGCTGTCAAATGCGAATTCTATGCAGCAGTAATAGTCCCATCAAAAGTTATAAAATAAAGCGACAAAAGCAATTTGTTAGCAATTCAGTCAAGACTTGCATTATAAAATACCAAGAAAATAGCTAAGTTTGATAAACACGAACGGTTTTCCAAATATTGTGTAATATCGCGTCGTTCGCGATTTATAAAGGCCAGGGCTGACCAGCGTGTATATAATGCAATTACCAACCCTCTCGTCAGTTTCGATGTGCAATGTGCACACGCCAGTACAATGACGTCATAATTTTCTGCCCGGAACTCATGAATCCAATCCCGTTTATCGTTTGCGAAGTAAAAGGTTACATGGTGTAATGATGGGTGATGTTTGGCACAGATTAACGCCCTTTTGATGGTTTATTACTTTTAAACGTATTGCTCATGGGCGTTATTGCAGATACGGATATACATATTATTTACGAGCATTCAAGTACGAGCACCGTTGGAATAGACAGTACTCGTACTATACAGGTAGAAAATCACCTGTATATGCATGCTTTTTGGACCTCTCTAAGGCTTTCGACCTTGTGTCTTACGACTGCCTATGGAGGATACTATCACATGTCACCAACTTGCCTAACGATCTCATTACTATGCTGAAATATTGGTATAACAACCAATACAACTTTGTTAAGTGGGCGGGTGTTCTGTCGGATGCATACAGGCTGGAATGCGGGTTGATGCAGGGGGGACTCAGCTCACCTAAGCTTTTCTACCTGCAAACCAGCAGATCATGTAAACCAGCAGATCTGTGAGCTCAGCAATACCAATATCAGGTGCTTCATTGATGGGCACTGCGTCAATAACTTCAGCCATGCGGACAATATGGTATTGCTGAACCCTTCGATCAGTGCACTTAGGAGGCTCCTCCGTATCTGTGAAGATTATGCGGGTATTTATAATTATTATTTTATTTTGAGTGGAGACCGCGGATTGGGAAAACGCAACGTTGGGCCAAATAGTTTGCCACCAGTGACCAAAAGGTAAACTTTACACAGACCGAACGGTAAGTAGTTTGTAGCAAGAGGTCGTACCATTGATGCCTTTAAGTTAAAAGTAGGATTTCGGAGACCAAATCTGCTTGCCATAAAATATACTACAGACCTTTTTACCCAACTGCCAAGAAAGAAAGAATAAAAATATTTTGCAACAACACCAACATGAATCAGCACGTACACAGAAATAACAATAAAAATGGTATGCTTAAAACAAAGTGATGAAAATGAAAAAATGACTCACTGATGCGTTTAAAAGTTAACTTCAGCAATACGACAGACTGATGCTGTCTGACGCTGGTTTTCGTTTTATAGGGTAATGGTTTTTATATCTTTTTAAATTATCTGATATCTACGTAATTGACAAATCGAGAAATCGTAATTAATTTAGTCGATTTTATACGTAAGCAATGATTTAATTAGGACATCATAATTATGAAAAACAAATTCTAACATAAAACTAAATATTTAATTATGGAGGCAATAATAGTTGGTTTCGTATGGAAAAAACACTGCCTTTAGAGCAATGGTGGTCCATGGCTGGCCCATTGGACTTACAAGTTGTAGGTCGTGGGTTCGAACCCAGGCAGGCGCTTTACTTTGTGTTAATTATTTCATCATCACTGCACTCAAAACGGTGAACAAAAAATCATCCTGAGGAAACCGGCATGTCTTAGAACCAAACATTCGACGACATGTGACTTCCACCAATCAGCACTTGGCCCGTGTGGTGGATTACGGCTCATTCACGATCACAGAGTAGAGGCCTGCACACACAACGGACCAAACGGGAGTATAAGTGCAGCAAAGGAGGACCCCCTTTCTATCCTACCCTGTCACTGCCTTTACGCCTTACCCTTAACACTATTAGAAATTAATAATATTATATTATCACGATCGTTGACGATATTCCTTAGATATGAAGTTTCATCTGTATACATTAATTAATGTTAAGCAAGTCTAATATTCAATTTATCAAGTATCGTCTTTCGTTACTTCTAAGACATCTGCAAATTATCGCGTGGGTACATTTGATACGAATAAATTGGATTAAATTCCAATTAGACGATTAAATTTTTGAGAGCACTCAGAACAAGGGGCATATCTTAAGAAATTTATTATAAATCAAGCTTCAAAATGTGCGACTGAAGATTTGTAGATATTAATTATTTTATTGGAACTCGTGAAAATTGAGAAAATTAATTTCTATTTTCTTACACCAGGCTTAAGAAAATGAAATTAATTTACAAAATGTTGAGTGCGAAAATGGTTGCAAAGTAGCTCAATTGATTTGTCCATAAAAAAATATTTTGACAAAATGTTTAAGTTACATAAATCTGAAGCTAGTCCATGAATCTTCTAATAAAGCTCAAGTAACAAATTGTAACGCAACGTGATATTAAAATTCAGAAACATCGCGGTTCGCGCTTACTAGATAGACCCTTGAAAAACACAATTTCACTGACAAATAGCTGCGAAACGTGATACCCGAACGAAAAAGGGAAATCATTAGGAACAAGGCAAGCTTTTATTCGAAAGTTGAAAAGCTAAATACAGTGCAAGTATGTGTGTATTCATAGGTTGACATAATTGCGGCCACCATCAACGAAGTCGAATGAATAGCGTCGTGACGAGCCGTGATGGCTGCGGAGCGTGCGCCAGTGTGCCGCTCTTTTGATGAAACCATGATTATACCATACATACTCCTACGTGCCTGTGTAGATAAAAAACTAGCTGGAAACGACAAGGATGTAAAACCTTGTGTCTTGGCAAAATGGAATTTCTGCGGTACAGTGTAATGTGCGGTGCCGGAAAATTATGTTGGTGCGGTTTTGAATATTAAGTCCATATTTTAGTGGTTATAATGTCTTGTCATATTACATTTTAGTGGTGTTTAGGTTGAGTACATGTGGAATTTGGATATTAATAAATAATGATTGTAAAAGATGTAGTTAGCCATATTAAAATAACGAATAAAAAGGTTAAGTTAGGTTAACATGAAAGGAAAACAAATTCAGCCTGATATTTTTCTAAAAAATGTTTTTGCTAATAACGCTCCAATATTTCTTGTAAAATTTCGTATTATAACATCAAAGATTATTTAAATTACTGGCCTTTATAATAAAAACTGTGATGTGTACACTTAACTTTGACGAGGTACCTCGTATTCTAGCGAGCTTGTCTGTTCAGAACTTAAGGTCCCTCGACACGGACTCACTACGAAATTCTCGCAACTTTATAGCCCTCTAGGCTATGAGGCACAAGTATCTTTACAACTCACATCACGAGGGAAGACGGACTAACTTTAAAACGTCAACTATTGTACGAATAGAGTGATATGGCGAAATTTTCTAGAATCCGCAGAAGTTTTCGGATAATGCGTTGGCGAAAACTTTTTATTCATTCTCCAACCTTGTTTCTTAGCTGAAAAATCCTGTTCTGAAATGATTTCGTAATATTAGAGGTATTTTTTTTTGCTTTCAGACAACTGCCAATTAAAAGCCTCCCAAACAATTATTGTTGAAATTAGATTTTTTAGATTAGAATTAATAAAATCAACTGACAAAGAATCTTTTTCTCGTTACAGATCCAGGAAAGCAAAATGAATACGAAGTTAACCGTGATCTTATTAGCAACCCAAACTAAGGAAAACGAAGAAAATACATAAAAGTCGTCGTACAGGGCTCTTTCAAGTTTCTTAGAAATTCGGTCAAAAGGGCTTGTTACTCGAGTAATTCTAGACTGTTAAAATAACAAGCAAAAGTAACTTATGAAAATAATATCGGTTTTTTAGGTGAATATATTTTCAGCAAACCTAAAACCCAACAAAATTCACACTAAAACTGCCAATACCTTTGTAATCTGTATACCTGTTTGCTTTGATAAAACTGTAAAATAACGTTCGCCAATTCGTCAATATCCCTTCCAGTTAAACGCCACATCAAAAGTACGTTCTTACACGGTACGCGGCTAGGTTGACACGCCTTTGTATTGCGCGCATTCAGCTATGGGTTGAATAAAAACTGAACTCTGCGTAATACGCAAAAAACACACGAGCTTTTTGGAGACAATCCGAGAATTTGCCGTTACAATTTATCCAGAAATATTCAGATGAAGTTCTAATATGCAGACTAACGCCGCAAGTGCTACGTAGATCTGTATTATGATACATACAAATGCTCGACTAGATTAAATATTCTAGTCCCAAAACCATAGTAAAAGCGAATCTAATATTTATAAATTGGATATTTTCATAAAATAAACCAAAGCATTGTAAAATAATATGCCATGCTTATTTCAGTCACAAACAGGTTTAAGTTTAATAATTCTGAATGCAATTTCTGGAAATAGCCTTGCATTATTCTGAGCTTAGATCCAAACTGCCTCTTTATATTCTAACGTTACGTCGTTTAATTCGGTTGCATGCGGAACAAAGTCCGCATTTATGACGTCAGGGGCCTAAACTTATGCTTACAACACGCACCTTATTAACGTTAACAAGGAAGGGCATGCGAGACCTTAATTTGAGCCAAGTTATTAAATTTGAATATAAGACCCCCACGGCGGTCGTGTAATAAAATAATCTACATTAGGAATATCTAAGGAAACCCACACACTACTTAATTAAAGCTCATGTATGTACCTATACAGTATAATGAGTCGCTTATACTCTTTTCTGTATAGGGATTTCGTGTATGTTTATGTGAGTCCCGCTTGAAAGTAGACTGGTGGAGCGTTTTAAGCCCGCATTAGAGGATACGGCGAAAGGAACATGGCGGGCCGAGTCCTCCGCTTACGTGAACAATAGCTACACTCACTAGACTCTCACAATTACTTGGACACGAAAATAAACTTAGATTAAGTATCTATTCTAAATTTCATCACACATGTAAGTCGTTAGAAACATTTATGTTTAAGCAAAAGAATTACTGAGAAAACCTTTTTGGATTTTGTGGACAAAATGATATAATAAATCGGACTTCATGCAAATTTTTCTGCTCCATATTTTGACAAAGGATCTTTAAGCTTTCAAAACCTTTCCTTTTGTGGGATTACGTTTTGTAATCTGCTTCTGTCAGATGTTTGCTCACCTTGCTTCGGGGAGACATAACGGCAAAATATTTTAATTTAAAATCGAGAAGTGTTACTGTCAGCAAAGAATACGGATTCTATCTTGCTACTAGACGACACTTTAACCACTTATCGTTATTTACACACTGCTCCCAGCTTTGAACTTAAGAGGGAATTCTTGTACATAATAGCTTAAGGAGACACAGACACTTTACATGCATTTTCTTACATATTCTTCCGTACAGCCGTTTAAAAGGTTGAAAGCCTACTCTTAATAAAAAAACTTAACTTAAGCTTAATATAGCAAGACGCCAACTCCGGCTGCCCATTCTTTATTTGTATGCCAATAATAGCAAGGGTTCTACGTCATGAGATAATTACGTATAGGTTGGATACAACCGGTATTGTAACAGTCTATGTTTGAATTAGCTTGTTAAAGGTTAATGTCAATCACAGCTTTGAAAGTTGCACACAAGATTAAAATATATATTAGTTGTTAGACACATAATAGAATAAGATAATACAATTAAAAACCCCGACATAAATACCTCTTTCAACTACCTTCAGAATGTATAAACTAGTAGACATGTTTCGATCAACAATCTATTGAACACGTAATTGTTACACGATGTCTTGAGAAAATACACCGATACAAACTGTAAAATACCCATAATTTTCATCTAACCTAGCAGAACACTCTCGGTAAAGTCAACTGTAAAAAAAAATTAAATCAAAATCGGTTTATCCGTTTAGGAGCAATAACCCATTTTTATCCGTGGGGGTTACAACTAAACAAATATACTACCCAAAGGCTTAATATTTTCCTACCAACTTGTGTAAGCACTACCATTTAGTTTCATGTAATAAAATCACGCCAGTCTCAAAGGTGCGTAATTAGTGTTTTTGCTATGGTTTATTAATTATAGTCGTTAATGAAGTTCAATTAGTAAATCAGTAAAATCTGCCACTCTCCTCGAGACAGAATGATGTACGCCCTTGTATTGATGAGGCGTACCCAAAATTTTGGGACGTGATTTGCGAAAATGGTTAACTATTATTAATTAGGAGTGATCTAGTGTTTCTGTTTGATTAAACGGAGAACAAACAATAATCTATTTCCTCTTGTTTTATATTATATTTTCCAAACAATTCGACAATAAGTTTTCCAACATAACATATTTTCCAAATATTAATATAGCTACGTAACAACATTGTTATACTTTCTATAACCTCCGCCATACTGGATTATAAAACTTAATTAGGTAGTAAGACAATGTGCTGAATGTAATAATAAAGAGATTATCCCGTACGAAAATACGTACCAATATTTGTGAACGTTACAAAATATTTCCATACAACGACGATGTTCGGTACAAAGTAAGTAAAGCACAGAAAGAGGCGGTCAATGTGGGTAATCCATGAGAAAACAAGTCGAAATATTTATTTGGCGAGCTATCGACTTGCGTAGACACGAATATCGAGCCCGGGGAAATAAAAATAAAACATGTAACCCCCGAACCTACCTCTCTCCAAACTGGGATCCGAGTAGTCTCCCGAACGGACATCGGCTACGGAACACGGGCGATTACCAGTTTTGATTCTGATTTTGTTTGAATCTAGAATTCAAACAAAATTGATTCCTAGAATAAACTGATAAGTTTAGCATGGTAGAATATAAATAATTAATTTCTTCGTCGAGCCTAAAACTGAATGTTTCCAAGAACCTTCAAAATGTGAAACGAAAATAAACTTAAACGAGTATTATAGTGTTTACGTATTAGCGTGTACCTATAGATTACATTATTACTCGTATTTTCGTACGAATAAATATTTTATTAGATAACATTCCAGTTATATATGCCAGTCCTCTTATAATTAGCTAATATATTACTTGAGGCGTTGGCACGTCCTTCCTTAATTCTTGGATGCTAACTAATACTTTCTAACATATTAAGCTAACAAAACGCTCGAATATGTTTGCTTAGCTGCTAAAATTTCACTTACACTTCTATTTTAGGTACATGGTAACCCGTCATACTGTGAACATACATTAGCTTATTGGTTCGCATTGTGGAAACGCGATATAAAAGGAACATCAAGAGAGTAGTTTCGCCAGAGGCTTTTAACATTCTGGAGAATGCGCGACGGCTTATATGTCTATACTACTCATTTTAAAGTGCACTGACAAGTCTTATAGCTTGGCATTCCTTTATAGAACTGACATAAGACCGTTTTATTTGACTGTTATCTTTGATATACGGATAACCTGAAATGGGGGAGAAAACATCGTAGAATTTAAAGTTTGTTTTTACATTTTTGAACTGTAAGGGAGATCTTTGAAGACTTACTTAAATTTTTATAATATTGTCGGTAAAATTGACGTAACTTCAAGTTAAAAAACATCTACCAATCATGATGAGTGAATTACGGCCCGCACAGAAGGTGGACACAAATTGATAACAATTTTTCCTTAATGGCTAAATTTTGTGTTCAAATTGTATGCAAACTTTGCAAAGCGCATTCCATGGCGCAGTATGAAAAGTTTTAATGATTATTATTCATAACATCCGAGTGGAAGGAATACGTTTTCTAGCACTCAAAACTTCAGAATCGCTAAGATTTAAGTAAACCTATTAAGTTGAAACAATTTTCAGTTCAACTGATTTTGTGCGTTATAAATTAGGGTTGTTTATTTATAAAGCAGCCATTTACTTTTCGTAGCATGCAAACGTTTATGTATGCGTGACTTTGTTGAATTAGCTGCTATAACGATTTGAGAAAATTGTAGAGATCTATCGGTTGTTCATTATCCTGTTATAACGACTAAAGTAATATTATAGGCTCAGTTTGTTACAAGTAATTTTATTGTAGGTTGATAATATTACCGATCAATAAGTTTCGGTTTTTGCCCATAAAAACTACATAAGTGGCATCGTGTAGTTCTATGACATCGTAAAATCTTTCCATGGAATGCCATCAAGAGAGTGGGCTGCAAGATCCATAGTAATACTGTAGACAGTCTACTGTATGGTATGGCACGAATAGTAAGTACTGTATAAGTCGTCGGCTGAAGTAAATCTTATAGCAAGCAGGATGGCAGGTTTATTAAATCTTTACTCCAAGATGTTAATTAAAAAAACATCTAAAAGCAGACAAAACCCCGACCAAGTCTCGCAGCCCGTAAAACCAAACAAACCATGACGATACACCACAGTTTCTTGGAGTTTCAATAAATATTTTATTACCGTATATAGTTAGGAAGTGGCGATACTTTTTCGATAAGTCCGTTGGCTAACAGTTAAACTTCTTGTTCGCTTGTTCATGGCTCGAACCGTTTCGATGGCTTTTGTTTAGACATTATGAGAATGTACGAATTGTCGTGAACATGACCTTTAGCGTCTAATATCTCTGGTAGCTATTTCTTCTGTTATCGGAAAATACTTTTCTCGCTTGATTTCGTACTTTGTGGGTTTCGTTTCGTTTATTATTTTCTTTTAGCGTTTATTAAACGAATAAAAGTTTATATAAGTAAATGAAAAAGTCAGAGTGGAAATCCTTGTTGGGAACGCCCTTGAAGGTCAAGTGGTCCTCGCAAACGGAAAGCGTGTTGCCAGTTTATTTATATAAATATAGTAAAAAGAGAATGCAAGGATCATAGCAGATGTCATACAGTGGAATCTAAATTTATCTATGGGACCCATGGACAAAAAGCGTTAGTATATATATTAATTCCACCACTATAAAAATAACGAAATGAGAAGTTATTGACCATAAAATTGCAATCTAACAGATTGGAAAACAGCATTAAAATCAAAGCATTTACCATTGCTAAATGTCCAATTCTAAGCAGTCATAATAAAATTAAGAAATATATTAAAATCAATAAAAGTATTAAGAAATACAAGAATCTTTTAAAAACTCAAAGTATTTACAAATATAATGTTAACCTTAGAAGAGATTTCAGAAACTTAAAAAAACAATTAAATATATGTAATAGTAAATTAGAAAATAGTACACAAATGTATGATGTTGACATCCAGAACCTTCAAAGGGAATTATTGAGTAGAGAACATACACTGAAGGAAATATTTTGTAAATATGAATGTTGTCAACAGATGTTAAGTGAGCGCATACAGGAGGCCTGTGAGTTGGTGGACCTGGTGAAGTGTAATGCAGAGAGGTATGAGTCATTGACTAACAACCTCTCCTGTAGTTGTGCTGCTGTTCCGCCACCTCTCATGTCACAACATGTTGCTCCTACAACTTTACCCATCGCTCATACAGCAACAACTTTGAACCCCACCAAAAGAAATGCCTTAGTATATTCTGATAGTTTAGGAACAGGTTTTGGATCTTTTTTAAATAACTGTTCTAAACATACAATAGTAAACCATTGTTATGATAAACTGCAATTTAATGAGCTTATTCATAAAATTCAACAGACACAATTGAATGAGCAAACTACTGTAGTACTTCTTTTTGGAAATAGCCTTAGTGTAACAAAAAGGGACTTAGTTAATGGTATTGAGACCCTGCTTAAGTTAAGATTAGGCAAATTAATATTTTGTGCATTGCTCTATTCTGACAAGTTAATTATTCAGGAAAATGAATATATTTCTAGTTTAAATAACTTGATGCATATTTTATCTTGTCGTCATAGTGACCGTTTATTGTTTTTTGGCACCAACAATTTTGTTAGTGATTTTGTTTTGATTCGGGACCATATGTTTCTTCCCAAAAATAGTCGACATTTATTAGCTACATTGTTAGCTTTTAATATACACGCAGTTATTGATGATTTATCTGAGACTAGGTTTAGTGATTTAACAGTATTATCCAGTTTTTCTGATAATACTACTGTAGATTCTTTAAACTATTAGAGCCGACAAAAGAGAAGAGGAATAGTAATATTTTACTATATCATCAAAATATAAATCGCTTCTCTGGCAAAATTTTAGACGTGGAATTGTTAGTAGATAAATACCACATGGATATCTTATGTTTTTGTGAAACTTGGTTAAAACCAGATAGGATGTTGTTTAATGTAAATAATTTTTCAGTTGCCAGCGCGTACAACAGATCCTCAGTGAGTGGTGGTACCTTGATACTTTGTAATAGTCATCTCAAATATAAGGAAAGGAAGGATATCACTGCTTACTCTGTTGATCGCTTATGTGAGGTAGCATGTGCAGAGGTCGAGGGGCATACTATCTTGTGTGTTTACAGACCACCAGCATCAAACTTGTCATTGTTTTTAATTACAATGGAAGAATTGTTAAGTAAACTTTTCAGGGATAATAAATTAGTTTTTGTTTGTGGTGACTTAAATATAGATCTATTAGTAAATTCACCTGGAAAATGTAAGCTTATATCATTGTTTAAATCATTTAACTTAAAATATTTATTTAATGAACCGACAAGAATAACAGCAACTTCAGCTTCGTGCATTGATAATGTTTGCACTAATTGTAAAGTAAAAAATTCGTTTTTAATTAGTGGCATTAGGTCGGACCATACTGGTCAACTAGTATCTTTTGAGTCAGATAAAAACAATAATAAACTAGCTAAATCAATTCGATTAAGACCTCTTACAAAAAAATAAATAAATTATTTTAATAATAATGTTTTAGCAACCTATGTAACGCCAGTTTTGATTCAAAAGACCCCAATATAAATTACGGCACGTTGTTTTCTCCAGTTTGCCAAGAATTCAATAAAACGTGTCCTGTAAAAACAGTTAACGTCAACAATTACAAATCAAAATTTAGTGAATGGGCCACTGTGGGCATAAGAAAAAGCCGAGATATCTTATATAATTTATATTACGAAAAATCTTTGACTTCCGATCAAGTTTTCCACACTTATGTTAGAAACTATTCCAAAATATTCAAAAGAGTCTGCGCTCAAGCAACAAGCGGCACGTTTCCTGACTTAATGAAACACAGTAAAGTAGTACCAATTTTCAAATCAGGCTGTAAGAGTGATCCCTCTAATTAGATACCTATATCTGTGCTGCCAGCATTTAGTAAAATCTATGAAAAAACCATGCTGGACCAGATGTTGTCTCACTTCAATTCAAATGGGATCCTTCATAGTCAGCAGTTTGGTTTCACGAAAGGTAGGTCGACAACGGACGCGGGAGTAAAACTCATCAGTCACATTTTGGAATCTTAGGAGAAGTCCCAGGATGCCATTGGCATTTTCTGTGATCTCTCAAAAGCGTTCGACTGCGTCGAACACAACACACTGATCTGTAAATTACACCACTACGGAGTTCGAGGACAAGCTGCTGATCTTGTGCTTTCCTATTTTTCTATAATGTTAATGGGGCGACGTCCTCCGGGTCTCGAGTCAAGATGGGCGTGCCTCAAAGTTCAATTCTCGGCCCCTTCCTCTTCCTTGTTTACATTAATGACCTCCCTTTTATGATGGCCAAATTATCGGATATAATTCTATTTGCTGATGATACTTCGCTAATTTTTAAAATAGATAGGAAAGAAACGGATGTCTTACAGGTCAACGAAAGTCTAATTATTCTCTCAAAATGGTTCGCAGCTAATAATCTTTTACTGAATGCAAAAAAAACTAAATGTTTTAAGTTCTCTTTACCAAATGTACCACAACGTGACCTAAATTTAAATCTTGACGGCAAAAATCTTGAAGTTGTAGCCTGTATTCTTAGGGATTACTATCGACTCAAAACTGCAGTGGGGCGCGCACATTAGAACTCTTTCGGGTAGGTTAAGTTCAGCTGCATATGCAGTAAGGGAAATAAGGCAGTTAACCGATGTAGCCACAGCTAGGCTGGTATACTATGCTTATGTCCACAGTATTATGTCTTACTGCATTCTGCTGTGGGGATCAGCAGCAGACGTTGACTCAATTTTCATATTACAAAAGAGGACAATCCGCGCGATCTATAAAATGGGTCCTCGCGAGACCCTCAGAGAAAATTTAAAGAAATCGATATACTGACTCTACCTTCACTTTATATTTTAGAATGTATTATGTATGTCCGCTAAAATCGAGGGCTTTTCAAAACTGAAAGCGACTTCCATAATTTAAATACACGCAATAAACACGAAATTGTATTACCCAAATTCAGATTAAAGAAAACTAGCAAGTCTTTTCTTATAAACAGTATACGCTTTTATAATAAGTTGCCAAAGTCAGTTATAGAACTGACCGATGGAAAGTTCAAAAATCACATCAAACGTGTCCTTATTAAAAAAGCATATTATAAAATCAAGGACTACGTTGAAGATAAAAATATTTGGTTTTAGCTCCTTCTGCACATGCGGCTTCCCTGGTAACTCATAAACGGCACAAATATGTGGATGTCTCTAACTATTGTCAATCTCATTTTTTCTTCATTTAATAAGACTTTTTACAATGGTGTTCAATTATCTTTATAGCCCTTTGCTAAGAATAGTTACAGCACTGATAACAACATTTGTGCCACATGTTAAATTTAGTCTTATTATACTTTGTATAGATTATTTTACCGATTGGTTTGTAAATGTGTGAACATTGTAGGCCTTCTAGATTTCTAGATTGTTAACATTTTATTTCGTTTTACTTTTTTTAATCTTTTGTTTATTTATTATATAATCATTTCTTGTTTTAGTTTCTTACGACTTACTATCAGGCCTGCGTTGTCCCCCCATCTAAGTACTGCTCTAACATGGAAATATTGTAAAACCAAACAATTTTTTAAAAGAGTAACCATGGAGTTTCTTGCCGGTTCTTCTCCATAGGAATCGACCAACCCGAACCGTGCTCACTGTCAAAGTTTTATAAGTGCCCATGTAGGCCTTTGTGAAATAAAAATTATTGATTTTGATTTTTTGAAAAGCAAACATAAAACCAACCAATACTGCAACGCTACAGTCAAAAACCAATCTGAAAGTAAAAATACACTAAAATGAACAAACTGTAACAAATGCCGTACAAAACTCATTCCATTGATTTATTTTTTGTTGTGCCAACGTTTTGTAAATCCTTGTCGAGATTTTGTTAGTATGTGTACACTTAACAAAATAGATAAGTATCTGAATAGCTACCTTACAATATTTTTTTATATATGTTGTGTGGTTACACTTCGTTCGGGTCTTTTGTTCAAAAATAGTAAGGACTGCATGATAACGAATTTTAAATCAAAATAACCTGTCTACCTTTTATATTATTAATGTTTCCAATATTTCACAAAGTCGATTTCATCATTTCAGAATATGTATATTCATTAGGGTGCCGCCAGATTGCGGTCGGACAACATTATGTCCTCTGTCCGCGACCTGGCGTCATTCTAATGAATGCTTCTGCCTGCATAGCAACAATGCCTGTTTCTTGCGGGCACATCAGTCTTCTTTGTCGACTGTACATGTGTCGAGGTTCATTTGAATGCAGGTTGCCTCACGGGGCATCAGACAGGCTCTAATACAGAGTGATATCATCTGACTGCTGTCACGTCGGAGCAACGCAGCCATTAACATACAGAAACTTATTTTGTTGGGAGGATCATGGAAGACGCTTAGATTTGAGTGTACATGCTCAGATCAGGAAGGATTTATGGCAGTTGATGTTTTCAATGCGATGTTGTCGGTACCTAAAGTGTCCTTTTAGAGAAAAGATTTTGAATTTGTGTAATAATTAGAATTCAATTCTGCTCCTACAATTTGAAACAATAGTGTGACTACTTTACCTTTTATAATAAAAATAACCTCCCCAGAACTATCCAAATTTCAACAGTAATGTTACGTCTCGATAAAACCCAACAAAAAACCGCTAGGTATTAATAAAACGCCCGTCAATACTATACAAAACCAATAAAGGTTCAGCGTTACAGAAAATACCTTCAGAATATCGCTGAATAATCATAAGTCGAAAACGTGTTTCCTTCAGATATCGATAGCTCAGCGATTTCGAAAACGGCAACATTTCTCAGAAATACGTTTTAACGATGTTATTTTTTGTACCTCCGTCTATTTATTGTACCTGACTAAACTGGATGGAGACTGCCGCCCACAACTTTCGAACACATTTAGATATTAAATAGATTATTCTGTGTATTCAACTCTATTCCTGTTTTGTATTGGAATATTTGCATTTAAATGTCCATTTCTATAAATTTGATGCTGGTTTTAGATTTAGATGATGGTCTATATTTACAAGGTTCTGTCTTATTCATAACAGCCAAGTACCGGACATTAGTCATCAAATGGAAGTTATAACTGATGTATCTGTAAATGCGAGGCCATTCCAAATAGAAAAAAAATCGAACACATCCACAAAGCAGAATTTGATTTTCTATAAAATGTTAGGAACATTTTAGTATAAAGCACTCAACTGCTAAAATCAGTAACAAACAACGACCGTCGGTAAAAGTTATTTCATTTGAATAAGCGAAAAAGTCTATGTCGGGTGGCACATTTTAACATCATACTCTTTTAATATACAAAATGAGTACAATTGAATTAGAGACAGAAATATACCCACATGTCCTTTGGGCACAATGATACTTGGATATAAGGGGCATGGAAGCCGCAAATGTGGGAGGAAGAAAATACACATGGCATCCATTACAGTACAATACGGAAAGACCTTTGCTATGTACACTCTCCTTAATTATTTATAAGCAGATGAGTGCCTACCTGTGTTCCGGCCGACACTTGAACACACAAGCGCAGTCGTCGCTGAAAAATGAACTAGAAATATCTGGCATCAATGAGTACAAAAATGAAAACCCATTGCACATTGTACGGGTACTTGCTCATAAAATAGGTGTCCCCATTGAGGAACAGGACTTGGACTTCGTGACTAGAGCGGGACCTCGCCGGCAACAACCCAAAGACTCGGCCGATTCTCTACCGCGCACACTTGCTGTCCGCTTTGTGCGGCGCTACACGCGAGACGAATTCCTGAAGGCCGCCAAAATCAGAAGGACGCTCTCTTCTACTGACGTCGAGATAGCTGGTGCAGTAAGAAATGTCTATGTAAACGAACGCCTAACATACGAAAACAGGCAGTTATTTCGTGCGACCAAACTGTCTGCGAAGGAACACGGCTACAAGTTTTGCTGGATTAAAAATGGTGCAGTTCTCATCCGTAAGCAAGAGGGTGACCCTTCCATCCACATACGCAACCATGAATACTTGGAAACACTCCTGGGTTCAGCAACCCCTGTGTAACGTGACGTGTCCGCGTCAACAGAACTTGGAAGAAACAACATTTGCGAACCACAAAAAGTACAATTTTTTTATTATTCTTACATGCCCTGTTTTTGAATCTCATAATAATTTAAGATTACGTTTTAATTCTAGATCTCATTATTATTTTAGATTTTACACTATTTCTAGGCTTTATATTATTTTTACATTTTACTTTTTTGCTTTATTTTTTAATTTCATAAACACACTGTGTCACACGTCAAAAAACATACAAGAACTTGCACTCACTCATTCACCACAATTTACGACAAAAACATCTTCGCAACCTACTCAAACAACTTTTTGCATAAATCAAGTAACCCCTATCACATATTCACTCGTGATCAAATTTCCCTCTCTAACACAACCACTGCTCACTTGCACCTACAATTCAGTATTCAGGTTAGTACCAAAACATTACCTTCATTTTCACGGATTTCTTATACTAACTAAAATTCTATCTAAAACAACTAAAGATCAACTAAACAAACGCAATAACACTCGATTTTCTCAAGTACAACAAAAATCAATAACAGTGATAGCAAATAAAATGGAAAATAAAAACAATATCCTCATTTTCATCATAATTTACGCCCATGACTTTACTTGATGTTATACAGGATATAGACAAAAACATAAACATTGCTTGTCACACTTGCAACCAATTAGAAGACTGTAAGAAAATCATAGGGAAGAATAATAACTGTAAAATACTCACGTTTAATATAAGAAGTTACCAGCGCAACTTCGACGATTTTTGCATAGCTTTTAAGCGACTAGACGCTGAATTCGATGTTATTGTTTTGACAGAATGTTGGCTAAGCGAAGGGACAATATTAGAGCCACTACCAGGTTATTCTGTTTATCGCTCTCAATCACAAACGAACAAAAATGGCGGTGTCATTATTTACACCAAAATGAGTAGAAATGTAAAAGTGATAGAGTCATCCATTACAGAAGTATCAACAGTATCGCACTTATCCTGGACAACGAAGTAGCTATCATAGGAGTTTATAGGTCGCCATCCTTTTCAAATCTAAATAACTTTATTGAATCCCTAGACACTGCTTTAGCTCTAATAAAAAGATATCCAACTATTGTAGTTGCCGGAGACCTAAAAATCGACATAATTAATACTACTATTTCTAATCACGCCGAATACTTGAGCCTTATGGCCTCACATGGGTTTCTACCTGCTATCACCGAACCTACCAGGGGGCGTACTTGTCTTGATCACATCTTTGTTAAATCAAGCTACAGAACCGAAGGAATAATCGGCAAATGCTCTATAACAGACGACAATATGGCTCTGGCTGTCATTTCACTAGAAAACAATTGCATTAAATCTCATACAAGATCCCGATGGACAAACAGAATTGACGATGACGCAATCGCGGAGGATTTACTGAACATCGACTGGTCTGATATCCTCAATTCTAACTGTGCCAACTCCTGTACAAACACTCTAACAACTATTATATCTAATCTAGTAATTAAACACACGCACAAAGTTAAAATAAACAGAAGTAGATTCACACTTAAGCCATGGATCACTTCAGGTCTCATGAGGTGCATAAAGCACAGAGACTGTCTTCATCAAGCTTCATATTCCAACCCAGACGATGAGATGAAAAGACTGGTTTATACTAGGTACAGGAATTTTTGCAACAACCTTTTACATAAACTAAAAACAGAGCACAATAGCCAGCTAATAACTGAAAGCCGAAAGGACCCCAAAAAACTATGGAACACTCTCAAATCAATATATAGCCCAAATAATCAACGAAGTGACTCATCTCAGCTAATTACCAATTCGGAGGATCCTGTTAACTCACTTAACAACTGTAATGCGTACTTCACCTCGATTGGAAAAAAACTATCTGATCAAATACTATCACGAATTACTGAGACTCAGGAATCTCTTGTAAAAAAATACAAACCTTGTGAAAACTTCCCACACTCTTTCTTTCTTCACCCGACAGACGAAGCAGAAGTAATTAAATATATCAACCAACTTAAAATTAACACTGCACCAGGACTTGATGGTATCACTGCAAGATTTATAATAAAAATTAAAAATGCAATCCTTAAACCACACACACACCCACATTTATAATCTTAGCTTAGAATCTGGGACCTTCCCGGAATGCTGGAAGGTTGCTTCCGTTAGACCAATACACAAAAGCGGCCCTACAGACTTACCTGAAAATTATCGACCAATAGCACTTCTGTCCATTTTGTCCAAAATACTTGAGAAATTGGTTAACAACAGGCTAGTGAACTTTTTTGAAAAACACAAACTGATATCAGACAGACAGTTCGGATTCCGACGAGGAAGGTCAACTGAAGACGCGGCTACATTACTGACTAACTTAGTAGCTACTTTCACCGAAAACGGAGAACAGACCATAGGAGTTTTTTTAGATCTGGCAAAGGCCTTTGATACAATATCAGTTGCACTTCTTCTGAGAAAACTAGAATGTGCAGGTATCCGAGGGGCTGCACTTGATTGGTTCACGAGTTACCTATCTAATCGCAAACAGCTAGTCAAAGTAGATGAACACTCTAGTGACGTGCTTCCCATCGACTTTGGAATTCCACAAGGGAGCACACTCGGCCCAACTCTTTTCTCCTTCTACATGAATCATATTTTTAACTCACGACTAAACGACGCAGAAATAATATCCTATGCTGATGACACTGTCATAATTTTCCACGCTAAAACCTAAGAACAAGTGTACCATCTTGCAGAGAACGGACTATTAACTGTTTCTGAGTGTCTTGACGCAAATCTCCTGACTCTGAATATAAAGAAAACTAAGTTCATAACCTTTTTCAAAACAATAGCTTCTCGACCTCCTCCTCATCTTATACTTAAATACCATCCATGCTGCAGCCACCAGACATCGCCACTTACTCACTGTACCTGTCAAGTTATAGATCACACTACCTCTATTAAATGCCTTGGTATCACATTAGACGAAAACCTGTCATACAAATCACATATACAACTGCTCTCTGGCCGCGTTAGGAAGCTGATATACGTGATGAAAAAACTGCGTGACTGTACTCCCATTGAAATTCTACGTACAATTTACCTTGGACTGTGTCAGTCAGTACTTCAATACGGGATTTCTGTTTGGGGTGCAGCAGGGAAAAGCACTGTTATTGAAGTAGAAAGAGCTCAAAGAGCTGTTATAAAAGTAGCTTTAAGAAAACCTTTTCGCTATCCAACAGATCTTATCCATAAGGAGTTCGCTGTCTTAAGAGTGCGGCAATTATTTATCTTAAACGCAACATTACATGTTCACAAATCCCTAAAAAATAGATCCGACTATAACAAACTTGTCTCTAAACGCGTATTCAACATCCCCATTCCCGAAGCAAAGAGCCTCTTAGCCAGACGATGCCCGTTTTACTCGCATATCCATATTTATAATAAAATCAGCAAAAGCTGCGACATTAAAGACATGAACAACTTTTCATGCAAGAAAACTCTAATAAAATGGTTTGCCAAACTAACATATGAAGAGACGGAAGAAATCTTAAAACAATTAAACTAAAAAACATAAAATAACTGAAAATAATATACACATCTGCACGCACACACACACACACTCACACACGCTCATGCACACACACGCACACACTCATATACACACACTCTCAACATTATTAAACTTTAGAGTACTTTTTATTTCTTTATGTAATATCATTTTATTTCTTGTTTAAAGGTAATCTAATGACCTACTTATGTCTTATTTCTTTTTGTAATATCATTTTATTTCTTGTAGGTAATCCAGAATTACCTACAAGATATTACCTGCCTTGTTACCACATCAACAAATTGTGTCTTAACTTTAAGATATCGCAACTCCGGGCCCCAAGATACAGGCGCAGCCTAGTTTGGGTACCTTTGTTTTTTTCTTTACTTTATTAAAATATAACTTGTTACGATTACTAATAGCGCTAAGTTAGATTAAGAAAATGATTGTAACAATGGCTTTATAAATTTATTCTTATTCTTACTTGTATGACGGCCTCATTCAAATTATTGGTCGACTCACATTAGTACAATATTCTGGTCTATCTCAAGTTCTGTAATTTGCTTTTGAAAGCGACGTTAGGTCAATCACATGGTAAATGTCTTGGTTAGTTATGTTTTAGTATGCCATTAAGTAATGGTTTAGTAAATTAATTTAATGTTTTTTTGGGCGCATGGTTGGCGCAGTGGTTGAGCGATTGACTGCTGCGCTGCGTGTCGCGGTTTCGATTCCTGAACGGAACAAATATTTGTATGACCTACAGATAGTTTCGATTCCGGCTCTAGGTGTTGTGTATGTCAGTTTATATGTTTTTAAACGCACCCACGATACAGGAAGAAATCCTAGGGCCAAGTTTGGAGCAAAGTATTTTTTTAAATAAATAATACATTTATCTTTTGGTTTGGGAAAAGATTTGTAAACTTGTTTTAAAATTGTGATATTAAATGTTTGTACTTAATACTTGCACCACTTTGTGTCCGGGTCATGCCTGTCTATCCCAGGTTGAATGTAAGAGATAGCGGCTAGTGATAAGGCCGCCACTTGTATGGTTCATAAAATAATGTTATGATTATTTTATGTAACAATATCATTATTATCTTGGTAATAAAGTAGCTTTACATAAATAACAAATAGCTTACTCTTGTATTGACATATGGCCTTCATCTGAACATTATCAATTCATGAAAAACTTGATAATTACCCTCATTATATTTTAATTCACATTCACACTGAGGCAACCATGATTTTGATAGAAACTGATAAAAAGTATTTGGTTAGTGAGATAGAAGATAAAATGGACACAACGAAAACTATTGAGTTTTTTTGTGATCATTGTTTTTGTTGGACATATATACATTGGTTTATGTGCTGATGCTATTTTCTGTATCATGTTGTCATTATAAGTTGGTAAATAATAAATTCAAAATTCAACTAAGTAAAGTCGCGCATAAAATAGGAGTGCATAAACCGGAAGAACCACAGTCCGACCTACCAGTTGTAACACTCACCGACCTCTTCGCTACTCCTAGTACCCTAGTACATCGAAGCAAACCGGCCACTCTAAAGGTACGAATTATTTATTTACCTGCCCACGCGCACGGCAACGCCCCCGGGAACTGCAAAGCTCTGCCTGCCTGCACATCATTGGACTACCAAGGACAGTCTACCGTGTGGAGTGACCACCGCTATGTGCGTAAACATAACATATTTGCACATCACACTGCTACAATACCTTATCTCTACGGACTTCAGCCCGCGCAGGACCTCCTTATTTTTATCTTCTCCTGGTACATGAGCCGATTTTACTACATCAAACTTGTGCTATTCGTTGTAGTACAAACAACTGAGCCAACGAACAAGACAAGCAAGTACAAACTGTAGCGTATCCTCATTGATTTATTATCTCCTGGTACTCGAAATGGAGGAAATGAGTGGCAAATCGCTATCTGAATCGAACATTTCCGTTCAACTTGAACAAAAAACCCCTCCTAACTTCGTATCTCGACGGTACAAGAGATCGAGAGAGGATCATTATTACTCCGACTCTGACTTCCGTGCTTTCAAAGAGGAAGTCAAAACACTAATATCATCTTTAATGTCACCACAACAAGAAGAAATTAAAAAGGTCTACCCGACTCTAATGGAAATCAAGACCACTAATAGCAACATAGAATCCTCCATGGCTTTTCTCACGGCACAAAATGAAGAACTAAAGTCCAAAATTGAGCATCTCAAGGATCAATCAAAGAAGGATAGAAGCAATATCACAATATTAGAGGACAAAATAGAAGACCTACAAAGAGGCACCAGAAAGGCGAATTTAGAGATCAAAAATGTGCCAAAAATAGCTAAAGAATCCAAAGAAGACTTAATAAAAATGACAATATGTTTATCCAATGTAGTAGGCTGTAATACCACTAAAACGGACATTAGTGATATATATCGAGTAAAAAACAAACGAACTAACACAAAAAATAGCCCTATTATAGTTGAGCTAAACTCGACTATTCTTAAATCAAACTTCTTGAAGTCGACTAAAGCCTTTAATAGAAAACATAATGGGAAACTATGTGCGAAGCATCTCAGATTTAAAACAGATGAGAACACACCAATATATGTCTCGGAACAGTTAACGGCAAAAGGAGCTCGACTACACTTTCTGGCGCGTGACCTGGCAAAATCTAGGGAATATAAATAATAAGTTATATTTTGCTTACCAACCGCGCCATAACACTCATTCTTCATCACTCAAACCTACCTTCGACCGGCGTACCAAATTCACCAACTTTCAATCCACATATACCTCTATACATAAACAGACACATACATACACGCTCACCCACAAACGAAATTATAATACGAATATAATTGGGATATCCTGCATTTATAAAACTTCTAAATGGATAATACTTTACTCACTTTAAATGACATAGATAATTCCGAAGTAGCTAAGGTGTTTGACTGTGAAATTGATGACTTTACTAAGCACATAGCGCCCAACTCTTCCGATTTTACCATTGTTTCGCAGAATATTAGATCTGTCTACTCAAATTTTGATGATCTTCAATTAAACTTACTCAATCTTAAAACCGATATCGATCTTGTAATCCTGACAGAATGTAGGTTGAACTTGAACAAGCCAATACCTCAAATAACAAACTATAACTCGTACCAAACTACAAACCACCTGAATAAGGCTGACGGAGTGGTCGCGTATATTAAAAGCACACATAAAAATAAAACAAGAGAAGTAAAGTTAGCGCACGCGTCTTGCTTAGAAATTCATATTACGCCTGACCTTATAGTTATTGTGATTTATCGGTCCCCCTCAACTGCGAACGCAGACCAATTTATTCACTCCTTGAACAATCACTTAACTACCATTGCATCAACTAAAACCATAATAATCACTGGAGACTTAAATATTAATCTGATACACAATCAAAATGAGCAGTCACACGAACGTGCAAACAGACTTAACTATCTTAATATGTTAGCGATGCATGGTCTACTCCCAGGTCACTCGCTCCCCACGAGAGACAAAACCTGTCTTGACCATTTTATAATAAAACTGAAACCTTGCCAAACTGCAACTATCGCAATTATTCACACGACAATTAATGACCATTTCATGACTTTCTTAAAAATCGCAAACCATACTAACTTAATAAGATGCTCAAAAACAAAAACAGTTTTTAATTTGGAAAAGGGGCTTGAGCTACTCAAAGGCAGTCACCTACCGGACCTATTAAAACTAGATAACCCTAACACGCTTAATAATAACCTAATCGAAATATTACAAAATTGTATTACACTCAGTACAACTACTCTGAATATACCTTTGAAAAATAGAATCCTAAAACCGTGGATGACAATTGGCTTATTGCGCTGTATCATGAATAGGAATCGTATGCAAAAGAGACTTAGACTCGACCCATATAATGAGGTTCTGAAAATCACTTACAAAAGGTATCGTAATTACTGTTATTCCAATATTCAATCAATCCTTCGGCCTCATCTCTTGTTCTTCTCGACACAGACCCCGACGAAGTTCGAGCTACTTTAATGCTAGCTGTTTTTCTGGACCTCAAAAAGGCCTTTGACACAGTGTCTGTCCTCTTACTGTTACATAGGCTAGAACGCATCGGTGTAAGGGGACCCGCTCTTGATATTTTTAAATCCTACCTCAACAATCGCAAACAAACGGTTAAAATTGCGAAGTACACCAGCTCCGAGTCAACCGTAACTTTCGGAGTCGGCCAGGGCAGTGTCCTTGGGCCAACCTTATTCCTTATCTACATCAATAACCTCTGCAACATGAAGATTGATGGCGGGCTCATATTCTCATACGCTGACGATACTGCTATTGTCTTCACAGCTAAGACTTGGACTGACGTTAGAAGGTTGGCCGAGGATGGCCTTACGAAGATAGCAGCTTGGCTGAATCATAGTCTCCTCACACTGAATGCCTCCAAATCCAATTACATCTGCTTTACAAAGTATATTAGTACGCAACCGTCTCAAGATTTCCAAATAAAAATCCACAACTGTCCCAACCCCCTAACCCCCGACTGCTCTTGTCTAAAAATTGACAGGTTGCAACATACTAAATATCTGGGTGTTATGATTGACCAGCGCCTGTCCTGGCACATGCATACCGAACTTATTATGAAAAGGGTTAGGAAAATGGTATGGACTTTTAAAACACTGCGACATGCGGCTTCGAAGCAACTTCTGAAGCAAGTTTACATATCACTGGCCCAATCGATCCTCATGTACTGTCTATCTTGCTGGGGAGGAACAACAAAAATGAAGTTTTTAGAACTTGAGAGGGCGCAAAGAACCTTACTCAAGGTGATGTTCTTTAAACCCTATAGGTACCCAACAAAAGCAGAAGGAGCTATTTGGTTGCTCCACCTGTCAAAGCTAGATCTGCTTTTGCTAAAAGACAATGCTCAAGACAATCTTCTTACCTATACAACTTGCTGAATAAAGAATTACGTATTTATTCCATGAAGCTCAGAGACTGTAAAAAAGTTGTAACCGATTGGCTTAAAACTAAAACCTACAACGATGTAGAATCTATTGTAACTACTTTGCAGTAACCAAATTAGTTACATTTGGGCTGCTGTGAGCATGGTTAGTGAAAGAAGTCTTCATGGGTTTTTTTCGATCATTGTCGCAGGGCTAATCCGGCAATCCGACAACCTACATTTGGACTTACGCTTACACCTAGCTATACTGGCATGACATTCCGGTTTCACCCTCATAACTGTGTCTCGATGCCATGGGAGTGTCGGGTCGGAAAGATCTTGTGTCCTTATTAAGAATCTCATTCGGATTTGTTCAGCCGTCTCAGCGTAACTAATAAACAGACAAATAAATAAATAAACAGACACGCTTTCGTATTTGTAAAGACAGGATATTAATTAGGACAGGTGAACTAAGCTTTGCTAATGATAACACGCACACCACACCACCTCCCTATTCACACACACCCATACTCACAAACTCACTCACACACTCACTCGTTACACACATACTACACGTTCATACGCGATCTGGCCTTTTGGTACGCATAACAGAACCTTTGCAGAGCTGTTTGTATAATAATTTTAAGGTACCCTTTTATTTTTACTTTTATTTTTAGTCTGCATGTTTACATTGTCTACGTTTCAATTGCATCAAATAATGATAAGCGGAAGTGCGGAGTCTCCTAATACAAGCAATTCCTTGCTTAAAAGGTGATCTCCAATAATATGTATCGAAATGCCCTTTGTAATTGAAATAAACATTTTAATTTTTTAATTTTAATAAGTCTAATAACGTCGTCAGTAAAATTGCCTCATCGTTGAGGAAAAAATGTATCATCACTAGTGTGGGGTGATATTATTTTAATTATTATTAATCGGCTCACGTGTGACCACAACCCAATCTTATTTGTTGATAAGCGTGCTCTATCGTCAAACTCAATAAAGTTTGACGGTAGAGCATGCTTCCCTAAAGGGAACCTGTTAACTCTTGTCTTAAAGACAGCTACGTTATCGATAGCTATAGGAAAATATCAACTCGCTGATTGGCAAGTGGCTGACCTACCACAGGTATTCTTAGAATAGAATAGAATAGAATATACTTTATTGTACACCATAAAAGTTACACATCTATTTTATAAGAAAAACTTAATTATACGGGTACAAAGGCGGTCTTATCGCTGACAGCGATATCTACCAGACAACCTTTGGATGGACTGAAAGAACTTACAATGAAAAACGGGGTAGTCTGTGGTGTACTGCTATTACATTAAAACAAGAAATTCTTAAGAAGAAAATAGAATCCTGGACCCAACCCAGCATTACTAAGCGCACGTCAAAGTAACAACGATGAAGAGGAAAATACATAGTTCCCGCATAACACTCCATCTGGTAACGTTTTTGCTTTGTGTCTGAATCTAATAATACAGCACTGCATTGTCCTACATTTCGATCTTCTGTTGCAGCTCAGATCAAATAAAAACTCAAGATGGAACGTTGCAAACAACAAAGTGACGCCAGTTCAAACTATGCCTTGCCGTACAAATACACAATTACACGCACTCAAGTAAAACGACATTACGCCTTAGCTTGTCATTCGAGCTCACAGATCAAATAACAAAGCTCAACTGACAAGCTAAGGGGTAGTTTCGTTGTACGTGTGCGCGTGTAATTGTGTATTTATACGGCAAGGCATAGTTAAAAACGGCTTCACTTTGTTGTTTGCAACGGTCCATCTTGACTTTTTATTTGATCTGAGTGTTGCAGGTGGATTTGTGAGCGTAACATGACTTTGCGCTTAATGTGGTTCATTTACTTTTGGAATAACAGGAAAACATTTTTGTTTGTTAGACCAATCATTGTAACTACTTAGCCCTTGATAAGACAGTGTTTGAATTGACTTGTTTGTTACACCAAAATAAATGATTACTTTCGAAATAAACAACTCTACATGGTTGCAAGCACGATTCTGGAGTGTGAAATTTTAATTAGTATTTTGTGTCAAAGAGTGATTTCAAACTCCTTGTAAAAAGGTTCTTCCGGGAATCACAATCACGATGAATAGGTACTTTTTCCACTAAGCAGTTTATCTGTGATCCCATGGTGGAGTAAAATAACAAGCACAAACTGCCATACCTAAGTCTATTCAGCGTTGGCTCTCAGGCACAGTTAATGCTTATTCCCTTGGGTTTACAAGTCCGATAAGTGGCGGTTATCATTCATTTATTTATTAATTCCATTTATTACTCAGGAAACCTTTAAGAGAGAATTCATATTATTTTGTAAGCAGTTATTTATTTTGACTACGTTCACAAAAGATACAAAGGCGGACTTAACGCCTTAGGTATTCTCTACCAGTAAACCAAGGGTGGTGAAGAGATAACATGGCAGGTGCATTGATTATACTATAACCTAGCACCTGCAACCGGTTTCGCTCACGTCGATGGAAATTGTCCTAAGGGAATATATTGCAGGGATATATAGAATCTTATGTTAAGCAAATTGTCTTCCTGTGTGGCAAGTATTATTTAAATCCACTCATTATTTTCTGTGTGAAAAAAGTAACAAACATCACAAACTCACAGAGTTTCCCGTTTTTAATAGTAGTAGGATTACCAGCCACAACGTAGCGTGCTTCTCTTCATTCATATATTCAACTAATACTATACTTAGGCTAAAACCAGTGAATGCCCCAAACTACCTGAAATATCACTGGCCGGTATTTGACGTCCGATAGGGACATGAATCACAGATCCTTCGTAGCCTATCTCCCTGCTAGTGAGCCTCATATGACGGTCTGTACTTAATGCCTAGTATAGAAAACTGGTCAAGTGTGAGTCGGACTTACGTGCACTGGGATCAATGCCTTTTTGGTTTGGAGAGAAAACAACCTTCTAAAGGCGCTTTGGGGATAAGAAAAATAACACCGGTGGTCATCAAACCAGCACATGTTAGGGAACACCGTGACAGTAATCTCATCTCTTATACTTTCTCAAGGTATTATTTCCCATGATAAAGGTTTTAAGAAAAACGGATTTTATGGAATTTAACTGGCTTGTATTCAACAGGTTGCATTTTTAAATCAAAACTTTAGTTAATATTGGTTTATAAAAATATATACTGATAGTCCTGTGACAAGAAAACAGACAGACAGCTTGACAAAGACTTATTAATTAGGTTATTGGAACCCTTTGGTTACGGAACCCTAAAAACCAGACCAGTAGCTATCCAAGAACAGAAATTGTGTCTTGAACTACTCTTACATAACTAAGTAGGTACGAGAGCTCTTGAAGAGTCGTGAGTCTGATGGCCTGACTTTGACTTCATTATGTAACCGTGGTGAAATGTCGAGCTTTCCTTACGATGGAATGGCGTTACAATTTACTTTGTTACTAGATGAATTTCTTTACTGAATGTATTATAGCTATGGTCTTATATTGTTAGACAATTGTGTAATGACAAAGTTACAACTTGGGGATAGGTTCCTACAAAACTGTACTGTATTGTAAACGTATTTTCATTCTTTAAATAATTTTGTAGAACTTTGATTTATTTCTTCCTCCAATATTAATAAATGTTTTGGTATTACTACTATTTATAGCCTTGTTTAAAGCTATATTGCCTTGAACTTAAAACCATGCATAATATTGCACATCAAAGTAAGACATATTCCCATCATTATTTTCAACAAAATATGAACCTCCATATTTAGAGAAACATCGTTAGACAGGACTCATCTAGAAGCCTCGTATCTATAGCTGAATTAATGGTATCCCCAAGATGATACGTAGTGCAATTATCAACAGCACCTACTAAAATTACTAACTTTAAACCACTTATACTCACTTTTACTATCTAAAACATAAAGTTAAAAATACCGTTCTTCAGGTGTATTATGCGGGTTATCATTTTGTGAACGAACGTCACATGTTCTGCTTGTTATCGTGTAAAGGCGCCATTCCATTGCGGCATGCGGACACGTTACACGCTTTAGTTGAGCCGTCCTGTAGACATGGGTTTATCCAATTATCTCTAAACTGGCGTTATGGAGTTCTGTATTTCAATTAGAAGTCTTCCGTCTGATTATGAAGCGAAGAAATCTATTTAAGGTAATGCTGGTGTGTCGAAAATTAATTATACCTCGTGAACGTATTACCGAAAAAAAATACCCAATGCAAAATGCAATGCTATGCAGCCTTTGAGCCGTGATTGTCTTGTACCTAACAAACGTACAGACTTTCAAGTTTTAATGTTAGTAGGAAAGGAAGATCTTAACAGGTCATACTTTTTATTTATTTAGTTTATCCTTGCACTTGAACGCCTTGCAGCAATTACACCAATGGAACACAATCTTATAATAAACTCACTATAAGTCCAGGTTTTCTTACGATGTTTTCCTTCACCGTTGTCAGCAATGTCCAAGATAAACTTAGAAAGTACATATAAATTGATAAAGTCACATTGGTACTTGCCCGGATTCAAACCCAGGACCTCTAGCACGAGAGGCGAGGTGTTAGCCACTGGGCCACCACGACATTATACTGGGCCACCACGACATATACTCGTTTGACTTAGACTTGGCTAAAACTGTGTGTATATTCCGACCCGTGGGCTCTATCTATCTGAGAATCTTTTATTTAAAAGTCATTACTAAATTAACAACAGAAACATTTTTCTTTATAATTTTAATTTGAATAGCACATTTGAGCACATAGGTATGGGCTCATTAGGACAGTTAAAATATTTTTGGGTCAAATTAATTTAGTAACTGCAACTCCAATTACATTCTATTAAAGGCGGTTTTATAAGACAATACCAGCTGATGCCACATACGACCTAATGTTTAAGCTCAGCCGTCGTGCTCCCATGCATCCGGTACACTCACAAAGATACAAAACGGCTCTGGAGCCGGATGTGCTGTGATAAGGAAACCGGATGGCGATCCCTGGCTAACGAACAACTAGTAACGACCAACCAAAAACACTAGACCTCATGCCGGGTCGTCAACAGAACCATAATTTACTGATTTTCAAGAATCGAGGGGAAGGAGAAGTTTCAATTCAAATTGGCTGGTCCTATCTCCATACTAATATAGTGTAGTAATGCCAAAATGACGTGAAAGCAAATTTCCTTTGATACTCCAGTCCTTAAGAGAGCGCGTCTTTATAATGTAAAAGTCATTTGAGTGGAGAATATGTTTTAGGGGACGAGATAATGGATGGATGTTGGATGTTTGTTAATGGCTTCGCTTTATTTTGACATACAAATTCTTATGTTAGCAATTTTACTTTCTTTAAAATAGTCCGGAAACCTTGGTGTAATAAATTCCTAAAAATTAAACATACTTAGTTTGATAAAAGACCAATTCAGTAGTAGTGTTTGGTAATGGGTAACTTGTTTGAGAATCTATCTTTTCAAGCTATCTATTCTCTCAGGGCAAGTTTCAACAATGAAACTAAACGCGATCAGAAAATCTAACAGTTGCATCACTGAAATTGATCTTAATTTTGCAAAACTTTCACAAAACGTAAGTAGCTAAATTCGATTAGCTTTAGAACCCACTTTTATTTCAGCAAGCTTAATAAAGCTACAAATCTTTATGTTAAAACCTCAAAAAAAGATAACACACCACGTAAAATAATCTCTAATCTTACATAACAATAAATATTCTTGTTCTACTCAACCATTTTCAGACTGAAATAAAGATCACACTGGATAAAACGGCTTTTGATAAAAAAACTCCGGTTACTCTTTTCAAAAGTTTTTTCAAGGGAATATCTGCTTTGGATGGCATACTTTTAAGGTTCAATTTAATGTAAGATGGTCATTAAGTAGTTAGCATACGGATGCAGTTCATTAATTGTAAGAACTGTGTAATGAAAATGGTATCTCTGGAGGAATGAAACAGAAAGTAGCGTTAAAATGTAATTACAAGGCTATATCGTGTAAGGTATATTCTCAAAGCTTTATCGAGATTTTCTAGCAATCAGTATAACGGTTTATGAAGATAAGATTGAAGATAAAATTGTTCAAACACTGGTTTTGACTACCTATATCTCAGACTACTTGTAATCTTCACCAAGTTCTTGTGGTGCAATGTATTTAACCTACATAAATGGTGTTTGTGTACCAGAACTCAAAATGCTCAAATCACATCAATAACTCACTTTTGCGTTATTAATAGAATTAAAGATGGCTGCCATTCTATAAATAATTACCTATCCATATCGCCTCGAGTTGCAGTATTATACGAATAATGCCAACTAACATAAAGCAGCAATTTATCAACCAGAGACCGTTAGTGAAAAAAGTTTGCGAATATGTTTTCGTAAATATTTTTGTGGACTAGAAAACATGTCTCATTTTCCATGAAATTCAGTCCAAGTTGAGACATGTCTGGACAGTATTCTTCATCAGACGTTCACAAATATGTTACTGTCTAATAAGAGAAGGTAACAAAGAATCGGAGACAGCTGTTCGGCCAGTAAAAATTGCGAAGGAGACACTGGCAAAATGGAAGGACTTCAAGAAGTGATTGACGATCTCAAACTCTAAGATAAACGCTACAAGTGTTTTTCTCAGATAATCTGGCAATTTTAGAGGTTCTCTATAAAATGTTTTGACAGTACCTAATTTTGGTAAAAACACTGAAAAGCGTTTGCGAAAGTTTTCCTAACGAGATTTGATATTGAATGTGTCATCTTTTTAGGAACAAAGAAGAAAAAAATGTATGAGACTTACCTATGTGTTATTTTTTATTACTACTTGACGTTACAAAAATGGGCCAAGCACAGAAATATAAAAGTATAGGAAATACACAAACCAATTGAATAAAATCGTCAGAATAAGCAATCGACGAGACCAAAATACCAAACACTTTAAAAGCACCCTCGAACGAAGAGCCAACGATGCGACTGTCCCAAAATATAATGACCCCAGCACTGGGACAAAACAAAAGATAAGATTTGAAAATATAAGGACTATTGAAGAGGAAATAATCAAAGGGTAGGTCCAAACCCAACCCGTGGGAAATCACACATGAAAGGCAAACCAAAATGTATTGCGATTAAATCTGTCTGTACCCGCATTTCTGTCCCATCGAGTCATTTAATTGAGTGGAAATACTGAACGTTTGGGGTCGTGTTCCAATTTAGTATAAATTCACTGGACACGTGTTTGTAGATTGCAGTCTATTTATATAATATGAGAAAGCTAATGTCTCGGTAATGAAATATTTCGTGGATTTCTTCCGGTAGTAACGATAGATTTGGTAGATAGAACCTCTTCGTTTTTTAGGCCATAATCATCCTGCTCTTATTCCGATTTCTTTAGGACTATATCTCTTTTCGCTGTTTAATTGAGTGTGTGTAATTTCATAAGTTAACTCTTCGTTTTATAGAAGCAACGGAATATCAAAAACCCTCTGGTATGTAAGCTTCTGAACTTTCAGCCGCAGGAAAATATTACTAAACTGAACATTCCTGTCTTTTGGTTTACGTAATTACTAAGCCACTGATCCAAATAATAAAACTAATTTCGTACCAAAAAAGATCACAAGGAACCAACCAATATACTTAATTAACAAAATTAGCCGACCTAGAATGAACCTAAAAACTAATTTGAAGCCCTCAAAACCAACTTCTGATTTTCTTAATTAATTAGCTTCGTCTCAGTTTACTTATAGAGTTTGTCTTAGACCAAACTTGCACTTTGCTTAACCGACCCTAAGTTTGCTTCTAAAAACTTATTGAGCTAAGTCCCTAACTAAAAGTTACAAGCTAGTAAGAACTTCTGTTTGATGACTAAGGTTCTCTAGAAATTAAGAATTAAATGGCCATTGGTAGGAAAACCAAGTTTTAATGAGATATTTTCTGAAGTGGCTGAACAATGAACAAGAAAGAATTTTCTGTTAGCTGTATAGTACCTACAGCAAAAATTCTCTAAACGTTGGTGGTTATCTAAAGTAACTTTAATATTTTTAATTGCTCGTTTCTAGGGTTCCGTACACAAAAGTTTAAAAACGGAACTCTATTACAAAGACTCCACGGTATGTCTGTCTGTCACCAGGATGTATCTCATGAACCGTTATTGCTAGACAGTTGAAAATTTTCACAGATGATGTATTTCTATTGCCTCTATAACAAAAAATACAAAAAAAAAAAAAAGTTGGCCTCCCATACAACAAACGTGATTTTTTTGCCGTGTTTTGCGGTAATGGTACGGAACCCTTCGTGCGCGAGTCCAACTCGCGCTTGGCTTTTTATGTTTGTGAAAGGTAATGAAAGGTCTTTCTGATTCGAATATGAAAATTCTTTGACTAGCTTTTCTATCGTAGAGATCCGATGACCTGGTGATGGGAGGCACGGGCCCGGTCAATGTGGCGACGCTTGGGGAAGGCTTATGTCCAGCAGTGGACATCTTTCGGCTGATATAATGGCAATCGTTGAGTGCCCAAAGCTTTTTTATCTTTGAAACAGTACCTACGGTTTCTAGGGGATGGACCACTAGAGCAAAGCCACGGAAAGAACCTAGTGAAAACATGAAAATCAAATCATTCATTTCTAGGAATAAGACCAAAGATAACCTAAATACTAATCTACTATTACCAAATAATTGCAGCCTGCGCCGTATCACAAATAATTTTATTCCCAGTTCAATGATGGACTCACTTCACTGTGAAACGCAGTTTACGTTCGGCCCGGGGTACCATGGCAGCCATAATAATCGAAAACATATAAAACCGGGATCAACATAGCTTTCCAAGAGATACTTTGTTGTATCGCATCGAATGCGAACTTTTAACGAGTTCGTATCAATCGTAAACTATACTACACTACTTTGCATACGTATGTTGTACATGGAAAAGGCTTTGCCTTATATAATATGTAGTACAAGAAGAAACTTTCAGGTAGATAGGTGCTTTATTGTTACCCTCTTACAAATAAACGCAGAATAAAGTTATACCAGGTATAAACCTATGAAAATGTATGGGTATACCTTAGTTATACCTGGTATAACTTTATTCCGCGTTTATTTGTTAGACGGTTAAAGTATTGTGTTATAGGAAAAGCTAAAGTACGAAGAGTTCTTCTAATCAAATCCACTCTTTTGTTTATTCTATACTGTCCTTTTGCTAAGCAGAAAACTCAACAAGTCCTTCCAAGAACTTCTTGAACCAACCCTCACGGTATGCTTCCAGGTCATCTCTTTCTGGGCCGATCTAGACGTTACCGTCCCCGTTACGTTGAACATGTTCAGGCACCCATTTGGTGGACCAGCAACCGTTGTTAGAAACCATAAAAAAAACTTAAACATATATGTTTTTTTATGGTTTTTTGTGATTATGTTTTTAAAAAAAAACTACATTTGTAATGTATAAATTTTATTACAATCCAAACAAAAATAGACATTTGATGGAAATATAATATCACGTGTGTCAACACGAATTCTTCGCACGTTGAAACATCGAAAAATGATAAAGGTGACGACCTCAGGTAGGTACATGTATATTTGTAGAAGTCATGTTGATTTTATAACACAGATAGATTTAGCAACGGCCATCCGTCTTGCGTGCAATGTGCCCTGCCCACTGCCACTTAAGTTTGGCAATTCTTCGGGCTATCTCGGTAACCTTGGTTCTATTGCGGGAAAATGATTAATTATGAAATAAATATTTTTTATAAAAAATAAATAAAATTCAGTCACTAGACAAGACTGACAAGCAAAGACAAGAATAACACAATGAAAAATAAAATGTACTGAAATTTGTAAGTAAGACGTATTGCGATTGTGACATTGATTTCTACTATGGCGCAATCGTTCACACTGTCACTTGATTAAATGTCTGCCAATTGGCCCTCAAGGGAATGAAAACCGCGTTGAAATACTTATTACTTCTACCCACACAATAGCCAAAAATATTTACGTATTTTGCAAGGAGCGCAAAGTAAAAGCTTTCCGAGTCGTATTGACAAACCACTCTAAGTGAACGTTTATTCGGTGGTAATACGTCAGGTACACATGTATCTGCGAAACACGCTTTCAATATGCCCTTGGGATCTTTTCCGACAGTTTGTAAAGCATTTTCAATACACAAGCACTTATGTATTGAAAGTAAAAACAATTCCATCTCGAAAAAACGACCCGGAGGTAACATTTGGAGGAATCGAGCGAGCTTACATCTGTATAAGTATTTATCAGGCCATAACAGTAGAAATCAGAGAAGCAAGGTTGGCAGATTACCAAAATGTTTTCAGCAAAAGAAAGATTTTAAAAAGCAATCTAGTTTAATTTCCATGAAAGTCGTAACACGAAAAAGAAAAATTAAATATTTTGCCCTCGGCCCTAATTGCTTCTGATCGCAGAACAAGCAGATGGAGTGCACCGCGTGGAAAATGTTGCAAAATTAGAGCATAATTATTATGCTTTCAAAACAACAAAAAATATTAAGTTTATATATTTTTGGTTTAAACTGCATAAAAAATTGAAATCGATCTTTAAAATGGTCTGATTTAACGTTCGATATTTTTTAGGCTAACTTTAACGACTATTCTACCAACTAAATACAGAGATTATCGAGTAAGATTTATGTTCATTTCCAACAATTTGATAGAATGCAGGTGTAGGTTTATGAAATGATAATTATTTTTATGTTATATTTTTTACCAAATCGAAATTTAAAGAAAATCGACGATACAAATAAATAACTATTTTATAAGGCATAACGTCCCTTAAATAAAAAAATATATGTTAACAAATAATTCCAAGTCGGTCAGAAGTTAATACAGTTTCATACAAACCAATATCATATTCAAGGCTGGCATGCTGCAAGTACTACCATTACAAAAACGAACAATGAAAAATAATTATTTACTCAGGGAGATGCTGCGTACCTTTTTAATTTTAAATAGATCTGTAATAGACGTCGAGTATAAAACGTGGGGAAACTATTATAATATGGCGGCACCAACTAGCCATATTTTAATAGGTTCTTTACAATACCATCCTACACCGCCAGACGCTTCTGTGTGCGACCTTTTAATGCTACTGAATGATTTAATGGCCTATTCATAGGACAAATATTTATTGCATGGTATAGTGGTTGAAATTACTTTATTGTCACGCCATTTTCTTTTTTTTTTGTTTATTCAAAGTATTGTAATGCAAATTGAGACAAATTGAACGTTTTGATTTTATCGCTGCTTAAAATAAAAAGTTGGTCTTTATTAATCAAGTTTTTGAACTTGAGGTGAGAAAAAAGGACTTTATGTAGTGTTGTTACTTTCTTAAGAATCCCTAGCTTTTGTTTTGTTTTCTTAAACAAAGTGAGCCTTTTTAAACGGTTTTATTTTTTGTTTTCACCTGTCTGTAATCAAAACTTGTAAGCCCGGTTTTCGATTGAGATGAAGTTTTTCACACGTTCGTTTGTCATGACAATGCGACAATGCATGCAAGAGTTAGTAAGTTTGGATGGATGTATGTTTGTTAATAAATCACGCAAGAACGGCTGAACGGATCTGGATGAAATTTGGCATAGAGATAGATTATAGTCAGGAATTATTTTTTATCCCGGGAATATGCTCCAGCCGGAAGAATATGCTGTTCCAACGTGAATGCATTTCAAACCCTAAAAGTTATTCATTTTTAAATCTAGACATATTAAAAGTAGTGACACTCTGATGTCCGGTATGTAACATACATTACACTAAAACAAATTGCTATTTCCTTATATAGGTTTGTTAATTGTCTAAATCCTTATCTCCTCGGTTCCTACGATTACGGTTCTAATTTGAAAGACCTTACAGACGGACAGTTTATTTATTTATTTATTAGATAGAAAACCAACAGCTATACGTAAAATGAATATTCAAGTTAAGTATGTTACAGTAAGCCTATTACAGGTTCTCACGGCTAGAGATATAATAATTTTAAAGAGATCTTAGGGATCACTAGCAGCAGGCACAACAATCAGAAAAATTAAATCACTAACGCTTAAGCACAATATTGCACACTATGCACTTTTGAAAAAGTCAAGGTTAAGATCCTTACTCGCTCGCATTAAGAATGAATTACCTGGATTATCTTCCGCTACCAATGTTTCATTCCATTTCCACCATTGTGTGAAACACCTTAGATTTTGCCATAGAATTTCAATGCTTGAAAATAGTAAATGTTCTTGACAGGTGTCAGATTATAATGATAATATTATGAAGGTTTTGCAGTCTATCAAAACTTTGCTAAAAGAAATGTTGGTTTGAAAATGTGTGTGTTGCAGGTGGAATGCGGTTGTGGGTGACAATTCTCTCTGCTAAACAAACGCTACCTATTTAAATTAACTATCTGGTAAAACAGTGAAAATTTTATCGGCTTAGCCCAGAAAACCAAGAAATAAGAGTTAGAAAATTTTGAATAGTTATTTATTATTTATTTATTTAAACTGCATGTACAATGGTGATACATAGGCGGACTTAATGCAGCAAGGCATTCTCTACCAGTCAACCTTTGGGTTAAAACACAAACAGACAGACTCCTGAATAGTCCTGAATCCCACATTGGAATGTATAGAATTCGAATAGCCTTTGGCTACCAATACATTTCGTTGACTCCCCAAGGAATCTACGATAGAATATTTTAAGTCTGCGAACATCAATTATGTATACGATCACAATAAAATAATCAAACTATACAAATACACAAAGTATCTTAAAACAAACATTTACAAAGCAATTTTTTTTTTATTAAATACAGGGTCGCGCTATACCCCGTTATCACCTGATGGTATGCGATAATGTGGTCGAAGGTGAAGCACGCGTGCCTAGTAGTAACCTATTTACTTTTGACTCCTAGACCCCAAGGATGTAGCTATCGGGAAACACAGACTACGGCAGGAAAGTCAATAAATAAATACTTTCATTATGCTTTCAGCTAAGGAGTGGTCCTTAGCTGAAAGCATAATGAAAGTATTTCCAAAACATTTCATTTTCGGACCGCACGGGAACATTGTATTGATCAAGTGACTGGCTGGAAAACCGCGCGCGACACAAAATAAAAAATAAATCTACAACTGTAACGGATGGTACTAATAAATGATGCGATCATCATCTGCCTAGCCTTTTTCCCAATTATTGTTGGGGTCGGCTTCCATTCTTACCGGATTCAGCTGAGTACCAGTGTTTTACATGGAATGACTGCCTATCTGACCTCCTCAATAAATTTGATGTGATGCACTTCCATAATTGTTCAAATATAAAACTTAGTCTGTAATTATTTCTATGTTATGTCTTATGGTTCCTAATTGTATGTAAATAAATAAACGTTACGTTCTTGTTCATAAGTTGCACTTACCTATTTTTTCATAAAGGGTGAAAAAAGTTGATTTCCACCTCGGGAGCAACACAATTTTAAGCTGGATTGACGTACTTTGAATCTCTCGCTGCGCTCAGATTTCTACTTTAGAATCCTTCGCTCCGCTCTGGATTAAAAAAAACACTCTCGCCTTTAAAATTGTTGTTTGCTGCCTAGATAAACAATCTACTATTTAAATTACATATACTAGCATTGAACAAGAATAATTACAAAGTTTTTTATTGATTGGCCCAAAATGAAAAGTGTAATAAATAAGCTATCTATCAGAAGCACGCAAAAACTAAAGAAAATACTGTTTACAAAGTAAATTTTCCAATTAATCACCGCGCTGGCTAGCGTAGTGAGCAGACGTATTCACTTTTTAGTTGCGACAAATACAAAATTTAAAATAGTAGTGCAATACAATTTTGGACTTTGTTGTGTCCGACATACAGTGCTCTTTCATATAGTGTAACGCAAAACCATAGCAAGCATTAGAACGAAGCAGATAGACTCGCTTCATACCGCTTCCGCATTATAAGGGTCACCCACACATTAACTGAGCGAAGCGATAAGCGGAGCGGAAGAATACGGTTACACTTATAATAGCGTATGTCCAACGTTTTCACCTACTGATAAATTCAACGACAAAATGAGTGTTACTCGTGGGAATAGTAGTTCTCAGCCCGACCTATCAACTTCTGATTATAATGAATATGTGTCACAACGCAAAAGAAAAACGCCGGAGGATGATTTTGCGTACCAATTTAAGGAATTTAAAAAGGAAATCATGGGATTACTGAAGGAGTTTGGTAATTCTCAGACAGACAATATCAATACTATAAAAAAAGATATCTCATCTATTAATGAACAGCTTATTGAAATGAAGACCAAAACAGACCAATTGATTGCGGAACATCACATCTTTAAGTCGGAAATTCAAAGCCTAACAAGTACTGTCAGTAAGAATCAGGACAAAATAGGCTGTATTGAAAACGATCTAAAGGCTCTCAATAGTACTCAAAGTACCTCATCATTGTCAGAACATCCTACACCAACACCCATTGGTAACATAATGATCGAACTTCAAGAACGTTTAGAGCGCAGTAAAAATATCATAATCACTGGTATCTCTGAATCGTACTCAGAAAACATGGAGAAGAAGAGGGAAACCGATAGATGTGAAGTTAAGAAAATATTATCAGACATAATATATCCAGTCTATCCTGAACCAGAAAAAATAATACGCTTAGGCAAATATGACGGGAAGAAAACTCGCCCTCTGAAACTCTGTTTTTCAACATCAGAAATAGCTAAAATAATACTGAAAAATAAATTTAAATGCAAGGATAATAATATTAAAATCTACTCCGACCAGACACCTAATCAGAAACAGGATATGGCAAACCTACGAGAGGAGTTACATCAACGCAAAGAGAAAGGAGAAAGTGACCTAATTATAAAATATGTAAAAGGAATCCCTAAAATAATAAAGCAACAGCCAAAAAACGATACACAAGAGAAAATGCAATAAGGAAAACTAAAGGTAACAGATTTATAACTCACACTATCTATAATAACTATGCCGATATAGTAATTACAAACAAAGCACTAAAATTTTTATATGCGAATATCCGCAGTATAGTGAAACCAGGCAAATTGGATGAAATACGTTGTGTAATAGAATCGTTTGAAACTAAGGTTCATGTTGTAATTCTTACGGAAACTTGGATAAAAAATGATGAAGAAGCACAAAGGTTAAAACTGCCAAACTATACTCACTACTACAACTACAGAAAACAAACCAGAGGAGGTGGAGTATCTCTGTACATTCATAACAGTTTAAAACATGATTTTTTGGAAGAACAGTGCGAAGATGGAAACCATTTTCTGTGGGTACATCTTGACACATTTTCTCTGGACATAGGAGCCATTTATAAGCGACCAGCAGCAAACACTGATAAGTTTCTTGAAAATTATAACCAACAACTTGCAAGAAGAAAACGTGTCATTGTATTCGGTGATTTCAACCTAAACTTATTAACTAGCGAAAAACCTGTAAAGGAATACAAGGAAATCCTGCAAGAGAATAATATAAAAATATTAAATAAAATCACCCTAGAACACTGCACTCGTGAGACCACATCCTCAAAAACAATCATAGATCATGTTTGTACAAACTTACAGAATAACACATTCCAGATGTCTGTTATTGAGTCCTCCATAGCTGATCACAAACAAATTTATCTTGAGCTAAACAGACCTACAACCGAACGAATAAAAAGAGTTCCATATGAATCAGTAAACTATATTAACTTACAGAACGATATCAAAGAAATATTTGACACAAAACTATATAATGAATATGAAGAACTGGAATCTCAGCTGCTACAAACAATTGCAAAAAACAAAATAAAGAAATCAAAAATGTTAAATCCCCCTTGCAAAGAGTGGATAAATAAGGACCTCATAACATTAATTAACAAAAGGAACAAACTGTGGCACAGTTTAAAACAAACACCCAGAGACGAACACCTGCGTAAGGAATTCCTAACGCAAAGAAAACACACCTCTGTAAATATCCAATTAGCTAAAAATCAATACTACTATAAGGCTTTTGCGAACTGTCAGAAGTATCCTTTGAAAATGTGGCAACTTATTAATAGACTGTCAAATAATAAAACAGAAATGGCAGAACTTGGGTATTTAAAAATCAATACCTCTAATGGTCAAATCTCAGATACTCAAGAAATTTGCGAATACTTTAACAATTTTTTTGCTACAATAGGTACTGAACTTGCAAATAAAATACCACAAAAATACCATAACAATTTAACTCAGACATTAACATATAATAAACCTAAAAATAACCCTGGATTATCAAAATTAAAACCAACCACAGCAGACGAGGTATTGAAAATAATAAAAAACTTAAATTCTAACACTAGCTCCGGTTTAGATGGCATTAGTACGAAATCCATAAAATGTGTTAAGGACAACATAACGGCAAGTTTGGCAAACTGTATTAATGAATGCCTAAACGCAGGTTATTTCCCTAACGGCCTTAAAATTGCTAAGGTTAGCCCAATATTTAAATCAGGCAGCAAACTGGACCCTAATAACTATCGACCTATATCGGTGCTACCAGTGATGTCGAAAATATTTGAAAAAATTCTCCATAAACAATTGTATGAATTCCTATCTAGTATTGATTATCTGTACACAAAGCAATACGGCTTCCGCCCCAAATCGAACACTGTTGCTGCGACTGTCGACTTAGTAACCAATATTAGACTTAACATTGATCAGAAAAAATTTACAGTGGGAGTTTTCATTGATTTGAAAAAGGCATTTGACACCGTTAGCCATGACATACTACTATCGAAACTAAAGGACATAGGTATAACTGGTAAAGCATATGAGATTTTCAAATCATATCTTACAGACAGATCTCAAGTTGTCAAAATTAATACCCACCAAAGTGGCCCTCAATTGATTACTTGTGGCATTCCTCAGGGTTCAATTTTAGGGCCCCTTTTATTCCTTATTTATGTCAATAACATATATGAGATTGGACTCAAGGGGGATATTACTTTATATGCTGACGATACTAGCCTGTTTTATTCTGGTCACTCATTGGCAGCAGTAATGAACCAAGCTCAGCATGATCTACATCTGTTACACATCTGGTTACAATCGAATTTACTAACTATTAATGCCACGAAAACTAAATATATTATTTTCTCTGCTAAAAACAAAAAACATGAAAATTATAGTCCTCTTACTATTAACGGTGAAAAAATTGCTAAAGTTAACAATGAAAAATATTTAGGCCTTGTTCTTGACAGTCAACTTACCTGGCAACCGCAAATCGAAAAAATCCGCAATAAAATAAATTCACTTACAGGCGCGCTAAAAGGTATAGTGAAATGTCTGCCGAGACATGTTCGATACACGATATATAACTCTTTGGTCAAGTCTCGTATAGATTATTTAGTAGAGGTATGGGGTTCAGCAACTAAATCAAACTTGAAAAAACTGCAAGTTGCACAAAACAGAATTATCAAAACATTATTTCTATACGATTATCTAACACCAACTAACAAAATTTATAAAGAAACAAAACTATTCAATCTGGCCCAAATATATAAATATAATACATGTATTTTTATTAGAAAAATCCTAACTAAAGATATCCACTCACAAATTACATTCACAAAAAAGATAGATTACCATAAACTCATGACAAGGCAGGCCAATGACCTGTGTCTAAGAAGGCATAGAACGAACTACGGAAAAAAGAGTATTCTATATGATGGGGCCCAACATTACAACGAATTACCTACAAATATAAAAGAAGCTAAATCTCTGTTAACATTTAAAAAGTTATTAAAAAGCCACATTTTAAAGGATTTTTCATTAATAAGAGCTTAATATTAAGTTAAGTGGTGTCAATTACTAATTTACATTGTAACAAGCATGCAATTCGAAATATATTTTGTTAAATAATTAGTTCTAGATGAATGTAATACATATAAGTACATTACTATAGTACTTATAACATATACACTACCTAGCACACATATATGTACATATAAAAAAAAAATATATATACATACATACACTATATTTTAATCTACATAAAGTTATGTTTAATTAAATAAATACATTTACAAATAATATTAAAATAAATATTGTTACATACGTATTTGACTACTATATATGTATATATACATATAATAGAAAACAAACTCAAATATTCATAATAGATAAATTCTATTTAGTTAAATACACACACATACATACATACAAAAACATAACAATAATACCTAAGTTCATACGCAGTGAAACAATCACTATGTCATGGGCCTTAATAAACATGTGTCCAATGTTGTATTGTTTCCCTCAGCTCATGCACACCTACCCGCAGTGGCGATGCATCACACAACATTTTACTACAACTACCCTTTTACTAAAACTGTTACAAAATTCCAATGTTTTACTACGTACTAAAGTTGACAAAAAATAAAAGGTCTATATAATATTTAGTCGTATAATACTTAGTCGTTGGATTGTGACGACTTTAACCCGCTACGCCAGTCGGCTTCATATATTTTAAGTTATAATATTGTATTTTCTCTGTAAGTGATTTTGTAATCTTTAGAGAAAATAAATGTCTAAAACCATAAATTTTCCGACTCAATAGCATACTAAGCATCGCCCGCAAGTGAAAAGTTTATTAATAACGGTGATTGCAGAGTTCCAGGACGGAATGCAGACAAAGGCGAATTTAATCTCATGTATTGATCAAAATTGTAAACAGATAAAGGCGTACATTCCTGTGCCACGTTCAACTTGAACGAGCTTCGCTGAAAACATCTAGTGATGCGGTGATAGCATTGTTGAGTCGATGTTTTGAATCGATTTTAGGTAATGTGTTTTGTTTAATATAATTCAAGGGTTACAATAGGTATAGGTACACACACAGTCATTCTATTTTTTAAAAATAGCCTCATTAAAATATATTTTGTTACAATCCTTAATTTAATAATTACTATCACCATCCCTAATTCGACTTAGCTTGCTGCTAGCCATAGGCTTCTCTTCTTAGTGCCAATCACCACATTCCTGTGCCAACGGCATCCATTCAATAAGCAGTAATAAGTACTCGTAAAGAGATCTGTAATTTTTTGGTACAATAAAGTATATCCTGTTTTATTCTGAGTATTCTTTCGATGAAGAATACACCTAGATTCCCGGTCAGCGCTACAAAAACGGGCCGAAAAATTGGGCCACAAATACGTTTGTGGCCCTATTTCAAAACTAGTATGGTCCAATCATAGCCAACATTAATACCTTAAAAATGCCGCAATGTGCGTTCAAAAACTGTGCAAATAACCTCAGTAACACCTTGATTTTAGAAGAAATATCTTTTTTTCGGTAAGTTTATATCATTAAGTGTTTTTCATAAAGTAAAAACCGAATTAAATAGAAAACATGAATCAATTACCAAATATAGTGATTGTTTGACCAACGTTTGCGTCGAAAAAGCGAACGCGCCAACTATTGTAACAAACATTGACTGTTCTGGAACATAGAATGCATGGAGTAGTTTGTAAACCTTTTTTTTTAGTGATCCGTGTTTTTTTTACTTCTAATAGAAATCTCTTCAATTACTAAAGAATAAATTAATTCCTTTCCCGTTTTTATTCTTTTGAATTTCAAAGCACACAACGAGTCGTTAGTAAAACCAGGCTGTGATCTATACTAACATACCATCTGCGTAATGTTCTTCTTACATGTGGAAAACTTTATTGAAATATTTTTTAGCATAATTGTACGCGGCAGGAAAGTGACAACGGAAAGTAAAGACGTAACGGAAAAAAATAAAGTAACGGAAAGTACCTGCCCACGAATATATATATATTTTAAACTGTCTCTTTATTCGAGCGAACAAAACAAAAAAAATATTATTCAAATCGAGCCAGCCGTTTTTGAGTTTCAGCGAGACCAACGAACAGCAATTGATTTTTATAATATAGAAAGATAGGTAGATGTGTGAGAAGTGTGTGTGGCCATTTGAGCGACTTATTATCGTTCCTGATTCTTTATCTTGTATTTTTATAGATCGATGATATAAAAAAAATATTGAACGTTTTGATTCCTCTCATTCCTTGTTCAAGCTGTAACATAAATTAAAAAATTAGAATTTCGAATTGTTTTTTTTTGGCTCACTGTAATTTAGTCTTAAAACTTGCGTGTAAGACTAAATTTGTATTGAGCTCATATTTTTTTATTGCTATATGTACATCGTTTTGTGAATGCAACTTTGAACATTGCATTTAAGGTTGAATTTGCATTAATGCATATTTATTCCAAGTACAATTCTTAGAATTACCTAAACACAATTGGCGTCAGTTTTAAAGATCTGTTTTGTATGGGATCCTATATCTAGGTGTATTCTTCATCGAAGGAGTATTCATCAAGCAATATCAAAATAGCCAAGCTAATTTTATCAATGACAGCAGAGTTTTGTTTATCAGCAACGGTATCTGATTGCAACGAGAATCGATTAACATCATATCGATTCTACATCCCGGTGGTAACTTCACATCGCTCGGTGAGAACCTTGTTCCGACGTGTAATACGATAAGCTGGCCCACGCTACAGAATTCACCGCACGTCCCAAAGCACATTTTCACATACGTCACGAAACACGATAAGGCAAATAACGAGCTACGGTACAAAAGACAACAAAAAATATATAAACAAAACATCACGGTATGTACTCCGGAAGGTCTATGCAAAGGCAGACCCACATTTAGCTCGTTATTTGAAATCTCATTTAATAGAGGGTAAATCTACTGCCATCATCATCATCATCATATCAGCCGAAAGGCGTCCATAGCTGTACATAGGCCTCCCCCAAGCGTCACCACATTGACCAGTCCCATGCGTCCTGCATCCAACGGATCTCCGCAACCTTCCTTACTGCCATCAATCGAGAACTAATTCTGTTGGAGACAGTTGCCGCTGAGAAATGCCAGAATTTCCAATACATAATAAAGTATTATCCTAACGTACAAATAAAAAACTTGAAAGTTTGTGAGGATGGATGGAAGGACGTTTGTTACTCTTTCACGCAAAAACTACTTAAAGGATTTTGATAAAACTTTACAGAATTATAGCTCATAATAACACATATGCTATAGTTTAAAAATATACTAGCGTCTGTAAGCGGCTTCGCCCGAGTGAAAAGTGTTTTCTTATCCTAAGGGAATATTGTACCGGGATGAAAAGTTGCCAGACTATAATCTATGTCTGTGCCAAATTTCAACTAGATCTGTTCAGCCTTTCTAGCGTGATTGAGTAACAAACATACTTCCACACACATATCTATCCAAACTTTCACATTTATAATATTAGTAAGATTGGGAGAAATACTAATAACACGCGGCCGGCGCTGCGGACGGCAGCTAGTTACTAATAATGCTTCATTCACACACTTTTTACGTGACTCGGGCATCGAACCCTGAACAATCATGCTTCAGACCAACGACGCAGTATTACAAAATATTAACTAGGCAAATAACCTTATTATGTCATGGGCCATCGAATAACTACAAATACTGTGTTACCCAAAATATATGAAAATACCCTAGTGTTATAACATGCCTAGAGGATAATACGACAAAATATGATGCTGAAAGTTTTGTAGATATTATGTATTAAAAATTAAGTTTAGTGTCCGAGATAAAACTTGCCGTGCAGTGGGAGGATACATGTTCGCGAGCTGGCTGACCAAAACTAGATGTATCCTCCGACTGCACAGCGTTTCGAATTAGGTACATTTAAACATAAATGATTTATATTTTTTTGAAATTGCCTCCTATTCCCCTTTATTTTGATACCCCACACGACGGGATAGGAACAAAAATAATTTGGGCCCTCACAATATGGCGCCCAAGAGCCGCCATTTTTCTATTTGAAAATTTTAATGTAGCTAGTGACACTCGCACGATAAAGACGAATCGATTGACGTACGAATCCAATTTACATATTACCCTCCTTCGGCAATCGGGTAATAAATTAATACTTGTCATACAAATTACTGCAGCAAATCGTTTCGATTAATCTGTGATTAATATTTTACAGTGAATTTATTTAGTAATCCATCATTTTAATATATACCAATTAATAATTATAAATATCCAAACAAACATGTTAACAAAATAAAATCGAACAACGTTTTAAAGTAAGTCTGAATACTTTTATGAAAAAAAAATCTGAAAAATTTATTATCTGTAACTGTAAAAACCTGAACTACGGTAAATCCCAGCGATTACCGGTAAAACCTAGGATTTACAAAGACATACTGGTAAAAGCTAATTGCCGGCTTTTACACGGTAAATCTAAGGATTTTTGTGAGAGACTTGTAAATGATTTAACAATAATAGTATCTATGACACACTATGAACCGAAATGATGAGAATTATTAAAGGCCTGACTGATTAGCTTTACCAAAGTTGGTATTATGTCTGTTAGACGGTGCTTTTTCGATGAATTCGACTATTCCTAGCATTATAGTATGTCATAGAAAGATATTAAACATTTTCAACATTTACAAGTCTCTGAGGTAAATCCTAATTTTAATTTACCAAGCGATTACAGACAAAGGGTCGATTATCATAGATCATTTCAGGCTTTTACCAGTATAACTTGGAAAATCCTAGGATTTACCGTACTTCGGGCTTTTACAGTAACATATCTAGCATATCTGCTCGATTCAGGCATACAGACTTCCATTAAAAGTAACGGCGTTTGATTAATAACAGAAAACTTTATTTTTCGGTGTATTTATTTTTGATTCTTACATAAAAAACCTTAAATCTTTGTCCCATGATGTAGGCAGAAACTACAGAACGCCCTCTGCTATGATCCGTACATACTCCTTTTGATTCCTTTACGTTGATACATCTGGTCTTTCACGTACGCCGTTTGTAAGTATTACGCTCTTGATCTTTCTAAAGAACATAAGTAATAAGATCTGTATATGTCTTTATAAATCGTCCTATCCCAGCATTTCCACTCAAGTCTACCTTGTAAACACCTCTTATATAGTTGCCTTTCGTTCATCCTCTTGACATTATCAAACAATCTAATCATACTCTTTTCAAATTTGTATCACTACATCTTGTTTTAGGTTCGGTTTAATTTCTAAAACTTCAACGCCAACCCCTTAGTGGTCAAAGTAACTCATGGTAGATTTGGGTACATCTTAAATAATTCCATTCTACATCTCCATTTGGACCGGTTGACTACGACAAGTTTATTCCCTTGCTGGGTAGCGAATATGGAGCTATCTAATCTGATGTCAGTCATCTTGAGGAATGCCGAGTACGGGGTGTATCTCCGGTAGTTATTGCTCAACGTGACAGATAGAGCGTCCAATCGCCGGTTTGGGTACACCTAGGGTTAGCTCTAGGGGTTAGGGTGACAGTTTCCAGTTTCAGTCCCCGCCGAAGGTCTAATAATTGAGGTAAATAACCTTAGAAACGGAATAACTTTTGCTCGGGCATATCGACTTTGGTCCACGGAATAATGAAGTAAAATATTGTTCAGTGATGAGTGTGGAATTAATTTAAATCGAATTGAAGAACGGCAATACATGTGTAAACTTGAACAAGAACATCATATTCTGTCAATTTGTTAAACTACAGCGGCATATGGTAGAGGAACAATATTGGATTCAGGTAGGATATCTTTGAGAGCTCATACGGACTCGTTGGTGATCGATGGAGGGAATCTTATTGTACATAGCTAAAAAAATGTTATATAAGAATAAAACGTGGTATAATTTGTTCCTTTATCAATGGTCACTTCGTTTTGAGCCAGGAAAATGCTCGGTTACAAACCACTTTTTCAACTCCAGCCTATCTTAATAATGTCAATACCGCAGTTTTGGCAGTACCGGCGAGATCACCAGACATGTACCCGATAGAACACGTCTGGGACCTGCTTAATCGAAGAGCAAAAATTTAACTCCCAACACCTGTCATTGTGGGTGAACTGCGAAACGCCGTTGTAAGGAATAATAAAGATTACCACAGGAGACAATGAATAACATCATTCTCAACATGTCTAGACTGGTAAAAACTTTATTAATAGCAAGTGGAGGAAACAAGCAATATAATTAAATAAGTAATTCAGACATTAAACATCGCCACGATTATTCACTATCTTTGCATTACACAGTAAAGCTAGATTAAGATCAAAACATTCTTTGCCACGAGATCCATAAAAGCAAACCTATATATGCAAACCTACATACATATCTCTAATTACGGCTATAAATTACAATGATGTCAAAATACGATGTTAAATCAGACGACAAGAAATATTTTCATCATTGATCATAAAAAAAATCCCAATCCGTACTAACATACATATCCGAACTTTTTGTCAATATACTTTGGTAGAAGCTAGTTTTAAATATATTTCTCGTATATTTTTAAAGTTCCTTTTTCTCGACTGACGTTGATTGAATTACCGATTTTTTGCTTGCGAAGCCTGTTTTCCTTCCGTCAAATACTAACTGCAAATTGCATCGGAACAGTCTGAATAAAATATTTTAATTAGCAATTCATTTACGAAGTAACTGTGCCCGTTCTTATGTTCAATGTTAGTCAAAATAGCACGGCATCTTTTTAAAGAATGTTCTTCGTTAGCAACGTAAATTGTCCCGTTGTTAGCTGAATAAAATTTAGTTCAGCTGGAGTTTTAATGAGTAATTAAATAATCTTTATTTTGGATTATTAAGTTGTTCAATTTACTAACTTAAATTATAAAGACACAAAAAGCTTAAATGAAAATTAGATGTCTTAAAATAAATGAATTCTAAGTTAGTACTCACTAACAAGAGCAATTTGTGTTTCGCTTTGTTCCTAAACAGCTAAACAGGCTCATTCCAACACAAGAGAGGAGTTGCTTACAAACTCATCTACACGCCCAAATGATTTCAAGATAAATCCTATAATAGACGAATAACTACTCATTTTGATAAGATAAACTGTTTCCTAGTCCCCATTGTTGTAATAATTACCGGCCGGCAGCGGCACGCAAACAATGCCACCGATTATTATCGCGATACTCGTGAAAATCTCATTATCTTCAGATCTGACGTTATTCTTCGTACGCCCTTTGGCCGTATGGGCTGCAACATAGAGTACGGAACGCCACGCTGGGAGCGATTAATACACGGCAACATAATTACTGGTAATGTAATGGTTTGTTCATCATTAGATCACGGATTAAGATTAAACTTGGCACACAGGTATTACTGAGAGGGAGACGAGACGAGACCGGTCAATGTGGCGATGCTTGGGGGAGACTTTTGTCCAGCAGTGGACGTATTTCGGCTGATATGATGATGATGACAGGTATAACTTGACCAGGTCAAGTTAATAATAATAAGAGTTTCCTTGGTCATCTGGATGAAGGATCCAGTAGGACAACTTTTGACTTTCTAGCTAGCGAAGCCACTGGCAGAAGCAGACTAATAACTAACACTACTACAACTATTAACAAAATTAACATCCGAAAGACTCAAGAGATGCGTACAGGTGTGAAGAATTCGACACCGATGTTAATCGGCACAGAGGTTGTGGAACGCGTCCACAAATTCACGTACCTCGGGAGCGTCAAAAGATATTTATTTCAACTGGGCCAATATATTTATTTCAAGCGGCACTTTTGAATGTCACAATTTAAATTTAAATGGAATACAAGTTGATTCTACCGTGCATTCGGAAAGTAGCTAGTTATGGAGAAGAACGCACAAGAAACTCCATCGTGTCTGAGTCCATCGTCCCATCCCTCCATCGTCTCCGTCGTGTCAGAGACTAGAGGAACTGAAGAGGATATCGCTTCTCGGATTGCCAAAGCGCGAGCTACCTTCGCATAGCTGAGACCTGTGTGGCAATCGCGGAATCTGATCCGAAGGGTTAAACTCAAAATCTTCGGGTCCAATGTCAAATCCGTGCTGCTCTACGGGTGCGAGACGTAGAAGGTAACAAAGGACATCTCGCGGCAAATCCAGGTCTTCGTAAACCGATGTCTTCGTCGCATCCTCGGAATTTACTGGCCCGCGATCATCTCTGATGTAGAGCTGTTGGAGAGATGCCACGAGACCCCGATCGACTGACAGATCAAGCGGCGTAAATGGAGTTGGATTGGTCACACGCTCCGGAGGGATTCCGATCACATTCCTAAACAGGCCTTAGATTGGAATCCTCAAGGAAAAAGGAAGCGATGCCGTCTCCGTCAATCCTGGCGACGTACCGTATTAGCTGAAGCGACAAGCATTGGAATGGCTTGGAGTGAGGTGAAGCGCGAAGCTCAAGACCAGTCTCGATGGAGGACTACTGTGGAAGCCCCAGCTAGGGGTCTTAGATTTAAAGTCAAGACTATAACTATTGGTGGTCGCGCAATTGCCTAAATACCATACCGCCTGAATACCATAGCCATGGTATTCAGGCGTCTAAATTGAGTACTTGTAGAGGACTTGCCAAATCCTAATATAATGCCAAACTTTGGTAGGTTTTCAAGGTAAAGTAGAGTTAGTCACGTATATTCAACATTAAAACCTTAGTTCCAAAATCGGTGGATATTCAGAATGTGAGTCTGAGTGACTGTCACGAGCCGTCAACATCTATGACTAAACGGTGACGCACTGACACGCTACGATTGGGCGGAAAGTTTTGACAACAACCTCTCTAACAGTGGCGCCTCGAGGGTCTATGGGCCGCAATCACGTTTGCATCACAAACAAACCCGGATAAATGGTAGGTGATGCGGTTTTATTACTGTTTGTGACCGATTGGGGTATCGGTCAGATTCGTCAGCGAATCGTATACACAGATGCGTGATACGCAGCTTTTCTTTTTCCTTGTTGGGGCAATCGAAGGATATCAAAGCTTTGTTTAAGAGGTTCTAGGAAGTCGTTACGCGTTATTTAACCTGTCTGGCGAGAACTTGAAGCAACTAATGAGGAGGAAATCATTATGATTGTGTATAAAATCGATACCTTAGCCTTATTTATAGATGAAGTAAAGCAAGATTCGAAACACCAGTACAAGATTACATAAGCTTACCACGAATTCTTTAATGTAATTTACATGAGCTCAATATGGATTTGAAGAAGACAAAACCGCGATATAAAACTAGTTTCAAAAACAAGATAAATCTGTAAATCGGCTTTCAATAAATAGAAATGGGTAATACCACTTTTTATTTAAGAAAATCTCATTAAATACAAAACAAGCAATAAGGATACCAAGAATTCCATTATTGGTATCTGAGAATCAAACATTATCTAATATTAAAAGACTCGTAAAATTATATTTGGGGCTTCTTATGTATTAGGTTAGACTTCGCCGGTTATTTATATTCCAATAGTAATTTCCCGTGAAACAAAGCAGGTACTACGTCCCCTCAGAGATGGCAATTTGAATTCCTAATGGATCAAAAACTATTTTAGATGTCTTTGTCCTCCAGAGCAAGTCTCAAAGGAATTTGCTGTATCTGCCTTCATTTCCCGATACTGAAAATGAGGAGAATTTCTAAGGAATTTTCAATTGAAATTGACAATTTAGATAAATGCCTTGCCTTGCTTGGTTGCGATTAAAACGGGGCGTTTGGGAACTGAAATTAATGGAAGCAAGGTGTCTAGGTTTACTGCAAAATTTTAAGAGAAGGACGCACTGCAGGTGTGTAATAAATTCACATCAAACGAAAGCCGAATCCAATACCGGTCGTAAACAAAATTCAACATGGAACTCATTTGTGTTATGAGCAATATTTCACTAACTGAAATTCATAACAAGCTGCTACTCGTACCGAGCGAAAGAAAGACGAATAAAAACGTACATTTCATTACAATTTGCCACCAGACAGTTCAAAGCCTTTATTCGCGTTTCCGATCTCTACCCAACACTAGCCTAGAGCAGTTATCGCATAAAACTCCACCTACCCCCTGACTCACTGATGCAAAAACGCTTTCAAATTGGAAACTTAGATATGACGAGAGCAATTTCCCTAGTGACATAAAACACAGAATAGCTAGATAGACGTAATCCACCACGGCCCAGTGCGGGTTGGTAGTTGTCACATAACGTTTGTGTCTTCATAATCACGTTTTTCATTCATTGGAAACAGGTTTTTGTTGCCTCTTTTTTGGCAACAGTCTACTGACGGCTTGGTAAAAAGTATTAAAAATATTTGGTGTACTAAGAGAGGGAGAATTATGTCACATACCAAAGTAATATCATTAACTTTATAATTTTTTTTGTTTTCCTAATTAAGTCTTTAGCAATTTTAAGGGCATGATTTCATCATCAACTTTATTTCATCCGAAATACGTCCACAGTTGGGTGTAATTAAGCCTTCCCAAGCGTCGCCAGAATCTATATTTTATACAACTGTAATGGCATCAACGCCGTTTTATATTGCTTGTTTGTTGCGGTTTAAAATTATATTCTACCGTACTAGTAAATCCCTAACGTGCGTTTTAATATGTTAGCAAAAGCTGTCTGTTTATTACCGTAAGGAAGTTAAAAAATCCATTAATCTCATCAGCGCAATTACATAATGAAGAGCTTGTCTTGCTCTACTTCCTTGTATCATTTTAATTCCCTAAAAGCTTAGCAGTTTTCAATAATCTCTCTTTATTGCCCGACGTGATTAATCCGGGATTATCCAAGGGCCGCGTTCCATCCCGATCTAATATACTTTGCAAAACTTCCGATATCGCATTTGTAATATAAAAATACCAAGAATTAACTATTGCAGGGCGATGGCCTCTTTTTATATAGACAAGTAATAAGCCACTACGACTGCTCATGGCTCGTTGGCAATAAATAACAGTAGTCTGAATTTTGGAGACAGTAGCGGGCAAAACTGTCAGCACAATTTTTTTTTTTGCAGATAAATGTACAAGAAACGAGAGCTCGCGACTGGTCGCCCATGCGATGGACCGACCAGATCAAATCTGCAGTGGTGCATTGCATGAGTGCACACGAGTAACAGCCGAAAGAAAGGGATGGCGTCGCATCGTTAGTCGAATCATATTACCCCGAAGATTCACTGCAACAACATGACCACGTACGCTCTGCCAAGAGTGTACCGACGAAGAAGAAGGTAAATGCTTAAAGTTCATCATCATCATCATCATTTCAGCCGAAAGACGTCTACTGCTGGACAAAGGCCTCCCCCAGGCGTCGCCACATTGACCGATCCCGTGCGTCTCGCATCCAGCGCCTTCACGCAACCTTAACCAGGTCATCGGTCCACCTAGTGGGAGGCCTTCCAACGTATCGTCTTCCAGTTCGCGGTCACCATTCCAGAACTTTTCGGCCCCATCAGCCATCCGTTCTGCGAGCAATGTGCCCTGCCCACTGCCACTTAAGTTTGGCAATTCTTCGGGCTATGTCGGTAGCTTTGGTTCTTCTTCGGATATCATCATTTTTGACGTGATCACGCAAGGAAATTCCGAGCATAGCCCTCTCCATTGCCCTTTGGGTGACTTTAAGCTTTCTGATAAGGCCCATTGTGAGCGACCACGTCTCGATCCCATAGGTGATCACTGGCAACACACACTGGTCACAGACTTTTGTCTTGAGACACTGCGGTAAATTGGACGAGAAGATACCACGCATATTCCCGAACGCCGCCCAGCCGAGTCGGATTCGACGTTTGACCTCTTTCTCGAAGTTGGACCTACCCAACTGGACCGTTTGTCCCAAGTTAACATAATCGTCTACAACTTCGAGTTTAGAGTCTCCGATCTTGATAGGAGTGGGTGTTACATGGGCAATCACCATGACCTTGGATTTGTCCGTGTTTATTTTAAGACCCACTCTTTCGGAAGCTCTACTGAGGTCATCGAGCATTTTACTGAGGCTCTGGTCTCAGCCATGACCACAATGTCGTCGGCAAACAGAAGGTGAGTGATGTACTCGCTATTAACGTTGATGCCAAGCCCCTTCCAGTCCAGAACCTTGAAGACGTCCTCCAGCTCAGAGGTGAACAGCGCAGAGTTTCGGCGAAATGACGTCTCCCTGTCTTACGCCGCGCTGGAGAAGGATTGGTTTCGAGGTCTGATCCTGAAGACGAACTGACATGGTGGCGTTTTTGTACAGACACTTCAACACCACAATGTACCGGTAGTCGATCTGGCACCGTTGGAGAGACTGCAGTACAGCCCAAGTCTCGATCGAATCGAAGGCTTTCTCGTAGTCCACAAACGCTAAACAGAGAGGCAGGTCATATTCTTCGGTCTTCTGTATAACCTGCCGCAGCGTATGTATGTGGTCTACGGTGCTAAAGCCTTTTCGGAATCCGGCTTGTTCGGGAGGCTGGAAATCGTCAAACCTGCGCGCGAGACGATTCGTGATGACTCTTGAAAACAACTTGTAAACATGGCTAAGAAGCGAGATGGGCCTATAGTTCTTCAGCCGGGCATTGTCGCCCTTCTTGAAGAAGAGTACCACAACACCCCTGTACTATGCCTGTGGCATTTTGCCCTCGAGTATGACGGAATCAAAAAGCTTCTGTAGGGCCTTTAGGACCAGTTTTCCACCCGCCTTCAGGAGTTCAGCCGTGATTCCGACATCACCTGGCGCCTTGTTGTTTTTAAGCTGTTTCAGAGCCATCCTAATCTCGTACAGGCTGACGTCCGGGATATCTTCGGTAAAGTGTCGGGTCAATCTTGCTCTTGGGTTGTTTGCTAGACTCGCAACGGGTTTGCTGATTGATGTGTACAACTGTCCATAGAATGTCTCAATCTCCCTCAGAAGCTCCGGTTTGGCGGATACGATCCTGCCATTGTCGGTCTTCAGTTTCGTGAGCTGGCTCTGCCCAATAGCCAGATCCCTTGAAAAAACCTTGGAGCCTTTATTTCGCTCAATCGCTGCTTAAAGTTAATTTTGCAAAACTCACATTGGCTCTAGTTATCGAACCCTTACCAGTACAACCTAACAATAGCAAGCTTCAGCTCGTCAAGCTAATAATTATTATAGCCAATCAGAGCGAAGTGGTTTTCCGATAGCTCATAGACTTAATCAACGCGTGTTTACGTAACGCGCTCTTGTAGGCACTTATTTCAAGGACAGGGCCGAGTCACAATACCGTTAGATAGAACATTACCGTGTCTAAACACAGCGAAATTCAAACAGTGATATCAAATTTCGTACTTAAAATGTAAGGGATTGACTACGTGTAATTTTAGTAGCTTATAAATCCCATACAGTTTGGCTGGCAGATTGGCAATTTCATGGCTTATAGTAACAAAATCGTCAATTAGTATAAAAAACAACGGTAAATAAAAAATATGATTATTTTTTCATAAAGAGTTATCCATCTTTTCTTTTTCCATGTACTCACAATGTGAGACAAACGCTGAGACTCTGGAGGATTTGGAGGTTATGCAGCCGATACTGGGCAGTGGGATAGATCTAACAGGATAAAATCACCCGTTCTCAGGGCAAGTGGGGATCTCAGTAAATCTCCAGGAGAGTGCTGGAATGGTTTGACGGATTTATAGACTGTCGTAGTGTAACATAAGTTAAGCCGATTAATTGGTCCCTGTTATTTGTTTTACATTAAATCCGTTTTGAAAAAAAATTGTTTTGTTTGATTTCCTTATAAGACTGTTAAAGAAGGTTTTTTATTGTTTATAAGTAGTTTGTTCCAAAATGTGTACATATTTGATGATGTTTCGACCCATTCACCCTTATTCGACTCTGAACACCAATTAAATCACATTCTACATTAAACATGTATATAGAGAATTTGAATACAGAATATTCTAAGCAGTTGCATCTCAGAGATTTTTATAAATAAGGTCCATTATCTCTAGAGTTTTAATTAGACCTATCACTATGTTAATCGCATTGACAGATTTCCTTTATTACTTAAACACGATACGACGTCGCGGCGTCGCAACGTTCTACAACACGGCATTTTATCATTATTTGTTATAATTTATTTAATTCTCATTCGACGTCGTATCGTGTTTATGTGTAAGAGCCCTTAGTACTAATGATTCACTGAATTTCATTCACATATGGATGCATTCATCGTCTTTCCTATTCGAGTGACTAGTATTTTGTCTGCACAATGCTTGTGTATCGCTCCAGTGAGCGTTGTCCCTTTGAGCGAACTGACACAGACTCACTTTGCATCTCTCGGGTGGTTACTGGTCAAACACGGATTGAATGTTTGTTTATTAATTTGAAATAGATGGGATAAAATAATCCCGTGTTAATTTTCGAAAATGGTAACTAGATTATAAATATAATTTACAGATAGCAGTCTTGTATCTTCCAATTAGGTTTATAAAATTTCATATCGTCGTTTTTACAGAGCACTTAACTTGGAAAGTTTGTTTTGTTTTTCTTTAGTTTTTCTAAACTTTGCCCGACACTACAGGAATTTCTCCTGTATCATGGGTGCATATCCAAACATATAAACTAACATACACAAAAAACCAGACTGGAATAACTATACAGATGGTTGTTCCGTGCAGGCACCGATCCCGCGACACGCAGCGCAGCAGCCCATCGCTCAACCAATGCTTTAACCGTGTCGTTAAAGTAAGTCGAATAAGTCATATAATTCGTTATCTTATTTTATAGTTATTCGTTTGGTTTAAGAATACCACCTGAAAGTATCCAGTGATTGATAATCGAAATGTCTAAAGATTTAAAATCACCAACAGCGAAGCTAATCTACAATTAATAAAATACTGACCAGAAAGCACAACAGGAGTGATTCATAATAGACTAAAAGAGAGAGAGATATCTAGAGCATAAGGCACAACCCAGCAACAAGCCACATAACTTCATCAAACTTTATAATACCGCCACAGTTGCAATAAACAAAACAAATTCCGAAAACGATTAATAATAGCTAGCATGGCACCAACTTGCAAATCGGTCGTTGCGAATTACTTTAGGTACACTTTAGGCTTAGAATCCTTCTATGTTAATTTGGATAAGTGTGAAACTTACTATAAGTACCTACATACTCGTACATTTTCTTTTACGAAAACAAAAGTTTTAAAAGCAGCTTTGTCTCTGTAAGCTAGAATTATGAGATGTAGAAGACATTAGAAATTTTAGTGGGCTCTCAATTCTTTTAAGCATAAAACTGCTTAAATGATTTGCATAATCTGTTTTTCTGTAATTTATTTGCTGTTTTAGAGACCACCAAGTTCGATGCCTCTCTAAGTAGCTATGGGACATAACAGCGTAGCTGTAGGTAGTTAAGAACAGAAAAACAAGCATGAGCGATCAGTGATAAACTGAAACCGAGATAGTTAGAGAAGGAAACAGAATATAAGCTGCACCGCAACAAGCCACATAACTTCATCAAACTGTAATAATACCGCCACAGTGGCAATAAACAAAACAATAATTCCGAAAGCGATTAACAATAGCTAGCATGGCACCAACTTGCAAAACGGTCGATCCGAACCACTTTAGGTCCGAAGTCTCGCTCTAGTTTGTCGTCTTAAAGCCGTAAGACAACTTAAGACATTTTGAGCGTACTCCTATGGAGAGCTGAAATTTAAGATTGTTAGTCTAGTTATATAGTTATTGGGTTGTGGACGTAATAGATTAAGAAGTATTTTTATAGGTCGTGAATTGTGAGCCATGAAAGCTAAGTGACGCACTTGTAATTTACGGTGTAAAGCACAAGACTTAAAATATTTATTTCAATTCATTAATTATAGAGCAGTTTTGAGTTGTCCAGGAGGCGGTCAGAAATTTGTATTTTGATTTACGTTTCAATGCGCGCTCACTTCCTGTACCGAGGTTAAACGAAAATGGATCACCAGGCTTACTTACTGCATCGGCGCGGCGGTGGCGACCTTCGTGTCCGACCCTCGTTCAAGGCATGGTACGGAGCGAGAGGGTATGACAAGCTGAATCTTTCTTCTGCGAAGCAGTAATGTTCTCGAATGAGCAGGTGGAACGCGTGAAGGAGACCCAACGGAGAAACCCTCACGCCCCTGCCCACCGCAGGAGATGCCCTGGGCGTCGGGACGCACAAGCCGATTCCCGGCCACCGTAGGCACAGGCTTGTGGACGGTGAGTAATGGGTAGCTCGCCGTCCAATAAGGACCAAGTCCGAGTCGACGGCGCGTAGTGTTCCACGCGCACCTCAAAGATATATCTGCAAAACTGACGGGTTCCGCGAGGGCCGATGCCTGTCTGGGTCGCGGATACATTTGATAAAGAGTTACCTCGGCCCTGGTTCAAGCAACTGAAGGAACACGAGTGGTTTTTAGTCAGTAAAAGTCTGACCCGCCCTCCTTCCTCACCCAGAGAGATTGAGAAGTCATAGGATGATTGCCCACCCCAAAAAAAAATGCTAACTTTCTGCGTGTTTCTACACATGACATGTAAGTTTGATATAGAGTAATGTACTTAAGTAAGGTGTACATGTCGGGGTGGTTTTAGTGAGGTAAAAAGCCCACACTCCCTGGTCTTTTCCCAAAATTTCAGGCGCCTTTTGAAGGTTTCCCCCCGTAAACAAAAAAAAGGTATACCAAATAATTTAAAACAAAACGTAACTAATATGAATCCAAAATATGAAAACCTATGTAATAAATTCTATGTAAATAAAAAAACAAAATATGCTAAAGTTTTAATAGAAAAAGTTTATTATTTTACTGAGAGAATTTCAAAAAAAAAATATCGAAACTTTTTGCTCCAAAGATCAGCAACAAAAACATTGAAGTTTTGCAATACCGAACTCGATTACCGAAGCAATAACACTTTATACGACTTTCAGTTTGTAGGTGTGTTTTGGTGAAATTAACTTTAAAAGAAACTTGTCAGGGCTCGGTGTAGTTGTGTTGAATTACCAAGTAAGCGGATTGAGAAGGTCAGAAAGGCAGTTGCTCCATGTAAAATACACCTTAAGCTACAGTCTCAAGAGGACTGGAAGCTGACCTCAAAATAATTAGTACAAATAATTTCTTAATGTCTCTCGGCAAACTTCATGTTTCGTTAGTCGTCGGCTTTCTATAAGTTCAGTCGTCCTTTGCACTTGGTGAAGACCGAAAGCTCTTAATCAACTTGGAAGTATATAGAGTTGTTAAATCTCCTTTACCATAATGTAATTTATTTAAAAAATAGGAGGAAAGCTACTATAGCTTCTATTTTTACAGCTCTATATATTTCAAACGGAAATCAAATCAAAACATCAATAAAGTACTTAGTTCTGAATTCATATTATTATAGGTACACGATAAATCTAATAGTTGATGGACATGGCAATAAGCATTCATTTGTTTTCGGAAATACGATGATTGCCGAGAGACATTAAGAAAATAGTTGAACTGTTTAGTTAAGAAAAGACTATTTGAACTCAGAATTTGAAATATTTATCAAATTTTAGAACAACAAAATCTAAAAGTTCAAATTCCGTGAATACCAGTCACTTAAAAAACATAATACTAAAGTCAATGCAGATGCATGATGTTGTAGATCCCGTATAATCCTTTTTAATGTTCAAAACTAAAGTAATAAATCAAACCGCTGTTCTTATTAAGGAAAAAATATTCTTAAACGTCGAGACATTTGTCAATTTAGATACACGTATAATTCAGAATAAACTTTCTATTTTCGTATGTATTTTTCATTCTTGAACTTTAAAGTCGAAAACCTGCAAATGAAGGATAAAAATACTTATATCACACATATTACATCTGCGTCACTCTTGCAACTAAGTCTATTCTTATCCGCAGAAAGTAATGAGCAAAATTAAAATGGTATAAGTAGTAATCTGTCTGAAAGAAATATCTAACGAACTGACCTATAATTTTTCTGTTCTATTTTTATTTAATTTTGTATACTTCTGTTAATTAAATGCAATTACAAATTAATTTTCTCACTCAACAAATAAATAAATCCAAACGCATCTCATGTTCCACTTTATTTATTTTAAACCAAATGAGTTTCGCAAAATTATTTAAATCGGTGTTCATGAACATGTCAAAAACACGTATGTTTATTATAATTTGTTAATTACTTACTTAATTACTGACACGAGCAAACATTAGGTAAAACAATTAGTGCATACATTAAATTAAAAGCTGAATCCTATCACGGCTCAGTAAATTACATACTGAGCGAGCATTTGTTCTAAATTGGAATCCCATCAAGTGCTCAAATTCATGTTATTATGAAGTAATACAACATTTCAACGTTAATGGAATTGTGTAAAAGGCTGAGCAATATTCTAAACACTAAAACTGACATGTGTTAATATAGGTTTATGGATCGTTTGTCAATTTCAGTAAATTATAGAGCTGCATACATTTATAAACTCACGCTTGTTTGGAATGGTGGGAACTACGAAACTTATAAAACCTTATATTTCCTTTCCTTTTTTTAGTATGTAAGGATCGTAGCAGGCGGCGTTCTGTAGTGTCTGCCTACCTCCATGGGGAAAAGGCGTGAGTTTATGTAGTATGTATGTATGTATATTTCATTAACCTTCATACATCATGACATTCACTACGCTTCATATAATTACCCGTGGAGTATGACCTATCCTAGACTAATAGCCCTGGTACCGATCAGGTGGTAGTCATTGAACCAAATTACGGTTGCATGCCATGGTGTAGAAAACTAATATTACACAGAAAGCCTACGGGACAGTATGTATCACCAGAATATATCAATGCTGTTTTGCAGGCGAAAAATTTACCTAAGTATGGTGATAGTCTGTACGACGCCGAATGAGTTCCCTAAGAGCTATGGGTATATACTACTTTCTATTTATCACATAATAAGTGGCAGGCAGTCATGGGGACTGCCAACAGAAGTGAAAACTTGAAACTTTGAAATGGTTATTTCAATGGTTTAAATTTTCATTGGCGTGTATTACGTCGTATTACTGTTGTTGTAAGGTATCTAACATAATAATCAGTATTTATTGGTAGTCTTTGATAGTAATCCTGCATACGCCTAGCGCCATCTAGTTTATCTTATGAGTACTAATTTGTGTAAAGAGTACCTACATTGTTTTATTAAATCAGTCTGTGAAAAACTAGTGTACGTGTTTTTATAGGTTATGGGTTAGGTTAATAGGTTGTGGCCAGTCCCGTATCCCCCAATCGTTCCTATAGAAAGTTTTTTTTGGTGAATGACAATTAGTTATCTCGTGTGCGGTTAGAAGATATTCCAATATGGCTGGAAGTTATATTGTAAACGTGCCTAAATTAAAAGGTCGTAAAAATTACGACGAGTGGGCGTTTGCGGCTGAAAACTTTTTGATGTTGGATAGTATTGATATTCATAAGCTAGAATCATCAAGTGATGGAAGTGCAAGTTCCATGGATGAAAGAAAAGCTAAAGCTAAGCTTATAATGACGATCGACTCATCAATTTATGTTCACATTAAAAACGAGCAAACAGTACAAGGTTTGTGGAAGCGTTTGAAGACTCTGTATGAGGACTCTGGCTTCACGCGACGCATCAGTCTACTTCGTCAGCTAATATCTATTCGACTAGAAGACTTCGAAACAATGGGAATATATGTTACGCAAATGGTCGATACCGCACAAAAGATCACTGATGAGTGGATCGGCTCATTATTGTTGGCGGGGCTAACAGACAAATTCGCTCCTATGATAATGGCCATCGAACATTCTGGATTAGTTATCAGCACAGATGTCATCAAGTCGAAATTACTGGACATGAGTTCACAAGTTGGCAGCTTCGGAACAAATAATGCATTTTTGTCGAAAGGTTGGCAGCAGCGAAACCATAACAAATCATATGGCAACACCACAAACAAATTAAGAAATGGCAACACTGCACATATGTCAGAAATGTCATCGCCGCCGACTTCAAGTTCTGTCAATGTCAAAACAATCCGATTCCGATGCTATAAATGTAAACAACTCGGTAATTTTATGAATAAGTGCCCTAATAATACACAGAATAAATGTGAAAGTAATGGATTTAGTGCAATATTTTTGGATGGGAGTTTTCAAAAAACCAATTGGTACGTGGACTCAGGTGCAAGTTCGCATTTGATCACAGATAAGAGTTGCTTACAGATTGTGTCGTTTAACCACGAAGTAAAGGAAATAGTAGTTGCAAATCAAGAAAAGATACCTGTTGTGTGCTCAGGAAACACAATGATTACGACCATAGTTGATAATTTAGAGTATAACATTCCAGTTAATGATGTATTATGTGTACCTAACTTGTCAACCAATTTATTATCAGTAAGTCAAATAATTGGTAATGGAAACAAAGTGAACTTCGAAGAAGACATTTGCTACATACGCAATCGACAGAATGTGCTGGTAGGAAAAGCAAACCTAGTGAATGGAGTATATAGATTGGACATTATGTCAGATTGTTTGTTTGCATGCTCAGCATCAAATGTGACTATTGAGTTATGGCATCGAAGGTTAGGACACATTAACAACAGAAATCTGAATGCTATGAAAAATGGTGCTGTGGAAGGGATTTCATACTTGGATAAAGCTAAAATTGATATGTCTAAGTGCATCACTTGTTGTGAAGGTAAACAGTCGAGATTGCCATTTTCCCACAAAAGTACAAGGAGTAAAAATGTGCTGGAACTTGTCCATGCTGATGTTTGCGGACCCATGGAACAAATCTCTATTGGACTATCAAAGTATTTTCTGCTTTTCGTGGATGATTACAGAAGAATGGCGTTTGTCTATTTTCTTAAGGCCTAGACTCAAGTTTTGAAACATTTCAAAGAGTTTAAAACTTTAGTTGAAACGCAGTCGGGCAGAAAACTGAAGGTTTTGAGAACAGACAATGGTGGAGAGTTTTGTTCGTTAGTATTTGATGATTTTTTAAAGAAACATGGTATTGTGCATCAAACAACAAACCCCCACACTCCGGAACAGAACGACAGGCCGTTCTGTTCCGGAGTGTGGGGGTTTGTTTCGAGGTTTGGGTGAGAGATTAAACAGAACAGTGGTGGAGAGAGCTCGGTGTCTTCTGTTTGAAGCTGACCTGGATAAAAAGCTTTGGGCTGAAGGAGTCAATACTGCAGTTTACTTGCGAAACCGAACTTTGGCTTCAGGATTACATAAAACACCTTATGAGCTATGAAGTGGTAAAACGCCAGATCTCAGCCATGTTCGGATATTTGGCAGTCCTGCGATGGTCCATGTCCCCAAAGTAAAAAGGACTAAATGGAACAGGAAGGCTGAAGAACATATCCTGATTGGATATGCAGAGAATACCAAAGGTAACAGGCTATACAATTTGAAAACAAAAGGTATTACCACCAGCAGGGATATTGTTGTCATGGAGAAAATCAAGGACTCATACATGATACAAGCAGTGGTGGAAGAAGAAAAAAGAGAAACTGTTCCAAGTTAAGAAGAATGTACTGTGACAAGTGAAGATTTCACTTGTGATTCAATAGGCAGCACGTCAGATGATGTTACATATGTACCAGATGATACCAGCTTAGATGAATTCAGTAACAGTAAATCAAATCTTGATATGTCTGAAAATCTGCAGTCGATGACTTCCAAGATGGAAAAATGGACTAGGAAGCCAGCAGAAAGGTATGGGCATAGTAACATATGTCAGAGCAATGAGGATATGGATAAAGCCAGTCTCCTTACATATGAGGATGTGATGACAGGACCAGAATGAGAAGAATGGTCCAAAGCTATGGAAGAAGAACTTCAATTGTTCCATCAAAACAAAGCTTGGGAGTTGGTAGACAGACCAAGTGAAGGTACAGTTGTGCAGTGCAAGTGGGTGTTTAATTAGAAACTAAACAGTGATGACACAGTTAGATATAGAGCCAGGCTAGTTGCAAAGGGTTTTACCCAAAGAGAAGGCATTGATTACAAAGAAACTTTCTCCCCAGTGCTAAAATATTCCACTCTAAAACTGTTATTTGCTATTAGTGTTAACTTGAACCTTAACATAACCCATTTAGATGTAACAACAGCTTTTTTGAATGGTCATCTAGATGAAACTGTTTTCATGCAATTACCTCAGAATTTTAAATGTAAATCTAAAGCCAATAAAGTCTTGAATCTAAAAAAGGCCATATATGGACTTAAACAGTCAGCGCGGGCCTGGTATAAACGAGTTGATGATTGTTTACAGCAATTACGTTATATGAAGTCATTGTATGAGCATTGTTTTTTTATTAAATCAACAAAAAATTATAAAACATTAGTGGCTTTATTTGTGGATGTTTTTTTAATTTTTTCGTATTGTGATAATGATGTAGATCATTTAAAAAATGAGCTAAGCATAAAATCTAAATTAAAAGACCTAGGTCAACTGAGACAGTTTCTAAGTATGGAAGTAAAGATCGAACAAAATAAAATTTGTGTTAGTCAGGAAAAAATTATGGATAAATTATTGTTTAGATTTGGCTTAGAAAATTGTAAAACTGTAGAGACCCCTATGGAGACTAATTTAAAACTTGAGAAAGAAGATAATGGACTTTCCAAATTTCCTTACCAACAGCTTATTGGCAGCTTCATTAAGTTATCTCTCTGTTCTGACCAGACCTGATATTTCATACTGTGTAAGTTATTTAAGTCAATTTAATAACTGTAATACCGAAACACATTGGAAACATGCAAAAAGAGTGTTGAGGTATTTGGGTTGTACTAAGTCTTATGGTTTAACGTATATTAAAAATAGTTTAGACATAGTTGGTTATGATGACGCTGATTGTGCATCAGACAATTTAGATCGTAAATCTTATACTGGTTATTGTTTTGTTTATTCAGGTTGTGTTGTATCTCACGAAAGTAGGAAGCAGCAAACCGTTGCCTTATCCAGTACGGAGGCCGAATACATGGCTATTTGTGAAGCCAGTAAGGAAGCTATTTTCTTAAAAAAACTTTTGTCTGAAATTGGACTGCGTTATGTAAGAACGAATTAAGCGACAAAATCGAAAAAAATAAGTTATGAATGCAGATCGTCTATAGGCATGATAAACTATGTATTCAGCAAGTTTAGCGTTCCAAAATCACTCTTACGGGCTTAAAATAAAGGGTTGAATCAAGCGACATTTCGAAATTTGTTAGAATTTGTGCACACATTCGTTTTGTATTAAAGAATTATGCGTCAAAGTTACGGTTACAAACAGTTTTCAAATTGCATAAACGAATTAAACACGTACACTTTGAAGATAATTCAGTTTTGCGTTTTGATTCAAGTGTTTTTAAACCGCAGTATCGAATTATCCACCTAAAATGGTATTTAATTCGTTAATGCGTATCACCACAAGTGCGATCTTTCATTCGTTCGAGAATGAAGCACCAAGCTTCTGGCGTTTCATTCGTTACTGCATTCTTATTTTCGTGGGTTTTTGGGTACGGGACGACTATTCTTTAAAAAAAAACATAGTTGTTTGTGCCAAATTTTGCTAAGGTTGACAAATACCTACTTAAAAAAAAATGTTCAAAAAAAAAAATCGACTCAAAACACTAAAAACTGCAAAAATAACTTTCGTTTTGGAAGTCGTTGTCTTTGCCAGTACCTCTTATTTTATTATCAATAGAAAGTCAGCAAAGTCTATAGTAAGGTTCTTAAAGGATTAACAAAAAACCCACAGTAACTTAATTTACACATTCGTGCTTTTCTGTCGCTAAGAAGTTCGATTGTATTTTCCATATCTTGAAAACTGGTATACTTTTTCATAAGTTGAGATATCTAATCCAATAAAAAAACAATGATCACGATGACGTCGAAGTTTCTAAAATGCTGGAGACAATAGTAAATAGAAAAAATATATAGAAGGAAATGCTATAAGCTGGTTGGAAACTACGGAAATAAAGATTTTCAAGAATAAACCTGGTCGGATATTTCTTTCAACCAGTCCTGGCGGTCAAACCCATGAAGTAAAAATACCAAAAATAGGGGCAATAAATAACCCATTGAATTTATTAAGGCATAATGAGCAACTTTGTCCACAAGGAAAATCTATTTCTCAACTAAAGCTGGATGATATAAAATCCCTCCTTCACCTCATATCATCTGATGCAAGAAAATATTATGAAAATTTAACTGGATCCCGTGATTTAGAAGATGACGTTGAAGGTTTTGATGGATCTATTGATTTTGAAGTAGAAAACGAAGAATAAAAAAATAGTAATGTACAGTTTGTGTGTAATGAATAAAAAAAAAGAGTATAAGCATATTAATAAATTACTAGTAAAAGTTTTAGTGCAACTACAAAAAATTATTAATTTAGATGTAGAAGTGTTACAACATTTATTTTAATTAAGTAGGTATATTTTATTAAAATGACTGGATTTAATCCTACGTTCCAATTTATTTCACCCAAACAAAATCGCAGTAAAGTATCAAACGACATTAATGTCGTATAGCACGTTATTGATAAATAAAATAGACTGAATATAGCTTAAACACATAAACAAATTAAGCGGAAAAATGGCTATAACTACAAAATTTTACTGTATAGCCTTATATTTTTTTAACTAATGTACATATTTTATATCTTCAGAATAAAAAATATACTATAAACATAATAAATGTATGCACAGCGACAATTTTAACTTTGAAATCTTTGAAGCTCATTTTCTCAGTTTTGGTTAAGTGGCGCTTAATCGGTTCTTACTTAACGCAGTCCAATTATAGATAGAGGATATTTTTTTATTTTTTTTTTGTTTTGTTTTTTTTAAATTGTTTAATGATAGTCAAAGTGCTAAAAAACTTTCTGAGAATAGTGTGTATCATAGACGTAGTAAATATATTGATGTTAAATATCATTTTTTAAGGGAAGCAATAACAAATAAATTAATTAAATTAAAATATTTAGAAACAACAGAAATGCCAGCTGATATTTTAACTAAAAGCTTGGGTAAAAGTAAACATTATTATTTTATTAAGAAGATGGGTGTAACAATGTAGCATACATAAGATGTTTGTCTATTTTTTTTGTGTTATTATGTTAAGTGGTGGTGTTGTTGTAAGGTATCTAACATAATAATCAGTATTTATTGGTAGTCTTTGATAGTAATCCTACATACGCCTAGCGCCATCTAGTTTATCTTATGAGTACTAATATGTGTAAAGAGTACCTACATTGTTTTATTAAATCAGTCTGTGAAAAACTACTGTACGTGTTTTAATCATTACAATGTCGATGACGCGGTCTCGTCTTTATCATGTTGGTGTATCCATAGGTTTTGACCCTACCAAACAACCGTTTAACCGGCTAAAGTAGTTTTCGCTTCAGAAAACTTACTATTCCAGCAATACTCAAAACATAGAAAAAAAATGCAGTAACAAACAGCAACAGTACTCTCGTAATACAATCTCGTAATCTCGCAAAAATGAGTCACAACATTCACCTTTTTTAATTACTAGCGCTTTTTTAATTATTAGCGTATGCGCTCCAGTGATGCAGCGCTGAGTGAATTCACAATGCGTTTTAGACCTTAAGCAGCACAGAACTTCCACAAATAGAATTCTCTCGTAAAACACATTTAAAAGATAATAGCTGTGATAGTTCCTATCTAAGTTCTAGTCTCCGGATTTAAATGTCTAGTTTTAATTTTACTTATTCTCGTGAAAACAGGTTTAAAAAAAAAACCTACTTTGAAGAAGAATTTAGCTTTACTCGGAAAATCTGTGCTCTGGCAATGTTTATACAAGTTTTATCAGATCGCCTCGTTTTTACTTCTAAGAATTATATTCGTTAATAGAAGATGGATTTTCTTTTCTATAAAACTGGGACAATATTTTTGAGAATATATTTTATCAAAGTTTTATCTTCTATCTGAGAGTGAGTAGCTACCCCAGAATACTAATAACATGTATCTCTAATCCAGCTACCATGTGGTGATTATAGTATTATCACTATACGATCAGTTTGTTTTAGCAGTTTCTGAGAACCTTAAAAAGGATTGACATCTGTCCCCATGTGTGTAATAAATAAAAATACCGAATTCCTTCCTCGCCGGAATTTGTGCAAAACACATATTTTATATGCAATATCGAAAGCTTTCCACAATCCTTCAATCGGATCCTTTTATTTAAACGTTTGTCGTCTCATAAATACACTTCGCAATTTTAGCATTCGTAAAGTATATTGTGCAAATCGGGTACTACGACTTTTTCTAGTACATCAAACCACATGAAAAAACGTATTACTGATTAATCAGCACAGAATGAATAAACATAGGCATTAGTTAGGTACTTGGGCCTATTTGAAAGGAAAAAGTCATTGTACAGTATAGAAAAGTCACCCATTTGCTAAAAGCTTGCACAAGATGAATTGCCGTACTCCTATTGGCGAAAAAACATAAACATTTTTTTTTTCAAAATATTAAGGACTCCCCTAATGTAAACGTGCCCTTAGTCTAGGAGCGTAGTAGGGTGGCCATTAGGAGATTAAAATAAAGACAAACCTGTAATGCGGTGCAGTGAAACCTCAGCTCGACTGCGCCCGTATCCTGCCGTAAAATATGGATACCCTACCGCTCACATTTGGTTGGTAGGCTGTACCATATTATTATTCTGTGCTTTGCTGCAAGCAACTTACGTAATCTTTTTATAGTTTGAACATTTTTGTATATAATGCTGCTTTGATGATGAAATGCTATTTGAAGCTTGCGTTTTTGTCCATAAAAAATATATGCGACTCTTGAAGTGAATACTTTCTAAACATTGTCAGAGCTTCATTTGAAATAAGTTTTACTTCACATTAAAAGAAAGATAGATAAAGTATATTATGGCAATATATTCACGTATTAAACTATTGGGTTTGAATCATAAGCGCAGCCCGCCTCAGTTGCGATGTAATGTAGTTGGCATTACATCGCAACTGAGGCGCGCCGCGATGTCACGTCGTATGGGAGGCGCGCGGCTGAAGGTTGGAGGCGGCGGCGGGAGAAGAGTGCTGGTATTGCGGTGCGCCGCTCTCTCTATCCCCTGCAGCCAAAAACTGATAGGTGGCAGGGCCACTGACCTGACACTTCACAGGAGCACCAAAGGTGCCATACACGGGGTCATCTGGGGCCAATGTGGTGGTTTGATCCTTGAGGCGGGCACGGCGTGCAATGTGTTCTGGTGCACCGGTGATCGGTGACGGACAGCCGCAGCGTGTTCAAATATTCGACGAATGGTTTTTTTTTGTGTATTCCCCTATTACTTAAAGACGCCTGGACCGATTTGGAAAACTCTTGGAAAGCCTGCATACAAGACTTTTACGTCTGCTAAGCCACTGACCAAAACTAGTAAAATAAAAGTAACTATAAATACTAGAAAAAAGTCAGTAATCCAATTGGTTAGTTTTTTAATAAGATAACTCTATTGTCAGGGCAGCCATTATAGTGGTGTTTGACATGACGTTTGACAACTTTGACAGTTTTAAGAATTGACTAGTTTGAGTATTTCTTTGCTTTGATTTTGAATTGTATGTGTTTTGGAGTTTTTACCCGACTGCCCAAGGAGGGTAATGTATCAGTCTATGTATGTATGTATGTTTGTTCCTATAAAACGTTCTAGAGACCAAACGCGTTGGCTGATTTTGATGATTTTTCCGTCAATCGATTTGTCTTAACCCGAGTGTCACTGGCTACATTAAAATAACAAAATAGAAAAATAGCGGATTTTGGGCGCCATATTGTGGGGACCCAATTTTTTTTTCTTCCAAACCCTTCGTGTGGGGTATCAAAATGAAGGGTTTTAAAAGGTGATTACAAAAATATATAATTTGTATATGTTTAAATGTACCTGACTCTAAAAAAATAACTAAAAAGTAGTAATAAAAAATAAATAACAAATAACCCGACTGCTTTAAAAGCCAACTAAAAAGACGTAAACAAGTAGAAAATCATGCTGTGTGAAAATCAAGTCGGAGGATACATCTGGTTTTGTTCAGCCAGCTCGCGCATATGTATCCTCCGACTGCTTTGTCGCAGATATTAGATACACGTCAACAAATGAAATTATCAAACTTATATTTTACGCATACTGCTGATCTGATCCACACTCACCGCCTGCCGTCCGCCTCGAGAGGACGTCCCGCTGCTCGCCGCTCTGCTGCTCGCCGCCCCACCGCGCGCCTCGCCGCGCCCCACCCTCCGTCTCGTCGCGCCCCTGCGTGACGTCACTGCGGTCGCTGCTTCTCCGAGCGCCGCTCACAGGTGTCACTACTAGTAACTTAGGTTACTAGTGGACATCTTTTTTGGCCCCTTCCGGGTTAAAACCACGACTTAGTGGTCCTTGGCGGATACCTTACGGTGCTAACGAAGCCAAGTGGAGTGCTGTACCCTTGCACTCGCCAAGCTCCTTCAGAGCACGGCAGTCAGAAGGAGTCGGGAGCAGGATCAGTTGGCCTTGGTAGATAGCCTAGTCAACCCCTGCTCTGTTCCACAGCTACACCTGGTACGGTAGGGTGTGTCTACCCCTACGTACCAGACTTTCGGTACACAGGAGGAGGGTGGCCCACCTTCAGTGGGCTCACCGGTACCATAGGACCCCTGTCACCCAATAAGATTGGTGACAGGTTTACTAGCTTAGGGCTCACAAGGTACACACCTCCCAGTCTTACCCGGCTGGGAGGGTAGGCTTTACACATCCCCGGGCCCACCCACCCGCGGAGGTCCCTTACCCTTCAAACGATGTCTTCAACAGAGTTTGATGAAGCAGAGCTATTGCAGAATGCCATAAAGCTCCTTAGGGAAAAGCTTATGCTAGACCCTGAAATCCGTTGCAGATACGGTGCTGCCCTGTGGAGAGTGCTCGATGCCCTCCCTATTGACCTACCTTCCCTCAGTCAGGAATTTCGCTCTCAAGGCAATGTCGGGCCCGGTGCCCCTGGAACCAGCAAGAACTTGGCTTTCGCGCCAACCAAGGCTTTCGTGCCAACCGTGTTCCAGGATGCGCCTTGGTCGCCCTCTCCTTTCGTCGGACCCACTTCCGGGTCCAGGTCGCCCACCCGCTCCCCGGTAGAGGCTCTGACCACTATTTTCTCAAACATGTTTGGACATTTGTTGTATGGGAGCCCCACTTAAATATTTATTTTACTCTGTTTTTAGTATTTGTTGTTATAGCGGCAATAGAAATACATCATATGTAAAACTTTCAACTGTCTAGCTATCACGGTTCATGAGATACAGCCTGGTGACAGACAGCCTGACAGACAGACAGACAGACGGACCGCGGAGTCTCAGTAATACGGAATACGGAACCCTAAAAATGGAGCATTTGTTGAATGTTTGTTCATCAATCAGACCACGGGCTTGGATGAAACATGTAACACTGGTAGGCTATTACCTAGATTAGGACAGTTTTTATAACGGTAGTAGATACTTGGGCTAATTTCCAACATTCATGCGCATGAAACCGCTGCCAAATGCAAGTGCAATTATAAACCTGTTTTATTGTTTACCTTAAACTAGTTGTAAATTACTCACTATGCCATTCCGTTTATAATGCCATTTGTGTACATATGTATAACGTCACAGCATTTGATGGCGGCGCTGAAAGAACTATCATCACTTGCGAAAACTGTTTAATGCCCTTCCTTATGAAAAGGCATTAATATAAAAGGATCATGGCAAAAGGTCCATTCGTTTCTCCCATGAGGAAAATATGTTTTGTAATGTAAGTACACTGCCGTGACAACTTAAATACCAGTTACTTACTGATACAATAGCACTCGCACCATATTTCTTTCAACCCCAGATTGTACCAAAAATATACATTTTCAATACACAACACGTATCGACACAAAAAATATTGAGGTCCAAAATCAATACGGCCGTTTCTTCAGGTTTATGTAGTCACAAAATGTTAGGTTTTATTTTTTCTGACACAGTAACTTACAATCTGGAAGTAGGTATGGGTTAGACCCAAATTTGGGTAAAAGTTTTCGCCTTGAACTGTTTGCGGTCTTATTGTCCTTTTCTCCAAACTCTTAAACACTTGAGGATTATTGCTGGCCAGATGGTTATAACTGCCATACAAATTTAAGATATCTCTTTGGCAGCGCGCACAAAAAATAATTTATGTTCAGCCTGGTTTAGCCAAATGAGTTGAGTTTATTATGCTCAAAGAACGAATACGTTCACTGAGCGAGATTAAACATTAAGTCTTATAAAACCACCACAGTAATCCATTATTTTAGGCTTAGTTGTGGCAAGTGTAAAACATCGAAAAAAACACAAAAAAATAAATTAAAAAGCTGATTCTTACGGCAGCTTTCCGAGGTTATCAAAATGTTGAAGAGATTATTCTCTTGATGGCCAAAAAGTCGCTTTAATAAAAATAAAAAAAATTGTCGGGGCTTCCCAGAAAGTAATCCGAAGATACTTGTGATGGGATGAATGAGTTTACAACAGTATACAGGTAAAATTATAAAAACCCGCGACACGTTTATATCTTTTATATCTAATATATAATAACTACATAATTTATCTAGTAGACACGCTTCGATCGATAATCTATCAAACACGTAATGAGGACACGATATTTTGCGAAAAAACCCAAATTGAAACAGTAAAAACGCTCATAAGTTTTATCAAACATAGCTAAGAACACTCTTGATAAAGCCACTTTTCAAACAAAAAAACTAAATCAAAATCAGTTGATCCGTTTAGGAGCTATGATGCTACAGATAGATACAGAAATACACACGTCAAACTTATAACATCCCTCTTTTTCCGTCTAGGGTTAAAAATGCAAAAAAAAACTGCCACGTTAACAATTTCAGAATTAGTAATGGTTGGCAATCACTTAACCTGATACGGATTTGAATGTCGTACTAAAAAACCCCAAACATAAAGTTAAACCCTTTGTTTGCCATTTTTACCAGGCCCCTCAGAAAGTATTGCGAAAAAAAGTTTTTATATATGGGAGACTGGCCAGTTATAATGTTTTTCGAAAATATGATTATTTATAAGTAAAAATAAGTAAGTTCCAATTTCAAAATTTCCCTCCACATTTTTTGCGAGTTAATTCAAAGTATTGTGTCTCACTGAAATATGGATCTGCGCCGGGAACATTTTAGAGCTATGATTTTATACGATTTCAAGTGTCGCCTGAAACCGGATGAATCGTACGATAGACTTCAAATGGCATTCATGGATGAAGGCCCTTCCAAGGCAACCGTGTATCGTTGGTATAACGAATTCAAGCGCGGTCGACCAACTTTGGGGGATGACGAAAGAAGCGGTCGCCCTTTGACGGCTGTTACCGAAGAAAACGTGCTAGCAGTGAAAAATTTAATCCAAGACAATAGGCGAATTACATATCAGGAGATTCAACACATATTGAAGATTGGATCGGGAAGCGTTCACGAGATTCTACACAGCCATCTTCGCGTGAGGAGGATAGTATCACGCTGGGTGCCGCACAACCTCACCGATGCTCAGAAGCAGGCCCGGGTGGAATGGTGCCGTGATATGCTTAACAAATTTGAAGCAGGCTCGTCTCGGCGTGTTTACGACATCGTTACAGGTGATGAGTCCTGGATTTATCAATACGACCCAGAAACCAAGCGCCAGTCGACTGTTTGGGTGTTTCAAAATGAGCCAACGCCTACCAAAGTGAAGCGATCTAGAAGCGGGGGTAAGATTTTGATCGCTAGCTTTTTTAATTTGACTGGCCACTTGGTATCAATTCCCTTACGGGATCAAAGAAGCATTAATGCCGAATGGTATACTACCAAATGTTTGCCAGAAGTTTTCTCTGTTATAAGCAACAAGCGACCAAACACAGGGCTCCGCGGGCTACTGCTCCACCACGACAATGCACCTGCGCACACCGCACTCAAAACGAGGGACTTCCTGGACAGCACGCCAGTCAAACTCCTGGGTCACCCTCCTTACAGCCCTGATCTAGCACCGTGTGACTTCTTTTTATTCCCAAAAATAAAAAATCAGCTCAAAGGGATACAATTTTCGTCGCCGGAAGATGCGCTGGCTGCGTTCGAGCAGGCTGTAAACGAGGTGTCTGCGGCGGACTGGAAAAAGTATTTTGAAAACTGGTTTAGGCGCATGAATCTTTGTATAGAGGCTGGTGGAAAGTACTTTGAAAAGATTTAATAAAAATATATGTACGTATAGAACAATTTTTTTTAGTTTCGCAAAACTTTCTGAGTGTCCCACGTATAAGTAATTTCAACGCCTATTTTTCTAACATAAATTAAAAAAAAACTTTTTACAAAAAAATACAACCGACTTCCAAATAAAAACACTACTAAGTGAAAAATAAATTCAATTTCGGAAGTCGGTGTTCCTGTTTTCGTTTCTTCGTTTTTTGACACCGACTTCTGAAATTGAATTTATTTTTCACTTTGTAGTGTTTTTATTTGGAAACCGTTGTATTTTTTTTGTAAAAAGTTTTTTTTTATTTTTCACTTTTTAGTTGTGTTACATAATGGACCAGTTCTATAGATTAGGTACCTATAATGCCCAAAGTGAAGCCAGAATTGATTATCACAATAACATGAATCTTAAACAAAACCGGTGGAATGAGAGTATACCAGGGTTAACTGTTCACACCTGCGTACTGCTTTAGAGCGTACTAGTGTGATGTTATGTTATGTTATGTAATGGTAAAAACAATAAACAGACATGCGATTGCAGCTATCCCGAGAGATTTGCCGTCATTTATTGAAGAGTTCTGATGTATATCTCCAAAGTTCTTCATCGGATCTTCATGAAATTTAAATGGGACCACATGACAAGCACCAGCTTTCAAATAAAAAAAAGAATCATCGAAATCGGTTCACCCAGTAAAAAGTTCTGAGGTAACAAACATAAAAAAAAAAAAACAGTCGAATTGAGAACCTCCTCTTTTTTGGAAAGTCGGTTAAAAAGAGAAACTGGTTCCTATCAATATCCATAAATAACATTCTCAGTGGCAAGTGACAGAGGTTTTCCATTATGCCCTATTCAGTGCCAACTACCACTTCACTTCAACCTTTTTGGTTTATTTTTTATTTATCACTGAGCTAATGGCAGTACGCCTAAAAATACAAACGAAGGAAGATTTTAAAGACGTAAGCAAAATAGGGACGTGTAACGATTGACTACTGAGCAACGAGTAGGTAAGCTCTATTCCCAGATAATTGAAATATTTGTTTCAACAATAGTAAACTGTTTGTAAATTTTTGTATGAGATTTGATTTTCTGTGAACAGGGTGTAACATAGGCAAAGCAATTCCTGAAAAAGGGTCGATAACTTTTGCTGATATCGCAAAAAAATCAACTGCTTCATACATATATGTTTGCTTAATTCTACATAGAGTACTAAACAGCTGATTTAATTTTTCGCTATTTCATGGCTGATGCTATAATAAACGTTGTTCATAGTGATGAGTATTGAGACCCCATTTCAGGCACTGGGCAGTTTCTGCTACGCCTTGTATTGAACACCCATGATACAGAAGTAATACCTCTTCATATTCCGTGGTTTACATATACTAAATTAAGTAGACATCAAATTCTGACTGCATGTCGATTGCGTTCAATGCAAACGTTACATATTACGAAAACTGCAAAGAGATCACTAATAACACCATACACATACAGACATTACAAGTATACACAGACTCTCTCAGCTCTCAACACCCTAAAGCGTTGATGTTCTAGTAAATGAACGATATCGCCTTCGTACGTACAAACACAATTAGTAATTAGGCACAAGACTACTGCCTGCTAACGACCAATACACACTGTAGTTGTTTACGTGATCAGTGCACTGTCGCGTCTGGTATACGGACGTGGAAAATGTCTAGCTGTCAATGAAATACTTAGCTGAAGATGTAACTTTAGGTATAGCTCCGGCAAAAAAACACTCAAGCTAAAGTACTAGCTGGGCGCTGAAAGTTTGCCGATGACTACCCCTCCCGCCAACCCACGCGGCGCCCCGCGTTCGCCTATTTGTTCACCGAAAGTCAGAGTGACGTCATGACGTCATCTGCAAACTTTCCGCGACCAGCTTATACCTATCTCAATTAAGGAGAGTGAGTTATGGGTGGGTATTGGCATCTTTGACGTGGTAGGTATACCTATGTCGCAGTAAGATAGATGAAGCCGTAACATAGTTATATCCCTAGGGATATAATTATATACCGTAGCATAGCTATACGAAAGCGATTCATTACTATCTCACTAGGAATATAGTTATAAAACCGTCCAAGTTTAGTGATATACTTATATTACTAGATTAAGTTCAGTGTTATAAATATATTACTTGATTAAGCTTAGTGAAATAGAAATCTACCATATATAATTAAATAAAACAATATTATATTGGTTTTATCTTTATTAAAAATCAACTTTATATATCCTGCAGTTAGTTACAATACTTTGTGACAATAACACGTATTAAAGTAATTTCAATTATAATTAAAACGATCATATTTTTTGGAATTTAAACATCAACAATACAATTAAAACTAATCAAACATTAAAAATCTTTTAAAGCTAATCAACAGTTTTGAGATGTCTTTATTTCTTATCAACTAAGTTGAGATCTTGGTTTCTTTAAAAGTATTTTTAAATTTTTGTTCAGACAAGAAGAGGAATCATGACATCTAGAATTACATAGCACTGAATGCTTCTTACAGGCACATCTTTTAGTAGAACACTGTATATTCGATTTTTTACAGGAACATTTTAAATAACCTTGGCCACCAAAGCGCGACAATTTTTGGCATATTTCTCTCAGTGACAAGTTTTCATTTGGTATAGGATCATTCAAAGTAATGTTCGAAAGCTGTATTGCATTTCTGGGTAACCAGTCTTTCAGGATACCAACTGATGTTCCAATTTTATGACTTTCATTTCGCTTTTCTAAAACTTTTCCTAATACATTTTTTTGATCCAATGGTCCCCGATCTATCTTTGGTATCTCTATAAGAACTGAAGATCCCACGTCAATGTCAGGAAATTTCTGTGATGAGTGGGTTTTCATTTTATGTGCGGCTTTTCTTAAGTTTTCAGCAGCTTTGTCTCTTTGGTCTTGAATGTTTTTTTCACTGTTGCATAAATAGCATAATAGTTGCGATCCGTAACCTTCATCACATGACGTTATTCCACAAATTACGTGAACGTTTTGTGCACAAGAGTAGCATGAATGTGCTCCTGTACATTATTTGCCGCAAACTACACATAAAAGTAAAATTTGTTCTGCTGGCGCTCCCGATGCCGATTGTTGCAAGTTAACAGACTCGACAGGCAAGTCACGGTCGCAGGTTTCAATAGGCGCTGGCGCTGCTGATGAAGATGACGGTTGTTGCAAGTTGACAGACTCGACAGGCAAGTCACGGTCGCAGGTTTCAATAGGCGCTGGCGCTGCTGATGAAGATGACGGTTGTTGCAAGTTGACAGACTCGACAGGCAAGTCACGGTCGCAGGTTTCAATAGGCGCTGACGCTGCTGATGAAGATGACGGTTGTTGCAAGTTGACAGACTCGACAGGCAAGTCACGGTCGCAGGTTTCAATAGGCGCTGACGCTGCTGATGAAGATGACGGTTGTTGCAAGTTGACAGACTCGACAGGCAAGTCACGGTCGCAGGTTTCAATAGGCGCTGGCGCTACTGATGAAGATGACGGTTGTTGCAAGTTGACAGACTCGACAGGCAAGTCACGGTCGCAGGTTTCAATAGGCGCTGGCGCTGCTGATGAAGATGACGGTTGTTGCAAGTTGACAGACTCGACAGGCAAGTCACGGTCGCAGATTTCAATAGGCTCTGGCGCTGCTGATGAAGATGACGGTTGCCTGCCAGTGTTGGCAGGTGTTGCCGATGAACAAGATTGTTGTTGATTTAATATTTTCTCAAGATCTTCTTCAGTTCTTAGTTTACTAAGAAAATCAGCAGGCACTTGTGATGATAAACCAATTTGAGGATCTACTCCAAAAACAGCTTTGTATGGTGTTCTTTTTATAGTTCGATGAAAAGAGCAGTTTTTTTGGTACTGTACAAAGCGTATTCCAATCGACCAATTAGTAGAATTATTATCTTGTAGCCAAGCCTGTAAACATGTTCTCCACATCTTGGTTCGCTCGCTCCACAGATCCTTGACTCGCTGGATGTCTAGGTCTTCCGTTAATTATTTTACAACTTGGCCACATTTGAACCAATTCCTTTATAATTGACGCTGTGAATTCTCGGCCGTTATCACTCTGAAGTATCTCAGGGCATCCAATATCCAAAAAAACTTTCAATAATTCCAATGCGACCTCTGCGGCGCGCTTGGAGGTTAAAGGTCGAAGAAACGAAAACTTTGTTGTGTGGTCTTGGTAATGAAGTATCCATTTATATTCTCTGTCTGGAGTTGACTGTAGGTCTATTAAATCTACTTGCCCTCGATTGTTAAATGAGTTCGAAATTATAGGTCGGACTACAATACCTTTCTTTGGAAACGCCTTCTTATTTTGGCACGTTACACACTGTTTTACGAAACTGATAACCACTGGCGTAGGTATAAAATATTGAGATTTTAAAGTATGTAACATTTTGTCACGACCACCATGTCCTGCGTTTTTATGAATTTCTGGCAAAGCATTGTAATATTCTTCGGAGGGCAAAATTTTTATAATAGGATCAGAAGTCGATTTTCGTTTCAAAGCTAAATACTTTTCTCCTCCTACCTGCATTACGTCATAATGGTTTGCATAAAAATGATGGTTAGGATTTCTCTTTACATTAAGCCGAGGCGCTGCTTCATACTCTTCTATGTAATTTATTACTTCACTTATTCTTTGCCGCGTCCACTCTGGTTTTTTGCATCTCGCATTGTAAAATAGACAAAATTCCTGTTCAAAACGTCGCCTTGCATTAATTTCTTCATCTTTATCCATAGCTGGCACAAGTAATTAGCAATGATAAAACGAATATATAACAAATATTAAGGAAACGTAGCGACAATTAAATGAACATGCACGAAAACTAGACGTGAACTCCGAACAACTGTTATCGGCCGACTGACTGCGGAGTGGGGAGCGCGTAAACACAACGAACCCCTCCCCCGCCGCGGGGGAGGCGGCGCGCCGCCTGCGCCGCACACTCCGAAAGCTATTTCACTAAACTTAATCTAGTAATATAAGTATGTCACTAAACTTGGACGGTTTTATAACTATATTCCTAGTGAGATAGTAATGAATCGCTTTCGTATAACCATGTTACGGTATATAATTATATCCCTAGGGATATAACTATATTACGTCTTCATCTATCTTACTGCGACACCTATATTATATATGAGTGATTAATAAAAACTTAATATTATTAATACAACTTAATATTATTAAATTGTAGTACTTTTTCGTCAGCAAAATAATAAATAAAAATCTTACACAACAAAATTATCCAATCTCCTATAATTTAGGAGTGAAAAGCGACATTTTATTACAGTAATAACTCAAAGAAGCTCAAGTAAGTACTTAAATCTAAACAATAAGGACCGCCTGTCGTCCTATTAAATAGAATTTGATGAAAAGCCGAGAATAAACAGGACACAAGTGCAACCGGAAATTAAGGGACCCGACCGTATCCGTTGTTCGGGTAAACACCCGTATATTTTGTCGCTATAGAAAAACAACAATATCCCGACGGGCACAAACAAACGTTCCTGATTAATGTTTTTGTTGGCTGTACTGTGAAAATATCAAATAATGATTTATTAAAAACTATTGCCCTCGAGATTACTTCGACGGACATGTTTGGTCAAGTTTTTGGACACAATTTTGAAACACATGTTTGAGTTTTTGTCGACACGCGCATTTTGCCGCTTAGAGGAAAAGGGGCGCATCTGCCTTTTGAAGGAAAATTGAGAATCAGAAAATTACGGTGCACGTATTGAATAGTTTTAGTTTCTTTTTACGCGTCATTTAGGCAAACTAGTAAAAAGTTTTGTTTCACTGACAAGATGTGGATCTTTTTATTTTTTTGATCCATTTTGTATTTCGGTAAGCTGCTGCCTTTTTCTTTGGACGGCAGAATACACGTGTCAAATATCTGTATAGTCGACGTCACAAGACATAATTACATGATAAACTTAACCGTTCATTACCAACAACAAGTATGTCAGACACGTGTATCGATGGGTTTATAGTAGATCAAGGTTGATCAGTGTAAAATGATAATCTTTTTATACTGATACACCTTATTTATTTTTGTCTTTGTATCTTTCTTAGAAGAAAAATTTGTTTCAATTTTCCAAGGGTGAGATTGTATTTAGATTATTTTGATGTTATACATTTGCAGTAATAAGACTTCGCTTATCAATCTTTTTCTTTAGATTAGTATTCTGTACCCATTAGCGGCCGTCCGTGGCTCCATTCACGTAGAATTAAATTGCACAAAATCTTTATAATTTATAGCCTATGTGTTATTCTGATGTATCTAGTTATATTACTGTAAAGTTGCATCAAAACCCATCAAATTGTTATTGCTTGAAAGAGAAATCCAATTCCATCCATCCTCATACTTTCACGCCCGAAATTAAACCTTTGATCCTATCATAGGAAATAAATAGGTTCAAAGGTTTAATTTCGGTTAAGTATCTTTAGACAATAAAATGCGTAGGCACGCAGTTGCACGACTGCCTAAAAACAGGACACTTTATATAAATAGGTTTTAAAACCTTACACAACATGTTGCTTCCCACGCGACTTAGTCTATTGTTGGATAGTGAAAAAGGAACCTTATGTCTATTTATAGACATTTATAAAATGACAAAAGGATTCCTACTAATCTTACAACTTAATCTCACTTCTTATATTTCTTAGAGTTTTCAATAGTACACGGTTTTATTTATTTATTTATTGATTAAGGATCACCAACGAGTAACATAACAAAACTTTAACTTTTTACTTTTTTTTCAGATTAAGGTTAAGATTTTTCTTTCAGTCTATTTCTGAAATACTTCGAAGGTAGATTTTGTCTCTTTTAGGCTCTAGACAAGTTACATTATATCTACGAAAGCGTCGCGACAGTGATTATAAATGTCATAAATGTATGGAAATAACAAATGCTATCGAAATGTCACGTAAACAATGCCCTACATTTTGACATTGTAATATTTCGACCATCACCTTCACTAAGAGAATGGGGCAGTGCCAATCAGGTCAGGTTTAATGCTGCTAAAACCCAGGCGTGTCTTTTTCTATTAAAAATAACCAATTTCAACCGGCTCCAACTTCAGAAAGTTGGATGTGACCCGTGCCAATAACGAACCATCATGAGCTTCTTGGCGTTACGTTGACATCGACTCTCAATGTTGGCGCTTACATTGAGATAAATGCTCACCTGGCTGCCAAAAAGTTGGTGATCCTTGCAAAAGTGAGAAGGTACTTCACGCCGGAACAGCTCCTCAATGTGTATCAAGCACAAGTTCGATCATGCATGGAGTACTGTTCACATCTCTGGGACGGAACTGCCAAATACCAGCTTGACGCACTAGAGTCGATCGAAAAGCAGGCCAAGAGGCTCTTCGGCGATGAGGCACTGGACAAGTCAAAGCTCCAGAGCCCTGAGCACCGTCGCCGAGTTGCCAGCTAGTCGGTTTTTTATCGGTTAAATTTCGGGGATTGTGCGATGGAATTGCAGGATCTACTTCCACCTAGACCGTTTCATCATCGGACTACTAGACGTATGACGACACGCCATCGGTACATGGTGGACATCCCACCCATACGCACAAAACATTTTGGAATACTTTTATAATGAGTACACCTAAGGAGTGGAATTCCCTGCCGGAGTCTGTGTTTCCCGACTGCTACAATCTAGGAGTCTTTAAGTCAAGAGTAAACAGGTTACTTCTAGGCAAGCGTGTTTCACGTTTGACCACATCATTGCTTAACATCAGTTGAGATAGTAGTTAAGCGCGAGCCTTTAAAATATTAAAAAAGAAAGAATGACTTCGTCCAGAGCCTCCAGTGCCTTCCACACTCCTGTTGGATGTGACCTTAATATTTTCTCACATAATTAATTTAATTCAGAGCACACTCTACGTATATTTTATACGAGTAAATACATGTTGCTGATGGAACAGTGGGTGTAACGGGAGTGCGTTAGAGGCTTTTAAAAGGCACTTAATCAAACGAACGGAATGTACCACTAATCATACAAAATGAATTACTTACTGAGTAGGATGAATATGACGTATCTTGTGATGTAAGCGTAAATGGTTTCTAAAGAGTTTCAGCGTATTTATGAAATAGTATTATGCATTTCCACCCTGGACTATGACAGTAAAGGATCAGAGACTCCACCTGTGTTTGTGCACAATATTGTTGACTGTAATATCTCCTGCGTAACTAGATTGGAGATTTCCATTGAGATTGGATACCGTGACCAAAGTTCTGTTAGGAGGATTCTTGTTTATATATCGCATTTGTAAAAAATAAAGTGTGGTATTGTCAAACTCCATATTCTGTAAAATCAATGGCAATCATTTCAGAAATTATAATTATGGGCATTGAACGTAAAAGGGATATTATTCCGCAGAATTGTATCGATTCAAAAGAACGAAATTACGTTTTCCATGCAATGGAATACGCAGTACTGTAAGGACTTACCATTTGAGAAGGCAACCTACTTGCCTATATTAAGACTGGCAACAAATAACGTCTTGAAAGGGAACTGAATTTCGAATATAAAATAAATGAAGTTGTCATCGCTAGACTTTTTCCGGGTATATAAAGGCTCCTCTGAGCATTGATGTATTAGTTCGATAGAAGGTGCCTGAGGACAGGCACCTTGCTGCTGAAATATAAGTAGAACAGTGATTCCTGAGTTTCATTTAAGTAGCTCACCCTGTCTACCCCTCACATATTGGTGGAGCATGCCGGATAAGAAAATCCCAGAAAAAATAAAAGTTATAAATTTTCGCGTGTATACGGCGTACAGTATACTTATAAGTATTTTAAAGACATTTCGCGTGTGTGTGGCGATACAGCGCACGAAGCAGTGAACGGAAATAAACAGCGGATGGAAATATATGAAAAAGCTAAGTGGTTTTATTATTTAGTATATGTGAACTTATGGAAAGCATGATGGATAATTATTATTCAGGCACGGACAGATACTGCTTGGAGGAATTCTTGACCGAATTCGAGTCAGTGGCTGAAATAAACGAATGGAGAAAGAGTGACTATAGCCTGATCTTAGGAGCTTTTTTACGTAGGGCTGCATATCACTTCTACCATATGATTTTTAAATATGATATGGACTTTGCAGTATTATGCGATCGCTTGAGGAGTGAATTGTCAATATTTCACCGCAGTTGTCGATATTGCGAACAGCGCATAATAATCGCTGAAATAAAAGCAGATAAAAAACAAACTGATGTATTATGTGAAGATGTTAATGCACATTTATTTTCTAGTATCGTGATTAAGGACGAACAAACACAAAACAATATTCAGTGCAGTGAGAAAAGCGTTGAACACATTGATGGAGAAGGCGACGCAGGTGATGGCGATGGCGATCACACCGACGGAGAGAGCTGCATCTTCGAGGACGATGTTGACCAGACCAGCGGAGATGACAGCCTCGTCGATGTCAAGTTGGAGGCAGAAGCTGTGTTCCTGGGCGAGCACGCTGACGGTGGTGACGACGAGTTGGAGTCCTTGCCCAACAGCGAGTGCACGGACGAGAGTATTGTAATGTATCGGTCCAGTCCAATTGACTCAACTAATTCCATTTATTTTGCAGAGACCAATGATGAGATTTCGTTAGAACGACTAGTTGTTGTTCCATCTGAACACCAAAATGATCTTGTTGTTAACATACACCAGAATCCCATTGATTTCAAACATAATATTGAAAATAATATTGAATTTTCTCAATGTGACATAAAACGAAATTTAATAAATGTCATTTTGAAAAGAAAGAAATTGACAGCCATTAAGAATTTTTCTCAAAGTAAACCAAAAGAGATCCATAGGAAAATTAAAGGAGTCTTTAGTAAGGTTTCTTATTGCGCCAACATAAATTTAAAGAAGGCGATCAATAAAAAGATTATAATCCGATTTAAATACAAGAGAATTTATGATAAAACTTCTTGGAGTGCTATGTTTGGTATAAAGAATATTACTAGGATTGTGGCAAGGAAGAATCCCCATAATATTTGCCTTAGATGCAATATTGTTCAAAGATGTTGGCATTGTGATCACATAAAACAATTTGATCTCGTAAAATGCAAGTTTTGGAAGTTTTTTAGAAAGAAGTTTTGGTATAATAGAGTTTTGTAAATAATTTATTATGTAAACTGATTTATGATTGTTGTATTTTGTGCTTTATTAATTAATGTTTTCTTTTCATGTCGTGCAAATGAATACGGTCCAACCTAAAAGGAATTTGCGATGCGCACTGGGCATCGAAAGAAGCAATTATTTGAATGTTTTATCTGTATATGTTTTGATGAAATTAAATAATCCCCTGTCTTGTCTATATTTACTGAATAGGATTAGCTTATGAAATTGCAGACAAAGTCCAAATACAAATCCATAAGGACTAAGTCTACAACGGTCAAATATTATTAGAAAAGTCTTTTAAGCCCCTAAGGCAAATAAATTCTATGAAAGCATAGATGTCATTTTAAGACATGGTTTGACACATAGTCCCACAGATAAAACAAAAAAGGACAGTGTCAAAACCTTGTCAAAAGTAAAGCATAGTTTTCATTGAAAGAATTGGTTGACATAGTGCTATAAACAACATAATAAAGCAGTATTCACACCATAATAATTAAATAATACTCTATGCGCCGTATTAGCCACAGATTAATTAGGCCGGACCATAGATAGGAATAGTTATTTAAAGATAAGGTCCATTATAGATATATAGAAAATTGGCGAATATGAGAGTTAGGCCTAGAATAGATGCATGTAAATAGATTAAAACCTTTTAATGTTAGAATAGAATAGATAAGAATAGGTTAAGGTTATTAAGGTTTCCATATAGAATAAGGCCCGTCGTCAATTAAAAAAAAAAAAAATATGAATGACAACTATCAAATTTGTCATATTGAAGTTTATAGGGATGGGAAAGTAGGAAAAATGTATCGATAGTTAATATTCAAATAGTATCGATAGATATTATAAAATTATTTCTTTCCGTTGCATGAGCTGTTGATGTGCTGATGGTTGTATGCTGCTGGGCGAAGAAGAGGCTGGCAACATTAACTATGCATCGAAGATCTTAGTCGTTCTATTTATATAATGAGCAAGTTAGTGTAGGTGTAGAATTTCCACCAGGCCCTAGTAATAAAATACAATAGATGAGGAATAGTTGTAACTGAATCCGACTTTGCTAACGGGGCATAGCCTTTGCAAAGGATGTCGAGTTGACATCATCGGTCCAGTTGATGACTGTTGTTTAAGAAAGTAAATATATTTATGATGTTAAGCCCTGGTGTAAGTTCGAAGAGTAGAATTTAAATTCGATGCGATCCAGCCTTTCCTTCTCTGGCCTGATAAACGCACGAGATCGAAATATTGTATCATATCTGAATTTTTGAATTTAAACCCCATCCGGGTCGATGTGAGTTGACGCATCATTCTTATTAGTGTTAGGAGGACGCCTTGTACCTTTTTCAGAGGTTTTGGCCAAGGAGGTTCAAGCATGACTGCGTTGATTTGTTAGTGCGTATGTGCACGTCAGCTGAAGTTAAAAGCACATATCGGAGTATCCGGTAACTCGTTTGTCATGATTAAGCCTTCCCCTTTTAAGGGTCGTACCTCAATTGTACTTTGATTCCTCTGTTAGGTAAATGTTCGGGTTAGGATAAGGTAGGTTTCATGTAACCTTTCAAGACTTAGAATAGAAGCACCTCATATGATTCTGTGCGTCTATTCGTAGGGGCGTAGCTCATGTAAGGACTTACCATTTGAGAAGGCAACCTACTTGCCTATATTAAGACTGGCAACAAATAACGTCTTGAAAGGGAACTGAATTTCGAATATAAAATAAATGAAGTTGTCATCGCTAGACTTTTTCCGGGTATATAAAGGCTCCTCTGAGCATTGATGTATTAGTTCGATAGAAGGTGCCTGAGGACAGGCACCTTGCTGCTGAAATATAAGTAGAACAGTGATTCCTGAGTTTCATTTAAGTAGCTCACCCTGTCTACCCCTCACAGTACTTCCTACATCTATTGCCAAAAGTCATTCAGAGCAAAACGACACCACTTAACGTTCAAGTTTATTTTTTACGACAAAATCATGTTTATAACAAGACCTACGATGTAAGCAAGTCACTTTGATACTAATGTTTTCGCAAAAAGGCTTTCGCGCTACACTAAAATTAAGGTTTGTGGTCTGGTTTTATCCAATTATCTAAATTAAAATGTACATAGTATAAAATACTTAATTAACAATAACTACATATATATACACTTAAATAAAAATAAAATAAAACTACGAATGCGAATAAAAGGGCAGAGGTCATAGGGCGTCATAAAATTCGTCCACATCGCTGTCAACGTGAAAAGTGCCTAGAACGCTGGCAGCATTACCACGTTGGATGGCAATTCTGATTCTCTGGCCAAGGAAAAGCCCAGCCCCCATTTTTGGTCTTGTATTAATGCTTCATATTGAACGTTATCACACCGCAAGAGTTTACCTTATTTTCTCATTGAGTGCTTAAGATTTATTAAGTAGGTTTGCAATTGCGTAAGGGCATTGGGCAGTGGTTATTTGAGGATAGTCATAACCTTTTCAATGATTCTGAGGCGTAATCTATACTTTAATAATATAATATTAATTAAAATTATACAAAGGAAAGATTATTATGTTTATGAAAATTGCATTAATGTAATCCAAAGTAGCAAAAGTTTGCCTATAAAATTCATTATTTGACGTGTTCATTATTATTAATATAAGAGAAAAATATTATATTGATGATAAATAAAAATTATGTATTACATGATTAAAGTACTTATACCTACAAACAAGTCAGCAAAAGAATATATCTTGAACTATCATAGTAGCTGCTATTATGAGCAGCTTATATGTTCTAAAATTTAATTAGATCGCCGCGCCGGTAGAAACAAAAGTTGTTTACATTCATATTGTAGTATTAATTCATAGTCAAATAATAGTTTAACAAATTGGTAGGTATGTTGGTAGGGTAGGTAGGTAGTTAGGTAGGATAGGGTATGCAGGGTAGGGTAGGTAGGTAGCCAGTTGACTTGAGCGATGCTTGTATGAGCTCACTTCACACATCAATATGCCAAAAAACACACGAGACTGCAAAGCGTACAGCTATAAACGCAAAAAACTACCGACACCTCTCGCCCAATATCGAATGACTCTTGACTTTTTTGTCATAGGCCAGACTCATCACTCGACCATCATATCCTGCAAAATGGAGCTGACGTTAAAGAAACGCCACAGCCATACTGTAGGCAATATAAACACTGATCTGTCCAGGTTGGCCGGCCGCCGGGGCGCTGTCGGATGACGTTCCCGGGGGCCATTTTTCTTCCATTTTTTACCCTGATCCTTTGAGAATATCCTTTCCCGTGACGTATTTCGGTCAAAACTTGTACTGACAGGTATTTTTCCGATTCGGTCGGGTGGACAGATAACGCACAGGATGCTTTTTTCCAATTCGGTCGGGTGGACAGACCAGGGGATATTTTCCGCTGCGTTGGGTTTCCCGGGAATTATTCGTAGGTTCACACGTCACAAAAAAACACGACCAACGGAGATTAGCTATAAAAATAGGTACCTTTAAAGCCTTTTAAAGGTTTATGGGAGGCTGCGTAGGGTAATTCCTAATCGAATAACGAAGCAGGAGTTTCTTAGGTTGAGTAGGATTTATTGATATTTAACTTTTTTATTTTCTTAATTTTATTGGCCTATAAATGCGCCATTTGTGTATGGTGAATAGGTTTACCAACTTCTAGACAAGCATGTATCATTAATGTTAAAATAAAGAATAACCAACACATTACGTATATACTTAATTATTTACGACGCATTTTGAACCTCTTGTTTTTGGCACTAATGAAAATTCGTTAATTAAATTTATCACACCTCCCTTTGCGCCATTTCTACTTAATAAAGATGAGGGTTTAACATGAGGCTTTTACTAATTAGTGCCTATTTTATTAATTAACGAACTTGAACACAACAAAATACAAAATGCCTATTTCGATAATACTAAATGTGCCAGCTTTAATAAAACTTATCTACCTTAATAGCAGGTGGTCTTATCTATTGTTAAGCGAAATTTAAATATCTCAATGTATCCGTTGATCGGCTGCTTCATATTCAACGGCGGAGCTCCCAGCAATCACGGCCACTCGTAAAACCTAACGGTATCAGATTTTATCCCTCCACAGAGCTTTAATAATAATCTCCAAAAATTTAGGGTAAACGCCCCTGAACTTGTCAAGTCTCAGCTTAGCGCCCTATTGAGGAGGATACCCCGGCTTTTGAGGTAATTTTCTGGTAACACGATTTATGTAAAATAAAAAAGTTCGTGCGTCTGTTATGTTCATGTTGTCGTATGAGATTGGTTTTTCAATATTTCATACAGAATTTGGAAAGTAAATGGGAAAATTGAAAAAAAAAATATTTTAAGTAAACAAAAAAGTAATTTTCGAAAAATATGAGGCAAATAAAAGAATTGTGCGTGTGTGCACGTAGGTTACTGGCAAAAGAATATTTAAATGGCAAAGAAACACCTTATCGGTATTGATTCCGACACTTAAAATTGCTCCAAACAGTATCAATGAACATTTGTTAGGATCCTTTCAATCCAGGCATACAATAATTCAGCCTAGCTTCCATTTTGAACCAAGCCGCAGGCAAAGCTTGTTCATAACCTACATTTGAAAATCCCCTGAATCAAGATTAATCGTCTTTCACTTTACATGTAAATACTCTCAGTGATTCGACCTTTTTCGAGGCTTAATTTATAAATGTCTAAATTTGAGTCCTTAAAATGTGAAAGCTACTCAAAAGCCCACTCAAATTCATGAGCATAAACAGCACAGGTTTATCACTTCATGAACGAGATTTTAATCCTTTGGAAATAAAGTGTAAATAAAATTGTAGGAGAGCTTGCTCGAGATTCCACATTTCATTCGCAGGATATTCACTGGAGGGCTATCCGGATCTCTCCTGCCCGAAATAACTGTCGCATAATGTTGATATAATACGGGCCTCGGCTTGGTGGCAACTGACTGGAATTGTTCGACGCCTCTACTTTGATTTAACTAGTAGCTCTGACCCCTTGCAGCAAAGGCTGGAGGATTTAAGAGCACTGTTTATTTAAGCTCCCTCGTTCAGAGATCCTTTTACTATTGCAAGCGCTGAAAATTAAGTACCTAGTATAGGTAGTATAAAATAGGACGCGGTTTTCAGAAAATATAAACATTTTTGTCACAAACAAGCAGTAATAGTTTGTTTTGTGTATTTCTGCAGTTGTCTAGACTTTATGATTTTATTTCTTGTGCAGCTACTTTATGGTATACACGAAACTCTTGAGCGAAGTTGGTTTGTACAGTTCTTATAACAGTGGTTCGCGTATTTTCATATTTTCATGTGATTTAGTAATAAAGACTCATAGAAATGGTCATTTTATAAAATAAATAAAACGTGTAGATACGTGACAGCTTTCGAACTCGGAAATTTTCACGAAAAAAAAAGAAGGTCCCTTAACAAAACACGAGTATCGTTAAATTTAATTTCTTCCAACAATTTACATTGACTGTCGCGCACTTGGTTCAACGATACACGTAAAAGCACTCATGTTCCTATTTTTACAACAGGGCGACAAAAAACATGGGTGAACGCTCGAATTTATTTACCAGTAACAATAAATATATTGAAGCAGGTGTAGAATTGTACACTAGGTGGCCATTCACGAAATTACTTTCCCCCAATGTAGTCTAGTCAAATAGTCCCACGTCTCATTAGGGGTAGCGAGAATATTGTACCTTCTTTAAACGGCTGTTTAAAAAAGGAGGTGAGGGAGGGAGGTGGTGTTTGTGTCCAGAGGAAAATTTTGTAGACGGTGCATTGTTTTTCTGTGATAAAAATATTTTAAACAATGTATTTAGCGTAGATGACCTGCGCTTTCTGAATTAAGAACTTGACAAACTTTACTTTAATAATTAAGTTTGACTTATTCTTATTCTAGAGTACATTTTGACAAGTTTTCAATTATACATTCTCAATTCATAAACCATGGGTTATAGAAATTGTATTATTTTAAATAGTGCACACAGAATAATTATAGAGAAAATATAGGTGATCTATATAATATTTCAAGACACCTATCTTAACGCGAAATGCATTCATGTACCTAAGTATGTATGTATGCATTAATGCATTTATGTTCATTTGTTCTCTCAGGCTCTGCAAAAACATTAAAATACTTTAAATAAATAATAAGTTCAAAAACTCACAGAACAGAACAGAGAGGATGTCTGTGTGGAACATTGAAATGCTGATGATGATGAGAAGGAGGACCTGTATTTATCTTCATCATCATCTTCATCAGCCTATAGCAGACCACTGCTGGACATAGGCCTCTCCAATTGCATTCCAATTGCTTCGATTTTTGCCAACTCTCATCCAGCTACTACCAGCCACCCTGCGAAGATTGTCGCTCCACCTAGCCTGAGGGTGTCCTACGTTTACGTTTACCAGTTCACGGTCTCCACTACAAGAACCCGTCTACCCCAATGGTCATCGGTTCTACGGCTAATATGGGTGGTCCATTGCCACTTCAGCTTGCTTATTCTTGCTTAGACTCCAAGCATTTATACCTTTCCATAGCTCGCTGAGCGAACCTTGAGCTGACAGATTTATCTTATTAATAATATTATAAATCTGAAAGTTTGGATAGATGTAGGTTTGTTACTTCATCACGCCAGAACGGCTGAACGGAACTGGTTGAAATTTAGTCTGGAATAGCGTAAATAATTTTTATCTCGGTATAATGTTCTCTTGGGATGCCAAAACACCTTAAACGCAGGCGAAGACGCTGGCAGAAGCTAATATTGCATAAATCTTCTTCTTCTTCATTTCGTGTGAGGTTGTGGCCACTTCTGGTGTCAGAGTTAATTAAGCTATAAATGTTATTTCTACACAGAAAATAATTTGTTCATTTGTTTTACTTTCCTAAACAAGTTGTAAACATCCGCTTGTAGTCGTGGAATTGCTTCTTTATTTTCTTGTGACTTGTTTCCTCCGGATATCTAATTAGTGATCTACTTCAAGATCTTTCTTCGCAGTTATTTTTTCTACCTCCTCGTTAGTGAGTTAATCTCTTCAAGGACGTTCGGTTATTTTTAGTTTTATACTCACTGGAAAAATTAAATGAAATGTAAGACTGGAGAATTCTATGCTTAGAATATCGTGAGTATCCGTATATTAGAGGTGGTATTAGTATATAAAGGGAAACCGTTTGTTCTGGTATGGTCATGTAATGAGGAGGGATAAAACGCATGTTACTATAAGAGTTATGAATATAAATGTTTATGGATGGACAGGAAGAGGAAGGCCAAATAAAAGATGGATGGACTGTGTGAGGAGTGATATGATCCATAATTGTTAATGTTTATTTTTAATTACCTAAAATGTATGCGCAAATTATGGATATAAAAAAATAGATTAATATGAAGATAAATAAAAAACAAACGATTTTTTTAAGCCAGTTTAAAACTTTATCAGAAACACAAAGCACTAAAAACGATACAAAGCGTACTGACACGTGCTATAACATCGTCTGCCAACCACGCACGGAAATTAAACCCTATTTTAGAATGGAATTTTTAATTTCACTATTAAACTGGTGATGCTCCAAGCCAAGTCTATAGCTTTCTTACCAATCAATATAGCCTTTGCCCAAAGGTATTTTTTTGGGACAATCCTACCGCACTATTCCCAAACCACTGCAATTCCTGAAAGCTAGAATCAAAAGTGGCGACCACCAGAAAAGCGCCGAGGCGATGAAGCTCGACGAAGTCCCGGAGAATGAATTTAACTGTATTGGATCCCGTAACGAAATAAATAAGAAAAGAATAACGGAGGAGTAGGAAATATACAAATTTCCACTTCCCTCCATACCAAGCAGGGACAGAAGAAACAAGCCCAATAGGCACAACGGGTTGTTTACAACTGGGATAAGCCCAGTTTTCTAGCACCACCAGTATTTTATATGGAGCGACTGATAACTATCTGACCTCCATATCCCAGTAAATGAGTAACACGGTACCCAAGTCAGTCACAGATAATTAAATGCTAGCTGAGACATACCGTTCATCGCACTTTCCTTGGCAAGGATGAGTCTGGAAATATAATGGATGGTCAGCTATCCACGGAGCAACCTCGGCAACCGTTGCTTAACCTAGAAGTTGTATTCGTGCAGCTGATACAAATATTACTGAGCCACGGCAAACTAGCTCCTATATTTCTTACAAAGAATGCATAAATCGAAGTTGTAAAGTTAATGCGAACGCTCTGAACGATAATGAAGCCATCTATCGGTAAATGACACGAAAAAACGAGATTAGAATTCGTTTTCGATTGCAATAAAAAATAAAGCTTTGCCTTCTGCGTTAGGTCGTGCCCGAGCAATTGCAATCTATATCGTGCCGGGTATAAATCTTTTTAACTTTATGACTGGTGAGAGTAGTGGAATAAATAAATATTTATTGCCAGTGGCAAATAGAGTAGGTACTAAGCAAAGCCTCCTAAAGTACCTAAATAGCTCCTTTTGTATCCCAAATTCCCAACAAATACATAACTGACCAAAACTGCTTAGCATAACTTAAGCGCAACAAAGCTTCAGCACAGTTTTGTTGAAGCAAAGCTAACAGGTCAGACTTCCTCCTCTCAGGAATTACACCTGACAGAACTATTCACAACTGGCCCCCGACATGCATAGTTTAGGGCACAACTTGTTCCAGCGAATGTCTGAATTTTGAAGTGCTAACTATTCGGCGTGAACAGTGGAAGCGGTTATCCGCTTTTAGTTACCCCATTCTTATAGATCGTGTGGCAGCTCGTAAAGTTGTGAGCCACGTTATTGCGATAAAGATGCATTGCATAGAACACGCAATCCCTAGAGGACCAATGAGCAGGTAACTGCGGTAGCCAACTTTAAAGCTAATATTAGTTCAGCCACGGCACCGGAAAATGGGTAGCACAGTGATTGGCTGCGGCACAGACCGGACTTTCAAATGTCCAATCAGAGTGCGACGCCAACGACTCCAATTAAATTCGATTGAATGGAAAAATTCTAGCGCCATCAGGCATTCTATTATTTGTAAACTTATTGAATGACGCAATCAAAAGCTTGTTCTGTTCGAATCCAAAACAAATCTGACAACAGTTGTAAAATCGGTTATTTCTGTTCATTTATTTCTGCAGCGTTCGCGTTATCGTATCGAGTTTTGATTAACTGAAATTACAAAGCTATGTATCGCTGCAAGCGTAGGATAAATAGAGTAAAATAGTACAGCTGCAATGTAAAATGGAGTGTACACTGTACATTCCTAATAGAATAATATCAAAAGTAGAGGTACAGGATCTGAATACAAACGTGCATGTCTACACCTACTCATTTCTAAAAAACTAATCCACCGCTCCCACAAGCGGCAATTAACAATCTAAAAGCAGCAAAAAGTAATCGTTTTTCAGCGTACGGTAATCGTTACATTTATTGCTGTGTCTGTCGGAATGCCGGTATAATTACGCGACTTCAATTGGGAGGGGGCGACGCAATTAACCATTTCACAGGAGCAAGGCTGTTGTCAAATCGACTCGACATGACTTCAACTAGTTTCATTGCACGCCCGCAAAGGCCGGAACGAATTTTTCTAGCCGTTCTTTAGTCTGGCTACAGATATGTAATTTAAAATCTAGAGAGAGGATTTTAGCTCTATAAACTATGGAAGTCTCAACTGTTAATTATAACAACTAACTGTCGCAACTTTCGTTGCTGAGTTGTGAATCATTAGACTTTTTCAATAGCTGCTGTTGTGAACAATTTTCAGTTGTTGCAGTTACATAATAATGGCTGTGGAAATCGAAACCAACGTATTTATCAGGTACTGTAATATGCCCAATTTATTTTGATTCATATAAAATCGCCCCAACCTGATTCAATTTAAGGTTATTGAATACTTATAAAATCGCTCTGATAAAACAAGGTTGATGAAATAAACATAAAAAGAGCAGGTACTGAGAAAATAGCTCCCTTTGCGGGGTTAAATATAAAAACTCAATATTATGAACCGAAGCATGATCGACACCGTTTCTAAATTGTTTTTTGTTCATTCAGTAATTTAACTCGTTAAAACATTAATAATATTAGTCTTTATGATTGTGTCTGAGCTTTTTCGTGGATTTTTTTTTTCCACCGCACACATTGTTTCAATTGAAATTGCCTCTGTTCCAACAAACGAGTTTGAAACCTTCATGGATGTTGGTGAACACAAATTAAGCAACATCTCAGATGACATTTTTGTTCAAAGTACAAACTAGGGGTGAGCTTACGTCCTGAACTTAGTTTACGAGTGTTGAGAACAAAGGTAAAGTTCGCTATGCGTTGCTATCTCGATTGTACCCTTGTTTTAACTTTTGTTATCGATTGTGTTCTCACACACGTGGGTTCGAGTTGTACACCGCAACAGGAAGTAATTTTAACTTTAAATATAACCTCATTTTATTGGATTTGTGGGAATACTCAGAAAATGTTGTTGTTCTCATGTTTTGAGCCGCAATTTAGATAAAGTTTGTCTAGTCAACAGGAGTGACAAGAACAATTTCGTGGACCATGATAATACATGGAGCTCAGCTTTCGAATATAAAAACAAAATCATTTTTGTAGCAGACTAATTGAAAAATAGTATTCAAAGGAGATGAAGTGAATTTGTAGTAAACCTTTAAGAGGATGACGATCTTCATCGCATGACTGGTAGAAGCTGGATAGGCTTGAGATTGATTGATATTTAGTAGTAGTGGTCTAAAGTAAGCTGATCACAATTATGTCACGGAACACTAAGAAAGATTTCTTGATTACTTAAAACGAGTATTATCCGCGTTCAGATGACCAAATACATAGACAGAGGCTGTCATAGCCACAACACAGGTGAAGGTTATTTCTCTAATACCTCAAGTGAACAAAACTTGAACAATACAAACTACGTCACCACTTGAAACTCTATACAGCCATAAAGTTTTGGTTCGTACAATGACCTACTTCAGAGACACGGGGGTAAGTACCGTAAGTAGTGACAAATTGCTAGCCATAGTCTACGATCACTAGAACACGATTCCCTTATCCCTAGTTGATTGCTACAACTTGTGAAATATGTTTAACCTTCTCTAAATTAAAGTCTCTGACACAATGTACCATGTCCTTCTGTTGAAAACCCGCAGCGAATACGAAAACAAAGTGTTAGCAATATCAGTAAAAGCACACAGCCCAATAAAAACAAAGAAAAATGTTCGTTCGAACATTTTTTGAGAATAATTGTAGCACAAATATTCTCACACACCTGTGGTCTGCAGCTCGATGTAAATATTTATCGGTACACCGTGAACAATCAATGATATGGCCAGTTTATCAGTTTAAATCCAATTCAATTCGCCGTTGAGCCTCTACAATGCACATGTTGCGATGTAATCCCCTTAGCATTTGATTCGGGGAGTCCGCCCTGATTGCCAATTTATTGACTGGCCGTCTCCTTTATCTTGGATGTCCACAAGGTGGATCAAGTTGACACAAAAACAAATTGTGATCAGGTAATCCGAGCTTATGGTCACTTATGGCCGTTGTTAATGTCTCTGAAAAAAGTGGGTTGCGTGGAATTGGATTTCGGATTAAAATGGATTGTACTTTGTGTGATTTAGGTTTTTTGACTACATAAATATGTGAAGTTTTCCTTAAGATTTGATTCTGTTTAAAATTATTGTCAGCTGTTTCATAGTATGTCGTTTTGCACATTCTAAAATGTGTTAAAGGCTATTTGTCACACTACAAACATTTTCGCATTATCCTTGAAATATTATCTGCTATACTGATCTCCCTAAACCCTTCACCATAGTTATTCCACAAATGATAACAGCAACAAAATTATCATAAAGATTATTTCTTCCTTCCCCTCGATGTTACCTTCGTAATCTGATAAACTATCAGCAGAAACAGGAAGTCTCCTCCTACACAAATCGTTAGTGTAGTCGAGTCTAAGATCAGTGATAAGCGATGGACTCTGCGATAGGCTAACAACCACTATTGTAACCTTTAGACTCGTATCGCTAATGGCTAAACTGTTGCTAAGTCAGGCCACGTTAGTGTAATTTTCTTTAGCTTAATATATGGTCGGTAATGCGATGAACGTGTGTTGGCTGTGTTTGGAAAGAGTTTAATATCAGTAAAGTCTTTATGCGGTTTTCTTGATTCACAAACAAAACACAAACCTCCTAACATTGTTCTATTTATCCATAAACCTTGCTTTAAGTACAGAGTTTAAAAATCAAAATGTATAGTTTAACAGACGTTAATTATTTCTTACATAACAATAATAAAAGTTTTTAAACAAACTCCCTGTGTAAGTAAAGGGTATTTGTAATTTTGTTTTTATTGATCGTAATCTCAGCAATTTAATTAAGAAACGACAAGAACAACATTGCTCATCGTCTTAATAATATTCCTGTTACGACACCACAATTTACTTCTCAAAAAACCTCTGTTCGTCGTAACATTTTAAAATGCCCAAAGGAAGAAATCTTGATGGCAACTAAAGACTGAAATTTATTTCAGGTGGAGCGGAAAAATGGTTCGCTTGAGGGTACGGCCCTGTAAGGCAGTCACGTCTCGGACTTGTAACTGGATTAAGAACTAGTTGTACTCTTGGTTGAAAGTAAGCAATTCTGTAAAATGGGTTCCGGTTACGATGAGTTGTAAGTTGTTTTTCTAAACCTCACGTAGTTATAAATGTACCAATAAAAACTTGCAAACGTGTCAAAGGTTGCTATACAATTGAAATTTTGCTATACACAGTATACGGTTGGTACGAAGACATCGCTACACTTTACCGCAATGTGTATTATAAACTACGCTGCGCTACAAAAACTACACTTTTGGAGCTGAGCCACGCTACGGCCTAGAAAATTTGCTACGATGCTCGCTGTGGAGAGCTACAGCATCGTAGTGATATTTCAAAAATTAAGCATATCCTACGAACGATTATGCTACGGCGTAGCAAGTGTACTACGATGCAGCGTCGGTGCGACAGCAACCCATGATGGCTAACTTCTATGGCACATGTCGGCCCTCCACAGTTGCCCATAATAGTTTATGTGCCAACGCACACGAGTGAAGTTTATTTTTAAAAGTGGAAACTATATGGGGTTTCAACAACATGTAACGCACCACTTTTTAACATTTTTAACTTTTACAGTGAGAAATAATTATTTGAACTAAACAGTTGATAATATACAGAAACCTCAGCCTAAAAGCATTCAAGAACATACAGATTGTTTTCTCAACATTAGACTTAAAACAACAAAGCTAAAGAGGCAACGTTACTATGTGTTTATATTGCCTCACATAATACCTCGGGAATTAGTATTTAAGCATTACAATCATGAATAAATTAAGTAGGCAGCTTAATATCTACAAGGAAACCTGTACTCTGCAAACTAGGGTAGAAGTACGTTAGAGGGCGTATAATTTTGACTGGATATGTTCCTACAGCCTTTGTTACGGACTCAACAATGTTGTTACTGTAACTAAGGGTATATTATTTTGCGTAAACTTATGTAAGTTTTGGTTTATAGGCCGGGGAAGGCCTAATTCGATTAGCCGATGTTTTACATAAACTGATTTATGAAATGAGGTATTTAATATAATAATCTTTAATATTCGTGCACTACATACTCAATGTGTACCACATGAGCACGAATATTAAAGATTATGAAATATAACATTTGAATTTAAAATAACTGACAGAAAGTAGAAATAATTTAATAAAATACTAAATTTTAAGGGTTCCGTACCTCAAAAGGTAAATAAAGAAACCCTTATAAGATCACTCTCTTGTCCGTCTCTCCGACTGTCTGTCCGTCGGCACCACCAATTTTCTTAGGAACGGATGGACCTAGGAAAATAAAATTTATACCAGATGCTGAGGTCTATAGTCCCTATTAGGTGTATAAAAATCAAGGTCCTGAGGTAAAAAAATACGGGAAAATTTCGATTTCTTGTAAGTACCAAAACTTACCTTAATTTCCTTTTTTCGGCATTTTATTTTTATTTGAGCTGCAAGACCTTGTTTTTAACCAAAATCGACAATTCTAGGTCAACCGGGAGTACCCTATAGATTTTGGGTAAAAACCTGTATGGTAGTTCCCGTTGACCTAGAATCACGAAATTTGGCAAAAAGTAAGGTCTTACAGCACAAATAAAGGAAAAATTCCAAAAGTTGAAAATTAAAGAGTGTCTCCATACATACATAGTTGACGCCACCCTGGTACACCCGTGTACGGAACCTTACGTGCGCGAGTCCAACTCGCACTAGTCCAGTTTTAGTTAAGATAAGATTTATAAAAAATTTTATGTTCTTAAAGAAATATACTTACATAGTTGTAATTAAGGGTGCAAAAATAAAATATGCACCTATTTTAGTCCAAATTCTACCCAACCTTTCTAATTTCGAACAAACAAGACATTTACAACTTGCGTGACTCCTTCCGCTACATGTAACATGACAAAAACGAAGATAAAACTACCAGTCGGTATATAAAGCCCTAGTATCTAACTTATTTATTCTCTGGTAGCCCCTATCCCATATTCATTATTTATATTTGCCTCAAGGCACGTTTGCCCTCGTTCTAGATACAGCGCTATTTTGAACTAACAAAATAAACTAACATGAAAATACGTACTTAATAGATTTGTTTTTGTTCAACAAAAAAAATATCTTTTATTAAAATCTATTAAGTCCGTCAGTTAGATAACCTAAAAATATTGAATACGTATTTCTTTTTTTGCCACGTAAACAAAAAATCACAATGATACAGTGCGTTGTAATTTTCGTGTGACGTCACGCAGTTAGTACATTTTATACTGACATAGTGAAGTCACAAGCCCCCACTCCTGAATTTTGATGCGTTTTATCTTTTCCGATTTTTATTGATTTGGTAAAACAAAAAATTTGTGTTCAATATTATTTGATAATCTCACTGATGCACTAAATAGAATTTTCCTTTTTCTACCCAGGAAATAACACTATAACCGTACCAATTAAAAAGCCATTGTGTCATCACGTTCCATATGGTGCCGGACGTTAAGAATTTCACCATCCCATGTCTTCCCGTGGGTGTCGTAAGAGGCGACTAAGGGACAAACCAGAGAATGGGCAGCTGCGTTCTTTGTGCTTCTATAACAACCATACTGCGATCGCCAACCCGCCTGCCAAGCGTGGCGATTATGGCAAAAACCCCCCTATGAATAGCACAAATAAAAAATGGCCCCTAGTGCCCGGCAGCCTGCCTACCCTCGACTACGGTAGCGGTCGAGGTTACGGCATGGCAAGGGGTGCTAAGAATCTCCGGACTAGATCCGGCTACCCCAACAATCACCAACGACTGGACCTGGCAACGTACAACACGCGCACACTTCGGACCACTCACTCACTCGGTCACTTCGGACCGACGAGAAGATCACCGAGCTCGAAGAGGAATTGAGCAGGTTGCGATGGAGTATTATAGGGTTATTCAGATAACCCGGCAGCCTGCCTACCCTCGACTACGGTAGCGGTCGAGGTTACGGCATGGCAAGGGGTGCTAAGAATCTCCGGACTAGATCCGGCTACCCCAACAATCACCAACGACTGGACCTGGCAACGTACAACACGCGCACACTTCGGACCACTCACTCACTCGGTCACTTCGGACCGATGAGAAGATCACCGAGCTCGAAGAGGAATTGAGCAGGTTGCGATGGAGTATTATAGGGTTATCTGAAGTCCGAAGAAAGGGGGAGGACTCGATAATCCTCAAATCCGGTAACCTGCTCTATTTCCGAGAGGTAGACCGGAAGTCCCAGGGTGGTGTCGGGTTTATCGTCCACAAGTCCCTTGTAAACAACGTGGTGAAGATCGAGAGTGTGTCGACCAGGGTGGCGTACCTTATACTCAGAATATCCTCTAGATATTCACTGAAGGTTATACAGGTCTACGCCCCAACCTCGGCACACCCCGACGACGAAGTAGAGACCATGTATGAGGATATCTCCAGAGCCATGCATGGTTTCAAAACTCACTTCACCGTTGTCATGGGGGACGTCAACGCGAAACTGGGCAAGCGAGACGAGGATGAGCTGCAAGTGGGGCAATTTGGAGTTGGACGACGGGTCACCTACTGGCCAGTTTTATGGAGAAGAAGGGCCTCTATATGATGAACTCCTTCTTCAAAAAGCGTGAACATAGGAAGTGGACCTGGCAGAGCCCCGATGGTGCAACAAAAAATGAGATCGACTTCATCATGTCAACCAAGAAGCAAATGTTCAATGATGTCTCTGTGATCAATTCGGTAAAAACCGGGAGCGATCACCGCATGGTAAGAGGCACATTGAACATTAATATTAAGCTTGAAAGGTGTCGAGTGATGAAGTCCACGCTCCGTCCAGCACAGATCCAGGTCCAAAACCCCGACAGCTTTCAGCTCGAACTCCAGAATCGTTTCGAGTGCCTAGGGAGCTCCGTAGACAAATACAGCGACGGGTTCCTGGAAGCTGTCCATACGGTCGGGTCTAAGTTTTTCAAGACCCGTCGTACAGATAGAAACAAAAAGCTCTCTGATCATACACTCAAGCTTATGAAGGAGAGGCGTGAGATGATCCTGCAGTCTTCAGATAAGGCGTGCAAATACCGGCAGATCAAGAGACAGATCTCTAAATCCTCGAAAAGAGACCTCCGCCGCTTTAATACCGAGCGTATTAAAGACGCGATTGAGCGAAATAAAGGCTGCAAGGTTTTTTCAAGGGATCTGGCTATTGGGCAGAGCCAGCTCACGAAACCGACAATGGCAGAATCGTATCCGCCAAACCGGAGCTTCTGAGGGAGATCGAGACATTCTATGGACAGTTGTACACATCAATCAGCAAACCCGTTGCGAGTCTAGCAATCGACCCAAGAGCTAGATTGACCCGACACTATACCGAAGATATCCCGGACGTCAGCCTGTACGAGATAAGGATGGCTCTGAAACAGCTTAAAAACAACAAGGCGCCGGGTGATGACGGAATCACGGCTGAACTCCTGAAGGCGGGTGGAAAACCGTTCCTCAAGGCCTTTCAGAAGCTGTTTGATTCTTTAGAGGTTTCTAACAGTGTGAGGTTTTTTGGAATTAAAGGCGAATAAGAATACGAATCAAATGACATTTATTTTTCATAAAACATCGCTTATATAGCACAGCAGGGTAGCATATGAATAGTGGAAGTGGTGGTCAGATACCTGCAGAGGATGACGTAGCAAACGTGCGCTTTGCGACACGTAAATACAAGCGGCTCGGCGCCCGGCCTTCAGTGCCCGCTCGTTAGGCTTGTTCTTACTCGGACACTAAATGGAACGCTCCGAACTAGTACAATCGTTGAAGTGAACTAGTTCGGTCTTCTAGTACTATTAGTTCATTTTAGTTCACCGTTCATTAAGATATTCTTAAGCGACATGTCGGTCATCGAGATCGTACGTAGACCGAGCAAACTGTACTAGTACATTGTTCATCAGTCATCACGCTCGCGCGCACGCTTCTCAAATCTCTCAACTCGTTCACTCGCTCAGGCTCAGACAATCGTAGTTCGTACCGTACTAAATCGTTCTGATTCAGCACTCGAGCGATCCATGTCGCTTGGATCACTGTACTAGATGAACGATTTAAACGACCGAAACAGAATAGTTCGTTCTCGTTCACCTAAAGGAATTGCTTCCTAATAGTTCATAGTACATGTACTACACAAGCCTACCGCTCGTCATCGACGCTGGGATGTTGTTGCTTCTCCGTACGGCTCGCCAGCGCAGGCCGTAGGGCCGTAGGGCCGCATTGGTTGGTAGCGGCGGCGCGGGCACGCTAAGTCTAGTGACTCAGTACGCTGCGCGCGCGCTGTGCTGCCGGCCGGACGTGTGATGTGCTCGTATGCTTATTTATAATGTGTAGGTCACTACATTATTCCCCCCTCAGCGAAGCGAACAGGAGGTTTTGATGTCCTGCCGGATTTTGTGACGTAGCTGAAGGTGACAGGTGCTTCATTTGCTTGCTCCTCTTTGCACTGGAATGCAGGCTTCAGCCGATCGATGGATATATTGGATCTTCTATTCTCCAACTGAACGGTGAAGTACTTATCTGTACGATCTATGACGCGATACGGACCGTTATAGGTAGGAGTCAGTGGTTTGCGCACGGCGTCGTTGCGAACGTAAACATGTGTTGTTTTGTACAGATTGCCGTGAATGAAAACAGCTGTGCTTTTATTTGCTTCGCGCTGCACCTGTGCTTTTTTCAATGCTTCGCTTAGATGGCTCATAAAGTGCGATGACGTGTTGCATGTTGTTATTGCTTCACCATAGAATTCACCAGGCAGGCGTAGCGTTCTTCCGTATAATAATTCAGCAGTACTGGCGCCGATGTCTGTCTTGTATGCAGCGTGAAGTCCAAGTAGTACAGTGGGTAACTCGTACGTCCAGTTTGCTGTATTTAATCTAGCGGTGAGTGAAGCTTTGAGTGTGCAATGCCAGCGTTCTACCAAACCGTTCGATTGGGGGTGGTACGCTGTAGTTCGTACGTGCTGGATACCCATGCGATGCATTAGCTTGTTAAATAGTTCAGATTCAAACTGTCTGCCTTGGTCTGTTGTTATGGTCGCGGGGCAACCGAATCTTGCAATCCATGTTTCGTACAGTGTATTTGCGACTTTTTCTGCCGTCATGTCTTCGATTGGCTGAGCTTCTGGCCACTTCGTTGCTCTGTCGATCATCGTTAGTATATAACGACAGTTGTTTGACGTTGGTAGGGGACCGACTAAGTCGATGTGGAGATGACTTAAGCGGTCTACTGGCATGAAACTGGATACTGGTGCCTTGGTGTGACGATGAACCTTCACTCGCTGGCATTGGTCGCAAGCTCTTGCCCAGTGTGTGACATCTTTCTTCATGGTCAACCAGAAATAACGGGTTGTAGTTAATCTTCTGGTCGCTCTTACGCCGGGGTGATTAAGGTCGTGTATCGCTTGATAAGCTTGCTTTCTGTATTGTAGCGGTAAGTACGGGCGTGGGCCTTTTGTTGACATCTCGCATATGACTTGGGTAGCGGAACCGGGCAGTGCTATTCGCTTGAAAATGTAACGGTCGCTTTTCATGAGTTGTTTAAGTTCCTCGTCTTGTTTTTGTGACTTCGCTAACTCGTCGTAGTTTATCGGTGTTGGACATGAGATTGTGTCCACCCGAGACATGGCGTCGGCGACACAGTTATCCTTGCCTGATACGTGCTTGATGTCTGTGACGAACTGGCTGATGTATTCCAAATATCTCGTGCGCCTCGGTGTTTCGTCTTTGTAATTCGCTCGCAGTGCGGTGGTGAGCGGTTTGTGGTCGGTTAGTATGGTGACGTCACGGCCTTCTATTGTCCGACGAAAGTGACGTACTGCCATGTATATAGCCGTTAGCTCTCTGTCATACGTGCTGTATTTTCTTTGTGCGTCGTTGAATTTTTTTGAAAAAAATCCGAGCGGTCTCCAACGGCCTTGAATTTTTTGTTGAAGTACCGCCCCCGCGCAAGTATCGGATGCGTCGGTCATGAGCATAAAAGGTAGTGTTGACGATGGGTATGACAACAATACGGCGCTCGTGATGTCTTCTTTGCATTTTTCAAACGCCTGAATCGCTGTCTCGCTCCACATAATTTTCGTCTTGTCGTTTTTTTTTAAATCTCTTAGGTAAGCGTTGAGTTCCTTTTGATATTCGGCGGCGTGTGGGGTATTCTCATGATAAAAATTTATCATTCCCAGGAATCGACGTAATTGTTGTACCGTGTCTGGGCGAGGGTATGTCTTAATGGCTTCGATCTTCTCGTCAGTTGGCTTAATTCCTTCGTTGTTTATAGTTTAGCCCCGAAAGTTGAGTGTTTGTTGGCCAAATGTACACTTAGCCACGTTTAGTTGTAACCCGTGGTCGTTAAGTCTTCTGAATACATCCTCTAGCTCTTTTCTGTGCTGTTCTTTAGTCTCAGTAGCCACTAAAATGTCGTCGACAAATGGGAAAACAGGAAGTCCCCGTAGAACGTTGTCGATGTGTCGTTGGAACGTTTGCCCAGCGTTGCGCAAACCGAAGCACATCCTCGGGAATTCAAATAACCCGAAGGGTGTGATAACGGCTGTCTTCTGTATGTCTTCTTCGCGAGTCCTCACTTGGTAATAGGCCTTTTTCATGTCTATTATGGAGAAGTATTTTTTTCCTAGCAGGTTGTAGGTAAAATCATGCAGTCTTGGAATGGGGTACCGGTCTGGCACGGTTACCGCATTGAGACGACGATAATCTCCACAGACTCTGTATTTGTCGTCCTTCTTGAGGACAAGGTGTATTGGACTGGCCCAGGGACTCTTCGACGGCCGACAAATGCCTTGCTCGATCATGGCGTCAAACTCTGCCTTGGCTGCCTTGTACTTGTGCGGTGGCAGCGGTCGTGATTTCGCATATAATGGCGGGCCGGTAGTCTGTATGTGGTGTTCCACTTCGCTGTCACAGAGCTTCAAATTCGGTCGGGTGATGTCGGGGTACTTTGCGAGTAGGTCGTGGTATGGCTGCTGGTCATCTACGGTGTTGATGCTGGAGTCTGAAGTAGACGTTACGTAGCCGACGACGGACAGGCCTGTTTTTTTGTCGATTAGCCTTCGTCCGTGTATGTCTACCGTCAGTTGGTTTTTATGTAAAAAATCGGCGCCCAATATCGGTCTAGTCACTTCTGCGACGACGAAATTGCACATATACGGTCGACGTAATCCGATATTCAACGTCATTGTGCGTTCGCCATAGGAGGGTATTCGTGAACCGTTGGCGGCGTAAAGATATTCGCTTGGCGTCATTTTTCTTTGCGTACCCTCTTGACAGGTAATACTGAGACGTTTGCGCCGGTATCGATGAGGAAATGCAGACCAGTTCCCAACTCCCTTATGAAAAGACGGTGCTGGGTTATATTGTTGACTTCGGCTCCCGTCGTAGCCAAAGTCGGGACTAGTTTTCCTGGCTCGTACTCAACTTGCTCGCAAAGTTACAGGGCCTTTGACAGCGAAACGCTTCCTTGCCAAACTTGCGATGGAAATAGCATACCGATGTGTCACGATTCGTGGACTTGGAACGAGATCTTGAACGGTATCTGCCTCGCTGCGATCCACGGTGGTAGTTACGCGATCTGTCCATTTTCAACGCAGCGACCTCCCTCGTAAGCGCCTCGATCATATTAAAAATTCGATCGCTAGGCGACGGCGTCAACGATTGTGACGCGATGCTAGCATGACTGCAGGAACACACGGAATTGACCTCTTTGGTTTGTTCACTCATCTTATCCGCCATAGCCGCTAGCGAGTCTAATTTTGATGCTTCGCTGACCGCCAATACAGCTCTCGTCGATGAGGGTAGGTGGCTCATCCACAGCATTCTGAGGGTTTCATCGGGCATCTTGTCACGGGCCAAATCACGCATACGCCGCAGCAGCTGAGAAGGACGCTGGTCGCCTAGTTCAACCTCGTTGAGCAATTTCTGTAGCTGCTTATTCTCTGACTCCTCGTAAACGGATAACAATCGGGTCTTTAGCGCTTCAAATCTACCCGTCCTGGATGATGATAATATGATGTCGCTGATTTGTTCAACATCTAACTTGTCGAGTTGTGCCACAGCAAGTCCAAACTTTGCTTCTTCGCCGAGTTTTTGGTTCGCTACCATTGTTTCGAATTGCGCGAACCATAATCTGGGTTTGTCTCGCCAGAATGGAGGTATCCGAGACTTGACGGAGATCATCTCGACATCTTCTTCAGACAGCATCGCTCGTGGCACTTGACTTGCGTTCTCCATGACTTTGTTAAATCACGTCGGGGTCACCAATTTAGAGGTTTCTAACAGTGTGAGGTTTCTTGGAATTAAAGGCGAATAAGAATACGAATCAAATGACATTTATTTTTCATAAAACATCGCTTATATAGCACAGCAGGGTAGCATATGAATAGTGGAAGTGGTGGTCGGGTACCGGCAGAGGATGACGTAGCAAACGTGCGCTTTGCGACACGTAAATACAAGCGGCTCGGCGCCCGGCCTTCAGTGCCCGCTCGTCATCGACGCTGGGATGTTGTTGCTTCTCCGTACGGCTCGCCAGCGCAGGCGCGGGCCGCATTGGTTGGTAGCGGCGGCGCGGGCGCGCTAAGTCTAGTGACTCAGTACGCTGCGCGCGCGCTGTGCTGCCGGCCGGACGTGTGATGTGCTCGTATGCTTATTTATAATGTGTAGGTCACTACAATTCCGTCATACTCGAGGGCAAAACGCAACAGGCATGGTGCAGGGGTGTGGTAGTACTCTTCTTCAAAAAGGGCGACAATGCCCGGCTGAAGAACTATAGGCCCATCTCGCTTCTTAGCCATGTTTACAAGTTGTTTTCAAGAGTCATCACGAATCGTCTCGCGCGCAGGTTTGACGATTTCCAGCCTCCCGAACAAGCCGGATTCCGAAAAGGCTTTAGCACCGTAGACCACATACATACGCTGCGGCAGGTTATACAGAAGACCAAAGAGTATAACCCGCCTCTCTGTTTAGCGTTTGTGGACTTCGAGAAAGCCTTCGATTCGATCGAGACTTGGGCTGTACTGCAGTCTCTCCAACGGTGCCAGATTGACTACCGGTACATTGAGGTGTTGAAGTGTCTGTACAAAAACGCCACCATGTCAGTTCGTCTTCAGGATCAGACCTCGAAACCAATCATTCTCCAGCGCGGCGTAAGACAGGGAGACGTCATTTCTCCGAAACTGTTCACTGCTGCGTTGGAGGACGTCTTCAAGGTTCTGGACTGAAAGGGGCTTGGCATCAACGTTAATGGCGAGTACATCACTCACCTTCGGTTTGCCGACGACATAGTGGTCATGGCTGAGACCATGGAGAGCCTCAGTAAAATGCTCGATGACCTCAGTAGAGCTTCCGAAAGAGTGGCTCTTAAAATGAACATGGACAAAACCAAGGTCATGGTGAATGCCCATGTAACACCCACTCCTATCAAGATCGGAGACTCTACACTCGAATTTGTTGATGATTATGTTTACTTGGGACAAATGGTCCAGTTGGGTAGGTCCAACTGGACTGATTCGAGAAAGAGGTCAACCGAATCTGACTCGGCTGGGCGGCGTTCGGGAAGTTGCGTGGTATCTTCTCATCCAATTTACCGCAGTGTCTCAAGACAAAAGTCTATGACCAGTGTGTGTTGCCAGTGATCACCTATGGGACCGAGACGTGGTCGCTCACAATGGGCCTTATCAGAAAGCTGAAAGTCACCCAAAGGGCAATGGAGAGGGCTATGCTCGGAATTTCGTTGCGTGATCACGTCAGAAATGATGATATCCGCAGAAGAACCAAAGTTACCAACTTAGCCCGAAGAATTGCCAAACTTAAGTGGCAGTGGGCAGGGCACATTGGTCGCAGAACGGATGGCCGATGGGGCCGAAAAGTTCTGGAATGGCGACCACGAACCGGAAGACGATACGTTGGAAGGCCTCCCACTAGGTGGACCGATGACCTGGTTAAGGTTGCGGGAAGGCGCTGGGTGCGAGACGCACGGGATCGGTCAATGTGGCGACGCTTGGGGGAGGCCTATGTCCAGCAGTGGATGTCTTTCGGCTGTATGATGTGTCATCACAACAGCGTAGATCCACGTTTCAGGCACTTAAGGGGTTAATATTACCTCATTGGTCTGATGGTCGCAAGCGCTGCTGCCGAGCTTGAAGTCCTGGGTTCAATTCCTGAGTCGGGCTATGTGTTATTGTCTTTTGCCATCTGGTGTTTCTCAGTACCAGCCCGAAGTCTGGATATGTGCCCGGTTGATTGCAATAAGCTCGCCTCCTATTGCATGGAACTGAAACATAATTGACGAAATGTGAGTGTTTCAGGTGCTTCTCTGCTATCTTTTTTTAACAATCTTTTATTTATCTTGCAATATACTAGGAGGGATCAAAAAATAGTGAGAACGATAAACTCCTTGGTAAGAAAGAAAAAAAATACAGGCATAGCTCAGATACATATTCGTAATATTAATAAAGTAAAAAACTTTTTTCTGAATTTAGGCATTTGATTGCTTCGTGTCGGAACGTGTTCTCGAAAATGGAGAAAAACGAAGTGCGAGCTTTTATTAAATACCTCTATTTAAAAAGTTAACGACGCAAGAGATTCATTGCGATTTGGAGGCAACATAAGGAGAGTCTGCTCCGCGGTATTCCACTGTCGCAAGGTGGGCTTCTCAATTTCGAGTAGGGAGAAAGAGCACGGAAGACGAATATCGTGCGGCCGTCCATCGACGTCAGTCACCCAAGAAAATGTTGCGATAATCGAGAAAATTGTATTGAGCGATCGAAGAGTTACCATCCGATACTTAATTCAAGAAACGGGCATTTCGTATGGAAGTATTCAATCCATGTTGAAACAATTTTTGAATATGTGAAAAGTCTCCACGAGATGGGTGCCGGGAATGTTAACCGACAGTCAGAAACGAAATCGACTTGAAATTTCGAAGATATTGTTGGACAAGTTTCAAGAAGATTCTGAAAACTTTTTATCTCGTTTCGTAACAATGGACGAAACATGGGTCCATCATTTGATCCCGAGACAAAACAGCAATCTTCGCAATGGAAACGGCCATCATCACCGACCCCGAAGAAGTTTAGTGTCGTGGCATCGGCTGGCAAGGTTATGGCCTCAATATTTTGGGACTCAGAAGGGATATTGTTGATTGATTACCTGGAGCTTGCAACCACTATTACAGGCCAATATTATGCAGCTTTAATTCCCAAGTTGAGGAATGCCATCAAAGAGAAACAGAGAGGGAAACTTCGAAGGGGCGTGCTGTTTCATCATGACAACGCATCCGCGCACAGGTCGGCAGTTGCGATGGCTGCCATTCAGCAAGCTGGCTTCGAATTGGTTGACCACCCCCCTTTTTCACCAGATCTGGCAGGTAGCGATTTTAATCTGTTCCCAAAATTGAAAAAATACTTAAGGGGAAACAGGTACGAAGAGGATAACGAGGTGATGGATGCCGTGGAGAGCTTTTTGCAGGATCAAGACAAAACTTTTTTTGTGAAAGGGATTGAAGCCTTGGAAAAGCGCTGGACTCAGTGTGTAGAGAGACTCGGAAACTATGTACAAAAAAAAAAAAAAAAGTAATCAATAGTCATTATATTCTATCTCATTCTCACTACTTTTTGATCCCTCCTTGTATGTATGTATGTAAGTGTTCGAGTTAAATCTTGCAACTGAATTTTAAAGCAGTTATCCTCCAACGATTAAGATGAAATTTTGCGAACACGTTTAGTTACGACATACAAGTTGTAGGTCGTGCTTCAGACAAGCGCTTTTCTTTTTGTCAATTATTTCATCACCACTGCTCTCGAAACGGGTGACGGAAAACATCATGAGGAAACCGGCATGGCTTAGAACCAAAAATTCGAAGACATGTAACAGGTTATGGCTTAATAATAACAGCCACACGGTCGATCTTCAAAGTAAAGCTACGTTTGCCGAGGTCGATCCGTAGATGGGTGTGACCATTTTTACATATTGAGTGTTTTCCGTGCCGCGGAAAGCACGTTAAGCCGTTGGTCCCGAATGTAATTTAAAGATCATTGCCAGTCGTAACGGGTAGTTAGAAGCCTGAGATCTGACACCAGTCTAGCCAAGAGGTATCGTGTTACCCAGTTACTGGTTGTGGAGGTCAGATAGGCAGTCGCTCCATATAAAACACTGGTACTCGGCTAAATCTAGTTAGACTGGAAACCGACCCCAATATAGTTGGGCAAAGGCAAGGCAGATGATTAAATAATATGAACTCGTACGAATAATGTTCTAATATAATCAGTTTATTTGAATAACATACAACTTATTCAAAAATATTATTCTTCATACATATTGTTTTCGTTTTTATTACACGTGATTTACTTATAAAATTACAGGTTATTCGATAGTAACATTTAGGACAGCGTGAACCGGCTAAACAGAACCGTTATCGCGTATTGGTGCTAAATCCGGGGAAGCGACGTAAAAAGGGGAGGCTTATATTTAGCGGTGGGAAAAATAGGTCGTGTGATAATGATCGTTTTATGGCGTCGAGTTTCTGTTATAAAACCACAATATGCGAATAAAATATCTTCTATTTTTTCTGGTAGACAGTATAAAACGTGTATCCTATTTTACTTGTGCCATCTGATTTACACACGTTCAAATGACCTATTTAATCATTCTGTTGCGTCTTCTGCTTCATTGGTACACTCTTGACAGAGTGATCGTGGTCATCTTCTTGCAGTGAGACTTCAGGCTGGCATGATTCGTCTGACGATGCAACGCCATGCTCTCTGTCGACTGTAACTCTAAAGCACTCATGCTATGGGTTGCCCACTGCAGACTTGATCTGGTAGGTCCAGCGCATGGGAGTTCTGCCACGCGCTCTCGTTCTTTCCACTCTACCTTGAACAACAAGCCGCTTAAGAGGGGACTCTAGTGAGACTTTCTCCATACAAACACATTCTGCTGTTTTCTTCGTGGATAATGCCTCTAGAGCAATGATTTTTTCCATAAAATCTAGGTCTAATTAATACGTGCCTGTATCATTTTTTTTTCCAAAACATAATCACAAAAAGAAATATGACAATCCAAAAATCCGAAAAAAATGCCCGTTTTTACCGCCATGTTCAGAAGACTTTCATATAAAATTTATAAGTTTTTAACAAAAAAGGAAATGATAGGAGCATAGATATACTTTTCCTCTAAATTTTGATATAAGATTTTTTTAGATCAGACCAGTTTTTATGAAGAAAACAGCAGAATACGAAACGTCTTTTAGTCAAAGTTTTTGTAGGTAAAATCAGCCTGAGCTGCAGTTGTCCCTTTCGCACTTTACGGGGTGAGGTTGGAGGTGACGCGACGGCAATAGTTTCTTCAAATACCTATTTTTCAAATTCCTGTTGACTAGAGTCCGCTCTTAATAGAATCGTTGCCTCGTTGGGACACGTGCCCAAAGATCTAAGTATTCTAACCTTGACTATATAAAAGCCATTAGACGCTGCTCAATGCTACTATTGCATAGATGACAATAAATAGAGGTTACTTAGTTCGTTTTTATTCACTCTCTTTTTTCACTCCGTCTGAAACAAAACAAACATACATCAATAAAACAACATCCATTAATTACTCCCCTAAACACGCACAATAAAAATAAAAACTCCAGATCGTAACCCAGATGAAACACTTTTGCAGATGAAACCCTTTTGCAGATGAAACACAATAAAACTTTTGAAGTTAACAAACTCCAAAAGTGACAGGCAGATAGACCAATGTAGAAAAACAAACATCTAATTTCATCACCGCGCCACGCTAAGAAATTAATAAACTTTTTCTTTTCCGTGTTATGGCAAAACATATTAAAACTTTTTACAATTTTTATTCCTCAAACAATAGTTTTGCTGTTCATTATAAATTTTTGCATCTCTCGGACACCTGCAGAATATAAACGGAAATTTTTAAAGAAAAAGTTATTCTCTGTCTGCAGAGCTCAGTTTGTTTTCAATTGGAAATGTTATGATACATCAAAACATCGAATATCTTCGCGAGATGTCTGACAGAGTTGTATTATTTTTAACCGACTTACCAAAAAGGAGGAGGTTCTATGTTTGACTTCTTGTATGTTTTTTTTTTATGTATGTTCACCGATATCGCCGCCAATTGTGGACCGATTTTGAAAATTCTTTTTTCGTTTGAAAGAACATGTCCCGAAATTGGTCTCATTTTAATTTGTTAAAGATCTGATGAAGAACTTTGGAGATATACAACAGAACTCTTCAATAAATAACGGCAAATCATTCGGTATTGCTTCAATCGCATGTCTGTTTATTGTTTATAACATTTCATAACATAACATCACGCCAGTATACTGAAAGGGGTATGTAGAACTCTTGTTTCACCGGTTATGTTCAAGTTTCATGTTTTTCGTGTAATCTGTTCTGGCGTAATAGGAACTTACTAAACAACTTGCCTATTAGGTAGGTAAAACTAAAAAGGGAAAAATAAAAACCTTTTTTGCAAAAAAATACTACTGACTTCCAAATAAAAAACTACAAAGTGAAAAATAACTTTATTTTTGGAAGTCGGTGTCCATACCGCAAATGATTGGTGTCTACGAAAGACACCGACTTCCAAAAATAAAGTTATTTTTCACTTTGTAGTTTTTTATTTGGAAGTCGGTAGTATTTTTTTTGCAAAAAAAGGTTTTTATTTTTAAATTTTTGGCTCAGATGTTTCGGTTTTAAAGATGATGTTAGTTGGGTTTTCGTTATTATAGAACGTTTTACGTGAATGTAATAAACATGAAATGTATACACCCATAATCTGAGCGTTAACTGCTTATTAAGAAAACAATATGCACTAAGTAACACCTACACATAAATAAATTGGATCATACAAAGTGTTGAGCTTGTGGTAAGCTAAAAAAATCTGTACCTCAAGAAGAAATAACCGCAGTGTGACCACAATTATTTGTGACCATCCGAGGCCTTCTTCTGAGACAAAAATAAACGTTGCAATTGATCACAAATCGTTACTTTTTATCATTCCAGAAACATCTGCCCCTTGATCTCCCCAATTTCCGGGCGGAGCGCCTTCTTATTCCAAACTTTTACCAACTTTTCGGAAGCTTTATTACAATTTTTATGGTGGCTATAGTATTTACATAATGATTAGGTGTTCTGTTATTCGAAAAAGGACTTATGCGATTATTATTTGAACGTTTGCTATGGAATAAAAATAATGATAAGTATCTGAAATAATTTTTCTCCTTTTTGTCGTTGGTTCAATTCAATGTTGGAGGCCCAAAACGAGTGGCTATCATATGAAGCACGCGGCTTCGTCAAATAGACAGCTTTGGCTGCAGGTTTCGGGGCATGAATAAAATTCAAGACAATCTCTCCACTGCATTAATAACAATTGCGAGAAAAAATCCATTTCGCAGAAACAGTCAAGCAAATCCAAATATCTTATGAATAGTCTATTCTAAGCTCAATAATTTTCAATATAATACAATTTTGCTTTAGCCACGCTATGGACATATGTGTGCTTACATGACGTGTGCTTTGCAGAATACGGACATAAACCAGTTATGGGGCAATTCATATTAATTTACGAGTATCTATGAACACGTTCTTGTGTGTGCTTGCTGTTAAAGCACATTGCTTTTATTTGTATTGGATTATTGTTATGTTATTTATGTATTGGATTATTGTTATGTCAACGAACTCACCTCTGTTTTTCAAATTGAGAATATTGAGTATTTGTCAAACTCTACTTTAGCCTAAAAATCTGTATTTTTTATTAAAGTAGTTTTTACGTTTTGTCAGATTCTTATCTCGAATCCCTGAACTCAGAAACCAGAAACATTCAATTTTTTCACACTCAGGGTAAAACAATCTGGATCATAATATGCGCAGTGGCAAAAGATTCAGTGATAAGAAAGATAGCTAGCATTCTTCAAGTCCATTATTGCTAACCAACGCATGAGCTACGCGTGCTAGTATTACCAATGAGTCCATCTTATTGGTTCAACGAGATTGTACCCACACTCCAGACCTTATTAGGGATTAGGAGCCTATTCGATAGACCTAGTTTATTTATTTTTCCTTTTCGACATTTCTTTTCGTCTGTCTATAAGGAAAACGAACAGTATTCGGTCGCTATGAAATTATTTTCTGTCAAAATATCCGTCACGACATAAGGATAAAATATTATTTCACTAGGGGATTACTCTGTCTATACGTGTATTTGGATGAAACATTTTCGGAATGTAATAAAAGGTAAAGTTTAGAAGGTGTAAGGAGATTTGGATATTATATAGCTCTTTCCAAAATTATTATAATTTTGGTTGAATGGGTATCGATGTTTTATTGAACAAGTGTTTTTATTTATGGATGTAATTTATGATAATATTTGGTAATGAATTTCCTTTACTTGGTAAAAGGTATTATTCCTGAGCTAAAGGTTAACTAACCAGTAATTAATATACGTAGTTATGCAAGAATAACATGTGTGATATAAGTGTCTAATGTATTTATGAGCTGATAATTTAAATACTTTCAAGATTCTCGATCACTTTGTTTAATCTAATAATAAGTATAAATTACAAACAAAACAAAAATGATATACGTTATTAAATCTTATTAAGAGTATAAAGAAGTACTGATGTAGTTTTATTGTTTTAAAACTTGGTTGACCTATTATTTATAAAAAATGGTTGAAGTTTCCTTTACAAAGTAACCGTAGTCGTGTGTTTCTTTATTTGTTTTAGGAACAGAAGTCTTTGTTTGGATATTATTTACACTCTCTCTTTCTGGCTCAATTAACCGTCTCAAAATATTTCATCCGGGTAACCTCTTTTGAAGAGAGCCAATGTTAGTATATTTTTTTGTCAATGTTAATAATAATTGTTTCGTTTTTCTTGCTTCATTCTTTTCATCAGCGGTAAAAATCAACAGCACTAATTTGCTAACATAAAACCAAACATTTTTATGTTATCACAGCAGATATTAGACAGTGCTTATGGTACAAAAAAAATGGCTATGTAAATAAAACTTTAAAACCAATAAAAGTATCTGTGCCCAATCCATTGCATTTAAAATTTGCATGCAGAATTACTCCAACAGGCAATTTCGACTTGACGTGTCAAGTTCATAATGTTCCTAACAGCATTATTTATGCGGAAGACTTTGTTGCAACACGTACTTCTTGTATAAACCACTAAGAGACTCACTGAGAATATGCGACAAAGTTAAGAGTGCCTCCACTAGTTCTAATAATTCTTGAGCCGCTTAAAAAGTTCGTGTTTTATCTTATAACGCATTAATTGGCTTCTACGAAAAAGGATTACGTAAACTGCCTCTTTGGACTAGTGTTCGTTAGCACTACTGCTGGGTATGACGTCCTGGGTTACATCCCCGAGCTGTACAAAGTGTTTTTAAATTTGGAATTTCTTAATAGGAGCGGACTTTGAATTTGTGCCGGGTTGATATTAATAAATGTTCCTTTATGTCAGTGTTCTACAACAGGCTACGAATATGTACAATCTGCACATTATATCTTATGGAAGTGGTCTTTAGCAGAATGAACGCAATATTATGTTGGTTAATATACAGGCTGCATCTAGAGTTGTTTACTATACGGATCTTGTAGAAACTAAAACATATTTTCGTGCGTTCAAGCTTTTTTGCCATGCCTATTATTGGAATCAAATATAACAGCTCACAATGTTTGGACCCTGGTGAAGCGTCAATGCCTTTTTTTTAATACATTCGCCATTCACGTATTGTCTATAAATTTAAATATTTCGCCTAGTTGCTATCGTTACCTATTCATCATTTATTGACAGGAATCATTAGAAGCACTAGATATATTTGTAATGTATTGAGCTCATTAGCTGGATGGCTGTTAGAGATCATCGATGGATTTCTCGCTAGATGGCGTAAGCTGTCTTTCATTGTAACAAAAATGCAATGAAACAAGGAGCTCTCATTGGCTAACGCTGAACGCGCGAATGATGGTCGAGTTTTTTTGCTCGGTCGTTGTCTGTGTGATGTGGACATCGTTCCTTCTCAATATGTGCTAAATAAAAATATTTTTTATTACTAAAAACCGAGACTCCAAGTGTCAAAATAAACATTAAACCATGAACTGGAATCTTCAGACATTAATTTGTGATGCTGATATGTTGTGAGTGCCCCAAATTCGCTGAGATTACTTGCGATAAATTCCGCCGGCCGGCGATCTGCTGGATGCTCAGGCAGACCACTCCTGCTGCTGTTCCCGTCTTCGGATTTCCAGAAGTGATATTCGAAGCGGTCTGAAGGTGAGTGGGCTTTCATAAACATTGCAAATTGACTTTGGTGTTCTCTTGATTCTTGTCGTAAAAAACCGCGGTCATCCACATTTTTTATGTAGGTATGTACTATCCATTACAAATAATTAACATTTAAAATTATTCTGCATATGGTGGGCTATTTACACGCCAGCGTTTTTACACGCGTCATCATAATTATGGTCCTTTTCGAGTCGGATAGTCCAGTGAATTTATAGATTTTACGTAGTTTTTTTTTGGTAAAATTGTTATCATAAAAAGTAGGTAGATGCATAACGTTTAGGTTCATTGACAGTTTCTGCGTAATTATATTTGGTAGAACTTGTTCATATAACCGCATTATTTGACAAATCGTATTTTACGTATTTTTGGTCAAATATCGTGCAAATAAATCAAAACATAAGTATTCAGTATTATTTACGTAATTATTGGTAATAGTTATTCTGAATTATTGTTTTAGCCTAAATGTTTTGTGTTGCCTCGGCAATATTTTGTACGTAAATATAATTGGTACAACTATATAACTAGTTATTTTTAACATTGATTTATTGAGTTACGGCTGCCATCGCTTCGCTATTGTGTTCCGCCCGCTTACTTACCTACAAGTTTACCGGTATCTTATTTATTAATAAACAGTTATAACTTGGTTTAGTGTTTGTGTTTACATTTTTAGCATCATAATTAATTATCAATTATGTCGAAACCAAGTACAGATACGATGTTAGCCATTTTAGGAGAAAAGAAGGAGTTGTCATTCAAACGGATAACCCATTTGTATAACCTGTCAAAAAACATAACTTCTTTTGAGAGTTCAAGGACAAATGAAAACTTTATGTCTGAGACAGAAACTATCGATGAGCTTCGCAATAAGTTTGAATCTATTGTCGATCAGATTAATCAAATTAACTTAACGTCAGACCCTGACGCGAGTCCAGATTATGCTTGTTTAGAGTCCTTTGATGATTTGTACACGAGAGTGAAACGCGTTAGAAATAAAATGAATAATCACGCTACAGTTTTGCCTTCGCGAAGTGATAGTGCGACTGTATTCAAATTGGAGCCTCTTCATATTAAGGAATTCGATGGTAAAATACAAAATTGGCCAGCGTTTTATGAGTCGTTTAAAACGAATATTCATGATAATACGCGACTAAGTAATTCACAACGCGTACAATACTTAGTAGGTAAATTAACTCAAAACGCATTGAACGTCACCGCGGGTATTGTTCCGACTGGCGAGACTTACAACATAATTTGGGATAGCTTGGTCAAGAGGTACCAGGATAAACGCGCTTTAGGTGTACACTATCTTAATAATGTGTTAGATATGAAAGCATGTGTTCATACTGCTGCTAGTCTCGATTCATTTATCGAGAACTTTTCTGCGTCAATAGCCGCTCTCAAACAGCTCGGCATTCCTGATCTGACGGATTTTATCCTACTGCATTGCGCGCTTAGGAAAATAGACACGCAAACCGCTCAATCTTTTGAACTTTCCGTTAGGGATGTTGAAATACCTACATCCAAACAGCTGATCGGTTTCGTACAAGATCAAGCTAAGATTTTGGGACGTTCGGATCCGACCGTTTACTTGAACTCGAACCCGCGAAATTCAAATAATACAAATAAACCGCCGGCTTCTACTTCTCGTAATACACGCACGCATACTTACAAATCCTTTATCGCGGGCGAGGTGCCAATGGTTGCTCCCGGGACCCCTGCTTCTTTGTCAGGTCCACCCGCTTCAATGCATTGCGCATACTGCAATGACACCGCTCACACACAGCTATATAGTTGCGCTAAATTTAAAAATACACGCGATCCTAAATCCCGTTATGATTTTATTAAATCCAAACGTGGATGCGTAAACTGCTTGAGTATGACGCATAATTTATCGACCTGTAATTCGTCATCTGTTTGTGAGTTATGTAAAAAACGACATCATACGCTTTTACATTTTTTAAATAATAATGAAAATACTAGCATGCATGTACACACCGCTTACGTGAATGTTCCCATGAAACCGCCGAAACTCGCGCGTACACCGGTCACACTTCCCGCGTCGCCGACAAGTCGCGTGCCGTCATCAGCTCCAGAGAGCGCGCAGCAATCTTGTTCGTGCGGTTCTGGTAATAACAGCGATAATAGCGCGAAAGTCGCACCGGCGAAAATATTATCACAACCGCTTGCGTCGCATAATGCCGCCGTGCTTCTTTCGGCTGAATCAAAGCCTAAGTCGACGGTATTGTTGTCAACCGCTCAAGTTTACGCGTGTCCTAAAGGTAGTACGGGTCCGAAGGCTATTATCAGATGTTTAATTGATAACGGAAGTATGAACAATCTGGTGACGACTGAATGTTGCCGCGTCTTGAATTTGCCGATAATTCCTTTGAGTAATTCATTTGTCAAAGGTGTTGGGTCAACTTCGCGTCCAATCATTGGATATGTTTATTTGGATATTGAATCCCGCATATACCCGCAACATAAATACAACATTCACGCTTTAGTCGTGGAATGTATCACGGATCAATTGCCGTCGCAATTTATCGAATGGAATCGGAACATGGATTACCATGACCTTCCGCTCGCAGATTTTAGTTGGAATGTTCCAGGTGACATTCAGGCAGTACTAGGTGCCCAACTCTTCCCGTACATCTATCTGGGGAATAGGGTTGATTTCGGTCCGCGAATCCCACCTGCACTTCTAACCACCTTTGGTTACATTCTGATGGGAGATTATCCGCGTGATGATGCTATACCTACCGCTTCTTTTACCGCGCTCGCGCTGAACGACATAGTTCAGAAGTTTTGGGAACTGGAAGAAATACCTATAAAGCGTTTTTTATCACCCGAAGAGACGGAATGCGAAAATATTTTCACTACGTCAGTGACACGTGATGATGACGGTCGTTATACGGTATCGCTGCCATTCAGCAAGGATCCGTCTGAACTTGGCAATTCCCACGCTGTTGCTTTCCGCCGTTTTATGGCATTAGAAAGGAGATTTCGCCAATCACCTGATTTGAGGGACAACTACAACCAGGTTATTCGAGAATATATCGACAATGGATACCTTAGCCCGATCGATGAATCTAGAATTTCTGACGGAGGTTATTATATACCTCACCACGCCGTTGTGCGTCCTGATAAGCCGATGCCGCGCATAGTGTTAGATGCTAGTGCGAAAACCCATACGGGCTTGTCCTTGAACGACGTATTGCACATAGGTCCCAATTTGCAGGCTGATCTGTTTTTATTGCTGTTGCAATTCCGTTTGTTTCCCGTCGCGATGAACGCTGACATTAAACAAATGTACTTACGCATTGGTGTACCAGTTGACCAGCGTAAATACCTACGCATCTTGTTTCGTTTCAACGAGAACGAATCAGTGCGAACTTTTATTTTCAACCGCCTACCATTTGGCCTCAAGTCTAGCCCTTATCTAGCTATGCGCACTGTGCGACAGCTGGCTTCCGACATGAGCCCACATTATCCTGATGCTGCGAAAATCGCAGAAACCAGTCTTTATATGGATGATCTGGTATATTCTGCACATAATGAACAAACCGCTATGCAGCTGTCACAAGACCTAATAAATATGTTCAGATCAGGTGATTTAGATCTGGTGAAATGGTCCAGTAATTCACCAGCTCTTTTAGCCAGTCTTCCTGACTCGCACCGCAAATCTCTCGATTTTGACGAAGGCAATGTGTCCTCGAAGGTCTTAGGTCTTTCCTGGGAACCTTCTGAGGATAATTTCTTCTTCACCACCGCTCATATAACTGACAAATGTACAAAGAGGAACATACTCTCAATAGTTGCACGTTTGTTCGACGTACTCGGCTTAGTCGCCCCAGTCATCTATGCCAAATTGCTCATTAAAGAGTTATGGTTGTGCAACAGTGGCTGGGACGATCCCGCTCCCGAACATATCGTAATCCGCTTCGCCGCCCTTGTGCAAGAATTTCCCTTGCTGGATACCTTACGGATTCCACGCCATGTAGGTGTCAATATTGACTGCATTGTGAATCTTGTCGGCTTTTGTGATGCTAGTTTGAATGGAATGGGTTGTGTGATCTTTTTACACTGTACCTACCCTTCTGGCGTCAGGGTCCGCTTACTCTGCGCAAAGTCAAAGGTATCACCAACCAAAGTCACGACTCTCGCACGTCTTGAGCTATGCGCTGCCGTGCTTATGTCAAAATTAGTGAAAATTGTCCACGATACTTATGTTGCACGCGTTCCCATCGCAGGAATATACGCGTTCTCAGATTCGACGATAGCCTTATCGTGGATACATTCCTCTCCACATCGTTGGTCGATTTTTGTGAGTAATCGCGTCGCTCAGTGTCAGGAAAATTTGGCCGCGAAACATTTCTACCATATAGCTGGAGTAGAAAATCCCAGTGATTGTCTTTCTCGGGGAACACTCCCGTCGCAGCTTGTCACGAATAAACTCTGGTGGAACGGCCCCTCCTGGATGCACGCTGCTCCTGATGAATGGCCTATTAAGCCATTTTCGCCCACTGACTGTAGTGAACTTCCAGAGCACAAAACAAATGTGTTAACTGTGACTTCGCAATTAGAACTACCGCTATTATGTGGGATGGCGCAACGCATTTCTTCTTGGGAGAAATTGCTGCGTATCATCTCATATATCCTGAAATTTCTAAGGCCAAAGGATAATATCAAACCACTTTCAGTTCAAGCTTTGACCGCCGCTGAACGATATATGGTCCGCACTGTCCAATCAGTTCATTTTGCAGATGACATCAAATGCATCAAAAATAAGAAGTTACCATCCATGAAACTTCAACGCTTGGCTGTCTTCTTAGATGCCGAGGATATCTTACGGGTCGGCGGAAGACTTTCTAAATCCGATCTTCCATTCGATGCCAAGCACCCAGTCCTTCTTCCAAAACGCGATCATATAGTTGATCTTATCATACGACATTACCATGTCATGAATTGTCATACTGGTCCAGGATTGCTTATGTCGATTCTACGACAGCGTTTTTGGATTTTAGATGCCAGGACTGTCATCAGGTCTCAGTGCAGGAAGTGTAATACTTGTTTCAAGGTAAATCCAACGCATCCTACTCCAATGATGGCAGATCTACCTGCGTATCGTGTGTCAGAAGCGAAAGCCTTTGTGCACACGGGTCTCGATTATGCTGGACCTATACGCATAACTCTTTCACGTCGTAGAGGTCAGCACGCCCAGAAAGCGTATATTTGCCTGTTTGTATGCTTAATTACACACAGTTTACATATTGAACTGGTCTCTTCATTAACTTCCTCCGCCTTTATAGACGCCTTTAAGCGCTTTATCTCCCGTCGTGGTCCTGTATCCTGTCTATACTCGGACAATTCGACCACGTTTGTTGGTGCTAAAGCCCAATTGGATGAGCTTTATAGTTTTTTGGAAAACTCAAGCTTCAAGTCTACACTCTCGGATGAGTTGACGACCCGCCGAATTGAGTGGAAAATGATTCCGCCACGTGCTCCCCATTTCGGATCAATGTGGGAATCGAATATAAAGAGTATGAAGACGCACATGTACAGGGTGATTGGAAGTCAGCTTCTTACTTATGAAGAACTGCAAACTGTCCTGACGCAGATTGAATGCATTCTGAACTCTCGTCCTTTGAATGTTGTATCTTCCGATCCACATCCTGAGGTGATTACTCCCGCTCATTTTTTGATGTCAACCCCGTTGCAATACCTACCTGCTGCCGATCTTTCCGATCAGCGCATCTGTCTTGCACAGCGGAAAGAATTACTAGACAGTATGGTCCAATCCTTTTGGAAAAAATGGCGTTTAGAGTATTTGCACACGTTGCAAGTTAGGCAAAAGTGGGCTACTCCGGATAAACCGGTAGAAATAGGGACTGTCGTACTCGTAGGGCAGGACGATTCAGCTCCTTTGTCGTGGCCTTTGGGGGTTATTACCGAGGTTTTTAAAGGTACCGACGATATCGTTCGTGTCGCCATGGTGAAGACCAAATCGGGTAGCTTCAAACGCCCTGTCGTCAAACTGTACCCTATTCCCACGCAATAACTTATTAATAATTCGTGAATATCACTACTTATTTCCTTAATTTAATTTTTATCCGCATACTTAATATAATCTAAGTTAAATTTTTATTGTTAATGGCTGCTTACGGTCTCTATTTTCTGATCAGACATAGGATTCATTGATCTTCTCAGTTCTTTCTAAATAGAATATAACAGCTTATTTTCTTTATTTTTTTTGAAAGATCTTGCGACCTTCCAAGGCGGGGTGCATGGTGAAGCGTCAATGCCTTTTTTTTAATACATTCGCCATTCACGTATTGTCTATAAATTTAAATATTTCGCCTAGTTGCTATCGTTACCTATTCATCATTTATTGACAGGAATCATTAGAAGCACTAGATATATTTGTAATGTATTGAGCTCATTAGCTGGATGGCTGTTAGAGATCATCGATGGATTTCTCGCTAGATGGCGTAAGCTGTCTTTCATTGTAACAAAAATGCAATGAAACAAGGAGCTCTCATTGGCTAACGCTGAACGCGCGAATGATGGTCGAGTTTTTTTGCTCGGTCGTTGTCTGTGTGATGTGGACATCGTTCCTTCTCAATATGTGCTAAATAAAAATATTTTTTATTACTAAAAACCGAGACTCCAAGTGTCAAAATAAACATTAAACCATGAACTGGAATCTTCAGACATTAATTTGTGATGCTGATATGTTGTGAGTGCCCCAAATTCGCTGAGATTACTTGCGATAAATTCCGCCGGCCGGCGATCTGCTGGATGCTCAGGCAGACCACTCCTGCTGCTGTTCCCGTCTTCGGATTTCCAGAAGTGATATTCGAAGCGGTCTGAAGGTGAGTGGGCTTTCATAAACATTGCAAATTGACTTTGGTGTTCTCTTGATTCTTGTCGTAAAAAACCGCGGTCATCCACATTTTTTATGTAGGTATGTACTATCCATTACAAATAATTAACATTTAAAATTATTCTGCATATGGTGGGCTATTTACACGCCAGCGTTTTTACACGCGTCATCAGACCCATTAATATTAATTTCAGTTTAATGATAATCCCAGTTGTATACGACCCTTTGTGCCTATTGGCCTTGTTTGTTCTGTCTCCTACTGGTATGTCTTACTCCTCCGTTATTCTTTTCTGACTAATTTCGTTGCGGAATCTAAGACAGTTAAATTCATTCTCCAGGACTTCGTCGAGCTTGATTGCCTCGGCGCTTTTCTGGTGGTCACCACTGTTGATCCTGGCGTTGCAGTGAGGTGAGATTGTCCCAAAAAAATATGGCTCGCCTCCTCATAACTTAAACAAAATGGCGATGTGTGGGTGTATGTGATAAAAATGCATCTCTGTCCAACCCCTCGGTGAGTACAAGCATGATGGTATATTTACTTAGAATGTTGTTGTTTTACAAGCTTTTCTTTACATTCCAATGTATGTGAGTGTGTTCGGGTCAAATCTTGCAACAAAATTTTAGAGCAGTTATCATTCACCGATTAAGATGAAATTCTGCATACACGTTTAGTTTGAATGACAATGCATGTTTAGTTAAGTGACGTCATTCTAAAACCAATATGGCGTATGGCCTAAGGTGGCAGACTAGTTATTTTTCGGCACTGCCATTATATGGATATAAAAAAAAAGGTTTGCTGAGAAAAATACAAAAAAAGGTTGTTTCAAAAAATAATGATTAATTTTTTTTTTGAATTATCTTCTTTCGAATCGAATCTTCGTTTTGATATGATATTTTCTAAAATAAAAGATATTTCTGTATCGGTCGGTATCTAAAAAGTTAGTAAGGTTTCTATAACGGATATACATGCTATTAATAGAATCCAATTTATTTTGCGGGCATTTCAGATGCTTCGAGGAATATCGCATTTTCATTAGGTTTAAGTACCATTGATGCTATTTTAATGTGTTTTCATAAAAGAATAATCATCGTTTGCTTTGAAAATAACGTTTCTTTTTTTATAATAATATTTTTTTTGTTTACGTTACTGTAAAAGCTAGAACTACAGTAAATCCTAAGATTTACCAAGTTTTAGTGGTAAACGTCCGAAATTATTTATGTTAATTGCTTATTTCGTGCTTTCACCAGCAATCACACGGTAAACCATAAGATATTTGACATAGGTTAATTGTTTAATTAAAAAATATGCCTACATTATTTTACTGTTAATTAATGAATAAGTGAAGCTAGTCAATCAGTCCTTAATTGTTCTCATCATTTCTTATCGTAATGTGTCACAGACATATTTTTTTTTTTAATATTTACAAGTCAAGACTAGCTATACATCTTACATCTTAGATTATTTCAGTCTTTTACCAGTAAGATTTAGTAAATTTCAGGTTGTACCCGTAAAACCTAGGTTTAACCGTAGTTCGGACTTTTACAGTAACGTATGGCTCACGACTCAAATATTTTTGGCCTCTATATTTAGAGGCCAAAATTATTTTAGTCGTGAGTAATTAAAATACATAGAAATCTATGATTAAAATACATAGAAAACTATGTATTTTAATCATATGATTGTAATATGGATCTGAATAAAACCCATACTATTATTATTCCATTTATTAATTTTATTTACATAATAATATAAAATAATAATATTATTCTATAAAAAAAAAACATTTAAAATACAAAAATAGTAGCCCACCGGAACAGGGTCCAAACTACCGGTGGTCAGGGATCCTGAGAGAGGAACGTCCTCATGATACGCGCCGTGTCCAGGAGTACCGCTTTCTGGATCAAGCCCTTGATCCAGCTGCCCAACGAGAGCCTCCTCAGATATTCCTCGAGGCTCATGGCTATTATGCCATTGGCCGACTATCGGCACAATGATCAATGTATTCACATCCCACATGTCGACAACCTCGCGAGCCAGATCAAGATACTTACTTTTCATATCTCTCTCAGCCTTCACGAGGTTTATTATTATTATCTCTACACACAAAATGCACGCAAAATAAAATAAGAAAACGCAATTGCACTGCAATCGGTTAAAGTCAGCAATAATGGAGTCTTATTGATGTCAAGACGTTTTCTACAATGGAAATCGTAGCCGCCAGCCACCATTGTGACAATATCCAGTGTCCAAATACAAACGAATTAAATCGTCTCGCAACAAAGGGAAATCTTTTCCCATTAGGCAAAAGTAAACTGTAGTAATTGAGTTTGAATTGCTTTAAAGATTTTTTCGCAACTATGTTTGTGCGCCGGCCTATATCGAAAAATTAAACAGTCCCCACATTTTAATTGAATTCTAATTGAAAAAGAAACCTTCCGTTGAAGAATGTTTAATTTACGAATATAAAACGAAGAATAATGGGAAACTGTTTCGGTTACCGTTTACCGTTAATCGATAACATTTCTTTTTTTTTGTTGTGGACACTTAATGTTGGCAATATCGACGTTGTTACTAGGGATGTTCTTGAGGTTTTTTTTTGCGATCATAAAGCATGGTAGAATTGAAAAAACTTTCAATTCTGCCATACTTTATTAGGTTTTTACCTCTAATTCGTAAATCAGAGGTACGCTATCATTTAGTTACCAAAATCATAATTGAAATTACACACAACAAACTTACCTCATTATTCTTTAAACAAACTCAAATTGGCATTTAATTTAAGATAGATAATGTTTTTAGAGACCGTAATAATAAGAAAACATGACAAAACTTTGTAGACGAAACCTTACCCGTGTTCTATCTTATATTTTAATTCAGAATTCGAGATAATTATTATCAAATGTTGGAACAAATAATCTTTTTTAATATCTATTATTAATTTATTTATTTCAGACATAACTAGTCCTACATGTATTACACTCATAAGAACACAAGTTTAAAACAGATAAACCCAAAATAAGATTAATCGATTCCATTAAATAATCATTGAAATTTTCATTATCTCTTGAAATTTAATCAATTTAAAAAAAATTACGTCATCAATTAAAAATAATAATTAAATGTAAAAATATATATATTCATATCTAAAAATTGTCGAAACGAAATCTTATTATAATGCAAACCATATTTAGGACCAACCATATTTATATTGTAGGACTTTTAATAGGTACCTATTAAGGTCACTTAAAATACACAAATCTAAACTAGACTACTCTACCTACTATACTTTGATTGAATATATCTCGAAATTAGAATTTAACCCCCGATTTCTGAATCATATAATAAATAAATAAAATTATATAAATACTTTATGATTTTTATTTATTTTTGTATATATTTTCGAGCTTCACCGTCGACCACATCCTTGCTTACCACCAGGTGAGGTAATGGTCAAATGCGAGCCTATATATAATTTAAAAAAAAAAAATTGAATTTGAGTATTTATGAAACTCTAGCTTAACCCGAAAACCTGCCTACCATTGGCTCAATTCAGTTATCAGCCCTGAGTATTGTTCAAGCAACATATTTCTTTTTCTGTTGTCTAAGTCCCCTTGTTATACAAGAGTTAGTACCCCGAGCAAAACGCCGCGCAAGCCGTTTTTTGTGCTGTTTTTAGGAGCTATCTACTCGTTATTTAAAAAGAAATATCAATTAATAAAAATACCTTAAATTTCTACATAATATTGATTCTAAAATGGTAGATTTAGTTTTTTTTTTAATGTTGTATATATTTCACTAATCTACTTCCAAAAAAACATAAAAATGAGAAATAATTATTGATATTATGCATCTCCTCGTAAAGTGTTCATTGATTATTTTTTGTACTAACACTAATGGATAGACAATTTAATAACGAACATTTTTGTAGAATTATTTTTTTCAAAAGACCAAAATACGATTTTATAAATATTTTTTTCTAAAATCTGGGCGTATTCACTACTGTAATTCATGCGCCACCAGTGCCGCTAGACCAATAGGAACGCTCATATCTCATGCCGAATTTTTGGTCAGGGTACCGTCTTAAATACGAAATAGTACTTTTGACTGGCAGAAATTGGGAGACAACCCTTTCTCGTAACATAAAATTAATTTAGTGAAATTAAATTAAGTTGTACGCAGAGTACCATGTTAGAATTATCAAATCAAAGTTTTTTTTTTATACTGTGTGTTTTGAAGAGAAAATGGATCTGTTCCTCTGTTACAAATACGTTCATACTATGCTTTAGTAGCTGATATTTAATTCAAGAATATACAAGTTGTTTTTTAAATATTATTTTGTACCCCTTCACCACGTTGTTCTTTTTTAACCCAAAGGTTGACTGGTAGAGAATGCCTTGTGGCATTAAGTCCGCCTATGTACCACTATTGTACATGAAGTTTAAATAAATAAATAATATGTGGTTTTAGGCAAAGAGAGCTCTCCTGGTACTTTATTATGTAAATACCTTGGTACGGTTCAATTTTAACAGCTATATATTATTAATAGCTGCAGCCCGCATCTGCGCCCACGTGGAATTAGTACTTCCCCTAATAATTTATAGCCTATGTGTTATTCTGATGTATTATATATGCTCTATTTCTGCAAAGTGTCATTAAAATCCCTTCAGTTGTTTTCGCATGTATGAGTAACTAACATCAATTCTCACAAACTATAACATTCTTTACATTAGCAGGTTTTCTATGAAGGCAAAACAGTCATACATAACAACATACATTCATCCAAACTTTCACATTTTGTAATATTAGTGAGATAAAATCAGCTGTTCGGTACATTTTTGCCTACATGACTCATAAAAATATTACTAGGCAATGGATTTTTTACAAGCCTTTATTTATTTTCACATGTCCCGGTGTCTGTAATCAAATCTTGCAAGTTATATTTGACTTACTTCGCAGTGTCCGATTGAGCTGAAATTTTGCAAATACGTATGTTTCTTGTGACAATGCCATTTTTTTATAAAAAAAGCTTTTTATAAAAATATTTTTTTTTTAATATAGAAGCTCGTTTTAAGAATTTGTTTTTCTTAAATAGTGTCTACTTATCTCTACTAGGTAGTTGAATATCTTATTGCCACATCTACAATCAAAGAGAACCAAATAGGTAGGTACGTAGGGAAATGAAAACTGATACTGATACTATTGCGTATCAGACTTGGGTAGACTGTTGAAACTAAAAATGTAATGTTTATTAATAAGAACTTAATGTACACAGTTATGCAATACATGAATCTTTATCTTTTTTATCTATTGTTTACATATAGATCCACTCTACTTTTTAAATCTTTTTACGTTTGTTATCTCGCGTTACAATTACTTTTTATCGTAGTGGTTTTTTTATATTTTTTAGAGAGCATAGATAATTGCAACACGGATTTACACAAACAATGTTTTCTGCAGCGCCCCCTGTACACTGTAACACCTATCTAAGAACATACACCAATCAAACTTGAACCCAGAACTGAAAACTGCATCAAAATCAGACTAGTAGTTTTGGAGAAAAATGACAACAGTGATTTTGCACAAGCAAACATCATTTGACTCCAAATGCATAAACCGTCTCCGTTCCGTCGTGGGTAAAAAGAGAAAAAGAGGTTAGTACTAGGTATAATTTATACATTAAATATTATGAGGTGCTGCCAGCGGTGACAAACGAAGTTTTATTAGTTTTTCCTATAATTTTTGTTACACCTATATTTAAAAATCATATAGCCTATATCACTCCCACAATTGAGATGAATCTAACCACACAACATACGTCACTATCCGTCAAGCCGTTTGGTATGTAGAGCGTGCCATAGAAATGGACATACAAACATACATACGCTCGAAAAACACTATCCTCCCGCAGTCGAGAAATATAGATACTTTAGAAGAAGTAAAGTCTGTTGCCATGGGATACATGCAATTTTCCCTTTACGTCCGTCTAACCTAACAATCATTGTAAAAGCTTTTATCTCTCTACTAGCGGTTGCCCGCAACTTCGTCTGCGAAGCATTAGTAATTCGAATAGCTTATTTTTTTATATCGCAGCATAATATTGTGGGTTTTCCATACAAACTTCTACCCTTCTTTCCACCCCCTTAAGTAAGATTTCTGGGATAAAAACTATGCTATGTCCTGCCCAGCGTCTCAAAATATCTCCGAACCAAATTGCATCTAAATCGGTTCAACGGTTTAAGCGTGAAAAGGTGGACAGAGAGACAGACAGAGTCACTTTCACATTTATAATATTAACTCCGCCCGCTATTAAACTTGAGACAAACGGTCCAGTTCGGTAGTTCCAAATCGATGTAGAGGTCCCCATCCTAGTGCCATTTGATTCTTCAAAGAAACTTTGACACCCCTAAATCGTCTTCTGGGGGTTAATCCGAAAAACTAATGATGCCAACCTTTATTATTTTGCTAAAGGAATAAGATTTTTATACAAATAAATGTCTCCCTTTTAACCCTTTAAAAAGTAGAATTTCCAAAAACCCCTCCTAAGTGCTCCCCAACGTCATAAAAAGAAGCTATGTGCAGTAAAAGTAATCAAAAATCTTTACCACCCCGAAGTCGTATTTTAAGGGTAGTTTCGAAAAACTAATTATTAAAAACCTTTATTGTTTATTTAGGTTGGTATTTATATCAAGTTTCAAGTTTATTCACCCAAGCATTCAGATTCTTCAAAAAGAATAACATCCCCTAAGTCGTCTTTTGGGGGTAGTTTCAAAAAATAATACGAGCAATCTTTATTATTCATTTAGGTTAGTATATTAGTGGCAAGTTTATTGACCCAAGAAAAAATACATAAAAAAACACTGTAATACCTCCTAAATCGTCTTATGGGGGTAGTTGCAAAAAACTAATGATGACAAACTTTATTGTTTATTTAGAATGGTATTGTAGTGTATCTGTCTCACTCACACGTTCACTTTGCCATCCCCACTTTCCCCCACACAGACATACACAATCTCGTGCGCACCATGTTGTATTGCGCGAGCCACTGGCCTGAGCAGACGTGTTGAAGTGTGGTCATTAAGTGCGTGAACGAGCCTGTGAATTGCCCCATTTACCGGTCACTACAAATGGCGACGAGGGTAAAGTAACATTGTGTAATTGTGTAAATAAAAAGAAGAAGGATTGGGGTAAGTAGATAATGCATGACATGACACATGGTTATTTGTTATCGTTTAGGCACCCACATTCCGTTATGTAAATAAGATGTTTAAGCAGGTCTCACGTGATAAAAATGAAAAAAGTATATGGTAAATACCTATTTATTGTGTTAACATCATATGACTGTTTAAATACATAACTATGTAGCGGAAAATAAATTCTGCCTAAGTATTGAGTAAATAACCGTTCCAGATTTTAAAAATAAAGTAAATGTAGTATTACGAAGGTAAATAAATTCGTGTTATTCTAATCAAAGAGCCGAGGGCCATGACTAAGTAGTGTCTAAGTATTAAAAAACTGTGCCGTTAAACAAACACCAAACAGCTGTTCTGAAACGATTTCAAAATTGTATTTGTGGGTAGCTGCGTAACAAAATTTACTTTACTATTTCAAATCATAACATCTGATCAGAATAATAAAATCGATACATTGTTATTTAGAAACCAAATTACTGCGTCTGCAACGCGAATATCTTTGAAATTTTTCCACAGACAATCGATAGTCTACTCAACTAGTCGAAATATTTTATGGTTACCGGTCATAACTCAAATAGGGGTTTCAAATGATCGGGAAATATGTTTTGATTACATATGTTTTATAGCGGCATATTGTGATTTCGTTTCAATTCGGACACATAAAGCTATTTGAAATTGTGGTACATCGATGCTATGGAGTTTCAGCAATTCGGCAGTTCGATTGGATTACTTTGGGGAATTAGCCATCGGGACTTTCGAAATCAAGCAGTAAACCTAAAGATTATAGGCACTCTAGTGCAGTTTGCAGTTACAACCACGCCTATGGCGTCCATACTGGCTTATCTATATAATCTTAATGGAAGGCCTTAAAAACTTTGGTATATATGAACTGTTTATGTTGTGTGTGTACATTGCAGGTAAATATAGGCCGAAATGCCCACGTATTTATTAACAACAATTAACAGTAACAGTAACTTTCAATATCACCAAAGGTGGTGGGCAACAATGTAGTGTACATCCTAATGGCCAATACTGAGACTACCCCATATTGAGTCTACCGATTAAAATGTTAATGATAATAAACAATAACTTTTAATATCATCAAAAGTGGTTTGGGTAAAAAAAAAAAAAAAAAAAAAACAAATGTGTATTGTAGGTCTCAAGATTTAATTGAATAACGTCAAGCCACGCTGATTCAAAAGAGCTCATAATGGGCACGTGTAAATATTTGCAAACATCCTAAGGCTATGCATACAATATTCATTTTGGTTACATAAGCCATGCATATGAGTCCAAATTCCTGCTGTAGACAGCGGTGACTCATGCTATGTCAGTGCTATATAAAATACGGGGTTTTAGTTACGTGGTTAAGGGAAATTAAACCAAAAAAGAAAATGAATGAATGATTTATAACAATATAAACAAATTTGTATTTCTATTCAATTTGTAATTACAATATTAGTTAGTTAACAAATTTGTATTAACTTTGAAATAATCTTTTCAAGACCTTGTTGTTTGTTCATTGCCTACGCAGCATATACAGTACGCTTTGAAACAATATATTAAACTTATTACATTCTGAGCAAGAAAAAAAAAACTAAATCGCTCGCGCGCAGTTCGAAAATTATCCCTAGTAAACATTTAATTATTATTTACTAAGATGGGTGGCTTATGTGCTGTTCTGGACTGTTGTCTGTCTCTGTGCCGAGTTTCGTCCGGATCCGTTCAGCGGTTCTGTCGTGGTTGGCGGGTGGACATGCATCCGTCCGTCCGTACTTTTACGATTATAATTAAAGTGATGATCAGTCTTTGACCAAAAAATCAACTGACAGTTGCCTACCATTCTTCAAAAGGGGTTGAGCTGCTGACCCTATCAGGTATGTATTAGATTTTTCTTACTATATATATACACCAGTCATCTCATGGTGGATTTAAGACGTTCCAAAAAAAAAAAAAAAAAAAAAAAAAAAAAAAAAAAAAAAAAAAAAAAAAAAAAAAAAAAAACCTGTGTCAATACAGGCGCGCAACTACTATGACCATTTTGTTCATTGCAGTATCATTAGTTCAAAAATATATATTGTGATAAAGCAGACATTAGAATTAACTTTAGTCGCGCATTGTTTACTAATAGAAGGAAACGCAGAATAAAATTAGATGAAATAAATACGAACAATTAAGTGTACTATTTATGAGTTTATTCTCAAATTCAAAGAAAATGCTAAATAACTACGAGTAAATGTCGAGTAAATATTCAATAAGCAAATATCATTCGATTTTTATCACGGCGAGATTGCTAAACGAATTGTCACTGACTTTCACACTATAATATATTAGTCTATGACTGTCTTATCAAATCGATGGCAAGTTGTTGCTAAAAAATATATATTTAAGCAAGATTAGACCAAATTGGGTTAGAATACCCGTAGAAGAATTAGTATATGGTGGGTCAGGCTTCAATCTTGTTGATTGTACATATAATTATATTGAGTCATTACAAAATTAATTATTTTAAACTGAAAATTTAAATGGAAGTGTTGTGACACTGAGATTCGCGCCACTATAAAATAATACAACACAGAATTTACATTTGCAGTTTTCGGAGTATTTAAATCAGGACACCTGAATCTATTTGAGAAGACACGATGAGCAATAGCTATCTTTGTACTTTGATTTACACCTGTGTGTGTATGTCTTACAAATACAAAGTTTGAATATGAGTTCTTCATTAACGTCAAACGGACGAAAAGGTTAGTTTATGGACAAACGCAAACGATCAGCATTCATCATTAAAATGAGATGGTTTGCCTGAACATTAAGCGTATTTCAAGCGAAACAAAAGAACGTATGGCATATGTTTGGCTAATCATAAGCGGGTGATGCCATAAGGTATGGCTAGATCCTAGTCGAGTTATGTCAATTTGGGTTAGATTCAAGGCGGGTCATGTTGTGTAATAGTGTCTATTTCATGTAGAATGAGTCTAATGAAAATCTAAACTCAATATACGTAGATAACGATTTGATTTAAAGTGGTGTACAGTTTGGAGAGCACGCTGGATCAGAATAGCCATATGACCACTGCTGTTGTAAAAAGATACCGCCAGGACCAGACAACTATCGAAATGTCAGTTTTAACAAAGTGCCTCATCGATCGATAGCCTTGAAGTTATTTAGCTGTGAAGATATGCAATGTTAACGTTAACACCTTACCCCGAACTGTTTTGGTAAAACCATAAGGGTAAACACTTTCGTAGGTGTGTGGTCCATTGGTGTTGAGGATTGTCAGATTTACAATGTCACGGAATAGTTCTCAGTTATAAGTAAACATCATTATGTTGAGGAAACCGTATGTCCAGTTGCCGGTGATTCGGGCACGTGTGACGTCCGCCGGGCAATGTTTAGCTCGTGTGGTGGATTGAGGCCTTGTCCCTGTCGCAGAGGGGAGGTACGCTTGCCAGCAAACGGAGCATTATAGGCTGATTATGCTTATAGGAATAGCTGGAGTGAAAAGACGCTGCTATTTAATTGGTTGGTTGTTCTACCTTTCAATTTTGGGCGCACGGTTGGCGTAGTGGTTGAGCGATTGACGGCTGTGCTGCGTGTCGCGGGTTCGATTCCCGTACGGCACGGATGTTTGTATGACCTGCAGATGGTTGTTCCGGTTCTGGGTGTTTGTGTGTGTGAGTTTATATGTTTGTGAGCGCGCCCACGATACAGGAAGAAATGCCGAGGTGGGGCAACGTATTGGTGGGTTGCTGCCATTAAATTGGCAGGTTTGGCTACCATTAAATTGGTGGGTTGCCGCCATTAAATTGGTGGGTTGCCGCCATTAAATTGGTGGGTTGCCGCCATTAAATTGGTGGGTTGCTGCCATTAAATTGGTGGGTTGCTACCATTAAATTGGTGGGATATGCTACCAATAAATTGGTGGGATTTGCTGCCATTAAATTGGTAGGTTTGCTTCCATTAAATTGGAGGGCTGTTGCTGCCATTAAATTGGTAGGTTTGCTTCCATTAAATTGGAGGGCTGTTGCTACCATTAAATTGGTGGGTTTTGCTACCATTAAATTGGTAGGTTTGCTTCCATTAAATTGGAGGGCTGTTGCTGCCATTAAATTGGTAGGTTTGCTTCCATTAAATTGGAGGGCTGTTGCTGCCATTTAATTGGTAGGTTTGCTTCCATTAAATTGGAGGGCTGTTGCTACCATTAAATTGGAGGGCTGTGCTGCCATTAAATTGGTAGGTTTTGCTTCCATTAAATTGGAGGGCTGTTGCTGCCATTAAATTGGTAGATTTGCTACCATTAAAATGGTGAGATGTTGCTGCCATTAAATTGGTTGATATTGCTACCATTAAATTGGTGGGATTTGCTACCAATAAATTGGTGGGATTTGCTGCCATTAAATTGGAGAAATTGTGATTACCATTAAATTAGAGATTTGAGTACATACATGAACTCACACCTTTTTTTTTTTTTCCAATGTCAGTAACATTCTAGAAACACAAACAAGTATCACAAACTAATATCCACGTACTAACAACAACTATAGAAATGGAACACAGTAGAATATTACAGTATACAGAGTTTTGGTGATAGCTTTATTTTCTCTCATTAAATTGAAGAAAAAATAGGAGGGTGAAGGGATGTTGAGATCGTGACTAAAATACAAGAATCTGTCACGTGAAGAACAAACAATATTATGATTACATAAAAATAACAAATATGAAAACTTGTTTGTTCATTCTTACAAAATGAATACATATTGAATTGATATTCTTAATAAAGATTTTAATGAGGAAGGGATGTAGTGTATCTGTCTCACTCACACGTTCACTTTGCCATCCCCACTTTCCCCCACACAGACATACACAATCTCGTGCGCACCATGTTGTATTGCGCGAGCCACTGGCCTGAGCAGACGTGTTGAAGTGTGGTCATTAAGTGCGTGAACGAGCCTGTGAATTGCCCCATTTACCGGTCACTACAGGTATTAATGTCAAGTCACATGTTTATTCACCCAAGAAATCACATTCTTCAAAAAAAATAACATCCCCTAAATCGTCTTTTGGGGGTAGTTGCATAAAACTAATAATGACAACCTTTATTGTTTATTTAGGATGGTATTTATGTCAAGTTTCATGTTTATTCACTCAAGAAATAAGATTCTTCAAAAAAATTAACATACCCTAAATCGTCTTTTGGGGGTAGTTCCAAAAAAATAATAACAGCAACCTTTTTTATTCATTTAGGTTAGTATTTGTGGCAAGTTTATTGACCCCAGAAACCAAATTTTTCAAAAACACTGTAATACCTCCTAAATCGTCTATTGGGGGTAGTTTCAAAAAATAATAATAGCTATCTTTATTATTCATTTAGGTAAGTATTTGTGGCAAGTTTCAAGTTTATTGACCCAAAAAATCAGATTTTTCAAAAACACTGTAATACCTAATAAATAGTCTTTTGTGGGTAGTTGCAAAAAACTAATAATGACAACCTTTATTGTTTATTTAGGTTGGTATTTATGCCAAGTTTCAAGTTTATTCACCCAAGAAATCAGATTCTTCAAAAAAACTAACATCCCCTAAATCTTCTTTTGGGGGTAGTTTCAAAAAATAATAATAGCGATCTTTATTATTCATTTAGGTTAGTATTTGTGGCAAGTTTCAAGTTTCTTGACCCAAGAAATCAGATTTTTCAAAAACACTGTAATACCTAATAAATCGTCTTTTGGGGGTAGTTGCAAAAAAACTAATAATCACAAACATTATTGTTTATTTAGGATAGTATTTATGTCAAGTTTCATGTTTATTCACCCAAGAAATCAGATTCTACAAAAAAAATAACATCCCCTAAATCATCTTTTGGGGGTACTTTCGAAAAACTAACAATGAAAGTCTTTATTGTTTATTTAGATTAGTATTTATGTCAAGTTTCAAGTTTATTAACTGAAGTAATAAGATTCTTCAAAAAAAGTTTAACACCCCTAAATCGTCTTTTGGGGTAGTTTAAAAATAATAATAGCAACCTTTATTATTAATTTAGGTTAGTATTTGTGGCAAGTTTCAAGTTTATTGACCCAAGAAATCTGATTTTCCATACACATTTCGTCAATCCCTAAATCATTATTTGGGGGTAGTTTCGAAAAACTAATAATGTCAATCTTTATCATTTACTTAGAATACTATTTGTGCTAAGTTTCAAGAATTTTGGTCAAAGGAATTAGATTTTTCATACAAACTTTCAACCCCCTTTTTACCCCCTTAGGGGTGAAATTTCCAAAAATCCTTTCTTAGTGCACAATTACGCCACTTGAGGAACCTTTCTGCCAAATTTCATTCTTCTAGGCTTAGCAGTTTTGGCTGTGCGTTGATTGATCAGTCAGTCAGTCAGTCACCTTTCGCTTTTATAGATAAATATAAATCACGTCTGTCTGGTTCGCCTATTACTTTATAACTCGCAAAATATTTGTTGTCTATATCATCTTCAACGTCGCATCATGCTTTTTACGAAGTATCGATATTTTTCCGCTTTGAAGATTTATCGATAAAAGTTTGCGTGGCTTGTATGTACAATGTATAAGGTAAGGTAAGCTGTAGGAGCGAAGTGTTAGTAGTGATTTGGGAGGCACGTGTTAGGTACATATGTGCTAATTTATGGCATTTTTTTGTTGTATCTATGCTCCTTTTATAGTAAATGGGCATTATTTTATTGATATGTAACTGAGAGTGAGCCGTTATCATCAATCGAGCACGAATCCAGACTCTGGGCTGCAACTACTGAGAAATGCCAGATGGAAAATTTCAATAACACTTCCCGACCCGAAAGTCAAACCCTAGAACTCATGCGCAGCAATAATGCTTGCGGCCTAACGAAGCAGTTGAAAATTTTATCAGTTTTATAGAAAATAAACGTCAAACTTAATCAACATGAACCAATCTTCTTGTTGTTTTTCTTCATATTGATGTTTCCCTCTTCTTTAGATTCTCTTCGACCAGTACTCAGCCACGCCTATAGACTTAGCGCTGGCCTCGCAAAGGTCTCGCTCGGTGAAGGTGTTTGCATTAATGAACGACAAGTCCTAGCGAAGTACGCAAGAAATTGTGGCTCGTCAAATACGACTATGTTGAGCCTGAAGAAAAGCTCCTAGCGGCTGTCTAGACCAGCTAGGAAGCCAGGTGGGCCGCTGTAGGTCTTACTTGGTCAGATGGGGGTACACCATCAGCAAACCACTCCTCAGACTATGCCCCGACTGTCCTGCTCCTTATACATGAAACAATATAATAATAACACACAAAGTTACATAATTACAGTACCTCTACCTAATATAATAATAAATAATAATAGTTGTTTACTAAAGCGACATTAACCTCTTTATTCCAATTAATTGAAACCGGTCGATACAAACCTTTGGGTCGACATGTAACAGAAAACGCGTTGATTTATTATGTAAGCTCAGTTTCACAGAATTTGTTGGATATTTGCATATGTTACACGAATTTTGTTAGGTGTTTCGAACTTATAGGTACGGTTTTAGATGGCTGGTTTTTATTGGTAGTTCGCATCCGCAAGTATAAATGTGGAAATTCTATTAGGTCAAACATTTGAAAAGGTAATGCTTTATTTTGGCAAACAGACAAAGCAAATAACTTCCGGAATAATTTGAATTAAAAGATACAACGTATGTCCTGCTGGATGCATTTACAGATGCTTATTTCTTTATTATGCATAGAAACCCTAATTAATTTAATATACAATAAATTTAAAAAATCTTTAATATAAAAGGAGTTACGATCATTTATTAAAGAACTAAACGGCAGCTAATTTTCAATCACTATTTCAAATTCTGAATTCTAGTTTTCTGATTGTAGATAAAGGTTTTTAATCTAATGATATATAAAAACCTTCAAAATATCAAAAATGTACCCTAAAGTAACATCATTAAAATTTCTTGAGGCACTTGAAGAACTTGCTAATTGTACATGGAATTCCTAGTATTAAAATTTAATGGCAGACGACGACATCTCCCTCTGCCGCTGGGACTGGCAAATTCTCCATTTAAGTGCAACATTTAAGTGCTAATTGGGCGTATTTCCGTCACACAGCTTTCTCTTTGAATCAAATGTACATAGTAGCCTAGGATTCTATGAGCAATCGTATATTTCTTGGAAACGCCGCCAACTAGTTTCTTGAGGTGGATCCTCGCGTTTGTAATGGTGAAGCAGAGATTTATTAATTCGAAGCTACCAACTAACGTATGTCACTTAAGTCACTCGAATTTGTCAATTTCGACTAATGCCATATGGACCAAAGGCACAAACTCGTATATTTTAGGGAACACAGTTTTAACTTCCAACTTTACTTGCAAGTAGCAAGTTCCTCTTTCGAAAAAATATATAAGATCACCTTTACTTGACTGGTTAATTGGACTTTCAAACCTATTCAACTTAGTACAACACTGCAGAAACAAACGAACACAAGAAATTTATAAGAAGGCTTTCGAGTTACGCCTACTACGTGTACAATTAGCTACAAAAGTATTATTATCTTGGTTTATATAACCTTTATGTTATTGTTTTTCAAACAAAAATAACAATAAACATCCTGCCCTTTGATCAGGGCTGAAAATAGACCATCTCATCATGATTCGTGCCTTTGATGAGGCAATTAAGGTGTTCTAATAAGTGAGTGTGAGGGCAATAATATTATACATCTTTAGGACAAAATAATTTGGTGACAATTTCTGTTCAAAAGCAGTAAATTAATGTATTTCCATTTTAACGTAGAATCTTAAAGGATTTTGAGGAATATGTATGTAAAGATCGTAGCAGCTGGCGTCCTGTAATTACGACCTACCCCTTGGAAGAAAAGTGTGAGTTTTAAGGATGTGTGTGTATGTTAAGAATTTTCTTGAATATGTCGAGTAGCTATGTTCAAAACCTCATACTTCGCAATCTTACTTATCTAAAATACCCTTGCGCCATCCCACCTTCTTAGCACGGCGGGCTGTGCTGGAGCAGCTGCTGCCGATGCAGAAAACCCCAAGCAGCGCAAATATAAAAACGTTATTGGAAGTTATATGTTTGAGCCGTTTGGGGATGAAACATTAGGTCTGTTGGGTCCGAGTGCGCATCGAGTTTTTCGAGACATTAGCACAAAGCTCATCGACTCTTCACGTAACCAGAGGGCTGGCCTTTTTTTCGGCCAGAGAATCAGCATTGCCATCCAATATGCGAATCCTGCCAGCACGTTGGATGGCAGCATTGGGCATGTTCCCCATTGACATCGATGTGGACGAATTTTTTGATGCAATGAGCCCTTTTCTTTCTCCCCTTTGAATTTGTATATGGGCTATATTTAATATTTAATTATATTTAATTTAATTATATTATATTTAATTTAATTTAATTATATTTAATTGTATATATGTTAATAGAAATTATTATGTATGCAAACTTTAAATGCAAAAACTAAACGAAACATTTATTGTTATTGCCTTGATTGACTTGCAAGAGGCATTTGCCTACCTAAAGAAAGAAAGAAGAAGAAAGAAAGAAAGAAAAATATTTATTTGTGACCCGCACAGGAGACACGAGAAAATAAGCATACACTTAAAAAATAATAAAATAAAAACCCTGTGCGAGACCAAAAAGGCTCCTATCTCAGCATGTGCAGCGATATCCAAAAAAGTAATAACGCTGCGCTGATATTCTGATAGGGCCTACTGTTGATGCCACGGACACACTAACGGAAACAGGACTTATATAATAAAATAAAATAGAATAATATGTAAATAACAAACAAAATAGAACGAAACACTGAATGTGGGTCAACGTATGTGTAAGTATAATATATATATATACAAACGCGATACTCAAAGATCTTTTGTCGAAACCGTAGACAACCGACAGAGCGCGCGCAAAGAGTGGTTTAATAAAAAAAAAAAAAAAAATACGGAAGAAAATAGAAATCTATGGTCGGCTGTCAAAAGACAAATATTATGTAAGTTTTGTTATGAAATAGTGTAAATGAATAAGTGTAAATAAACCTGGCGAAAAGAATTGCTGATTGGATAAATCAGAGTGGTGTGAATTTAATATGTGTGGTGTGGTGTTCGCAAGAAAGTTCATAATAAAGAAAATGGATTAAAGGCAGTAAACCTAACCGCGTGCAAACCACGGGTAAGCTTATCTTCCGGATTCCTTTTGCTTAAGTAATAAGTACTGCTTAAATTTAGTACTAAATGTTCCAATTGTTTTTATAGCACGAAACGGCGGAGGAAGATCATTCCAGATACGAGAGGCAGCGAATTTGAAACTGCCACGGAATGCAGCAGTTTTGTGTGACGCCAACAACAGGTAGGCAGAAGCTCTCGTTTTGACTTTATTTACATCGCGCGACCAGGTCAATTTACCGAACAGATAGTCTGGTTTTTTTGTGAGAATTGTGCCAAAGAGCAGGGTAGCCAGATGCAGCTTTCTACGATCTGACATTCTCATCAAATTACCCTTATTTAAAAAAGGAGTTACGTGACATCTAGGAGGGATGGTAAAACAAAATCTCGCACAAGCATTCTGTACTCGCTGAATTAACCTTTCACTTCTACCTAGAATGCACGCCCCGTACACAGTGTCAGCGTAGTTCAGCTTAGATAAAACTAGTGTTTCACAAAGCAGAATGCGCATATCCACACTTATGTAGGGACGCACACGATACAGAAGCTTAAGCCTGTAAAAGCAGTTGCGCACAGCCTCCATGATGTGTGTCTCAAAGTGCAGGTGCTCGTCAAACAGTAACCCAAGATTACGGGCTTCCCGGACCCTTTCAATGGAACACCCGTCGATCTTCAAGTCCAAATTCCCATTACCCATTTTATTTAAAAAACCTCTTGATCCCATTAAAATAAATTTAGACTTAGCTGGGTTCAAAACTAAGGCGTTTCTCATGGACCAAGCCGAGATCCTATCAAGATCCTCATTCAAATTTTTTACAGTGTCAACAGCCTGCTGGGGATGAAAAGATAGGTACATCTGCAGATCATCAGCATATAAGTGGAACTTGGTGTTGAGCAGGCAGTTAATGATGTCAGCACTGTAAAGAATGAAGAGTAGCGGGCCCAGGATCGATCCCTGCGGTACACCCCTATTCACGCGCTTAGGACCAGAGGATTTAACAGCTCCATCACTGTCACTCGTTACCTGGACAAACTGAGAACGGTGAGTCAAGTAACTCTCAAACCACTTTACTGTCTCAGGCTGGCATCCATAGTAAGACAACTTCGATAGGAGGAGCGAGGTATTAATAGAGTCAAAAGCACGCGAAAAATCTAGTAAGACCAGCAGGGTACCCATGCCCTTATCTCTAGCTTCAAGAATATTCCCAACCACATCGAGAAGAGCTGTGGCTGTGCTGTGCCCCTTGCGAAAACCCGATTGAACAAGCGGCAATATGCTGTGTTCCTCAAGGTAAGACCGAAGCTGGTTAGAGACAACCTTCTCCAGGACCTTGGAGAGGCATGGCAACAAACTAATCGGGCGAAGTTCTTTTACACTGGTAGGATTAGAAACTTTAGGGATGGGTCTAACTATTGCCAATTTCCACAGATCCGGGAAAGATGAGGTGGTGATGGAACGGTTAATGATGGCCGTTATAGCTGCAAGGGTCCGAGGAAGGGTCATCATCAGCATCTCAAGAGAGATATGGTCACAACCCTGTGCATTGGACCTGAGACTATGCAACAGCCTCAGCACCGTATCCTCATGAACGGGCTCAAGCTGGAAGTGACTGTTACTGAATCTGTGGTGCTCAAAGTACTTCAGGTCAGCAGAAGAAACCCTACCGGTGCCAGGCACGTCCAAAAAATGTTCATTGATTTTATCTGGGTTATTACAAAAATGAGGTAATCCGTGGTCTGGTTTATTAGAGATACTAGTGGCTATGGCAGATTTGATATGCTTCCATAACTTCTTAGGTTGTTTAATGTTTTTATTTATGTATGTTTTAAAATATGCATTTTTCTCACTCTCAATGGCAGCCCTAACTATATATTTGAGCTCTTTATATGAGTTGACATGACGCAAGGATTTAGTGGACTTGGACTTTATGTGGCTCTTGTCCCGCAATTTCATCATTTGTTTGATAGTGGGTGTTATCCAGGGGCAAGACTTTTGTTTTATTAATACTTTTTTAAGTGGTGCATGTAAATCGAACAAGTTTCGAATAAAATTATTAAATGTTTCAACCATACAGTTCACATCCTCTAATCTTTCAATGCACTCCCAGTCCATCTTATTCAGGTCCTCGTTAAACTGGTCAATTAGTATATCCCTGAGAGGTCTGTAGGTGACCCAATGGGGGGAAGGTTTCTCTACTTTGAAGTTTAGCTCAACCGACACAACGGCGTGCTGACCGAGCTCAGGTACATGAGATACAGAGACCTCACGTACACGGGCGTCGGTGCACACGACGTCAATAAGTGATTCACTATGATCAGTGAAATGTGTCGGTTCAGTAACAATTTGTTGCAATTTACAGCATGTTAAGAAATTGTTTAGTAACTTAGCTTTATTGTCCGAGAGATTTAGCATGTTTATATTGAAGTCACCCATCAAAACAATCCTGTCAGCGCAAGCAAAGGAGAAAAGAGAGTCGGTAATCGCGTCAAGGAAGATGTTCACATCAAGCCATGGCGGTCTATAAGCAGTACCGACGATAACCGAGTGCGAGTTGACGGACAGACGGAGCCACATCTGCTCGACCTGTGGCGCAGTCGGGTGCGGCATGAGGCACGCGCGCACTCCGCGCCGAACATAGAAACCCACGCCGCCCCCGCGCCCGCCGCGCACCGTGGTCGGGCGCGGCACGTGTCGCAGCCGGTAGCCAGGGACAGTCGGCGCTCGACCCTCCTCGCCCCGCCTAAGCCAAGTCTCGTTTATCGCCATGACGTCCACCGCACAGTTTGCCATAGCCACAATAAACTCATCCCGACGCGTACCTAGCGAACCCGCGTTAAACAAACCAACTTTTAAATACTTAGATTTAATCATGTTGACAATTCTTGGACGTGAATGATTAGTGTATATGTGTTAGAAATGTAATAGATGACAAATTTAAAAGAAGTATGTAAATAAATAATATGTATTGTAAACACTATAGAGATATAACCGACAAGCCGACGTTTTATAAATATGTAATATAAAGATAAATATTTAGTGCTCGGGCAGCAGGGCCACAGAAAGAGACGACTACGAGTATATACCGAGAGAGGAACAGTGCTGGCCGCGCACAGGGCAGACTTAAAAACATAAGTACATCTAACATAGACAGTAAAACCGTAGATCTTAAGATTAACACAAGACAATAAAGCTAAATAAATAATATGTGTTGTATTATAAAACTGGTTTACGTGCAGTTCACAGCTAGAAAGCTGTGCCGCGAGACACACACCTGTCAATACAAAACATAGCTTAAACCAGTGAAAAAACACTAAAGATATTACTTTAGAAAGACTGTCACATACTTTAACTAACTCAAAATTCCGCATGACTGTGTGCATATTAGAAAGAAGACAAAGTAACTCAACTAGACAAAGAAAAACAAAAACAAAGAAAAAAGCATATTTAAAGCGCGCTGTTGCTGCCGTTACCCGGTGCCGGTCCGAAGGTGCGCAGTATGTCCGCCTCACAGCGGATGTGGCAAGCGGCATCACCAGGTTTGTGCCTGGCGAGGATACGGCCTCGCTTTGCCCACACGAACTGCCAGCCGAGGCGACTGCCCGCCTCGCGAGCACTCACCTGTGCTACAGATTTAGCTAATAGAAAAAAACTGATCCGTAAATGCTTCTTAGGAGATTGACATAAGTACAAGAGTGTTCATCAAACAGAGCTAAGAGATCAATTAAAAATGTTAAGTACTAATTACTTATTAATGCAACATAACATGCTGTTAGCAGAGCTCAAACTAATCAATTATTGAAACCGTTGAACATGCAGTCCCAATGCAAACTCGTATGTGTTTAATAGACTTTCATGAATGAAATTATATGTATCTAGATCGTTTCCTTTGGGCACGAATCATAGAAATGACAAGGCGTATTATGGGCTTTTTAAAATCTAGTTGAACTTTTAATATTAAATCCATTTGGTTATCAAATGTTTCTTTAAGGTGATTTTCAGTATCTTCTACGAAGATCAAGTCATTAGCAATGAGTGACTGTAAAATTTTATGGAAACGAAATGGCACTATAACACGTGCAACAATTTTAGACAGGATTTGTCGACTTCACAGTTCCCTCACAGCACGCAACAGAGTAACGCGACCACATACGACGCGTCTCCAAGTTATGCGGTCGTCTATAGAATAACTTGTCATGTGGTTTTCTTTGTAAAATAGTGCAGTGGTGTCCCCTTGCTTTCTGCATCAGACTTTTAGAGGATATTTATTTCACAAGGCCGATTTAGCTTCCTTTGATCGTTTGGCCGTCAAACGTAACACATAACATCTCATCGTATGACATAACATCAGGCAAATATTCCTCAAAGAGTTGGGCAGAGGTTTCCCTGTATTACACCTACACTTCGCTAGCTATGCCGTCAGATGTAGGGTTAATCATTTTTTTAAATTTATATTTGCACAAGAAATAAATAAATTAATAATCAAAACCCTACAACATTGCAAGCAAAAAGGGTATAGTTCATAATAATTATGAAGACGCCAACATGCTCAGAACTCAATATACCTCCAGCTTCGTATAAATTAGCCTGAATTTCTGAAAACCTCGAGAACACGATATCAAAGAGTCCTTGTTACAAAATTGCCAACAAACTCATACGATGTTGAAGCAATCAAAATTTAATATCCATACAGTTACTGTCGTCTGGTTATTTATTTATTTATTTAAACTTCATGTACAAAAGTGGTACATAGGCGGACTTAATGCCACAAGGCATTCTCTACCAGTCAACCTTAGGGTTAAAAAAGAACAACGTTGTGAAGGGGTACAAAATAATATTAAAAAAACAACTTGTATACGAAATAGTATATACTTACATATATATTAACAATACACATATACAAATAAAATAGACTAATAAATACCAATAAAAAAAAACGAGAAACCTATTGGTTATTCTTATTGGAAGCACACGGAATGCTTAGTAGTAGGTAGTAGAGTGCGCGCAGGAAAAGTCTGCGCGCTGCCAACATTGGAACTAATCGTTTGTCATTTATGTCAGGTTTCAAGAGAGTGTGTTATATTCCGTGTTTTTATATTATCAATATTGGAACTATTCGTTTTCGAAGTAAATAATCACCATCATTATTCCAAAAGTAATTTAAAGTGCTGGCAGGGATGTTTTCTTGTAGTGACCAAGACAATAACGGGCCTACGGTACCGTTTTACAAAGATAGGTTACGACGTGGGCTACGTTGCTTATTTGACAGGTAACTTTTAGGGATACCATTATACTAAAATTTCCCTAAATTTTCGTACAGTGCCTGACAGTATAGGTTTTTGGGTGGTACATAAATATACCAGCGGGGCAGGACTGGCATCATGCATCGTTGTTATTTTGTATTAGGCGTTTCTGAACGCACCGTCACCCAAATAACTAGAGAGGGTTATGTGGCAGCAGCTTCTTCAAACATTGTTCAAAAATTTAATTAAAAAAGATTTAAAATGGACGCTATTAGCCGCTTCAAGACCATTGTTAGACCAAATTTAACAGTATGTACTACTAAGTATTCAATAAAAGATTTAAAATAATTTCATGAAACTTTTTCTATCATATTCCATGCAAGTAGAAAAGCTAGTAAGTAATTATGCTTAACTTACTTAATGTTTCAAGTAACGAAAACTGACTATTGATTAAATAAAGGTAAAAGATCAGTTATGCTGGCAACATTAAGCATGCCACCCATCTCGCGCAGATTTATCGTGCGCGCACTCTATCTGATTTCGAAATTCGATTAAGCAAAACATATCGGAGACATTTGTTGTAACATGTTTATTCAGATCAGACCGCTTGCTATTGCATAAATCCTCATTACTATTTTGATGAGGAAAGCAATGGTATGCAATATTTTTCTTGAATAATTTATTTATGGACTACTTGTAAGAGCATGATGGATACGTCCGATATTCATATCGTTCATTTGTTTTCTTTATGAGTGGAAAAATGGATTTCTATTTATATTTGGGGTTTGTGAATTGCCTGGATGCTTTGGTATGTAAAGTAGTCTTATTACATGCTCTAGTAGTCTTGACATTTACTATTACATTTTGTTATATTGTTCGTGACTGATATAATTTTATGAATCTTGCCGAAAAGAGCACGTTCTTTGTAAACCGTTTATCATTTCATACAACACATAAAAGTCTCCAGAGTATAGTGAAGTACATATAAAGGTATTCATAGGCCAACGGCTAGCAATTTCTCACTGTCGGTGTATATGCATTATTGCAATTTTTATAATAACCAATGGTTCCCTGGAGTGCTATTCACCAGAAAAGGTTTAAAAACTCTAAATACACATGCTTAAACATAATGTATTTGTCCTAGTTTCTACTTTCATAATACAAACTAAGTAATATTTATAATGTTAGCAGAAAACAGAATTGAATGGAAATGAGAAAGTGGTCTTTGCCCTGCAGTGGGACATCAATATAGGCTAGTCATTTTGTGACACCAACTTCCAAAATGAAAGATAATGTTTGCACTTTTTACAGACTTATAAAAAAGGAGGTTATCAATGCGATACGTATGTATTTAATATAGTTCGATAGCACAATATTCACATAATGTTACTCTATGTGGCTTTCATAGGTGTATGTATGTTTTTTGTATTTTTGTGTATTCGTCCTCAACTTTTCATCGGATCGTGAGGAGTTCGGTTGAATGTTTCATATATTTAAAACTACTGAATTGATTTTGGGCACACATGTTTAGAAGTCTACATAGAGTAGCTTATGTGAACATTTTGCAATGGCTACATACATACGTAGCGGATCAATAAATCTTTTTTTTTAATTCGGTAAAAAATATAATATTATTCCTCTTTTAAGTGGGACTAAAACTTGTTTTGAGTTTTCCAAAGCTAAATTGGACGATACATTCCTGAAAATCATTATTTTCTTGAAACAGTAATAAATAAATTATACAATAAAAAAACTTTTTTGCAAAAAAATACTACCGACTTCCAAATAAAAACTACAAAGTGAAAAATAACTTAATAACTTTTCTTATTAACTTTTGGAAGTCGGTGTCTTTCGTAGGTACCACTTTTTATGCGATATGGACACCGACTTCCAAAAGTTAAGTTATTTATCACTTTGTAGTTTTTATTTGGAAGTCGGTAGTATTTTTTTGCAAAAAAGTTTTTTTTATTTTACCCTTTTTAGTTTTACCTACCTAATAGCAAGTTTTTTATTAAGGTCCCTATAACTCCAGAATAAATTAAAAAAATAACATGAAACTTGAACATAACCGGTGAAATGAGAGATCTGCGTACCTCTTTAGAGCGCACTGGCGTGATGTTATGTTATGAAATGGTATAAACAACAAACAGACATGCGATTGCAGCAATCCCGAGAGTTTTGCCGTTATTTATTGAAGAGTTATGTTGTGTATCTCCGAAGTCCTTCATCAGACCTTCACCAAATTAAAATGGGATCAATTTCGAAACATACCCTTTCAAACAAAAAAATATTTTTTTAAATCGGTCCATAATTGACGGTTGATATCGGTGAACATAAAAAAAAAAAAAAACAAACATAGAGTCGAACATAGAACCTCCTCCCTCCTTTTTGGTAAGTCGGTTAAAAATACACATCATTCCACTGAGCTATAAGTTCATATGCTTGGTAAATGGCTTCTTTCTAAGACTCAGGATACCGTTCCTGAAAGCTGATGTGACTGTTCCTAAATGACCCTAGGCTGATAAAAATTTCGTTTTTCCTAAAATGTCCTAGATTTGGTGTTAAAGTCGGCTCTGTTGTTGACAGAGGTGGAGCGCCCCGCCTTCCGCGCTGCACAATGAATTCCGTCACCTAGCTTGGTCAATTCTCTTCCGACAAATGAATTCCAAATTATGTTTTTGTTTTGTCTTGGAATTCACAGTTATAAAATTATAACTTGGAAGTGGTTTAGAAGGATAAAATATAACTAAAGGGATATAAACTAAATTGTTACTATTAACTAAAGCTTGTGTGAGAAACTCTTTACACTAATGTATAGAGTATTTATCAAAGACCGAATAATGGTCGCGGATAATGAATTTACATTCATGAATTACTACAAATAACTAAATTAGCAGAGAGTTTAACTCAGGAAGTAACTGGAGTTGATAATATCAACTCGCCTACAGACAGCCCCAAAAGCGCCCATCCCGCCATCATTTCGTAGTGTAATAGCTGGTAAGAAGAAATGATGAAACAAACTTCCAGCACACATTTCAGTCTGATAGCCTTACGGGCTAAATAAGTAAAACAATAGTGAAGTATGAAGTTAATTGGACAAAGGGATTGCAAAGTGCATTATTTACCTAACGAAAGGAAGTTGGTAGGATCGCTACGCTTGCATTCATAAATACGTTTAATTGAATTACGTTAATTAGTTAATTGGCAATAGTCTAGATTCCCACCCAAGTGACGTGAGATTGCCTTTTAAAAGCACACACGTCGTATACGTGTACTGCAGGGCCTCGTATGCGCGTCCTAGGAAGGATTTGCGGCGGTCCATACAGTACATGTTCCCTAAACTTAAACATGTCTTACACAATCCTAACACAAGGACGGTTTTGTGCCTAAGTGTCCTGCCATTGAGCGAGACATGCTTCCAGAATTACTGGACGCGCACTATAATAAATAGTTCACCCTCGACCTAACACCCTTTACTAAAACAATACAAAACTAGCAAGCGTACCGTAGACTCAGTATGAAACAGGTTCACTACAATTGCCTTGTTATACGTTGAAATGGAATAATTCGTCATTTCACACTTTTTTAAACTTCCCAATTTCGAGAATGCTCCAGTGTAAATAACAGCCGTGCGACGTCAACAGCGGGGTCTTCCACTGGGCTTCCATCGTGTCTCGACAAATATTATTTTTTTATTCAGATATTGGCCCGAAAGCCTGGTGCGATTTAACGAGACACGACACTAACATTCATTAAATAGATCATATCCCAGTTTGTGATGTTCAGCGATGACTACCCCCTTTAGTTTATAAGTGTACATACAACATGGCAATGCAATGAGACCGTAGTCAGACCTTCTATAGGAAGCAGTATTTAACAACTAACATTTGGTTGTCCTACGTTCTTAATTGAGAACGGCCTTACAGCCTATTTTATACAACGGAGAGATTTAGCGGTTCCGCCTTCCATGTATGTCATGTCAGTTAAAAGTCAATAATAGTCCATAATTCAAATGAGTCCTTGTGTAGTGTATAAATTATGAATTAGGGCATGTAACGTGTGACGAAAGGCTTCGCCGGTTCCCTAAACCAAATATTAGCCACAAATATCTGCCAAAGGGTGGATTTAGGAGGGAAATACAAGGGTTCGCCGCGCTAGAATAAATAGTACATTAGTCAATTATCCCTACCTATGTAATACAAAGATTAAAACTTACCCCATTCATACTGGCACTCACTCACACCATATTAACGCGAATAGACTAAATTATAATTAACTTAATAATTAAACTCGTTAACTCGATACGTTACAACGACGCGACTTTTCCTATTCCGTTCCGAGCCTAGTATTCGACCTCCAAAATCAATCCGTCCGCTCTGCCCGCCTAAAGTTAAGTGCCCCACTCACGCCTCTACAAGCCCGTCGCCCATCTACCACTCTCCTTTTCAGTTCAGTTTTTTGTGCATCGCTTAATTGTTTTGGGTCTGGTTCGTGTTAGAAATCAGATATTCCAAACCTCTTTAGAATTACTTTTGTCTTGACAGCTTTTACTTTGAAAGGCAATTTATGAGCATCTTGAAAAGGTTGGGTTCGTGTTCCATAGTTTATGACATAGCCTGTCAAACCCGAAGGTCTGCGTCTCAATGTGTTCAACACATCTGGCCGGCCATGCGTAGTTTTAAAATATTAAAATATAGAGATAAATGACATGTAGTCACACTGACATCATGTAATCGAACCGCTTGCTTACGTTTGATGAATGTGTCTCGCCGTCTACCAGTCTTTCGTCTTGAATAGGTACCTATTATGTCTAATGTCTCACTTTCAATGTTTAAGTACTTCTCACACTAGGAATCTGCGATCTTCCAACAATCTTCTCCTACTCTGTCCTCTGTCTCAAATAAATACTTATCCATAGAAAATTCGATAACTACATCCAGTGAAATTGTATTTTATGCAGCAGCAGTAGGTGTAATAAGGTACGTTGGACGTACGATGATGAACGAACGTTTAGAAGATATTAGTTTGATGCTACTAGCAGACGTACATGTTAATATCAATTGTCCCTTGAGGCCAATCTCTTAATCTTTTGATGTAGAATTGTGCTCAAATGCTACACGAAAATAAAGCTTATTTTATTTTTAATGCTAGTAGTAACTGCTAGTAGTACTGCCCATTAATTTCTCTTTAAAACTGTATTTTTGACTCCGAAAACACAAAACTCATTTATAACGTGGAGTCATGATAAGGCTTGTTTCCACATGGCTAAGCCCAAAGCGACACAATGCAACATGATTGATGGACCGCTCAGCATTACATACAGTGTATCCTGTACTTTATAAAAGGTTTGAAGCGATTTCTACTTCCATATTAAACTTTTGAAACGGGCCGAATTACTTTGTAGTAATACTTCTAGGGTATCGTCTTTCATCCACTAGGTTCGAACGAAGCAATTCGCATAATTTGGATAGAACTTCACTTTAGGTAAGTTCGTTGAATCTCATCATCATCATCATCATTTCAGCCGAAAGACGCATACTGCTGGACATAGGCTTCCCCATTCGTCGCTACCGATTGACCGTTCTCGTGCGTTTTGCATCCAGCGCTTTCCCGCAACCTTAACCAGGTCATCGGTTCACTTAGTGGGAGGCCTTCCAACGCATCGTCTTTCTGTTCGCAGTCGCCATTCCAGAACTTTTCGGCCCCATCAACCATCCGTTCGGCGAGCAATGTGCACTGCCCCTGCCACTTAAGTTGCCGTTTAATCTTATCTCCATTCAAAAAGGTGTAGGCTCTGAAAACGTATGATTGTTTCACCTTTGATTTTCTGCTGAAAATAATTCAACTAGATTTACTCTGTGAATAATGCAAAATTAGTCGATAACAATACACAAATGTTAATTAAAGAATCATAAACTAATATATAAAAATATTGATGGATGGAGAAGAGACCAAGACAAAAGACAACATGGATGAATTATGTTAGGGATAATGAATGAAAATGGAGTGAATAATAACGCACCCGTAAAAGGGGAGAATGGGAGGTATATCTTTTGGACAAATAACATGCAACAAAAGCAGGCAGAAAAAGTCATACATACGTAACACGAGAACAGTGACTGTACTGTTTATTTATCAAACGGGTTGAGATGACTAAACATACTGTTAAGTAACACTACCCTATATCAAAATAAATACACGCAATTAATTTAATCGAAGTGTTTGTGGTTTTACACGATACCAAATATAATTAATATCACATTTCAAATTGTATGTATTCTTGTGGAAATAAATAGTTTGTAATTTTTTTTTTTTTTTTTTCACGTGCTTGAATTACTGAACTGTTACAACACCTGAATTATTAATGATAATACATTGCGGTTAGCTGCGGTGTTTCTATTCTAGGTACGTGCTCCAAATACAGGCTTTTGTTCTAAAATAATGTTTTTGATTTAAAACCACAGCAAATAATACAATGAGATTGTAAATTAATTTTACACTAAAATGCCCTTAAACCCTTAAATATACGACTCTTTTATTTTTTACTAACATGAAATATGTGTTAGGCATGCATGTACTAGTGTTGGGAAAATAAAGAAAAAATATAAAATAAATATTTTACGAAATAGTGTTGACACCGAACAAATAACATTTATCTGTTTGTGCTTAATACAATACTCAATACATTTATTGCTTCCACATGTGAACTTAGATGGTAGGTTACAAATTTAGACCATTGTAAAACCTGTCGGGCACTGCAAAAGTAGAGAGTGTAAGAGTGCTTTTATTAAACTAAGTATTTTTTTATTTAGTAGATTGCAATAAAAAATGTCATTTAAATATTCATTATCATTTTAAAGCGAAGATAAGCGACTAAGTAGTGATTTTAAAATGAACATCACGTCGTCTAAACGGCTCATAGAACATTTTATGAAAAATTTAACATATTTTGACCTAGACCCATTATGTTAATAATTTGTTTCTTTTTCTTGGTCTATCCCACCGCACTATGCTCAAACCACTGCAACTCCTGAAAGCCAGAATCAACAGTGGTGACCATCAGAAAAGCGCCGAGACAATGAAGCTCGAAGAAGTCCCAGACAATGAATTTAACTGTCTTGGATCACGCAATGACATTAATCAGAAAAAAATAATGAAGGAGTAGGAAAGAATACAAATTTCCACTTCGCTTGAAATGGAGCATGAGACAGAATAAACAAGGCCAATAGGCACAAAGGATAAGGTACGTATAAAAATTAGCATTAATATTAATGGGTCCTAACATTGTGAGCTGTTATATTATATTTAATTCCAATAATAGGTATGGCAAAAACGCTTGAGCGCACCGAAATTTGTTCTAGTTTCCCAATTTTTTTAAAGAATACACCCTCATAAGAAATGATGTGCAGATTGACATATTCGCAGTCAGATGTAGGACACTGACATAAAGGCAAGGCATCGAGCTTGAAGGAAAATAATTTACTTTTAAAGTTACCATGCCCTGTGAGAAATTGGGCAACACAGTGATCCACCTCCAGCCACGTCCTGGCCAGCCGCACGCAAACAGATGTTTAGAATTGGTGGAGGTGTTGGTCCTGGATGCAATTATACAGGGTTACTGGTTAAGTCGACCTAGATCCATTAAGAGGTTATAGTTCCCATCATTTCTGACTAATTTGACTATGAAACACCCCAGCCTAAACCTAACCGTTTTTGAGATATTGGACTTAGAAGGTTTTTTAAAAAAATATGCCAATTTTTTAAGAATTGGTATTTTTTTTGTCTTCTATGGCCTTATATCTATGGTCTTATCACAATTCTTTGAAAAAACTTTAATAAAAAGCTCACAGGTAGAGACAAAAAATGATAAAATGAAAAAATGGGACTTAAGATCAAACTTATCACCTGGGTCAGAAAATGAAATAAAACAATCCAAATAGTTATAAAACAACATTTATTGTTATTTTACAAGTCCTGTTCCACATGACCGCCTCTGTTTCGTGTTACCCTGTGTTGGAACCTCATGTGTCTAATAAGATTTAGGGGTAAATCGTCTAACAAATCAGGTAGTTCTTCTCTTAAAAAGTGTTCATAGAATTCTCCATTTAAATTGTCAGGCAGAAAGAAAGGCCCAATTAAATGATTTGAAATAATGCCCATCCAGACATTCAAACTAAATCTTCTTTGTGATCCTTTTGTCCTCTTTTGATTAGGATTTCGTTGCGCTTTCGGGGCCCAATAATGAGCATTGTGGTAATTTTTTATACCGTCTTTATCAAATTTTGACTCATCTGTCCACAAGATTTGTCTTAAAAATGCTGGCTCTTCCAAATCTGCATTAAGCATAAATCTGCAGAAGTCTAACCTCCTCACTGGGTCTCCTTCTTCGATAACTTGTACAGGCGTGTAGTGATAGGGGTAGAGGCCTGCAGTATTCACTGTAAACCACACTTTCCACTGTGAGAGCCCAAGTTCTCGGGCAACAGCATTAGTAGAAGTAGTCCGTAGTAGTAGATCCGCTCTAAACCGCTGAACTATTTCATTGTCTTGCTCTTCATCATCATCAATGACACGTGGTCGACCTAAGTCTGCTCGTCGCCTTGAAACAGAGCCAGTCTCTCTAAGTCGCCGGTAAACTTCGTCAAAGGCACTGACATCCGGTACTCGGCGGCCGGGATAACGTGCAATGTATTCGTCACGAGCTCGTGCGGATACGCCATTGCAGTACCCGTAACAAAGCAGAATATCTGCATATTCCTCGTTCGTGAAGGTAGCCATCTTCAATAGTTCCAATCACAAGCACAAATCAAAGTCCAGTTAACAAGCACAGTCACAAATCGTAGAAGAAATACAAGCCAAGTCGAGTAAGAAATCAAGAGCACTAAATATCGCATCTACTACAGACGAATCACGGAAGCAGACTAAAAATAAATACCATAACAACAAAATGGCCGGGAATAATTTATCTCGCTCGCACTTGCACAATTTGTCCCGCTCGCACGCATCACAGCCCCATGGAAAGACAATAGGGCAAAAGAACCCTTATTTTTACTACTACTTGTGAGCTTTTTATTAAATTTTATTCTAAGAATTGTGATAAGACCCCTAGTTTGTTATACCTTGTTAGATAGCTAATAGAACAAAGATATTATTTAGCATATCTGCAGCACAACTGCCATACATTTTTTTAAAAATTTTGCTAAAAGAAAAAAAATGTTTTCATAAATTTATTTCTGTTTTACACTTTCAGTCCTCTACTATGACTCCTATGGTTCAGATATTTGTACTTTTTGCATTTAGAATAATAAACGAACTTCTCTAGTACTCAAAAATCGGAATTAGAAAAAAAATAAGGCCATAGAAGACAAAAAAATGCCAATTCTTAAGAAATTGGCATATTTTTTTAAAAAACCTTCTAAGTCCAATATCTCAAAAACGGTTAGGTTTAAGCTGGGGTGTTTCATAATCAAATTAGTCAGAAATGATGGGAACTATAACCTCTTAATGGATCTAGGTCGACTTAACCAGTAACCCTGTATATATTATATTATAAAAGTTCCTCCTAGAAGTCAATAGGTGGTTTAAATAATCTAGAGATTTTCTCACGGTCAATTCTCGTTAAAACGTCCGTGCCCATTGTCTCTTGTGCGGAATAGTACATTGCCCGTCGCTGCACTTCAAGGTCAACCGCAAGTACGCCAGCAAGTACCGATAAGGCCTCAATACTAACCGTCCTGTATGCTTTGCATAAGAATATCAAAGCCTAAACGCTGACTTTGATGTAATTTACGTCGTACCGCCCCTATTGTGGCACTATCAGCCCAAACAGACGCCCCATAGCACATGCAACCCAGTAAGTAGCCCATAAATAGTCTTTAAAGTTAAAAAGACAGACCCCACGTAGAATTAGATATTCTCGTTAAGGCCAAGAAGTTCTTTTTTGCTTTTTCACCGACTATTGTAATATGATCTATAAATGCAAAATTCCTCTCTAACACTAGACCAAGATAGCACACGGACTGCTTCCTTTTTACGTGAACGTTTTTAAATTTAATATTAGGACACGTAGTAGGTACGTCTTGCCCGGAACAGGAATTCGAATGTGTCGGTCATCATTGACCCCCGTTTCACAGGCTCATCAACTTTTTCCTGACCAACATTTTCTTTAGTAGATGATCCTCCACATATTTTTATATTAAGTCCCATTCCTTCTACTCTAATCAAAATTAAGAAACTCACTTATCACAACGTAAAAGCCGCGTAACTTGTTTACCGGTATCATTTCATCAGCTTAAAATAGCGCTTTAGTGCCATAAAACGGTAACTTTCTAAAGCATACTCCTTAGTTACGGCTAGGTTTTTAACCTAGCCGTTACGAAGGAGGGGTTTTATTTATACCGTGGGGTATACCACATCCCTCACAACCAACATTAACCAACATTAAACAAAACCACCGCATGTTGAACAAAGCTCATTAAGCTTTGGATTTTGAAGTTATCCAAGTCTCTAATATAACAATTGCCTCTTTCTTATTCTTTATTGTACACAAAAAAAAACATAAAGACACAGATATAATAAGACAGCTTATGTACAAAGGCGAGATTAACCCATAATTGGCTTTTTGTTAATTATATAAATAATAATATATTGTGGTCGACCAAAACAAAAACGATCTACGAATTGGAATACCGAGAAAAAGTAATATCCTCAATATCAATTGAATCCACCATGTTAATATCCATTTTCGGGTAAAAACAACACAATAAAATTCAAAAGATGCTATAACCTAAAAGATAAACTTTGACAGATACGAATTAGACCATCGTTAAACTAGAGCCCGCCGAGGTTTAGCGTTAAGCCATATTATGGTCTATGGTTTATCGCTAAACCACGATTTATTATATCATTTTTGTTTAAACCATAGTTTAAAGAGCTTTAAACCTGGAGTTTTAGTTAAACCGTTTTCTGTAATAAGACTGTTTGGGTGTGAAGAAGGTGTGCATCAAGTTCGTTGGCATGTGTCGTCGTCTTAAGGCGCTATATACGCCCCAATGTTAACGCAGTACTAGCCGTACGCCCGCTGATGCAAAAATATCAATATTGAACCTCCTTTTGAACAGTTTTTTTTGCAAAATATTATTTGATTTACTTAAGCTATGTTAGTTATGATGAAATTCCAACCATCATTTTTTCTGTGTAAAAATATTTTTAAACATCCAAGTCGTTTTGGAGGAGTATCCAAAAGTTGCGAAAAATATCATGTTGTTAATTATTTTTAAAGCTGTTTTGCTTTAAAAAATAATAACACATTAGTTACAAGAAAAAACCTTGTGTTCAAATTATGTACATGAATCAATAATATTTCTTTTTCAAACCTTTTAACCTAGCCTTTACTAAGAAGTATGATTTAGAAAGTTACCGTTTTATGGCACTAAAGCGCTATTTTAAGCTGATGAAATGATACCGGTAAACAAGTTACGCGGCTTTTACGTTGTGATAAGTGAGTTTCTTAATTTTGATTAGAGTAGGAGGAATGGGAGTTAATATAAAAATCTGTAGAGGATCATCTACTAAAGAATATGTTGGTCAGAAAAAAAGTTGATGAGCGTGTGAAACGGGGGTCAACAGTTTGTATTATGTGAATAAACGGGTAAAAGCTAGTTTAATAACGATAACGTTATATTATTTCAAAAAAGTTACTGCCTATCTTAAAGTAGATGATACTTTGAAAATAATTTCAGTTCGAAGACGTCCACTGCTGGACATAGATTCCCTAAGCATCGCCACATAGATGGATCCTGTGCTTCTCAAGACGTCTCTTACGGTCCAGGTCACCAGGTCATTGGTCCATCTTTAGGAAAGCCTGTAGAGGTGTGCAAAAATAGAACACATAAAAAACATTTTCACAAAAAAATACTACCGACTTCCAAATAACAAAACCACAAAGTGAAAAATAACTTTATTTTTGGAAGTCGGTGTCTTTGGTGGGTACCAAGTTTTTTGCGTTATGGACACCGACTTCCAAAAATAAAGTTATTTTTCACTTTGTGGTTTTGTTATTTGGAAGTCGGTAGTATTTTTTTGTGAAAAAGTTTTTTATTTTTCACTTTTTAGTTGTACCTCCCTAATAGGCAAGTAGTTACGTAAGGTACCTATAATACCCGAATATCATGAAACTGAACCAATCCGGTGAAATAAAAGTGTACCAAGGTTAACTGTACACATCTGCGTACCCATTTAGAGCGTACTGGCGTGATGTTATGTTATGAAATGGTATAAACAATGAACTAACATGCGATTTCAGCAATCCCGAGAGATTTGCCGTTAGTTATTGACGAGTTCTATTGTATATCTCCGAAGTTCTTCATCAAATCTTCACGAAATTAAAATGGGACCAATTTCGGCATATCCTCTTTCAAATAAAAAAATATTTTTTTAAATCGGTCCACATAGAACCTCCTCCTTTTTGGTAAGTCGGTTAAAAAGTAGAAACCCTTAACGCGCGTACCCCTCACCAGTCTGTAAGTATATTGTTACGATATCGATTCACTGTATCAATACTTATCATATGTACTCTTAGTTTATCGCTGACAATGGTGAATAAAAAAAAGGAAACCTGGACTTATAATTAAAGTTCGAAATCGCCAACCCGTCTTGAAAAAAAAATGACTTTTTACAAAAAATACAACCTTGGAAGTCCCAAATAAAAACACTACAAAGTGAAAAATAACTTCAATTTCGAAAATCGGTGTCAAAAAACGAAGAAAGAAAATAAGGACACCGACTTCCGAAATTGAAGTTATTTTTCACTTTGTAGTGTTTTTATTTGGAAGTCGATGTATGTTTTGTAAAAAGTCTTTTTTTTATTTTTCAGTTTTTAGTTGTGGTACAGAATGGACCAGTTACATAGGCTTGGTACCAATAATGCCCAAAGTGAAGCTTTAAATGATTAACCCAATAACATGAAACTTAAACAAAACCGGTGGAATAAGAGTATACCAAGGTGAACTGTTTACACCTGCGTACCCCTTTAGAGCGTACTAGTGTGATGTTATGTTATGAAATGGTGTAAACAATAAACAGAAATGCGATTGCAGCTATCCCGAGTGATTTGCCATCATTTATTGAAGAGTTCTGATGTATATCTCCGAAGTTCTTCATCAGATCTTAATGGAAATTAATGAGACAACATGACAAGCACCAGCTTTCAAATAAAAAAAGAATCATCAAAATCGGTTCACCTTGAAACAAGTTCTGAGGTAACACACAAAAAAAAAACAGTCGAATTGATAACCTCCTCCTTTTTGGTAAGTCGGTTAAAAACAACATGCATCGAGCACATTCATATTCTTATTTTATAGTCGATTTGAACAGTTTTAAAACAAAATACATTTAAGGGTTGTGGTGAATTGAAAACCATTGTAGTGTTTGTCTGGCACAACTGGATCATTCTGCCTCACTGCTAATCAGGGCCCTTACCTCATATATTTAAAACGTGTCAATGGTTTTTCGAAGGTGAATTTTTGTCAGATTTATCAGGTAGCCCCATTGGTCTAGTGGTCGCAAGCACTACAACTGAGCATGGGGTCCCGGGGTTGATTGCCGGGTCGGGCAAAGTTTTATTGGGTTTTTCCTTATGGAATTTTTGAGTAGCCCGGTAACTAGATTTGTGCCCGGTTGATGGCAATAAATAGGCTCGCTCTCTATTGTATATGTTTAAGTCCCAAGTTATTAAAATATATATGGTGAAATTTGGATGTACCTTTGACCTCTCATTCAAACATTGTATTTACCATTTTGTAAGCTAACTCGTAGTGTCATGCTGCTGCAAAAACCTTTTTTATATCGCGTCATATTTATTTCACAATATAAAAACGTTTAGTTTCGAACCTACTAGAATTATCCTTTGTCTCACAAAGGATAATTCTGGGAATTATTGAAAGAAATTCGCTTTCAAATTATTATAAGAATTATTTAACATAGGCCACTTACTCAAATATTTCTGTTTCATAAAATTCCTTGTAACAAAAACAATACGGTTTACGCCTAATAGCGCCTAATAACGCCGTAGGGAACTTCTTCCGGTTTTATTCTACCTTTAACCACAATTAAACGGCTTTAGGCAACAAAACTTCGTAAAAAGGTTCTGTGGTTATTAACGGTTTTGTCGCCTACCTCCAATGCGCAACCGTGTTGAAGTTCAAAAACGATTCAGTTTTAGGCGCAATAACGCTCTTTTAACGTTTGGTCGCCGAATAAAATAAACGACAAAATCGGTTGTTTTTACCGGTTACTAGCCTTGGCGACGACTCACATTCGCCGTATTTATCTTCGGATTGTAAAAGCGTGTTACACAAGTGGAATGCTGGCCCGTGTATAGCTTTAGATATTTCTAGTAGTCACAATTCCTACATGAAAAACTTTTTTTTTTTTTTTTGCCCAAGCTTTAATTCAACTGACACTGCTCTCACGACATTTTGAAATATCTTTAAATGTAACCAATCAGTATAATAATAATTATGCAGAAATTAAAAATAAACTTCGGATTACATTCTATTTCCATCGTCATTAGTGAAAAGACGTTTAGAGCTTGTTAGCGCCCTTCCACATATTTCGGTTCCATTAAACGCCAATACGCCATATTTTCCTAAAAAATAATGTAACTCCTTCAAGTGGAAAAGTCTCTGCTCAAAGTTTCCTTGCGTGACAAATCTGAAATGAAGATATCCGCAGGAGAACCAAGTTTACCGAAATAGCCCGAAAAATCGCCAAATTTGCCAATATGAAAAAAGGAGGCGACTGCGTACTGGAAGACACAGCGTTAGAAGGCCTCACAAAAGATGGACAGATCTGGTGAAGGTTGTGGGCATCTTGCTGATTCCAAGGCGCTCAGGACTCGAGATGGCGATACTTGGGGGTTGTTTATGTCCAGCCAGCTTCATATCACCCGAAAAATGTCCACTGGACAGTGTCACTTACTCAATAATCCAATCTTTAATATCGTTATTAGTACACCTAGCAGCTCTTTACTTTACTGTTTTGCTGGAATAAAATTAAAAAGCTGAGGTGGCCCAGTGGTAACAGCTCCGACTTACGTGTCGTAGATCGTGAGTTCAAACCCAGTCAGGCGCGTTTTTTTTAAAAGTTGATGCAAAACATCGTGAGAAAACGTCCTAGAACTAAAAATTCGAAGACTTTGATGTTCACAAACCCACAAAAAGCCCTCGTGGTGGATTAAGGCCCATTACTACTTTCACAAAGAGGATGCCTGTGTCCCAGCAGTGGGAACATAATAAGGCTGATGATGAGATGAAAATTTATATTACAAAAACTCAACAGAAACACATGGTTATTACTTTTATTTCTGCTATAGCCGTTTAAAAACAGATAAATCCAATCCACTCAAGTTGCGTAGGTATTCATGGAACTGTTTTTACGTACTTTAATAATAAAACTCTATTATCGGTTTCTACAGCTGGGCACAATAGCGTTTTTGTTAAGAAACAAAAAGCACATAATTATGCTTTGACGGTACACATGTGCCAGATGAAACTACACTACGCTACAAGAAAATAATAAGATTCTGTATTATAAAAAAAAAACAGTAATATGGTTGACTTACTTTTATCACAATATATTTTAGTCTATGCTTGGTACGTAAATACATTTGCTGAATCTTGTAACACGAGCATATAGTCTATTCAGAGATAAAACCGCCATTGTATCCACAGAATAAGCGATATTGTGCACATACTGTATTACTATAGGGTTGATGGCGGGGTACGAAACAGCAAATTCTATTTAGTCCGCCGGTTAAATTATCAAAAAATATTGGACACGTATTTTTTGCTTTTTGAAATCAATAAAAAATCACCAAGATAAAGCGCGTCAAACTTCAGGAGTTGGACTTGTGACGTAACTTTTATGTAAAAGAAGTGTACCAAGGCTTGACGTTATGCGATTTTTTAACGCACTGTACCATCATAATTTTTTGTTAACGTGACAAAAGAATAAATGCGTGTCAAATATTTTTTGGAAATCTAACAGGACTAAAAATATTTTTTAGTCATCATCCCCCCCAACCTATGGTTTACAATTATAAAGTATATTCCATATAAACGTAATCCGCATATAACTCGATGGCTTCTGGATTAAAAACCGATTCAGGGATGATAACAATCACGCTTTATATCACGATCACGCCCAATCAATCTCCAGCTTGTAATTACGTTTTGCGAGAAACGATAACTTCTTTAATAGATCACCATACGAATAATAATACCATACTATGTATGTATGCAAATAACAGTCCCCGCACGAAATATGTCTCTTTTCATATAAGAAGGAACGAGCATTTACCATGACGCTTCATAATGCAGTTTGACAAAGATTGTCTGGTAGATATTGCTGTCAGCGATAAGACCGTCACTGTACCCAATGTTTTTTTATTTCTAATAAAGTTGTGTGACTATTTTGTCGTAGGTACAATAAAATATAATAATGTTTATGAAAAATCACAAAGACTCTCTTTGTGTCTATACTGTCTATAGAACCATAGTCTACACGAGGAAGAAAATACAATCGAGCGCTAAATACAGTCTGGCGCTTGCAAGTAAGCACGTGTTCCTACACCTATGTACATATAAAACAGTATGGTAATTCAGATGACGTATTGAATTCTTCGTTAGTGATGGACGATCAGGGAGCTCGCGAGTCAGCGGGCTGAATGAAAGCGATTCATCTTCGGTGTTACACCACAAAAGCTAACGTTTGTGTTAAGATGAAACAGAAGCTGAGTGATGTATATAAATAGGTGTATGTGTTGAAAAGATAGCGAGTTCATTGACTCTTAATGTATGTAGAAGAAAATGTGAAAGATTCGGAATGGCTACAAAGGGGACACTAGAATGGCAGCTAATGATAAAGCAGACATAAAAAGGCGTAGGCGAGTACGATTGTTAACACATTCGTTGCCAAGGACTCGCCTCGCAAAATGCGAAATGCGAATGCCGAAATGCCACGTGATCAATCGTTGTCGCTGATAGAATTTAAATCTGTCTAGAGCCCGAGGTCGTAATTGGGTGATGAAATGTAAAATAATATATAATTTGCAGCCATCTGGTTAAATTAGTCAACTAATTGGACGTCTAGGCCGTTCATTAAACGCCGGCATCCAATTAAATGGCTGCAGGACAACAAGCTAAGTCATTGAGTGCAACTTTTAACCAGATGTCTGAATGTCGTGTTGTCACTTAGTTAAATTGGATTTTGATAATTGTATAATGTCTGGTTAGGGTGACTAGACAATTTAGACGCAAAAACTTGCAGAAGACGTAGTATTATTTGGCACCTCCAGTTTTCATTCTACTTTTACGATATCACACCTTAATTTCACTTAAAATTGCACATATGAACGAAAAATAGAATTGATGGTTTACGCTGTTGACACCATATTTGTTTTTGTGACTACTAGCCCCGCAGTAGAAAACATTGAAGTAAATTTTAATCACTTGGCTGAGTCTCGGTCAGTCATCTTTAAAGGTCTGCATTTTAATACGCCAAGTTGTTTAACGTCGCATGATTCTAGTTCAATTAACTATCGGCCTAGGCAGCCGATTGGATGCCAGCGTTTAATAAATGGCCTAGGCCTCCAATTAGCTGCTAATTTAACCAGATGGCTGCGACATATACACATGATTTACATACATGCATTAATAATACACATGCTAAATTCCGTAACATTTTGAATAATAATAACTTTATGCTCAACCATAACATTATTATGCCAGAAGTGTAAATATTATTGTATACCTTAACATGATCGACTGCGTAGCTAACGTATCAAAACGAATTTGTTTAGTATTAGCATAGTAAAAACAGTCATTGAACTTTCCCTAATTTACCTAATGTCTGTGAAGGATGCCGCACAATACACTATGTATCGTTTTTCAATTGTTGCGGATCACGATAGAAGTCGATTCAAGAAGAACTTCTGCTTTTTGTTCGTTATTGAAATAAAAAATATCATTAAAATATTAGTGGGTCGGTCCCGCGATTGCCATGCCAAAACGAATCAAATAATCTACAAACTAAATGGACATGGTACGAATATCATTTTCTAAAATATGAAAACACGAGGTTTATTAGTATACAATTTGTTATTCCAGTACACATTTTGTATAAGTAATTTGTTCTTTCTATACCAATATTATAAAGAGGAATGATTTTTTTGTTTGTTTGTTTGTTTGTACCGAATAGGCTCTGAAACTACTGGACCGATTTTAAAAATTCTTTCACCTATGGAAAGCTACATTATTCCCGAGTAACATAGGCTATAATTTTGACGGGAGCGAAGCCGCGGGGGTCAGCTAGTTATTTATAACAGAATCAATGCATCGGCCGATTTAATTTTCAGTAGGTATTAACGTTTTTATATTTTTCAGTCTGATGACTGTTCATTTAGTTAATTGTATGTACATTAACAATACTTCAAGTGTGTACAAATATCGGAAATACGAATGTGTAAATACAGGCGACATCTTGTGTATTTTACCAACGAAAAAAAAGGAGGAGGTTCTCAATTCGACATTTGTATATTTTTAATGTACACGCATATCTTTTTATAGAGTGATCCAATTTCAAAAAAATCATTTATTTTATTTATTTAACCATTAATGTAGACACAAAATAAAGAGACAAGAAGAAAAAGGAACAGAAAATAGGTAAGTAGGTATGTAGGTAGTAGGTTATTTTAGTTTTTAATTGGTAGGAGTATACCTCAAAGTTAAATTTAAATGGGTCCACCATTTAAATTTTAAAATAATATCCAGTATCCAGTATCCAGTATCTTGCAAAAAATAATATCCAGTATCTTGCAAAAGAAAAAGCACTCGAGGTGTCAACCGAACTTTATAGTTTCTTGACTATTGGTAGCCATTAGTCATTGGTATTTTGAGCTGAACTCTCAAAGGATTAACTCGATAATATATTATGATACAAATGCAAAAGACTATCTAGTTATGTATACCAGAATATAGCACGGACTGACTTTCGAGATTGATCTCTACATCCGTTCCAGTTCACAACCTAACCCTACTGATCTACCCTTTCCCTCAACTCACCAATCTACAAATGAGAATAGATACTACACCTACTCCAATTGAAAAGACAGGTAAGTGAATATGAATAAGGCTGTGAGCACACGTGGGTGACGATCGCTATCGCACGCGGTAGTGGATTGAGGCAATTTATCTTACTCCTGTGCGGATACTGACACCGGGGGTAGTGTGTTCCTTAGTGAAGATTGTTGCGGGACATGGAGATAATTTTATTCTTAGGAGTTTTTGGTATTGCCAGCCTGTGATACAGGAATCAGGCGTTGTCTACTTGACACACAACATAAGTAACTTTTGTCCTCCTGAATTGATATCACAAAGATGTTGTTTCTTGTAACTATAATGAAAAAAAAAACCTATCTTATCGTAATATTTTATCACAATATATATTAGAACTGGTTTTATCTGTCCTATAAATTTTCAAAGGGGGCAAAAAGAAGAAGAAAATGGCTAAAAATAGTTCGATCACCAAATAAGCATCTTTTTATTTGTTGGCTGGGGAAACCTTCAAAAGGCGCCTGGACTTTTCGGAAAAAAAACAGGACTTTAACCTCACTAAAACTACCCCGATGGTCACCATCAGCACCTGGAGGGACCCCTTTTACCTCTTATAAAATCACCCCAAAACCAATTCATTGCAACGCACACATCAAAATCATTTTCTTCATTACGGATTTTGAGCTGTTGTTAGGAATTTAATGTAAGGTACTTTAAAATTGATAGCAACAGCAAAACTGGTCTCGCGTAACCCTCACTCCTGTTCACACTATACATGAATGGATACTTCCTCCTCACCTGCCAACGTTAGTGAACAGCCGACGGGTCAGAGTTCGACCCATGATCGACATCAGCGGGTGAATAGACACAGGCTTTTAACCCCTTTGCCAAAAACGAAGATCGATCCGCTCAACGAAATATAGAAAGAGCGACCTGAAATATCGCCTCTCTTCAAATACATTTATCATGGCAGATGTTTATAATCTTTTGAAGAATGTGAGCTTATGTGTGTTTTATTTTACTGAGAATACAATGTAAAATTTTGGAGCAAGTTATGAGTATTATTGTAACAAAAATCATTTACCAACTTTAAATACTCAGGTGCAGACGATAAAACAGTTCAGTTTATTTTTTAACCCCCGCCGGAAAAAAAGGGGTGTTATAAGTTTGACGTGTGTTGCTGTGTATCTGTGTGTCTGTCTGTGGCACCATAGCGCCTCAACGGATGAACCGATTCTGATTTAGTTTTTTTTGTTTGAAAGGTGATTTTGTCGAGAGTGTTCTTAGCTATGTTTGAATTAAATCGGTTCAGCCTTTCAAAAGTTATGCGCGTTTAACTGTTTGAATCGGGGTGTTTTCGCAAGATAAATGTGCGGGGGTTTTGAAATTTTGAAATTTTACTTGTTACGTACTGTATTTTACAAAGAATGTATATTTTACGCTATTTTACAAAAAATGAGTTACTTACTCATTTTTTGTAAACAGAACTAATAAAAATAATAATAACTGAACATCTAACTGAAATACCGATACTTACATGAGTAAAAAGATCAACCACGAGTTTGTGAAACTAATATCCTACATGATTTCTATAACATGTATAGATAGATAGGTATAGGATACCTTTACATATACAATTCAAAGGTAACCTACCAACCAACTTGAGGGATTTCTTACGTCGCCCTTTGAACCTTACCGAACATAAAAAGGAATAAATCAACAGACATCTGCTCAGAATAGATCAAATTTAATAAATTGGATACAATACTTCAAAGAGTTTCTCAACTTTCTTAATTTTTCCCGACGGCACACATGAATATTTTGTTGAAAATTCGCCTTTCTTATACGTTGAATATTATGTTTTATAGTTTTAATAACCTTGGTTTTCAAAGCTTCATTCAGACGGTTATAAAAGTGAGAAATATAATTCTAAGTATTAAATCGTAAAACTACTTTGTTGGTACTTAGACTGAAATATAATGTAGCGGATTGAGTACCTCGGGTGTTCCTCAAGAAGAATATTATTTTCTTGAGTATATATAACCTTACTACAAGTTTTATTAATTCATGGCTACTCATCATTTTAAAGGTAGGTAAACAAGGGTGCTACGTTGTCATTTGATCCTCAATCAAGACCAGGGTAAAGTATCTCTAGTTGCCGCTAAGTAATTAATAATGAACCAAACGAAGGGACAGTGTACTAAAACTGTCTCTCTCTGGCAAAAAGACTAATATAGCCGCAAGAAGGTGTCAATCAAAAGATGATGAAAATTTGCTTTTTGCCCGAAAGGCAATCATCGATTAATTCGGCACGTGATTTGGTTGATAAACCGATTTCGTCCAATATGACTCCACTCGACTTGCGGATAAATTGAAAGAGGGTGACCACAGCTTTCATTCGACTTTCCTTGTTCTGTCCAAGTGATGACATTAAAGCGAATAGGTGACTTGAAAAGTACTTTGGAAAAACTGTGACAATATTTAGATACTCTTCATATCAAGTATAAAAATCTATATGGAAAAGTTCATTATTATCCGCAGCCTGTCTTCGGCTCTCTTTTAAAGTGCCAATCCCCACGTTATCTATTTTACCCGACTACGGTGAAGCCAAAAAGAAAGGTTGTTGTTTTTGCTGCCTCATGTATGTATGTTTGTATTTACGTATGTTGTTGTTGTGTTGTTGAGTAATTGTAGTTATCGTTGTTGTTGTTGTAACTATTTATCCAATTTTGACGAATAAGGTCAACATCAATCGATTCGTTATTATGACCCGGGTAGTGTAGGATAAAAAACCGCAGTCGAGAAAATTGGTTAATGAAATACTGTAATAATTAAACTATTTGCTTGTTTTTATTTCTTTTGATAAGGTCAATAAGGATAAATTAAATATATAAAATTATAGCTACGAGTATAAGCTGTAGTAGTGCTGAGTATTACGAGTGTTAGTTGTCTAACCAAAGCATTTAAGGTTACTTATCTACTAATATAACCATTATACTCGTATGTATTAGAATCCATTTCCATTCAAAAACCTGAATAAATTCCGTGAAATATAATTTCATTTTGGTAATATTGTCGTGATATTTCATAATTCGATCAGTCAAGAAGTCTATCCTTAAGCCATTTTCCCATGGGAATATGCAAAAACAATAGAACACCACTTGCTTCGACCCCTTCATATCCTATTTACTTCATTTACAGTCATACATGGTCATACACGCACGCCGGATGAGAGTACTAGGCTTCTGGTGCAACCTTACTCTAAGAGCTTATGGTCACCCCCCAGGCCTTTCTGAAGAACATTACCGATAAGATCTATATATGTCTTTCCAAAGCGTCCTCTGCCAGTGGTTCTTGTAAACACCGCGCTTTTTACTCATCACTTAGTCTAAAGTCCTAAAGTCCGTATTCCCTTTCACGTGTGATTCCCCGGACGCTCCTTATAGGCTCTTACCTACTACAGGAAAAAGCGTTTCCAACATCATAAATACTTAGCTGCCTCTTTCATTATTTGATTACCTTTTGAGTAACCGGACGTTCGGTAAATCGATGTTTTGGAGCGGAATGGGGTAAGTGAAGTTTAGCGTTACCTACATGAAAATTTAATGTGAACGAAAAATGTTTTGGTCGTTCTTTTTTTGAAACTTTATTTTATGATTCTTGGAAATGAGTGATGAGTTTGGTGAAGATCTGATGAAGAACTTCGGAGATATACAACAGAACTTTTCAAAAAATCTTTCGAGATTGCTGCAATCGCATGTCTGTTTATTGTTTATACCATTTCATAACATAACATCTCGACAGTACGCTCTAAAGGGTTACAAAGATGTGTACAGTTCGCCTTGATACACTCTCATTTCACCGGTTATGTTTAGTTTCATGATGTTCGGGCAATGTATTCTGGCATTATTACCTTACTTAACTACTTGCCTTTTAGGTAGGTACACTTAAAATTTAAAATTAAAAAACCTTTTTTTTTTAAATACTACCGACTTCCAAATAGGAAAACTACAAAGTGAAAAATAACTTTATTTTGATTTCGGTATTTATAACGCAAAAAATTGGTTCCTACCAAAGACTTACCTCAAAAACCGCACTCAGTATACACAAATTAACAGACTTAATATTAGAACTAAGATGGAGGATACATACTTATCAAAGGGACGTAAAATACAATATGGTGTCCCGCAAGGAAGCGTACTGGGACCACCATTATTTTTAATATACATAAATGACCTTCCAAATGCGAACTCAAACCCAATGACACTCTTTGCTGACGAAAGCACCGTTGCAATCAAATGTAATGACAGAGCGTCTTATGAGCATGATATAAGCAGTACCCTAAATGCAATCATTAAATGGCTAGACATTAATAATCAGCAGGCAATCATAGGGAAAACTAAAATAATCCACTTTAATCAGCGTATGAAAGCAATTATGCCTCAGATTAACTATAAGGGTGAACCTGTATCTGACGTACAAACAACAAAATTTCTTGGCCTTTATGTAGATAACAAATTAAAATGGAAATCCCAGATTGAAACACTATGCAAAAGAATTAATAAATCAGTATATGCGCTACATGAATTAAAACAGATAACAAATATCAACACCTTGTTAACTCCATATCATGGTTTGGTTGCTCCAGTCCTGAGGTATGGTGTAATTTTTTGGGGAAATTCAACTGACGTTGACCTAATTTTTAAAGCACAGAAGCGGTGCTTAAGGGCTAGGTTTGGACTTAAAATAGTTGAGACTTGTAAACCATATTTCCAGAACTACAAAATTCTAACTCTCCCAAGCCTATATATTTATGAGATTTCAATGTTTGTTAAGGTCAATCAAAATTTATTTACTTTGGCCTCAGAATTCAATAATAGGCAACAACGTGACGCACTTCGCCTCTGTGTGTGCCAAACCCGTACCACATTAATGCACAAAAGTGTGTTTCGGATGGCTCCTGAAATATTTAATAAACTACCTAAAGAAATAAGGGCAATGAATACTGCCTTATTAAAAAAAAATCTAAAGAGCCTTTTAGCTGAAAAATGTTACTATAATTTGAATGACTACTTAAACAAATAAATTAATAAAAAAATAAAAATAAATATATTAATATATTATAATAATAAATTAATAAATTTTCCTAACTCAAGACCTCACAGTGACATCAAATAATAGAACAATTATGCATGTATCTTCAAATAATTTATATCTTAATGTATTGTATTGTAATAATACTAGGAATGACATTGAAATAAATTGATTATCATTATTATTATTGAATGAATTAAATAAATGATTATTGAATAATCTATATTAATATAATTTTAAGGAGGACATTACATTAGTTTAATATTTTAAAATATTTTAAATAATTTTATGTTTCAATGTCAATCTTGATTTTAATAAACCATGATTGTACACATTTTGCATGCCTTACGGTCGAATCACTTGAAACATGTACATATAATAACACCATTGTAACAGTGTTTTCTGCAAAAATAAATAATTTGATTTGATTTGATTTGACACTGACTTCCAAAAATAGAGTTATTTTTCACTTTGTTGTTTTCCTATTTGGAAGTCAGTAGTATTTTTTTTCAAAAAAGTTTTTTAATATTTTACCTCATTATAGTTATGCCTCAGAAGTCAAAATTATTATTAGCTGAAAGATATTATGTTTCCATTTGCTAGGAGCAAAAGGAGAAACATAATCAAGGAGAAGGTTTTGGAACCATGATGTGGTCACGACCCCTAGCATTGTGACATCGACGCAAAGAGGAGTAGGGTAGATATTTTTTTCTGTCTTTTTTAAACTTTTGTAGAAACTAGCTCATAAAGTCGTAAAATAAGGTTATTGGAATAAGATTAACGAGTTATATTCTTAGTGATCTATAACAACAAAAAGTTCAAATCAGTGGGATAGAAATTCGCCACCGAAATATTACGTGGTAATTTTTGAGTGAAAAATGAGAAGGTCACTTTTTAGGCCCTCTTATCTAACCGGCCAAAGCCAGCTTACATAGCTGTCGAGAACAATAGCTAGATATAATTCATAAATCATGCAGTATTGTTCTGCCCCGCTTCCGCTTCGCTTATGACCACGCTCAGCACCCTAAGACAGTTGGGCTAAGATAATGATCTCTGCAATGAGGGGAGGGCTGCGGATTACTTTTCTCAATCAGCGCGTCGTAATAAATATTTGATGAGCTTTATAGTACAACATTTACTTGCAACTAATTTCATTACTTTATATTTCATTGGTAGTGAGAAATGTCAATTGCAGTATTTTGATTAAAGATTTATTTGATGACACGATAATTTGTGTACAGTCCAGATCAAAATTGTGGTAACATTTGGCAAATCATAAAAGCAGGTTTTTCGAATTGTGTCAATTCAATTTTTGAAATGTGATAAAATTCCCAAAAGTATGTCAGCGTGAATGCTATAAACACAACACCTATAAACTACGATCATATTAAGTTTAAAATAAAATCGTAAACTTTGAATACCCCAGTGTTTACTTTTAGCCCTTGACTGAACAAGGTGGACCGACGTCCTATTGAAGGTCGCGGGTGTCGTTAAAAGGTCAAAATCAAGAATCTTGGTTGAGGTCACGTAGGCCTTGTAGGCAGTTGACGATTTTTGGCTGGTTTTATGTGTAAATATCTTTAAACGTGCTCAATGATGTAAGTACTATGATGAAGTTCATTGTTAATTTACCAATGAAAATCATTCGATAATTTGGCTGCCCAGTGCCCATTGTGCACCGACCGTAAATATACTAGAGCTAGGTCAATCGTGACATACACCCAAGCTTGGACCAAGTGGACCGTAACATCATCAAACTTATGTAGCGTTAGTTAGAAGTGTTAATACAAAATTGATAAATATTATAGAAATGACTTTATTAAATCTACAGACCGTCTAAAATGACTATCGGAAATCTGTTTGTTGACCATTTCAATTAAAAAAAAGTTAAAGAACCTCCGACACAAAAACCTCTAAAAAGCAAGAAATTAGCCTTGTACTCGCGACGGGATCCGCCAACGTTTTCAGCAGTTTATTTTATTTACTTAGTGGTTCCCCGACGCAAGTACGAGGCTTATTTTTTGCATTTCAGAGGTTTTTGTGGCGGGGTTTTTTTTTAATTTATTTTTTGGCATGCTTTTTAAACTACTTATAAAATACCTTGTAGTAGACACGCTTCAATCAACAATCTATCGAAACACGTAATTATGAAATGATTGATATCTTGCGGAAAAACTCAGAGGCAAAGAGTAAAATGCGGATAACTTTTGAACGGATAAACCAACTTTAATCAATCATAGCTAAGAACACTTTCGACAAAATCACCTTTCAAACAAAAATAAAACAAAATCATAATCGATTTATCTGTTCGGGAGTTACGATGCCACATACTGACAAACATATGCATAGACACGTCAAACTTATAACACCCCGTCGTTTTTAACCCCCGCCGGAAAAAAAGGGGTGTTATAAGTTTCAGGTTTGTTGCTGTGTATCTGTGTGTCTGTCTGTGGCATCATAGCGCCTAAATGGATGAACCGATTTTGATTTAGTTTTTTTGTTTGAAAGGTGATTTTGTCGAGAGTGTTCTTAGATATGTTTGTAAGCACCAGTCCAAAAATAAAGAAAGGTTCGCAATAGAAATCCAAACACATCATTGAAACATAAACATATTTATTTCCTATTCCACAATGATTCAAAAACACACCAGAGTAAATTCATAATATTACGAAAAATATACCAGATCAAATCACTAGATTATAATAGTTCTACTTACATGCTAAAGAAACACGAAAAATATTCTTCTTTATCGCACAGACTTATCAACCTGTTCGCTGCTCCGCGCCTTGATCAAGCCAACCGACCGTTAACCATTTGACATCCAAGTTGACAGCCAACGTCATGACTAATGGACAAACTTATCTAGCTGTCTAGTGTTAGTCGATTATGTATAGTAATGCATTACCAGATATAAGCTAACAGCTCGGCCATCCTGTTCAAAGTGCGTCCTCGCGCTAACAATCGCATAGAAAAAAAAAAAATACAATCACAAAAATAAATATATCTACAGAAAAACTCAAACTTAATAGAAAAAATCGTGCGTAATAAACAAAAAAAATTAAAAAATATATTGGTTTTCTCATTGGATCTTTACAATAAGTATATATAAACCATTTCAAATTATTTATAGTACATCTCGAGTCAAGTATATTTAATTTGACTTATTATACTCTCTTTTTTTTACAATTGCACTATATACATAAACAAAGAAATATTTATAATCATAAAATTTATAATCATAAAACACAAACAAATATTTATAATCATAAAATTTAAACAATTAATCAAGCATTCCTATTTCTCCAATTTATTTCGTTCAACATCATCATCAGTATTCTGATCATCACTGCTTTCTAAGTTTCTACCAAATGATAACCAAGGCTGCATTTTATCTATAGCTACTACAGCTTCGTATCGGCGTCCGTGTTTGCGTGTCATACGTATCGTTCATTGGGAAGCACTTTCATTACACGATACGGACCTTGGAATTTAACCACAAATTTTTGGGATTGGCCATCATGAGGAACCTGCCTCTCAACGCGAACTAAGTCACCTACTTGATACTTTTTCGCCGGTTTTCTGAGACTATTAAACCTTTCTACGTCTTTTAACTGCTGTGCCTTTATACTACAACCTGCTTTTTCTCTCATGGTATCTAAATCTTCCGAACTAACTACAGTAGTGGTATCAGAGATAACGGGGTTCATAATGCCTTCTGACCTTCTAGTTATATTAAATCCAAATAAAAGCTCGGAAGGGCTTTTTTTGTAGTTTTATGTACTGTTGTGTTGATGCCTATTTGAATGTCATAGACATATTCATCCCAAGATTTGTCATCCTTGCCATGGGTACAAGTCGAAAGAGCATTTAAAATAGTCCTATTAAATCGCTCAACCTGCCCGTTTGCTCTGGGTGTTGATACAGCGTTAGTAATATGTTTAATTCCGTGTAGCGAAATAAAGTCTTGGAATGTTTTACTTGTAAAACTAGAACCTTTATCGGTTATTAGACGTGTGGGAACTCCGAAATTACTAACGTGTTCTTTGATCACGCGTATACTAGTAAGGGATTTTGTATTTTTGACTGCATTTATATTTACAAATTTTGTGAAACTATCAACCAGAATTAGTAAATAACAGTTACCCCTCTTGCTCCTGATAAATGGACCTAAATGGTCTGCGTGTACTGTATGGAATGGGACACCGACTTTTTCGATTGGGTGTAATTCGCCTTCTCGTTTGCCACCCGGGATTTTATGGTGTGCACATTCTAAACAAGACTGAACGTATTTTTTTACAAATCGACGCATTTTTGGAAACCAATAATGCTGTTGTATGCGCTGTAAAGTTTTATCAAATCCGTAATGTCCAATGTCATCATGATTTCTTTTTAGGATTTTCCAACGTACGCCCTTTGGAACTAACCACCTTATCTCGTTTCCAATCACGCGATACACGCGACCGTTCTTAATTTTATAGTTTTTATGAATATCCATGACTAAGTCCGCAGTTTTGTCTTCTAATATATTTTTAATTCTTTGGACCTCTTCATCCGCGTCTTGTACGGTGGCAATCCAATTTTGGTCGGAACTTTCGATACTTAATATATCTAGCACGTGCGGTTTGGATTCGCAAGCCGCAATAGGCCCGCGGCTCAGTGCATCAACATGCGTCATTCGCGAGCCGGGTCGGTATTCGATAGTGCAATCGAATTCCTGTATTTGGACCCACCAACGTGCAACTCGTGGGATCAGGTCGCGCTTTACAAATGTGGATCTTAAACCACTACAGTCGCTATAAATTTTAAATGGTATGCCTAGTAGATATACCCTAAACTTATTTAATGACGTCACTACTGCTAATGTTTCGAGCTCATAAGAGTGTAGCTTGCGCTCGTCGGGGGAAGTTTTACGACTAAAATATGAAACCGGATGAAATGCACCTAACGAATCACTCTGTAAAAGTATACCTGCAAGCCCGTCTTTACACGTATCAGTATAATAATAAATCTTTATTCAGATATTACAAAAGGTAAAAAACAGTTTAAATCTTAGATAACTAATGTAGGTATAATAATGTAAGATGCCTGTACTAGGTAATCCTGTATCACAGGCTGTAGGAGCTCTAAATATATGCTTATCGTAGGACAACAGAATTTTAACAATATTTAACTTATTATATGAAGTCTAAAAATAGTGGTAAGTATGCAATTGCGTAGTTGCTTTGGGGTCGTATAAAGCTAATAATGGTCGTTGTATTAACAGATTTTTTGCTAAATTAAAAGATTCTTCTTGGTGGCTACCCCAGATCCAAGCAACATCTTTTTTCAGTAAATTTGTCAAAGGTGAAGTTATTGTGGCATAATCTTTGACAAACCGCCTAAAAAACCCAGATAACCCTAGAAATTGTCTCAACTCGTGTATGTTTTTGGGAGTTGGAAATTTCGAGATAGCTTCTGTCTTTCTACCACCTGGTCGAATACCCGACGAGTTTACTTCAAACCCTAAGAAATCAATAGTGTCTTGAAAGAAGTTACACTTGCTGAGCCTAAGGGTTAAACCTCCTTGCTTTAAGAGTTGTAAAACTTCCTCTAACCTATTCAAACCTTCTGAAACGTCTTTACTAGGGATAAGAATATCGTCCATGAAAACTATTGCATACTTGATTTTCGCGTCATGAAGAATTTTATTGATGGTTCTTTGGAACACTGAGGGTGCATTAACAAGACCAAATGGCATGCGGTTGTACTCAAATTTCCCGTCTGGGGTAACGAAGGCTGTTTTATGACGTGACTCTTTACTAAGTGGTATTTGATAATAGCCTGAGGCTAAATCAAGGGACGTGAATAGTTGGTTGCCGGCCGGCAACCAACTATTCACGTCCCTTGATTTAGCTTTTAATTGGTCTAGTTGATCCTCAACGCGTGGGAGGGGGTAATGGTCTCGTTTCGTCTTCCTATTTAGTGCCCGATAATCTACGCAGAATCGTTTTTCACCAGTCTTTTTTTGTACTAAAACGATGGGACTAGCATAAGGCGAAGATGATTCCCTCACAAAACCACTATCTATCATTTCTTGAACCATGCCATTTACTAATGATCTTTCCGATTGGGATAACCGATATGGTCTGTACACGATTGGTTCCGTATTTTCTAGCTCAATAACCATTTCTGTCACTTTGGTAAATCCGAGATCTTTAAGGCTTTTGGAAAAACAGTCTTGATATTTATTTAACAGTTGTTGCAACCGTATACGCTCGTCTTCATTGAGTTTCTTACCACAGTTAATAAGTTCATCAGCGTTAGTAGAATCAAAAGACAACTGATGACAATAAAGGACTTCTAAAGGGTCTGTATATTCGCTTTTAATAGAACGAGTCAATAAAGAATTTTGAGAAATAGTGATCTCGCTGTCAGACACGTTATACGCAAGCAATGCACCACTTCCATTTTTTATGGTGTAGTCACCTGAGAAGAGATACAAGTGTTTGCCATTCAATTCTCTAAGAGAGGCGCGTACGTAAACATCGCCAGTAAAAGAAGGCTGTGATTTCACTTGCATAACGCGCAATGAAAATGGTGGTATGCAAACACTACGATCACATAGCAGGTGTACTCTAGTGGAATAATTTTTTTTAAATATTAAGTTTGTCGGGGTCTTAGTAATTACAAGATCTGGCAATTCCGTAAACGAGTGCCCTAGAAGGGCAGGATGACTCACTACGTGATTATCAACTACATAAATATCTATACATTTCTTAATTCATTGAACCTCTACATCGGTAGTAACTACACCCAAAGGAACGGTCAGGTTCGCACCTATACCTCTCAACACCGGGAGATTAGGCGGACACTTAAAATCTAAAGCAAGTTCTTTAGCTTTACTATTTGTTACAAGTGAACATTGGCTTCCTAAGTCTATGTGACATTTCACTTCTTTGCCGTTAATCATAATATCAAAAATATATTTATCAATAGATCCATCATTCGTGTTTAACTGCGAAACCTGTTTTTCGTTTTTATCTTTTAATTCAGTTTCGTTTTTAGTAAAATCAGTTTTAGGTTTATTTTTATAACAACTGGAAGCTTGATGACCGAATCTGTCACATAGTGAACATTTATTAAGGGGTTTATCGCACCTAAAGCTGGGGTGACCGTGTTCGTTACAATTAAAACACCGTATGGTAGAATTCATAGTACCGTACTTTGGATTTTGGACACGAGATGTCGCATTTGTAGAGGCTTTGCGTTCATTCCTACTCCTGGCATTAGCTTCATATGCTTCCTTGCTTTGACCTACCTTGACCGTCCGAAAATATTTTAAAATTTGTTCTGGTTCACTAAATTGAGCTGCTTGTGCACCTACTCTAATGGCACGATCATCCACTCCATATAACACGCAATCAACTGCCTGTTTACCAAAAATTTTGCATCTATTTAATAAATTAAGTTTCGCATAATAATAGTGTTCCAATGATTCACCATATTTAACACGTTTAGCCAACATTTCCGTCAAGAGTTCAGCGTAGTCCTCGCGACAAGGAAATGACTCAATAAGTTTCTTTTTCCATTCGCCCCAAGTATAAAGAAGAGAGGGCCAGCCTTGATACCAAGTTTTTGCTACGCCTGAAAGTTTTGGAAGAGCGGAGTGAATTATTTCCTTTTCAGACCACCCGTATATTTCGGCGCACTCTTCTACTTTAGTGATCCAAACTAACATAGTCTGCTCCTTACTTAGGGGATCAAAATCTGGCAACACGTTACTATTGAATGACAACTTGGGCTGCTCCGAACTCTTGACGTTGTTTAAAATTGATAAAAATTTATCTAATATAACATCGGTTTCGGATTCCCTATTCCTTTTCCGGCTAGATTTATAAACTCTGGATGACTCACAGTTATCCGAACTATCGCTGCTGTGTGTCGTCCACCTGGGACTGCTCCTCCTCGCCCGCGATCTCCCTCTGTACTTTCCGGTTCTTTCCCTGTTCCGACCAGCACGCGACTAACTGTCCGAATCCGTGATGGTGCTCCGTCTTTTTCGGTTCGAAGATGCACGCTGCGTTCGTCCAACCCGCAGGGTTATTACGTATCTTTTGCAATAGCAAAACGATAGCGATCAAACGCTTTACGTCATAAAAGGCGGAATTACCTGCAGTGTAGGTATGGTAGGTCCTACACAATCGTTTGCTAATCGCTCGCTGTTTGTCAAATGCACTTATTAACGCAAAAATCGCTATCGTTTTGCTCTTGCAAAAAATAAGTAATAAGCCTGCCGTTCCTTTTCCCGACTGTCCACGTGTCCTCCTTCGCCCTGTGTCCTGGGCAGTTTTAGATCTTCCAACCTAGGTGTTGAAGTACCCTCGACCCTAGGGTTACGCCAGTTCTCATTTCTGCCCTCGAACCTAGGCTCAATCCTGCCCTCAAACCTGGGCTCACTCCTGCCCTCAAACCTGGGCTCACTCCCGCCCTCGAACCTGGGCTCACTCCCGCCCTCAAACCTGGGCTCACTCCCGCCCTCAAACCTGGGCTCACTCCTGCCCTCAAACCTGGGCTCATTCCTGCCCTCAAACCTGGGCTCACTCCCGCCCTCAAACCTGGGCTCACTCCTGCCCTCAAACCTGGGCTCACTCCTGCCCTCAAACCTGGGCTCTTCATTCCTATCCATATTGAATAACAAACCTTAACCTCGGTTGTATTAAATATGAATGTGTATCTGAAACTTACGATTGAAGAGCTTAGTGCCTGTTCGTAAATTCTATCATCACAATTAGGGACAAGATAACGCTAGAAATTCAGCGGTAATTTCTCAGGCAATGTGGGTTAAGGGCCAACAAGATAAAAAAAATACAACTAGTATATGCAGCAAATACACACAAATCAAATCAAGCTATGATTTTCCAAATATGTAAAAAAAACGTTCATAATTCGGAAGATTCTTATACAATCCTGAATTTTTCGTTATTTCTAGGGGTAAAGTACTTGCAGGTTATCGACGGTAGTTGAAAAAGAAAAAAATTACAAATAGGAAATAAAACGTGGCAACCTTTTTTCAAATCGACATAGTCGGTAGACAGGAAAAGAAAATAAATTACTAAGGTATGACGGTATCTCTTAAAATCTTTTGTTCATCATTTAAATTAAATTGAACATTCACTGTCACGTAAAATAGTTGTGGACGTGAAAATAAGAAAATTATTTGAATTCTCTTACGACCACTCTTCTGAACTGTAAGCACCAGTCCAAAAATAAAGAAAGGTTCGCAATAGAAATCCAAACACATCATTGAAACATAAACATATTTATTTCCTATTCCACAATGATTCAAAAACACACCAGAGTAAATTCATAATATTACGAAAAATATACCAGATCAAATCACTATAGATTATAATAGTTCTACTTACATGCTAAAGAAACACGAAAAATATTCTTCTTTATCGCACAGACTTATCAACCTGTTCGCTGCTCCGCGCCTTGATCAAGCCAACCGAGCGTTAACCATTTGACATCCAAGTTGACAGCCAACGTCATGACTGATGGACAAACTTATCTAGCTGTCTAGTGTTAGTCGATTATGTATAGTAATGCATTACCAGATATAAGCTAACATGTTTGAATAAAATCGGTCCAGACGTTTAAAAGTTATGGGTGTTTTACTGTTAGAATCGGGGTGTTTTCGCAAGATAAATGTGTCGGGGGTTTTTTTAAATTTTGAAATTTTGCTTGTTGCGTCTGGTGTTAAATATGTAAGAACCTCGCGAATACAAGAAAGATTTTCACTAACCTAATCCACAAAAATAAACCTATTCATACTCACCTCATTTGTGTTCATCATTCTATTTACAGCATCTTATAAGGGTAATACACCGAAAAGTCTTATTTACCCGGAAATTGCTTCGCTCCTAATTATCTTCTCAAACTTCAGGATTAACGAACTCCGAACGAATGAGAAGAGTGTGGTGGGAGTAAATTACATGCGTCTAACTTCATTACGACACACGCCGAGGTTCAATCCCTCCCTGGCTGGTGTTACGTGCCACCGACCCTAACTTACAAGGGTTTGTTAAAGGTACACTGTATTTACTTACTGTACTTTGTTTCTTAGGTGGGTAGACTGTTTACGGTTGACAACAAGTAGGTTGAGACGGAAAGTAATTAGAGTGAATTTTATGGGATTGTTTGGAATTAATGTTGAGATTACATAAACAGACGACACTAACTACTACGTATGATTATTAATGTATCTGTTAATCATATCAGTTGCTTAGGTACTGTACTTAGGCCCACTTGCAACTCCGAGTTAGAGTCTGGCAAACGAAAGTAGAGACTGAAAAAGCGCGGCAAATTTAAAAAATCTCGGCACAGCAACCCCAAAACTAGTATGAAATACTTGGAATAACATAATTTGATACTTTAGAATTATTCATTTTACTTCGTCTGAACAAAATACTGTAGGTACTTTAGGCAGGCAATACTTTAGACACATACAGGTAAGCCGCAACGACTTCTCCATAAATTGGAAATTGTGTCCGAAGTAAGCAATTATTCGGCCTCCAGATGATTGTGAAAACAGCTTTTGTTAAGTCCTGTCAGAGTGTGTTTGGCTTCTATTGAGAGGGACTCTAGATGGATTGGTGTGGAACAGATGTTAACCGGGCAGTAGCCGCATTGAAAAGGGGAAATAGAAACGAGACAGTCGTTAACCCTATATAAGCATCGCCTACAGGGTCCTGAGACATGACCTCCTTAGAAGTCAGTGTAAGAGAATCGTCGAAGAAAATGCTGGATTGGATTTAATATAATCAGCATATCAGTTCGTCAACGTTAATACTGATGGACATAGGTCTTCTACTGACTAATGCAATTAGTATTGAAACGGATAGCGTGAGGAAAATGCCGTAATCATCACAAATTGGCGACCGTATTTTGTATGTTATTAGAAGAGAGGAAGTTTATTTAGGTCTTTTCAGTGATTAGTACGAGAGACCGGGGTAAAGCTGTATAGCTAAGGATTTACTTTCCAAACATTATTGTAGATACTACCAAATAGTATATCTGCCTAGCATTTTCCCAACTATATTGGGATCGGCTTCCAGTCTTACCGTATTCAGCTGAATACCAGTGTTTTACATGGAGACCTATCTGACCTCTAGAACTAAGTAACTGGGTAACAGGATACCCCTTGGCAAGACTGGTATCAGATCTCATGCTTCTGACTACCCGTAACGACCGTCAAAGATCTTCAAATGACAGCCGAGACCAACGGCTTAACGTGCTTTCTAAGACACGGAGGCAACTAGGTATGTTGAAATGGTCACCCATCCACGGACCGGCCTCGTAAAGCGTTGCTTAACTTTGAAGATCAAACCGTGCGGCTGTTATTATTTAGCCACGAGCTCCTCCTATACGTAGATACATGAGATAAAAACAAATAGTAAACACCAACAATAGTTATTACTGGACAATAAATAACATTACATATAATACTAAACAAATGTATAAAGTACTGCAAAGGAGTTAAAAAAAATCGGTTAAATCATCTTAGGCCTATGCTAGTCGAGTATTTTATTGTGTTTTACAATTTTAGTCACTTTACTAGCTCCACAAGTTTGAAAATGTAGTCTATTGCTTAGAAAACATTAAAAAATACTTAAACAAAAGTATCCTTCAAAAATAAGAAAGTTAGTGATTTTGGATGTTTGTTACTCTTTCACGCAAAAACTACTGAACGGATTATGAGAGTAATGCTAATACTTCAAAATAACACCTATGCTAAAATTTACAAAGACATGTAATAATGCAGCATGAGAAAGGTGCAAGTTAATAAAGAAACTTATACGTAACTCTATTCCTATTATTATTTTTACTGTACTAACATACGCACACTGGCAAAATTAACGGGACAAGAAAAATATCATAAATCTTTTTTTACAGTTCAGGGTGGTTTTTGCTTTTGTTTTGTAATAAAACCAATCATGCTTAATTGATAAAACAATTGAATGTCATCTGTCATGTAACTGTTTTAGCTTTATTCGAATTTATATGTATATATATACTTTATGGTTTTGTTTTAAAATTTGTAAAAACTTTCATTAACATACTGAGTTATTCGTTTTATTTATAACATTTAAACCTGTTTTGAAGTTAGTTACGTCATTGTGCCTAAATTATTTCAAACGAAGAGGCCCGCGACACTAAAAATGAGGAAAAATTATGAAACCTACAGATGATGTGCATAATTCATAGATTATCTGTTTCAACCATTTATTGCAGTTTTCAATGATTCAAAAAGACTAAAGTTTTAGTGAACAGAACAGGACTGAGCAGAAAACTTGTTTTTCTAATAGGCATAATCGTTTCATTCATTTTCTCGTCCGCAATAACCTGCGTTTAAAGGCCCTACGAGCCAGAAATGAGCTGAAGGAAGTTCAAGCTGCAACAATAAGTGATCTTACGGTACGAAAGAGGTTTAAGGAAGCTAGTTTAGGTCAATTTGTGCCCACCGAAGGTCCAAGAGTTTAAACATTCCCTGGAAACATAATAACTTTTGTTAGAGAACAGCGACTTTGGTCCACGGACTAATGGAGTAACATATTGTTTAGTGACGAGTGGAAAGTCATTTAAATTAAATTAATGGTCAGCAATAAATGTGTTATCATGAACAAGAACAAAATAAACGGTATTTTTTTAAAGTTATTGTGGCATATGGTACAGGAAGAATATTTGAATCAGGTAGGATATGTTTCATAGCTCGTGCGGACTGGTGGTGATCGATGGAGGAGATCTTATTGCAGATTGCTAAATAAGAGTTATTTATACTAATATTATAAAGCTGACGAGTTTGTTTGTTTGAACGCGCTAATCTCAGGAACTACTGATTGGAATTGAAAAATTATGTTTGTGTTGGATAGTCCATTTATCGAGAAAGGCTATATAACATCACACTACGACCAATAAGAGGGGAGCATAAATGAAAAACGTTACAAAAACGGATGAAAAAAACCTTTTTGAGAGCTTCCGTTGCGTGCGCTGCGTAAACGGTTTAAGTTACGCAACAATCATGTATGTAGGGTAGGTCGGAGGTAGGTAGCCCTGCTTGGCCGCAAACCAGTTTTTCAACTGCCGTCTATCTTAATAAGGTCAATAACACAGTTTTGGCGGCGCTGGTGAGTTTACCAGATATGCATCCGATAGAACACGTCTGGGACCTTCTTCTTCACTTCTGCGAACGAAGGGCAAAATTCATAATCACTACACCTGTCAAAGTGGGTGAAGTGCGAAGTGCCGTTTTATAGGAATGATAGAGGCTACTACAGGAAACAATGGATGACATTATTCTCAAAATGTCTAGGTGGGTGAAAACTTTATTAAGAGAACGTGGAGGAAACACTCCATATTATGTCATATTCATTTTATTGTGAAATTGATTATTTAATTAACATTTTTAACTTTTCTTACTAACCTTCAATAATCAACAACGTGCAGTTTTCACATAAAATCATGTTACTCACACAAAATTGACTAAATGCAGTCTGTAGGAAGATTAGTTTATTATGATGAGTATGAGCACCCAAGCGCCCGCACCACCCGCGTACCCCGTTGCGCGGTCGTCTGCACCCTGCTCCGAGCAGTTAGTCTGGCTCGCATCACGCTCGCAAGCGTCACGATTTTACACTGTCTCCTCGTCATATTTGAATTAAGTTAACTTTTAAGTATTTTCTGTGTTTTGTATTGGACTGAGTGATTATATTGTGTAAATTTTCTCTACAACGTTTTATTTCGCCTCATTCACCCTACAAACTGGCGCTCCAACGCGGCACGCGTACATAACCGACGCGACGCGAACTCAAGTACATACTTACAAAGTAACGGTTTTCTCAGTGGACGCTACGAACTCTAGTGCACATCGTACCTAACAAAATCCTCGTCTCGTCTCTCAGGTGCTCCAGGTGTATGGAGATATCTTCGCAGAAGGGGGAGAACCTACATCGTTCGCTGAGCATCGCATCGATTGCAGTGATCATCCGCCGACTGCAGAGCCACCGTATCGACTCATGCCCGCTAAGAAAACTGTCCTAGAGGCTGAAAACTATGTCCCAAAGATTACGCCGTATCTGTTTAAGCTTGCGGAGACACTCAACAACAGCAAAGAGTGCATCAAACATCAGCAGGATCTTCGTGAGGCTGCAAAAGTCAAGACTCGTAAGGCTGACGAACTGGCTGTCGGTGATCTTGTCCTGATGAAGTCGCACTTCCTCAGTTATGCTTCTAAAGGTGTCAGTTCAAAGCTCATGTCTAAGAGGGATGGCCCTTACTCCCCTTACCTCTTAACGTTCCCTGGTTCACCGGACGAAGGCATCGGCAAATACCACATTTGCGACTTAAGGAGGTATAATTCTCGAGATGCTGAATGCCCTGAGGTTCCGCAGACGGTTGCTCCTAAACGTTCTCATGGTAGGCCACGTAAGAAACGCGTCATAGTTGACATTTGACCACCGGTGGGGTCACTCGGTTGGTCAAAAGGGAGAGTATGTAGGAAGATTAGTTTTTTATGATGAGTATGCGCACCCAAGCGCCCGCACCACCCGCGTACCCCGTTGCGCGGTCGTCAGCACCCTGCTCCGAGGTAGTCTGGCTCGCATCACGCTCGCAAGCGTCACGATTTTACACTGTCTCCTCGTCGTATTTGAATTGAGTTAACTTTTAAGTATTTTCTGTGTTTTGTATTGGACTGAGTGATTATATTGTGTAAATTTTCTCTACAACACTTTATTTCGCCTCATTCACCCTACAAGTCTCATTTTTATTTTAAAAGGTGTATCTTTAAGTTAGGAAATCTGACTTAATATAAATTTCTAAAAATTAATCGTAGTTTAAAAAAAAAAGGACGTTTTTATTTTGTTCCGCTAATTTTGCCGGTGTGTTTAGTTTATAAGATTTCTGAAACGAATTATCTATGGGCTATGTAGTGGTCAGATTTTTTTTTTTTTAATTAGAATTTAATTTAATAATTTCAAACGTAACTCCGGAAGTAGTAAGTCAAGCATAATAATAAAAAAATCACACCTACTCATTTTCAAATCAATCACAACACACCAACAAAAACAACGCATATCATTATTAATTCTAAACTATCGAAATTCAAAATTTGGTTCTGAAAGATCAGAACCAAATTTTGAATTTCAATAGTCATGTCAGAGAACGCGCTCAATCATAAAACAACGGTTACGTCCGAAACATGAACCCTAAGCGATACCTATTATCAACTGATAAATCCCCAAGGGTGACTTGTTCATCTTCCGCTTCACTAGCAACAGAGAAAACAACTCTCAAAAAATATTTTCAAAGCCTGATGAATCGTACATCAAAGAGTATTTATCTCTCTTCCATATTTAAATATTCATTTAAACCTTTTTCTAGAGCTCGTCACGCATTTAACCCGAAAAGTCGCTCGGATTTAATAACGCACTTTATTCTGACATTTAAACGACAATTTGTGAGCCCTCACCTGGCTCAAAGACCACTAATTGCCCTTTCTTGAACAAGTTAATAATCAAGAGAATAAATTGTGCGAAAAGAAAATTGTTCAAGGTGCATTTAAAAGGTTTTACGTCGCAGTTTTACTGTGGACTCGTTACAAAGAAAAAATAAGGTTAGTTATTATTGTATGAAACGTTTTTTATTATGAAGGAAAGTAAGAATAGCTTTTAACTAAAGGTTTTTACAGTTGTCGTCAGCATAACCAAATTCTATATAAGTGTTCTTATAACATACATTGACCGGTTATTTTACATCATTTGCATATTAAGTTAAATTACAAATATTTTTTAATAACCATTTCCATAATGCAGTTTCGCACAAAAATAACGGTATTTCATGCTTTTACCATACTTTCCAAACTTTTTTTAACCAAAACAAAACAAATATAGTAAAGAGAACATCAACGAACACAAAAAGCTTTTAATCTTGTATTTCTTTTTACATTTCTGGATCCAGAACCGTAACGCGATATCTTACCGCGATTATTGGAATACATACAAAGTGAAAACTTTGTTTACGATGTAAGATAATTAGCTCTTTGTGCCTTCTAACCCGATATCCGTTTTCGGCTTTAAGGCACACTGTACTTCCGCAGCACTTAGTTTCGCAGAAAATTCGCATAACGAGTATTCCAGTAATGCAATTCCCTTGCTTTTACTTTAAAAGCATTGAAATCATCAAGCGAATGCAACTGAATTTCACGGCTAATAAACTCATAAAATATAAGCCAGTAATAAATAATTTTCGGAAAGAGTCTTGAACTTTTTCTTGCGCGGTTTGTTTTCCCTTTTTCTTAATGCAGAGAACTGAAAAGACATTTCGTCTTCACATTTCCTACTTATTCAGAAAGGTCTGAGTACCTACATACTAATTTTAATTGAAAGAATTTTATTATATTAGAAGTTCCGGTGAGATATAAAACTTATTATATTACTTACGTAAATCCTGATCATTATTCGGGGCATGTTTTAAAATTTCGAAACTTCTTCTTTGCGTCGATTAGTGGGCTTTCTACTATCTTTCAAAAAGGAGAATCGTTGAATTTGGGTAACATTAGACGTAGCCACGCCATTAATTCGGAGCAGAAGTTAACTTAGTTGGTGCGTACAAATTACATCAGTCTTAGTTTAATAACACGGAAATGTTTGCGGAATTCTTTAAGAGGCGTAGGTATCTACATTATTCTGCCGTCAGATTCCGAAAATCCGGTGAATCGAGTCTGCGGATAATTCGTCTCGTAGGCCATTCGATCGACCTAATTCGGGGAGATCTCATTCGACTAATGATCGTAATGTTTCAGCTAAGTGCGTCTACGGCAGAGGATTGAAGTATTTGTTCAGCGAATGATGGCCCTTTACAATCCACGTTAAGGAAAAGTAAGAAGTCGGTAGTTGAATAATTTATACGAACGTTCTTTGAAAGCAGTGCCGTGATGTTTTACTCTGGAGATAAGAGATTATATTTAGAGGGTCGGTGGATAGTAGCTCTTAATGAAGCAGAACAAGCGCGCAATAAAACAGAAAATTCTCAATAAATAGAAAAAAACAAAATAAATTGCGTTTCTGTAGATAAAATTAAGTATTTAAATTAAATTTCAAAAGAAGCCATTCTATAGAAACCCAAGCTTTGTCGGTCACGTGTTGTGTTCCTCAATGACACCCACTCACACGCCCGTACGCACCCATATAATAAAACATCCCCAAACAGGCTTAACAAAACTTAAATCAAAGCAACTTCAACTAGGAACAAGCTTCCCAAAAGAAAACGACAAAGAACTTACTTATAATCAAATCTCGTTGCGCTGAGGGCACCTATTAACATTCTTGGGCAAACGGGGCAGTTTAATTCCTTCATATCGGGGCACGATATGAAGGAATTGAACTTCCTCGTCCTACGATAATAATTTACATTATTTTATGTGAAACAACGGCAGACGTCCGGTGTTCAACTGTAGCGAAACCAAACAAAGGAATATCCCTTCATACGATAGTTTACTATGTTTGGGTTTCGACTTTATGCACTGTACCATGAATATTTTATTTTACGTGATGTGGTATTTATTCAAGATCTACTTACGTTTCATAACACTCCACAATCCATCTTCACATCTTTTGATATCGCATCAATTTGTGTAACTCATTTTTATATATATTCTTATTACCTGTAAAGCATATATTTAGTTATCTCTGACTGTTTTAAATATCTAATCTTAAATTATATTCGTAATTTATAATTATTCTTGTAATATTTTTCTACTGTGACGTTTTATCTGACATGACATATGTCTGTCTATTTTATTTTCTTAAAGCCATAGACATACCATAGGTACCATGGACTATAATACCTAGACCTTTCCTTAAGCTAGTTGTACATTATTGTAAGGTCAGAGCAGACTGACCCGCCTTTGTAAAGCCGTTTTTATTCGCTCTGTTCTGATTGAGATTTGAATTTGAAATTGAGAAGAGATGGCAGATCGAATGAAAAACGGGCTTCAGTTCTTTTTTCAGTCTTAGGTCTGGTCTGAATGCGAACAGTCTGTGATACGATACAAAGTGTATTTTCTATTCTAAAACTCTTAAGCTCATGTATGACTATTAATATCTTTAGTGCTCCAATAATATATATGGTGTGAGATATATTGAGTATCATTTGTGTGAATCCTGCCTATCGTGTACCTTCGTATCTACGGCGTGAAACGCCACAGCCCTGATTCCTTGACACTCCATGCTGCCTATCTACTGCACGTGGAGTAAGAGCTGTGGCAGACAGGTCTACGGAGACGCGCGCGGCCACAGCGCGCCCGTTTCAGCCCGCGCAGATTCCTGCGCCTACTCATCATCCTGCCCGACCTGCTGCTTGTGTGCGCACGCTGGTAGCGCACCATCAGCCGTCCCTCACACCATGCCACGTCATCCTGCCCGACCTGCTCCTGGTTAGCTGCCCGACCTGCTCCTGGTTAGCTGCCCAACGTCGTCTGAAGCCGGCCTATTTTTATACTTGCTATATCCTTTTATTTAATTTATTTTATCTTTTTAACTTAATTTTTATTAACGTGGCTTACGTATAGCTCTCCGGCGCTATACGTAACGCTACAGTGACCAACATCTCTATCGCTTGTTTAAGCTATCATGGAATGCAAAAATATTTGCTGGAATAACAGTTTTGGTTGATTTTTGTATTTATTAGGTTTTTATGACGTTAGCTTCGGTTATTTGATACCTTGCTGATTTGTGATCGTATTGGGAAGGATTGTGTAACAAAAAAAAATAACCGACTTCCAAAACAAAACACTACAAAGCGTAAAACAACTTCCTTTTCGGAAGTCGGTGTTTTTGGTACCTGTTTCTTTTCGTTTTTGACACTTATTTGCAAAATGAATGTTATTTTTCGCTTTGTAGTGTTTTGTTTTGGAAATCGGTTTATTTTTTTTGTTAAAAAGTTTTTAGTTTTCTCTTTTTAGTTTTGGTACCTTATGGCCCATGGGTCATGAAAATACACATTATTAAGGATAACTTAAAAAATACTCGTCAGCCGTCATCTTAACCAAATTTAAATGGGACTGCATGAGTAGCACCAGCTTTCAAATAAAAACATAATCATCAAAATCGGTTCATAATTGGCGGAGTAATCGCGTAACAAACATACAAAAACATACAGTCGAATTGAGAACCTCTTCCTTTTTGAAGTCGGTTGAAAATACAGCTGTGTCCCTTAAATGTCTTATAATATAATTCCTGCTTGCGTGGCTTCGCATAGGAACCGTCTATATTTCAAGGTTAAATAATAGCAAACGACGCTCTGAGATAGTGCCACGCTTACTACCAGAAAAATATTTTTCGCAATCGTATCAGTAGGTACGTCTAGGGATGACCTTATATAAACATACAAAGTATAACAGAAACAACGCTATTTTGCTCTTTTTTTATTCATTATAGGCTCGCGCTTGACTACTATCTCACCTGATGGTAAGCGATGATGTGGTCAATGGTGAAAAGAAGTAAGTTTTTACTTTTACTAACCAATCCTGAAATCGCGAGAATAAAGTCAGCTGTTTAGTACATTTGGACGACTTATACGAGTACCAACATAAATATATGGGGATAAATAGTTGAATCCTGTAAAAACAAAAAAACACACAATTTAATTCATTAATATTTAGTTTAGTTCAATGTATTATACATCAATAAAATGTCGTACTCTCGGCAGAAGCATTTCAGGCATTTAGCGAAATTCTGGCGTAATGAGCGACAAAATTTGCCAGTTGACTTCGGCACGTCACTTCACTATCTGCGAAACGGTCAGAATGAGCGGTCAGTGCGAACGCCGTGACGGCCCGTCTAACTCAGACCTATTTAGGGTTAGACATTGAGTGGGCGAGGAGTCCAATTATAGAGCTTTGTACTCGTACTCCTAGGACACTCATATTTTAATCAAGGTATTCTAAGTATGAGCTTGTTATAATTTACGGTGCAAACAAGTAACATTTAGGAGGTGGACTTTCAACGGTCACGGTCATTGACTTGATAGAGAAGACGAGGAGTTAGTAGTGTCAGGTAGTCAAACAGAATGACAGACTGATCATTGACGTGTTGAGACATATATCTAAGTCAACTCGACAATGATACCTCCGCAGTAAAAATCCTTTATAGATTTATTAAAATTAACAAAATGCAGTTGTGGCTAGTATTTATATTTATGTATAATAATACATTATACTCAATGTTTTAACATTTATTTTGTGCATTTCAACATGTTCTAACAAAAAATGTTCCGTTTCCGTTTAACATGGTTAATAATGGATGCCAGCTCAAAAACTGATCAATAGTTGTATGACAGTATTCTACCTTGACATTAGCAAAATCATCGAACCTTCATCGATGGAGCAATACATTAAAAAAAATAGACGAAGGTTTTCTTTACTATCAGATATATGTCACTGTTTTGAACGAACTCTTCTGAAACAAATGCAAATTACTTTCCACTAACAGTTTCAAGAGTGTTTTTGCAAAGTCACTTATACCGGCAGCAAGACATGTAGGTAACCTATAACCTAAAAACATTACAACAAGCAATAAACTAAAACCGTTAAAACCTTTTAATTACATACAAACTCGCGTTAATTTTCCCCGTGCTTAATACTATATTCCGATGTTGTCGCCGAATATGGATGTATGACGGTATAGAAATTCCAGCGGTCGACAATAGTCGTAATTCCGTCGTAGCTCGGACGCGGTCGCGCAGCCGCACCGGACGTGGGAACGAATACGTAATGACATCCGATGGTCACATTTGTAATTTTATTACCAACGTACCATTCTTGTTATGTTAATCCTGATGACCTAGAGTTTGTTACAGCCGTGAAAATTGCCGCAATATTGCGAGCCGCCTAAATCTTCCTGTATAAAAAGCAAGGAAATGATTCTCGAGTAGGTGTTGTGTTGTTGTTTTTGCTGTCTGTACGTTTTATTTTGGTCCGTTTTATTTGTGGACGTTACATATAGAATTTATTAAGAGGCTTAGTAGATGTTTTTAGAATGTTGGGATGGAAATAAACACGCATTTCATAAAACATGAATAAATACATGAATTGATTAATAATAATAAACATCATACTCGAGCTTAGTATTAAAGTTGAACGTATATCTAATGTCCATTAGGCAAACAATAAAAAAGTATATAATATAATACAAAAAACATCAAACACACTACACGTACTTACAAACAAGAAATTACTGTTCCTACCTATGAAGCCCCTACATGAAACCAATAAAAAACAAAACAAATATTGTCACGACCTCACTTACATGAAACCTGTAATAAATAACACAGAGTAAACAAAGAAACAGAGACTACAAACACGTAAACAGAATAAAAAAAAACTTAATTCAAAAAATCAAAAAACCCGACTGCTTCAAAAGCGGACTAAAAAGTCGTAAACAAGGAAAAAAACATGCTGTGCAGTCGGAGGATACATATTCGCGGGCTGGCTGACCAAAATCTGGTGTCTGGTGTTTTTTCCTTGTTTACGACTTTTTAGTTCGCTTTTGAAGCAGTCGGGTTTTTTGATTTTTTGAATTAATTTTTTTTATTTATAACTTTTTAGTTATTTTTTTTTTCGAATTTGATACATTTAAACATACAAGTGTAATATATTTTTAAAATCACCTCTTAAAACCCTTTATTTTGATACCCCACACGATAGGTTCGGAAGAAAAAAAAAATTTGGACCCTCACAATATGGCACCCAAAATCCGCCATTTTTCTATTGTCCAATTTTAATGTAGCCTATAACACTCGCAGGGTTAAGACGCAACGATTGACGTATGAATCATAAAAATCGGCCAACGCGTTTGGTCTCTGGAACGCCATATAGGGACAAACATACATACATACTTACATACATACATACATACTTACATACATACATACATACTTACATACATACATACATAGACTGATAAACACATTACCCTCCTTCGGCAGTCGGGTAAAAAAAATAGATCTAAGTATAACCCAGATGGTAATGACACTACAAAAACATTTTATTATTCACAAACAGTATCAAAGAAGAAAGTTCCGGCTCGCCCAAATTATTTGCATTAGAAAGAGCTTAGTTCACACTAGCAACTACTTTTTTCCTTGGAAGTACAGTGGGACTGTTGAAAAAACATCCAAAAGGTATTTGAATGCAGATTGTACAAGGTTTTGTTTTGAAGTACGAGTATATGTAAGTTAAGAAGCTTAAAGTGTTTGTCACAAACATTTGGTCAGTTTACATAGAACACTATTGCTCTATTGGGTAAGTAATCCTTAGATGAAATTGTGAAGTTAAGTGAACACATCTGGTATTAAAATTGGGCACCCTATTTCACGTAAATTATGCCCGGAATGATGTGGTAGTGTACGATTTTAGTATTGAGAATTCAGTATAAAATTCTGATATAGTGTGGTCACGTTCAGAATTTAGGATAGGTTCGACAGGATATTTTAGCAGGTAAGAATCCAATATCGCAGAATTTTGAGGATCTCATGTCACACATTCTAAGGTCAAATTCATAATTAACTCATGAATAATGTCGGTCGAGAATGTACTTTACTTTGACAAACTACTGTCATCTTTTAGATTACTAAGCCAACTAGTTTCTGCCAGCGGCTTCGCCCGCGTTAATGTCGAAAATTATCCCAAGGGAACATATTCCTGGGATAAAAAAAATCCTATGTGCTATTCCAGACTATAATATATCACTGTGCCAAATTACATTCAGATTCATCCCGCCGTTTGAGCGTGAAGAAGTAATTAACACACACATAAATAATTCCATATAATTTCCTTTGCCCAAGTTCACTAATCGTACTCACTCAAATACATAATATTATGTGCCAGCCAGAGATAAAATCTGCGTAAAATTGTAATATTACAATTTGATACATCCAAATAAATACATTCGTACCATATGCGTTCACAATTGCGGTATTAAATTGCATATTCCATAAAAGAACTGGCAACAACTCAAATCTGCCCGCAGTCCCCGGATAAATCTTCAGATGTACAATATTAATATAGGAGTAAATGGAGAAATTTATTATGGTTGAGCTATGAACCTGTGCGGTGTTACCAGCGGATTTTTTCATTACAAAGGAGTTTAATTTTCAACGGCAACATTTCAATTGAGATTCTATTTCGTGAAAATGAAATACTTCCTTTCCTTTAATTTCAATAGTAGAAGTCTGGAAAAGGATTTTTTTGAATTCTATTTTAGTTCTTTTTGAACCAATTTCCAAAAGGGTGTCTCAATTCGACTGTTTTTTTCTATTTGTGTTACCTCAGAACTTTATAGTAGGTGAGCCGAATTAGATTATTTTTTTTTTATTTGAAAGCTGTTGCTTCTCGTGTGGTCCCATTTAAATTTGATCAAGATCTGTTGAAGAACTCTTCAATAAATGACGCCAAATCTCTCGAGATTGCTGCAATCGCATGTCTGTATATTGTTTACACCATTGTACTATCGTAACATCATGTCGGTACGCTCTTAAGGGATATGCAGATGCTTACAGTTCACCCAGGTACACTCTAATTTAACCGGTTGTGTTCAAGTTTCATGTTTTTCGGATAATATATTCTGGCACAACACAAATACAAAATATCGTCAATTTTGGAAGTCGGTGTCAAAAACGAACAAACAAAATCAAGAACATCGACTGCCGAAATTGAAGTTATTTTTCACTTTATACTTTATTTGGAAGTCGGTTGTTTTTTTTTCGTAAAAAGTTTTGAATTGTCAGTAGTGTTACTACGTATTTTTTCCATGAAGATAAACTACATTTACCTTCTTGTTTTTGCTCCAAAATATTAAACCTTTCTAAGGTTACTAAAATAAATTCCCATTACCGAAAGACGTTACCATCGACTTCCATACTGCGACATTGACTAAACTTATCTACGGTAAGTATAGCCACTTTCATTTTATGTCCCTGTCACCGACTTCGCAGGAGATAGATAGTTGGGGTGCGGGTCAGGTAACCTCCACGTTGGCCTAGTTGGTTGCTGGTCTCTTTCGGATACGTCCGGGGGGAAGAGCAACCCGCTGGGCTGGTGCGGCCTGGGCACCGTCAATAACTTCCCATTCGTGGGTTCTTGTTGGCGGTGGCGAATACCTGACGGGGGGGGATTCGGAGTGTTCCCCTGATTAGCAGGGGACACTCCAGATGCGACAGAGTAGGCTGGGTAGGTAGGTTGGGGTGGGTGGGGTAGGTTAGGTTTCGTAGGTCAGCGGTAGGGCTCACTTCCAGGCCTCTGGGCGGGCCGCCTTCCCCTGCGGGGGGGAACGCCCGGGGCACCCCAGCTCTGCACCCTGCACTGCCCGGCTCTGCGGTGACCGGCTCTGCCCGCTCTGCACCTGGCTTTGCACTCGGCACTCGTGCGGTTTGAGTTCCCCGAGTGCACTGACCAGCTCTGCACCCTGCTTTGCCCGGCACTGCATCCGGGCCTTGCGCGCTCTGCACCTGGCTCTGCAGCCCGGAATCTCTCCTGCGGGTGGGGGTGGCCGCAGCTCGGGGGCGGGAAGTGGGCCCACGAGGAAGACGACTTGTCGTTGCCGACCCTCCTTTGACGTGGGATGGTCGGCAGGGACAAGTCGGTGGTAGGAGGAGGCGGCGGAGCGTCGGTCTCGACGCTTATCCGCACACGCGGAGGGTGGCATCTGGCCTTCGCAGGCCAGATGCCGCAACGTAGGGGACCGTAAGGTCCAGCGCGGTGAGGCGCCTAGGGCGCGGCACACCGTCTAGGTGTGCCCAGCGGGGGCTTAGCTGCGCCATGCTCTGAGGAGGTGTTTGGCAGGTCCTCTCGCTTCCCGGTGTGGTGTATTCCATGCTGGGGAGCGGGGAGGCCTGGGCGGCGGTTGCCTCCTTTTGCAAGGACGCCATGTCGCAAAAGGAGGCAGCGGTGGGGGTGGGAGAGGGCGGTTGTACGATCGCCTGCGCCCACCTCCTGGTGGTGATTAGCGGGCGGCAGTTGCGGGGGCACCTGTCGTCTGCATTGCACAATCACCACCCTCGTCGGGCGGGAATGGCCGAGCACTCACGATCATTCCCGGGCCCCTCCACTGAGGGAGGAGCGTGCGGGGCCCGCCATAAAGGTGGGCAATCGTCGGCGGAGGACTGGACGTAAAGGCTGTGCCGGTTTCCCAGTCCCCCTCCACACAGACGATGCGGGAGTGCGCTGGTTTATTTTAGTGGGTATACCGGGCTTGCCCGGGGAATCCCACATAGCCCGCCCATATAATTCCCCCAAAGGGCGGGTATGCGTTATGCATTTTTTTCCAGCGTGATCAAAAAAAAAAAAAAAAAAAAAGGAGATAGATAGTTGGCACTTTGATTGTTGTTGAGAACTTACTCAACAAACTTTTTTTAAATGAGTATCTCATCATAACCGGTGGAGGAATTAAAGATGAAAGGTCGGCCGCGGTCTCGAGGGATACATTGAGACGTTTCCAATTAAATTGGATCACGTATTACGTCTTAGACGAAAAAGCCTTCAAGGATTTTTGTTCCATTTCTGGTATTAAAACTGTGTAATTCTGACGATCGACATTTAGCAAAAATTTTTTTGCAAAAGGAACTGTATCCATAAAAGCTTTAGAATAATTTAAGCACTCACCGTCCCGGCTGTAACTATCGACATTTGGGCGAAGTACCTCGAAACCCAAACAAATTCTAGCATGACGTCTTATTGAGGGCGGCAACGATGATCGCTATCGACTTATTATACAAATGGCCGATTTCTGAGCAACAGTAACAATATCTTACCATGAAATATTACGACTCAATAGTGTTGCGGTCTCTCTTGGCTTCGCTTTGCAATAAAATCGGTGCCTCATAGACCATTCCCTATATTTATGATTCGCAACGTGAACTCACACTGATCTTTTACACACGAACCAATTTTGTCGAACACAGTTTTGGGGGAAGAATGATGTATTGTGAGAATATTTTATTCGGTACAAGCTCCAATATCAGAGATTGTTCGATAAGAATATACGTTTAATATTCGACCTCAGATATTGGTGTGAGTAAACCAAAGTTACAGTCATCGTTGGAATGTCTCTTTTAATATGTTTCATACGCGGGTCTTTGTCCGAGGGTTCGTCGACCTATGTAATTTCAATAAAAGTTTAAAGTTGTGTCGCTTACATCAAATATATAGAGAGAACATAGCGAACACTCTGACTTGTAAAAGGATTTGGTTTCCGCACTTAGTCCTTCAGATGGACCATTGTGCGTGGGCCATGGCGGCCGATTGGTGGTTATTCCATCCAGCCCACCTCCCTACAGAAGTTTATCAAAGCTCATGGTTTGCTTGGAACATCTGTGTAAGATCTGGGTCACCCGAGGGGTAAAGGAAAATTCTTTCTCAGAATTTAATTAATTCGCTGTAATATCCCAGCACAAGTTTTTGAATCTCAAATAAGGATAACGGTTATTATAGTGCTTGTAGACGCTACTCTGTGGGCAATACAATCTTTAAACTCGTCTTAACATAATTAGGCGTGGTTTTCAAATCGGCTCTATGGACAAAGTTGTGTCGTAACCACACATTAAGCTATCCAAAATATATGAGCAAAACAAGTGGGTGAAAGAATAATAATATCATGAAACTGTTCGCAGTACCTGGCAATCGCTTCGTGAAAACCTTAAAGTAAAACGATTACTTTTATATTAATACATTTCATACCGTTAAAATTCCATAAACTGAAAAACCAGAATTGAAAATTAATATTCACAAAACCCTTTACAAAATCAATAGGCTCGCCCGAAAAAAGTTGAAAACTTCGTCTGTAACCAAAACCTTTCAATCAACCGAGAGTCTGTCGAAACACTTTTTAAAGTAATCTATTGAGAGCTTCCACTTATCAATTAATAGCTGCGGAAAATGATGACTGAGCACAGCTTAATCTCTTTCGACCGTCTCACTGGTCAGCTATTAGCCTAATGGACCGGCGAACCTCGGCGACGACGTAACGAATCCAATATAGTTCTGCTGAGTATTAAAACAAAAACAATCCGATAAGCTTTTTATTTCAGCTTTGAAAACGAGGCCATTGGTCAATTCAATATTTTTAGGGACAAACGAATCGAGTGACCAACTTAATGATTCGTTTACATTAGTTGATAACTCGTTCATAGGAAAACGGAGTCTTCGAAAACATGAGATAATATTTGTTTCGGGATATTTACCATGTATATTTTGAATTTGGTGAAGAGCTCGATAAAATCCCGAAACAAATATTAATTCTAATGATTGTGACCATGTCAGCTTAAAAACTTATATTTCGAAAACATGGTTAAGGTATACGGTCGTTTCGGAATTCGGGAGACGTGTGTATTTTAACCGGATTACAATTCCAGCTTCGATTTTCCTATGGTTTTTAGGTACATAAATATTTTGTAAATATAAAGATATCGTTATATACGTTACCGTACTACCTACGTTTATCTAAACAGCATTATAAAAGGCGAAAAATTAGAATGAAGAATTTTGCTTGCAATCAATCTGCCTAGCCTTTTCCGCCGACCACAATATAGTTAATATTGTGGTCGGCTTCCAGTCTCACAGCGTTTCAGCTGAGTACCAGTGTTTTACATGGCCTATCTGACCTCCACAACCCAGTAACTGGGTAACACGGTACTAGATCTGGTACAAGTAAGACTGGTAAGACTGGTATCAATTTTGTGGAAGATATATTACCTTCATGTACTAACACTAGCAACTGGCTAGATAGAGAACTGCCTAGTTTGAACTAGCAATAGAATATTGTTTTGTACTGTCTTTTGTACGGTTGTCCTTTTTTACATGTATTGATCATATACTTTCCTAATAAAATATGCTTAACAATATTCCATGTGCTTTCGCTCTGTAAACCTTCCCTAACAGATCTGAAGCTTCTGACTACTTGTCATCATCATCATCATTTCAGCCGAAAGTTGTCCACATAGGCCTCCCCCAGGCATCGCCACGTTGACCGATCCCGTGCGTCTCGCATCCAGCGCCTTCCCGCAACCTTAACCAGGTCATCGGTCCACCTAGTGGGAGGCCTTCCAACGTATCGTCTTCCGGTTCGCGGTCGCCATTCCAGAACTTTTCGGCCCCATCGGCCATCCGTTCTGCGAGCAATGTGCCCTGCCCACTGCCTTTTAAGTTTGGAAATTCTTCGGGCTTTGTTGGTAACTTTGGTTCTCCTGCGGATATCATCATTTCTGACGTGATCACGCATGGACATTCCGAGCATAGCCCTCTCCATTGCCCTTTGGGTGACTTGAAGCTTTCTGATAAGGCCCATTGTGAGCGACCACGTCTCGGTCCCACACTGGTCATAGACTTTTGTCTTGAGACACTGCGGTAAATTGGACGAGAAGATACCGCGCAACTTCCCGAACGCAGCCCAGCCGAGTCGGATTCGAAGGTTGACCTCTTTCTCAAAGTTGGACCTACCCAACTGGACCGTTTGACCCAAGTAAACATAATCGTCTACAACTTCGAGTGTAGAGTCTCCGATCTTGATAGAAGTGGGTGTTACATGGGCGTTCACCATGACCTTGGTTTTGTCCATGTTCATTTTAAGACCCACTCTTTCGGAAGCTCTAGTAAGGTCATCGAGAATTTTACTGAGGCTCTCCATGGTCTCAGCCATGACCAATATGTCGTCGGAAAACCGAAAGTGAGTGATGTACTCGCCATTAACGTTGATGCCAAACCCATTCCAGTCCAGAACCTTGAAGACGTCCTCCAGCGCAGCAGTGAACAGTTTCGGAGAAATGACGTCTCCCTGTCTTACGCCGCGCTGGAGAAGGATTGGTTTCGGGGTCTGATCCTGAAGACGGACTGACATGGTGGCGTTTTTGTACAGACACTTCAACACCTCAATGTACCCTCAATGTACCGGTAGTCGATCTGGCCCCGTTGGAGAGACTGCAGTACAGCCCAAGTCTCGATCGAATCGAAGGCTTTCTCGTAGTCCAAAAACGCTAAACAGAGAGGCAGGTTATACTATTTGATCTTCTGTATAACCTGCCGCAGAGTATGTATGTGGTCTACGGTGCTAAAGCCTTTTCGGAATCCGGCTTGTTCGGGAGGCTGCAAATCGTCAAACCTGCGCGCGAGACGATTCGTGATGACTCTTGAAAACAACTTGTAAACATGGCTAAGAAGCGAGATGGGCCTATAGTTCTTCAGCCGGGCATTGTCGCCCTTCTTGAAAAAGAGTACCACCACACCCCTGCACCATGCCTGTGGCGTTTTGCCCTCGAGTATGACGGAATCAAAAAGCTTCTGAAGGGCCTTGAGGACCGGTTTTCCACCCGCCTTCAGGAGTTCAGCCGTGATTCCGTCATCACCCGGCGCCTTGTTGTTTTTAAGCTGTTTCAGAGCCATCCTAATCTCGTACAGGCTGACGTCCGGGATATTTTCGGTACAGTGTCGGGTCAATCTAGCACTTGGGTCGCTCGCAACGGGTTTGCTGATTAATGTGTACAACTGTCCATAGAATGTCTCGATCTCCCTCAGAAGCTCCGGTTTGGCGGATACAATCCTGGCATTTTCGGTCTTCAGTTTCGTGAGCTGGCTCTGCCTAATAGCCAGATCCCTTGAAAAAACCTTGGAGGCTTTATTTCGCTCAATCGCGTCTTTAATACGCTCGGTATTAAAGCGGCGAAGGTCTCTTTTCAAGGATTTAGAGATCTGTCTATTGATCTGCCGGTATTTGCACGCCTCATCTGAAGACTGCAGGATCATCTCACGCCTCTCATTCATAAGCTTGAGGGTATGATCAGAGAGCTTTTTGTTTCTATCTCTACGACGGGTCTTGAAAAACTTAGACCCGACCGTATGGACAGCTTCCACTCTGGATCTGCTAGGTCCACTTCCTGTGTTCACGCTTTTTGTAGAAGGAGTTCATCATATAGAGGCCCTCCTTTTCCATAAAACTGGCCAGTAGGTGACCCCAGTGGTTCCGTCGTCCAACTCCAAATTGCCCCACTTGCAGCTCATCCTCGTCTCGTTTGCCCAGTTTCGCGTTGAAGTCCCCCATGACAACGGTGAAGTCAGTTTTGAAACCATGCATGGCACTGGAGATATCCTCATACATGGTCTCTACCTCGTCGTCGGGGTGTGCCGAGGTTGGGGCGTAGACCTGTATGACCTTCAGCGAATATCTATAGGATATTCTGAGTATAAGGTACGCCACCCTGGTCGACATACTCTCGATCTTCACTACGTTGTTCACAAGGGACCTGTGGACGATAAACCCGACACCACCCTGGGACTGCCGGTCACCCTCTCGGAAATAGAGCAGGTTACCGGATTTGAGGATTATCGAGTCCTCCCCCTCTCTTCGGACTTCAGATAACCCTATAATGCTCCATCGCAACCTGCTCAATTCCTCTTCGAGCTCGGTGATCATCTCGTCGGTCCGAAGTGTGCGCGTGTTGTACGTTGCCAGGTCCAGTCGTCGGTGATTGTTGGGGTAGCCGGATCTCGTCCGGAGATTCTTAGCACCCCTTGCCATGCCGTGACCTTGACCGCTACCGTAGTCGAGGGAGGCAGGCTGCCGGGCACTAGGACCCATTTTTTATTCGTGCTATTTATAGGGGGGGTTTTGCCATAATCGCCACGCTTGGCAGGCGGGTTGGCGATCGCAGTATGATAACCATTCTCTGGTTTGTTCCTTAGTCGCCTTTTACGACACCCACGGGAAGACATGGGATGGTGAAATTCTTAACGTCCGGCACCATACGGAACAACTGACTACTTGTAACGACTGTCAAATATCTTTAAATGATTGACGGGACCAACGGCTTAACGTGCTTTCTGAAGCACGGAGGAAAATCGGTATGTTGAAATGGACACCCAACCACGAACCAAACTCGTCAAGCGTGGCTTAACCTTGATGATTGACCAGTGCGGCTGTTATTATTTAGCCACGAGCTCCTCCTTGCTTTAAAAACATGTATATTCTTAAATGGCGATAATGTTATGTGTGTCCCGATATATAAGCTAGGGTATGAAAAAAATGCGTTTCTTTTGTGCATACATTATAGCTACCAGTATTACAACTTATAATCTAAGAAAAGAACAAGGTTCTTCAAAACTGTTCTGAAGTAGGTACATCCAACTATAAAACTGCCATGGCGCTATTTCTCTCATTTTATTCTTTTTTTTACCCGTGTGTTGAAATAAAATAAAATAATTTAATTCTTGCTACTAGCTGTAAAAGTTTCAGATTTGAAACTGTTCCTGCACAAGTTTGAGAAAAAGAAAAAAGTCAGGAGGGGAAAAGAGTCACTGAAGTAATCGTTAAACTGCAAAACGAAATGAGATTTCAATATAGTTTTTGTAAAATAAAAGTTGCTACTTTAAAAATAGTGAAATATTATTGAGATGTTTATGGCAAAAAATTGAAACTTTATCTTTTGAAAATTCTTTTATAACTAAATAATGAATGATGAGATTTTGTCAGAAATACTTCTGGAACTTTATTAACTTTCATCTTTCTTTTTTTTACTTATTTTACTTTTTGTTCTTATGACGTGGGCATTGGTTTAGGAATTGGGATATTGAAATTGATGAGTGAATGAATGATTGAAATACTGAGTCAACCTTTATATTGGCTCTTACTTTTAAATTAACGTGCTTCAAGATTTTAACAAGATTTGTTCTAGTTTTTTTCAGCATACTGTATGCCCCTAAACTGCAAATATCACACAAATGGAGCTCTGTAGCTCACAGTTAAACAGGTCAAAATATCAGTCCACCACATTCGACTCGATTCGTCATTGACAGAGATCGAGAATGCTTCGAATGTCCATCACTGACTTAGTACCTTTGATGTAATTGATTCACTAGAACTGTTCACTGTGAGAGGTCGATTGGCAGTCAATACCTAGTTCACCGCTGGAATTGTTTAACGTGTGAAGTCTAATATCTTGTCTGTTACAGAGAATAACGCATCATCTATGGAATACTCGTTGCCACGGAGTGACGAAAAAGTGGAGTGATGTGCAGATAAAAGGCGCTGTTATCGCATACCTAAGTTCCGGAGTGGCAACCGTGTACTGGCAGACACTGCGATGAAAACATATTTTTAAAAGTTATTATATAGAAGATATATACGCTTCCAAGGGCGCTGTATAATTACGGATGCTGTCATATTTGCTGGCAGAACGGATAAGATTACCGATGTAAACAAAGAGTGACTGTACAGAAAAAACTTAATGCTAACAAATAGAAGAATGTGCCTTGATTTTCAATTACTTGTCTAAGGACAGACAGTTTGATTAAATAACAATTAAAATTTGTTATTAAACGTCGAAATATTTCGTAGTAAATGTAAAAAGTAGATTATCTTCGTTATGGACCAGGATTAATCACTACTGCATTCAGGAGACTAGTCTTGAATCATCATTACCCTAGAATCCTTAATTTTGGTAGAGATTAAATATGCTCCCGTGACATAAGACTGTACCTTATCACCTTGGAGAAAAATCTACGTTTATTCCAGCCAGTATTTTACGTTTCATGTGCTGTACACGTATGGGTATTCCATTCACTTCTTCTTCCGTGCCCCCAACGAAACAACAGCAGTGATTCCAGACAGGCCGTCCATACATCATCTCACTTCTACGGATCAATGGTTGATGCTCGCTCACAAATCGCCGCGTCATTGTTATCATTGAACGTCTACTCTTGGTGTTTACATTTCAGCGTCATTTAACATTTAGTTAGTTCATGGTTTTGAGATGAGTTGTTACGCTTGTGTGAATCTGTGGATTTTATTGATACGAGTTTTTGCCAAAGATTTTGGACGGTCTTCCAAATATTTTTTTACCACGCTTACAAATCTAAAGTAATATAATAAAGAGGTAATTATTTGTTAATTGCAGTAATGTTTGAATGCTTGATCTGATAACCAAAATTCTTTCGCAGATATAGAGAGCTACATTATCTCTAAGTGCCTAGCGACAGACTTTTTTCGCGGAAAATTACATGATTTTCGTGAGCTAGGCCACGGGAATAAAGCCACGGGAATAAAGTCACGGGTAAAAGCTAGTTTCAAATAAATAGTATACATGTACATTAAAGTTTTCTTTTGAAAATTGTTGCATTGTATTGTTATTTTTTAATTTTATCTATCTACGAAAAAAAGTACGTGTTTATACAATATTTTTTGAATTCATATTTGGAACATTACGTGTGAGTGTAGATAAATGGCTTTTTATAATAGTTACCATGTTAAAAATCTCTTTATTATCCATCAACGGCTCACTCCGGCTTTGCCTGGGCTATAATAATTATTGCATTTTTTAATAATTGCATTGGTTTTGGAATTTACCCTCTACATAAAGAAAAACTCAAAAAATTCACCATTTTTCTGTTTATTATGTCATATATATCTGATTATCATGATTATTAATAATTAGATACATATGAATACTGTAGAATAGTATAGTAATAAACTACCTGTAGTCTTTGGAACGTCATAGGCAGCAAAATACTTTCGTCATAGACAGCGAGCTATGGCGGAGGCGACGAGCTACGGCGTAGGCGACGGGCTACGGCGTAAGCGACGAAATACGGCGTAGGCGACGAAGTACGGCGTAGGCGGCGTGCTAAGATTTCTGTCCAATATCTACCGTGTAGATGATGAAAGTTTTAAATCTGTGAAATTGAGACAGAAAGTTATGACAAGGACATTTGCCGTACCCTGATGAAGCAGAACATACCATTTATCTTCCAATGTACTAATCAATCCTACTCGTTTTCCAACCGCCAATTTGAATAGAAAAACATGCGATGAATAACGCAAAATTGACGCATTTGTCTGCGTCACGTGCATAGCTCGGTTCAGTGAAGCATCGTTATCTCCCTTCGTTAGGCGAAAGTCGTGTCCACGCATAATTATTACAAAAACACATGCAACGCAACATTAGTCGGATGTTCTTTTTAAATGAGTTTAAAAATGGCAGCTTCTTTTAAAATTCGAACAAGTGTTTATTTTTAATTCCATTGAGAATGACGCGCAGCTGTGGACAAGGCCTGCTTCATTGATTACCGCAAGTTTCCTCAAAAGTGAACTTTAAGGGTCTTTGATCGCGTACTGCAAGGTGCAGCGTTGGTATACCACAAAGTGCGTCGATGACCTGGTAACGGTCGTGGGTCTCACGCAGCCACCAGCAGCATCTTCAAGCCCAGGATCTGCCGATGAGGTGACGCTTCGAAAGGCTTGGTTCCAGCAGTGGACGTCTTTCGGCTGAAATGATAATGAAGCTGGAATAGTCTTTATAAAATAAGCATGTTTAGGTTTCCGTACCCAAAGGGTAAAAACGGGACCCTAAACTGTCTGGGTCTGTCTGTCACCAGGCTGTATCTCATGATCCGTGATAGCTAGGCAGTTGAAATTTTCACAGATGACGTATTTCTGTTGCCGCTATAATAACAAATACTAAAAACAGAATAAAATAAATATTTATTTGGGGCTCCCATACAGCAAACGTGATATTTTTACGTTATTTTGCGTTAATGGTACGGAACCCTTTGTGCGCGAGTCCGACTTGCACTTGTTAAATAAAAACATCAGACTGACTACCACACCCGATTTTCATAAACAACATGAGCCATATTTCAAACGTGTTTCCGCATCTTTAAGCCATCACTAGGCAATGAATCAGGCGCCGATAAAAAATTCATCGTTCCCACAAAATATAACAACGTGTTACTAAATTTGTTTTAATCTCATAAGGATGGCCCCTCGAAAAAGCCCGCCCTGGCCACATAAGGGATTAACGCCTGCCGGCCAACCCGCCTGGCGTATTAACCGGCCAGTTTACGATTATTACGTTTCATTTACATCTCTTAGGGGCAGCCGGCCGACTATCCATGGCCGGTTTATAGCAAGCATTAGGGATTGGTCAACGGTTTCCAAACTTGTTTTGTTGCTTTTTGGATTTCGAATCGAGAGTCAAACGTTGGCTAAGCAAGGCTTTTAGGGGACGTTAATGCTTTGAGTGGAGGCACTTGGCGATCATCTGCTCTTTTTAATCTCTGGTTAAACTGCATCGTTGCTTTTTAAAATCCAAGTGTGTTTTTTTTTGTATTTGAATAAAAATATAGACTAACAGCACCTGTTTCACACATTTTTATTAAATTTTGTATTGCATTCTGGATAAAATAATGCAATTTAAAAGATTTTTTATTGTGAATACCTTTACAACATTAATGTAAAAAGTTCATCTCTGGATAGATTTTCACTGAATTAAAGTTGAAAGGTAATCAAAAATTAGGGAGCAGGGTTTAAATTACTTGTTTATTAAAATACCTATCAACTTTTTTCTAACTCCAATTCAATTGCTATCAATCGGTTCGATTCAAAGTAGTTATTGCAAGCTATGAAATGTGCCTCGACTGTAAGGCGAGAGTGTTGGTACTTTATAAAGTTATATCATAAACATTTATAGGCGATTCTCCATATTTAATCTTAGTCTAGATCGCTTAACGAGATAGGCTTTGATTATGTTGTTTATATTGGAATTGTAAACAAGGTAGTAGTGAGATTGAATTTGAAAAGTTTTAGTGATGGTTAGGTCAGGGACGTTATGTGCCTAAGCAGTTACCTAAATTGGTAATAGTCTGGCAATCCAATTCTACTCGATCCAAACAGCCGTAGCAGTTTTAATTGTTTCCATGAAATTCGATCGTTGATTGTTTTTCTTGTACCTGCTTGGTGATCAAACTATATTAGTTGAAACTTATTACACATAACATAAGACCAAAATCTCTGTAAGAGTACTTTTCCACCAAAGATGTCCGTAGCAAGGCGGTGCGCGAGGAAAAATTCTATCAATGGGATAACTTAATTTTCCTAGCACAGGTCTGGTCGAAAAAGGCTAGTAAAGAGATTTTGTATAAATAAAAAGTGCGAATCTGTTGTGTTAAAAGTGGCGCTAGTGACAGAATAGTTAAAAGGGAACCGTTTACCCTGGTATGGTATTGTGATGAGAAGTGATGAAACACATGTTGCTAAAAAAGTTGTGAATATAAATGTGGATGGATGGAGAGGGAGAGCAGTGATATGAAAGAAAAGGGAGTCAGCGATAGCGTTATACAGGACAGTATGGAAGAGGAAAACGTGTTGTGTCGACCCCAAGTAACATGAGATGAGGACAGGAAGATAATGATGAAAAAATGCGAATGTGTGCAAGAGAAGCGGGCGAGATACCTGTGCCAGTGACACGTAAAGACCAATGTGTGCACGCACAGCTGAAGAGTCGGTTAATCGTTCTTGTTCCATTCAGCTACACACCGTTTCACAACTTGGCTACGCATCGTCGTATCGCGCAAGCTCTTCGCACAGCTTTGGTGTAAAGAGTCACAGATTCCCAGATTCGTAGCTTTGATGAAAAGAGACACACATTTTCAAAGCACCACTACGCATCCTCGTATCGCGCAAGCTCATAGCACAGTTTTGGTAATAAGTCACACATTTTCACCAAATATACACTTATTTAAAAAAAAACTTTTCAATTAAGTGTTTGCACTTAAAACAGTGTCTACCAGGGACAAACGATCCAATTGGGTAGGGCCAACTTCGTGAAAGAGGTCAACCGTCGAATCCGACTCGGCTGGGCAGCGTTCGGGAAAATGCGCGGTATCCATCCAACTTACCACAGTGTCTCAAGACGAAAGTCTATGACCAGTGTGTGTTGCCAGTGATGACATATGGCTCTGAGACGTGGTCGCTTACAATGGGCCTTATCAGAAACCTTACAGTCACTCAAAGGGCAATAGAGAGGGCTATGCTCGGAGTTTCCTTGCGTGAAAAAGCACCGTTAAACTAAATTTAACAATAAGTTTTTTTCTCGAAATGGTAAGAAATAGCTAAACATGCTACTCAGTAAAAGAGCCAACTTGCAACAACAAAAAACATCCAATACCTACTGTACTCGATATTTTCCTTCATCCACAAAAAACCTGGTAACTTTACATAAAACGTACAGAATAACAAGACAACAATAGAGTATTTCTCAAAGGGAACGATTAATCAAAAGTAGGCGAACACGAGACGTCACGGGAGTAAACATTTATCACTATCAAAATCTGAAGAAACTAAAGAGCAAGGTCCAAAGGCATACTTGTGGTGGAACTACAACTACATATATATTTTGTTCTGTGATGTTAAATTTCGGTTGCTGCAGTTATATTCTTGATAGGTGGCCAACTACGTCGCCATATTAAAATCTGGTGTTTCCTAAGAGCATAATGAATGAATAACTAGATCCGTAATAACCATCAGCAGACCATATAAATATATGTTCCGAGTAGGATTCAAATCCGCGACAGCGCGACTTCAAGCCACGTGAAAAATAATTAAGCACCTCATCCCAGATACGAAACTAAAATGCCCCTCTGCCTGTAATTTCACGGGTGCCGCATTCAAACTGGACCACAGTTACGCTGCTTGGTGGTAGAATTACATCTATCCTGGACGATCTTTTTTTACAAAAAGTTCGAAAAAATCCACATCAAACAAGTGGGACACTTACCAATAAAAAAGGAGTCCAAACTCCAAACTAATAAAAAGGATGAAAAGGCTAAACGATGATGATGATGAAGACACACCTACAAACATAAAACATTATATTTTGAATGATAGAAATACTCACTTCCTTTTTTGTATAAACTCAGCAAGTTAATAAGTAGAAACGCGTATTTAAAAATGAATTAATCAGATGCATGACGGTTTTTCTTTTCCGTTTTTCATTGACAGGCAAAGCGAGTTGTAAAATAATGTTATTAAATCTTGTTTCTCATTCAGAACATAGTTTTAATATTCTTTTTTGATTTAATTTTCTCATTTAGAAAAAGATTGTTGAAAAACATAAAAGTATGTGTGGTTTATCATAGAAAACGCGACTGATCAGAAATTTGAAGTGAATTGCGAATTGAAAAAGGAGGGTAAAGGGAATCAAACTCTCGATCATTTATTTGCTTAACAGATGAAACGCATTATTTGTATCTAAAAAGTGTATCCGAAGTCCTTTTGAAGGCAACTTCATCCACTTCCACTCGACTCAGTCACCATGACTACGAAAGTCGAGCCAAGGACGTCAAAGTTACTAAATAAAAAAAAAACTACTTCCTTCTTCTCGAATTGCCGGAAAAAATATATACAATATTTTGAGCCCAGTTGGTCGCTACACCGAGTGCAGCGTCAGTGGTGAGGTCATCCAAAGTGCACAGTGACATTCCAGCACGTGTGCCATATTCTGCAAAGGGGCACCGCACTCACTCTGGGTACCATTTGGCCAAATTGTGTTTGCAGCGGCCTACCTGTGTACGCAAACAATTGAGTGCTCTCCATATAGGGCACTGCAGTTCACTTCCAGGTGACAGGTTTTACTGGGGTTTCAAGAAGTCAGGTGGTGTGTAAATTCTTCCCACGGCTTGCTTCTCACTATAAATGGCAGGTCTTAAATGGCCTGTGTGTATCAAAGGAAACTCTTTGACTCTTAAGTCTACCCGCAGTTTTAGTGTGATCATAGAGAGGATGTCGGGAATCGAATCCTGTTTTTTTTCCTTAAGCGCTTGCCACATCCCTTCGTACTATTGGTGGCCCAATACCAGCCAACCAGTAGAGCTTGTTGAGCGGAGCGGAATAACGAAGTATAACTATCAATGAGGGCTGAATTAAGATAGAGTTGAGTGGAGGAAATAACTGAGAATATGAGTGTCGAACCAGCTGAAACCTTCAGCCGGCTCTCCTTTACAGACCAGATAAAAATTAATAACACTGAATAATTTTCTTTTTCCAATACTTTCAAAAACAAAGTTTCAAAGAATTTCAACAGAAAGGATTCAACTAATTGAAACACAGGAACTTTACCTACCTGAGAGTTTTATAACTATAGAACTTTTCTTTTTAAGATAATAAAATCTACAAAAGGTAAGACCTTTTACTAAAGGCTCGCGTTTGAACACTATCTTACCTGATGTTAAGCAATGATGCGGGCGACGATAGAACACGCTTTGCAAGAAGTAGCCTATTTACTCAGGAAACATAGACGGGTAGGTTTGCTTGAATAATTTCACCATTTTCCCCAACAACCTAACATAATTTCTTGGAAAATAAGTGGTTAGTCAGTTCAAAAGGAATCTATAAGCATCTTCTCGTGTAGGCCACAATGCCCCATCCTACTTATGTAATCCCTTAGTAGCCTCTTGTGACGCCCACGGCAACTGAAGGCATTGTGTAGTTATTGTACTAGATGTACATAAATAATGATATATTGCCTGGCTTTGTTCTTTATACTTGAGCTATTTTTATTTATTTTGGACTTTTCTTGGTAGATACTAATAGTTAAAAAACTTAGGATAAAAAATCACTGACTGGCTTACTCGATACATGCTTGGTGATTCGCGAAGAAACCAAACGCACAACGTGATCAGTTATAAACATTCTGGATCATTCGTTTCACTTTTATATGTATTTGACAGATGATTTGCTAGTCTCTAGGCGCTGTGCAAGACACCTGTTAGTGGGTTTCGGACCGAAAAATGACTCAAAATTTTATAAAGCAATCGAATAATATACCATACACTGTTTCATTCAAGCTTATTAACTCAAGTATAAAATCTTTTCACATTTGCGGACAAAAGAAGAATCTATTCGAATATGGAACACGAACAGCAAAAAAATCAAGTACCCAACCAATTTACGTTTCCAACATCAACATCAAGCGTGTTATTTAACCCACTCAAGTTGTGCCAAAAATACCTCTACTTACATTTCACCATTCAAAAGTGCTGCGGCAACTTTTCCGTTGGCCATTCAGCGTGTATGGTGGATACACGCCTTTTTATCTTTCGGACTCCAAGCCTTTTTGTGGCGTTCCCTCGCACTCTGAAAATAACCAATGCATATATAAATGATTCATGGTCTAAACGGGGGTGCAGGCCTGCACCCACGTTATCGTGCTCACACAGACGCTTTAATTACAAAATGTATTCTGGACTGCGGGTGTTATGCTTTGTGCAGGATTAGAGCTTTGTTGTTTAAATTTTTAGTCTAAAAGTGGATACTGAGCGGGCGAATTTACGTGTAATGTTATGGCTCGGACGCGGGACGTTAAGTTGTGCACACATTTGTGGTGTTACGATTACGACTACGAACGTTTGCAGTGCGGAAACTCTGAGCTTCAAATATGCAGTAAGCAAACTAAGGTTGGTCAGTAGCTATTGTGTAACGAGTGTTGCAACCGGTGCTGGACTCGATACGCTCAGTTAAATAAACGATCCCAAAGAACATGTATATAACTAAATATGCCTTATTGCTCACCGAATTGAGTAAAAAAAAAACATTAGTATAGTAAGCAATAAAGAGTATTATGTTATCTAAATTACCAATGTGAAAGAAAATCTCGTTATTGAAAACTTAAATTTACATGTCTCATATCGGCAATATGCAGTAAGCAAGCATGAATCGACGATTTAAGCTCGTGTGTGTCGAAAAGCAGCCTGCAGTGAGAAAGTTACAGATAATATTATAATTATCACATTATTTATTAATAATTCGGGTCTCATACCAATGCGTCATCTTGCTCATAATGAAAACGGAGTGAACAGGCCTAATTAATTTAATTAATGGAGTAATATATCAGTCCTCATATCGTCTGAGCAAACACACTCAAATTGCAAATAATGTTACGTTCTACAGTTCTGTAAGTAGGCATTTATACATTAGGTACTTATGTCATTAAAGTCACAAGGCAAATCAACTATTAATAAAATTATTTAGGTCGATGATTTCTACATTCTTTATTTTCTTGCCGTCGGCAATTATCCCAAGGCAACTACCGGGATAAAAGTATCCTACATCATAATCCAGTTCACGACTTACTCTTTGCTACGTTAATGAACGTTCGTTTAGGTGTGAACGATTATCAAACATCTAAACATAATACACTTTCACATCTTTAATATTAGTTGGAAGAGCAAATAAAGATCCACTAACAGCAGATAGTAATAAAATGATATATAGGTACACATTTCACAAAACTGTTCGCAGTTATCTTCCGAATTGGATTTGGGTTTCTATTTCTAGTTGTTATTGGTATTAAATAGAAGAAGCCAGTTTGCATTTGATGACCGATCGATCGCCGGCAGGTAGTAAAGCGGTTTGAGACTGTTTCGCATGCAATAGCTGTTTCGATTTAGCGAACTACGACGGTGTCAGCTTGACCCAGACCACTCAGACGAACTGTGGTATGGTCACAGTAGAAGTATGATACAGCATCTCAACTAGACTTATTTTATGTGGTGAGTAGCTATTTACGCTTCAACCTTTTTTGATTTAGGGAGGTGCCCTCGACCTTTTACAGCCATTCAGTAGCGGTACAATAAAAAATCAAGATACAGCATCGATACTGTCACCATGCAGTTTTCTGCCAGTTTGTAACTTCACAGCCACCTAAATTGAGGTCGCCCAAAACGGTACAGCGTTAGTAGCGATGCTGAAGCAAAGCTAATAGATACCATGCAATTGTATCGTTTCGAAAATTTTAATAAAGTGATGAGTGGGATACAGAATCGAAGTAAAACTTCGTCGAGTGCGACCTCCCTTAGCTTTGATATTACCGAAAAACGTGACTTCCGGAGAGGTTATATAGTTTTCTTGGGGTCGTTAATTTCTGTGAAAAAAGGTGTATTAAATGAACGAACCAAATCCTTAAAAGTCTGTATACAATAATTCCACAGTCACTTTCGACGATATCAACGAAAAACATATTACAGCAGAATATAAAAACGTAAAACCACCAACGAAAAAAACATAACAAGGTAACAACCCTTTTATATAAGGACCTAACATATTAACCCGCAAAACCTTCTACCCACACAAGGCTCTCGGTAACAAGAGTATGTACCCAGTACTACAAATCAGTGTCAATACATCTATATATATGAAAATCAAATGCTGTTCGTTAGTCTCGCTAAAACTCGAGAACGGCTGGACCGATTTGAATAATTCTTTTTTTGTTATATTCGACAGAATACAGGGAAGGTTTAGCGTAGGGTAGGGTAGGGTAGGGTAGGGTAGTGTAGGGTAGGGTAGTGTAGGGTAGTGTAGGATAGGGTAGTGTAGCGTAGGGTAGGATAGTGTAGGGTAGGGTAGGGTAGTGTAGGGTCGGGTAGGGTAGGGTAGGGTAGGTAGGTAGGGTAGGTAGGTAGAGTAGTGTTGTGTAGGTAGGTAGGTAGGGTAGGTTAAGGTAGGGTAGGGTAGGGTAGGGTAGGTAGGTAGAGTAGTGTAGTGTAGGTAGGTAGGTATGTTAGGGTAGGGTAGGGTAGGGTAGGGTAGGTAGGTAGAGTAGTGTAGTGTAGGTAGGTAGGTAGGGTAGGGTAGCGTAGGGTAGGGTAGGGTAGGGTAGGGTAGTGTAGGGTAGGGTAGTGTAGGGTAGTGTAGGGTAGTGTTGGGTAGAGTAGTGTAGGATAGGGTAGTGTAGGGTAGGGTAGGGTAGTGTAGGGTAGGGTAGGGTAGTGTAGGGTCGGGTAGGGTAGGGTAGGGTAGGGTAGGGTAGATAAATGTGTGGTGTTTTTATGGCAAAACAAAGTTTGCCGGGTCAACTAGTGCATCTATAAAAATAAACGACTCCAATTTTCCCAGTGCGCTCCCAATAAAAACATTAGCGATCGTCGGGCCGTGAAATTTCCTTTATACATGCGTGCCTACACAGTTTAGAATAAATCTACGTATATATACTTAATGATATAGCTGTTAAATAAATGGGCTGTTCCTATTTCTCAAATGAGTTTTACTGGTACAAAAAGTAATTTTATACTCGCACAGATTTTTGTCACGTTTCACGGATTTTTTATTAGGAATTATTTAACTGAATTGCGTCGTTTGTATACCAGAATTTGCAATGAACACTGACCAGAAAAATGCAATAAATTAACTAATTTGCTGAAAACTTTTCTTCGATAAAACTATGCATTAACAGTTAGTGAAGTCTTAAAAGCGACACATCATCTTCAGCCTACATTAGTCTACTGCTACATTTGAGCCCCTCCAATCGAACGTCATTCCACTGGATTCTCGGCAACTCTCATCTAGTGATACAAATTATATTCATCAATTGATTCTTTCAAAAAATTATAAAATAACCATCTATCCGTCGTCTGGAAAGTAAAAAACCTGAAAGGCTCTCAGTACCCACCAGATAGGCTTCTTCTGCTTAAGCTCACGCCATCGTCGACTTTCTGTGTCACCTCTGACCTAGACTTAGGTCAAGCGCAAACACATCTCAAAAAAAAAACATCATTTTAGTACAAGGACGGGCAGAAAAATTGTGCTCACATAGCCAAACCAATTTTAAACTCTGACATTTCTCTTACCAAATTACATTTTCTGCAGACATTCTCCAAGTGGGCAATATCTTTCCTTCTGTCAAAAATGGCGGGAAGGCTCACCAAAGAATGAACTTTATACTGTATAATACTGTATTATATTAATTATATTATATATTATAACAATAATATAATAATAATAATATTATAAAGAGGAAAGATTTTTTTGTTTGTTTGTTTGTACCGAATAGGCTCCGAAACTACTGGACCAATTTTAAAAATTCTTTCACCAATAGAAAGCTACATTATTCCTGAGTGACAAAGGCTATTTTTTAATCCCGTAAACGGGTCCTGTGGGGTGGCCCACGGGAGAGAAGCCGCGGGGAACAGCTAGTACTGTATATAATACCCGAATGTTATCTTGCTACAAGGACAACAATAGATCGGTATATATTGGATTGACCAAGGGTTTTCCAACATGTCTCCTTCCTTAATTAAAAACGAAATAAACCTGGCACTTTAAATCGGTTTTCCCATGAAAACCGTGCACCCTAGTCGATTCACTCAGTTGGTTCAATGTTATGTTATTCCTAAGGCATTAAGTCTGCCTCTGTACATTTGTGCATAAATGACTAAATACTTAATAGCAAACAAGGCTACACACTCATTCTGGCTGTAATTATACACGTCAAAATGTTTGGAAAATCTTGAAACAGTGTTAAGTAGCGCAATTAGTGTTATGTACGATGGAACTGAACACGAAAAGCCATGTTTTTCCATATGTAATTATATGTTTTTACGTCGGCAATCAACGCCCGCACCTATGTAGTATAAAATACTCACTTTTATCTTTGTAAAGTAAAAAATAGGTTTGTCCCCTTAAAGTTTGTTTTAATTTGCTCTGTTTGCAAAAGAATGCTACTGCTTTAAAAAATCGGTATGGTCATAACTTCAATGTCACAGAATAACCTTCAATTGCTTATTAGATAAAGTAATAATGATTTAATAATAATTATTCAAAAGGACTTCGCTATTAGATAGGTCCGATATCTACTAAATATTTTGTCAAGTATTTAAATGTTGTTTTCTATGGAGTATGGTTCAGTGTCGTAGCTTCAAAATGTGTCCTAATTTGATAAAGAAATTTCAAAATCTTTGACAACTGACGCAGGTATATATGTTTCGACTGTACTAATAGGTAAAGTTATGGTCTCAATGAAATGAGCTCTCTATTTCGTTAAATTTAAATCGATTTACCTGCAAATTGGAATTTGATTGGATGTGCCGATCGTGGGCGGCTTGAAATGAATTTTTGGGACTATTGGATACTGCAATAGTATAGCCGAGTATTACTTTACAAACGAATGGCTCAGTAAACGATTTACATTCATTAATTATAATTAATATTGAGTAAAAGTTTTGACATCAATCATCATATTTTAATTGACGATCAATTTCTGGTCTGCCATAATTGTTTTTCTTGTGAAAGCCTTTAATTATCGTAATTACTTTTGACTTGTTTCTGTATTCTATACAATTTTGAAAAGAGCAAGCAATCTTTGAAAAACAATGGCTTTAAGCCGCATACGCCTAGCGATATCTTTGCTTGACTTTTAAGAATGCTTAAGGTATTAAGTCTGCCTGTGCAACTTTATGTTGCACAAAATTTAAATAAATAGCAATACACTGCAGTAAACGCAATCAGTTTACTTGTAGACCCATATTCGTTAGTAGAAATAAAATTGTTCATCAAAAGATTAAATATTCTGTCGAATATTCGTAAGAATACCTTTTTATAAAACTACGTTCTATTTCGCAGTGATGACTGCAAAAATATTTCAAGTATCACATAAAATATTCCACTCATGTGTGAGTACTTCACAACATTATTTAACATTACCCTCAAACGTTGTATCGAGTTTTCACAAAGTTTATCAACGTTAACGTTTCCACTCGAATGGCAATCCTTGCAAACTCCACGAACTTTTCACATTAAGAAATGACAAACATAAAACATTTATTTAAATTCGTGCATTTGTGGGTACTTGAACTATTCACAAACAAAATGTCCACGTATATTCGAGGTTGGGAGACGAAAAGCGGAACTTCACAGGATGTAATGCGGAGGCCCGTTTAGTGGGGCCAGATGGGAGTGGGGTCGCGGTCAGCTTCATTTCCGAACACAAACCTAGATCAGCGGCTGTCCACAGGGCTGACAAAACCCACGGATTACTTACTTGCGTTCGAGTTTGTTTAGGAGCGCTGGGTGATATATTCTTGTGAAAATATTCGAAGAGTGGCTCTAGTGGTAGTAGAAGTAATAGTGTGCCAATGTCGCTTGTTGACATCAACCTACATACTACCTAGCCAGTTACGAGTGGACGCAACCATAAACTTTAATTGTACAGTGTAAGAAATTGTAGATCGATGCAAATCAGTCAACCGCCCCTAAGATATCCATTGAGCCATATCAGTGTTGTATAAAGGCGGAAATAAAGTTTACTACATGAGACCTGTAAGGACACGATTAACGAGCATCTATATGTATGATTGCTCATACATATAGCATAATTATAATTTTATACGTAGTGTGTCAATAACTCTTTGTGTGTAATGAAATGTTATTAAAGCGAAAGAATTATTATGTCGTATGTATTAAAGCAAATGTTAATGTTACTAACATTGCGGTAAATCTGACTCAATTACGTGACCTAAAACTAAAATTTAGTCTCGGTAATACATTTATGTGTTCCATTAGTATTTGGCACCAAGAGAGAGCCAAAACTTACACACAGTGCCCCAAATGATTTTACTGCATACATTGGAGTATTAACCTCTCTCATAAAATGTAACTCCCACTCCACATGAATCAAAGGATGTCAGGGGGTGTAAATTTTGGAATCGCCTGACATGTTCACTTGAGCGGGCGAATGAGCAGTAAACGACATTTTTACGGGTTTATATAATCTTTGAGCATCGCGTTTATATATTTGTATTATACTTACACATACTTTGACCCACATTCAGTGTTTCATTCTATTTTGTTTGTTATTTATATATTCTTCTATTTTATTTTATTATATAAGTCCTGTTTCCGTTAGTGTGTCCGTGGCATCAACAGTAGGCCCTATCAGAATATCAGCGCAGCGTTATAACCTTTTTTGGATATCGCTGCACATGCTGAGATAAGAGCCTTTTTGGTCTCGCACAGGGTATTTATTTTATTATTGTTTAAGTGTATGCTTATTTTCTCGTGTCTCCTGTGCGGGTCACAAACCAATATTTTTCTTTCTTTTTTGCTTAATCTGAAGATAATAAAGCTTTTTAGCCATGGCGTAAAGGCCTCTCTTTTTTAACAAAAACTTCTATTCTTTATTTTTATATGGCAAGCAAAGCCCATGTCGACAATTCTGCCAGTTTTGAAAGTTAAATATAAGATCAAGTATGTTTTATTAGTAATTAAAAGAGAAGGAACTGTAGCCACAAACTAAATTATTTTGATACAGTTGACACTAGTTAGGTTAGTACCGCATTGAAACAAACACAAAATATAAACACATTAAACATACATTGTATGCCACACACGAAAAGACGGTGGTCTGAAGTCAGTCTTGTACTCATAATTTTATATTATTGTGACCGATGAAGATCATCAGCGCCGCAAGAAGCTCTAGAGAGGAATATGTTAGAATAGAAGAGAAATTTATTGTGAGATGGATGACCAAGCTAAAGATTACCTAGGGCAAGGCAGTAGGGATGTCATCCTGCCAAAGATTTATGATTAACGATTATTGAAGTGCCAAAGTATTTCGGATTGAAAACTTGCCATTTCGGCAGCGCTTGTCAACTCCATAATTTTTAATTCGTCGGCTATCGTTATTATTTGTGGATGCGGAGGAGTCCGTTGAAGAAATTAGTGGAAAAAGAGAAAAGAAAAAGAGATAGAAGATTACCGATAAGGTTTAAAGATTGTGATTTAGAAACGTCATTTTTTACTTATAGCGAGGTGTTGAAATTGTATATGGGGTGTTCTAGGATAATATGTCAAAGTTAAATACAGGTTGATTTTAATTTTATTTGAGACAATATAAAATTCAGAGGGGATGTTATTGGGTGATTTTTAATTGTCAATGCTTTAAAAGCAAATCGATTTCAAATATAGATTAGCTTGTTTTTTTGACAATTGTTTGAAAAGAAAATTCGAGTCATTGCTTTAGTAAGATTTGTTGGGTAATGTTTGTAATAATTTGATAGAAAATGTAGTTTTATATATCAAAGTTTATTTTGTGAGTATGAAGAAATAAATGTGTGTATGAACTGAAGATGTTTTTATAATGGATCCTAAAGAATAAATAATCCTGTGAGGGTAAAATATTCCAATAAGAACCGCGGCACTTGCTCAAGCAACTGAAGGACCTGTGTTCCTTCAGTTGCTCGGGTTTCAGTCAATAAAAGTCTGACACGCCCTCGGAGAAGTCATTGGAAGATAGAAAAGCCATAAAAAATGGACTTAGCGACTTAAATAGGCCACATCGTCGGGTTTATTTAAGTAAATTTATGAGTTATAACTCTAGATTTACCTCTAACTCATGGTGGCGCAAGATGATTTATCTGATTAATCTTGAGCTAGCTGTTAACACCGTGTTATTTAGGATAACCCAGGAACGCGCTGGTGGCCCTAAGTATATTTGATAGTCACCACATAGACACCACATAGACACAAAGATGATGTGAGGGTGGGTAGTTGTACCAGTTGCATTAAAAAACAAACGCTCTTAATTAAAATTTAATAATAATTAAATATAATAATATTTACAGTCATTTAATGTCAAATTTTAGAAGATAATAATCAGTACCTGCTGGTGTAGCGTTATCTCCTCACAATATATTCTCTTCAAGACACTAATAACATAATTTTATCACCATGGATTCGCTAGCAAGCACTTTGAGTGATCTCAAGGAGTTATTTCACACACGCATGTCCGTCTTTGAGGCTGAACTGCAGAAGTCCCCTACATCACCTGTCACAAGTTCCAGCCTAGCAGCAGAGTTTGCCATCTTCAGGACTTTCATCTCGCAAGCTCTCAACAGCCTTCAGTGTCAGGTGGAGCTACTAGCCCGAAGTGTTGACCAAATTGAGATGCGAGGACGGAGGAAGATCTTGCTTTTGCATGGTGTGAGCGAGGAGCAGAAGGAAGATACTGCCAAGGTGTTAACCGAGGTGGTACGTAGCAAGCTCCAGATGACTGAATTCACCGCGGCGGACATCAGCCGGTGTCACAGGATGGGACGAGCAGTGGCAAGCAAAACCCGGCCTATCCTGTTCAAGGTTGGTAGCCTCGCAGTTCGGGACAAAGTTTGGTTTAGTAAAGCCAAATTAAGAGGTTCGGGCATCACCTTGTCCGAATTTTTAACAAAGGGGCGACATGACATATTCTTAGCTGCAAGGGAAAGATTTGGCGTTTCCAAGAGCTGGACTAAGGCGGGCTGCGTATATGTTCTTGGTGCCAATGATACGCGTCATCGGGTCGAGTCTTTTGCTGACTTGGACAAGATTGCGCCAATTCCTTGTGAGCCGAAGCAGAGCGATCCCAAAGCGCCAGTGCCGGGCTTTGTTCCGAACGCTGGTCCTATGAAGACCACAAGATTGAAACGTACAGCTGCTGTGAAAAAGTGATTTCATCTTTGTGATATTTGCTAAGGGGCCGGGTAATATTATTTTATATTTATTAGGTTTTGTTTTTCACCTTCACATTATTTTTAACTATGTTTACAATTTTACGTCAGGCAAAATTGACATAAGTCACTGTCAGCACTGTCTACTGTCAGTTTGACGTCAATTGTTTTTTATGGGTGCGTTCCGTTTTAGGTAACGGCGCACTGGTAAAAGACATAATTTAGAATAATATTTTATTTTTTATGATTCTTGTTGATAAACTGTTTAATTTTTTCACCTTATAAGTTATTTTGGTTGTGCTAGTGTTACCCGGTCACTCATCTAGTTTTTTGTTTAAAATCTACGTAATAACGCAACCGGCAGGTGAACTTTTTATTGGTTTTTAGTTATAAGATAGGGTTTTATATATTAATATTAGGAAATATTTATGTCTATTGATGACAGCAGTGTTAACAATAGTTATTTTTCGGCAGGCAGCGATGACAGTTTGGTGAGCATACCGTCTCTTGCAGACAGTCTTGAGGCGCAGTTCTCTGATGTTCCGAGGAATTTTAACGTGATTCATATTAATGCCCAGAGTATTCCGGCCCATTTCCACGATATGTTGGCAAGTTTTGACTGTAGAAACATTCATGCTATTCTTGTATCCGAGTCATGGCTTAAACCTTGTCTCCCTTCAACTAGCTACTCTCTTCCTGGTTTCGTACTCATAAGAAACGACAGGACGGCTGGTGGTGGTGGTGGTGTTGCCATATACCTCCGTGCACACATTCCCTTCTCTGTAGTCCATATGTCAGCGCAACCACCGCCATCAAATGCTGGTGAACATCTCTTTCTTGAGGTCGAACTTCACCACTCGAAATTACTTCTTGGCGTCTATTATTGTCCCTCCTTACGCATCAATTTCTTCGCATCGTTTGAAAAACTCTTAGAACATCTGGTCCCTTCTTACAGTCATGGCATAATCATGGGTGATTTTAACACTTGTCTCCTGAAAAAAGACCATCGCTCTTCTTCTCTGACTAATGTTGCAACTTCTAGCAATCTTTCCATTCTGCCGCTATGTGCTACTCACCATTTTCCAAACTGTACTCCTTCGCTTCTTGACTTGATTTTTGTCTCCTCTCCTGATCGCGTGGCTAAGCATGGCCAATGCGCAGCCGACGCCTTTTCACATCATGACCTGATTTTTCTTTCTTATAAAATTCGTCCACCTAAGGCTAAAGCCAAAATTCTCATGCAGCGCAATTTTAGTGGTATGAACGTTGACAGACTTTGCGAGGATGCCAGCAATATTGATTGGTCTCCTCTGTTTGCCTCCACGTCGGTCGATGAGCAGGTTAATGTCTTTACTGCTAAACTCATCGAGCTTTATGATGTTCATGCTCCTGTACGAGCTGTTAAAGTTAGACATTTGCCGGCGCCGTGGCTGACAGATGAGATCAAAAAGTTAATGCACAAAAAAGTTGCGGCAAAGGCCAAATTTAAGCGACGACCTACTGATGCGAATAGGGACAAATATGCCTCTATCCGCAAACTCTGCAACAAGGTGTGTAGGAATGCTAATCGCCAACACATTCATAACTCTGTCCAAAACGGAGACGCATCCAAAGTTTGGAATTTTCTAAGATCATTGGGGGTCGGTAAAACGCGACAAGAGTCAATCCCTAAAGATTTAGATATCGATGCATTGAATAATCATTTCACAGCTTCGTCCAATTTCGATAGGACAGTAAAATTGAATACGTTGGATTATCTTTCATCTCTTCCGACTCCCAGTTATGCTCCATTTGTTTTTAGTCAATTCACCGCATGTGATGTTAAGAAGAGCATACTATCAATTACTTCCAATGCAGTAGGAAGTGACTGTATCAGCCGTAAAATGTTACTCCCGGTGCTGGACGTTATCCTTCCTGTCATTTGCCACATCCTTAACTTTTCTGCTTCTAGCGGTGTCTTTCCATTCTCATGGAAAGATGCACAGATAATTCCTTTACCAAAAAAGTCCAATCCCACATCCTTTTCTGAATACCGTCCAATATCTGTCTTACCATTCCTTTCCAAAGTCCTAGAACGGTTAATCCATAATCAAATAAGCACTTTCCTATCCAAAAATAATCTCCTCAATCCATTCCAGTCCGGCTTCCGTCCTGGTCACAGCACCTCCACAGCTCTTCTCAACATTACGGATGATATTCGGTCAGCCATGGAAAGCAGTAATCTGACGGTCTTGGCATTGCTCGATTTCAGTAATGCTTTTAATACTGTTGATTTCGATGTTTTGCTTGGCATTCTATGCTCTCTTAATATATCTCCATCGGTGGTTGACTGGTTTCGTAGTTACCTGTTCGGGCGCCGGCAACGTATTAACATCGGAGAGAAGTTGTCTTCCTGGTGTGGTACTTCTGCCGGGGTACCACAGGGTGGCGTTTTATCCCCTTTACTCTTCGCAGTTTTTATAAACTCAATCTCCAATGAACTAATTTCTTCCTACCATCTTTATGCAGACGATCTGCAATTATACTCGCGAGCTCCTCTCGGAAGGCTGTCTGAGGCTATAGATACCATCAATCATGATCTGGCTCGCATTTGCGATTGGAGTAGGAGGTATGGGCTTATGGTCAACCCTGTAAAGACGCAGGTAATTGTAGTGGGCAGTTCTAGAATGGTTTCTAGGATCGACTGGACGTGTCTTCCCCAAGTTATGTTTGACAATTCAGTTATTCCCTTCAGTGAGAAAGTTAGAAACTTGGGGATTTTCATCGACAAGGACTTCTCTTGGACTGCTCAACTGCAAGAAGTCAGCCGTAAGTTGTTTTCATCTGCTGCAACTTTGAGGAGACTGCGTAATTTTCTTCCGACTGCCACTAAGATTGCGCTTGCACAATCTCTTCTTCTTCCCATCCTTGATTATGCTGATGCCAGCTATCTTGACCTTACTCAAGAACAACTCGATAAACTTGAGCGGCTTCAAAATGTTTGTATACGGTTCATATTTGGTTTGCGCAAGTATGACCATGTTTCAGAATTTCGTGTAAAGCTCAAGTGGTTGCCAATTCGCCTTCGCCGGAATGCTCACATTCTTTCTCTTTTGTTTAATGTGCTCTTTACTCCTTCTACACCTCTTTACCTCAAAGATCGTTTTCAGTTTATCTGCGATTCCCACACGAAATCTCTAAGGTCATCGGATAACTTGCGACTTAGAATGCCAATGCATTCCACAACTTTCATGGACAAATCCTTTACTGTCCAGGCTGCTCGTCTGTGGAATGCATTGCCTGACCCAATTAAACGTGCTCAGTCGTTGCCTGTATTTAAAAAACTCATCAAAGAACATTACCTTTCGCTGTGATTGTGCTCTTTGTTTTTAGACATAATGTGCTATGAATATCGTAAATCATTTATTTTCATTGCTTATATATTTGTATGTATGTATTTATTTATCTATTATTTAGCATATGTATTTATTGTGTTTCTAGAAAATATTATTGAAATTACATTATGTTCATTGTTGGTATTGTCGCACCAATGACAACCCCATGTCATGTCCAGGTAATCTCTGTCCATTCCAGGTTGCCTGGAAGAGATCGCGGTATGCGATAAGGCCGCCCATTGTATGTTTTTAGTATTAAGTTTCTTTTTCTTGTTTATTATGGTGTACAATAAAGTGTATATAAATAAATAAATAAATAAAATAAATAAAGATGTTACGAACATTTGTTTTTTGTAAAATCGAACCATTCTGACGAAGACAAAGAAACTTACATAAACGTAACTTAGCTATATTCAGACAGCCGATCTTTTCTAACTAACAATGGGGCCAATTCGATTCTCCATAGGCCACATTCAAAACATTGAAAGACAGTCTAGGTAACTTAACAACCTACAAGTTATAGACACATTACCTACATAATTTAATATCATAGGTACTTAGGTTTTTCCATCTGGAATTGTTAAGTAGCTACCTCAAATCTGGATTTGTGTCAATAAGTACGACCCCTATTACTTGATACTTAAGCATGATTAACACGTGGTACTGGTACACCTCTAACTAACGCTTGTGGTATTCTGCTTTACAGATCCACATCTTTTAGTCTATTTACGTTATATAATACTATACAAACCATACCATTTTATCTTTTGAAGTTGTATCAACAATGTCACATGACTCACTTTTATGTTTTATTTGATACTGTTTAGCACCTGAAAGCATACTTTTAGTTACCTCCGATTTGTTTTAATATCCACAAATTAATTTATATTGCTAATTTGTAAAATTTTGGAATATTCATTTTCATCTGATTTGACATCTGTCTGTCCAATTTTATTTTCTTAAGCAATAGACATAACATACTATGGACTAGACCTTCTTTAGGCTTGTTTTACATTATAACAAGGGCAGCGGCAGACTGCCCCCCCTCTGTAAACCGTTTTTTATTCGTTGTGGTCTTGTTATCTTAATTAAGATTTGAAATTTGAAATTTAGAAAATAAGACAGATCGAAAAAAAAACGGGCATCAGCTTTTTCAGTTTGAATCTGGCACTGAACGCCGAAAGGCTGTTTCCTACTTAGTATTACCAAGTGTGTTTTCTAATCTGCAAAATCTCTAAACTCTAATATTCAGTATGTGTATGTGGTTATAAATCTCTAGAAAAACTAACTTAGTGTACTTTTACTGCTAAATAAAATCGATGTGGCAGTCCGGTTCGTGGTGCAAGAGCTGCATCAGACAATTCTATAGGAACACGCACGGCCACAACGCGCCTACCAGCAGCACGCACAGATTCTGAACCCACCTACTTGACCGTCTGCCTGAGACGCCACAGCCCAGCTCATTCCGAAACCTTGCTGCTTGCCTTCCTGTTCTACTTGAATACTGGCTTATCTGGCTTCCTGCCCATTTTGCCTGGTTGTCCGTCGTGGTGCCTGCTCACCACCTGCCTACCTCGAGCATTCCACGAAGAAGAATTCCTTGAACAGTTCCTGACCGTCGGTTGCCTGCTTAGCTGTCGTCCACAAGCAACCAACGTCGTGTGAAGCTAGCCCTTAGTATTTTAATTCTCAATATCCTTTTTTTAAGTTTATTTTTAATAACTCTTTTATTTTAATAACATGGCTTACGTTAAGCTCGTCTAAGCTAAACGTAACGTTACACGCTTTGAGGAATACATGCGTAGAGGTATGTATCAAATAACATTTATGTAATTACTAGCTTCTGCCAGCGGCTTCGTCCACGTGAATGTCGAAAATTATCCCAAGGGAGCATATTTCCAGAATAAAAAGTATCCTGTGTACTATTCCAGACTCCTGTGTACGTCCAGCCATTAAAGCTTGAAGAAGTAACCAACACACAAACACAAACAATCACAAAACTTTCGCCTTTATTATATTAGTGTGAAGTGAGATGTGATTAGTGTGATAAATGAAACCACGCCAATTCTTCAACAAATATATGTGACATATTTTAATTAAAATACCCAGACATTTAAAAACGTAAACAATTAAACAATAGAAGTTTAAAACGGAGTTCGTGTAAAACTAAGTTGAGCCTGAAACAGCATTGGGAAGAAGTGTATGCAGTGCCAAAATAGTTTTTAGTCACTAAGACATTCTATGAGAATACAATAAGGAGAAAATATTTCGTTTTCTCTAGTCACTGTAGAGTAAAACTGATTGTTTCAGCTTTTTCGAAGAAATCGGGTGAAAAATTGTCAAATTGAAGAGATGGTGAATAGAGAGTGGGCTTGAGCGATAGTTTAGAACCGAAAATATCCTTTAAGTGGAAAAATAATGGATTGCGGATAATATCCTTTATGTTATTTGTTGTTTACAATTTGAAAAAAATATATTCAATCCGTACGTAGACAAACGTGAAAAAGTACGCAACATTTCTAAAACAAACATAAAAGCCCGTAAAGGTCTATCCACACATATCCGGGCCATGGCAGGGACGTGGACGGACCGTGCCCCGTTAAGGGCTGAAACAAAACATATCGGTGTGTACATTTTATATGAACTCGTTCACACACGTCACGGGCCGTGCACGGGCCAGTGACGAATCTTAAATGCCTGGGCCCGGCCCTGTCACGTCCCGGGCACGGCCCTGATATGTGTGGATAGACCTTTAACGTCCTGGATCGACAACTATCGTGATATACAAATATACATTATGGAAAAGGCAATGGCCGCTATTGTCACGGTAAAACGAAACACTATAACAATTTTCATTTCTGTCATCCATGAAAAACAAAAAGAGTTGACCGTGTATAAAATTAATGTGTTATTTATTATGTTACAAAAATATTGCAACATTATCATGTGACTACTTTGCCACAGTATTGCTGCCCCTAAATCAAAAACAACCGTAAATAAAAAGACCAAAACCAAACATGAAGTATTATTTCTACTAGAACCGCATTCTTTCCCATAAATAACGAGTCGACTGTTACAAAAAATGTTGTACAAATCTATGAAATACGTTAATTTGCGTGTGTTTGCAGGCGATGAGCCAACAAATTGTCATTATTTATAGTTGTGTAGGTGCCAACGTCGTGTGACACCGCATGGTTCGCTTGCTGGAGAAAAATATAATAATTAGAATGTGTCTTTGTTTTCAAAGTTCTTTTTGTGGTAAGCAACAAAAATGACGAAGCTACAATGTTTTAGCTGTTGATACGTCGTAAAAGTTTTATGACAGGCAATAACGTTTACAATGACAGTTGGCAGGTATTCTTGCAAACCTCAAAATAATGTGGGTTTCCTGAAATGATGTGCACCAGGTGGTATTACTGAGATGTCAGTTCCAGGCATCTGTCAAAGTGCTTAAGTTTTCTAACATTAATTAAATTGATGTCAATGTCATGTTGATACGTGGATCTCTTGCCAAAGTGGCGTCAACTAGCGTCGCAAATTACCCTGATAACTTTTTTTTAACAGGTTTACTCGTAGGGATTTGCTGATCTTAATTAATAATACAACTAGTATCTAATATAAATTACAAAACAATATCTTTTAAATTGCACTCGATTCAATTGCCTCACGTACAAACAAATCCATAGAGAGTAAAAAACCAATAATAAGTCCACTCAACCTTTCCTCCAGCAATTCAGTTGCAGGCATACCTTTAAATTATTCAACCACTGCAGCCCAGCCTTGCGTTAATAATTCCCCATATGATTACCGGTAGCCGTTTGCCAGTGGAATTACTCTGAATTTTTCAATAACCCAACTATCTAATTATAGCAAGGAGCAGTCACAGGTATTTACGGCAAATACGGAATTGCTGAAATACTGGTATTTCGTCGTTATCATCAATATATTAAGATGCCTGCCCACTACACCGTATCATACTATGACCGTGCTAGGAACATATCAGTTAAAAAAAAACTTAGTTTATATTGTTTTTTTATACTTTTTAATACTAAGTTTTTTTATACCTATGCCCGTCGACAACACCGTCGCGTACCATGCACGGAGCGTACGTCGACAATTGTTGACACTAAAACCATGTTGCCTTAAAGGTAATGACATGCTATCGACATGTTTTAGTGGGCACAGTAATCATAGACTCCGTCATTACCAGTAATGACGATGGTCGTAATACCAAAACGTAAAAGATTAGTCACCTGATATTTCGATTGCGCTTGGCATTCCTATAAATTTTTGTCATTTTTCGGATCGTTTTGGCAACGCTTTCATTGATAGAATGTCACTTGCCTAGCTAGAGCCTCGTATCAAGTTTCTTTCCTTGCCTGTTATGGTCAAAGCACGGTCATGGTATGATACGGTGTAGTGGGCAGACTCCTTTATGCGGTTCGGAATTCCGGTAACGTCCTGTTATTTAGCTGCATTTAATTCACAGGACACTTAGCGTGAAATTAAATGCCACGGACCATTCTCATTTCATTTCCATATAGACGAAAATTCCTTCACTTGAGCGATGATGGGCAAGCCTGGCGTAGGCAGGATTCAACACATAATTAAACATTATTTTTATTTGTCGTGTTCTCAATTCTGGCTCTTGTGGTACTAGATATCCTAATAGGTACAGTACATGCCCAGACAGGGCAGCACTGATGGTTGTGTTTTGAATTGTGTTAAATTAATTAATCACAGTTCTTAAATTAAAAGAAGCTACGGATATGGGCGTGCAAACATGATTGAAAAGAAAAAAAAGAGTTAACTTGCTCCAGGTATGACGCATATAATGAAAAGAAAAAAAAAATGAAAGATCTAAGATTGGATTGGATTGGAGTAAGAGGTAAGAGTGATCAATAAGTAACCAAATTAATATGTATCTATTTATACTGACGGATACAGGACCTGCATCTGCTGCTGATGAACTGCTACCGCTACTACTAAATGTAACTGTTTCAGTCAGAATGTTGTTAATGCTTTATACTTCATAAAATATATCTTGATCTCTGCGACAGCTGTCAGTATCAATACAGTAACAATAGCGCTTTACAGGCTCGCAATAACGTATACGTCAGTCTGACATAATATGTCGCAGAGATCAAGCTATCTTATACGAAGTATAGTATAGACAATTTTTTAAAGGGATTACTTATAATATTTTTGTTTGAAAGCTACCCTGTATTTTGACGCAGTTTCTTTGCTCGTCAGTACATTTCAGCCGCCCGAAAGATGCATTAAATCAAATAAAAATATAACCTTATCCAACTTTCAAGAACAAAGGACATCGCCAATTAGCTATTGAACGAAGAAACAGAACTTCATGCGTAGTTACACTGATCAATGGAGATTAGACTTAAGGTTCAATTAAAGCCCCAAACATTTTTCAAATCCTCTAGGATTGTCGTGGTGTTTGTGCCGTAGACTATTTAGCGCAGTTTGTTCGACTTAATTGATGGAAAAGGATTATTGAAATGTTTTCAGACTTGTTGCATATTCACATTCATGGAATTTGTACCCGTTGTTAGAGATAATTCTCGGCAAAACAGCAAATATGGAAAAGGATGAAGTAATTAATTGTAACAAGCAATTTTTAACGTCGTAAAGCGTTTTTGACATTAGTTGGTTATACGGAAGCAACGCATTTTTCTAATAAGTAGACGGACTAGACACCGTTTTTGTCATTAAGGAACGCTAGACACCACAGTCAGTTTTACTCTTTCTGAATGTACTGTGACTTCACTTTTTCCCCTTAATAATAGCAAAAGAATACTCTGTCACGTAAGAAAAGCTAGAAAGCACAGCTCGTTTTTCAGATAAAAATGTTAATGTTATGTTATAATTTTTTATTAAAATTAAAATTCTGTTAAAATAAAATTAAATATTGGTAAGCATTTATACACTGGAAAGCATTAAAAATACGAAAGAAAACTTTATTCATTTTAATATAATTATTATCTCTGCACAATATTGTACCTAAGTAGCAATAAAACACACGAATTCAATATGCACAGTCTGCGATGCAAATGAACAAGAACTTTATACACAACACACGTACACTACACACACATAGCTGGAAAACTCGGCTGCGATCAGTGCACAAAGATAGAAGTCTTAGCAGTTGCTTCCAAGTTAAGTGCGTGACCAGCGTTTTACCACTTACAGGGTTCTTGGCTTGCGCCAGAGTTTCGATCAAATTGAACTAGAAGCGCACACTTGCAGTTTCTCCGTGCCGAATGAGAGCAATTTACTTTGGTATTATTTTGGACACGTTTGTAATATGTCTGGTTGTGAGTTTGGTGATATAGTGCTGCAAATTGGAGAAGAAACTTTGAGAGCTTGTAAATTTATCTTTCCAGTTTTTACTTAGTCTGAATTTTGATGTTGCAATGCTCATAAAGGACATACCTAACTGTGAGTTCAATTCAAGCTATTTCTAGATTAATCGTAACATTCATTGTTTCTATCGAAATGTATGTAAATTCTTCGCATAAATTAGATGCGCCACATTACACACGATAGACTTAGTATGTACTTTGATGCTCAATGGAAAATCAGCAAGTAAGACTTTTCGGTCTGTCACGCCCTAACCGGTTTCGCGAATAAGCACAAAAGAGAGCAATTGAGAACCTGAATGTGAATACAATTTGATTGCCACTCACCCTTCCATACTCGTGATAGACGGCCGTCGGAAAATGTGTCCAGCTGTGACGAATGGCCGCCATTTTGCGGGCATTCATAACAACTGTCAAATCATGTCCGCTTAGCCCTAGAGCAAATAATCATCTAGGTAATTATGCGGTTATTATGCGTGAGTAATCAATCTTTGGATATGAATGAGATCTATTTGTTTACTAAATATCTGGTCGAATAAAGTGAATGCATTTATTGGACTGTTATTCTCTGACGGGAAAGGAAAGGGCAATGAAACCGTATAATGTATATTTATTCGAAAACGGCTCTGTTACGTTTTGATAGAATCATGTTAAAACAGCATAAAGTTTTCATGTTAAAGGGCTTATTTACAGATTTTTTCATGTGAATATATAAACTAGAAGCTGCCTCTGACCTCACGTAATTCGACACCGCCGTAAAAAAATGCAAGCTGCGTAAGCCGAGCACTCGTGCACGAAATGCGGTATATTACTTTAATTACATTAAGGGCCTTATTTACTTACATTTAATGCTAGCATGCCGTCATAATAAGATTATGTTCATTTCATTAAGCTTACCAGTAACACGGCAATCCCGTGGTGTTAAATAAAACAAATGAAATGAAATTAATATTCCAGATACATCTATTTACGCCGGATTCATTACTTTCTGTTCTTGCATTTCATTATTGTTTAAAATTACTGTTTGTGTTGGTTATTGAGTGCTTTCGAGTTTGATTGAATCCAAAAATGGAAATCTTTGCCGTAGATAAGTTTAAGAAACCATTATTACTGTTCATCTCCTTTTTTTTTTAAATTCTTTGTTGTACACCAAAAAACAACATTACATAAATGTGATTGAGTTCTCTTTCACTTATTCTTAGTCAAAGTTATTAGTAGGTAGTCATTTTGATTACCTTTTTACGTAATTACTTTCTAGAATATGAAACTGTAAGCTATATAAAACAATATAGTTTAAAAACATGTTTGTGTGTAAGAAACTCTCAGAAAATAATACATTTTGACTACGGCAATTGTTTGACACACGTTTCCCCTTGTCACTTGGGAATAAAACTGTCATTGGCAAACATTTGGTGAAAATGTGTAAAAAACAGTACTATTCTCCTTAGATAAAGAGCTCTTTCCTTATATAGGGAGAGCTGTTTGTAGGTAAGTGAAGTTAAATTTATATAGGACATACAACTCATTGAATAACATTTTAGTTCAAGAAAATTGAGCAATCATTGGAATATTAGGGTCTATCTCTTTATTATTTTTCCTAGAATTATTAATAACATTTTGTTCAAAATAAATCTTTCATTTCCAATTAAATAAACCAAGAGATAACTGGAACGTGTACCCAAACAGAATAACTTATTATTAATTTTATTGACAGAATTCAATAGAAAGCCAATCGCAGAGTAGTTTTGCTTAAATCCCATTTAAAAAAATCTTGAACGTTAAGCCTGCCTTTCGCTTCAATAGCAATAAGTAATACGTTGTTGCATAAATCTCTTCAAGTTGAATATTTCTTACATTAACAATTTCTCTGTATTGTGGACAGGCGAGGAGCTACAGAATTTTAATCGCGTGTCATTACCCGACTGCAAGGAAAGGGTTATCTTTTTCGCGCGTAACTTGTATGTTTGTATGTATGTAATATTCTTTACTATCTTTCAAACCGCTACACTGATTTATATAACTAAAACATCGTAAGATACGTCTTGACCGCCCAAGTGTTCATAGATAGGTGAAGTTAAAAAAAACAAACATGGTGGCTTTTGGGCGCCATATTGAGCGAGTCCCAATTTTTTTTTAAACATATTGAGTGGGGTATCAAAATTAAGGGTTTTAAGAGGTGACTATTTAATCAAATTTTTAATATTCTGGTATTTTGTCGATTAATTAACTTTTATTAATACTGTGCATTTCAAATATCAGTTCACAAGTGTATAAACGTTCGTTTTAACATTTGCTCCCTAGATGCTGTTTTAAGATCAATATCTTAAGTGGCGACTCGGGTTAATACAATTTTAAGGCTGCTCCTCACTTCAATAGTGTTAACATACATTTATATCGTTGGATAGATATTTCATGTGATATATTTCAAAATGACTTCTTTCGATTGTCAGTTTGTGACGAGCTATAGAGCTCTAATTATAAGTAATTAATTAAGTAGGCATTATTATTATTGAAATTCGGGTATTTGTCAATGTCAATAATTGAATATAGACAAAACTCGCTTACCGTGTTTTTTGTAAATGTAATGTAAGTACCTCCCTTCAATATCCTTATCTTCGATGTACAATTCATTTTCTAATGAGTTCAGTAAGTAAAAAGATCCAAAAAAAAACTTGTTGTTTTGTAGCCAAGGTTTTTCTTTAAAAGTTATTTTCAGTGGTGTTTATCTTATGGCTATTTTACGCAAAAATAACTTATTTTTAGTGCCCTAATTACTTACCTATTAAGTTCATTAACTCCGAATGAACATACAATTAGTAAAAATCTTTTAGTATTGTATTCTAGAAAAGTTCATTATGTTTTTGTAATGTAATGTATGGCAATTGGGTACCAATTGATAATAGTTGTTTTGAAGAAAAGGTCCTTCTTGAAAAGCTCTTTTTAAAGGTGTATATCTCAAAGATACTGGATGCTTTGAAAACCTTAACTCGATGCTCAAAACTGGTTACCCATTTCAATCATTAACTCCGAGCGAATTAACAATTGACAAAAGTTGCATGAAGCAAATGATCTTCTTGAAAAGCTCTTTCCAATGGTGTATATCTGATGATTATTGTGCTTCGGGGAAAATTTCCACAGTATGATGCCCATTCTCCTTTTACTTTAATCTGAATTATTTAAGTTTATGTTACCGTAAAGGTAAATAATATTGGTTATCTATAAGTCCTAGTAGACAGAAAATAATAATGTAAAGTATTTTTTATGTAACGGCACGTGCCGTTGTACTTTGAATCAGAACATCAAAATCATCCTTTGAGGTGTTCAAGCTAACAGATAAAATATAAGACCATGATGATGGAGATTTCTTCCAGTATTTAAACTACATAACTTATGTACACTCACACCTTTTAATAAAACTTCAAAACGCCATTGCACCTGATACGATCTTTCCATCCTCCTTTTGATTGGTTTAAGTTCATACATTTGTCCCCGTAATCCTGACGTGTCAGAAATATCATAGTTCGACTGTAAAAAAGGGACAGATGTATATAAGTCACATATATCTATCCCTTAAGCACACTCAAAATAACCTTACTATAAGAGATTAAGGTCACCCTTCGGTCAAAAACACACGCAGCACACGCTATGAAACATTTATTCGCTGCAACGCTTATTATACATACCTACCAACCTAATCTAATAATACCCCAAAATCTTTTTAAAAGCCGAACTCACCCAATACATCGGCCAAACAAAAGGTGTAATACTTTTACTTCAATCTAATCACAATTAGGTAAGTAACCCATGTAATTACTTAAAGTCCAAATCTACTCGGCCCAACAAAAAAGAACCTGGGTATTTCATCGGTTACAAAGGGAATTTCGCCAAACTTCATCGAGGGTTTCGAAAGAAGAAAAAGTCGGGCTCGGAGAAAAAGATTTGACCCTCAGAAGTCGGGGCACCTGACATACATAGGCGGATGTCTTTATCTTATTTGCTGCTACTTTATCTACATGTAAGTCTGGAGTAAGAATGGCAATGTTTTTGTGTATATTTATTTTTGTTCTAAATAGATAGAATAATTTCTTGGAAAAGGGAATTTAAATAAGGTTACCCTCCATATTCCTATAAAATAAAATCTCATCGTCTTGGAAATTAATCACTTACAAGTAAAATTTAAAAAAAAACCTCGACACATTTTTATGTCATGCTTTTTAAATGACATATTTTTCTAGTAGTAGACACTCTTCGATCGACAATCAATTGAACACTAATTATGGCGAAAACCCGATTCAAACAGTAAAATGCCTATTACTTTTGAACGGCTATAACTGAACCGATTCTCATCAAACAGCTGAAAACACTCTCGATAAAGTCACCTTTCATACAAACTAAATCAAAACCGTTTCATCCGTTTAGGAGCTATGATACCACAAACAGATACACAAATACACAGGTACACAAGTCCAACTTATAACACCCCTCTTTTTCGTAACTGGCCCAGTTTTTTGATAGTAGTTAACTCAACCAATGGTTTAATATGCTAATCAATGGTTTCAAATTTCGGTGAAATGCTTATAACTACTAATTTTAAAATATCTACATTATTATTCTTAACGACAGCAAAAAAACAGCCGCCATCAGAATTACCCACACAATTTTGTAATTAATCTCCTTCTATAATGTAAGAAACTTTACGAAGGTAAATCTTTAACCTTCTGTGCGCCGAGGCAAACATCTTAATTTACCAATTCCGTCAAAACCTGCACAGATTACATGAAATATAACGCAAATCCAATCGCGTCTTGTTGTCACTTTATTAGGACGGAAATTGCTTGGGTATGCTAAACTGTGGTATTCATGATTGCATCTATGTTCTAAGCCGCAATTGCTGGTGCACACACATAATAAGCTGCATGGAGATAAGTACTGGCAACTTTTGCAATTAACGAAGGATTACGTATGAGTGCGCGTGCTTTAATATTTAACTTGGTAGGTTTCCTTTTTGTAGGCTGTCCAGTGAAAAACTACAATCGTAGTTTAAAGAAGGATCACGCCCGCCGTCCTCGAAAATTGTTACCTAAACTTGCCATACTAACTAGGATTGCTACTATATTGATACCGAATTTAAAAAACTGGCGAAGTGCGAGTCGGACTCGCGCACGAAAAATCACGTTTTTTTATGGGAGCCCACTTGAATATTTATTTTATTCTGTTCTTAGTATTTGTTGTTGTAGCGGCAACATAAATACATCATTTGTGAAAATTTAAACTGTGTAGCTGCTGGTTCATGAGATACAGCCTGGTGACAGATGGACAGACAGAAAGATAGACGGACCGCGAAGTCTTCGTAATAGGGTCCCGTTTTTACCCTTTGGGTACGGAGCCGTAAAAAGGAGTAGGTAAGTTTACAAACATAAATACATCGATTCATCTAAACATATGCCATATCATGCTTACATGCCTCAGGGGGTAGACAGAGCATCAAATATCCATTAAAGATCACGATGCAAAATATGACGAAGATTGGAGGGTATCAAGAAGTAACAATGGTGTAATAAAATATGAAAAGGCATCTAGCTCGACCAAAGCATAAATGTGAAAAAGGCGCCCAGTTCGACAAAGAAGAATTGGGATCTAGAAGGGTGACAAGTTTCATAGTCCCTCCTTAAACAAAGCTACAATGTACAATTACGTCTATGGACTTAAAAATATTATGTATATTTCTTAGATATTGAATTTTGAAACATTTTGAAATTTAAAATATTTAATTAGAATTTATTTAACTTGTCAACTTGAAAAAAGAAATCTCAGAATTAAAGGGTTTAGCGCAGCTTATGCAAGTAATTTGTGAATGACGTACAAACGCCCGCGCTAGCACTGGTGACAGCCGCGACTGAGCCCTGAGCTCTGTCCAATATTGTCTGAGAATCTCTGTAAAATCGTAATGTCATGATTAGTGCGTGCAGAACGACGTTTTGTTCGCAGTGAACTCTCTGTCTGCGGTGCACTGCTGCTTACGTAGGTAATTTGTGGCTATAGCGATCTTTGATCCATCTACATTCATTGACAATATTCTTATTTTACTTTTTTTTTTAAATAAGCTGCTGATGCCGAGTTTCTCACCTATATATTATCGCAGAATTAATGTGACAAATTGTCAAGCACGTGTTAGAAACATGGAGGAACTCCATATAAAAGTATCAATATATGTCAAGATGGGGTTGGAGGCCGAGTCACCCACGTCCGTAGGAGTAGACCCCTTTTTGATTCCCTACACGTGGTCCCCGGGTGGTGCAAATCAGGTGACATTAACTGGCAGTAGGCTTCGGCCAAAGGCTTGTGACCACCCACCGGACAAAGACGTACCGCCAAGCGTCCTAGCCGTGTTCCGGTACGATGCTCGGTGTAGCCAACTAGAGGAGTTGGGTCGAGATAGCTGTTCCAATGCAGACTGACCAGCGCTGTTAGGGATGTATCGGGAGACTAGTCGCAGAGGGTAGCGGGATCCGAGGCACGGTGCGCCGCTGGCCAACCGCAGGTAGTTGAGGGCCCAAGTAGTGTGCCAGCCACACACGAAAGGCTGCCCCGCCAACTGTCTCTCTCCAGACTAGTGCCCCAATGATGGCGTCTTTTCAGTGCGTGTCTGTAGGTTAGCAGCGTGGAACCTCGTCTCATTTCCTTCTCCTCTATAATTCCATTCACTCTTTTATTTTATGTCATGAAAAGGAAAAGGAATATTAGAATAAATCAGCGGCTGCACCCCCTCCCCGACAAAGTGCACCTCACCAATATTAGAGGTCCGCACTCAAATCTCTCTGCAGTCCACTATCACCTGGAGGCTGCGAAACCAGCGCTCTTTTTCCTTACGGAGACGCAGATAACGAATCCGTCAGACGTTTCGTACTTGTCTTACCCAGGGTTCACCCTGGAGCACAATTTTAGAGCACGGACGGGCGTATGTATGTACGCCTGTGACGATATTTGATATCGGCGTCTCCGTAACCTTGAGGACTCCCGATTCACAACGCTCTGGGCTCTAGTGGACACAGGTCTTGATAAAATTATCTACGCCTGTGTCTACCGTTCGCACAGTGGAAATCTCTCACAGAGTACATCAGTGAGGCGGCTGATGCGGCTCAGCAGCGGTACCCTTCAGCCCAATTAGTGGTTCTGGGGGACTTTAATGCCCACCACCAGGAGTGGCTCTTCCCATACCAGTGCACTGATCATGCTGGACGGGAGATGCGTAAGCTTTCGCTAGCGCTAAACCTCATCCAGTTGGTCCAGGGGGCAACGAGGGTACCGGATGTTGATTTGCACACAGCGAATTGCTTGAAGCAGTGGTGGCACAGTGGTATCGGCCGCGACTTACAAGTCGCAGGTCGTGGGTTCGAGCCCAGGCAGGCGCTTTACTTTGTGTAAATTATTTCTTCACCACTGCTCTCAAAACGGTGAAGGAAAACATCGTGAGGAAACCAGCATCTGCTAGAACCAAAAATTCGAAGAAATGTGACATCCACAACCCGCACTGGGTCCGCGTGGTGGATTACGGCCCATTCCCTCTCATAGAGAGGAGGCCTATGTCCCAGCAGTGGGAACATTAATAGGCTGATGATGTGATGTGATGTGAATTGCTTGGACCTTCTGCTGACAACAGATCCAGACAGATACTCTGTGTCAACAGCTTCACCTTTGGGTAATTCCGACCACTGTCTGGTGAAGTCTGTGTCCGTTTATTACCCGATCCCAGCCCAAGAGGCACCCGGCGGGTTTGGCGGTACAAGTCAGCAGATTGGGATGGTATGCGATCTTTCTTTGCATGCTATCCTTGGCAGCCTACTTGCTTTTCTTCGACTGATCCATCAACGTGCGCGGATGCCGTGACGGATGTGTTGCGTCCGGGAATGGAGTACTACATTCCCTTCTCTGACGTATCAATGCCTAGCGAGGACCGGTCATGGTTTGGTGCCGAATGTAAGCGCGCCGATGCGCTTAAACATGGCTTGGGTCGACGCTCGATCGCGCAAGGCAAGTGACGTGGGTCAGAAGAAGAAGGCCTTCAACAGGGCTGCCAAGTCCTGCAAGATGGTGTTGCCAAGGGCTCGGTTCGACCACATCGGCCGAATAGGGACCAAACTTGCTTCTTACCCAGCAGGTAGTAAAGCGTTTTGGTCCCTGGCTAAATCGGTCGAGTCGAACTTCTGCCGTCCCTCACTACCACCACTGCTGAAACCCGACGGGTCGTTGGCCCACTCCACTGAGGAGAAGGCAAATTTATTTGCCTCTCTTTTTGCGGAATCTTCACGTCTGAATCCTGGTGACGCGCGGCCCCCTCTTTCTCCTGATGAATGCGAGACGAGTATGTTGAAAATTCGTATCCATCAAAAGGACGTCCATAGGGTGCTGCGTAACCTCGACGTGAACAAGGCTAGCGGTCCTGACGGAATACCAGCAATTGTTCTTAGAATCTGTGCGCCTGAACTGTCTCCGATCTTGACACGCCTATTCCGCCTTTCGTATGAGGCTGGAAAAGCGCCGAATACTTGGAAGCAAGCTAACGTACAGCCCGTGCCCAAGAGGGGCATTCGAGCTGACCCGGCCAGTTACAGACCCATATCTGTAATCTCCATACTCTGTAAGAGTATGGAACGTGTACTCAATATTAAGCTCCTGGCATACCTAGAAGCCAACGATATCCTTAGTGACCGCCAATATGGTTTCCGCCGAAATCGGCCTACTGGGAATCTTCTAGCTTATGCCATTCACATCTGGAGTGAGGCCATCGAGAGGCACGGGGAAGCGCTTGCCGTCTCCCTCGACATCTCGAAGGCTTTTGATAGGGTCTGGCACGAAAGCCTTATTAGTAAGCTTCCTTCATTCGGTTTGCCCGGTGGTCTGTGTGATTGGATTGCAAACTTCCTGAGAGATCGGTCCATTCGAGTGGTTATCGATGGCTGCTCGTTGGACCAATTGGACATCAATGCCGGGGTCCCTCAGGGGTCGGTACTCTCAGCAACTTTATTATTGCTGCACATTAACGATCTGCTAAAACCCGGCGACCTTTGGGTATGCAGACGAGAGCACTGTTGCGGAGAGATACTTGTCTAACGCTCGTGCTACCGGGCCTCAGATTCAGTCTCTCCGGGAGGCCATGATGGAGCGCCAAGGCGAGCGCGTTGAACCTTTCCTTGCATGCAGTCTCCGAATGGGACGATGCCAATCTGGTCAGGTTTAATGCTGCTAAAATCCAGGCGTGTCTTTTTTCCGCTAAAAAGAGCCAATTTTACCCAGCTCCAACTTTCCGAGACGCGACCGTCCCAATAACTGACCATCTTGAGCTTCTTGGCGTTACGTTGACATCGACTCTCAATTTTGGCCCATACATTGAGGCAAAGGTTCAGCTGGCTACCAAAAAGCTGGGGATCCATGCAAAGGTGAGGAGGTAATTCACGCCAGAACAGCAGCTCACTTTGTACCAAGCGCAAGTTCGATCATGCATGGAGTACTGTTCTCATCTCTGGGACGGATCTGCCAAATACCAGCTTGATGCACTAGAGTCGATCGAAAAGCGGGCCAAGAGGCTCATCGGCGATAAAGCACTGGTTAAGTCAAAGCTCCAGAGCCTTGAACACCGTCGCCGAGTTGCCAGCTTGTCGGTTTTTTATCGGTTACATTTCGGGGAGTGTGCGATGGAAATGCATGATATAATTCCACCTAGCCCGTTTCATCATCGGACTACCAGACGTATGGCGAAGCGCCATCGGTACATGGTAGACATCCCAGCCATACGCACTATAGGTTTTGAGAATACTTTTATTATGCGTACAGCTAAGGAGTGGAATTCCCTGCCGGAGTCTGTGTTGCCCGATAGCTACAATCTAGGGGTCTTTAAGTCAAGAGTGTATAGGTTACTTCTAGGCAAGCGTTCTCCACCGTCGACCACATCACCGCTTACCATCAGGTGAGATAGTGGCCAAGCGCGAGGCTATATTAAATAAAAAAATAAATAAAAAAGATGGATAATTACTGTGTATCAGAGTTCCTATGTAAGTCACCACTTACATAGGAACTCTGATACTCTGTGTTTTTCTTCATAAAACCTTTGTAAATATACATATAATATATAAATATATATATAATATATATATATATAATATATATATATATAATATATATAATATATAAATATATGATACAAATAGAACAAACAACTTACGTGAAGCTTGTGTAGTCCATATTTCACAACAAAGTGCTAGTCAACTTACGAATTACACACTATTTATAGTAATGAGTCGACCTGTCAAATGTCCCCACTATTTTCTATATTTCTATAAATAATCTCACAATCAGTAATAAATTATTTTTGAATAATGAAACCTTTTTAAAACGTATCAAATAATTAAGGAATTTAATATCGCCTATTTAGTCATTTTTAATCAATATTCGAAAGAATATTGATACTAACTGACATACATACATACATACATAAACTCACGCCTTTTTCCCATGGGGGTAGGCAGAAACTACAGAACGCCACCTGCTACGATCCTTACATACTAACTGACAGTCTTGGACTAATTGTCTCAAAGGACTTATAATACTAAAATAGCAATATGAAATCCAGGATACATCGCAATGATCACTACAAATTACGTAATACTCTATAGGAATTTCATCCAATTCCAATGCTAACACACGCGTTATCTGCTGTGATTGTCTGTTGAAAATGCATTCAACCAATCACAGCATATAACGCGTGTTCGACAATTTGTCACATTAATTCTGCGATAATTTAGAGGTGAGAAACTTGGCCTTAGTTTACCTAGTAAGACATATTGAGGAAAGGGCAGTGACTGCTACTGCTATACCTACTCACTTAATTATTCTCATCATTCGTAGTAAATTTAATCATTTTCAATAACATATCAAAGTGAACTCGTGCGGTAATATTTCTGGAAACCGGATAGTTACGGTATTTTAATTAAACGTTACATACCCGCTCTATGAAGAAATTGTTTGCGGCAATATTTCATGTAATTGTCATTGGTATTATTAATTACTAGCTTTTGCCAGCGGATTCACCCGAGAGTGTCGAAACCCAAAGGAACCTAACCTGTTCCGGGTTTAAAATTATCCTATGTCCTTCTTCTTGGTCCTATTTATCTCTATACACTTAGGTACTTAAAACAAAAACTACAAATTAACTAAGCCTAAAAATAAACAAATCTACAATATCGCGACGAAAAACTCTTCCGCATCGCTGTCCACTGGAACTTACCCTACCTAACCCTTACGGTTGGAATTCCCAAAAGCCAATAAATACATGATATTTTTTATAAATAATGAGCGTAAATGTAAAATTTTACGTGTCTAATATACAAAATGTAGAAATTTCATACAAAATTTAAACCCCCTTTTTACCCCCACAGTGGTGGAATTTCCGAAAATCCTTTCTTAATGCGCCCTTACGTCAGTTGAGGAACTACCTTAAATTTCATCTTTATGCGTCAAGCGATTTCGATATTTCGTGATGAGTGATAGATTAGTAGATATAGTATTGGATTTTGATCCACATCGATTTGAATCAACAATATTTTTGGTACTTCAATATTATTTAGCAAATTCACTGTTAGTACCGAATGTAAAATACGTTACATTTGGATTTTAAATAACAAAAGGGATGAGCATTATTTTATAACTCGACTGTAACTAATAAACTAAACTAACAAAAAATAAAAATCAACAACCTATTTCTATAAACTGAAAAATATATTGAAAACATTTTAAACAGTGTGGTATTTATTCAAGATCTACTTACGTTTCATAACACTCCACAAACCAACTTCATATCTTTTGATATTGTATCAATTTTAGTAACTCTTTTATAAGTATTCTTTGATATTCTTATTACCTGTAAAGCATATTTTTAAGTATTTCTGATTGATTTGTATTCTTTAACTTAATTTCTATTGCTTATTTGCAAAATTATGGAATTTTTTATACTCTGACATTTTCATCTGACATGACATCTGTCTGTCTATTTTATTATCTTAAAGCCATAGACATACCATAGGTACCATGGACTACCTAGACCTTTCCTTAAGCTAGTTGTACATTATTGTAAGGTCAGAGCAGACTAACCCGCCTTTGTAAAGCCGTTTTTATTCGTTCTGGTCTTATTGAGATTTGAATTTGAAATTTAGAAGAGATGGCAGAACGAATGAAAAACGGGTTTCAGCTTTTTAGTCTTGGATCTGGTCTGAACGCCAGGAGTGGGTGATACTGTGTACTAGAATACGATGTGTATTTTCTATTCTGAAACTCTTAAAACGGTGAATTATCCGCTTATGTAAAACTGTTATTATTTGAAGTGCACCAATTAAATGTATATATTTTGTGTGGTTCTCGAGAATATTATTTCCTGAGACTTACCCTCAACGGCCATCTCGTGACATCAAAGGCCTCGCTGTTTGGCGTATTGAGCCATAGCCGGCCTCCACACCCCTCGGAGCCTACGTACTTACCCGTTTGCCTGTTTATCCGTCCTGCTATCTACTCTACTGCCTACCTGCCTGATTTCCTGCCTTGACCACCTACCCGTGGTATCTGCGCGCCTGCCTACCTGCCTGATTTCCTGCCTCGACCACCTACCCGTGGTATCTGCTGACCTGCCTACCTGCCCGATTGCCTGCATGTCCGTCGTTGCTGCCTGATCACCTGCCTACCTCGGGCATTCCACGACTTCCTGCCCGAGCTGCTGCCTGGATAGCTGCCCACGTCGTTCGAAGCTGTCCAAAGTTCTAAACTCTATATCATTTTTATTTTTCATAGCTTTAATTTAAAGCTATGAAAAATAACCGTTTTTATCTTAATTTTATTAACGTGGCTTACGTATTGCTCTCCGGCGCTATACGTAACGCTACAACCGCTATTCGAAATTCTAAATCTAAATAAAGGTAGTTACGTCCATAGACTATATCTCTTTGCACACTCCATGAAGCAATGGTAAATAAGCATAAAAAAGGAAAAATAAGTCCAAAATACTTCGTAAAATTGCGGCCGTAATATAATTTATTTTGTTTTTTTTATTTATTTATTAAAACTTTATGCACAAATACAAAGGCGGACTTAATGCCTTAGGCAATTTCTACCTTACGACCTTAGGGTGGTGCAGAGATAAAATAAGACAGGTGCAACTAAATGAACGGATAAATGATACGGATGTTTTGTAGGTATTCTTCCTATACGAGGCAGATAAGGGAAACTTTGCGTGTGTAAAAGTAAGTAATCATATGGTGTTATTAATGGCTTTTGTTGTACTTCATTGGTTACGTTGTTTGTTCGGAATTCTTTTTTTTTTAATGTTCGGATTGGAGGTTGTGGTATCCCATAATAAACGACAGAGCAATACGTGCCTGCGTCTACCTACTTATCCATGTTGAGCTCTGTGCTTACTGATAATTTGAGTGTATTATTATAAACCCCAACCCCTAATTAGTGAACACCACATTGGCGACGAGTAAAAGCGCAGTGAGTAAAGTGATTATATCAAATAATGTCCCACTTACGGAAATTGGTCAGCAACAAAAGTATTATTTTATTGCATGTGTTTTGGAAAAAATAAAAGATAATGAGGGTAGTAAGGAAATGTGAAATTTAGCAGAATGTTATTTTTATAATTATTTGCCTATTCATGAGCGATCCGCATCAGCGATAAGCTGAGGGATATGCTACATAAATCATTGAAATCATTACTTGACTTGTGTAAATAAACAAAACCGTGTACCGAAATGTGGTTATGAAATTCAAATAAAAACTACATTTCGACGGCAATAAAAAACTCAAACCCGGTTTAATCCGGTTGACCAAATCCGTTTGCTAATAAAGCGATGGAGCGTTACCAACGTATATAGTTATAAAACGATCCATCGCACAAAACAATAATCACTTATTCAAGTTCAACAGTTATTCAAGCAAAGCAAAACTATCTTTTTTCTAAACTGTCTAATTTTCAAAACGATATATTTCTCAAACATCACTCGTTACTTATGAAACGAAACCAAAGCTGTGTCACAACGCTATAAATCCCCGCAAACTATAACACACCCACTTGAATTTGTCAACGTAGCTGGTTGAAGAGAATAAGCCAGATAGAGCGTTTTGATGCGTGCGAGTAAGAGAGCTATATTCTTTAGGGTGGATGATAAGCTGAATTTGACAATGCGATAATGAAGCTTATTCCTAAGTAACTTAGGACGATATTATTATTATGTAAAACTTCGTTTTGAACCTTGACTTTGTCGCATACGTTGCGATTGTAACCTGCGACACAATTGTTTCGAATTTCGATTTACTATCTCGATATCTACTAGCAATCACATAAATGCAATGTTAATAGCAGGACGTGGAATCCAGCCAGTCCTAAGCTTGGTAATGTACTGAGGGAAGTTCATCGAATACTATAAAAATCGTTTGGTAAACGTGTTTAAGTTAAACCGTAGGGTAACACATTAAACATTTAGAAATAGATAGTTGCCAAAATAGATAGTTTTGTCAAAGGTTGACCAATGATCAACGGTGTCGTTACGTTGTTTAAAAAACGATAACGACACATCAATTGCCAATCATATCGAGAGATCATATCGAAAGATATTATTGGATCTAAAGTGAAAGGTCGAAATAAATGATGTCAATCATATAGAAAGATATTATTGGATCTAAAGTGAAAGGCCAAAATAAATGATGTCAATCATATCGAAAGATATTATTGGATCGAAAGTGAAAGGTCGAAATAAATGATGTCAATCATATCGAAAGATATTATTGGATCTAAAGTGAAAGGTCGAAATAAATGATGTCAATCATATCGAAAGATATTATTGGATCTAAAGTGAAAGGCCAAAATAAATGATGTCCATCATATCGAAAGATATTATTGAATCTAAAGTGAGAGAAAAAAAAAAAAAAATAAAAAAAAAAAATTATGTCAATCATATCGAAAGATATTATTGGATCTAAAGTGAAAGGTCGAAATAAATGATGTCAATCATATCGAAACATATTATTGGATCTAAAGTGCAAGGCCGAAATAAATGATGTCAATCATATCGAAAGATATTATTGGATCTTAAGTGGAAAAAAAAAAAAAAAAAAAATGATGTCAATCATATCGAAAGATATTATTGGATCTAAAACAAAATATTTGAACGGTGAACCGTTAATTGATGCCAATTAATTGAAACGAATTATTGGGTCAAAACAAGATGTTTCAGCGATGAATCGTAAATTCATTCATTCAGTTGTTTTATTGAATGATAAAAATGAAAAAGTTCCACTTCGATAAATTCGAAGCAATGTGATGCCAAATTAGGTATAAACTTGTTGTTAAAATTAAAAAAGTATCATGAAATTTGTTAAGGCTAAATAAGAATCAAATCGAATGCATTTTGTACTGACTATATATTCAAATAAGAAAAAAATTAAGAACCGTTTCCTGAGGTGATAGACTGGGACTCGAGTTAACTGGCAGTCTGGCACTTAACAGGTACTTGAAGGACTTTTGTGCGGCTTGCTAGCTAGAGTTTGTTTATTTAAACATTCCAACTTAAACAGAGCCACACTGAACTCTTGTTATAAATAGAGCTTAATCAGTTTAAATATAAACTCAATTGTTAATTTTATAATTAGCATTTTGATTATTTTAAAAATGTTATAATTATTGCAAGAAGTTAATTTGAATGCAGCTAATGCAACATGCACTATCAATTTAAATGTAAGTAGCAAAAGCAAACACTAGAGTCAACATAACGTTGTCAGAGCCAAAATGCAACAAGTACTTGCCTTATTAAAATTGATACATGAACAAGAGGTATAACCTCTTTTGTCGATATGGCAATACAATCACAAACGTGGTAACTAACGGTTTCTGTCGTATTTATGCCAATGTAGAGATGAGCACTTTGGCACTTAAAACTTAATGCAGTAAACTGCTTCTGAGTTACAAAGATAATGCTCAGTTACCAATTCCTAGTACAATGAATGAGAACAGAATAAAAGGAGTTTTCTAATGTTATTTCCAAAAACACTACAAAACAAAGGCCAATAAAAGAAAAAGTCCCAACTTTTGTCAAATGACAAGATACAAAATCTCAAAAAAGAAGCTAAAAAGGTCCATTTTTTTTAACTCAAAATCCTGTCAAATGACAAGATAATAAAAGCTTAAATAAAAAGCTAAAAATGTCCACTTTAGAGACTCAACCTCTAGTCAAATGACAAGTTATAAAAAGCTAAAAATGTCCACTTTAGAGACTCAACCTCTTGTCAAATGACAAGATAATAAAAGCTTAAATGAGAAGCTTAAAAGGTCCATTTTTCTAGACTATATTTTTCAAGTCAATGACGATGCAACAATTGATTACAAATTTGCATGTGCAAAGCTTATTGGATGAACAGTTAAAACAGTAAAACTGGCTCTAAATGATTAGTGGTAAAAACTAATAATTTGGGTAAAAGCTGCCATTGACCTTAATGTACTACAAAAGGTTTTGGTCTGAATTCCACTAAAAATAAACAAATTTCCAAATTCGAAAAGGTTTATCTAGAGATTTCTATTTTCAAAACAATTCAATCAATTTGGTCAACGAATCTTGTGGATGAAAGCTACCATTTTCGTTAATGTCCTAAAACAAACACTTGGTCTGAATGCCACTGAAAATAAACAAATGTTCAATTTCGCAAAATTAAATCTAGAGATCTCTATTTTCAAAACAATTTGACAACCTCATAGTTAAGTCCCAATTCCTGGAATCAAAGGTAAAAACACAATACGAGCTAAAGACATGGAACCCGTAAGTAAAACCATAATCTAGGTTTTCCCCAAGTTTTAAAGCCTGATAATGATATTCTTATAATTTGGACATGCAGCCTTAGATAATAAATAATACTAAGGTAGTGTTGCTAAGAAAACCACACATGATTATCACTCCTAAATTCCAGACTGCAATATTTTTCTATAAAGTAAAAATCAAAAATGCTTTTGTTCATGCATATTATATGCATATATTGCTTGGCGAAGGAGTGCTAAAACTTATAAACAACAAATGTAATAAAAACGATGAAAGAAAAAAGGGAATTGTCAAACGCACGCGTCTGCTACTGCGATTGATCGAATCCAAAATTTGCATCTCTTGACTGACGTTTAATTGTGATGCGTTTATAATAATTTAACCGGTTGGTGAAATCGACGGTTAAACACAAACGCTCAAGTACTTGGAAAGTATAAAAGTAATCCAGTTTTCTGGATCAATTTTGTTGGCAAGTGGATCCTTAATTTCACAACTATAAAATCGATCTATAGTTTTGAAACTAAAATATTGTGTCTCTATATTGCCTACCCTTGGCTACAATGACACAAAAGTTTGTATTGCACCCAAGTAGTCGCTGACACCAGTTCTGTTACTTTAGTGACTGTACTGGTTCAGTTCGACAAACAAAAACAATTAATTTCACTCATGTGGAAACTAAAGATAGACAGTGTACTGTCAGAGAAAAAAAAATATAACGAGACGATATTAGTCTTTGTACAAAAAAGAAAAAAAAAGAGAAACGAACTCTTAAACTGGTTCTTAAAGTAAAGTAAAGTAAAGTTTATTTTATTCGCACAGATTGTAGGTACATGACATAAGGTATAAAAAAAACAATTGTGATCCCTGTACAATCTACCAGATTAGGCATGCAAACATTAATTAATTAAGTAAACGAGTAGATAATCAAAAACTAGTCTCAAAATACAAAAATAAGTATTACAGTTCAAAACGGATACAAATAAATAAGTTGGTATGTCGTTAAATTGCATAAAACATTTTATGATTATAATAAATTAGAAATTTAAATTAGAATAAATTTTAGTCATTGTCATTTAGAAAATCGTTAATCGAGTAGTAACACTTTTCAATCAATAATGCTGTTAACTTCTTTTTAAAATTGCGTATAGTGTTATCTTTTATTATGTCAGGTATTTTGTTATATATTGTAGGTCCCATATTAATAACATTTTTTTTAAATAAAGCAGTATTGCAACTCTCAACTAGTAAAAGATTTTTGTACTGGCTTCTGATTGGTCTCTTACTAGTTTGCGAAACTGTAGTAAATAGATGCAAGTTACGTTTAACAAAAATTGCCATTTCTAAAATATACATTGCCGGAAATGTTAACAGCTTTAGGGACTTAAACACTGGAACACAACTTTCAGTCATTTTCATATTCAATATCGACCTCAAACAACGTTTTTGGGCTTTGAATACCTGTTCCCGCAAGCAAGAATTTCCCCAGAAAACTATACCGTATCTCAGAATGGAAGCTACGAGACCATGGTATGCAACCAAAGTTGTGGTGATGTTAACCTTCTTAGCCAAATTGAACAGGACATACGCAGATATGCTCAATTTTTTACAGACCTCTTCTACTTGAGGTTTCCACGTCATTTGACTGTCGATTACTATGCCTAAGAATTTTGATTTTTGTACTTGGTCTATTTTAGTTTTATTAAGTTCAATTTTTAAATTTGGGATTGATGTGCGCTGATAGAAATGTATTATGTTAGTCTTTCCTAAATTAATTACCAATTTATTGTCGTCAAGCCAATTTACAATGTCCTTGAGTGTACCGTTTATGTCCTGCTCATACTTATCTGCATCAGAACAACTGATCAATGCAGTGCTGTCATCAGCAAACAAAATCATTGGGTCTTTAATGTGCCGTGGTAAGTCGTTTATATAGAGCAGAAATAAAAGAGAACTCAACACCCCGCCCTGAGGTACGCCGTGTTTGACATCTCTGTTTTCGGAAAAGTATTTCTTTTCGCGTTTGCTCTTTATACATATCCTAGATATTTCCGTGTATTGTTCACTTTCACTCAGATATGATTTAACTTTGGTTCTTTGGCCAAATAAAAACAAAGACCTAGTTTAATCATGAATCCAGAGTATTTAAATATGAAATATGTTTAAATCCATAAGGACTACTAATGTAAAATCTAAATATTTTACACAAGGTCGAAATTGTGAAACTTCTAGATAAAACACAATAATAGTGTTATGAAATATATTTCAAAAGCCGTAAATCGTAAAATTATAACATCTAACAACGGCAGATAATACTGTTAAAAAAAAAAAAAAAAACCTGTAGGCCACATAGGCCGGCAGGTTCTCGATCAAGAAGTGATGATTCGTAAGACTTTAAATAAAACACTGTATTGATTAAAACATATTATATAATATGTTAGTATTTAATGCAAATACTAAATGCTGAGTATTTCTATAATCAAAAGTAGGTTATTAGACCTACTTAAAACTTAATTATTGTCTACATGCAAAATAAAGTGTGAGTACTTTTAATACTTTACGTAGTATAGTGTGTAGTGCTATTCTGGGTGCATTGTCCTCACATATGTGAATTTATTAATGTATGTACTCATGTACCTAAATATTGTAAAAATCATTCTTTTTAAAAGAGTAAGTATGGAGTTTCTTGTGCATTCTTCTCCATAACAAGCTACTTTCCGAATGCACGGTAGAATCAATTTTTTAAAAAGAGTAAGTATGGAGTTTCTTGTGCATTCTTCTCCATAACAAGCTACTTTCCGAATGCACGGTAGAATCAACTTTTATTCCATGTAAATTTAAATTGTGACATTCAAAAGTGCCGCTTGGTGGCCCAGTTGAAATAAATATCTTTTGTCTTGTCTCAATAAATATCTTTAATGTAATTACACTTGCAAAATAATTATTATTATAAAAAGGAAGAGATGTGGTATCCTATAATAAACGACAGAGCAATACGTGCCTGCGTCTACCTACTTATTAATTATTAAGTTGTCACCCACATCGGTGACAGGACGTATCCATGTGGAGCTCTGTGCTTACTGATAATTTGAGTGTATTATTATAAACCCCAACCCCTAATTAGTGAACACCACAGAGGTTATCCGATGATTACTAACCCCCGACCTAGTATTATCAAAACTCCCGACGGAAAAAGAGTGGTGTTATAAGATTGATGTGCGTATTTTTGTGTTTGTGTATCTGTCTGTGGCATCATAGCTCTTAAGCGCTTTAACCGATTTTGATTTTTTTATTCGAGAGTGTTCTTAGCTATGTTTGAAAAAAATCGGTTAAGCCATTCAAAAGTTATGCGCATTTTAATCTTTGAATCGGGGCATTTTCGCAATACATCGTGTTTTAATTACGTTTTTCGATATCGATCGAAGCTTGTTTACTACTAGATAAATTGTACTTAAAAGAAGTATTTGTGTCAGGGGTTTTTAAATTTCTTTTTGTATAATTCATTCCTCTTTTTCTCATGCAAATTCGCAACGCTACTAAGATGACGACTTATACAGAAGTATGATTGAAGAAGCCATATTGTGGCAACCCCAAATAAATTGGGATAAAGGTTACATAATGGTGATGTGGGAGTGAATGGAGTGAAATGTATGTGAGTGAAGTGAATGGGGTTCTGTTGTTTCCGTCTACCCCATAGGAGAAGGCGTACAGCCCGACCAACTTATCTGTGAAACGGACGTTTTTGGAACTTACATTTTGAATGGGACATAAGATCGGTTTGTTTTTATTTTTTTGGTGAAATGGTGACGAACATCGCCACTCATAATTCACAGTTAAGTTGTTCGGGCTGTATCTAAGGTTGGTAAGGTTGGCATAAAGATCTACTAACGTAGCAATTGACGGCAGCTGTCTTCACGCCGTTACCATAAAAACAATAGAATGTTTAAACAATAATTCACAGTTCACTCATTTATCTTTGTGTGGATATTCCAACTTAAATAATAACTAGACCAGACCTATTATTTCAGCAAAGAGGCATCAATTAACAGTATGGTATGCGAATGTAAGTTTGTATGCAAATGTAATTGATATGATGTTCATGTGAACGCGACTGGGTTCTGCATAGTATGTTGTTTGTTTATGCATCTTGACATTAGTGTTAAACGGTGACGTCATATGCACAGTTCTGTAATCATCTCGTCACAATTTAATGGAAATTTACATAATTTGAACTGTCTCTCGGTTTTCCCTTGCAAATATTGAATATGCTAAGGTTGACGCTAACAGAAAACATAGGAATAAAGTAAAATTTACAACAATGAACTTATAATAATAAAACCAGCTTCTAGCTATCTCACTACAAGGGAAATGCTTCTGTCTTACCGAGAAGATACGAACATTGATCCCCACGGCAGCTTTCTCAAAGTGAGCTAGCGATTTCAGACTTATGATACCGTCTTTACCATTTACCGATACCCTGATGTGAAAGATAACAATGAAAGAAACGTTTTTACAAAAAAATACAACCAACTGCCCAATAAAAACACTACAAAGAAAAAATAAATTCCATTTCGGAACATAGTGTTCCTGTTTTAGTTTCTTAGTTTTTTGACACCTATTGCCGAAATTGAAGTTATTTTTCATTATGTAGTGTTTTTATTGGGAAGTTGGTTGTATAATTTTGAAATATAATTTTATTTTACACTTGTTATTGGTACATAATGGACAACTTCTATAGTAAGGTACCTATAATGCCCAGAGTGATTCCATAATAAATTAAACGAATAACATGTAACTTCTTGAACATAACCGGTGAAATGAGAGTGTACCAAGGTGAACTGTACTCATTTGTATACCTCTTTAGAGCGTACTGGTGTGATGTTATGTTATGAAATAGTATAAACAATAAACAAACATGCGATTGCAGCAATCCAGAGAGATTAGCCGTCATTTATTCAAAAGTTCTTCTTCAGATCTTTACCAAATTTTAATTGGACCATTCCGGAATAAACTCCTTTCGAACAAAAATTCGAATTTTTGCAAATCCGTTTATAGGTGATGAAGTTTAGCCCGAACAATCATTAAAAAAAGAATATACAAAAATCTGAATTCAGAACCTGCTCCTTTTTGGGAATTCGGTTAAAATAAATGAAAAAATTCGTTGCACCTACTGGCAACTTTCATCTCTGCTGATATTTGACCTACTCTTGCTGATTGCTTATAGCCTCTTGACACATAACTTTACTCCCTCTACTCTTTCCTCAAGTCTAAAAGTGATAAATCAAATAAAGGGAAGAATTTATTAATAATAACCCCAGTAAAACTATCAATTCGTGCACCTTCAACATACATTTTATAACATAAGTGTTCTCAAACTTTCTCAATAGCTAGTTCCTTCCGCATGAGTCTGTAGGGGGCTGGGCTGTGTTAGCAAACTCACGCTTTGAGCAGTCAGCGACAAGCCTTGTAGGGCTTGGCTTTGTCGATGCAGTCCCACCTTGCCTGGCTCCTTCAGAGACGGCAAGGTGGCGTGGTCTTGAGGGAGAGCGCTACGGTCGTGTAGATCCTCAAGGCAAGTGCGGTGATTTTCCTTCTCGTGGTTGCCGCCCTGTTTTTGGTCTAATTCCCTATGAAATAGACGTAACAGAAATCACCGGGCGAATTATCACAGGGGTGGCGAGGTCATGCCCCTGGGTGTCCACCATTGAACAAGAACAATGATGGATAGCAATGACCTCCCGCGTGTTTGTGCCGTGCGCGGGGACCCGTACGGGAGGATGAAGGGATCCTGGTGGCTGAGCCGACGAGCGTAGGTGGCTTAACGTCTCTGAGGCAACACTCCACTTTGGCCCGGATTTCTTCTAACACGGGAGGCCGCAGCTTAGCCCGCTGCGGTAAATCGGCTGCGGGGTCCGGTCAGACGGCCCCCAGGCGAGTTCACTCCCATTGGGGGCTTGCAGACGGCAGCGCTCGCTCGCATCGCTAGTGGTAGCGGTGTGGGTTAGTGCTGTGCAGTCTCGTGGGCAACTAATGGGGGGGGACTATATCCCTCGACTAATCCCTGGTGCTACCGTAGCATCGCCACTTGAGCACTCCATGGCGGGTGGGGATAGTTGAGGGATGAAACTTTTCTCGGGAATCTTAATCGATTTTAAAAATAAATAAAAACCACAAGGCGGGACCGGCTAAAGCTGGGACTGCGATCCAAAAGGCGGGTCCGGCGAAAGCTGGGACTGCACACCAGACGGCGGGACCGGCGCAAGCCGGGACTGCACATCAAACGGCGGGACTGGCGCAAGCCGGGACTGCATCACCTCTAGCAGGGCCACCTAGAGGTGGGACTGTGGCGGGGTCGTGTCAAGGCGGGGCTGCGGCGGGACTGTCAAAAGACGGTACTGCTGCGGCACTGTCGAGGGACGGCACTGCTGCGGGACCGCCTTTGAGGGGCACTGCAAAACCTCAAGCGGGACCGACCAGAGCTGGGACTGCAGTGGGATCGTCTTGAGGTGGGGCTGTGGCGGGACTGTCAGAAGACGGGACTGCTGCGGCACTGTCGAGGGTCGGCACTGCTGCGGGACCACCGTTGGACGGTACTGCAATTAAGCCCACTGAGCATAAGGGTACTGCCAAAGCTGGCGCGGCACGAGAGCCTTGTGTTAGAGGTCGAACGACCTCGGACCTTACGGCCTCGGACGCTACCGGCAAGAATCAGGCTGGCGCCGGGTTGGACGATCTGGGGCGCAAAGGAAAAAGCGCCAAAAGCTGAAACAGCAGGCGGCTCTAGAAGGGACTCCTACGGGAGGACCATCAAAGAGGCCGCGTGCTGTTCTCAGCAGTGACAGCGGGGACATGGCAGCCAAGAGGGTAAAGACCCAAGGTCAATCGTCCTCAACCGGATCCTTTAGGGGTGCGGTGGCGGCTGTGAAACTCGCCATTGTCTCAGTCAGGTACCCGGAGGAGTACTTGAAGGCGGAGGTTCTGATGCCAATCCAGGAACTCATAATTGAGAAACTGGAGGAAGCACCGGATCCTTTACCGGTATTCACGGTTGCTCCCGGAGTTGTCGCAGGTGCAGTGCATGTATCCTGCGACGACTCTGACGCAGCTTGCTGGCTTCAGGGTGCCATCCACAACGTGGAACTTGGCTCCATGAAGCTCAAGGTCGTCAACGCCAAGGACCTTTCAAAGCCAGTCAAAATGGCATGGAAGAATCGTAACTTGGCGCTGCAAGACTCGGCTCGGGCCATTAGGTTGCTTCAGCGGCTTAACCCTGCATTGAGGACGGACGACTGGAAGGTCGTGAATGTTCTTACTCAGCAGACCGGCATCCGTCGTATCGTCCTTATGGACAGGGTTTCCGCTGGGGTCATCAAGCCGCGGGCTACTCTCTTCCAGGAGGAATTGAACGATACTCGTTCAAGCTCCTGGAAGAAGAAAAGGGAGAGGCACCCACTGCGGAAGCAGGAGTGGAGCCCTCCGAAGATGGTCCACCGCAGTGTGAAGAGGCCATCGACGAGGTCGCTGCTCACGACGTAGCGCAGGAGGCAGAGACCCAGACCGGGGCGTCAGAGGCGGACCTCGAGGATGACATCCTTGAGGGCCTCAATACCCTGGAGATTGAGTCGCCAACTGCTCTCGAGGAGGACGCAATGGAGGAGGAGCCTCAAAACTGAGGCACTCCAACAACAGCACAAACCCATCAAAATATCCAAGATGGGGGGACTCAGGTGTGTACAAATCAATTTGCATCACTGCAGAGCCGCTACTGCCTTTCTGGCTCGGCAACTGAAGCTTAATACATACGACGTTGCCTTTATACATGAACCTTATTTATATAAAGGGACTATAAAAGGCTTAGGTGGGACAGGGGGCCTGGTGCTCTATGACTGTCCAACTAATGACGCAAGGACTTGCATCTATACCAGGGGCGGTATAGAGGTAATGCCCTTACGTACTTTCTGTTACAGGGATCTCACAACAACTCTGATACAAGTGGGGACGGGAACAGAGAAGAGGAGAATTATCCTTGCCTCTGCCTATCTCCCATATGAACAAAAGGAACCAGTAACACCACTAATCAGAAGACTGGTTGACTACGGCAACCAAGAAAACCTTGACCTGATACTTGGCTGCGATGCGAATGCACACCATGTCGTTTGGGGCAGCTCAGATGTCAACAAACGAGGGGAGGATTTGTTGGACTTTGTGGTAAGCTTTCTTTACAAATCCTTAATGCAGGCAATAAACCTACTTTCAGGACCTCTGCGAGAGCTGAAGTTATTGACCTGATATTGGCTTCAAACAGGGCCAGCACTCACATTGAAAATTGGCATGTATCGGAAGAAATCTCTCTGTCTGATCATAATTATATATGCTTTAGGTTTAGGACGGCAGGAGAGGCCGAAACTAGACAAAACCCAAGGCATACAAATTGGAACTCGTACAGAAGGGACCTAAAAGTAAATCTAGGGAGCCCTAAAGGTAAGCTTAATTCCATACTAGATATAGAATTTGAAGCGGACAGAATCAAGGTGGGCACCATCAGTGCATGGGAAGATAATTGCCCAGAGAAAAAGGCCTTTTGCAAAAAGGTACCATGGTGGACTCCTGAACTAGCTAAAATACGTCAGGAAACACGACAGGCCTTTAATGATGCAAAAGCCAGGAAAGACTTTTCTGGCTATCACAGCATGCTGACGAGGTATAACACGGCGGTTTGCAAGGCCAAAAGAACTAATTGGCGACAGCATTGCACCTCCATCGAAGCTCTGCCAAATGGAATGAGGTTGTGTAAAGCAATGTCCATGACTAAGACAAACCCACTGTCATCTGTAAAGGATGAGAATGGGTATCTCACGGAAACTGGACGGGACACTCTGGGCGTGATGTTTAGAACTCACTTCCCGGAATGTATACTGCGCGACAGCGATGAAGAGGAACCAGTCACAAGGGACGAGCTCACGAGGCACACGTCCAAAAATAACTGGCTCACGGCAAAGAAAGTGGTAGATGAAAATAAACTGAAGCTTGCCTTAGCAGGCTTCCAGCCTCTCAAATCCCCTGGTTCGGATGGCATCTACCCAATACTTTTGCAAGAAGGGGCATCTGTTTTGATACCAAATTTGAGTAAACTCTACAGGGCCTGCATAGCCTTTGGGTATGTACCTAAGGCATGGAGGGAGGTCAAAGTCACCTTTATACCGAAGGTGGGCAGACCGACTTACGAAAAAGCTAAAGCTTATAGGCCCATCAGTCTATCATCCTTTCTCTTAAAAGCTCTCAAGAAAATGGTAAACAGGTACCTAAGAGAGGGACCACTTAAAGTATTCCCTCTACATAAACTACAGTGCGCCTACAGCCCTGAAAAATCTACGGAAACGGCATTGCACTATGTTGCGAGTCGAGCCGAGGCAGAGCTAGAAGGACAAGAGATTTGTTTCGGGGCTTTCCTCGACTTGCCTTTGACAAGACAACATTTGAGTCTATACGCATTGCTGCAAAGGAACATGGCATCAATGATACCACGTGCAACTGGATTGACTATATGCTGAGAAGCAGAATAGTCAGATCAGAACTGATGGGAGACAGACTTAGCGCAAAAACAACAAGAGGTTGTCCGCAAGGCGGAGTGCTGTCACCATCATTGTGGTGCTTGGCTCGCTGCTTACCAAACTCAACACCGGACCATTCTACACAGTAGGCTATGCAGATGACATAGCTATAATGGTTAATGGTAAATTTCCGAACGTAGTCTCTGGATTGTTACAAAAGCCATTGAGGATGACAGAGGAATGGTGTACAAAGAACCACCTCTCTATCAACCCAAGTAAAGCAGTCATTATTCCATTCACGAGGAAGAGACAACTAGGAAACCTAGGAGAGCCCTCCCTCAATGGAATAAAGCTGCCCTGGTCCACCGAAGTTAAATATCTGGGTGTAACGCTTCATAAAGAACTCAGGTGGAAAACTCATGTGGAAAATATTACGACAAAGGCCTTACGAGTGTTCGGCATGTGTCGTTTCACCTACGGTAAAACTTGGGGATTAAAGCCCAAAGTGATACGATGGCTGTACCGAACAATGATAATACCTATTATCACATACGGCAGCATAGTGTGGTGGCCAAGAACAAAGCTTGCCTAGCAATAGAGTCAAACTTACCTGTCCGTGGTGGTCCGAGGAACTCGCTGTGAAGAAGAAGGAGGTGGCTCGTAGGAAGCACCGTATCCGCAATGCCGCGCCGGTCCGGCGAGCGATGGTCGTTGACGCGTACCTGGAAGCAAAAGAAGACTATGAGATGCAGGCTAAGAAAGCCCAAGTCACCAGCTGGAAGGAGTTCTGCCAGAAACAGGATCGGGAAGGGGTCTGGGAGGGTATCTACAGGATCATCGGTAGGACCGCCAGAAGACAGGAAGAACTGACCCTATGCTGCGATGGTGCATTTCTCAATCCGAGTGAATCGGCCTCCCTACTTGCAGATACGTTCTACCCCAAAGACAGAGTAGACCAGGACAACGCTGACCACAGGCGAATAAGAGAAGCAACCAGCCGAATAAATGAATGGGTCAATGATGAAAATCATGATCCGTCATTTACGACGCTGGAGCTGAAGACCGCCGTGGCAGGTTTCAATCCCAAAAAGGCACCAGGAGGGGACGGACTGACGTCTGACATCTGCAGTCAAGCGATCCACCAGGACCCGGAGTTGTTCCTTGCCCTTTACAACAAGTGCCTCGATCTGGCGCACTTTCCGGAGATCTGGAAAGAGGCCACGGTCGTGGTTCTTCGGAAGCCGGGCAAGGACAACTATCTGACCCCCAAGGCATACCGACCAATCGGTCTGTTGCCTGTTCTGGGGAAGGTCCTGGAGAGGATGGTCGTAGCGCGTCTAAAGTGGCAGCTCGTACCGCGATTTAGTACCCGCCAGTTTGGCTTTATGCCCCAGAGTAGCACCGAGGACGCCCTCTATACGCTAATGAATCACGTACAGGACAAGTTTAGGCTGAAGAAGCTAATTGTCCTGGTGTCATTGGATATAGAGGGGGCCTTCGATAGCGCCTGGTGGCCAGCTATAAAAGTCAGGCTGGCTGAGGAAAAGTGTCCGGTCAATATCAGACGGCTGATAGACAGCTATCTTGACAGTAGAAAGGTCAAGGTTCGGTATGCCGGGGAGGAATGCACGAGAGAGACTGACAAGGGCTGCGTTCAAGGGTCAATCGGCGGTCCAATCCTGTGGAACACTCTCCTAGACCCACTATTGCAGGAGTTAGAGCGGCGCGGGATCTTCGTGCAAGCGTTCGCGGATGACATCGTCTTGGTCGTAGATGGGGACTCAGCGACTGAAGTCTCGACATCTGCCAATGCAGCCCTTGCCCTTGCTCAGAGTTGGGGTGTCAGAAATAAGTTGAGGTTCGCACCGCACAAGACCTGTGCGATGGTGGTAACCAACAAACTTAAGTACGACACCCCAAGGCTGAGCATGGCCGGGGTCGACATCGGTATGGTCAAGAGTATGAAGTTGTTGGGTCTGACCATCGACGAGAAGCTCACTTTCAGTGAGCATACCGCGAACGTCTGCAAGAGGGCAGCCGATATCTACAAACAGCTGTCCCGCGCTGCTAAGGTTAGCTGGGGACTAAGTACAGACATCATACACACCATCTACACAGCCACAATTGAGCCCATAGTTACATACGCGGCCGCTGCCTGGGCACCCGCCACGAAAAAGGTTGGGATACGGAAAAAACTAAGCTCTGTCCAACGAGGATTCGCTCAGAAGCTCTGCAAATCTTACCGCACTGTCTCTCTGAACTCGGCACTGGCACTGTCTGGGATACTGCCTCTAGACCTGCGCATACAAGAGGCAGCCGCCCTGTATGAAGCAAGGAGAGGGTCATCCCGGTTTGTGCCAGGAGACAGGGAGATCGAGAGTGCGGTGAGGTTTGCTAAAGCCCCTCACCCAGCTACACAAATGCCCCTCGAGTTCATGTGCCTGGCAGATCGAGAGTTGCTAGCCAGCAACAATACGCAGACGGTGCGTATCTTCACCGACGGCAGCAGAATTGAGGGGAAGCTCGGAGCCGCATTATCCATCTGGGATAATGATGGTGAAGTCCGAAGCCTCAAGCTTTGCCTTTGCTTTGTGTTTCTTCCGGACGCAATAGTGGCCTTCCGTATTGTGAAACAGGTACGGCCTTCAGGTGTTCTCACGCAGGTTTTAACGGGGCACGGTGGGTTCTCTGAATACTTGAATCGCTTCAAGTGAAAGGGGAGCCCATCGTGCGTCTGCGATCCTAGCGTGCCAGAAAGTGTCCAGCACATAATTGTAGAATGCCCGCTATTTATCAGGGAGCGCTACCAACTTGAATGTGAGCTGGACAAAAAACTGACGAACGAGAGTATCTATGGGTTCATGACAAAGCAATTTAGGGAAAGGTTCCTGGCGTACTGCACTAAAGTAGCCACTGTGGTGATAGATAGGAACAAGACCTGATGCGCACTGTGTTTCGTGTATATGTCACAATATTCAAAACGTAAGAACAGAATGCGACACAGCTATCTATCACCAGCAGTATGTTAGGTAGTACCTGATTGTTAAAACTGTGATATAATTTTAGATGTTAATTCTGTGATACTGTACTTTTATATGTTTTTTATCCCTATGTTTTTACCATGCACCTTTTATGTTTTATCCCTATTGTTTTATTTTATTGCTGATCAGCACCAATTTTGTTTTAATTTTACTGTGATATTTGTACTGGATTTATGTTTTTATACAATGTTATTTTACTTACTTGTTATTTATATTTGTCATTGTAGCACTAATAATAATAATAATAATAATAATAAAGCCCATTTATTTCCAACATCCTTAAATAACATTTTCACTTATTACTAAATAACTATTACTACTCTATTATTGGAACCCCACGCTGGGTAAAGGCCTCCTCTAGCTTACTCCACAATTTTCTATTTTTTGCTTTGTCTCTCCAATTTTTTCCTGCTATTAGAATTATTTCGCCGATCCACCTGTTCCTTGGACGACCTCTTTTTCTTTTGCCCGCCGGTCCTTTCCATGTTGTGGTTTCTAATGTCCATCTATTGTCTGAGTATCTCGCTATATGCCCTGCCCATCGCCATTTTTGTGTGCGAGCATGATGAAGTACGTCTATTAAGTTGGTTTTTGCTCTTATGTCTTTGCTTCTTATCTTTTGATTTTTTCTTATTTTTAATAAACTTCTTTCCATCGCTTTCTGACAGTTTGTTAGTTTTGTTTTTATTTTTGTGTTATACGTCTATGTTTGTCAGCCGTAGGTGAGAGTCGGTAGAATGCATGTATCCATTACAGTCTTCTTCAGGTGAAGGGGGAAAGTGCCTTTTAGAATTTCCTTTAGACTCCAGTATTTTTTCCACCCAATGTTTACTCGCCGTTCTATTTCTACTTCCTCATTATTGTTACTGGATGATACTTGTTTGCCGAGGTATATATAGTTAATTACGTATTCTAGTGGCTTGCCATACAAGTCGATGTTGGTGGTTTTGCTGTTTGTCATTAGCTTGGTTTTATCTTGGTTCATCATGAGCCCAACTTTTTCGCTTTCTTCTCTCAGAGTGCTTATCATTTCGTCTAGTTTGTCACTGGTTTCGGCGAAAATGACGATGTCGTCAGCGAATCTTAAGTGAGTTAGCCTCCTCCCATTTACTCTGATTCCGTGTGTTGGCCAGTGCAAATTCTCAAAGATAAGCTGCAGTACCGCTATAAAAAGTTTTGGTGAAAGTGGATCTCCTTGTCTTACTCCCCGACAGATTGGTATATTTGTTCCTCTTTTTTCCAGTTTTACCCTGCTAGTACTTCCTTTGTAGATGTTCTTTAATACCTTTATGTATTTTCCTTGTATTTTGCAGTGACCCAGTGCTTCCCACATAGACTTATGAGATATTGTATCAAAAGCTTTAGCGTAGTCAATGAAAGCTATATATAGTGGTTTGTTGAACTCTTTGTGTTTTTCTATAACTTGTTGAATAACGTGTATGTGGTCTGCTGTGGAAAAGCCCGAACGGAAGCCAGCTTGTTCTAACGGTTGGTGTTCATCAATTTTTGGAGACAATCTGCTTTGCAGAATTGACATAAATAATTTGTATACGCTTGAAAGAAGACTTATAGGTCTGTAGTTACCTACGTCTTTCGGGTCTCCTTTTTTGTACAATAAGATTATATCGGATCTTTTCCATTGATCTGGCACCTGACCAGTGTCTAGAACTTTATTAAATAGGTAAGTGAGAGGACGTGCTAGGAGCAGATAACCTATTTTTAAAGCCTCGTTATGTATAGCATCTGGTCCTGGGCTTTTATCATTTTTCATCTTTTTGATATGTTCAATAGTTTCCATATCGTCTATTGGTGGTATATCTTGATTGGTTACTTCACTATGCAGAGTACTGTTACTAATATGAGATGTAATCGATATGCCAGTTTTCTCTGCATACAGTGTTTTGTAAAATGCCGTTGCACTATTTATCACGTCGCCTCTGGTTTTTGTCTCGTTCTTCCTAGTATTTAGGTTTTGAATCCAATTTTTATGTTTTGTCAACTGTTTGTAGGCTTTTTTGGAGCTTCTATATTTCTGCAGGTTGTCTTCTATTATCTTATTTCTATAATTTTGATAATCTGTTCTGATAGCTTTGCTTGTCGTTTTAAAGAGAACACTTAATTCATTTTTCATTTCTTTAGTTTTTTGTTTCATTTTTATTAACTCTGTTCGTTTTAGCAGCATGTCCCTGGTACTTTTACTTATAATATGTTCAGCTCTGTCTATTAATGAATCAGGTGCTTTTAATGGCATACTCTTATTAATGGCGTTTTCTAGTTTATTGTATAGTGTCTGAACGTCATGGTCGTCGTCTTGGAGATTTAACTCTTGAATATTATGTTCTAAGTTTTCCAAGTAGCGATTGTTATCTTCTGTTGTTTTTGATGGCTTAGGATGTGATTTAAAAGTTGTTCTGGTTTTCTTTTGATTTCCTAGAAGATAAGTAGCTCTTACTAAGCGGTGGTCTGATCTAAATCCTAAGCCGTGGAGAACTTCTATGTTCCTTATTTTTTTGGGTTCGTTTGATAAAATATAATCTACTTCATTTTTTGTTTTTCCATCTGGGGATAGCCACGTCCATTTACGGTTTTTTCTCATTTTGAAGAAGGTGTTCATAATCGATAGTTTGTTTTCTAGGGCATATTGCACTAAGTTTTCACCCCTTTCACTTCGGATTCCGTAATTTTCCCATGATTAAACTGTCATTCATATTTGTTTGTCCTACCTGAGCGTTAAAATCTCCAATCAGAAGGACGTGTGCTCCTACCAGGTTAAAAGCTGATTCCAAGGTTTTGTAAAAAGAGGTAATTGCTTCTTCTGATGACTTTTCTGTGGGAGCGTACGCCTGTATTATTGATAAACTTTCATTTTCGTATTTCATTTGTAATACAGCGACCCGCTCTGAAAGGCCTGTGAAGTTTATTATGTTTCTCTTATGTTTTTTCTTGATGAGAAAGCCTACTCCGTACAACCCCGGCGTTTCTCCTTTATAGCATAGGATATAATTCTCATGTTCTTCAATATTACATCCCATTTTCCGGACTTCCGCAATACCAAGTATGTCTATTTCTATATTTTGTAGTGAGTACATTAATTCTATGTATCTTATCTCTGACTATTGATACCTACCTAATGATCTGATATTAAATGTGCCAATTTTTAGAATTTAATTTTGTTTTTTTGTGCTAGCTAGAGGGTTATGGTCTCTTTCCCCCACGGGGACCAGCCGGCTTGGGGGAGTTTTTGTTTGGTTTATTGGTTGTGAGTTTGTGTAGTTAAAGTTGTCGTTTTTCCGGTTGCTGGCAGATTTTAATTGCTAGTTATCAATCTTTTCTTTAAGTGAGTTGCTTCTAGGACGTGTCATAAACTCGAAAGCGTTCCTTGCAGCAATTTTCTTCGGGCCCGCAGAGGAGGGTAGTTGGTTAGGTGAAAAGGATGAATCTCTTTTCCTCTTCTCACTCTTTTGGATATCCGATGGTTTCTTGACTATAAGTTTTTCTCCTCGCAGGTAGGCAATATTGCCTTTGTTCCTTTCTTCTTCGAGTTTTGGCTGCAGAGACTTTCTTATTTCTAACGTTTCTTTCGTAAAGTCCTCTGAAACGTATATCCCTTCAGGCAGTTTCTTTTTGTTTTTAAGGATTGTGTTCCGTCTCCAGTTGGAGGTGAAGGAAATAAGTATAGGTCGAAGTCCGTTGCTTGTTTTTTGACCGATCCTATGAGCTTTATCGATTTCAAATTCCTGGATATACAGTGACAGATGGGTGTTGATTTTTTCTTTCATAAATTTTACTGTATTTGATTCTTCTGCGCTGCCCTCTTTTATTCCAAAAAATAATAAATTGTTCTTTTTCTTCTGTGTCTCTATTCCTTTAATTTTTTCTTTTAGTGTCAAGACTTCTGCTTGAAGATGCTGGTTTTGTTCCTCTAGCATTTTGAACTTTTCGCCCATTTGCTGTGTAATATTTCGAATAACAGCCTCCGTAATTGATATTGTTTGCCTATCCATTTGTTCTTGAATTTTTTTCAGTAAATATTGCATCTGGTCTTCCATATCTTACTTGTGATTTTTCGAAACTGGCGCGCAATATATATGGTAAAATTGTTTATTGGTAGTGTACGGGACGGACGTGATCGTCCAAGACCGACAGGCAATCAGGAGGTTGTAAGGCTCCTGCTTGAACGCGTTGACGCCCCTTGCACCTATTGTTCAGTTGTCATCTGGTAACTATGGACCTTGGAGACACTTGAAGGCTGCCAAGTAGGTTGAGGTGAAAAACGTGATGTCCAGGTTAAATAAAACTATTTGTTCATGGCCAGAAGCGATGTTCCTTCATGGTCCTCAATGCGCAATGATGCGTGGAAATACTTTAAGTGAAATAATGGCTACGAAATGTTCACGCGCCTGCGCACTATTAAAGAAGCGAACTCGACTGCGACGAGGACCACAACATTCCGACCGCAAAAACTTTTATTTTCAAAATAATATACGCTAAGACTCGTAGCTTGAAACTGACAGGAACTACCCTTCCCCTGGACCGATTCTGGTGAAACTTGTACTTTTGGATAGGTCTCGAGGAGACCTTCCCTCCGGTCTTTGATCCAGGTCCCTAGCCCCTACCATCAGGGAGTTCTCGTAAGGAGAACGTCGAAGAAAGGGAATTCCCGCCAGTTTGAAGCTTTACAATCGAGTTTCTCCTAAAACTAGACATGTTAGCTCTAGGGTACCAGCGAGGGACTTGGAGCTCTCCCACTGGGCCGTTGACACATATAAGTGTTACAGTTATATTCAAAACATTCAGGCGTACAGCCGCGAAATGGTGCGAGAAGTTAGCTTATGCCCCTGATCTTGGCACATAAACTCGATTCCTACTCAGACCGCTGGGTGGATTTTTAAGTTACATTCACACCCGGGTAGCCCTCGTGATGGGCTTTCCCAAGGTAGAAGTCCGGTAGCTACATGTCCAACCCCCGATGAGTTATCGTTTGTTAAAAGTTTGTTTACATAGCAAATCCATGTAACCTCGCACCATATCAGGTCGCTTAACTCCTCAACCACCAGAGCTAAGCTCCTTCCGGAAGTGTGGTTGGGTAGCTGGAAAACTAGGCTGTCTGACGGCGGTACCCTGATGGGTGTACCACCAGCCTTTCCGCAGCTTAAGGTGCCGGGAAGCGGCCGAATACTAAATTTTACGTCGTCTCACATCTCTAATGTGTCTGTGTGCGTTACATACCCCTATATACTAGCTCTGTGTCATGACTGAGTGTAGGCGACTGCCTGAGGGTCCACGAAGGTAATGCTTCAGACAGCATATCTATAGCTGACCAGGCACCAAATGTCCCTGGACGCAGTGACACATCGGCAGCCGCATAGAAACGTCCATGCCGGCATACACAGACACATCCTCTCAAGTAAGTGACGCCTATGTACTAGAATTACATAGGTGCTGTCTATTTATAGGGCCTAGACAAAATTCTAGGTCACCTAGAAGCGCTAAAATGGCTTGTATCGAATTTTCCAAACACTTACTCGAGTAAAATGTATGTATATTTCCCTTTTTAGAGTAAAAATGCATTAAGACTGGCCATGTACTGCTATTATGTATAATTTCTCAGTCATGGCATCCAGCCATCCTATCTAGAACACCTAGATGGTGTTTCCTAACAAAACAATTATGTGTAAGGAAGCAATCTGATTGGTTGGTGAATAGAATACCTATAGCACCACCTGATACCCTGCTCAAAACGGGGGGTCTAAAATAAGTAAACAAAATATTTTTATTTCCTTAAACCTATACATTTATCATATAACTAAGGTACCTTATGTATAATTCTAACACATAAGCGCTATATTCACACTATAAACTATGTAAAAGCCCCCAAAACATGAGTTTAAAGTTATCAAAATTCTACAAAAACTGGTTTTAGTATAAATATAAGGTGCCGCCCTCTTACAGGTCATTGTGAACTAAACGCTCGTCGATGATGGCTGTGTTTTACGGAGTCAAATACTTGTTTCTTTCCGCAATAACACAATCAGTATGCATATTAAAGCTTCTAATTTATTGTTATTAGACTATATAATTCTATTACCTACTGATAGACACATAAAATATAATTTTAGTGTCTCAAAAACATGAGCAAAAATTAGTTACGAGCTTTACTATAAAAGGTTTTTTCACCTACCGACATCGCTTAGTATGCGATGGCGCTCTGGGGTGAGCAGACGTGTGTCTGTCAATACTATTTATTTTTTTACATATGACTACCTATGTAAATGGTGACGTATCGTCGCGAACAGGTAGAAATTAACTTCTTTATATGGCAACACTCTATCTGCTAAATTTGGTTTGTAATGTTGGCTATATTGACACCTGACACTTGACAGTATTGTCTATGGTTTACACTCAATATTATTTGAGGTTATCTTTTGAATATTTTCACAGCAATATTTTGGCTACTAAGATAGTTCGTGCGTGATTTTTTTTTAGTTGGTGCACTTCCCACGACCAAATGTTTATTTATAACTATGGTAGACACTGTTTTAACTTCTTGAAACACTTTTTTAACGAGGTTTTATAGCGAGTGATAATCGAAACGTCTGTTGTTTACTACGGAACCGGAACCATCATTGTAGCACTATTTGCACCTATTATAATTATGCTCTACCAGTTTTATTTACCCGAATTGATTTTAATAAAGTATGCACTTAGATTAGATTAAGTAAAGTGGGCATCCCACCCACAGAATGAAAGATGATGGATGAAAGAAAGAAATAGTATGAAGGATAAAAGTACGAGAGGCATGCAAGCGAGAACTGGAATGAGAGAAGTTAAGCACAAAATAGGCGCCAAATTTTGTGGCGGGATTAGTGTTAAGTAAAAAAAAAAAAAAAAAAAAAAGCTTGCCTCGTGCAAAGCGCCACTCACCAGGTATTGAGAGATACCTCAATATCCCTCCTCTGCATATGATGGTTGAATTCGAGGCAAAGAAGACATTACATCGTCTTGCTGTTGCTGGACTATGGGATGCCTCTAGGCCAAAGACTAACCATACAAAGTTTGATTGCAATGAAGGCCTGGATCGGATAACTAGCATGATATCCGATAAAATGCACACTATTTTTGTGTTTGAAAGGTCTTTTAAGGTCCAAATCCCTTCAATAGAGGACTGGACGAAGGGACTCGATCCACCAGAACAAGATAGTCTGGTGTGGTACACTGACGGATCCAAAATGGAATCAGGTACAGGAGCGGGAATATACGCAAAAGGTTACAAATGTAGCAAAAGCTTAGGGAAGATGGCAACTGTATTCCAAGCAGAAACATATGCCATAATAACCTGTGCTCAAGAGAATATAGATAGAGGAACCAGAGGTAAATCCATATATATTCTTAGTGACAGTCAGGCTGCAATCAAAGCCATGGCATCCTACAAAGTGGATTCCAAACTTATTCTGGATGCCATCCAAGCCCTAAACAGGCTTGGGAGGCATAACAGGGTGAGACTGATGTGGGTCCCTGGACACAAAGGAATCCATGGTAACGAAATGGCAGATGAACTGGCAAGAGAGGGCTCAGCAAATGATTTTGTGGGTCCAGAACCATGTGTAGGCATTTCGACGTGTCTCGTAAAAGCCACATTTAAGGAGTTTGCAGATCACAGACAACGAACACACTGGTTGTCTACTACTGGTCTACAACACTCCAAGAAATTCCTAGGCTCTACGTTCAAAGCCCGGGAATGCATCTGGAATATGAGCAGGGGGCAAATCCGCTACCTGCTTGGGGCCTTTACTGGGCACTTTGGAACCAACGACATGCTCATGAAGATGGGTCTAACCGCGACACCCATGTGCAGGTTGTGTGGGGAACATACGGAACGCATGGAGCATCTCCTATGCACATGCGATGCACTGGCTGGTAAGCGAATGAGTCTACTAGGGGTTGGATATCCTAAACCAGAAGACCATTGGCTCATATCTCCCAGTCTCGTTGTAAGACTCATGAAAAGAGTTTTCAACGAGATTGGGGAGGAGTAAGTTATCTAGGGGACCACAATAGATCCCAATGGGTCGAAGTGTCCGAGTTGCTTCTCGACACTTCGACCCATTGGGATCTATTGATTATACAAGAAGGCATAGAATTTCTGCTTCCTGGGGGGTGACCATACGCTCTTAAAATAAGGTTATTTTGAGATCGAGTAAGTGACAGATGTATACACATCATATACATCTGTCCCTTACACACACTCAAAATAACCTTACTCTAATAGCTTATGGTCACCCTCCTGTTCTTTGTCCTATAAGTTTTCTCGGACCCTTTTAAAACTGTAAGTGCTTTGAGTAATTGAGATAAATAAATAATATGAAAGACAATTGAAAGTCAATATGAAATGACTGATCGGTAACAGTACGTGAAGATCGATTGAATATCAATGTATAAATAATACAAAATTGAATTTATTTTTGTGATAATATACGCCTAAATCTCTTAATAATTGTTGGTGTTTGAAATTAGGCTGTAAATAAAGAATTTTTTTATTTTTTTTTCGTTTGCGCTTCTCTGTTTATATTAATCATCGAAAGCTCCCGTTCCCGCAAATACTTCAAAAGTGGCTCAAAGATTGATTCTTCACGCGTAAAACAAAAGTGTAAATTAAATCACGGAATGTCAACAAAATAAAATACCCGTAGTAAAACAAAACAACACTAAAAATATTTAAACTATAATTACATTAAAACAAAACACAATCATGCCTTGTACAAATATAATTGGTGAGTTTAATATGCGTTTGAAGTGCTCACTCAAACACAAGCTAACAGTAAAACGCTGCAGGCCTGTCAACGTGACAACGGGCGCTCGGGGTCCCAAGTCGTAAAATGACACGAAGTCATAGCTGAATTAACGTTCCCAGATTACGATTCCTGGGTCCTAGAGGTGGGTCACTAATAAATCTGCTCGAATAAACACAGTCATAACCGCGGGGTTATAAAACTTTACAAGGTCGTGAAAACAATTTCCATACATTGAGTGCAGAGCCATAGGTTATATATGCATACAAATGTAACCATTACGCGTGAGATTTTGAATAAATGATGTTATTGCTTCCAGTGCTGTGTTGGATCATAAAATATGTAGTAATGTAAAATATGTGGATGATATTTTCATTATTTTTGAGGTTAAAACACACATTTTTTGAATCGTTTTGATAAGTTCTATCGATCCTATTATTTTTAACACTGGCTCCTTCCGCAGATTCGCTTCCATGGATTTGCTCCCAGGAACCATATGTTTTTCTTCGATAAAAGTATCCTATTGGCACTCAGTGACAGTATGGCTTTCTATCTGCAATTTTTTTTTTTTTATCGGATCAGTACTTTGAGTGATTACGTACATCTTGCTAACAAACAATCTTACCTTTTTTATAATTTTAGTTTAGATGTTGGTATGTTTTCTTATTTCTGCAGAATAGCAGTGGTGGCCCAGTGGCAAAGACCTTGACTTACAAGTTGTAGGTAGTTGGTTCGAACCCAGGTAGGCGCTTTAATTGTGTAAATTATTTCATCACCACTGCTCTCAAAAACGGTGAAGATATCATGAAGAAACCGCGACTATTATATCGCGAAACGCGACCGAGACTATTTGGTCCGTTGTGCGAGTAATCCACCAGGATTACTCGCACAACGGACCAAATAGTCTAAGCGCGGAAAAGGAGTGCGTCTGTCCTATCCTATCCTATCCATGTATCTGCAGATTATTTCCTATAAATCACAAACTAATATACCAACGCCCATAGTAATATTATTCAACGTATTAGTTAATCGTTTATTAACATTGTTTATGTACTTAAGGTTCACTTTCTTGTTTTAATGGAACGGTGTTTTAGAATAACAAACAACTTTACTCATTGATGATTTATTGGTCACTTGTTACATTTTACAATAATCAATACTATATATTACGTAACAACCCTAAGTGGAGGGCTGAAAGGGACTGCGTGGCTATCGCCCTTCAGACCTCCCCTAATTGGCTAGTTCCTGAAGACTGCTAGGCTATCGAAGCAGGAACCAGCCATACTAAGGATCAAGCTGGCTGCGTGGCTACCGAACTCTGAACCTCTAGCTGATGAATGACAATTTGGTTGAAGACAGCTCTGCTTATAAAGGAGGATTTTAACACATGTGTGCCATATCTACACGTAGTCGTCTATAGGTGTAGTGCCGATAACTAGCACGATGGCTCTTGCGCAGATTGTTCCACATGGGGATTGTAGATGGCATTACTTGTCTACAGAAATCATTTGTAGTTGCTGTCTTCCAGAACATGAAGCCGCTCATCGTAGTGCTTTGGATTAGTTCCACTAGATGGCGCTGTATGTTATGTTTCTCACAACATACCTTAATATAGGAACTGGACAAACATATTTGCTAATTTAATTGCTAATTAGTGGCAGTTGTACATTAACAATTAGACATGAGTAAGGAACTAATATTAATTACCTTACCCATGATAAACATGGGACATAACATAGTAATATTCGTGTAAAATCTTATTTTATGGTAGGTAGGTATGTATTATATTACTTTTTGTTTTATAAAATTATTATTTTATCAGAAAAAAATATAATAACTAAATAGATTTTACTGACAGTTTATACTTTAGTAAGATATTCTGCTATCTGTTAATCAATCATGACTGCAGCTTTGAATGAATCTTGGTACAGAAACAGACCATGACTTGGACTAGATTAAGGTATCTATAATTATTTCGGTAGTATGTGCCTGTGGGATAATAATAAACCCTCACGAAAGCGAAGTCAAAAATGTCGTTTTATTTATCAAAGAAAATTTATACGACCTTTCCCAATCTGCAAAACCAGAACGAACATTATCGCAAAATAAAATCTGTTTTCGACATTAACATTTCTTGACTTTAATTCTCATATCGACATCAAACGATATATCAACCGTAATCTTTTTATTTTACATGAAGGGACTGAATTCCTTTGCGATAATAATTATGTATGCGTTTTAATTCGTTTACTTATTTCATTTCGAACCTGCCTCCCTGAACTTACTTTGTAAAACACGAAACGAATTTCATTTCATAATTTATTTATATCGTTTAAAAAGGAATAACATCAAATAAAATATTGAAGAACTTTAAGCAGAGAAACACCATGAAAAGGGTTTTTTAATGCCTACCTTTGAAAGTATTTTGTTGATTTGAAACCCTACGGAACCCTTTAAAGTAGATTACTTATTACTTACGTTGAGCTAGTGCATAATGAGTACCTGTTGAAGTTAGTGTTTGTAGGTAAACTACAAACACTTACTTCAACAGGGAGAAGGGCCACCTCGATAACTTATTTGAATTTCTTTGTTAATATATATGTAGATTTTTAGTTTACATAGTAATGTGTATCTTATGCAACTTATTATTAGTATTTATTTGTTTAACTGTTTTGCTTGTCACAGTTTAAATAATGCAGGTAGAGAATGCCAAAGGCATTAAGCCCACCATTGTTCCTTTATCCAGTCGACCGTGAAGTTTAAATAAATAAATGTAAGTACTAACAAATGATCGATAATCTGATTTTCTTTCATCTTTTATTTCAAAAAACGATTTTCTGTGGTAACTGCGGATTCAACAAAATTTTATGTGAGAATTTATGACGCAGTATTCACAATTACTACACATAAATTCAAGCAGTAAAACTCTCAGATTTACATTGTCTCAAACTCCATGAATTTAGAAAATGTCACCATAAATCCAAAACTAGTCATTGGAAACAAACTTTTAACATTCATTGTGTTCAGAAAAGAGAAACGAAACCTCGCGTGTACAAAATTCATTTTAATAACAACCTTTACTTCGATATTAGTTTCGTAGTTTTATTTTCGATTTAAATTTTCCAAATGGAAATATTCAATTGGGAATATGAATGAATCCAATTATTTTGTAGATAATGGATGGGTCTATCAAAATGTTATTTTCCAGTGGAGATACTATCAAAATATTAATTAATGTTGAGCTTGAAAATGAGTTTTTCATTACGGCCCTGAAACCTGAAACATATAGGCCTCAATAATTTATTTTTGGATCAAACCACGTTCTAAATAAGTTTACCGGATGCCACGCGGTGTTTCCATAGGCACTTGTCCCACCGTCGAGGAATCAAATAGCTATCGACTATTTTCTCGCTGAAGAAACGGACAAAAGATATAAACCCGTGTCAATAAAAGACACACTTAAATTTATAGTTGAAGAGAGTTCTCTTACCACTAGTTTGTAGCAGCGACAGAAGCTAACACAGAAAATAATAGCTGAGCGATATTCGCTCAGTGTTGCTCACTTGGTGGTCAAAACTCTCGCAGACAGACCAACTGGCGGTAATTTGTACCTACAGTGTTGATCAAAGTGCTAGCTAACATATGATGAATTTAGAATGCCCCGAGCGAGTGGTGAGAGTAACCGTCACACAAGAATACTTGCTTATAGCCGAGTGACAAAACTATGGGAAATACACACTCACTTCTCGCTGCTTGCCAAATCATATCTAGTTTCCATACTCGTTTCTCACTCGTCGGCGGTGAAACAAGTGTCCAACACTTAATGCAAAGAAACTGTCATGGACGTCAAAGCCACCATATTTTTCCATGTACCAAATTTAATAGAGTTGAATTAGATCCTTTATTGGTATTTAATTAGTGAAACTTAGAATACTTGTACCTATTCTAAGTAATGGCGTCCACTCGACTCAAACTCGACAATCAATTTGATACCTATAGCTTGTTATTTTTCGACATAAACGTTTTCATCTCGAGTTTTTAATATTTTCATAAAGCGTGTGAGTTGAGTGAAGTTTCTTTTAAACGGACTTAAGAATATGTGTGATCACCTTGGCGATCCAGTCAAGTACTTACTTACTTCTTTTTGTTTACAATATCATTACTCTGTCCTTATTCCCTAACCCCTCTTCATTGTACACTCCTTTCCGTCGCAAATAAGTAAGATGTCATTAACCTCGTGTTTTACTGTTCGTATCTGAGCGTGATCTTGTTGTAACTACCCACGGTAATAAAGTTTGGAGTTTAAAGAGTGCATAAAACAAACTGTCAGACTATCAAAGTTACAGTACTTTATATGCCTTTGTTTACTGCAAATAATATGTTTAACGCAAAAGACTTTTAAATAAATTAGAGGTGGTCTAAAAGCTCTTTGATTGAATTTTGGTCGATCATCGATACCTAAACAGTTTTTTGTTGTACGAAAATATAGGTACGAGTATAACATTAATATCTCCTTCTTCTTATTTTGTAAGACATATTAGTAAACCTTTTTTTTTTGTATTTAGAGTTCTTTTTTTTTTGCTAACCTTTTGTGTCTCATTCTTGGGCAAAGGCTTCTCCACAATCCTTCCTCCTGGCATGAACCCGCGCTTTCTTCTCCATTTCTGGCGAAATCTGTTTAGTTCTTCCCACCATCTTATTCGTGGTCTCTCTATCTTAGGGGCATTAACTTTGTGGTAGTTTGGCACACACTTTGGCCAGTAGGCAGCCCTTTGACCCACATCAGCTATTTGGGTTTTTGAGCGGAGTATAGTGTTTCGAACTCCTGTGTTAATTTAGTAAACTGCACTCCATTGCTCGTTGGCAAACCTTGCACAGCTAAGGACTAGAATTACCTGCCGGAGTGTTTGTTTCCTGATAGGTTCAACCTTGGGGACTTAAAGTCAAGAGTGAATAGGTTATTTTTAGGCAAGCGTGCTTCACTGTCGACCATATTGTCGCTTACCATCAGGTGAGATAGTAATAAAAAAAAGATTTGGGTGTTACTTCACAAAAATGGAAGTAACAATATTTCCTTCTTCATACTTACAATTTCCTATGTTGGCAAATAAATAATTTTTGAATTTTGAATACTTTCTTAGATTAAACAGAACTTAAACAACAATATCACAACATACAATATTACAACAACACATAACATACAACATTTTATATTCAGTGTTACTCGTGGATTGATTACTGTCGATATAACCGACTCGAATCTTCACCGTAAATAATACTTCTCTGATGATTGGTCGGATAATAAATTTAGCAGAGGCTCTGGAAATAGTACCTAACCTCGCTACACAGTTACCGGCCCGGAACAATGATAACTATGTTACCGTGACATCCTGGCTTCAAAGTTTTTAGCTAGTCGATGGCAAGGTAGGAAGACCGTTATTAACCAATGAAATTGACAGTAAAAATAACATAATATGACATTACGCCTGTAGGTGTTCCCTGAAGGGTTCTGGTGCACCTACAATACACTCACATTTCTTCAGATATGTTTAAGTCCTATTTAAAAAGGGCCGAACCTATTGCCATCAAATGGGCACAAGTCCAAACTCCGGGCTTTTATCGAGAAATATCAGATGGAAAAACACTTAGCTCGATCGGGGTATCGAATCCAGGACCTTATCCTCAGCAGTAGCGCTTGCGACCACTTTATCAAATATAAAAAAAAAATAAGAGAGAAATTTACTGGATATAATCACAAAAAACACATGATGTTATTGAACAGGCTTTGGGATGACTTTCCTAGCCCCTTCCCTTTCCTGTAACTACATATTTCAAATTCGCCGCCAAACGCACTCCTACATCTCCGAGTGCGGCAAAGACAATACATCAGCTGCGCCATCCGACGGTGGGTGGCAAAAACATTCAGTAACAACTCGATTTCAATGCCGGCAGGCTAAAATTCACGTGCGCGAAGGAATACTAACGTGAAATAAGACTAAATGGACAAGTGTGGTGATCACCCGGCTCCAAGCAGTGTTCCAAGTATCCTGTAAGTACCTTAATACCTCATTATATCCTTAAGCCTGTTTTTTGTAGGAATAATAACCCCAAGCCACGTCCTTGGATGTAAAGCTCATTCAGTTAATATAATAATAATAATAATCAATTTTATTTTCAATTAACTTTACAAACTTCTACAATATATAATCTTACATAGAGGCCTCCTTTTAAGTAAATAAATACCTGTGCTAGGAGACCCCGCTCCTCTAAAACTAGAAACAATAATAATGTAGGAGTGTACATACAAAACAAATTCAACTTAAATCTAGGATATGTGTGTGTGAGGTGTGTGTGTGTATGTGTGGTGTGTGTGTGCGTGTGTATAGCATATCGACAAATTTTCACATACAACTTTGTAAAAGAGTTTCAATTTCATCATAACTTTTGCATATTAGCCAGTCCATTAAAGATTTTTTACATTCTCGATAACTCAAAGGATAAATATTTAAAAGTTTATTTAATTTATTGTAGATGGAAGCGGATTGTCTGGTGAACTGCCTTTTCGCATATGAGGTTTTAACCGAGATTTCTGGGGCAACAGGATATTTTCTCCGTTTTTTGTTGAAACTGGAATCATAGGGGAGGGTTTTGTGTAATTTAAAAACAGCATGGAGTACATATAATTTTCTGACTGTGAGAAGTCCACTTAGTGAGTAAAGGTTTTCAGTACGGAATCTATACGGTTTAAAATACATCACTTTCAAGAGAGACCTTTGCGCTCTTTCCAGTTCTAGGAATTTGATTTTAGTGGCCCCGCCCCAAACAGGTATACAATACACTAGAACTGACTGGGCCAGTGAAACGTATATTTGATTTAATAAAGTTTTTGAGGTAACATGTCTTAGTGTCTTGAAAATCCAAATAAGTTTTCTAGTCCTAGACATGACCATATCCGCGTGTAAATGCCAAGATAAACGTTGGCCTACCATAATACCTAGATATTTTATATTAGTCACTTTTTCTATTTTATTGCAAGAACAATTTGTACTAGTAGGATTATCACAGCTATGCACTCTAAGGCTATGATTAGGTCCAGGTTGACTGTTGTTGTAATTAGTAAATGCTATATATTTAGTTTTAGAGGTGTTTAGTGTTAGTAAAAAACAATTTAACCATTTTGCAACCTTTATGAGTCCCTTTTCAGCATATCGATATAAAGATTCACATGTTTCTCCAGTAAAGACAATGGCTGTGTTGTCTGCATATGAAAAAACACGCCCCTTTTCAAGGTTCATTTTGCAAAGGCAGTTTATGTATATTAAGAAAAGCGTAGGTCCCAGAACACTGCCTTGCGGAACACCGAAGCTCACCTTTAACTCATCACTGACGTAGTTTCCTATCCTTACACGTTGTTTTCTATTTTGGAGATAATCTGTGAGAAGAGCCAAAGGGACTCCTCTCACGCCTATGTTTTCTAAACTACGCACAAGGATGGGAACAGAGACGGTGTCGAAAGCCTTTTTTAGATCCAGGAAAACAGTTAGACACCTTTTGCCTGTATCCACGTTTCCGACAATATGCGAGGTTAATCCTGAGACTGCATCTTCTGTCGATAACCCTTGCCTTAATCCATATTGACAGCCTGATATTATGTTATATTTGTTCATGTAATTTATCAATCGAGTGTTTATTGGCTTTTCTATGATTTTTGAAATTGCAGATAAGACCGATATGGGTCTGTAGTTGCTCACATCGTCTCTATCGCCACCCTTGTGTACAGGTGTAATAATGGCTTGCTTTAGAACGGGTGGAAAAATACCTTGCGTGAAACACAGATTAGCAAGATGTGTAATAATCGGTACCACCACGTCATGGGCAGATTTAAGAAAATTTGTAGATATATTGTCCCATCCAGGTGCGCTATCAGTTTTAAGACTCATCAATACGCCATGGACTTCCTTAGGATCAGTTTCTAGAAGCACAAAAGATGAGGCATGTGAATCCGTCAAGTTGTAAGTCTCACTATCTTGGGTTAGATTGATAGAGTTGATTTCCTCGGCCAAAGTCTTACCAATATTAGAGAAATAGTTATTGACGTGATTCACTGACTCATGAGAGGTTGCTTTTATCTCTAATAGATTTAAATTTTGAGTTTTTGTTTGTTTGCGATGCGTGATATTATTTATTGCTTTCCACATTTTTTTAGTATCTTTATTTGCTTTGTCTATCTGTTCCCTGTCATATTTCCTTTTAAGTTTTTTAATAAGGTTATTGCAGTGATTACGATACCTTCTGTATGTTATTTTTAAGATATCGTTATTCGGATCTAGGCGTAGTTTTCTCTGCATATAGTTTCTATTCTGAATACAACGTAAGATTCCCATACTAATCCATGGTTTAATTATGCGGCTATTTTTCGGGATTAAGGTTGTAACGGTATTTAGTAGAAGGCAATATCTGAGTTTGTCAATCAAAAGTTCAGTAAGTGCAACAGGGTCATTAATTAAATTCAGTTCGTAAATACTACTTTCTTTTAAGTTTACTATCGCTTTCTCAAAATCAACAACTGTTTTTGTTTTAGAGCATTTATGCGCCGTTGTGATATTTGATAACTTCAAGAATATCATTGAGTGGTCCGTTATGGTAGTATCTAGAACAACAATAGTGGCAGCATTTTTGTTTTTGTCCATTTTCAAGATGAAATGATCCAAACAGTTTTTACCTCTAGTTGGTAGTGAATGTCCTGGTAGTAGACCGTGCATTGCCAGCATGTTTAGGTAGCTATGTCTATTTGTACGCTCGTTAGTTTGTTCGTTAATCTTATGAATAATATTTATATTTATATCACCAGTTAATACAATATTTTTGCATGATTTTAGGGAGTTAAGGTGGTTATTAAGAGAAGTTATAAAGTTGTCAGCGTTACTGTTTGATGGTGAGCGATAGATACCCAGGATGATGAGATTGGGCAGGCTTATTTGTAAGCATGACGAGTGAGCCAATATGACCTCTTTCACACTTATTTTGTGCGTGCTTTTAACATATGCTACTACGCCATCGCAACGGTTTATGTGATTAGTAGTGGAAAAGGACAGATAATTTTGAATTTCGGGGATGGATTTATTCGCATCCAGTCTGCATTCACTTAAAATAATAACGTCGGCATTAAACTTAAAGTTGGTTAAACTAATTTGTAAATCATTTAGATTACTGTAAATGCTTCTGATGTTTTGTGAGACAGTTGTGAAATCTAAGTTTTGTACATTGATTTTTTTAGAAAATTCCTCAATTTGAAGTAGAGAAGCTTCCGCCACAACTACATCGTCTATTTCTTGCATAATTGTGTGTGCACTATTCATTTGGAAGATCGTTTAGCGGGCTGTGGTTCAATAACATATAGGTGATACAAGTATATACGATTTTGAAGTTTGAGAATTAAATCATAGTTTAGACATATGATATAAATATAGTGAGCTGATGTTATATTATTTGTTTTTTTTACTTTTATATACTATTTTAAAAATGTCTATTTCGGTTTTGATGAGAATATAAGTGCGCTGAATGTTATCAAAGCTAAACTGCTTAATTTGCATGCAAACATTATAACCACATTCGCAGAACAACTAACCGTATAACTCTCCATTACCCTACTCAAGAAAACAACACATTCTTAGAAAGTTATTAACACCAATTCTAAGTAAAGACCGCAATAGAAACGCCAAAGGAACGTAATAAAAACGCTATAAACCTTATAGCACACGTTAGAAGTTTAGGAGTACATTCGATACAAAATGGCGCCGTTACCTGTACCAAATCGCGCATACTTAATTGACAGACTGATATGCCTTACAAAGTTCTCATATCAGTTTCGGCTTTCTCCTGTGGAACGTTCAATGCTCTTTTGAAGGCCAAACTTGTACAGGATAGATAGTTATTTGTATGTAACGCTGATGGCTTGTGTGATTTATATGTATGGACATTTTTATAACGAGTTTTGGGTACGTATATATGGGACAGTGCAGGATCAAGTGAAGTCAGTCAGTGAAGTTCGGTCATGCATGGAGTACTGCTCTCATCTCTGGGACGGATCTGCCAGGTACCAACTTGATGCACTTGAGTCGATTGACAGACGGGCCAAGAGACTTATCGGCAACGATGCGCTGGTTGTCTCAAAGCTCCAGAGCCTTGAACACCGACGACGAGTTGCCAGCCTGTCGGTTTTCTATCGGTTACATTTCGGGGAGTGTGCGATGGAACTGCACAATTTGATTCCACCTAGCCCTTTCCATCATCGGACTACAAGACGTACCGCAATGCGCCATCGGTTTATGGTGGATATTCCACTCATACGCACAAAGTGTTTTGAAAATACTTTCATTGTGCGTACAGCTAAGGAGTGGAATTCCCTGCCGGCGTCTTTGTTTCCAGATAGCTACAACCTAGGGGTCTTCAAGTCAAGAGTGAATAGGTTACTTCTAGGCAAGCGTGCTTCACCTTCGACCTCATCATCACTTAACATCAGGCGAGATATTGGTCAAACGCGAAACAATAAAAAAAAAAAAAAGGATGAAATTGGGATGGCAGGTGCTTTGTAAATATTTTTCATAGGGGTGTTTAAATTGATCCTGAGGCTCTAGACGAGTGCAATTCTATAAATGGAAGCGTCGCGATAGCGATTGGAAAAATGACAAAAATGTATTGAAATGCTAATTACTATATAAACGTCACGTGACTAATGCTTTATGCGGTGGCTTTCGTACTACATGTTTTTATCATATTGCGACACCGACTTCCGAAACGAAAGTTATTTGCGCTCTTTAGTGTTACGTTTTTGAAATCGGTTCATTTTTTTACGAAAAAGTTTTGATGTCTCTCTTTTTAGTGTTGGTTCACCATCACTACAAATGCAGCAAGTTCCATAGTAAGGTACCTAAAGGATTGACAATATACCCATAGTAAGTAACTCAATTATTCTTGCTGTTTGTCGCTAAAGAGTTCGGTTGTATATTCCATATCTTGTCCGAAAACTGCCAAACCGATTTTTATGAAACTTGCACTACGACCTAAGTTGAGATACACTTAATGCAACAAAAAAAAGAATGATCAAAATCGGTTCAGCCAAACGCGAGAAAATCGCAGACAAACATACATGACAGGACTACAAACTAAGAACTTCATTTTTAAGTCAGTTAAAAATTAACAAAAAGCATGCAACGGGCTGCGATATTTTATAGTTTAATTAAATTTGCGACTTAACAGTATCTGCAATCTGCTCAAAGTTGCAACCCAGTATCAAAACCTAAGACCGTTACCCACAGACATAAATCTAACTATATATCTCTCCATCTGTATGAAAACCAAGCATGCCACTTTTTCACACACACACTCACAATTTAAAAACTAATTTACTTACCAATGAAAGAAAAAAATTCCAATGCCACTGCCAACTTTTTCAATACAGTCTTTACTGCTCAATATGGCATAAAAAGGCATTTTTCTAGATTTCCGGTGCCGATAATGCTAAATAAAAAACTCAAATTACGATCATTGATCGAAATCACGCGATTATGCGATTGTATGTACTTCGCGTGTCAAAAACCGGAGTACGTTTTTACATACAATCGCGTCATCTAGTTAGATTTATATCTGTGCCGTTAACACTATCATACACTACAAAATTTAATATGAAAGTTAAATAACACTAGTAAACAAGCCGGTCTCACGTGGAAGCGTTGTGTTAACTTCCTCATTACCTGTATTTGCAACTGAACACAACTTTTGTTACGGAAATGTTTACGATACCAACTCGCCGACACGACTGGGTTCCGCACAAATATATTTGCGTCTGCAGCGAGTTTCTAGTCTAGAGAAATCTCGATAGTTTAGCAAATATGCTGAATGGTTTTAAAATACGTCTACATGTTTGGTTTTGTTTGGTAAATGAAGTTTAGGTATACAAGTAACATCTTCTTTCAATTGAAAGAAAGATCACTGTGATGCAAAACTCACCTTTTAAAGCAGCAGTGCAATATAGAACTTTATTCACTACACAAAAAACTACACATCAGTGACAGATTTCGAATACGTCGGCGTCGACGCTGGCATGGCGCTGCGCCTCGAAGTGCACAACGAACGAACGACTACGTAGCAATGCTTCGCCAGTAGCATTGTTACCAGTTGCCAGATAGTCAAATATTACATGACACATCTCAATTTCGTTTTCATGAGAAAAGTTACATTACCATATTTTATGTGGAAAATGACACTAATACGCTCACTCGCTCGCCGTAGTAAGCGGTTTATAAAACGCAAACGCAATTTAAAAATACAAGTGAGTGAGTGAATTAGCAACTTGCGTGCTTTGACAAACGTGTTGTCGCACCTGATTTTGTGAAACACAAAATCAGGTGCGACAACACGACGAACGAAAACTTCCATAGATGCGTGCTGTTTCACGATTATTTTTTGTTTGCTGGAAAATATTTCGATTAAGTCCTAAAAGTTACGTAAAAGTTACATTTTGAGTCGTGTTACATGGAGGTCAAAAATAACGTAAAACGTAACAAAAGTTACATTCGTGCAATGCTGGACAGTTGGCAAGGCATGAAATGCGAATGAAGACGGAACACACTTACGTGTTGTGGCGTGGCATGGCGTGGGTTCCACCAATCAAACGACTTTGTGCAAGCCAACGTCATTACACAAAGAGTTTAGTAGCCAATCAACTGCATCAGAAGCCACCACGCGTTGATGCGTTTCGCGGCACCTACAAAACAACTGGCCTTTCCAAACATCGTCGTGTCGCGATTCAATGTGAGAAACGGCTCTCATTTTCATTTCTTAACACAAAGGCTAATTTAATTCTAAACCACTTTCAAATTTCCTCATATTTCCGCCACTAAAATTGCCTACACAAATACTAATTTTCTAAGAAATTTATAACCTTTAACCCAAAATTCAACCCGCTCGGTATCCTAAATGAATTACAAGCTAATCAAAACTTTCGTTCCAATGCTTTCCGACCGCATTGAAATTTCACTGTAATTGTCAAACTTTTAATTGTTATTACTGTAATTAAAGTGCTATAAGTAGAGCAATTATAGACTTAACTACTAATTTACATTTTGATAATTTTTTATGAACTTTTCTTCAGTCTCGTAATTATTTTTGATCAATTTCTTTCATAATTTTCATTTACTGTATAAATGATTGACCACCGATTTCGGAATTAAGAATTTGTAAATTATTAATTCGGTGGTTATTCAATCGGTGGAATATTTAACAAACTCCTTTTCACCTGAATTGATGTCAAAAGTTGTTATCTGTCTAACTCCAATTGCTTAAATTCAGAAACCCGCTTTCAGTTGGTAGGAAGTGAGGTAGCTATTATGTATATTATTAATTCTTTATTGTATATATTTTTTTAATTCTTTATCCTTTTTACGATGATCAAATTTTAACAAGTTTCATATTTGTTTTTAAATTAATCTAATTTGCAAACATAACTTTCACGCTGAAGTGGTCCAGCATCTGGTCCCGCCTGTTAGACATAGGAGTGCCGCCAAAAATAGTCCGCCTGTTGGAGGGCATTTATAAGAAATATTCCTGTAAGGTGACTCACGAAGGCCTCATTTCGGAGGACATCGCAGTGCACACTGGTGTCCGCCAGGGCTGTCTTCTTTCGCCCCTCATTTTTATAATCGTTCTCGACGGAGTCGTGTCGCGCATTAACGAAAGCAGGCGTCGCGGGATAGAGTGGGGATTTACCAACGTCTTGGAAGACCTGGACTATGCTGATGATCTATGCCTGCTGAGTCACACTCATGCCGACATGCAAGCGAAACTGGACGACCTGCGCCAGGAGGCGGCGAAAACTGGGCTCAAAATTAACATCCGGAAGACCCAGGAGATGCGTACAGGTGTGAAGAATTCGTCTCCGATGTTAATCGGCACAGAGGTTGTGGAACGCGTCCACAAATTCACGTACCTCGGGAGCGTCGTGTCAGAGACTGGAGGAACTGAAGAGGACATCACTTCACGGATTGCCAAAGCGCGAGCAACCTTCGCACAGCTGAGACCTGTGTGGCAATCGCGGAAACTGACCCGAAGGGTTAAACTCAAAATTTCGGGTCCAATGTCAAATCCGTGCTGCTCTACGGGTGCGAAACGTGGAAGGTAACAAAGGACATCTCGCGCCAAATCCAGGTCTTCGTCAACCGATGTCTTCGTCGCATCCTCGGAATTTACTGGCCCGAGATCATCTCTAATGTAGAGCTGTTGGAGAGATGCCACGAGACCCCGATCGACCGCCAGATCAAGCGGCGTAAATGGTGTTGGATTGGTCACACGCTCCGGAGGAATTCCGATCACATTCCTAAACAGGCCTTAGATTGGAATCCTCAAGGAAAAAGGAAGCGAGGCCGTCCCCATCAAACCTGGCGACGCACCATATTGGCTGAAGCGACGAGTATCGGAATGGCGTGGAGCGAGGTAAAGCGCGAAGCTCAAGACCGGTCTCGATGGAGGACTACTGTGGACGCCCTCTGCCCCAGCTAGGGGTCATAGGATCTTAAGTCAAGTAAGTCAACTTTCACCACAAAGTCGTTTTCAATGTTAGTTTTATTTTAACCCGTTAACCGAAAAGAAAAAATAGATTTACAATTTTGTGGTGCGAAATATTTCAAAGTGAAAACTATTTTTAATTTGTTAATTATACGTGTTTCTAGTCAGTAACTAACTGGATTATTTTTTAATTTCGTTTTAAAATTTTCGCTGAAACCATTTTGTAGTTGCTATGTTTTAGCTGTAATCTATATTGAACAAAGTATTTACATACCAAGTGGATTTGTAATTGAGTTTCTGAATATGTCGAATTCAGAAAAAATCTCGATACGAATTTTTAATGTCTTAGGTAGATCTTTTCTTTCTTGCAGTTACTTTCTATAAATTTTCCACGCGAATCTAATAGAGCGTTTTTCATGTTACAAATAGATTATTCCTTCGATAACGATATTTTACCAAAACAGCACTAAGTACTTCAAACAGATGCAAAACCATTCAAGTAATTATTTAAATTTGAAAGCCTCACTGTTGGGATGGTTGTTAATATATCAGGATCAAATAGGATACTTTTTATGATACCTCATTCTCTAGAAATAAAATAATTTTCTCGAGGGCGAAAACGCGGGCAAAAGAACAATCTTAAGTAATAATAACAATCCAAGAAGAAGAAACACAGTTGCCAGTTAGACGTCTCATATTTCTACTAATATCATTTGTTGTGTCTACGAACTTGCTACGAACTACGGTCGTCGGTTTAAGATTCCTTCGTTGAAACCCGATATTAGAGGCTAGAGGTAGGCATAGAGTATCCATGACTTAATATTGATGTAGGTCGTTTAAGTCAATAGAGCTAGATCTAGCCCATAACTGTGAATCATTCTGTTGACTGAAATTAGTTTGAAAGAAAGTCCTTTTTATGTCATAGGGTTGGAAAGCTTTCACAAATAAAGCCGATGGAAATAGTAGGCCATACAGACCTTGACTGCATGCAAGAAGCACAGGACCGGTCAATGTGGCGACGCTAAGACAGGCAACGGACGTCTTACGATGGGCTCCGGCAAGAAAATCTTTCGTGTTTTTGTTTTACAATGAACAGGCTTATCCATACTGTAACTAGATGAGATTTATCTAAACGTCTAAAGCATTTATTTAACCGAAAGCTTTTTGTCCTACAACCAAAAGATAAAAACTTGAGAGGAACACCCGGATGGAACGAAGTTTTATTTGATTCGCTATTGAAATAAAAAAAGAAAAAAAAAATATACATATACACACACACACACATATATACAAAAAAAAGACATAAAAAAAATGTACATGCACACGTTCCGGATATTGCTGATGAAGAGTAAAAAAAAAGTTACATAATAAAAAATATCCATGTATATTATTCTCTCTGTCTGTCACTCTGTCTGTCTATTCTTTCGTACAAGTCATAAAAAAAAAATGTACATAATAAATTATAAAAAATAATAACAATAATAGTGATATATATATATATGTATATTTTTGAAACACTGTCAGGATTCATTATTGTTATTATTTTATTGCTTTTTTCGCGCATGCCGCACGGCTTACAACTATAGCAAAAAGTGTCGTTACAACTTTTGGTCGTATTTTTTTCCGTCTAGCCCCCTTTCGCAACGCGCGATAAGGAACTTCGTTCCAAAAACATGTGTCAATTTGTCATCCATCATCAAGCACTGAGTCCTTGTGGTGGATTATGTCCCACAAATTCACAGAGAAGAAGCCTATGTCCTAGCAGTGGGAACGTTAAGCTGATTATGTTATTCTAATCCCATTTCTGTGCAATTATGTTCCTTTCTTTATTTACCGCTTTCTGTCTCTTGACTCACAAGCACGAATTTCCTTCACAAATACACGTAGGTACTCGTACTTTTAATAGGTTGTATGTTCGCCTAAAGTAAAGTGAACAGTCAAAACAAATCAACTTTTAATAAGTATACTTAGTAAAATGAGACATTACGTGTTTACAAAGCGATGTGTTAGCTCTATTTTAGTAGCAGACGTTAATTAGGTAATTACAAAAATAGACGGCATGTATATTGTTTGGGAAATGACAATGCTATTTCAAGTTAAATTGTTGTTTTTTGTTGAAAGCAAAATCAAACACTTCAACCATTTTCTTTTTGTGACATTTATTTATCAATATATAGAATATTATGCAAAGAAGAATCTGATCGCTAATGACTGCGATACAGTTCTTACTCATGCAGTTTTTAACATAGGCAAGTACACAGATTGTTGTTGGTAAGTGTTTTCTTTCTTCCAATAAAATTGGATTCGATTTGAATGATAAAATAATCAATTAATTAAAACTTTGATTGTCACTCGAAAGAATTACATATTTATTTTGTCCAATGACTCTGACTAAATATAAAACTAGCAACTGTAACCATGCACTGGAACAAACAGAATCAGAGAGCACAATCTCCACTCACTTTGAAACCCGCAACCTATCCACTTTAAAGGTACACGACAGCCTTCTCGAACAATGCAGCCTAATCTACCAAGCACCGGCACTCACCACTCACCCAGCACAATGTTGCCAGCATTAATCAAAGGCAGCAGATCTAAGTTTTCATTCGTATCTGACAGCTATACGCTTTGATCCTCACAATCCAGTACATTCGTCGTTCCCAATACTGTTACAACCTTCTTACTAATAGACTGATGGCCCACTTTCCCTTTGATCCCAAGACGGATATTTGAGGACCCGGTTCCTATTATATTTCTAATACTTTATATTAGAACGGTTCTGATATTGGCATGTCTTGTCGTTCGCAATTTAACGGAGTCTGATAATATATGTATCTGCCGAGTTGTTGGGATGTCGCAGACGGTGTCGGCGACGCGACCATTGAACAGATTAATTGTTTTCTCTTGATATGTAAACACAACGAGATACGTTTTCTGTTATTATTATCATCCAATTCTTTAGTATACTAAAGTATTGGATGTGAATGATGATAATATTGTATGAATAGGCGAGCTTTTACCTTCTTCAGGCATAAAATTTAGTTCGTTAATTGGTGTAAAATGCAAGGACACATCTGCAATGTTAAGAAAACTCGCAACATATGCGTCTTTATGTATGAATGCAACAGGCAGTAGCCTTGGGACTAAATCTTAACCGGGAACCATTTATACTAGTTACTCTCATACATGTACAACGGATTTAAATAATTTACGAAGTGTTACTCTTAAACCATGTTGCGAAACAAAAAAAAGAATGTTCGCGGCAAGAAAACAAATTGTAACAAACGTTCCGTATGCCCGCGGTGGATAATAAATTCTTTCCCTTTTGTAACTGTCGCTTCGCTTATTTTGTTTACAATTTGCGGAAAATTTTAGACGCAAGTCAACTTTTTGTCGAGTTTGTTGAAATTTATTCAAAGCAAGCATTTTCACAATTTAATTGTGAAAATGCTTGCTTTGAATAAATTTAATTCCAGGCAAGTGCCTACAACTTTCATAATGAGTCACTCTTTACCGCAAACATTTGTAAGAACCTGCTTATTTTATTCGCTTAACGCGTTTATTTATCTTTTTGGAGCGTCTTTAATACAATAAAGAAAGTTATTAGAATAATTAAATTATTTCTCTCTGCTTATTTTGTATAACGAAGGACACGTTTCATTGTTTGTTAAGTAAGTACTGAGGCTACATTAAATGAACCAAATCACCACAATTGAGTTATCAAAATGAGGACGAGATCTCATTTCGTGTTTCGTCTTATTATAAATCATATCTTCGGTATCCCAAACTATCTCAAAATAGGCATAAGAAGATCAAACTCACAAATTAGCTTGATTTATGAAAACTTACTGAAATTAGTAACTCGAAAGATGAAAACTTTTTTTAATAACCGACTACATTATCTATATTTACGAATGCCTAGAAAATAAGTTTAATCGTTAAAGCGAAAGAGTTTCAATGCTTTGGTAAACTTTGACAATTTTCTTAACAGTAAGGTAAGGCCCCCGCAGACAGTAAAGACACGACAATGCGACAAGAGGGCCTAGTCAAAGTGACATTCTATCAGCGATAACTACGTACTTAACCTAATATTTTGGAGCTTTTCCAGAACATTTTCTATAAAAACGCGTCGTCGCATTATTATAGCATTGTCACGTCGCACCTGTGTAAAGGAACCTTAATAAGTTCTGTTAATTTAGTATTTTAATCGGCATATCAATCAATTTCACCGGTACTATCGCGATTGAATTCCTTGTGGGAGCTCTTTTATATTGGCGCGGTAACTACTGCGTGTGACAGCTATCAGAGTACTAAGGAAGACCACTTTACATTCATTTTAAATAAAATCTGCAAGCGATACAGTTATGAGATGCGCCATTGAAGTGGAGTTCAGGTAATTTATTAATAACTAGCTTCTGCCCGCGGCTTCGCCCGTGATAAAAGTGTTTTATCATCCCAAGGGAATACAAAATATCCTATGTCCTTCCTAGGGTATAAACTATGTCCAAGCCAAATTTCATCTAAATCAGTTCAGTAAATCCAGATATTTTCCCCTACAAACTCACAAACTCTTAATAACATTAATATATAATATAGCATTATATAATATAGATATGATAAATGTTTGAATGATTATTTCGATGAAATGATGTTCGGATGTTTGTTAATCAGTCACGCCTCAGTGCTTGGACGAATTAGGATACTATTTGGAACACAGCCTTTTAATGTTCCCACTGCTGGGAAATAGCCTAGGCCTCCTCTCTGAGAGAGAGGGAATGCGCCTTAATCCACCATGCAGGCCCAGTGCGTGTTGATGGATGTCACATGTCTTCGAATTTTGGTTCTAGGACATGCCGATTTCCTTCACCGTTTTTAGAGCAGTATGATGAAATAATTTACACAAAGTAAAGGCACACGACCTACGACACGTAAGTCGGGGCTTAAATTAGGACATTATATTTTTACCTTTTAATCCCAGCAGTATATGCCCGTGGCATATTTTTGATACGCGAGCAAATACGCTAGCAAAAAACCAGCGTTTTATAAGTTGAATTGAAAGAACCTTCTGCCTTAATTCGAAAGGCTAAAAGCTGTCCTAACTACAATAGTTAGCATGATTAATGGTGACAAATTAATTATAATTTAAAAGACTTATAAAAACTTTTACTGTCCAAAGCATCTGAATGGCAAACAGACAAATCCCTTTTGAATGTAAAATTGCTTTTAAGACAAAGTTTTAAGAGAATCCCCCATCAAAAACATTTATTGCGCCTTGAAGGTTACTTGTACCTAATTGGTTTTTGCGAACTTTGTAATTTAATTTTAATTTCTTAATCTAGAAATTTCCAAAAGAAATTAGCGTCTTAACGTAAAAAGTTCTTACGACTACAAGTTTCGCATACTTGCGTAGCTTACCGTAGCTTTATATTGCAGAAATCCTTTTCAAAACAGGTATATAGGTAGGTACGTCTAAGCTCGTTGGTCAAAAATTGCCGATAAATAGTAAATTCAAAAAAATAAAAAAACCCGACCTAAAAAGCGAACTGAAAAGACTGACCAAAACCGATGTACGTACCAGATGGAAAAATCGCAGCTGTTCAGCATGATGAGAAAATCATGCTGTACAGTCGGAGGATACATCTGGTTTTGGTCAGCCAGCTCGCGAATATATGAGTATGTTCTTTTTTTATTTATAACTTTTTAGGTAACTTTTTTTGATGAATTAGGAACATTTAAGCACTTAAGTGTTACATATTTTTGAAATCACCTCTCAAAACCCCCTTTTTTTTGATACCCCACTCGATGGGTTTGGAAGAATAAAACAAAAATTTGGGCTCCCACAATATGGCGCTCAAAATCTTCTATTATCCAATTTTTAATGTAGCCAGTGACACTCGCAGGGTTAAGACGGTTTGATTGACGTATACGTATACGTTATACGTAGCAGTGGTGGCCCAGTGGTATCGGCCGCGACTTACAAGTTGTAGGTCGCGAGTTTGAGCCCAGGTAGGCGCTTAACTTTGTGTAAATGTAAATTATTTCATCACCACTGCTCTCAAAACGGTGAAGGAAAACATCGTGAGGAAACCGGCATGTCCTAGAACCAAAAAAAAATAATCGAAGACATGTGACATCCACCAACCCGCACTGGGCCCGCGTGGTGGATTGCGGCCCATTCCTTCTCACAGAGAGGAGGCCTGTGTCCCAGCAGTGGGAACATTAATAGGCTGATGATTTGATGTGATGTGATTGACGTATGAATCATCAAAAACGTATAACGTATTAGGTATCTAGAACGCCACATAAGAGCAAAAATACGTACATACATACATACTCTGATAAACACATCCCTCCTTCAGCAGTTGGGTAAAAAATGGGTAACCGTAGCGATCTACCTATGAACGTTAAAACCTACCGATTGGTTGAGGTTACATGGTATCTATCTAAACAAAAACATACAATACTACAGGGCAAATTATACAAATAACCCAAATAAAACGAAAACACAAGCAAAACACCGCTTTAATCAAGCCTGTTGAGCTGCTTTAGTCCAAAACTGCTGATGCTAATGTAGTGTATTTACCTATAAACCTGCCTATTTTTAAGGGTCGCTATCTTAAAAAAATACAGACCCGTAAAATTAAATCTAAACAACCTACATTCTAAAACATACAAAAATATATTAACAAAGTAAAAATTAAATATAAAATTGAACACAAACAACAACCTTGAAAAAACACGAGCTTCAAATCAAAACCTTAATTCTCTAAATTGGTTCATCCCGGTGTTTGTTTGTAAGAGTTATTTAATCGCGCTAGACATACCGTCACTTTGGTACCAAACTGTCAATAGGCAGCGCAAACAGACCCTTTGTCCTGTATAAATACAAGTTGATGGACTTTTACAGCCGTTCGACCTCTCTAATCCGGAAGAACTACCAAGTGCGTATCCGAAATAAGCTGAATACGCGGCGTTGCGTTAAAGAATTTATCAATAAATAAATAAAATTATCGGACAAACAACAGCCATATGAGTTAAAAACTAGAAAAAGAAAGCTTTGGTACACCTACGTTAGTAAATTATTCAATCCTCTATACGTTTTTTTAATGTTTAACCTATTTTAGCTCTGTTGGGCAAGGCCTGCATGGCATATGGAGCGAATCAAAGTGAACCGTGATGCAAGGGAAGCTAACGATCCGTTAATTAAGCATGCGTGTTACTGATTCAATAATAAGTATTACATCGAAGTAGGTCTATCTTGTTTCCGAACATGTACAACCTACATGCCACAGTCAATAGAAATAAAGAAAGAAAGAAAGAAAAATATTTATTTGTGACCCGCACAGGAGACACGAGAAAATAAGCATACACTTAAACAATAATAAAATAAAAAACCCTGTGCGAGACCAAAAAGGCTCCTATCTCAGCATGTGATCACGGGTCATTACAGTGATGGTGTGAGTCGTATTTGAAAAATCGGACACAAATGGTAGTTGTTCGAGGTTTTAAATCCCAGACTAACGTTATACCATCAGGTGTGCCACAGGGCTCGCACATGGGGCCTTTGTTGTTCTTAGTTTTTATAAATGATTTGGCAAATAAAATAGAATGTAAGTTTAATATGTATGCAGATGATCTAAAATTGTACCAAACAGTAAACTGTGCTGAAGACACAGTAAAATTGCAAGCTGATATCGATAAAGTGTCTAGATGGTGTATCGAAAATCGCATAATTTTAAATGTTAATAAATGTAAGCATATTAAATTTACAAGGAAAAGACAACCCACTATCGCAATTTACACAGTTAATAGTGTACCACTGGAAGAGGTATCTTGGATTAGCGACTTGGGTGTAATTATGGAGTGCCAACTTAAGTTTAGACACCATATAGATAATATAGCTCAGAAAGCCTCGCGTCTTTCGGGTTTTGTAACGCGACAACTTAAGGAATTTCGGGATCCAAAAGTCACAATCATCATCATCATCATTTCAGCCGAAAGACGTCCACTGCTGGACATAGGCCTCCCCCAGGCGTCGCCACATTGACCGATCCCGTGCGTCTCGCATCCAGCGCCTTCCCGCAACCTTAACCAGGTCATCGGTCCACCTAGTGGGAGGCCTTCCAACGTATCGTCTTCCAGTTCGCGGTCGCCACAAGTCACAATACCAGTTTTTAATTGCATCGTTCGCAGTGTGTTGGAGTATGGAAGTCAAGTATGGAATCCTACTTATGCGGTCTACTCTAATAAATTAGAACGAGTTCAAAAACGTGTTCTGTATCAACTGTCCTATGTTAATAACCAATGTAGAAACCTGAAATCCTATGGATCAAGGTTGGAATATTTCAGCATGACTACTTTATGCAATAGAAGAAAAGCTGGGGATATTGTTTACTTGTTCAAGCTGATCAATGCCCACGTAGATTGTGAGGGTTTACTGGAGAGAGTTCAATTAGCTGCTCCACGCCAGAGCAGTCGTTTATGCAATAGGCTTACTTTTGTGATGCCTCATTACAGAACAAATATAAAACAACATGCTCCTTTTTATAGAATGTTTTCCAGCTGGAATGGTGTGAGACCGCATTCTGATATCTTCTCTGGGACCTTAACATCAGCCAAAATTAAAATTAAGACGAGCCTGTGCGGCCATTCGAATTTCATTAATAATTGGTCTAATGGCTGCATATTACTGTTAAGCTTAATTATATTTTTTAACGGGGAATTTTTAACTGCACCTCTATTTAGAAATTTAAGCAAACAAAATATCTCCACTAATAACCTACTGCAAAACAATATTACTCACCGTAAAACAAAAATACTGATTTGCACACAAATTATTCAATTAAATATAAAATAAATGTGAATTAGTCCAAGAGCGAGCGAAGCGAGCTCGGGAGCTTAGGGCACCCCGACACGGATAGGTTAGGTTCGAAGGAGATGACGGGAGCTGAAGTGAGCGAGCAAAGCGAGCGAACTCAGCTCCCGTCATCTCCTTCATGTTAGGTTACTTTAGACCCTGCAGACAGAAATAGGAGCCCTGCGCAGCGGGGCTCCGTCGACTTTGTTTCGTTTCCCCCCCTCCCTTAAAACTTAAATATTTTGTTGCACTCGAAGAATTATTAGATTTACTTTTAGTTAACAGATAGTTATTCAGTAAAACAGTTAAGCTTTAAAGATCTAGCAGTATAGTATAATTCATTTATTTGATGAGCAAATTTAGTGTGCAATTCAGTATTTTTGGTAGTAATTTCGAATATTTTGATTGAAAAAAGGGGAATTACAGTTAAAGTATTAAATACCACCCTTTTTTAACTAGCTCATATATTGTGCATGCTGTGTTCACTATTTTAGGGCATGCAGTTTCATGTATTTTTTATATTATGTTTATCTAGTACTTATGTAATATTGTATTGCCCGATTTGTGAACCAACAATAAAAAAATAAAAATGTGCGGCGATATCCAAAAAAGGTAATAACGCTGCGCTCATATTCTGATAGGGCCTACTGTTGATGCCACGGACACACTTACGGAAACGTGACATATATAATAAAATAAAATAGAAGAATATTTAAATAACAAACAAAATAGAATAAAACACTGAAGGTGGGTCAAAGTATGTGTAAGTATAATACAAATATATAAACGCGATGCTCAAAGATCATTTGTCGAAACCATAGACAAACGACAGAGCGCGCGGACCAAAGAGTGGTTTATTAAAAATACGGAAGAAAATAGAAATCTATGGTCGGCTGTCAAAAGAAAAATATTATGTAAGTTATGTTATGAAATAGTGTAAATGTATAAGTGTAAATAATCCTGGCGAAAAGAATTGCTAATTGGATAAATCCGAGTTGTGTGAATTTAATATGTGTGGTGTGGTGTTCGCAAGAAAGTTCATAATAAAGAAAATGGATTAAAGGCAGTAAACCTAACTGCGTGCAAACCACGGGTAAGCTTATCTTTCGGATTCCTTTTGCTTACGTAATAAGTACTGCTTGAATTTAGTACTAAATGTTCCAATCGTTTTTATAGCACGACAATACAAGTCAGGTATTTTTTTTCTGGACTATTTTACTTTATTTTTATACACATAAGAATGTAGGTTTTAATATTTATATATATATATATATCTAATACCTTTAAACGAGCAATTCTTGTATATATGTATATATAATCTGAATCTTGGCAACGGCTCCAACGATTTGCATGAAATTTAGTATGCAGGGAGTTTCGGGGGTGATAAATCAATCAGCTAGGTTTAATTTAAGAAAACGTCGTTTTCTCTATTTTCACCCGAACAGAGCTCAGCTGCCCAGGTACTAGTTATAATACTAGCATTTTTGCCCACAATACTTCCTTTTTCTTGTGGCTCCGCTTTTGCACAGAAGCAATGCCTTTTTATTTATTTATTTATTTAATACTTTAAGCACACAAATGTACAGAGGCGGCCTTAATGCCTTAGGCATTTACTACCAGCCTTTTTCCGAGATTATAAAACATTCCATCGCTGAAATAATTCCCTAATAGTTAGATTGATTGAAAACGGTACAAACATGTAAATACCTCGAAGACTAAATATATTTGAAATCGAAGTAAATAAGAAAGTAAAAAAGAACAACTTTGGCAATCTCATCCATCCATCATTCTCTAGATGTCTCCAAAACAATTAACTTGTCAGTACTTAAGTATGTATGTAGAACTTACTTCTGAAATTATCAATAGGATAAGGTAAATAAGACATTTGTTTAATCGCGAAATATTTTCAACGTCACCTGCCCAAGCTCTCTTTGACCTTTGATAGTCTTCAATGATTTGCCGAAGTTACACAACATTATTACTGAACAGAAGGCTAGAGTAGCTCAAGTAATTCTGGCCGCTTGTCACTGTATCACTCTCTCGCCCCGGGGAAATCTATATGAAAGCAAAACCAATGTATAATGTTTTCATTACTTGTTATATTTCGTACATATTACTCATATGTAGCTAATCAAACTACCTATCTAAATAAAACATGAGTGTTGCCAGCCGTGAATTTCCCTGGGGGTCAGATTATTTAATTTTGTTGTCGGGGTGAATGCTTGACACCGATGTAATCTTGCTGCACTATTGAGGGTTCTAAAACTTTAACAAGTTCCATTGAAATAAAAGAGGACCTACTTAAAATACTTGAATAAGTAGGAGTTTTAAAAGCCCGATTGGGATTGTAACAATTTAGTTCTCTATTTGAGTAAATATTTTAAAGTTTTGACAAAATAAAAAAATGGTTTACTAAAGTTAGTACACCTTTTTTTAACTAAGTAGGTTATTCTAAATTGTATCGTTGGTCTAGTGGTTGCAAGCGATACTGAATGAAAGAAAATACTTTTATTTCAGACATACTTAAAGGAACGTTTACTTGAATGTGCCCTGGCAGTTAAGAGTATGTCATGCTCTCTCAAATATCTCTCTGATGGTCTGGCACATGTGTTAGATTAGGATCGGTTTCCTTCATTATGGTTGAGTCGAGTGGTGCCAGTCCATTCGTCGACTTTATACATTTTTTTGCCATTAAGTGTAAAAAATTGGACAGTTTACCCTCTTAAATAAGGAAGCCTGTGGTCATTCTTTGCCCCTCTGTTAAGGATTGCTAATATCAATAAAAATTTTGCCCTCGAAAATATGAACAAACTTTGGGTCAATGTTACTTTACGGACCCTTGTCCCTTGTTACATATATGAAAGGAAATTACCGAAATGTTTGCGAAGTTATCTTATTAAGCCGAATATCGAAGTTTAAATATTGATAATTAAGTATTTGTATTCATGACTTGTTTTCGTGTTGTTTGTGGGCATTTCCTTGCGACACATGTTTTGACTTATGTGTATGTAGTACATGTATGACATTAACCATTATAGTTATACAACGATTAATTACCTGAATTTACTGTATTAATTTTAGTGTACATGGTATTTCGATAAACTATCTGTGTATTTCTTATATTAGTCTAAGACAAATGTTACAACTTTATATTACCATTCTTCGAAAAAAACTTACTATAATTAGCACGTTTACTGCTAATTATGTTTAAGATGAGTATAATGTGTTGCGTGAGTCCCAGGTTATACATTAACCAATTTCTTATATTTAGCGAGAATAATTGTAATTACTTAATTGGTAAATCAATTAGCGGTACATCAGGGAAATCTTGTAGGTATAGTTTTAATCTTGTAGAATATAGACGTGGCTTTACCCAATTATTCTATTTAGGGCAAATTTCACAATACTAGATAATTTTTAACTGTTAAATAAATAGAGCAGTTTGATATATTTTCAAAACAAAAGCTTCCAAACCGCCATTTTTATTCTTAAGGTATATTAAAGTTCATGACTATTGAAAAATCGAACATTATTGTAATAATGATAACAAATAAATGCATTATCAATCGAACCTTATTGCAATTATGATAACAAATAAATTCGTTAAATTTAATAAAAAATAAATAACCCTTTCAACGCAAACCAGGAATACTAACTTTTCCAAAGCTCATATGTTAGAAGTTTAGGAAGCACATCCGATTTACACAAGTATTGCTGACATAAGAAAAACTTTCTGTGCTTAAAATGTTCTGACACTAACTCAGATAATTTTTAACACCCGCATCTCGAACAATCCATATAATCAGTAACTTTATCTGTTCGTCTGTCTGTTTGTTTGGTGTTTTTTGACGTCTAAATGATTAGTGATTAAGATGAAAGGTACACGAGTTCATCTTGTCCAGGATTAGGATATAGGACTCTTTTATTCCCGAAGCACGTTCAATTATATCAATTTTCGTTTTTCCACGACTGAACCCGCTGGCAGAAGTTAGTTCTCACATATGTGAGTGCACAACTCGAAAGTCATGTCTCAAGCGCTGTCAACGAAAGAAAAGTTTAGATTTAGAGGGGTCTTCAAGTTTGGGTGTTCTCGACTCCCACGCTAAAGGAGTACCCGTACTTGGGTAACTCTTGGGCAACTTCTGACACCTCCGTCGAGCCCTCTAACGTTATTTACAAGACGACTCCAGCAAGCTATTCAAAGGATATTCTATTAAGGAGTTCTTAAAACTTTATTTCCTGCCGGAGAAGAAAATCAGTGAGATACGGCGACGTTATGCCCGATCGCTTTATTCACTTACCTAGGTTAAATGTTGAGAGTTTACGTTGTTGATGTTATTAAGTGAGCAATTATAATTTAGAAAGATTACGAGTTTCTGAGTTGTGAAGTACAAAGTTTACAAGAACGATTAACTACGCTTTCATGTGCGGAAATTTAATTCGTCATTTGTTTATTGTGTAAACAATTGAATAAAGAAGAGAGTGACGAGATGCTTGTAATTACTTTTCTTTGTGTCTCATGTCAGTCAGTCTCAGTTCAACGGTAGACAGCAAATCGACCGCACGCATACGCTTCGCGACGACCGACGGTGAACGACTAATTACTTGACTACGATTCTCAAAGTTTCCAACACCTAAACAAAATGTTTAAATGCAAGAGTTGCAAAGTTGAGAGTAGGGACGGCGCTAAATGCGTGGGATGCCTGGGACAGTTTGACTTTCCTTGCGCTGGCATAACCGAGGGAGGATGGAGGAAATTGGGGGATCGCAAGAATATATGGAGGTGCAGTAATTGCAAATCGTCGGCAGCATCCAGCCCTCGCCCCATAACTGCAGCGGCAGCTACGCCTGTAACAGCTGACATGGAATCTATTATGTCAGAACTGAAGGCCCTCTCAGCCCAGATGGATAACTTGCCTGCTTTAATGGAGAACGTAAAAGCTATCCAATCGGAACTGGCGGAGCTCAAGTCGATTAGATCAGAGTATTCGAGTCTTAGAACAGATGTCGAGTTTATGAACCATTCGGTGGAGACATTGGCCAGCAAAGTGTCGGGATTGGAGGGTGAAGTGGACTGCCTTAAGAAGACCAAGGAACAGATGGCGGCGTTGCATGATCGATGCTCCAAAATTGAAGATCTGCATCGCGAAAATGAACAGAGATCGAGAATGAACAACTTAGAAATTAAGGGTGTTCCAACAACCAACTCAGAAAATCTGTACGCAATTGTTGGCAAGATAGGAGATATCATTGGATGCAGTATCCCTAAAGAGCAGATAAACTTCATAGCTAGAGTACCGATGCGAAACAATGAACAGAGCAAAAATATTATCTGTTCAGTTCATAACAGATATCTCAAAAATGATTTCGTGGCTGCAGCAAAAAAACTCAAATCATCTATAACTGCAAGCAAGTTGGGTCTGCAGTCCGACAGTGTCATCTACGTCAATGATCATCTAACTTTTGAGAACAAAATGCTGTTGAACAAAACGAAAAAACTTGCTAAAGAACGAGGTTTTTTATACACTTGGGTGGTTGGTTGCAAAATCCTTATAAAGAAAAATACTACTTCTCCAACCCATCACATAAAAACGGAACTCGACTTAAAAAAGTTTCTGAACTAAAAATGTTTTGTCAATTTTATAATTTGTTTTGTTTGTATACTCGCACGCACTTTGCTAATAGTTTGAGAAACACTGGTGGAATTTTTTTGTGCGCATTTTTTTACCGCTACCCTTTTGTTCTCTTATCGCTCGATGTTGACCGAAGCTATTTCTCTATTGAGTCCTATCTGCATGAAGCTAAGGTTGTGATCGGCTTGATCTCGCTCATTTTTTCAAAGTATCATAATTTAACTTTTTGCTTTGAACTGAATGTACCTCACATAACAATTTCTATAGAAGCACTAATAAGTAATATTTCTGTTTGCAATGCCACCTATTAGTGTATTTTACCAAAATGTTCGGGGATTGCGTACAAAAACATCAATATTTTATCGTAATGTGTGTGTTAACTTCTACGATATAATTTGCTTAACTGAGACATGGCTGATTGAGGGTATTAAAGACAGTGAATTGTTTGACGACCGTTACATAGTGTGGAGGCGCGATAGAAATTATTCTAGCACGAAACAAACTTTAGGGGGTGGTGTGCTTATTGCAGTGCGACGCGAGCTTATCAGTGATCTCCGCAGTGAATGGTTTTCGACTGCCGAAGACTTGTGGATTACCCTCACACCTCATAGGAAGAGACCGCGAGTATCGTATAAAATGCATATCTGTGTAGTGTACATCTGCAATCAAAATCTTGGCCACTCCCAAGCAGGTCAGTTAACTAATTTTTCTAATAACCTAACGGATATTGTCCAGAAGCATCCCGCTGATAAATTTTTAGTTCTTGGCGACTTTAACCTTCCGAATATAAACTGGGCTCCAGATGATGATGGTCAGTCTGTTTGCCCTAGTAATATCCAAGGTCATGTTCAGGTCAATTTGTTTGATAATTTTACCGTCTGCAATATTTCGCAATACAATTCACACGTAAATGTCAACAATAAAATACTAGATCTAGTTTTATCTAATAGCGAGGTTTTAGTGGCAAGTTGTGCGGATCCCCTGGTGCCGGAAGATCCACATCATAGGGCTATCTGTGTGTCTGCTAACTTTGTGGAACTTCATACTCTTCCTGTGCGTCCTCGTATAAAATACTTATACCGGTCGGCCGATTATACGGCTATTAATCTTCGGCTGAGCCAGATCGACTGGGTCAACGAGGTGAGCACTAGGACACTCGAGGATGCCGTAGCATTTTTCTATGGCACTCTCAATGAACTACGTGAATCTTTTGTACCTATTAAGATGGTCGTTCCAAGCAGCAGGTACCCTCCCTGGTTCAGGCAGCCTCTGATAAAAATTTTAAAGGAAAAAGCGAAGTACCATGCAAAATTTAATAAATACGGAAACCTGTCTGATCATGAGTCTTTTGTTTTGCTCCGACAGCGTGCAAAGGAAGTTGAAAGTGAAATGTTTAACTGCTATATTGCAAAAATTGAAGAAGACATATTTAATACCCCCAAAGCGTTTTGGTCGTACGTTAAATCTAAAAATCAAATAAATGCTTATCCTTCCTTACTTAAATATAGAAATAGCACTTCAAGTATAGGAGAGGATATCTGCAACATGTTTGGCGACTATTTCTATTCTAATTTTCTCAGTTCTGCTTGTAGTGTCAATGGTGACGACGATCTTTCGGGGGACCACGCGCAGGCTTCAAACTTGCATTTGGGCGATGTTGTTTCGGACATACATTCAGTCGAGGTTAATGAATTAGAAGTGTTTAATCTACTAAAAGGAGTAGACTTAACAAAATCTGCAGGACCAGATAATATTTCGCCTGTTTTTATACTCAACTGTGCCAAAAGTCTGACTGCTCCTCTTTCACTTCTGTTCAGGCGCTCCCTGAATTTGGGTGAGGTGCCTGTAATTTGGAAGTCGGCGTTAATCACTCCGATCCACAAAAAAGGGCCTCGAGACCTTGTAGAGAACTACAGACCCATATCAAAACTATGCATTTTCACTAAAATCCTGGAAAAAATAATCTACAAGCAGCTTTACGCTAGTCTTAAACTTAGCATCAGTGACCGCCAACATGGTTTCCTGCGAGGTCGGTCTACAACCACTAATCTCATTTTGTGTGGTGACTACTTGACTGAATGTATGGCTCATCGCACACAAGTGGATGTAATATACACTGATTACAGCAAGTGTTTTGATCGCTTGGATCATGCTATACTTTTGCGTAAGCTGTTGGATATAGGTATCAGTGGAAATCTTTTCAGGTGGTTCTCATCTTATGTGGCGAATAGATGTCAAACTGTTGTTCTTAATGGATACACATCCAGAACTATGATTATCCCCTCAGGGATTCCACAGGGATCGCTATTGGGACCTTTGTTGTTCAATATCTTCATCAATGACGTCTCTTCATGTTTCTCTAACGCAACAGTTCTTTTGTTTGCGGATGATATGAAGATTCTAAGTGAAATCAGAACTTATGAAGATGCTGAGCATCTCCAATGTGATCTGGACAGATTCCAAGAGTACTGTGTGGCCAACCGCTTGGATCTAAATGTTTCAAAATGCTATACATGTACCTTCACTCGTAAACCTAAACCTATTCTTTACGATTACAAACTAGCCGACACTTCATTAGCCAGAGTTAATACGATTAGGGATTTGGGCGTCACTTTTGACTCGAAACTTCTTTTTGACACACACATCGATAATATTATTAAAAAAGCTTCTAAGGCACTGGGTTTCATCTTGAGGATATCAGCCGATTTTAAAAACATAAAAACACTTAAAATTCTGTATTGTGCTTTTGTGCGCAGTCATCTCGAGTACTGCTCACCAGTATGGAATCCGATCTACAATACTTACATCAATCGTATCGAAAGTATACAAAAGAAATTCTTAAGGTACATTCAGTATAGATCCAAAACCTATTTACCTAACTATTACAGCCGCTGCAGGAAGTTTCACATTCTTCCACTAATTGAACGGAGAAGAATTGCCGACATGGCATTCCTGTTCAGTTTGGCTAATGGTTCAACTGACTGTTCTGAACTGATGAGCAAAATTGGGCTGCGTGTTCCATCCTTCACCTTAAGGAATCATCAACCTCTGTACGTTCCATCTGCGCGGTGCACTTATCGACAAAACTCTTACATGATAAGAGCTAGCAGGACATACAACTCGATGTGTCTTAACATTGATGACATTGATTTGTTCTCCACCAGTGTTCCGAAACTAAAAAAAAAAATATGTAAAAACTTCTTTGAAGATCGCTGAAACTCTTATTCTTTGCGAGGACTTGTTTCTTACGTTCTCTTTTCTGTCTACTGTTTCTTATGCTACCCTAATATTGTCAGTGAAAACTTTTAATTGGCCTTCCTTCACTAACTATCTACTATCTGTATCCTAGCTGTAAGTTTTCTTAAGTAATAAAATAAATAAAAATAAAATAAATAAATAAATGTGTTGCGTTATAACATACCCATTTAATGCCATTTGAAACTGAAATTGAGAATCCTTGTCTGTTCAGGCACTTGAAAATTAAATTACTGTATAGATAGTTCAACTCGTCTTTGCGCGCGGCGCTATGCATGGGTAAGCATGTGTGGGTGGTTGCTTGCTCGAACGACGATTGCCGATTCACTGCCACTCAAATGTATAATGTATGATTACAAGCGCACGCACACGTGGCGCAGCACGCACAGATGAGTTGAACTATCTATACCTACGCATTACCATAATTTGAGACTCTAAACAAGTGACATTCTATCAACGAAAGCTTTTCAATAGCGATAGATAAAATGTCATAAATGTAAGAGATTGCCAAGCACTGCCTAAAATTCACGTGATCAACCCCTTACATTTTGGCATTTCGAGCAGCGCCAGCGCCAATAGAATGGTTATTTTTTAAACTTAATCTAGAGGCTCGGCAATTAATTTTTAACAGACTTTTCAAATATTATAAATTTGAAATTCAATCTTTATAAGATTTAACAGACTGAGATAGCAGAAAAATAAAAGTCGTTAACACCTGCTTACCAATGTATTCTAATATTTCAAAACGATACAAAAAAACTATAAAGAGTCGCTAACACGATCACAAGAAACATATCGCGGTAAGGGGCGTTCTTTACCGTTTCATTTGCGTGGACCGATTTACATGATTTAAACGGATAAAATGGATCTACGCCTATACCTTTCATTTGTGACGAAAATTATAAAAATATCTCCATAAAAAAAAAAAAATGTTTTCAAGCTTATTGGTACTCGTCGCTTCAATGACTTTAATTTTTTAGTTATCTGACGGTGACTTTAGTCAATCTCAAGGCTTGGTAACTATGTACGTACTTACAAAATAATTATTTAATTTAGGTAGGTAGTTACACCTAACACTCATTAGTCAGACTACAGATACACATCGTACAACTATGCCGCAGTCTCAATTTTGATTTTCCAGACCTGTTCGTGTTGGAATGAGGTTTGATTATCAAACTCTTTTAAGTCCTGGCTGCACAGAATAATTTATGTGCAGTATTTATTTTCAATCAATAGCACTGTCAAAATTCAAATAAGTTAGTGACGGCGGTTGTCGTGTCATGTCTTCTGTAGTGATCTTTTCGAGTGTTCAGCTATAAAGCATTTACCAAATATTTTATAAGAATATTATGATTACCATGCGGAGTCGCTATGTTTTTCTGAATATACGTCTAACCCACACCCCACCTGATTTTAATTGAACAACAGGTTATGGGCCCAGCACCCAGCACGCACTGCGCAAATAAGACCAAAAAATATGTTTGAGAGTTTTGAGACTCGTAAACTCAACGCGTTGTAGGTACCTAATGAAGAATGTCGAGCAGAGTGGCGCAGTGGAAGCATGGAAAATATGATCTATACAACAATATTATCACCGAAAAGAAGAAAATTAAAAAAATGGAAGAAATGAAGCTTAAACAAGTGAAAGTTTGAAAGATGTCAGGAAGAAAAAATGTGTGCCTTGATGATAAAATCAGTGTATAAAATCAGTGGCTAAAGTGTAATTATGAGTGTTTTTCGTTCGATATGTGGGTTTGGGTTATTATAAAGCATGTAAATGATAGGGTGTGTATTTTATCTATGATAAAGAAAATATTTGAATTGTAATGTAAACTTAAGGGGTCTGGATATCAGTAAAAGGGTTGGTTGAGTTTACTTTTATATTTTTCAGCAGAATTTTTTAAAAGAATTAAGGGTTTGCCAAAATAATGATCAATTTAAGGGGGTGTGACGTAAATTGTAAATGAATCATTATTTATTAGTCAACAATAAACTCAACCAAGCATATCTTTTATTTAGTTTTATATTATTTTCATGAAGTTAATGGGAACCTTTAGTTTTCTTTATCTGAATTTTAGTTTGGTATTTAATAAGGTTTAACTTGTGGTTATTTATTTACTTTTGTTTAGTTATGTGTTGATGATAATATTATGTAGGAATGTAATGTTGAAGTTAAGTAGGAGTTTTGTGATGATGAAGTTGAGTAGGAGTTTTGTAATGTTGAAGTTGAGTAGGAGTTTTGTGATGATGAAGTTGAGTTGGAGTTTTGTAATGTTGAAGTTGAGTAGGAGTTTTGTGATGATGAAGTTGAGTTGGAGTTTTGTAATGTTGAAGTTGAGTAGAAGTTTTGTGATGATGAAGTTGAGTTAGAAGTTTTGTAATGTTGAAGTTAAGTAGGAGTTTTGTGATGATGAAGTTGAGTAGGAGTTTTGTAATGTTGAAGTTGAATAGGAGTTTTGTAATGATGAAGTTAAGTAGGAGTTATGGAACATTAAAGAAATGTTTTTAGTTAGGTAGATTTTTGAGATATTTAATATTGGATGTTGTATGTTTTCGAGTATTAGAAATAATAAAATATGATGATAGGTTTTTATTGATACTTATGTTAGATTGATGTTAAGATTAATTGAGTGGGAGTTTTTATAGGATAATTGAAGTGTTGTTGTTTTTAGTATATTGTTGAAGTGGGAACTTTAGGATATGCAAGGTGTTTGTTGAGATGTAAGGATTTTAGCATGTGCAATTGATTGAGGGGGTGTGTTGGAATGAGGTTTGATTATCAAACTCTTTTAAGTCCTGGCTGCACAGAATAATTTATGTGCAGTATTTATTTTCAATCAATAGCACTGTCAAAATTCAAATAAGTTAGTGACGGCGGTTGTCGTGTCATGTCTTCTGTAGAGATCTTTTCGAGTGTTCAGCTATAAAGCATTTACCAAATATTTTATAAGAATATTATGATTACCATGCGGAGTCGCTATGTTTTTCTGAATATACGTCTAACCCACACCCCACCTGATTTTAATTGAACAACAGTTCGAAGGTTTACCGAGAAAGGTTTTAGTGTATAATTTATACGTGTGCCAAGCTGTTGGCGGCTCACTAAACTTTTTTATAAAATATTGTCACGGGCAGAGTTGGTAGGACCTACATTATCTACTTGAGAATCAAAGCACTAGATCGGCTTTCGTGTAGGTGTGATGTTTTAGACATTATAAATAAACTAGCTTCCGCCAGCGGCTTCGACTGCTTGATAAGTGTTTTATCATCCCAAGGAAACATTATACAGGGATAAAAAGTATCCAGATTCTATATCTGTGCAAAATTGCACCCAGATCTGTTCAGTAGTTCTTGCGTGATTGAGATATTTATAATAATATATATAAACCTAGTAAGAAGTAAGATAGTCGAAAATATAAACTAGGACTTTGTAGGCAATAGGTAAACCAGATAATTTTCGGAACTCTGGCTGTTTTTACTTTTTCACACCTAAACCGTTGAATAATTTTTAATAAATTTTGTTTTACAGATAGATTGGACCTTGGAAAAGACCACATTACTCTTTATCCCGGGAGTACGCTTCCTTGGAACAATTTCCAGCTTGCAGCCGAAGCACCTAGCAAAATCTCCATCTCATAGTCATCAATCATCATCAATACATGTAATAATTCTGTAGAAAAGTCGTTATTGTACATCGAAAATATTACAAAAAAAAATGCCAGGGTGTTAAAAGATTACCAACAGAACCCATTTCTAGCATTTTTGAAATTTTTATCTTTATGGTTGTGCACGGATAAAGTAAAATTTACGAAACCAGTGAAGAAAAATTTTATACATAAAAATTGTGCGTAACTTGAAGTATTACATAGTTTTTATTTCATCGCAATCAGTTCACACTATCAAAAGTTAGACGAATTTAAAGTGTTCAAGAAGTAAAACATCACAACACACGCAATTCAGATACTCGGATATTTGAACTCCATATTGTTCAATAGATGGCGTTATGCATTTGACGTCATTTTCTGAATGGCGGTCAATGATATTCAAATAAACAGATACGTTATACACTCACAAAACAATTGAAAAAAGTGTTCCGCGCAGCAGCGGCAGCACACATACACACTTTGCATTCATCTGACATTTCACTACAAGTCGAAAGGGATGGCTTGATAAAACCAACAAGAAAAAAAGAGACAGCTAGTGTTTGTCACTTGCGTGTGAATGTAAACAAACCTTATTCTGACCACCAATGTATTTTTCTTTTTCTAACCTCCAAATATCAGAATATTAGGAAAACAAATTGAAATAAATTAGTAAATTGAGGTGTATTGCGTACTTACATATGTTATGAGATCCCTTCTGTTTTATGTAATTTGGTATTATAATTGGTACACTTTCTAAATACACATGATGGCATTTTTTTAATTTTGTTTTTGTTTCAACAAAGCGTATCGCTCTTCGCCATGCGTGACATAAACTAAAGACTAAAGGCTACAATTGCCTCCTATTCGAGTCTTCACAATGCGCGCGCTTATAACATATCTGTTTATTTGAATATCATTGATGGCGGTGTTAAGATTCTCTGCGGAAGAATGATCCTAGAAAAAAAATTGGTAAGCTGCGGGGCACAGCTAGTCCATAATAGAAAAACTAGAACGACATCTTCAATCACATACAAACATCTTAAATATTAAATTATTTACCATCCAAATAGTCACTCACATCTGTTCTTAAATCCTTTCAACACCTGCATAATTTATAATACTTTGCAAGCTTTGAAAAAACCTTAATTCTTCTATCAATTACACCTCACTCTACTTCATTTACCTAAGCGTGTATTTGCATTAATTTACGCGCACTCGATAGAAAACATTTCAGCAGCTTTCGCGTTTTTTAACTAAACTAAAACTACTCAAAGATTATTATTCCTGTCTGCAGTTGTTACGTTTTAGCATGGCTACAGCGGGACTAATATTTCTACGATAGAAGTAGGAATATTTGTGTAGTTTTTTATAAGTCAAAATTGATAAGGATAGATGTTGCTTCAGGACGGCTTTGTGTCATCGAGGTAAAAGGATTAGTCATATAGACTTTGCATCACCGAGTGCTAGCAATTCAAATTGCGCTGGGCATTCACAATACCATGATTTTGGGAAGGCTCTTTTCATGCACTCCACCGGCATTATTTTTTTAATTTCTTCATATTTACCTGACAAGAAGGGACAACCACCTCTCGGCTCCTTCCATGATTTAAATAAATGCGCTTACTTTTATTCAGCCGCAAATCTCGCCATATTGCTACATACTGGTTTGACAAAATGTGAGTTAAATTGACACGAAAAGAGGAAGGGTGACATTTATGTCTTTATTTTTGATAGTGGAATGCAGAATGTCAATAATTTAGTTGGTTCATGTTCAATAATCGCAATCGTTAAGCTTAAAAGCAACATACAGTAGGCTTAGCTCAGCAATTAATAAGGTATACCAAGAAGTGACATCAGCAGTCTAGCACTGTTTACTTGAACACGTTATTATCGTTCGGTATTTAGCTGAATCAGCATCCTGTACCGACAGTACTAGTCCTTTAAGGCTGGTGGCACACGAGCGACTGGATGACAAGACTTTTGTCATCCCTTATTATATAACTTAAACGTATTAGGCCCTTCGGTACATAAAGCCTCTTTAGAATGTCTGGATTATATAGGTACTCCTGACATTCTAAAGAGGCTATCATAATCGTTTAAGAGGAAATGCGGTCGCAGACATCCGACTGAATTTACTTAGTAAGAATTCATAATTCGTGGTTTGGCTCTCGCCTATTTCCTCTTCCAATATAGGACCAATTGAAAATATATTCCACAAACTTAAAAAGAAAGATATATACTGTACCCATATGTATCCCTTTTTGATAATACATTATCTTTAGAAGCACTAAAACCCTCAAAATATGCTCAAAGTTGCGCTGTCAACAGAGGCTAATACAAATTTGACAACTATAAATTTAAAAAAAATCATCAGTGTAATCGGTGCAACCAAATAATATAGTTATATCAGAGATTCAGGTCCAGAAAAAAATGCTTGAATTCTACGCAGAGAGTTAGGTTGACTTCCGAATCGATTTACTAGGAAAACAGAACATGAAACAATTGTCTTGCAACTGCGTCTGTTCGGAGATTCCAGCCTAAATTGCTCTTTGAGGCACCAAGGGGTTTCAGTTTGCAAACCTAAGCAGCTTTACCTTCGAAGTAAGGTACCATGAAGCCATTTAGTCACGAGCCACTCATACTGGCTCTGAGCCACTTATACGCTTGTTTTGGTTAAAATATGCAAACATAACACGCAGTGAAACCACAGGTGCGAGCGAAATTTCATCAATTTTGGATGATTATGATACCTTGCCCCCGTACGTTTCATACGGGATGAGAGATAGCCTCATATGTTACTGTGTAACGTTGTTAAAAATGGTTGGAAAAATATTCCTATCGTCATTGAACAATTTTTATATTCTCATGCTTTTTTATATTTCATAGAACTGTAGACCTGCCAAGACTTCGCACAAAATTGTTTTCAGTAGAAAGAAGAAAAAGTATTATAGAAACAAAGTAAATGACATGCACGGTCAAAGAGGAAGAAAAAGAAGGTCGGACTATAATAAGAAGAAAAATATCAATGCATCTTTGTTTAGAAATAATAACGCAATTTCCTATTTGGCTATATTTATAACGATATTTAAGTGCACAAACACAATTATTATCCGCTAACAAAAACCAGAAATAAACCAGCATCATTACCTAACAAGCTCATTTAAACCCCAAGAAAATGCTCACACACAAAAACAAGACTTTTTTGACATTTTCCTTCCGTAGTAAGTGTGCACACCGCCTCACAATGCGGAGGTAGCCGCCTGGCGTCTAGCCAGCCACTCGACACATCTAGTGGGCACTTTACCACGCTGGCGAAACTATGTGACCGTAGTCATAAGAACTGTGAGTGGTCGCCGACGAAGCCTTACAAATCACTGTTAGATGGGGTTATAGTTTAAAGGGAGCTAACTTTTTGCTAAAGTGTGGGGTTTATGCTTCAATGCATAGCAAATTCTCTCAAAAGTTAACGCTTTAAAGGAAGCTAAGTATTTGCTGATGTTTTTGTGGTCGCCTACTTTCAAACACCGTCTGTTCGTAATAAATCGTGAGAGTTTATATTCCCTCGGCGTATTGTGAGCGCATTTTAAATACAATAAATGCCAAGCAAAACCATTCATTACATTACATACATTACAATTCATCCGAGAAATAAAGACTAGAAAGAGTTTAAAATTTCACGAATTTATTATAAACTTACGGTGTTTGCAATTATACTGATGACCTTTTCTAAGACTATGACCCTCAACACAAGCAACAAAGAGCTAAGATTTTGCTCATATTTCTTCTTTTTTCCTTTTCCTAGTGTTCATCAACATTATGGACCCTAATCTTATTACAATTTAGCCTTATAAACTATTACATTATCTTTACTAAGAATGTGTCGAATAGCAATTTTATTGTTCTCTTTTACGGCGAATACAATTCATTCTTGTGTTTTTTGGTAGCACTTTTTTACGTTACGCTAATCACATTCACTAAACACTAACTCGAAAGGTTTTGTTCTTTTTAGTCTTCTCCCTATGTTTGTGTGGTCTAGATGCTGGATTTTCTCGTCGATCACATGCTGATGAAGTCTCTCTTCATGAGATTCTGCATATTTCTCGATCACTTTTTCGATGAACTCAACTTATAGGTCCCGATGGAAGTCATAATTCCGTATGTCCCTAGGTGCATTCGCAATGTCCCTTAGCACTTTGTTCTAGAATCGTCGTATAATTAATATATGGTGTTTGGTGCAGCCCCATAGCTGAATACCATAAGTCCAAACTGGCACCAGGACTTGTTTGTATAGCAACAATTAATTTTGCACGCACCGCATGGTGTTTCTTCCAAGCAGCCAATACATTCTTTTGTATCGTAGGTCGAGTTTATCCTGTTCTTCTTGACGTGGGCTTTCTAACGTAACTTTGCATCAAGGGTCATACCGAGATATTTGCCTGTATCATCGTATGGGACTTGTTTATTATTAATATCAACTGAAGAATACTAATGTTTTAGTTAGTAAAGTCTATGTGAAGAGATTTGGATGCATTTAATTTAATCCTCCATTGTTTGTTCTAGTTATAAACTTAATTAACAGTCATTTGATCCTTTTTTCCTGCTACCACGTGGCTGTTTCCTACAGCCATTATGGTTGTATCATCAGAAAAAGTCCCAATTGTGTTTTGCTCGAATTCAGGAATATCACAAGTGTATAGTAGTTACAGGACTGGACCTAACACAATTCCTTGCGGTACGCCAGCTTTTATTTGTTTCGGCTTTTGGCGATTGGGCCGGCTGATGGCTTTTGGAACAAAGGACTCGATCAAGCCGATGCAACAAATACGATACACATCATATACATATGTCAGTTCTGGCTTTTATTGGAGAATTTGCGGCCTTATCGCTAAAAGCGATAAGGCCGCAACCTTTGGATGGATTTTAAAAATTAAAGAAAAGACAGTACTGTAGGTAGTCTTTCGTGTACTATTTATATATACAATAAACATATATATATATTATAGACAAATATATACAGTTATATAACGATAGACTGAACCAGATAATCATGTTTCATTACAATGAACGCTAATATCTCATCAAAGGCCTGGCTTATGATAGAGTGTGGCAAGATGGTCTTCTATACAAAATTAAACAGCTGTTTCCTCATTCCTTCTATTTAATTTTAAAGTTATGTCACAAGAGATGCTTTCAGGTCAAATTGAATAATGAGACCGCTTCCATAAGCGAAATTCTTTCAGGGGTGCCACAAGGAAGCACATGGCCTGTATTATACCTTCTTTTTACTGCTGGCCTGCCAACACAGAGTGATACTATAACTTCTTACGCATAAGATACTGCTCGAATATCTATCCATCAGGACCCAGCAGTAGCATCATCCAAATTTCAGGATCATGTTGATAAGGTAGAGGAGTGGCTTTATAAATGGCGCATTAAGGCTAATTAGAGCAAATCTACCCACGTGACCTCCACTCTCAGAAAACAGAGCAGCTGTTTTCCTCCCAATAAAACTTCACAATGAAGATATTCCCCAAGCTGTGGACGCTAAATATTTCGATCGAAGGTTGACCTGGAGAAAGCACATCTGGACCAAGCGCAAACAGCTGGACATAAAGTTCAGAACGCTGTGCTGGCTGATAGGTCGTATGTCAAATCTGTCGCACGAAAACAAACTAGCAGTATATAAGACCATACTGAACCCAATCTGCACATATGGGTTTTAATTATAGGATACCGCCAGTAACACCTACTTCGAGATTCTTGAATGATTTCAGAGTAAGACATTGAATGCCATGATAGACATACCGTGAGTAACAAATACATACATCTTATTAATATTATAAATGTGAAAGTTTATATGGACGTTTTTACTTAATCACGCCAGAACGACTGAACGGATCTGAATGAAATTTGGCACGGGAATAGATTATAGATTGGAAAAGCCCATATGCCACTTTTCATTCCGGTATAATGTGTATCCTTGCCATGATAAAACACTTCCCACGCGAGCGAAGCCGCAGGCAGAAGCTAGTGAGGATCTAAATATCAGTACATTTAAACAAGAGATTGCTAAACATAGTAAATGCTGCCAAACTAGAAGGTCACCACACTTCAATCAACTGGCCTTAAAGCTACCACGGTACGGGGAGTATCTTATACAGCCGATTGATGCGGCACGGTGTACTACCGCTGACCGCAAGATTTAAGTGGAAAAAAATAATATATATACATTTTTCCAACAATTCCTTCTGCCAATGATGACATAGAAATCCAATTAATGCCAGCAGATTGACTTATGGTGTCAACACACATTGCCTAGTTACAGAAGAGAAAAGAAGACAAGTAAAATTTCACAATTTAAAAAACCTCCGACACATTTATCTTGCAAAAACACCCCGATTCAAACAGTAAAATGCCCATAACTTTGGAACCACTGAACCGATTTTATTCAAACATAGCTAAGAACACTTTCGACAAAATTACCTTTCAAACAAAAAATAAATAAATCGAAATCGGTTCACCCGTTTAGGCGCTATGATGCCACAGACACACAGATACACAGATACACAGCAACACACGTGAAACTTATAACACCCCTCTTTTTCCGGCGGGGGTTAAAAATATGTCTCATAAGTACCTAGTACTATTCTCTGGAAGGTACCGTACCTAACGATATAGATCTATAAATAAAAATAAAAAGCTGTTCGTAGAAAAGCCCATTTACTTGAGAACAGCTAAAACCTATAAACCTATTGGTTTTATTATAAAAACAATAGGAAAAATTATAAATAAAACTGGATAGAGCTTCTCTATAGTATTTTATATGAACTACTTGGCCAATTAAACATCTGTCCGGTCAGCTAGTAAATTACAAACTTATGAATCCCATGAGAGAAATCTCACGAGACTCACTGTTCCAACACTCATTCAATTGAAACTTTTTACAAATGAATTGAAATGGACAGCTGACCTGACAGCCATGTTGATCTACTTCGGAACAATAACTATCGATAGCTGGAATTGTATTCCCACTCAAATTTCAGAGGAAACAAGACCTTTCCCGCAACTGATAGTTCAAAATACCGATACAATCAAAGTGACTCAAAGATAGTTATACGCCTATCTGAAGTAACTTAACATGAAGTACCGAACCTACCGAGTATCGAACCTTTTTTTTTTTTTTTTTTTTTTTTTTTTTTTTTTTTTAGCGTGGAGAAATGCTCATGCATACTGCGCTACCACGGGGAGATAGCGCAGTTATGTGGGACTCTAACCCACTAAAACTCCACGGTGTCCTCCTGTGCCGCTTACGGCAGGAACACGGGTACGCGTTAGCACTCACCGCGAACCCGCCGCGGCTATCCGTCACCGGACCCTCCTCCTCTGGGGAGTACCCCCCATCACCGGCGCACCAGAACACACTGTGCGCCGTGACCACCCCAGGGACCAAACCAGCACATGGGTGCCAGACGACCCCGTGTATGGCACCCTTGGTCCCCTTGTGACGGGTCAGGGTCAATGGCCCCGCCACCTACCATGTTTCGGCCGCAGGGGATAGGGAGAGCGGCCTACGCTATACCGGCACTCCTCTTCCCCTGCGGCCCCACCGCGTCCGCCATCAGACGGTGGCGACCCCGTCTAGGCCGCGGAAGGTAGGGAGAGCGGCGCACCGCAATACCGGCACTCCTCTCCCGCCGCGGCCTCCAACCCTCAGCCGCGATATCGTATTGGTATGGGAGACCCAATACGACATCGCGGCCCGCCTCAGTTGCGATGTCGCCTAGGCAGCACCGCAACCTACATGTTGGCCGCTTCGTCGTCGGCTTAACGGCAAAAGCCCTGACGAGCGGCCCCTCCTCGGGTTCCTCTTCGCTTCACCGTGGGTGACCAAGCCACGGTTACTGAGCCCCCCCGCAACGACAATGCGGGAACCCACCGGGGGGGACCGAGTATCGAACCTACCCTATCTGTGTCGGGGTGACCTAAGTTCAAACACCACCGAAAATTGTACTGAAATTACACACTAGTAATAATTAATAGAAAATAATAACAGAATCATCCATTTAATGACGTTGAAATATCAAAAATTAAATCACCGAGTTTCATGTTCCAACCCCAAAATACAAGTAGTGTACAAACAATGGTGTAAATATGTACATACTTAAACACTAAACAAAAGTAAACTATCCAAAAAAAAAACTAAACCTAACTACTTACACTATATACAAAAGAAAAGTACACTTAGGCGTCGAAGTACTCCTCCACATCGCTGTCATCCGGGAACGTGCCCAGAAGACTGGCAGCATTGCCACGTTGAATGGCAATGCTGATTCTTTGCGCAAAGAAAGAGCCAGCCCTCTGGTCACGCACAGTGTCGATCAGTCGGCGAGAGATCTCCTTAAAAAGGAGACGTGCACTTGGGCCCCATGACCCAAGCGTTTCGACCCCAAACGGCTCAAAACTGTAATTACCAATTAGGTTACAGTATTTGCGCCGCTTGAGGGCCTCAGCAGCCGCAGCAGCTGCGCCAGCACAGCCCGCCGAACTAGGAAGATGAGATGGCGCAAGGGTGTCGACACAGGTTGCGTCCCACACCAGAGGCCTACCCACCTTCCACGGCACCAATGTCATGCCATCTGGTCTCTTCCCATCGTCACATACCAAGCCGCTAGGTTCTAATACAGCTGGTACGCTGGCGGTGATAAGAGCCCGACGAATAATGTCATTGATGCTGGCGTGCCGTGCTATGCGTCCTGCGCTCTTGCAACAAGACAGGCCATGGTGCCCAAGGCTGCCGACAGCTTCACCACAATGGCACCGATGCGGAGCAACACAAGGTGCGCCTAAGCGTAGACAGGTCGCTAGCCGAAACGAAGAGTCATCCATCATAGTGCCTATGGTGGATGACGGGAGTGCTTGAAGCCACAAACCCGACTCCCATTCCCCCACAGCCAGCAGACGCGCACGCTCAGCAGTACTAGACGATGTATTAATAAGGTTATTCTGTATAATACTGCAGAGCGGCACATCCCATCGTCTCTGGGAGGACAGGTTGTCGGGCAGATCCGTATTGGGACAAGCCATTTTCCAAGCGTTCAACGCATCGGTCAAACACGGTACCTCAAAATCAACCAGTGAGGAAGGTAAAATGTTCCTGGTTAATTTATCAGTACCGTGGACCGAGGAGAGGAAGGCTGGCAAACTTATACTTGAAATTTTGCGGACGCCGAGGCCACCCAAGCGAATGGGAAGCGTGGCTTGTTGCCATGCTCGGTCGTCCAAGGCCACATTTAGGATAGATGAAAGTGTGTTCTTTATAATTTGGTCTACTTTTTACCCGACTGCCGAAGGAGGGTAATGTGTTTATCAGTCTATGTATGTATGTATGTATGTAAGTATGTATGTATGTATGTATGTATGTTTGTTCCTATGTGGCGTTCCAGAGACCAAACGCGTTGGCCGATTTTGATGATTCGTACGTCAATCGATGCGTCTTAACTCTGCGAGTGTCATAGGCTACATTAAAATTGGATAACAGAAAAATGGCGGATTTTGGGTGCCATATTGTGGGGGCCCAAATTTTTTTTTTCTTCCAAACCCTTCGTGTGGGGTATCAAAATAAAGGGTTTTAAGAGGTGATTTCAAAAATATATAACACTTATATGTTTAAATGTATCTAATTCGAAAAAAACTAACTAAAAAGTTATAAATAAAAAAACTTAATTAAAAAAATCAAAAAACCCGACTGCTTCAAAAGCAAACTAAAAAGTCGTAAACAAGGAAAAAATCATGCTGTGCAGGCGGAGGATACACCAGATTTTGGTCAGCCAGCCGGCGAATATGTATCCTCCGACTGCACAGCATGATTTTTTCCTTGTTTACGACTTTTTAGTTTGCTTTTGAAGCAGTCGGGTTTTTTGATTTTTTTAATTAAGTTTTTTTATTCTAAAAGTTGTGGGTGTTTCCACAAATGAGAGGAGCGAAGGCTATAAATAAATTTTGGTCCAAAGCAACAATATCGGATAAGTGTGTAGGCCGAATGCATGTTAATTTTGAAAAGTCTTTCCGAGACATCGTTAAAATTTTGTATTTTCTGTTCAATGAAATTTGGAAACGATTCATCAAAAATAGGAGAACCCAGGAGGTGAAGAGAATTTCTCTCTGTTATTTTAATATTAGGAGCTATGGCGTTGAATTTTGCTAAAGTAGTCTGTCGGTCAGTAGTTTGGGGGAGGTAAATTTCGCATTTCGAAAGATTAAGTTCTAGCCCAATAGAGCTAAATTTATCGTTCAAAAAAGTTAAGTCGTTCAAAACTGTATCTACATCACCTCCTAGGGTTCCATCATCCAAATACCATACATTGAATTTAGAATTTAGTTGCCGAATGATTGGGTTTATCGCCAAACTGAAAATGACTGGCCCAAGAGGGTCACCTTGTTGACAACCAACAGCTGATTCCAAAAGGTTTTCCTTGTAGAGTAATTTAGAGGGGTGCCTATACAGTAGTGTACTCGATACTTAATTCTAAAACAGATTTTAATGAGTTTCAAAATTAAATTACGTAGGTAATTGAAACTTTTGCGGCGTTATTTTATGTGCGAACGCTTTGAGGGATTAAAAGTATTAACAGTTAACAGCAAGTCAGTGATAATAAATTATTATGCGCAGTACTGGGATCTGTGGCACAATGCTGTTAAGTTAAGGCGATTAAAATTGTCAGATATTACCCGACCCTGCTCTAGAATTCAGTAGCTTGGAAATATTCGTAAACAAAACATCTACATTTCGGACATTAAAAAACACAATATACCTACAATAGGTTTACCTATTGTAAATTTATGCCAATATTCAATGACAAAAAACTACATTTTCTAAATTTTACAGCAATAAAAAGAAGTACTTTTCAAATATTCCTTTTTATCCCTGCCAATAAAACAAATATACTACACTACCAATTTCTTTTAAAATACACTCTAAAAAAAACATCCCACGGTAAGGTGACGATATATTCCTTTAGTTCAATATGCACTTCATCTTGTTTTATCTGCAAACGCAAAAGGTTCGAGAGGTATATCAGCAATAATGTTTATTTTACGGCCCCCGGGCAAAACTGCAGCTAACTACGACTTCAGTATGTAGTCTAGTCCACAGTCCACTACAGTTTTTGAGGTTTATGCCACCTGACGTTTTATTTGGTACGCATTACAAACCTTTTAGAAACTAGGAATGTAACACTGCGAGTGATTTTTGTACGATTTTTAGCAAGCGGAAAAGCCTTCAGCGTATCCTGCACGCTTCGTATTTTTTACAAATATTTAATGTTTATTTATCTTGTTTCTATGTTAAAATTACTGCAGTTGTGAATACGAGTCGTTTGTAACGTTTCAAATGAAACCGTGTAAAAAATATCGATATTTTTTTCCGCCCAATCTGTGCATGTCGATTCTGTTGGCGGCTTTGCTACCGTGGTTTTTGACTAGGGTTGAATTTTTTTGTTATTGCCATATGTACCTGGTTTTTTTTAGCATTGGAAATGCTCATGCATACGGCGCTACCACGGGTTGATAGCGCAGTTATGTGGGACTCCAACCCATTAAAACTGCACGGTGTCCTCCTGTGCCGCTTATGGCGGGATCACGGGCACACGTCAGCACTCGTCCGTGAACCCGCCATATGTACCCTGGTTGTAAGTTTTGTAGGTAAATCTAAGGTTAACATTATGTTATCTAATATTTTAGTAACGTAGCACGTTGTTGTGGCTTTTTCCCAAAACAATAACACAAATTAGATACGCAGGCATTTTTCGAACAACCAGTTTATCGTTGCCAATCATTTCCATGAATATACTGCATTCCTTTAGTTGAGCTCGTTGAACTAGTTAACTAGCCTCATTATTTTTCTCGTAGTTGAGATTCATAACTCAGCACATTATTCTAAGCACTCCGATTAAAATAACTTCTATTTTACAACCAAAAAATCTTATTAGTCTCTAAAAATAAAGTACTAATTATGTTTACATCTCTTTCTCAGTGACATTAAAACGTAGCCATCTTGACTTTAATAAAGGACTCCTAAATTCTATGCCTACATTGCAAATACATTTATTAAAAATATGAGAACCTGGCGATATCTTAAGATTAACTCTCATTGTTTGCCAAACTCTCAAGATTAGGTACATTCTATATCAGCATGGGTGTTAGTAATGAAAGGGCAGTGTTTCTAGATAATTGCGAAGATATGAGCACAATCCGACTTATCTCGGGAACTATCTGCGAAGATGTATTACATCTGTTGATGAAAGCAAGCAGGTTCTCGAGCCTACCTTCATTAGTAGTAACATTTCATCTTGATTTCGAGTTGAGTATATCTAGTTAGCGCTACGTAGATATATCTTAAATTAGTTCTCTGCTTTGATTAGTATTTAATATGATTTTAGAGCCTAATTGCGAATAATATTGATCAGTATCAAAATTAATATCAGATAGATATTGAAATGTGCATTAAATTAAATTCGCATAAAATTAATGCTAGGAGGAAAGCTTTGATCAGCTGTACATCGACATACAATCTTTCATTAATTTAATAACATATGAAATGTGGCGATATTACAGAAAAAGCATAGAGGTGATGACAAAAAAAATATTTTTAGTCCGTCTGTTAGATTTCCTAAAAATATTGGAAAAGTATTTTTCTTTAGTCACGTTAACAGAAAGTTATGACGATACAGTGCGTTAAAATATTGCATGACGTCATGCCTTGGTACATCTTTTTACATAGAAGTTACGTCACAAGCCCTCACTCCCGAAATTTGATGCGCTTAATCTTGCTGATTTTTATTGATTTAAATAAGCAAAAATTACGTACTTTTTCTTGCTTTTATTTACCAATTTATTGGCGTGATTAATATATATACGCGTGCCAAATTATAGCTTTCTAGTGCTAAGAGTCTCTGAGCTAAGCTGCGGACGGACGGTCAGACGGACATTGCTAAACTATAAGAGTTCCTGGTTGACTACGGAACCCTAAAAAGGTAGCTTATATCTAAAACAAATAAATCTAGGTAATGATAACTGCAAGTAAGCCCCAAATTAAACACCTATAGTCATTATCTTGGAGTTAATTGGACGAGCACTACTATAATATCGCACTAATAATCACCAACACACTTAAAAGCAACTAAATTACGGCACGGACAAGATCAACAGTACCCAACCAACCGCTATACGGTCGAGTTAAAGCAAAAATAAAACGAAAGACCTAATCCGATCCGCAAACATTTCAATAAGTAAACCAGAACAAAATAAACTATCTACCGAAATTAAATAAACCTGCCTGTAACCACTTTGCCTTTACGCTATAGAGCTTTACTCAAACACGGTTGATGCCTAAAAAGTTTAATATCGCCAAAAATGGTGGAGATCACTCAATTAGTTACAACGACATCCTTACATAGTCTTTTGACACAATTCCTTATATTCCAAGTCTTATACTCCAACTCGACTCCAACTCATCTCTATTTGTTTCACATTAATCAAAGGTTTTGCCTTTATCATGGAGACTGAGGTGAATGGAGATTTTTCAAACTGACTTGGAACTTGGGGCTACATTTAGAATATTGATATAAGTAAACACACTTAAAACAAGCCAAGCTATTTAACTGGGTTCATGTGATTCTAAGTTTATAGTATTTTAACCCCCGACGAAAAAAGAGGTGTTATAAGTTTGACGTGTGTACCTATGTATTTGTGTATCTGTCTGTGGAATCATAGCTCCTACACGGATGAACCGGTTTTGATTTCGTTTTTTTATTTGGTTTGTGACTTTATCGAAAGTTTTCTAATCTATGTTTGATGAAAATCGGTTCATCCGTACTAAAGTTAAGGGCGTTTTACTGTTTGAATCGGGGTGTTTTCGCAAGATACGAGTATTGTGTTATAATTACGTGTTTAATAGATGGTCGATCGAAGCGTGTCGACTAGGTTTGAATACTGTCGAATATAGACGTACAGTACCCTGACATACAGTATTTACAAATCATCCGAAAACTAACGTGGATACGAGTGGATTCAAATTGAAATCAAACATGGCTACCTCAGCAGATCGAATCGATCTGCAGTCAGATGCCAATTAGCAGTATTGACGTATTGACGTCTGCTCACTATAGTGGTGCATACAGGTAATGTAGATTGGGTAATAAACTTTACATCATATTGAATCCATACTAACATGAAACATTTTAAAGTAACTTTATCTGGTATGTTTGTTACCTTTTCACGTCTTGACAACTGAACGGATTAAAATAAGACTTGGCCCATGAGTCATCCATCCGTCAGACCATCTTCAGGATAAGGAATGCACCATAAAGGCCAGCGCTGGCAGGCTGTCGACGTGGATGAGTTATGATTGAAGCACAACATCTAAATTAAAAACTGGAAATGGAATCATCGACACGATAATAAAGAAGAAGGATAAGGATATAGCATACTTTTTACCCCGGGAGTACGTTCTGTTGAAATAATTTTTGACTTTGACGCGGGTGTAGCCGCTGCTAGAAGCTAGTTGGTATATAAATTAGGGTCATGATGGCTGGTTTTGGCGTCACGGAGTTGTTGGAGCAAATAGGCTAATATTCGGCTAACCGTAAACTTTAGTTGATTTGCCAGCTGGTGCGGTAATTTGGGTAGTGTCACTGGCAATTAATAAACCCTCCGTTTCTGTTGATGATGTAATGGAGCCATGGATTCGTATAGCAGTAGCATCCCTTATAGGGCTTCTTTTTCTATGCACCTGCCAAGTTATCTCTTCACCACCGTTAGTTGATCGATAGAGAATGCCTTTAGCAAAAATATCAATAGCAAGGCTTAATAAAAACCATGGGTATAAACTTTTACTGTTCGGATTCCTACAAAGACTGATTAGGGATAGGACAATGACCGCTATTGCCATAGTAAAATGAAACACTTTTACAAACAAAATTCTTAATTCAAATTAATTTAGGCAACAGCACTTTGTGTACCTGAAGTTAAAAAAAAACTCTTTATCACTTTCTAATCTTTATCACTTTCTAATGCTGCAGCTGAAAGAAGTAATGACGCAACTACTTTCCTGAAAAAAAATTAGATACTCGTAGACACATCACCTTATATAAAAATACCTGATGAAGTCCCCATCAAACGCACCAGGTAATACCATCAGGTACCCACAAAATTTTCCAATGCAAAGTTTACGTTCATCACCCAGCTACAAGGCGATCACATCTCGCGGCTTATAGCTACGTAAAACTAGCTCCGTTTAGGACCCAACTTATTAAACTTATGTAGTTTCGGATCGGTGAATGAGATTGGAACATTACTATTTCGCTAAAAGCTGATGGCGATGGTGTCCGCGCGATATTATCTGTTTAATCAACAAATATGTGTCTGCTTTGTGCTGGTATAAAGTTGACTTTGGATAAAGTTTAGATCGGGGATTTTGATAACGCTGCAGTCGAAATATTTGAAAGAGAGATCCGTTTTTGAATTTTGTCAGACCAAGGTTGGAACATGTGAAAACGTTTGGGATAATGAAAACAGTATGAATGAACGTCTTATTTTCTAAAGGTGATGAGGAGATGTACTTTAGAAATCACCTCAATAAGGTAGAAATTTATGAATAATACGTACATCAAATGTTACAGAAATGTGTGAGATCCGAACAAAATAATTGAATACGCTTTGCCAGCGCACTGTCTCGTTATCCAAACAAAAAGTAATAGTAAAAGAAGAGTTTCCTTATTTAAGACATTGTATGATAAGGATGTAATACACAACAGGCCTCCGTATAATCCATTTCCACAGTTTCCTTTAAAATATTAGGAAAAGATATTAAAATATTGACTTTATGGGACAAAAACCCTAAATATTCCTTCAACTATGCTTTTAACACCTTTCTCATTATTCTCAAATACCTACCACTTGTGACGGTTCCTAAATGACCCTAGGCTGATAAAAATTTAGTTTTTCTTAAAATGCCCTAGATTTAGGGTTAAAGTCGTCTCTTTTGATAAAAGAGGAGCAACGCCCCGCCATCCACGTTGCTCAATTGAACTTCGTACCATCGACCGGATAATTCTCTTCCGACAAATGAATTCCAAATTATGTTTTGTTTTGGAATTCACAGTTATAAAATTATTACTTGAAAGTGGTTTAAAAGGATAAAATATAACTAAAGGGATATAAACTAAATTGTTATAATTAACTAAAGCTTGAGTGAGAAACCCTTTACACTAATGTATAGAGTATCTAAATCAAAGAACGAATAATGGTCGCGGATAATGAATTTACATTCATGAATTATCTACACGTCGACAAATCGAGCTTTCTTTTAATGGTTTTCCACATTGCAGTAAAACTAGTTTCTTTGATTCAATAAACGTTTGACACTAAATTTTCTTCAGTATTGGAGATAGTTTTGCAGAGTAAATCTTAGGTATTATATAACAAGCAAAATTTCACAATTTAAAAAACCCCCGACACATTTATCTTGCGAAAACACCCCGATTCAAACAGTAAAATGCCCATAACTTTGGAACGGCTGCACCGATTTTATTCAAACATAGCTAAGAACACTCTCGACAAAATTACCTTTCAAACAAAAAAAAAAAAAAAACGAAATCGGTTCACCCGTTTAGGCGCTATGATGCCACAGACAGACACACAGATACACAGATACACAGCAACACACGTGAAACTTATAACACTCCTCTTTTTCCGGCGGGGGTTAAAAATACCCTTATTTAAATAATGAGTTAGAAAGCTCATCATCTTCCTGCCTTTGTCCCATGTTACTTGGGGTTAGCGCAACACGTTTTTTCTTCCATGTCGTCCTGTCCTCCTTGCTCCATTTTATTTCATATCACTCTTCACACTGACAGTCCATCCATCTTTTCTTTGGCCGTCCCCTCCATCTCCATCTGATATTTATATTCTTCCATATGATATGGATTCATGCTATATTTATATTCTTAACTTTTCATGTTCGTAAGAAGTTGGCAGAAGTATCGTCACAGCGATAATTTTTCTCCAATCATCTGCTACCACTAATTTTTTAAGTATATTCGTGTATTTAGTTTATATGTTTGAGTATTTATTGTATGTATTTATAGTATGTATGTATAGCGTTGTATTTGAATGACCCTTCCTTATGTATCATGTTTACTTTAAATATTGCACCTACCACTATTTGTTCTCTGCATCACCCAAAGGTCGACTGGTAGAAAATGCCTAAGGCATTAAGTCCGCCTCTGTACGTTTGTGTGCATGAAGTATTAAATAAATAAATAACATGCGTTTGAGTTAGAAAGCTACAATCAATAAAATAGAGTCCAAAAACTGTTGACTAATGTCATTAACTAAAACAAACTCTAAAGTCATTAATACACGAACAACTATAGCCGTTGCGTTTGAACATGACAATAGCGGTCATTTATTAACATTTTAAAAAACGATGACATTAACCTTCCTAAATTGACCTTTAATAATGTACAACACAATTATTTTAACTTATGACAAACAATACATATTTAATTTCTCTCGTTTCGAGGACGAGATACTTGGGGAAGGCAATGACTGCTTTTACCATGCTAACAAGAAACTACTATAGTATTCGTATCCATACAAAAATATGTCACAATCCCACGACATGAGCCAATTAAGATTAAATATAAGTTGTTGTTGTAATTAAATAATTTTATGTTGTTTTTTGTTGGATGTAAACTCTGGAAATACTTATCCGGTTACGAAAACTATTTGACTTATAGAAAGCTCAGTGTACTTTAGTTTAGTAGAAGCATGACAGCTTAGAAGTTTATGGCTGAATGCCGTAGTCTATTTTTATCCCAGAAAAGTAGTCATAATAAAAAAGCCTCTCTAGGATTTGGCAAAAGGCACATTGATTGATCGAGTTCCTACAAAGTTATACTTCGAGAAGAGCAATGAACGCTATTGTACTGCAAAAACGAAACAATTAAAGCATCTTGCGTCTTCACGCCACATTCCCACGACACGAGTCGATAAAAATTAAATATATATTATTTTGCAGGCAAGCAGGCTCTACTATAAATGCCAGGCCATTCTAAGTCGATAAACACTGTGGTCATACTGCACACATATTCATAATCATGGGGGTAGGCAGAAACTACAGAACGCACATTTATGGTTTAGTACCTGCCTAATATCGAAATCCATTTAGTTATAATAGGAACAAGTTCTATTTCAAAATTTCAAAACCCCCGACACATTCACAACCCCGATCTTGCGCAATCACCCCGAATCTAACAGAAAAATGCCCATAACTTTTGAACGGCCAAACCGTTTTAATTCAAACATAGCTTAGAACACTTTCGACAAAATTACCTTTTGTACAAAAAACAAACTAAATCAAAATGGTTCATCCATTTAGGCGCTATGATTCCACAAACAGACACACAGATACACAGATATAAAAATGAGGGCAAATCAAAGAAAAAATCTGATTTATCCATATATTGTATTTGTTGCTAAAATATATGTAACTAGCTGATCCGGCAGACTTTGTTTTGCCATAAAAATACCAAACATTTATCTACCCTACCTTACACTACCTACCCTACCCTACACTATCCTACCCTACCCGACCCTACACTACCCTAGTACCCTACACTACCCTACCCTACACTTCCCTACCCTACCCTACCCTACATTACCTTCCCTACCCTACCCTACCCTACGCTACACTACCCTACCTAACCCTACACTACCCTACCCTACCCTACACTTCCTTACCCTACACTACCCTACCCTACCCTACCCTAAGTTAAAATTTTTATTCTTCACATAAACCATCTGCTAAATAGTCCGACTAAAACCTAAAAATTTGGTTCAGATAGGTGAGCCCGTTCTTGAGTTGTAAAAAAACAACGAAAAGTGCCATTGATTTTTATATCATTAACCGACTTACCAAAAAGGAGGAGGTTCTATGTTCGACTTCTTGTATGTTTTTTTTTTTTTTTTTATGTATGTTCACCGATATCTCCGTCAATTGTAGACCGATTTTAAAATTTCTTTTTTTGTTTGAAAGAGTAGATTTCGAAATTGGTCCCATTTTAATTTGGTGAAGATCTGATGAAGAACTTCGGAGATACACAACAGAACTCTTCAATAAATAACGGCAATATTCTCGGAATTGCTGCAATCGCATGTTTGTTTGTTGTTTATACCATTTCATAACATAACATCATGCCAGTACGCTCTAAAGGGGTACGCAGATCTCTCATTTCACCGGTTATGTTCAAGTTTCATGTTATTCGGTTTATCTATTCTGGAGTTATAGGGCCCTTAATAAACAACTTGCTAATAGGTAGGTAAAACTAAAAAGAGAAAAATAAAAAACTTTTTTCCAAAAAAATACTACCGACTTCCAAATGAAAAACTACAAAGTGAAAAATAACTTAACTTTTGGAAGTCGGTGTCCATATCGCAAAAAAATGGTTCCTACGAAAGACACCGACTTCCAAAAGTTAAGTTATTTTTCACTTTGTAGTTTTTCATTTGGAAGTCGGTAGTATTTTTTTGCAAAAAAGTTTTTTTATATATAAAAATCAATGGCAGTTTTCGTTGTAGATAGATAATAAACACTATCACCAAATTTCAAGTTCCTAGGTCAATGGGAAGTTAAAAATTGTTCGGGACAAAATTTTGTAATAAAATCTGACTTTGTATTCTCGTTCCTTTGTTTTCCAATATCATTAAAAACAAAAATCTCAACGTGCTCTAAACAAATATACACCTTCGTTTGGATATGGAAACCTAAAAAAGGAACTTCTACAACAGCCATTTACATAGTTAAAAAAAAACAAAAACAGGAAAAAGCTGCGTGCACCGTCCTGCTAGAGCAACACAGAAAGATACCTCTACATTTTAAAAGTCAGTTTCCCTTTTCACGTATACCATGGGGTGAATCGTTAAAGATCGCTCTTTTGTATAGGGTGATCCAGAGGGCTGCTCTATTGTTTACCGAAACCCACTCTGTGTTAATAACAAAATGATATCAGGTATCCCTGTAGATAAGATTGTTTACCTGGCTATTTAAGACAATGCATTTAGGAGAGTATGTTCAGACCTTGTGTAAACCCACTTTGTTCGAGTTACTGTCAGTTATTCAGTCGCTGAAACATCGACTCGGGTTCCTGATATTTCACCTCTTTGTTCCCTACATACAAAGCTTTGTAGTCTGTGAATATTACCGAAGAAAGTACTTTGTTGAGAAAGGTTATTCGAGTTCTGAAAGCGAATGTGAATAAGATATCTTTAGAGAACGAGGTACATCTTTACTTACGGTCGTATTCTTTTGTGGGAATATACAAGTTAATACTCCGCTACATAGCTTGCATATTTTGCTAACATATTGAAATACATAGGAACTTGTATTAGTTAAAATAAATATTGCCATCTGTATCCTAGGCATGAACCAGTCACTTAACATGGCTATGTTCTGTAGCCAGCTAGACAACTGACATTTATTGGATCCTAGCTATTCTCCGCAGCTGTCGCCTGTGTATTTATATTATTCTGGAATAGAACATTGTCTGATTTTATGCTCCAAGCAACTTCTCTAAAATTGTTGTCATCTTAGTAAGAAAATCAAAGAATTATTAAAAAACCAAAACTCACAAATAACACACTAGATTACGTTCAGCTGACTGCGTCAAAATTTTCGCAAGTATCAATTTCTAACTCTACAGGAAACATTTGAAGATGTCCACACAATACCATCTCTGGAGCGGAACCGCAATAAGCCGCTTATTCTTATTCAAATCAGCATAAAAGTTTTCATATCGATATCAGAGTCCCGCTGTAAAATACGGATGCATTATTGCAATGTTTCACGGAACAGTGGCTGTATTTGCGGCACGTTGCTCGTCATGTCGAGTCCCCTGGGGGGTACCAAACGGGATTCGTCCGTGAACCCAGCAGATGTATAGACTCCCTAACGGCTGTCTACATTTGCAACATTGATTAGTTCTACAATGTTTGGTGTTACGTCGTTTTTAATCTGAAAAGCCAGAGATTAATTAATATGATTATTATGATTACATGATTACATGATTATTCAACCTTGGGGTCTTTAAGTCAAGAGTGAACAGGTTTCTTCTAGGCAAGCGTGCTTCACCGTAGGCCACATCATCGCTTACCATCAGGCGAGTTAGTGGTCAAACGCGAGCCTATCAATAACAAAAAAAAAAAAAATTATATATATATATTATTTGGTAATTGCAAAACAAAATCTTCAGTCTATTGAAAAATTAAAAATATAATAGCTGCTTTTACGTAGACAATTTGGGAATTAGTTTTACTTTTTCAAAGTATTTCACTTCTTCTAAACGTCACGTCAGGGGAAACAAGGTAAAGAAACAAACCTAACAGAACTTTAAAAAGCACTTAGCACTATTTGGTTCTATTTGAAAGTGCTACAGTATTAAAGTACAATAAACAAAGAACGGCTGAACTTTTTCTCAATTCCCTAACCACTTCTATGTAGTATTCACACGTCATTTTGCTAGAAGCACAAAAAAACTATGATAATAAGCCTGGTTGCATTGTTATGTTGTGCGCGTTGCTACCCCCGCGAGGGCTGTAAAATGAGATTCGTTCTCATAACACGCAGATGTATGGTCTCCCTAGTGAGAGCGCTCTATGCCACATTGATCAGTTTGATATTATAACTGAATATATTAATTCTACTATTCTACTACTATTATAAACTTCGATGAAGGAAAAAACGCGAAAGTTTGTGAGGATGGATAGATGGATGGATGGATGGATGTTTGTTACTCTTTCACGCAAAAATCACTGAACGGATTTTGATGAATCTTTATTGATAATAAATATTTTTTAATATAGCTAATACATCTGAATTACCCATAGGCTATCGGTAATATTTAGTCTCCCCAGGAATGTGCCCTAACAGGCGTTGCACATGGGGGGCTCCGCGGTGGTCTTTTGAGAGGTCACGAGGCCTCTTCTACGTGCTGATGGTGATCACCGGGGTGGTTTTAGTGAGGTAAAATGCCCACACTCCCTGGTCTTTTCCCCAAAAGTCCAGGCGCCTTTTGAAGGTTTCCCCCCGTAAAAGAAGTACTAGTTAGGAAGCGGAGCCGCGAATGGCAGCTTGTATGAGATAATATAACATCAGGCCTTTTTTCTCTGAAGGGTTGGGCAGATGTTCGTCCATAGGACACCAATATTAATATGAAAATACGGTAATTGTGTTCAGAACTAGGTTTGGCTTTGAACTTTGAAGATAGAAAGTGATTTAAGCTTTGATGTCTTTGTGCAATAATCTCACAATACATGTTCCCGAAAGAAAGTGATAAATAAATTATAGGTTGTTACAAATTTTATCGTTGCTTATAAATTTAAAACGTTTAAAACAGTCTGAAGTACGTACTGTCTTTGTTACCCAACTGCCGAAGGATGGTAATGTTTTTACCTGCAGTCTATTTATGTATGTATGTAAGTATGTATGTTTGTTTGTTCCTATATGGCGTTCTAGAGATCAAACGCGTTGTCCGATTTTTATGGTTCTTACGTCAATCGATTCGTTTTAACCCTGCAAGTGTGACTGGCTACATTAAAATTAGAAAATAGAAAATGGCGGATTTTGGGCGCCATATTGTGGGAGCGCAATTTTTTTCTTCTTCTAAACCCATTGTGTGGGTTATCAAAATAAAGGGCTTTAAGAGGTTATTTCATAAATATAAAACACTTATATGTTTAAATGTACCTAATTCGAAAAAAATAACAAAAAAGTTAAAAACATAAAAAGTTAAATCAAAAAATCAAAAAACCCGACTGCTTAAAAAACCAATTAAAAAGACGTAAACAAGAAGATTATCATGCTGTGCAGGCAAAAATACACCAGATTTTGGTCAGCCAGCCCGCGAATATGTATCCTCCGACTGCACAGCACGATTTCCCTTGTTTCAGTTGTACCACTAAAAATTATTTCATCACCACTGCTCTTAAAAAGGTGAAGGAAAACATCGTGAGAAAACCGGCATGTCCTAGAACCCAAAATTCAAAGACAAGTGACATTCACCAACATCCCATTACCTCTCTCACAGAGAGTATGCCTGTGTCCCAGCTGTGGGAACATTATAAGACTGATGATGATAAAAGTTAAGCTGAGGGTTGGTTTCTGATTTGACTATTTGGAGTTAAGAGCTTGTCAAACTTATTTTATTGATAAATATATAAAAGTCAACTTTAAATTAAAAAATCAGGGGTTGTTTTTATTTGAGTAACCAAATAAACGACCCATTAAAATATTTTATTAAATCAGAACACGTCATGAATGTCAAATTAGGTAGCTGTCAAAAAGCCCTCATCCTCAAGTAGGTTACATTACGAGTATTTACCTTCCGAAAAACTAAATTTACCTTCCGTCATTAGTTTGCTTCCGAAAATTTACTACGCCTCAGAACTAATAAGTAATTTAGACTCTATTTATTATGCTTATGACTGGTTTTATGTCCCACTTACATATCTCACACCGATGTCGCTACAGGGTACAATATATGTGTACATGGCAGAACATGTGTACAATTATTGTAACATGAAACTGAAAGTCTGTGCTAACATATTCAACATATCGATCAGCCTGAAGCTGAAATTTAGAGAGCAAACAGTTTGCGTTTGAAATTATCTGTCAATTTGGTCTTTTCTAGTGTGTGTTCATAGTCTGGTGGATATTAATATCCGTCTAATGCACGCCTCATGACACTAAAAACAAAACTAAAATTGTATGAACCACGGTTTAGATGGTCCATGATGATTCCCTTTTTACCAAGGGAGTAAGCACAAACTATAGAATGCCACCTACTACGTCCTCCTCTACCCTAACATACTTCTTTTGCTTAATTTACGTTCATACATGTAGCCATACACGTATGTTGATTATAAAAAGCCATTCTTGAGAATATCACCAATAAAGAAAAAAATACATTTGTAACTCGCACAAGAGACACGAGGTAAGCAATATATTATATTAAAAAAAACCCCGTGCGATACTAAAAAGGCGCTTATCTCAGCATGTCCAGCGATCTGTATCAAAAGGGAGTACATAATATATATTATCATAACTTTTAATTTGTTCAAGTCACTACAGTTTTTTGGCCTGTAATTTTTTTATTATGCTAGTTGCCTCGTTCTTATCGGAGCCAAGATTAAAATAATTATTATAAAGTTTGTCTGTACCGATACTGTTACAAATATTATGGAACTGGGCCATCCTGCGAGCAGTCTAGACAATCTTATTGTCAGCCCGTGACCTAAAAACTAAGTGAAATGGAGTTTGGAGACGAAGAGCAACGCGTCATTTATCATTGGGTCGACGATAAAGCAATTTTGTTTCAATTGCTATTTTAAACCTTTGTATTTAAAATGAGTCTGTAACGCGTGTCTGATTTAATAAATACGTAAGCTGCAAAATATTATAAAAGGTATTTATTAGTTTATAAATTTTTAATTATTTGTGATGTCATTTAGAATGCTGCCTTGCTGAAATGAATAAATAGGACTGAACACATTAGCTTCGTGTAAGGCCACCAATGGGCAAAACTCGAGTCTCAATCGGTCTCTTTTAATAGCTAGCAAAATCGAAGCATGTCCAGATGGAAATACCGGTATGAGTTAAACTTCTTCAATAAGAACTGGTGAAGCTTAAAATAGAAAGGAATGGAAGAGCAATGGCCTCTCTACTCTCCAGTAGGGGGTCATATGCCCTGGAGCGTGATACCACTGGTCCTTAACATAATATGTTTGTACTTAAGAATAATTATTCTCTAAGAAAAACCTACTGATTCGATCACCAAGGTTATTTGACTGATAAAAATCTATGTACCAAGTGCCATAGGATATGCTGTAGTGAAGTGTAGTGTATTAGCCGTTAGTATTCTAACAACGTCTTCCATTAATCAGCGAACAAGTTCTATCCAGGGTTGGTCTCTAACATCTGATGTCATCAAAAACTGACGGGGTCCGCTAGGGACGAAGCCTGTCTGTGTCGCGGATTAATTTGAAAGAGAGTTACCGCGGCCCTAGTACAAGCAAGTGAAGGAACACGGGTGGGTTTTAGTCAGTAAAAGTCTGACACACCCTCCCGCTTCACCCAATGCAGGAGAAGTCATTGGATGATTTAAAACCCAAAAAAAAATATTAAGTAAAAAAAGGGTTGGTCTCTACGAGTACGTTGAGAATTGTTAGCATATGAGGATCAAATGGGACATTAAATAATGTATGCTTACTAGAGGGACTGTAATTAACTTAAAAAGTATTATATTGTATGTTGTAAAGTTTACTGCCACGCGAACATAGTCGCGCACAAAAGCAAGATTTAAAGATAAATAAACACACAAAATATCGATCAGCTACAACCCTTTCCTGTTAAAAGTAATCGGATATGGGCAGAACTGTAAGCTAATTGAAGTAAATTTGTTCTAGTCGGGCGGCGACGGTGAAGGCACGATGCATTCCATGACGAATTACGCTTAACTAAAAGAGAAAATAGTGAGACAAGTAGAACATTATTTGTAGTTGCATTTGTTATTGGTAAAACAATTATCTTTCTTGACTTAAATGAATGGGACTCATCACGACACAATTAGGTAGTGTATAGTATGTCAATCTCATACATTTAAAACTTTTTGGCAATCTTTTACGTGTAGAATCTTACTTATGAATCTTTAACTAAGCATAAAATTACCCTCTTGTATATTTTTTTTTTTTTATTAAACAATAAACATAGGTATGACTTATAGCGTGACCAGCGTGAAACACATAAACAAAAATGTTGATTTGTAGAGAATTAACTTATTTAAAAGTGTTGGGTTGAATGTTCGTTTTAGCATTTACTACTAATAAAGCAATGTCACGCATACAGCATGACGCTTGAGTGACAGTGTGTTGACGACACAGTGACTTGTAAATATTCTACTAATTATGATAAATCCAGTGACCTGCTATTTGACCTTTTCTACTGGCTCATCGTGGTTCGTCAAAAAAGAATGTGGTTCACGTGTCTTAAATTTATATCAAAATTGGTTTAAGTAATCGTATAGACATATTTTGATGTGGTGGAATCAGAAGAATAAGTTTTAAGTATGAATGTGGATGGGTAGACCGAAAAAATAATGGATGGGTTGCCTGAAACATGATATGGCTAGGAAGGTGTGACAATTCGCCATCATCATATCAGCCGAAAGACGTCCACTGCTGGTCTAAGGGGTTTACAGAAAAGACCGAGTCTCGTCCGCGCCCTGTCTTTTCTGTTTATTTTGTGTCGCGACGCTCCTATACTTTTTGTATGAAAATTTATTGAAAAGGCACCGTTCTGCGACGCATCCTCGTCTTACGTCTTTTTTGTTTGTCCCGCACTGCCGCCCCATAGGCCTCCCCCAAGCGTCACCACATTGACCGGTCCCGTGCGTCTCGTATTCAGCGGATCCCCGCAACCTTCACCAGGTCATCGGTCCCCCTAGTGAGAGGCCTCCAACGCAACGTCTTCCAGTTTGCGGTCGCCACTCCAGAACTTTTCTGCACCGTCGGCCATCCGTTCTGCGAGCAATGTGTCCTGCCTACTGCCACTTAAGTTTGGCTATTCTTTAGCGGATCTCTACATGTCTGATTCGATAACGCAAGGAAATTCAAGGCATAGCCCTCTCCATTGTCCTTTGGGTAACTGCAAGCTTTATAATGAGTCTAAAGTTTCTGATGGGTCCCATTGTGTGACAATTAGAATAATGTAACAATACATTAAAATAATCTATTCAAAAAGTGGTTCCGTATATAAAAGCATTTGAAGCCAAATTAGGCACCGCCTTTTTTTCAACTTTCTGTACCTTGAGAACGACTAATAGGTATAGAAATTTCGAGCAATTTGCGCTGAACACAAATAAATTTAATTATGGGCAAAAGAAGATTGTGACTAACAAGAACCATTTCAGAAAATAAATCAACAACTGCAATAAAAATGTGATCAAACTTTTCTCAGAAAATTACCGTATAGACATAAAATACTCGTAGCTTAATAAGGATGCGTGACAATAGTTTTATTTCCTTAATTTTTATTCTGCAATGCGGTGGTGTTTATACAAACACTACTGCATTGCAGAATAAAAAATAATAAATAAATGCATTTGACAACTTTTTGTGTACCTATACGTGGGTACACAAAAAGTTGTCAAATGCATCAAACGAAAAGGCATGAACGTTTATCAAAAATATTTTGTTTTTAATGAACCGTCAGCGCTGGGAGCGTGACTGCATTATTGTAATGAACACGAAATTACACAAATATTTTGACGCTGTTTCAACTTCCAAATTTATCATGTTATCTGTTATTGTATCGATAACAATTATTTTAATGTGATATTCTAGCCAGTACTGAAATACGAGTACTTTATATAATATATTAAAATTATAATAAACATGAGTTCTAAAATACGTTTTTAAATAAAGCGTTGGTGCTTGTAGCGTGAAAACCATTTTCGTTCCTGAGTTTCACATTAGAAACAAGCAAATAAAATGAATTTCAATTGGTTCGCTTCCTACTGATATTGAAGAAATATTGTAGTTTAAAGAAGGAAACTGTAGATAATTCGCACTCGAATCTGATGTTGGATTTATTTTATTGTTTAGTGCAATTACGCCTAACATCATCAAATCAACACTGAGAAAAAGAATCTATCAATGGAAAAATTAATTTAAGTAAAACACAGGTTGATTAAAGGAATGTTAAAAATTCTCTTCAACAATAGCGTGACATAACGTTTTATATGTTCTGCTTTTTGAAGAAATAATGTAGTTTGTAGAAGTAAGAACCTAAACAGTTATGTGCAACAAAAGTTTAAAAAAATCTGCTCTTGAATTTGTTGTGGGATTGTGGTTACTATTTAGTGCACTTACGCTTAAAATTTATAGCGACACTGTGAAGTCACCAAAAGAAACAGCAATTTAAGTAAAACAAATACACAGGTTGATTAAAAGGGTGTTGAAAATTCGCTTTAACAACTAGTATGGTAGTACTAAAGCGTCGGAGCTCGCAGCGTGACACGCGTGGCTGTCACGGCGAGTGACGACACGCGGATATAACGGGTCAGTGAACCTTCGGCGTTTGCTGATATGTTTGTTTTATACTGACGTCATCATCATCATCATCAACAGCCTATTAATGTTCCCACTGCTGGGCCTCAGGCCTCCTCTCTGTGAGAGGGTATGAGCCGTAATCTATCACGCGGGCCCTGTAATACTTCATACTGCCTGTTGTCACTAAATTGGGCAAGAGGTAATTTTGATTATGAACGTGCGTACTGAAAAGCGGAAAAATGAAAATATTGTGTAAGCACTGTTAATTCGTGGTTAATAGCCATTTTAAAGAACTAAAGTACTGAATTAAGTACTTGTATAGATAGTTCAACACAACACAGTGTGCGTGCGCTTTGCTTGCGGTTGTAATTATACATTAAGCATTTACGTGGTAGTGATGCGGCAGTCATCGTCCGAGCTAACAACCACCTACACATAGCGCCGCGCGCAAAGATTGCTAGAGCTATCTAAACTACCTTATATGTGTAAGTATTCAAGAGATAAGCAGTGCATAAGTTTCAACGCAAATATAGATGCACTCTGTATATATTTACTCTCAATTTCCCACGGGACGGCAATTCTACGCGACCTGGGTGGTATCAGATGCAGGACCTACGACTTTACGTGTTTTCTGAGACAACAATAGAGATTTTTTGGGTAAAATATGATAATTCTATTTAGTTCGTCAGCTAGATTTTCAAATAATATTCAAGACGTATGTTCTGCTTTACCAAATCAATAAAAAATTATTAAGATAAAGCGCATCAAAGTTCAGGAGTGGAGGTTTGTGACGTCATTATGTCAGTATAAAGTGTAATAATGGCGTGACGTCACACGATATTTCAACGCATTATACTCTTTACTTGTGACCGTATAAAAATAAGTAAATAAAAAGTGTTTACTGTCACAGAAACTGACATGCATGACTACATAAATTATTATGCTTGAATTAAACCATAGTACCTATTATTTATACCTACGTATCTGTAAGTATATATATAGGTGATATTCCAAAATGACTTCCGTACGATATTAATCATTAACTTTCAATACGTTTGTAAAGGTTATTATTAATATAATAGTAGTATTTCATCCCTCGGAATTGTATAGTGTCTGGTCGCGACCGCGGACTAATTATGGTGATTAATGTCGTACCAACACATACTTATTCATATTATTCATGACGGTTTTTATTTATGTTTGGTAGATTATCTGTTTGACCTTTTCTACTATTAATATTAATGAAATACATATTTCATTTGTTCAGTTCTTACATCGCATAATTTTTATTCATATTATTGAAAAAATATTCCATTTGTCCAGTTTATGGAGTTTTTTTTTCCTTTTATTTTTTTGCTTTGCTCCTAAAATCTTGTAAAAGTTTTAGTAAATCAACACAAGCGCAAAATTCAAAATCACAAAGGATTTTAATTAAATAATATATTATGTTTTTTTTTTAATAAGGTATAAAAAAATTAAATAATAAGGTATTTTTTTTTAACGTTGCCCCACACTAGGAATTTCTTCCTGTATCGTGGGTGCGTTTACAAACATATAAACTCACATACACAACACCCAGAGCCGGAACAACTATCTGTAGGTCATACAAATATTTGTTCCGAGCGGGAATCGAACCCGCGACACGCAGCGCAGCAGTCAATCGCTCGACCACCGCGCCAACCGTGCGCCCAAAAACAATACAAGCTTATTTCGTATTCTTCTTAGCAAACCCATTCATTTGATATCCATATCATGGCAGTGTACAATAAATAACTAGTCCACCATCTTGGACCGTCCGCCATATTGGATTTAGAATGTCTTATACTTATCTACCCATGCATTGTCGTCCAAACTAAACGTGTATGCAAAATTTCATCTTAATCGGTGGAGGATAACTGCTTTAGAATTCAGTTGCAATATTTTGCCCGAACACACTTACATACATAGATTGCAAGTTAATTAAAAGCTTGTAAAAAAGGAATAATAACATTTACCTCGTAGGCGTCTAATCCAAATCTATTAAAAAAATAATTAATATAGCTTATTTCCTTTCACTTTAATACAAATCTTTTCAAAACAATATACAAGTACATTATTTAATCCTAAATCAGCAAAAGTAACATTGTTTCATACAGTTCTAGAATTGAAATGCATATGACATTGGTTCAGTTCATACATCGCATCGTTTTTTTTTCTTCATATTATTGAAAAAATATTCCATTTGCCCGGTATAAAAAGCTTTTTTCCTTTATTATGGTTTTCGCTTTGCTCCTAAAATCTTGTAAAAGTTGAAATAAATTAACACATGCGCAAAATTAATTAATCACCTAGAATTTTAACTAAAAGAAGGAATAATAACAATCACCTCATAAGCGCCTGATCCAAATCTATTAAAAAATAATCTATTAATATAGCTTATATACCTATTATAATAAAAAATATTCGTATATGCAAACAGAAAAAAAGATTAGCGGAAGAGATAACAATTTTCACGTACGTTTGAATAAACTTTAATAATTGATATGTATAAGAAGCAAATTAATCATCGAAATTCGGAATCTAACTGCTCAATCTTAGTTGTAAAACTGTAATTTTTCAATCATATCTAGTAGAAAATCAAGAGTTCAGTATGAGTATTGTTTTGGAACATATGCTTATTTTAATATCTGACGGATCTTAATCTACACCAAAGTAAGAAGATTAAAGATGAAACAGACACTGAGAAGCAACTAAAATTTGAATAAAGAATAGGCTCAAACACCAAAAAAGTAAAAAAAAAATAAGTTCAATTACATCGTCTTTGTAAAAGACAGCAAATAAAACGTAGACCGGTATTTAACAATAAAAGCCTGACCTTAAATCCTTATAACAGGCCTTAAATTAAGTTTTCCCGCCCATCATCATTATCTGTATCTTAGAAAATTTAAAACGCATCCTTTTACGAGCTATGAGACGGTACCCGCCTTGTTCGTGTCGCTTGGCTTTGTCGTAATAAAAGTTATAACCCAGATATATAGATAGCCCAGTATTCTATACTTTAATATTGTCCGTTGTAGATTTATTAAAGTAAAGGTTTAACTTACTATGAAAGACAAGGTTCTGAATTGGGTGTGTTTTTATACTCTGCGGTAAATAAAATTGGAGGTAGATAACAATAGAATTGGTTCCTAAGTTAAACATTTTCGAATGTATGACTATTTATCAACTCATCTCTATTATCAATAAGCCTTATCGACGTATGCTAAATCATTATATAGGTAAGCAACATTAAATTAAGAAGCCTATGTTGTCCGATAGAGTAGTTAAACATGTAAACGCAACGGTATGCCTATACCACACAGGTTCACGTATGTGTCGTACGTTAAAAAATTACAAACTATTAACTTGAATTTTAATACGTTGGAAACAAAAAACTATAATTGCATTTAAAAGTCCGGCAGACAGATAAGCAGGACTTTTTCTGGGTGCGTAATTTCATTTGTTTGGAAAATTTTCTTCCCCTAACCTCATCTGTTTTCATTACTCGGCCGTCCACTGAGCTCATTATTTCTTTCAATATTGCTGTTTTACCTAAAGACCATTATTTATCATAATAACTACGTGCAATATGTTTTCTTTGTGCCTAGAATATTTTTCATGTTGTTTACTAAAGAGTCGAACGTTTTACGAGTCAACAAAGTATACTTACAGTTTTGTTAACAGATATTGATGTTTTCTTAACTTTCATGCCGCCTTATGTATCTAAATGTTTTAACCTGATTCTAAATTCAAATTCTCCATTGAAAGCTTGAATAGGGATGTTTCCTGGGTGGAAAAATGATAAAACTATTTAGTCCGTCAGTGAGATTATCAAATAAAATTGGTCCCGTATTTTTTGCCTTATCTAAGAATTGACAAAGATAAAAAGCATCAAAGTTCAGGAGTGGGGGCTTGTGACGTCACTTTGTCAGTATAAAGTGTAGCACACCGTCACGTCACACGATATTTCAACGATTTACAGCTGTTAGCGTAATTTAGTGTAGGTTGAAATATTCATTATACTTGTAAATGCATAGATACGTACTGCATTATCCAACGGAAAGTGTAGTCTAAGCTAGTAATTTTCTTCAACGACCTGCAAAGCGAAGTTTTTGCTTCAATTTTTAACGCTCACTTCACAGTTTTTCAACGTGTTTAAAAATTAACATCTTTGCAAGCTTCGAGTATCGTCGCTTCGAGTAACCCACCTTGAAATATAGCATCCGAGAGAAGCAGAATCGCTGAGAACGGTCATTTTTTATCTATAACGTTGTACTGCAGTAAATCGACAGTGATTTTTCAGACTGAAATATTAGCGGTTTCAGTCCCCATATCTCTAGGGCCCGTAACGACTAGACTGTTAATAAACACAATTTTTCCACGTCCGAAAAAAAATCGAAAATCGAAACACAACAGAAAATACAGCCTCCTTTTTTCTGGGCTGCTTTTTACGCAGTGACATGTAGTGAAGTGACCGAATAATTTGCTCATTTGTCAACCTCTTCGCTTTGCCGAGGAGAAAAATGATTCAGTGAATCTGTCGGGGCGTCATGTCGCTGAATTAATTTAAATAAATTACCTACTCCCAAAGACCTTATACGTATTTCTTACTACTAGACTGTGTACCAAAAATTTTTGTATAGCTAAAATGAAATCTATTATCATACATCTAGGTTAGCTATTCCCTTATAAGCGGTAGCTAACCAAAAGCGGTCCTGAGCGAGAGGGTGCTCGCTGGTAGTGTGTCCTTGTCTGACATCTTGCCAGCTCAACTAATCATTGGGTTTGGTAGAAATGGTAGAAAATTTTATATTTTGTTTTTTAAGTAATACCAAAACGAACGAATAAAAAATATATTTAAAGACGTTTCAAAGTCTATGAAACTTTGAAGCGTATTTTTTTTTTTTACAGTTCCTTTAATTAATCAATTCATTGTTTTTAAAAAATAATTCATTAATACTGAGTAAGAGTAGTACTTTTAAATGTTTGGGCCTGGTAATACTAAATGTAGGACCACCAGGTTTGTGGAGTTTTTGGTGGGTTTTGTTCGAGTAAAATTCAGCGGCTGTTAATATTCTTCGCAAATTGATTCCTAGTGGAATAAAATTGGTAAAGCTAAGTTTCTCAACTAGTAGATAGTTGAGAAACTTAGCTTTACCAATTTTATTCCATCTGGACAATATGTGACATAATTGAGATCCTTTGGGGTATTTCAAAGCATCGTCTGAAGACTGCAGGATCATCTCACGCCTCTCCTTCATGAGCTTGAGAGTAAGATCAGAGAGCTTTTTGTTCCTATCTATACGATGGGTCTTGAAGAACAAGACTTATCCAGACTTGGGATTTGAGGGTTATCGAGTCACCCCCCTCTCGTCGAACTTCAGACAACTCTATAATACTCCATCTCAAACTGCTCAATTCCTCTTCGAGTTCGGTGATCTTATCGTCGGTCCGGAGTCCGGAGTGTGCGCGTGTTGTACGTTGCCAGGTCCTGTCGTCGGTATTTGTTGGGGTAGCCGGATCTCGTCCGGGATTCTTTGCACCCCTTGCCATACCTTAACCTAGATCCTTAGAGCAAATGCTCTAAGCCTAGATCGCTACCGTAGTCGAGGGTAGGCAGGCTGCCGGGCACTAGGGGCTATGTTTTATTTGTGCTATTCATGGGGAGTGCTTTGCAGGCGGGTTGGCGATCGCAGTATGGTTGTTACAATGCACAGAGAACGCTGCTGCCCATTCTCTGGTTTGTCCCTTAGTCGCCTCTTATGACACCAATGGAAAAACATGGGATGTTGAAATTCTTTACGCCCGACACGACACCATACGGTAATTGATGTAGATTCCAAAAAATATACACACGTTTCTTTTTTTTCCTTGAATTTGGTAGGTATAGGTAGCGTAGTTAGGTAGCATATATGTATACATATATCGGGATACATACACTATTGTTTTTACAATCAATTTGTCCCTTGTTATGTTTAGTCATGGTCACCTCATTAGAAAGAGACACACTACCAACGGGAGCCTTCTCGCTCGGACCGTTTTTTGCGCCATAGTGCACAGTCTAGTAGTAAGAAGTATAAGGTCTTTGCCTACTCCACGTCAACAGTTTAATCTTTAGCGGATATAATCTGAAGCTTGTCAAAATTACTCATGAAAGTTATCATACTCCTTAATTCACATTTTAATAAAAATAACTATAAATTAAACTTACCATAAATTCAAGTTCGCTTCTAGGTGATTTAATTTAATTACAAAAATATATACCTTCTTGGATTCAAATACAACGGCAAATTTTCTCCAAATAGAAATATTAAATGCTGACCCTGAAAAACAGTGAAGGGCCGTTTTGAAACTAGCTGAGTGGAAAAAGGAAAATGATTGTAGATACCCTAATAGCAAATTCCTACAATAAAGCGTTTTCTGGTCGAACAAATTAGCTTACGTATCTCTATACTTTTTGTAATGTCGGATTGAGCAATGTCGGCGCGTGTTCATTGTACTGTGAGTTTGCTTTGCTGTTGCTCAAACAGTCCGGTCAAAAACCTTTCAACCTCAATAGAATATTCAAAGGTCAGCCTATCTCAATTGGTGCTACGATCCGCGCGGGATTTTTGCTTTAATATTCAGGCGATGAAAAATATCCCGTCATAAAAACCTGGACCATATGAGTGTTTAGAGGACACGTATTTGAATATTGATGTTTATGGAAAGTATGAAACGAATACCGCACCTTTGGTAAAAGGTCCTGTTACATATAACGGGATGCCTGTGTCATAAATCCTGTATAATGGAACTATAGATTTCTTCCACGCGACACGGTGCTGTAAACTTCATAATGGTCATTATTTTTCATAATGTTTGCTTTTACGTATAAATATGTTACTGTTATGAACATAACGAAGAGTTGATTTTGTCAAAAATGAGCCGCTTTTTGGTTGTTCAAATTATGAAAAATGGGTAACATTAAGTCCCCTCTGCTGATTCAGGCTTGAGTGTTGTCAATGTTAATAATATGTGAAGAGGAAAATCTCATTTTGTTGGGTAAAAGTGATCTGTTTAGTCATCACATCACACATCATCAGCCTATTAATGTTCCCACTGCTGGGACACAGGCCTCCTCTCTGTGAGAGGGAATGGGCCGCAATCCACCACGCGGGCCCAGTGCGTGTTGGTGGATGTCACATGTCTTCGAATTTCTAGTTCTAGGACATGCCGGTTTCCTCACGATGTTTTCCTTCACCGTTTTGAGAGCGGTGGTGAAGAAATAATTTACACAAAGTAAAGCGCCTGCCTGGGCTCGAACCCACGACCTACAACTTGTAAGTCGCGGCCGATACCACTGGGCCACCACTGCTCCTGTATTTAGTAATGTAAAGCATTCCAATACTTACTAGAATATCACTCATTTCATAGGTTTAGCTTTTCGTTACCCAAAAATACTCGTCTGCGTGAAATTGGCAGATCATTTTCCAGCAGAGAATAAAAATGTAAGTTCTAGTCGCATGCAGTATAGTTCAAAAAGTCACATAAAAATATGATCTGGTAACTTCCGGTAGCAGATATTTTTTTCCAAATCAATAATTTTGTAAGTGATTTAGGTGCAAAAAGGTGAGTTCTATAGTTCCTGACACATTTTAGAAATAATTCTGCAGAATATGACGCAAAAAAAAAATACAAACATTCAACTTGTAACAGAAATAAACAAAAATGTTTTTTAAAACTGGTGTTACTTATATAAAACGACAATTGACGTCACTATTTTTGGCCAAAATAATTAGTTTAGAACTCGAAATAATCAAAATCAATAAAATTAAACCAAAACGTACTCTCAAGCGCCAGTAGCTTTGTTATAACCATGCAAAAGCAAAAACCAAGCAAATATTCAGTCTGAACTAATTAAATAAATGACTTCAGAGTATTTTTAATAAATTAAGCAAAACAGGAGGCCTATGTCCAGCAGTGGACGCCTTTCGGCTGATATGATGATAAGCAAAACACTCCACTCAACCACGCCACCAACAAAGTGTTCACCATGCAAAAATAATATTCCGCATATTATATTTTCAAAGAGGTTTCCCTCCCTCCACACATGTTTTTAAAATTCTTCAAGCGGACGCACACGCATGCATTACCGACAATAAAACAAAGTCCACTTAGCGATAGGCCCGCTCCAGAGAAAAAGGGCATTAAGGCGTAATTTATCACAGTTTCCACGCCATTAAACATGGAGACTGCAAAAACCGCGTACTATACGTGGTAAGCTCCATGAGAACTGGATTGTCTGCGGTCGCGAAAAAATGCTGGCAAATACGATGATAATCTTTAAATAGTATGTGGAAAGCTTCGAGTTTTATCACTGCTGGCAAAGAGAAAAGAATTGGATAACTTGGGTAAATAAGATATTCACATTATCCTCATCATCATCATATCAGCCGATAGACGTACCTTGCTAGCGTCGCCACACCACACATGACCGATCCCGTGCGTCTCACATCCAGAGGATTACCTCAACCGCACCAGGTCATCGGTCCACCAAGTGGGAGCTCTTCCAACGCAACGTCTTCCGGTTCGCGGTCAGCACTCCAGAACTTTCTGCCATATTGGCCATACGTTCTGCGAGCAATAAAAAAACATAATAACGCTTATAAAAAAATGTAAATTGCTTTAGTGTTTTTCTATCAAAACAGTACAGACAAGCCAAAGTCCTGCGAAATATTGAGTAAAAATTAGAATTATTAGAAATAAATATTTGATACAAAACAATATCCAAAAAAAATATACCTTGACTATTTTTGTCGTAGAACAGTTACCTTATTCTTGTAGTAATAATAATCTATAAAGGAACAGAAAAACACATATACAATTTTTTTTTAATGTATTATTATTTAATTTTTGTAGTACTTAGCTTCTTACCTAATGAAGTAGGTACATAACAAAGGGCTTCAAGACCATCACAGCAAATAACTCTTCTGAGTTATTTGCTGTGATGCTATTTGCAGTAAAACAGGCCTAGAGTCTTATATTATTTTTCATAATTCATGGTAACTTTGGTTATTTTTTTGCTTTACAATTACTAATCGCTATAGAAATTACACTTTTGCTCCCTTGAAACTACTTTTTATTCCAAAAAATTTTTGGTCCATATGAAATAAGCTACAGGAGCGAAGCCGCGGGAAAGAGCTAGTTGAAAATACGCTACCAGCTTTGACAAACGACAGAAATAAAATATATTTTGTAAATGAGACGGTATCGCAAAAAATCAACTTTCCTAGCACAGGTAAATTGTAAAAACGAGGTATTTTTTTTCTCAAAAATATCAAAATTATGGCATAAAAGAAAGACTCTTTCAAAGGTTTGTTTTGATAAATTGGAAGAAATAAAGAAAGGCTTAGGTCGAATGGACCAAATGGTTCTGTCATTGAGACGAAAGTAAAATTTGAATAAAATTTGTATTATTTTTTGAGTTTCTTTATCTCTGGAATATTTGATTTTAGTTTTAGAGCTGTCTCATCTGTTGTAAGAATCAGACTTATGAATACCGCATCATTTGCATATATTAGAATCGTTTTGGCATTCAACTTATTTTTCTGTATCAGTTTGAATAAATTAATGATAAAAAATGCGAACCTAACTCTAAATAACAATCATTAAATTTTCGACTTACAAGTAAAATTTCAAAATTTAAAAAATCCCCGAAACATTTATATTGCGAAAACACCCCGATTCAAACAGTAAAACGCCCATAACTTTTGAAGGGCTGAACCGATTTTATTCAAACAGCTAAGAACAATCTCGACAAAATCACCTTTCAAACAAAAAAAAAAAAAAATCGGTTCATTCGTTTAGGCGCTAATGCCACAGACAGACACACAGATACACAAATACACAGATACCGTATCTGTGTATCTGTATACACAGCAACACACGTGAAACTTATGACACCCCTCCTTTTCCGGCGAGGGTTAAAATAGAAAGCTTTGGTAGGCAGTTTTAAAGGTTCCGTAGCCAAATGGCAAAAAACGGAACCCTTGTAGATTCGTCATGTCTGTCTGTCTGTCTGTCTGTCCGTCCGTATGTCACAGCCACTTTTTCCCGAACTATGCTGTTGAAACTTGGTAAGTAGATGTATTCTGTTAACCGCATTAGGATTTTTACACAAAAATTGAAAAAAAACAATACATTTTGGGAGTTCCTATACTTGAAAATGAAACAAAAAAATTTTTTTTCTTCAGAACCATACGTGTGGGGTATTTATGGATAGGTCTTCAAAAATGATATTGAGGTTACAAATATTTTTTTTTTCTAACCTGAATAGTTTGCACGAGAGATACTTGCAAAGTAGTAAAAAGTGTGTCCCACCCCTGTAGCTTCTAAAATAAGAGAATGATAAAATTAAAAAAAAAATATGATGTACATTACCATGTAAACTTCCACCGAAAATTGGTTTGAATGAGATCTAGTAAGTAGTTTTTTTTTAATACGTCATAAATCGTAAACCACAATTTACCAAGTACGGAACCCTTCGTGCGCGAGTCCGACTCGCACTTGGGCGGTTTTTTATATTTTGTTATTTGTACGTAGGTCTATTTCGCATTGCATTTTTCCGTAATATTTTCTACTAGTGTGCAATTGAAATTCTAAAGCCACAGCTTTGCTCAAAAATATACTTTAGCACCAAAACTGGAGCTTAACTCTATATTATGCACTGTGTTACATTTTTATCCCAGCGTTCATTTTATACGTAGCTTCAAGCTGTAGTGTTTTATTTCAAATGTTTGCAAAGTTCGGAGCACTGCCCATCACAAGAGGAAAATGAAACGGTATTATATTTTTAAGTAAACATATTTCCAGCACATGTGCAAAACTGCAAAGGCTAAAATAATGTAAATGAATTTGGCCTGTCACCCGACCTCATCGAAAAAGTAGGTCAACGACCTAATCATCATTGGTGGTGAACTTTGCATAATGGACATGCATACATGGAGTATTTTTTCTTCGCTTTTCACCTATTCCCATTTTTTCGTTTAAAGGCTAATGGCCGTGTTATTCAAGTGTCAAGAAGATGAATGTCACTAATTTATGAGGTTTCGTTGAAAAACCAGCTTATTTTAATACCTGGCTTTTCAAGTCCGTCGCATGACAACACATAATGCTGGTTTTCACGGTAATCCATGTTTTCGTATTACGGTTCCGTTTTTTTTTTCGTGACACGAAGTGGCTATTAACATCTTTGATGGGTTTGTACGCAATCGTTTTGAATTATAAAAAGTACCGACTATGATTTACTGTCATGGTAAATGTAATTTAATGCTTTCAGTAGGTTATCTATTATAATAAAGGGTTTTGTTTGTAAACATTTTTTTTAATAAAAATAAAGTCTTTTTATTTCAGTCTTTTACAATCTGCTACGATTCAAAGTTATTTTCTCCACAATACGCAAATGCAAAGTGTACAGAAAATATTTTTCCCAACACGAACAAATAACTATTAGTGAGCAGGGACTTTTAATTACATCGGAACAAGTTGTCGTGCAGAAAATATACGAAAATATCGATGTTAAAATTGTAAGCTACTGTAACAATAACAATATTTTATGAAGAAACTATTACGTAGAGCTTAATATGAGAAAGCTTAAAAGAAAGAGAGAGAAATTGGACGATGTCAGGTATATTTATTACGTAACTATAAATTATACCAATACCACACCACACAATTAGTACATGAGACTGTTAACATTAAAATAAAATTAGTAGGCGCTTTACTTTTTGTTATTTATTTCATCACCACTGCTCTCAAAATGGTCAAGGAAAACATATTGAGGCAACCGGCATGTCCAAGAACCAAAAATTTGAAGACATGTGACATCTGCCAAAACGCAGTGGGCCCGCGTGGTGGATTATAATCCACTCCCTCTCTATGAGAGGAGGCCTGAGTCCCAGCAGTGGGAACATTAAAAGGCATGAAATGACAACATCATTGTGGTTTATATTTATATATACTTGGTTGACTTTTAGTCTAACCGGATGCAGCTGAGTATCTGTATTTTACATGGAGCGATGTGCCTATCTTACCTCCACTTTTCCTTCCAGTAACTGGGTAATATTGGCAAGACTGGTGTAAGATTTTCTGATTTTAGACTATCTGTAATGACTGAAAATGATGTACAGATGACAACCGGAACCAATGGCTTAACAGGCTTTCCGAGGCACGGAGGAATCTCGGTATATTAATAGGCACCTACATTAATTTTGTTTTTGTTTTTTTTTCGTTCCAATTACAAGGCTACTTAGATGGGTACATAAATTTTGTTTATGTTGATTTTATTATTATTATCTTTTGGTCCAATTATAATAAAATTTACTTATAATTTTAGCTCATTTAAAATTCATGTCCAACAATATAATTGTCCACTATCACCAGTATCAGCAACCCTCCTACATGACCTACATCGCAATAGCGTGTTTTCAATACTGCAATCATCGCAGTAAAGAACTTTCGCAACAAAGTTCATCGCAATTGTAAAGTTTCGCAGTAACGTACATCGCAGTAAAGAAATTTCGCGCCAACATACGTCACGATAGTAAACTTTCGCAGTAATGTACATCGCGGTAATGAACGTCGCAGCAATGATTTACACTCTAAGATAGACACCTATTCACGGATGGACGTCGGCAAGCCCTACTTTACCCTTGAAGATCGACCCGTGCGGCTATTATTATTTAGCCATGAGTTCCTCCCTCCGATAGGTTCTGATAACATCACTCAATATCACGACACCAATATTTTGACATGAAATTTGTTTAGAACAACAGAATTCCGCTTCGCTTTTTTTGTATCGCATAAAAGTAAAATGGATAATTAGAAGCAACTCAATATTTTGATGTTTTTGATGGACTTTGTTATCCGCATTTTTGACTGAACAGGCAGTTCGATATTGTTTTTGATTGAAGAGATTTAATAGGAAAGATTTTAGAAGTTTGCTTGTGTACCAATTATGTGTTTGTAATTAGGTTTGTATTAAATGTTACAATTTTATCAATAAAAGCTTTTCATGTGGTTTCGTTTTCGGTTTCCCATGTCCCATAGTAATGGTATACATATATACATTTATATATATATGTCACGTTGAAGTACCTATGAATCGTAGGACCGCCATCTTTAACCCCAATGTCTAGAGGCAATTCCTTTATTCTTGACTGGAGCGGGTTAACTTCAATAATACACAACACTGGATTGAAACTCAGAGTGTTTATTTGATTTAGTTACAGGCACTTTGAGTTTTCAAATGAACTTGAAGCTAAATCCACATCGTGTGGCTTGCTAGGTCACAAAGCTTTCGTCGGTCGCTGGAGAAGACCTAGCCAGAAACTCCAGGATACTCTTTTTAAATGTTTTTATAGATTACACAATCACTTTATGACAATTAACGTTACATGTTTATTAGGTTTTCAAACATCTCTTCAATTACATTTATTCATCAGTATTATTTTTTACACACCGTCCGCGCGATCCGCGTTCTAAGTGGGCGGGACTTCCTTAATGTTTTTGTTTAGACACTAATTACTTGGATAGTTGAGTAAAGTTAGCAAACAATACTAAAATGCTGATCAGTTAATTATTTTAACATTAAACAACCTCAATACTCACAAATACAAAGTGGTTTGTAGTTTATTATTGAAATAGTCATCTCATAACAAAACTATTCAAGTTTCCGGTGATCTAACAATCTTACTAATAAGAAAGTTTCTCATTATTACATAGCTGTGTAAAATAGTCTTAAGACTTCTTAGTATTTAATCATTTACTCAAATTTGTTTAGTTCTCGTATTAAATTATTAAATCTGGTTATTGGTCATAGAAATTATAACATCCGCCATTGTTTGACAACTTAATAAGAATAACATAATTAAACACATTTACTTCGTCAAATGTGGAATAGTTAAAATGAGAACAAATCAAAAAGTCCTACAATAAGTGTTCCTGTTTTATATAAACATCTCGTATTAATTAAACATTAAAATTAGCATAACAATGATCATTCGAACAGATTAATACCTGATTCCACAGTGAGCCAATAGATGGCGCTGAACTCAAAACCCAACTTAAATAGACATAGACCCTTAAAATGATTAATTAGGATAATAAATTAGCAAATTCACGCCTACGCGGCGACATATATATACATAGATAGATAGATAGACAAAAGTGTATATTAAAAAGGAGTCAATGTTATTTGGTGATAATTTATTTTTCAGCCTCGGTAAAAATTTCCGTAATCGAGTCTGTACTAGATTACCTTGTACAAATCACAGAACAAATACCACCACCAACCAAACCACCACCGAATTTCACTTACAGGGTTTATGAAAAAGTTTGTCTACTCGAATTTTCAATTCAAGTATTTCATATAATAAATGTGGCCACCGACTCTACTTACATGAATTTATTTTATTTATAATAAGTTATTACATCCCACAGTAAACGGTTACGTAACTGCAATAAATAGATCAAGAAATTAAACGAAAAAAAAGACAAAAGCGCGAATGAAGTCGTGAGAAAAGGGCAATACGAGTGTGTTTAAAGTAAAAGACACACAGTGATAGTTTGTTTTAGTCGATTGCGACTGCATGCTATATAGCTACCTTCTCGGAAACATGTGGAGTACGTAGGTAGTTAAACGATTTATTGGTAAACAGTGACGTAGACTGTTTTTACTGGTAGCACTGTTTTTTACTCACTCTGGTCATTCAGAGGTTAATCAAGATTAGCATAATTTATCTAAACTTTACGCCAAACTAACATAACAAAGAACTTCTCAGTATATATTATCTTACCTTAGCTCAGAAACTACACCTCAGCATAAATTAACACAAACAGAGGGTCTGTTTGTGTTAAGATTATAGTGTTCAAATAACGAGACAAGCATTAATCCTATCCGAAGCTGAAAGGCTTGCTATGCATATTCAGGCAACCAATACCCCTCCTAGATAAATAGGATGGAGCATGCGTTGCCCATCCCTCAAGCGTTATGATGAAGTGATCGCACAGTACGGACTACTCATACAATATTCATGGGAAGAGAATGCGGCAATTTGGCCGACATGTCCTGTGTCCTACAAACAGCACAGATGTATCTTAAGTTGGGATGACACCACGATAGTGATCTGCTGTGTGCAGAAGTGAGCTTACTCTGACATTATGGAAATCCTTTGGAGTGGGCGAATGATGGGTGATTTTGTAGTCCTTGACTGAAGCTGGTTTAAAGATGTTGGTGGCAGATTTGATGTTTTTAACCGACTTCCCAAAACGGAGGAGGTTCTCAATTTGGATGTTTATATTGTTTTTTTTTTATGTATGTTCGGGCATAACTCCATCACATATAAGAGGATTAGCAAAATTATTTTTTTGTTCAAAACAAGTTTATTCCTAAATGGTCCCATTTAGTAAAGTAATTTGGTAAAGATCTGATGAAGAACTTCGGAGATGATGAGATATCAAATTACATGTTATTCGTGTAATTTATTCTGGCATCACTGTGGGTATTACTCACTATAGAACTTGTCCATTTTGTATCACTAAAACGTGAAAATTAAAAACTGAAACGGACAAATAAAAACCGGCAGAGCTTTGTTCATGTCTTGTATTCACAATCGAAAAAGAGACCAATAAAGGACTGGCAATCACTTATATCAACACATCCCCGCTGCTTGACATGGCTTGACTGGAGGGGGCTTCAATATGGCGGCTTAGCTTCGGCGGGCTCGGCGGGCATTGCTCGGATGCACGTAGGCTGACGTCACATCCGTTACAAAACCTTTTTTACAAAAATACAACCGACTGCCAAAAAAACACTACAAAGTGAAAAATAACTTCAATTTCGGAAGGCGGTGTCAGACAACGAAGAAATGCCAACAGGAACACCGACTTCTGAAATTGAAGTTATTTTTCACATATTAGTGTTTTTTTTGGAAGTCGGTTGTATTTTTTTGCAATCAAGGGTATGATTGTGTTGGTTCAATTTTAAAGAATGCTATCTGTTTATTACATTTTAAATTAATGTAATGCAGCTGTAAAACATAAAAAGCGTTACATGACTCGGTAGGAGTGTGTTGCCGTGTGCGATTAATTAAGCACAAACTTTCAAAAGCCTTTGCCATGTAGCTTAACAATATAAGTATAATCTTGTTTGTAATTAATTTTCCGTATACCCAAAACGTGGTTCCACGCTAGATGCAATTATGTCTGTATTGTGTCTATGATTTCGCTAAATGAGACGTTTAGTATCACCTGCCAGATCCATTGACAGTGATTGACTGACGCTTATTAAACTTCTGATAATATGAGGTAACGGGATATTCGTAGCACATATAGTCTAACTTAATTAGCGGAAACAGTACCTACATGTACCCACGTTTTGTCTGTAAAACGTTGAACACTAAACAATCAAAGGTATTTTATGAACCTAACTCAAGGACTTAATGTCAAAGACTACATGTCTAAGAATACGTTGGATGTTTGCAGTAGCTATTTTCACGAAACGATCTGCGAAGTTTTTTGTGTTCTCCCTGAAAATAAAACTGTAAATCATCGCACTAGATAAAAAGGTGCCACTAGTAATAAAGTCCTATGTGACAGACTGGGTTATTTTCGTCCAAAACTCCAGCATTTTATTTTAGAGACTGTTTTAATAGGTGTGTAAAATGGCTCGGGGCACCTTTGGTTATGTTAGTATCAAGCTGGACTGTAATATGACTTGATGTCCTCAAACCACGTAATGTTGCATGTTATCCTAGCATATTATGGGTTTGTACTATCTGGAGTGTAATATAAGACTAATGTTTGCAAGACTGTTCATGGCAGCTATATTATACGTAATATTAGTTATTGAAGAAACTCTAGCTAAAGGATTAAATCTATACCGTTGAGGTGATATTTACCTAAATCATAGTCAGGTATCCGTAATTGCTGTCAGATATCATTCCATATCTTGAATGCCATACTAATACAGATTATAGGGGATTCATGTCCCAACATAATAGAGGAGTAGGAAATTCGTATTGTGGGGAATAGATTGCTTGTCACGTCAAACATGAATTGGATACGTCGTTGAATGTCAAGCACGCTATTAAATGTCTCAGCTCGTACCGCAGAGGACAGCATGATGGTATTTTGATTTATCTTTTATTGTACTCGACGTTGGCTCATCATATGGACCCTTTCATCTAATAAAAGCACTCCACAACCGACCGTACTTGAACACAAAATCAATATTACTTCGAAGAACTTACGTCATACATATTCTACGCATAACAGATTCGCAAACATTCTAAAGAGAGCTAATAAAAATCCAGGCAAAAAATATAAAGACTCGTCCAACACCCGGAGAAATTCCTCCAACTTGAATAAAGATTTATCGTTGCGATAAAAAAAATCATAGCAGTGAGTTGGCCGTAAATAATTCGTGGCATACCTGCGAATGCTGATTTGACATGGGTCAGGCCCCAAACTCGAGCCGTATAATATTTCATTCCTTCCGACTCGAATCACAAGTCCGACCGCGGCGCAAATTGAAATTTCGCTTGGACACCGCACTTCTTATTGGTCTGTGTCTTATCTACGCATCGCTTGAATATCTCTCGAGTTGTGTGTCTATTATTACAAACAGTCCAACATTACTGTGTACGCGAGCGTGAAATAACAAAGTAAGAAACCATTCTTGCGTGATTTCAGAAGGAAAATTACTTACAACAAAAATAAAACAAGACAGTGAAAAATTGTATCATCATATCATATCATCATATCAGTTGAAAGACGTCCACTGCTGGACATAGGCCTCCCCCAAGCGTCGCCACATTGACCGGTCCCGTGCGTCCCGCATCCAGCGAATCCCCGCAACCTTCACCAGGTCATCGGTCCACCTGGTGGGAGGCCTTCCAACGCATCGTCTTCCGGTTCGCGGTCGACATTCCAGAAATTTTCTGCCCCATCAGCCATCCGTTCTGCGAGCAATGTGCCCTGCCTACTGCCACTTAAGTTTGGCAATTCTTCGAGCTATGTCGGTAACCCTGGTTCTCTTGCGGATCTCTACATTTCTGATTCGATCACGCAAGGATACTCCGAGCATAGCCCTCTCCATTGCCCTTTGCGTGACTGTAAGCTTTCTGATGAGGCCCATTGTGAGCGACCACGTCTCAGAGCCATAGGTCATCACTGGCAACACACACTGGTCATAGACCTTCGTCTTGAGACACTGTGGTAAGTTGGACGAGAAGACACCGCGCTATTTCCCGAACGCTGCCCAGCCGAGTCGGATTCGACGGTTGACCTCTTTCTCGAAGTTGGCCCTACCCAACTGGATCGTTTGTCCCAGGTAGACATAATCTTCCACAACTTCGAGTTTAGAGTCTCCAACCTTGATAGGAGTGGGTGTTACATGGGCATTCAACATAACCTTGGTTTTGTCCATGTTCATTTTAAGACCCACTCTTTCGGAAGCTCTACTGAGGTCATCGAGCATTATACTGAGGTCTCAGCCATGACCACTATATCGTCGGCAAACCGAAGGTGAGTGATGTACTCGCCATTGACGTTGATGCCTAGCCCTCTCCAGTCCAGAACCTTGAAGACATCCTCCAGTGCAGCGGTGAATAGTTTCGGAGATATGACGTCTCCCTGTCTCACACCTCGCTGCAGAAAGATAGGTCCCGAGGCCTGATCCTGAAGTCGGACTGACATGATGGCGTTTTTGTACAAACACTTCAACACCTCGATGTACCGTGTTACATGGGCGTTCACCATGACCTTGGTTTTGTCCATGTTCATTTTAAGACCCACTCTTTCGGAAGCTCTACTAAGGTCATCGAGCATTTTACTGAGGCTCTCCATGGTCTCAGCCATGATCACTATGTCGTCGGCAAACCGAAGTAGAGTGATATATTCGCCATTAACGTTGATGCCAAGCCCCTTCCAGTCCAGAACCTTGAAGACGTCCTCCAGCGCAGCAGTGAACAGTTTCAGAGAAATCACGTCTCCCTCTCTTACGCCGCGCTGGAGAAGGATTGGTTTCGAGGTCTGATCCTGAAGACGGACTGACATGGTGGCGTTTTTGTACAGACACTTCAACACCTCAATGTACCGGTAGTCGATTTGGCACCGTTGGAAAGACTGCAGTACAGCCCAAGTCTCGATTGAATCGAAGGCTTTCTCGTAGTCCACAAACGCTAAACAGAGAGGCAGGTTATACTCTTCGGTCTTCTGTATAACCTGCCGCAGCGTATGTATGTGGTCTACGGTGCTAAAGCCTTTTCGGAATCCGGCTTGTTCGGGAGGCTGAAAATCGTCAAACCTGCGCGCGAGACGATTCGTGATGACTCTTGAAAACAGCTTGTTGACATGGATAAGAAGTGAGATGGGCCTATAGTTCTTCAACAGGGAATTGTCACCCTTCTTGAAAAAGAGTACCTCCACACCCCTGCACCATGCCTGTGGCGTTCTCCCCTCGAGTATGACGGCACCAAACAGCTTCTGAAGGGCCTTAAGTATTGGTTTTCCACCCGCCTTCAGGAGTTCGGCCGTAATGCCGTCATCACCCGGTGCCTTGTTGTTCTTAAGCTGTTTAAGAGCCATCCTAATCTCGTACAGGCTGACGTCCGGCATGTCTTCGGTATAGTGACGGGTCAATCTAGCTCTAGGGTTTTTTACTAGATTCGCGACGGGTTTACTGGTTGGCGTGTACAACTGCCCATAGAATTTCTCGATCTCCCTCAGAAGCTCCGGTTTGGCGGATATGATCCTGCCATCGTCGGTCTTCAGTTTCGTGAGCTGGCTCTGCCCAATAGACAGATCTCTTGCAAAGACCTTGGAGCCCTTATTCCGATCAATTGCGTCTTTAATACGCTCAGTATTATAGCGGCGGAGGTCACTTTTCAAGGACTTTGAGATCCGTCTATTAAGCTGCCGGTATTTCAACGCATCGTCTGAAGACTGCAGGATCATCTCACGCCTCTCCTTCATAAGCCTGAGAGTAGGATCAGAGATCTTTTTGTTTATATCTGTACGGCGGGTCTTGAAAAACTTAGACCCGACCGTATGGACAGCTTCCACGAACCCGTCGCTGTATTCGTCCACGGAGCTCCCTAGGCACTCGAAACGATTCTGGAGTTCGAGCTGAAAGCTCTCGGGGTTTTGGATCTGGATCTGTGCTGGACGGAGCGTTGACTTCATCAGTCGAGACCTTTCAAGCTTGATATTAATGTTCAATGTGCCTCTTACCATTCGGTGATCGCTCCCGGTTTTCACCGAATTGATCACAGAGACATCATTGAACATTTGCTTCTTGGTTGACATGATGAAGTCGATCTCGTTTTTTGTTGCACCATCGGGGCTTTGCCAGGTCCACTTCCTATGCTCACGCTTTCTGAAGAAGGAGTTCATCATGTAGAGACCCTCCTTCTCCATAAAACTGGCCAGTAGGTGACCCCGGTGGTTCCGACGTCCAACTCCAAATTGCCCCACTTGCAGCTCATCCTCGTCTCGTTTGCCCAGTTTTGCGTTGAAGTCCCCCATGACAACGGTGAAGCGAGTTTTGAAACCATGCACGGCTACAGAGATATCCTCATACATGGTCTCTACCTCGTCGTCGGGGTGTGTCGAGGTCGGTGCGTAGACCTGTATGACCTTCAGCGAATATCTCGAGGATATTCTGAGTATAAGGTACGCCACCCTGGTCGACACACTCTCGATCTTCACCACGTTGTTCACAAGGGACTTGTGGACGATAAACCCGACACCACCCTGGGACTGCCGGTCACCCTCTCGGAAATAGAGCAGGTTACCGGATTTGAGGATTATCGAGTCCTCCCCCTCTCTTCGGACTTCAGATAACCCTATAATACTCCATCGCAACCTGCTCAATTCTTCCTCGAGTTCGGCTATCTTCTCGTCGGTCCGGAGTGTTCGCGTGTTGTATGTTGCCAGGGCCAGTCGTGGGTGTTTATTGGGATAGCCGGGTTCACTCCGGGGATTCTTCGCACCCCTTGCCCATCGCCTCGACCGCTACCGTAGTCGAGGGTAGACGGGCTGCCGGGTACTCGGGGCCGTTTTTTATTTGTGCTATTCGTTTGGTTTGGGGGGGTTTGCCTTAATCGCCACGCTTGGCAGGCGGGTTGGCGATCGCAGTTTGTTGTTGAAGAACACAGATAACGCTGCTGCCCATTCACTGGTGTATCCCTTAGTCACCTCTTACGACACCCACGGGAAGATATGGGATGGTGAGATTCTTTACGTCCGACACCATACGGAACTATATTTATACGGAATATTTTATGGATAATTCAAACTAATAAATTCTATCTGCTCTTTTTTAGATACCTCCAAGCTATTGAGACTTAAAACCGGAAATGGAAATTATAGCATCATTTTAAGTTCTAAATTGTTGTGGGAATCAATTGATCCGAAACGGACAAAAACAAAGCACTCACATTTGGCTGTTTCTCCCACACTCATTAATTTGACCGCGCGGCTAACCCCAGAATGTCCTGAGCTATTAACTACCAAAACTGGGTATGCAATAAATTCAGACTTTTTATATATAAATCACGGTCGAGGCGTGTCGCAGAAGGTCTGCAGATAAACCGGATAGTATGAGAGTGAGGGGCATTACTCGAGCAGCTGCGGCGGCCGGCGTCGCGAACTCACTGGCATTACAACCAGTTTTATGTGAGGACCGGGCGAATCTTGCTTTAATACTGTACGTTTCTGAAGAAACTTGCACAAATTGAATTGCCAAGGCCGCGAACAATATGAATACCAGGCCCCTCAGAAAGTATTGCGAAAAAAAGTTTTTATATATGGGAGACTGGCCAGTTATAATGTTTTTCGAAAATATGATTATTTATAAGTAAAAATAAGTAAGTTCCAATTTCAAAATTTCCCTCCACATTTTTTGCGAGTTAATTCAAAGTATTGTGTCTCACTGAAATATGGATCTGCGCCGGGAACATTTTAGAGCTATGATTTTATACGATTTCAAGTGTCGCCTGAAACCGGATGAATCGTACGATAGACTTCAAATGGCATTCATGGATGAAGGCCCTTCCAAGGCAACCGTGTATCGTTGGTATAACGAATTCAAGCGCGGTCGACCAACTTTGGGGGATGACGAAAGAAGCGGTCGCCCTTTGACGGCTGTTACCGAAGAAAACGTGCTAGCAGTGAAAAATTTAATCCAAGACAATAGGCGAATTACATATCAGGAGATTCAACACATATTGAAGATTGGATCGGGAAGCGTTCACGAGATTCTACACAGCCATCTTCGCGTGAGGAGGATAGTATCACGCTGGGTGCCGCACAACCTCACCGATGCTCAGAAGCAGGCCCGGGTGGAATGGTGCCGTGATATGCTTAACAAATTTGAAGCAGGCTCGTCTCGGCGTGTTTACGACATCGTTACAGGTGATGAGTCCTGGATTTATCAATACGACCCAGAAACCAAGCGCCAGTCGACTGTTTGGGTGTTTCAAAATGAGCCAACGCCTACCAAAGTGAAGCGATCTAGAAGCGGGGGTAAGATTTTGATCGCTAGCTTTTTTAATTTGACTGGCCACTTGGTATCAATTCCCTTAAGGGATCAAAGAAGCATTAATGCCGAATGGTATACTACCAAATGTTTGCCAGAAGTTTTCTCTGTTATAAGCAACAAGCGACCAAACACAGGGCTCCGCGGGCTACTGCTCCACCACGACAATGCACCTGCGCACACCGCACTCAAAACGAGGGACTTCCTGGACAGCACGCCAGTCAAACTCCTGGGTCACCCTCCTTACAGCCCTGATCTAGCACCGTGTGACTTCTTTTTATTCCCAAAAATAAAAAATCAGCTCAAAGGGATACAATTTTCGTCGCCGGAAGATGCGCTGGCTGCGTTCGAGCAGGCTGTAAACGAGGTGTCTGCGGCGGACTGGAAAAAGTGTTTTGAAAACTGGTTTAGGCGCATGAATCTTTGTATAGAGGCTGGTGGAAAGTACTTTGAAAAGATTTAATAAAAATATATGTACGTATAGAACAATTTTTTTTAGTTTCGCAAAACTTTCTGAGTGTCCCACGTATTTCGTAAGTTGCACAAATGGAAACTTCATAATTGTCGTAGGAGATGTCTTAATTAAATTGTTAGATTTTAGGGCTTTTAATTGAGTTGGTATTTTCACAACCAGCCTGCTTGAAGACCGGACACATCAACGTAAACGAATTAAAAGTAATAATCTTAGCAAGATGGCGTTATATATTTTCTACTTGCCCCTAAGGAGAAAATAAATCAGTTTATGTATGTATTTGTTTTATTGCTGTCACCAGAAAATCCATACTAATATTATAAAGTCGAAAGTAAGTCTGTCTGTCTGTTACCTTTTCACGCCTAAAGCACCGAACGGAATTCAATGAAATTTGGCAAGGAGATAGATGGCTTCCTGAGGAAGGACATTGGCAACATTGTAAAAAAAGAAATTGGTAGGTAGGTGGTGTAGGGTGGGTAGAGTAGGGTAGGTAGCTAGGTTGTAAGGTAGTTTTTTTCTTACTCACCAACTTACCCAGTGGTAGTGAATGCATGAGACTAAATAGGGATGGTTTCGCATTTGAGCATTACATAAAAAAACTACTTATTTGCAGTTTGTAAACTGACCGCGACTTACGTCAATGTATAAGAATTACAGTTTTACAGCGTCAAATTTAATTTTGTCCCTCAATTCTGTTTATCTTATCGTTAGAGCAATGTTCGGTGCTCTCATAGTTTATGAACATCTTAAGTAATGTTATTTAATTATTTTGGTGAATGTAGCTGTTTGTACGGAACCTTCAACCTATGGAGCATTCCACCCACCTGAGAACATCTAGGAAACAGACGCTCTATTGGGAAAACGCGTCATGCAAAGGACGCACATAGCTACCGACAAGCCGGTGAACAAATGTCGAGTCTGCGACAAAGAAGCTCACTACGCCTCTGACTGTACAAAATTCAGAGATGCGAGCGGAGTGACAAGAAACGGGAGCTAGCCAAAAAACTTAGCATGTGCTTTCGCTGCCTAAGTTATCGTCGTATTGGTCACACATGTTTTAAGAAGAAGTGTGGCCTCAAGGTTTGTCAGCCACGCATCATCGCTATCTTCATCACAACAGGAAGCCTCAGAGAGACAGATTCAATAATTCTTCAGTGCATGAGTCCAAGTCGCACTTGGCCAGTTTTTTGAGGTATGCGTTCCATGTCTCGGTATGTAACGGATGCTCATCCGCCCAAGACAAAAGACAATTTTTTGCCATCCTCAAGTTTTGCATAACTCTGAAGATTAAACCGAGCGGCTCTTATTATTCAGCCGTCCAATTCGATCAAAATACTCGGGTATAAAAGTAGAAAAAACATAAATAAAAATCAACTTAAAGTGCTTAAAGCTCTCCACATTCCCGGCAATGTTTCCTTGGCTCTTAAATCCGGATATCTGGCTCTTTCTCGAGACTCTTTATTTGTCTTAAGGATGAATTTCACCATAACGGATGAAGAGGTATTATTTTTATTCAAGACTTGAGTTAAACAACAGGGAGAATAAATTGATGTATGAGTAAGGATTAAAAGTAATAAATTGTTATGGATGGATACGTTATGAGAAAACTTTTCAAGATTTATACTTTTAAGCTTCGTGTATCGAAAAACCGAAACATGAAAAATATTAGAAACGCTTTTTAACAATTCCTTGTTTGTTGTACAAAGTTAAAACAACGAAGAACATTCCAACTGTACTTTGATTTTCCAACAACAAGATGAAAATTTGAAATAGCAGTTTTCGACCAAAACGGTTTTTACATCTGACCACTTCCACGAATCTAGCAAAATCACAGAATAAAATGCTTCCATTCTCCTATACAGCAATCAAAAAATTTTATAGGTTAGTTTATTTTTTCAAAGAATGCCAATAATACTATGTAGCACTACCGATAGTCAAAATATGATCCATGTGTTTCTAAAAACAAACCAGATTTATACAAAAAAAAACAAAGCAGTGATAAAAAATTGGTATATCAATAAACAAAAGTAAAATCCTACGAAATGGAAATCTTGTAAATTATAAATCTACCCTGAATGGAATTGAAATCTACATAATGGTTTGCGCAGAGAAAAATGTGAGTACTGAACAGGACGACAATAATACAAAACATTCGGGAACAAAGCGTGGCTCTGGATGAAGTACTGTAACAGTGGCTATGTGACTATGTATCATACTAGTACATACACGCAGTGTATGAATTTTTATTTGAATAATGTAGTAGTAATTTTAATTGGAGTACGAATTCTTATCTCTTTTTTCGCTCTAATAGAACCATTCTTGTGTGACGGGGGCAGCAGAAGTCACCTGTATTGTACGGTATTCTTTGATTTTTTTAATCTATTTAAATAATTTCAGGTATTTCTTTGCATTCACATAACATGGCAGACCATAAGGGATACACAATTATTATAATTAGTCCGTCAGTTAGATTATCAAAAAATATTGGACAAGTATTTTTGATTTATTAAATCCATAAAACATTACAAAGATAACTCGCGTTTTGACATTATTATTTGAGTCGACGCAGTCGTAGCATTGTGCTACGTCGTAGCTCGCCGCGTAGCAAGAGAGCCGTAGTGCGAAGCAAGCGGAGTAGACTGCCCGTGGCTTTTTCAAGAACTTTTATTGAAGATAGGGCATTAATTTAGCGATTAGAGGTATACGTTTGTTAAAATGCCTAAGTTTGATTTCCATTCTCATTCTTGATATATTTTTCGTATTTATTAGTCAAGCGCAAGCCTTCAAAAACGAGCTCAGAAGATCCCTTTTCACTCTTGCTTTGAAAACTGACAGGTTAGTGGTGGTAAGGAACACAGACGCTAGTAGAGAGTTTCACACTTAGATTGTGTAAATAAAAAATGTGAACCAAAATCTCTGGCTCGTGTAACGTACCTTATATCCATACTCATAGACTTGCTATCTTACTCTTCAAAGGATACTGTGTAAGTAAGGTAACTCCACCTCATCTGCGGGGACCGATCAGTGATCCTTGTTGGGACCGATTGATTTTTGTTTGGCTTTGGCAACTCCATACATGAACACGAAATCTTTTCCTGTCCAACTAATTGATTGCCTTTCATGCTAGAGTTGATAACAAATAAGGTGGCAATAGTGGTCATAGCCCTCAATCCAAACCAAACGAACACGTATAGGTCCGTTTAGTTTTGACTTGATAAATGTTTAATTTTTATTTCATGAATAAATTTGACGACAACGATCAGGAAGACGACGACAGGCATCAGCGTAATCTATGATCTGATATGATAAATCTAAACATACATTATCATGGTGTTAGTAACAATACAAACTTATACCTATGTTAGTAGCACAATATTAAAAGATACAATTTCAACAACATCTAAAATTCACATTTAATCAATCAACATCATTGCTTCAGAATTCCAGCTGAAATACTGGATCAACGATTCATGTGAACACAGTCCAGCCTGTCAGCAATCATGGACAGGATGCCGTTGGAGCTCACCAAGGATGCACATCTTTTACGCACCAATGCATAAAAGCAATCGACGCGCATTTCCGCAAAGATCCCCGATGCGCTACAGAAGCGAGGCAGTCCCATCTGCACCCTGAACGCATTATTATACTGAAAGCGAAGGGCGCACGATTTTCGCGTAAAATGAACCCACAGGCTACAGGTGTAAAACGAGGTACAGAAGGCCCTAAACAAAGTCTTCTTAACCCCCGCAGAAGCACGTGAAAACCTGCGGGCCATTTACATAGGACATTCGCTCTGACCGACAGTGCCCTCCGCTCTCTCTCAATATCGTCATCGATCCTGACGCTAGCATTCAATACGTGTCCAAGGTACTTAAAGGTCTGTACCCTCGACAAAGGTACACCATTCATTTTAACATGAGGCACTGTTTCTGGATATTTTCCAGCAGCCCTAAACACCATAACGACACTCCTCCGCAAATTATACAATAGGCCGCGGTCACTAGCGTAACTTTCACATAGACTCACCAACTTTCTAAGGCCACAGGCTGAGGCACTGAGCTGCACCATGTCATCTGCATAGCCAATGTTGTTGACACATATGCCATCAATATAACATCCGACTCTGGTGCTGCTCAGCTCCACAATCAACTGGTCCATGTGCAGGTTAAAGAGTGTCGGAGAACTAAGACCGCCCTGTCTCGCACCACACTCCAAACCATACAAACTCGAGTACGCCCCGTCCCACCAAATCTCCCAACCTGACCTGTCTCCTGTGTCCTGTGTCCTGTCCTGTCTGTCTGACCTGGTTCCCGTACCAAAATTTTAAAATATTTGTTGCTTCAGGTGGTAAGTTAGCATCATTTAGCTTCCTCCAAAGAGTGTCGTAGGAAACCAAATCAAAAGCATTCGATAGGTCGAGGAAACAGGAATAATGTAACTTAAGGTACCTAAACCTTTTTATTTTTGGGTCGGGCAATGACTTCTCCGGGACTGACGCTTAGGCTTAAGCGGGAGGGCGTGTCAGACTTTTACTGACTAAAACCCACACGTGTTTGCTTTTGCTTCAGTTGCTTAAGTCAGGGCCTCGGTAACTCTCTTTTAAATGTATCCGTGACCCAGACAGGCATCGGTCTACACCTAAGACCACTTTTTGTGTTGAAACAAATATATACAAGCAAAATATCAAAATTTAAAAAACCCCCGGCACATTTATCTTGCGAAAACACTCTGATTCAAACAGTGAAACGCCCATAACTTTTGAACGGCTGAACCGATTTTGATCAAACATAGCTAAGAACACTCTCGACAAAATTATCTTTCAAAACAAAAACTAAATCGAAATCAGTTCATCCGTTCAGGCGCTATGATGCCACAAACAGACACACAGATACACAGCAACACTCGTGAAACTTATAACACCCCTCTTTTTCCGGCGGGGGTTAAAAATAGTGAGAACCACGGGAAACTGCTAGATGCATGAAGCACAGGAATGGTCGATATGGCTACGCTTTGGGGATGCCTAAAGCCAAGATCGGTCGATTTGGCTATGCTTTGGGGATGCCTATGGCCTGGATCGGTGGATGTGGCTGCGCTTTGGGGATGTCTATGGTCTGGATCGGTCAATGTGGCTGCGCTTTGGGGATGCCTATGGTCTGAATCGGTCGATGTAGCTAAGCTTTGGGATGTCTATGGTCTAGATCGGTCAATGTGGCTGCGCTTTGAGGATGCCTATGATCTGGATCGGTCGATGTGGCTAAGCTTTGGGGATGCCTATGGTCAGGACCGGTTGATGGTGACCTACAGTGGATGTGTTTCAGCTGATGTCATATTGATTATCTTTAATTGATTTTTTATCCAAAATTAATTTGGGTGGCTTGGCAGCTATCGCCACATTTTTAGCTCCACTTATACTTAGCTTGGTTTAACTACTAGCATATTTTCTTATTCTTTCTGTTCATTTTGAGCCATCCTAAACTAAAAAATTGGTCTCACGTCCACACATGAAATACTTTTCTACGTAATGGCGACACAATATTTCATTTTCGCCCTTCACGGTATGTATTTTTTTTACTGGGATCAATTTTACGACATTCGATACTTTTACGGTTGTTGAGCCTAAAACGTAAAAGGGTTTCTGTAACGGCGCGCCTTACTTTACTTGACTAGGTAAAGCCTTTGTCCTTGTATGGAGTTTTGAGAAGCTATTTTATGTTTTTAATAGATTCTCGTTTTATTGTTACACGAATGTACGGGATTTATTACGGTCTGGATGTAAAGTTTGACTTTACGATGTAATCAGGAGTTGGAGCAACGGTTTTAATAACAACTGTGTCAGATTTGCTTAAATGTCGTATTTATCCGCTATAAAACAAATGTATACTCTGTTTATATTTTGGTTTCTGGAGGAAGAGTTGCTTGTATCTTCTAAAGGGATAATGTGTAGTGTAAGAGCAGTATCCTTAAGATTATAATAATCTCCTACTAAAAATTCTTACCCACGTACATGTTATGAAGACAATTTCATTACCTTATTTACTTCAAAACATGTTATTCACGCATCGACCTTCCCCTCTTTCAATATTAAACAGAATCCTGTTTCATATTACATAATATCAAGCAATACCAAAATAACTCATTAGAATTTCATAAAGTAATTCACTAAAGAATCAACAAGGCAAACGATTTTTCCGAATTCGCTTATTATGTTTTGTGTTTCCTCTAAGCCGGATTGTCATCCGGTAAAGCGAATATTGGCAAAAATACCATATTATGTGATGGTTGCAGTACTTAATCGCAAGTGTTGCAGTGGTGTGTGCTCGACTGAATTTATGCAGTACAACGTGACACTTTTGTAGAGGAGAACTTTAATTTGAATAAGACAGTGAATTATGGTCGTGAATTTACGTAGTGTCGAGCTCTTTTATTCTATACGATCAGATTAAGGTATAAAGGTATATCAGGTCAATTTTATGAAATCTGAAAGGATTTTACAGTTGCGTTAGTGTGGAAGCTTGATTCATATAGTTAATTCTTGTTGATTAATATAGTTCAAAATATCATGAAGAAGTGTCTCTACTTTATAACATCTCCGCGTACAAGTTTTATGCCCATCCACTAAACATTTAACGCCATTTTAAGACCCTTACTATCTTTTACGAACTCTAACTGCACTAAAACTTCAACCAAAGCACGTATACTTAAACTTCTTCATCAACAATATCCTTTTGTCTCTCAAGATACAGGTTGCCCTAGTTTGAGAGGCAGGGTTCATTACTCAAAATGGTTGCAATGAAATAATTCTTGCAATATAACTGTACGTTAACTGTAATGTAACCTTTCTTTTTGCACCAATAAACCTTTTTTTTTTTTTTTTTAATATAAGTCGTCGGATTGCGATACACGTCACGTACCAGGAGTACAATGGGAGCCACGCGAGGGAGCCACGCCAGCCAGCCAAATTACGCGCTGGTGTACACCGACCACATGACCGCTCCGCACTTCTGATCGCCTGGTACCATAGAACAAAAGCCATTCCTTTATTTAAGGCTTTTAGACGTATTGTTTGGCGCTAAAAGGATAGAACCATGAAATATTTAACAGTATTGCCCGTATACAAGCTTGTCGGTGTCACAAGCCCGTAATCTATAGAAGTCCAGCCACAAAGGAAACTAGTACTTTATTCAACGACTACTGGCACGAGTACTTAGACGGTTTGAATTAGTGAGACCATTCATCCAAGTTTGTTTTGTCAGTTTATCGCAGACTAAATCAGACATATACACGCAAGGAACGTCCAAAAAATGCTCAGCCATAATAAATGGGCCTATTTTGTACTTCACGAAACATTATGGTTACTAAAAATACCCGAAGAATGACACTGTTGCCCTAAATTACGAAATATTTATGTACTATTATACCATAACAAACAAGATTCCAAACAATTAACGAAAACATTTACAACACCAAACTACAAATTAACGACAATAGCAATTAAAACAGAGAGATATTGCCGCCGTTTAATAGTCGAAATCCTTCAGTATATAATTTCTTAGACCGAAGATTAAACTTGGAACATCTTACGTTAAGCTGCGCTCTCGAGCCAAATTAAAAATCTTAGGATGCACAATATATTTTGGCAAATGTTCCTCGAGTCGAGCCGAGATGCTGGCCGAGTGTGGAGTCTCATTGCCTAGAATTCCCTACGGAGGAGAATGCGAATCACGTCCTAGGCCAAGAGAATGCCAGCGTTTCCGACGATCTCTCAAATTATCCGTTAGACAGAGTGCTCTGGATGTAATGCCGAACATTAGTGGAATTGCTCGTATGTGAGATCAATTGATCGGAAAAATATTTGGTACTCACGATATAGGAGTTGCCTGATATTTTAAAACTACTCGTATACCCGCAGATATGGAAATTCAATTCACATTCGTGAATGAAGGTTTTCATACCGATATTTGTTAGAAAAATACTATAAATCTTGAATCAACATAAGTTTTCTGTAAAAATAGTGGTCTGCATATTTTTATCCATAACTAGCTGACCCGGCAAACTTTGTTTTGCCATAAAAAGACCAAACATTTATCTACCCTACCTACCCTACCTTATACTACCTACCCTACCCTACCCTACACTACCCTACACTACCCTACACTACCCTACACTACCCTACTCTACCCAACCCTACCCTACCCGACCCTACACTACCCTACATTACCCTACCCTACCCTATCCTACCCGACCCTACACTACCCTACATTACCCTACCCTACCCTACCCTACCCTACCCGACCCTACACTACCCTACACTATCCTACTCTACACTACCCTACCCTACACTACCCTACCCTACCCTACCCTACCCTACACTACCCTACACTACCCTACCCTACCCAACCCTACCCTACCCGACCCTACCCTACCCTACCCGACCCTACACTACCCTACACCATCCTACTCTACACTACCCTACCCTACACTACCCTACCCTACCCTACCCTACCCTACCCTATGTCCTTCTCCTGGCTCTAAACTACCTCCCTGCCAATTTTCAGCTAAATCGGTTCAGCCGTTCTTGAGTTATAAGTGAAGTAACTAACACGACTTTCTTTTATATATATAGATAAAGGTAACGCGGTCACATTATTTTGATTAAAAATAACTCTAGTGCATTTTGATGTGTATTTTCTAGTGTGGGGTCACACACCAGAAAATACACATCAAAATGCAAATTACCATTTGTCAAAGTAAATATTGCGCAGTAATATACCTTTTAATGGCTATAAAGCTCGCAATTAACTTCAGGCTGTTGTTGTACGGTTTGTGTATATTTTTATTAAACTAGCGATCGTTAACTGGATGCGGGCGAATTAAATCAGAGGTCATTTAGTTTTACTGATGTCGATATCGATGGCGTGCCTGACGATGCGTTAAAAGTACCGCAAATAAGGGTTTGCGTACTTGAGCGTGATTATAAATACTATATACGTATGTAGGTGCGATTATGGGTTAGTGGTTTTAGAAATAAATGGGGTCACATCACATCACACATCATCAGCCTAATAATATTCCCACTGCTGGGATACAGGCCTCCTCTCTGTGAGAGGGAATGGGCCGTAATCCACCACGCGGGCCCAGTGCGGGTTGGTGGATGTCACATGTCTTCGAATTTTTGGATCTAGGACATGGTGGTTTCCTCACGATATTTTCCTTCACCGTTTTGAGAGCAGTGGTGAAGAAATAATTTACACAAAGTAAAGCGCCTGCCTGGGCTCGAACCCACGACCTACAACTTGTAAGGGGTAATGTTATGTAATACCTTTCTGCAGCGTGTATTTTTATACCTGCACAGAATTGCTGAGTTCCTGGTACGATACCAGAGCTTGCATTACGTGAAATTAAGTTTGATTTTGATCGAAAAAGTGTAGTGTGTGTGGGTTCGTCTGATTAACTGTATCTAATAACAAAACAGCTTATGTTATTCCACTGCAGGGCAAAAGCCCCTCTTTCCTTTCCTTTTCACTTTCAACTCAAACTTGGCTTATTGGCCGATTCGCACGAATTTAACGCCGTTTAAGCGGGTGCCCAATGTGGAATACGTCCTTAAATCAATTAGTAGTTATTTTTATGGGTGCCCAATGTGGAATACGTCCTTAAATCAATTAGTAGTTATTTTTATAAAGATATTTTTGGTTAATTTATGTAGATTTCTTGTCAATAACAATATTTAACCCTTAATGCTTCTGTACTTGAGTTTACTTTATCTTAATTGTATTGCATAAAACACTATGTGTTTGCCAATAAGTAATTTTGGAGTGGTCGATTTGCACACCAATACATTAACTTAGTGATATGCGCCACAAAAAAAAAATATTAATAAGGGTCGATTCAACAACAACAACAATTGGGAAAAGGCTACGCAGATGATGATGGTGATGATTAAAAAGGGTCGATTCGGACATTTCGGGCGAGTTAAATTCGTGCGAATAATCCAATAACCCCAATTTAAATCCAACAAAAAATAGGAGTCAAAAGCCATCTGAATGTCTTTAATCACAGATTTATACAACCAGAAAATATTGAATGCATTTCGAGTTAAAGTAAGTCCTTTGCGCACCCACACAAATTCCCAGATTATCATGTACATAATGGCTAATAATCTAAAACATACTCTAGAGTGTACTGTTCATAAGTGACCGGTTTATCCCTAGCGGATATTGGAACTGTTATCTTACTATGCAAATTCAATTGCGCAGTGCACTCTACGCGCGACAACATGGGGACTATGCAATTGATCGTTACTACCCAATAAACTCTAAGACTTGTTTTGGGGTAGTTGTTTATTAACATTGTTATGTAATGTTACGATTGGTGTAGGTAATATATTTGGTAGTATGGTGATGGTTTGGTTAAGAGTAGAAGAATACATTATTGTTGTTAATTTTGGAGATACTTTAAATTTCATACCAGCTTCATCTTGAAGAAATTGGCAAAAAAGAAAACTGTAAATTACAATTTTTAACCAACTAGCCAAATAAATATAATTTATCACAGATCAAGTCTGCTATTGCTTTTCTCAAATTTAGATTGAAAGGAAGTAAAGAAAATTAATAATCTTATGTCATACTAACCTTATTTAGGGCCACGCAGATTTGATTCTGAACAAAATTAATATTAGATCAGCAGATAGTGAAATTGATTCTGAGGGTTTGTAAACACAAGAGAGAGATAGGTGAATACTGTTGAGTGTAACCATGGGTAAAATTTTTGTTCAGAAAGCAAAATAATGTCAGATCTGACATTAATTTCGTGAAATCTAAATGAGTTCACAGACATTATAAAAAAGTGAAACTATTTTCAAAATTCATTTCTATTTTATAAACGATTCACGACGATTGGATACAGAACTGATTCCAGTAAAATTATATCATTGTAGCTATTTATGTTACCCATGTCTGCTGTTTGATAAAGTATACCGCAATACGCTGGAAAGGTCCCAGACAGTACGTTTAACCGTTCGTCTTGATTAATGTCACGACATATTGGATGCTTCAGCCAAAATCTCGCTAAAAAGTATACTATTATGCTAATATAGCATTTATACTCTTTGTGATCAGAAATTATGATACAGAAAAGAAGTAATATGCTTTAATAAATAATAAGATTACCGACTCAGACTAAGTATTTGAATTAGGGTGACGACCTCTTGTCGGAAGAAGAATCTGAATTAGAAAAGATATCAGGCAGTTTTTGCCTGAGAATATCGTTGCTTTAATAGTTATCTCTCAAGCGAAAACTAAGAACCTATCTTCAAATGGGTGTTAACAGATACTACTTTAAAGTAAGCAGATACTAACGACCTTACAAGTTCGTGTGAAATTGTACCTACCTTCACCGTCACTCTCGTCTGGAACTTACGACGATATGAATAAAACATAAGCCGAAACTTCGACGAAATCGAGAATTAATCCTTACAATTCATATAGCACTAACACGGTTATACAAAAAAGGGAAAGTTAAACACAGAGATGAGTGGTTCAAAACATAGTTTATAATATACGTGGCAGCAACTGACTTTACGAAAGGAGCTGAGAGTAGCTCTCCACTCCACGATATTCGAATATTGTATTCACAACGTATGACGTCGAATAAATAAACCTTGTTTGAATAAAAACCAACGTTGCGCGCGAACCACTTAAATGTTTTTACTTACGTCATGAAATAATAAAATAATTTAGAACGACGACGTCCTGACTACGATGTCCTCTGGAATCGTGCCAAGCACTGCGGGATGCAACGTTATCCGAGCCTCGAGTACAAACTTTTAAGAAGCATACTCCTGTCTAAGTTTGTCGTTATTATAAAATGTAAGAGGCGACGCAAATAGCACAGTAGTAGGAGTATGACAGATTTTTAGACGAACAACGATTATGGCACAAAGTATGTAAGCGGCAGCGCGCCGCAGACAGAGGGGCCACTACGAACAAAGTGTAATTTTGCTCACATACTTTGACATTGCGGTTTTACAGGGAATATTGGGCAATATTGGACCGAGCTCAGTCGCGGCTGTCATGAGTGCTTTGAGCGGGCGTTCGTCACGTCATTCATACATTAAGTACCGTAACGAGGTTGGTTGCATTGGATGGGTTACCTTTACTATTTGTTACAGACCGAATTTACTTTTTGCTTTTAATTCTTTCTTTCAATAATTTTTAAGTTATAAAGGTCATTAGATCTTTCAAGATGACAAATTATAAATTCATTATCTAGGATTATAATAAATTATTTCAAGTCCATATACGACATTGGGCACTTGTCATAATAATAAGGTTCGAGTCATCCAGCTTACAAATATGTTTCCTCCGACTGCACAGCATAATTTTCTTCTTGTTTAAGATCATCTTTGGTTTTTTATTTTATTATGTATCTGTTTTTTCACATTTATATTTTTGTCGATCTTGGTGCTTTTTTACAATTTAATGTTTAAGTGGGATCATTATTTCACTATGACTATGTCTTGTTACTCTCCAATCTTCGTCGTATGTGGTGTAATATTATTATTTTTGTGATATTAAATGGATATTTGATGCCCTGTCTACCATCTAAGGCATGTTAGCATGATATGATGTATGTTTAGATGAATCGATGCATTCATGTGTAGCGGCACCGACGCCGCCACTTACGAACGAATGACATGACGTCACACAAATCCTGCATCGCGCAAGTAAAGTTTTCGGCGCGATTAGAACACATACAACAGTCCGACAACAACCGTTGGGCAGTTGCCCGGACCAGACACAACACCCGTCTGGTCGGAGGATCCTCCCTTTTCTATGGAGGTTTGTGGAACTTTACACCCTGTTCCACATACCCCCAAACTGGTGACCCTCGAGTACGAACATCAGCGCAGCCTTCGTGCAGAGCTACTTCATCGTGACGTCATCATCACTTCCTCAAGCTTTCCAGCAGCGAGTCACACAGCCAGCCAGTACCTACTACGGGGGTATCCTGACCACCAGCATGCAGCGGACGCGCATTCCTGGTCAGCACCCTCAGCTTCTTTCATCACCGCTCCGACCTACTGGAGCCAGCACCACTGTCCCGACTCACTGGGACATCATCACCGCTCCGACCCACTGGAGCCAGCAACTCTATCCCGACTCACTGGGATATCATCACCCCGACTCACTGGGGCACAACCGCATACAGTTCCGACTCACCGCGAACTCTGTGACTTCCGGTTCCGACTCACTGGAACCAACCTACCACTGGCCAGGCACACATTACAAGATGTACAGACGACTCAACCTAACCTGCTATCGACCTCCGGTCTCCGGAGGGGAGTGATGTAGCGGCACCGACGCCGCCACTTACGAACGAATGACATGACGTCACACAAATCCTGCATCGCGCAAGTAAAGTTTTCGGCGCGATTAGAACACATACAACAGTCCGACAACAACCGTTGGGCAGTTGCCCGGACCAGACACAACACCCGTCTGGTCGGAGGATCCTCCCTTTTCTATGGAGGTTTGTGGAACTTTACACCCTGTTCCACATACCCCCAAACATGTTTCAAATACAACCTACTCTTTTTTTAAATTATAAATCAATATAGTAGCAACCCTAATGAATCTGTTAAGTATAGCTGTCAATTTTCTAAACGGTGGGAGTGGCCCTTCTGTATACTAACTATTTTGTGATCATGGGCCGAACTCGAGCCGAGTCGAACATTGGATGCTCGCAAATTTTTATCACCCAGTGTCGTGCCGTCTGTACGCGCTATGGTTATCGATAATCCGAGCATAACCATTCCATTTGCACGTGACACGTATAATGCGAGTTATGTGTTTCCGCGTTAGTTGGCACATGTTGCAGCGTATTAAATTAGACGTATCAGCAGATAGCTTGATATTGGTACAGTAGGCATCTGCGCAGAACGCGCACATGTGCGACATTGGCCGCGTCTCATGCTTCATTCAGATGAAACGTGTAACCAATCGCTCCCACATTTAGGTTAAAGCTAACCGCTTACGTGATAAATCGGCGCTCTGGAGGAAACTTGTAGTATCATCACGAGCAGCCATGTGCTAAATCGTTGGCTTTTATCAGATTATTCAAGCTGGTTACGAGATCTGGGAGCTGGTCGAAAGAGGCTCATGTAAAATGCATGCTGTAAACGTGTTTGTAATTGCTGTAACAGCTTTTGCATTACGCCCTAATATTAAAAGACGTTTACGTTTGCCTGCATTTTTAAGCATAATTTAACGAGTTTTATACGGTAAAATAATACGCGCGTTTTAAAATGTTAACTCGACGGGATTTTTAAACCTGAATCGTTAACATTTTATCTAATTTAAATGTCATAAGAATTCAGATCTCGCTTTCAATTAGTTACATTAAATTTACATAAAGCATTACACTTAATAAGTTCAATTTTGTGTTCGTCTATATCCTTTTAATGCTTTGGTTAAGGTTTATATCTATATACTTATATATGATAGCCACATTCATGAGGAAGGCAATAGGCTATATAGCATTACGCTTAAATTCTTGGTAAGCTTTAAATATTGATATTTGTAAAGTAAGTCGCAAGAAAAAGTGCTATCGAACTGCTTGATCCACGAGCGCTGGAGTAGTGGATAATTATACGTCAGTACCAAGTACTACAAATATATTGGTTTTTAGTAGTAGAAGATGATTTAGACCCAAAAAAATATTGTTTGATAGGTAGGTAGGTAGGGCAGGGTACATAGCTAGGTCTGTAGGTAGGGTAGGGTAGGGTAGGTAGGTATGTACGATAGGGTAGGTAGCCAGATGACGGGAGCGAAGCTGTGGGGGACAGCTAGTGATCAAATATCATAAGATTTTTATAAAGATATACTATAAATCAAACAATAACAAGCCAAAGTCAATAACAAGACGCAATATCACGCTGCGTCTCAAGTATCAGTGATCAATAAGTACAGTGCAATACAAAATCTATGAGTAATACAGCCCGTGAAATTGCCATTTCACATAAAATGGAAGTAATTGGAATTCCTGTGAAGTGTGAAATTGGCGTCTTCATTGAGCGACCAGAGAGACGAAATGTAACATTCATGCAATATGTATGTTCCCAGAATATAATTATTTATGTAAGTATGTTTATTTACTTTTAAATTATTTTCTTCTGTATTTATTACTCGTTGAGAGTTATTTCGGCTGGATATTTATATATTTATTATATGATTTATTTTACACCTTAAAGTACAATTATAAAAGAAAACTTAAAATTAATTCGGCGGCCTAATCGCATTCCGTGATCTCTTCCAGGCAACCTGCTATAGACAGTAATTGTCTGGACATGAAGTGGGGTTGTCATTGGTGTGATGATAACATTGTTAAACTACTATATTATAATAGATACACAGATGATGCACTGCCTTCCTTCTTGTCTCTTTACCACCCTTGTTGACTGGTAGAGAATGCCTCAGACATTAAGTCCGCATTTGTTCCTTTGTGCATGAAGTCTAAATAAATAGATAATTTATATAACAGGATAATTAAGTTCAATCAATCTGCCTAGCCTTTTCCCAACTATATTGGGGTTGGCTTCCAGTCTTACCGGATTTAGCTGAGTACCAGTGTTTTACATGGAGCGACTGCCTATCTGACCTCCACAACCCATCAACTGGGTAACACGGTACCCCTTGGCAAGACTGGTGTCAGATCTCAAGCTTCTGACTACCTGTAACGACTGTCAAAGATCTTCAAATGACAGCCGGGACCAACGGTTTAACGTGCTTTCCGAGGCAAGGAGAAAACTCGGTATGTTGAAATGGTCACCGATCCACGGACCAACCTCGTCAAACGTTGCTTAACCTTGATGATCGACCAGTGCAGCTGTTATTATTTAGCCACGATATCCTCCAGATCGAATCGGAGAATTAAGTTATTGGCTATAAATTATTAACTGGATGGAGTTGGTGATTCTGGTGATAGTTCCGCGGCTATACTAAATTTGGAGTATCTAATTGAACGTTTACAACGTTCAAGAGAATAATTTATTGATTGTTTAATATTCGTTCTTTATGAATTAAGTCTGAATGACTACTCAAAAATAGTTCAAAATAGTTTTTTTTTTGTTTTCATAAAACAATAAGAGTTCCTAACTGACTACCCCGAGGTACTTCCCCGAGGAGGGTCCGGTGGCGGACAGCCGCGGCGGGTTCGCGGTGAGTGTTAACGCGTGCCCGTGTTCCCGCCATAAGCGGCACAGGAGGACACCGTGGAGTTTTAGTGGGTAAGAGTCCCACATAACTGCACTATCTCCCCGTGGTAGTGCAGTATGCATGAGCATTTCTCCAGGCAAAAAAAAAATAAAAACACCGCAAGTTAGCTATAACACCAAATAGATGAATACAGGAGAACCATTTCCGCCGTCCTTGACAATTGTTACCTAAACTTGTCGGAGTCACTAGGGTTGCTTCTATATTGATTCAAAATTTAAATAAAAACAGGCCAAGTACGTGTTGGGCTACGCTTAGTATTAGGGTAACATACAACTAACAACGTTATTTAATAAATTTTTCAATGGCATTTGTAAAAAAAATTACTGTTCCAATTACATTTTATAAGTTGGTCGAATATTACTCGTAAACTTGTAAAGCCTACTTAGCTGTGAAAATATTCCTTTTAATTTTATTATATATATATACTACTGCCGTGATTTTTTTCACATGTCCAAAAGCAACCATTTCATTGGCAGGGGGCCAGGGCGGGGGGGGCACTAGACTTTAAATAAAATTTGCAATTTAAATCTTAATTTTACGCAAATGGATCCCTGAATCGAAAAATGGGTTTGACAGACCCATAATATTTTTGAATCGCCTATCCAACGATACCCCACACCATGGGCTAGACGAGAAAAAGAAAACATCCCCACTTTATGCCTGTAGGAGGAACCCGAAAAAATCTTTTTTTTCATGTTTTTATTTTACCACTTTGTCTGAATTATTAATATGTATATTCATGTCAAATTATATAGCTTATAGCTATAGCTAATTATAGCTTTCTAATAATAAGAGTCTCTGAGCTAATTTGCGGACGGACAGACATGGCGAAACTATAAGGGTTCCTTGTTGACTTCGGAACCCTAAAAAGAAGTAGGTAGTATAAGTTTACAAAAAAAAATACAACCATTCGTCTAAACATACATATCATTCTTACATGCCCCTGAATTCTGAATTTAAAAAAAACATTTCCCAATTTAATAACATAAACTAATGATAATAATCTTATAAAATCTGCTTTATTGAAATTCCACCTGTTTTTATTAAGTTCTGAGACACTATCCCCATCGTTCCTAGAAAGCCCAATGCTACCCTCTGGTTCCCGATCAGAAAGCTTGGCGCTAATGACCAGCGGCGTGTGTTGAGCATCGATATTTAACCTTCGGTTCCTCAGAGAGTTGTACTCCAATGTCACTCATCTCAAACGTTGACAGTACCAAATCTAAAATACGATCATTAATATTAAACAAATCATTTACCTACCGAAATCCACAGTATGCAATAAAGTAATCCAGGTAACTTTGCCACGTTCGCAGAAGGCTCATTGAAATTACCCAACAATTAAACTTTATCGATATGATAACACAAACATTCTCTAATATATGAAATAATTGCATATATTCATTAGTATCATTTTGGCGGAATATAAACAGCACAACAGAAGAATGCGTCCGTGCGACCACTCGGAGCCAGAATATCAATATTGAACCTCTCTTTGGACAGTTTGATTTGCAAAATATTCTTTGATTTACTTACGCTATTTCAGATATGAAGAAATCCTAGCCATAAAATCATGTGTAAAACAAAAATTTTCCAAGTCGTTTTAGAGGAGTATCCAAAAGTAGCGGAAAAAAATCTTGTTGTTAATTTTTTTTTTTAAAGCAATACTATTGGTTACACGAAAAACCATGTTTTACAAATAATGTTCATGAATCAATAATAAATAGTTATTTTTTCAAACTTTTAACCAAGCCGTTACTAAGGAGTATGCTTTTATAAATTAAACGTTTTACGGCTCTAAATCGGTCTAAGGCTCTTAAACAAAACTACAATGTACAATTTCGCTTTTGGACTCAAACAAATTTATTATTTTCTTATATATTGAATTTTTCATTTGCTATCTTGTAAAATTTTATGACCGTAAGCTTCCTTACTGTACATATTCTAGGAATGTACATCGCTTACTGACGTTTGCCTAGATTAATCAACCCAATGCCGACAATACAACCAATAAGCTAAATGTAAAAAAAAAATAACCAGCCAAGTACGAATCGGACCCGCGTGCCAAGTATTCCATAGCTCTTAAGATGTTTGTGGTTATATAGTCTTTTTCAGTTCTTAAAAAATGTACCTACCCACCCTATGCTGACTCTTTTGAAATAAAAGAGTTGTAGATTAGAATATTATTATTTAAAAATATGGCACAGGTTTTTACAAATTATTAACTGAACAATATTTTCATCGACCGCAACTGACCTCTGTCCAATATTGTCCGAGTATCCCTGTAAAATCGTAATAACAATGTGTACGTGCCACTACGAACAAAATGGCTTTTTGTTCGTAGTGGTCTCAGTGTCTACGGCGCGCCGCCGTCGCCGCTTACATACTTTGCCGTTATAGTCTACGCTCCCAAAATTCGATCGTAAGAGATAACATTGTAGGTTAGGTTCATTATTTGACGACTAGCCTTCCAAATCAACACAGCCACAGTTCACCCCTGGACATAGATATTTCCCAAGCTACGTCAACAGTCCTGCGTATTCCGCATTCAGTATGTCCAGCTACTATTTAGGTAGTAAGTGTAAAAACTTTAACGATGTAGACGCCCTTCTAATCGTAGAACTGTATATATATCTCTCTCTGACTTTTTATAAACTTCGATATAATTTGTTGCTCGTATACGCTTTTGCAACTCCTTTGTTCATATCCCCTTCACAAGACCTTCATTTCTCCATAAGAAGGGCTGATTTTGCAAATCATTTCATGAACCCACCACGTGTAAGTGCCTACTGCATTTCAAAGTGCCTCTTCATCCTCGTACCTCCCGTGCCTATTCTTGTGATAGACGTGAGATAAGAATGCTTTTGCTGTATAATCTTCTAGTATAACAATACAAGTGGAAATATATGAGGGATGGTTTGTTCTTAGGTGCTCATATGCGCATCATTCTGCGTAAAGAGGTTATGAGATTTTGCTACGTTTTAATTTTCAATTTCAGCAATTAACAAACATGAGCTGTCTGGACGGTCCGATCTTCCAAAGAATAGCGAAACTTTTTACGGTTTTACAAGCTTGTATTTAGTCTCACCTGTCCCAGTATCTGTGTGTAATCAAAGCTTGCAAGTTTAGTTTTTACAATATTTTACATAGTTTCATCTGTCCCAGTATATGTGTGTAATCAATGCTTGCAAGTTTTGTTTTTACACTCTTTTACTTAGTTTCATCTGTCCCAGAATCTGTGTGTAATCAAAGCTTGCAAGTTTTGTTTTTACAATATTTTACTTAGTTTCATCTGTCCCAATAAATGTGTGTAATCAATGCTTGCAAGTTTTGTTTTTACAATATTTTACTTAGTTTCACCTATCCTAGTATATGTGTGTAATCAAAGCTTGCAAGTTTTGTTTTTACAATATTTTACATAGTATAAGTCCCAGTATATGTGTGTAATCAATGCTTGCAAGTTTTGTTTTTACACTCTTTTACTTAGTTTCATCTGTTCCAGAATTTGTGTGTAATCAAAGCTTGCAAGTTTTGTTTTTACAATATTTTACTTAGTTTCATCTGTCCCAATATATGTGTGTAATCAATGCTTGCATGTTTTGTTTTTACAATCTGTTACTTAGTTTCATCTGGTCCAGTATCTGTGTGTAATAAAAGCTTGCAAGTTTAGTTTTTACAAGCTTTTACTTATTCTCACCTATCCCAGTATATGTGTGTAATCAAAGCTTGCAAATGTTTTTTTTACAAGCTTTTACTTAGTCTCATGTTGCCCAGCATCTTTGTGTAATCAAATCTTGCAAGTTTTGTTGTTGACCCACTTCAGAATTCTATTAAGGTGAAGTTGTACTTACAGTACACTCACGTGTGTTTTTCGTGTCATTGTAGTTTTATTTTGTTGATACAGAGGCTTGTTTTTTTTTTTTAATATATGTTCCCTTAATATATAGGTTTGTGTTTTAGTTTGGGGAGACTATGTCCAGCAGTGGACGTCTTTCGGCTAAAATTATGATGACGATGATAATATCTAGATTTATACATAATATTAGAACTAAACCCGGTATGCTGCGTACTCACCAATAAAGGAGGCGAGGCACAAAAAAAAAAAAAAGGACGAAGAAATAAATTTTAAAGGGTAAAAAGATTTGACCATGTAGAATATATCTGTTAATGTCGATTAATATAATTATAAACCAGAGGAGAACACAAGGTTGTTGTGCGCATAAACTGGAAAGTTACTTTTAATTTACCTACACGAGCGTAGCCTTCTACAGGTACATAATATGTAGCAAAAACTTACGTATTGTGCCCTAACAGGCATTGCACGGTTACACAGAGGGGTTCTGAGGTGATCTTTTAAGAGGTTACGGGTTCCATGTGCTAATAGTAATCCCCAGGTTGGTTTTAGTGATGTTAAAATTACACAGTCCCTGGTACCCCAAAACTCCAGGCACCTTTCAAAGGTTTTCCCCCGATAACAAAAAAAGTTATACGTATTACTATTTTGCCATTAAAAATATTTTTTTTATAATCACCCCCAGCATGTACATTACATGGTAAAACCAGGGCTTATAGTCGCGGCTTATCCTTTCAATAATGTATTCAAGTCTATGAATTTATGCGCACGACCTAATATTTCATGCGAACAGTGTTAATATAATTTTCATTTTATGTTAATTATTCAATAGGTGGTGGAAATATTCACACTATTAACTAATGTTAGTTATTCAAGTGCTAAAATTTAATGGAGTTAATAACTAGTTTACGAGCTAACAACATTTCTAGGTAACAGTTTAGGTCATTTAATTTTTATATTATCCTTCTAATATCCTGAATGCCTGCCACAAGGAAGACCGTACAAAATTCGCTGAATGTGAGACACAACAAGCCGGTCGATGTGGCGACATACACTTATTGACCTATGTCCAGCAGCGGACGTCTTTCCAAAGAAAATGATGATGATGAATATTTTTGATTTTCCAATTGCATGTATTTTTTTCTCAATTATAAAATTTATTAAGTCCACCTGTTCATAAATATACTTTTTCAGTATTTCCTCAATATTGATATGTATACTAGTTGGTTCCTAGTTTTTTAAAATTATAATCAAGTTAATGTGACGCTGAGTTTATTTGTTTGAAATTAAATTTTGGTTCAATGAAAACCGGTACTTAATTAAATTAATGTTTCGGCTTGAATTATTGGAATTAACTTATTTTTGTTGATCTTAAAAATAAATCTGAATTATGTTGATAGTTCAACTTATTATTCTCACAGATCATGTTAAAATTATTTATACTATTTTTTACGTGTAGAGATTTTAATTGTTTTATTTTTATAACTCGCTGCCGCGGTCCTTGTTTTTTTTTTTCAATAATTCATTATTAGCAATTGTTTACCATCTTAAAGATGAAAGCAATCCTTGTTATTAGGCACCTCTTTAACCAACGATGACATGCAACAACCTTCTCACAGACAATCTGAAAAATAATTGAGGAAAAACAAAACTCTACACCGGGCAAACCAACAAAGAAGTCTTCAGAAGTCGTTTGAAATAACAAAAGCAAATCAATTACTGGTACACGGCATTTTGGAGCTAATAACTCTTTTACCTGCAAGCCGAGTTCGCTACGGTTTGATGGGAACGCACACTTCTTAATCACTAAACCTCACGAACGAACCTGTACAAGGCAGTACCAGGGACCCATTTTTTACATTCACATTCCTCATAAATAAAAATAATGATAAAGCGCGTTCATTGGCTTTAAACAGAATTAATTAGCTGATATAAGTAAGAAGAGAAATTGGAAAGGAATTTCCCTTTGCTGACTCAGTTTTTATTAGAATCGTGTAGTAGATGGAAAATTATTTGTTGTGATTCAGAACTGCGACTTCAAAATGTATTTTCAATATTTTCTTCTAATCTCTTTTGCTAGTTTTTACATTGATTACTTTTTTATTTCAGTGTAACAAAGTTTGTTTATGTAAAAGTAATTAACAAATTGCATTTATGGAATGACGGTAAATAAGTTGTGTAACAGTGCTAATAGCAATAAATATTACGCTTATTGCATTAAATTCATCTAATTATTTAGGTAATAAGACAGGGCAAAAGCTTCGCGTTCTTACTTTCAATGGTCTCGATTTTGTGCTAGTATGGACCAGTCCTGCCTGTAGGCTGAGTGACAGCAATAGGATTCCGTTAGGACCCTTCGGGTAAGGAACCCTAAAACGAATTCAACAAACCATTCAACCTTTCTGTACAGTATCCATCTGCATTTCATTCCACCTCTCGACTGGACACTGCCATTTTTGTACTATTAAAACTTGCTTTCAGTGAACGCTCAGCACTAATACCATATCAGTTACTTACTTAATCTTAGGAAACATTGAACGGAAGCCAAACAATACAACTCTATAAACTGAAATACAGTTGAATCCGGCTGAAACTTGCATTTCACTTCAACGAGATATCTCAAACGAAACCCAAGCTATAGGATTATTTCGAAATACTTGATAACGAGAAGTCGTAGCGCGGCGGTTCGGAAATGGTTCACAAATAAATTGGAGTTACAACAAAGCTGACTGCTTGATTGAAATATTATATACAATAAAGATAATAATGAAATGGTTCGATAAAAGATGGTAAAGCGTTCATTTAGCGCTTTTAAATTATTATTTTTTTATTACTATTGATAGCCTTGCGATACGCGTTATGGTAAGAGATTATGTGGTCGACGATAGACCACTCATTCTTAAAAAAAATCTATTGACTTTGACTTAAAACCCCTGTCTATAGCAACCAGGCAATTTAGACTCCGGCAAGGAATGCCACTCCCCGTGTATTTACAGAAATATGTAGGAACAAGTTATTGTAAGCGACTGCCAATTAAATTTAACGTCGAAACATCGCCTTCAACTTCACTCAACTTAAACCAGCACTGTAGATACTTTACGCTTTTGTTAGGCTTTCTTATTTGTTATAAAAATTGACTACCTCTACTTTTCTAATGGCACAAATAGACCAATTTACAAAAATAACAAAAATGAAGACATGTTTGCTTAAAATATCATTCTACTAGCTTCTGCCAGCGGCTTCGCCTGTGTGAATATCGAAAATTATCCCAAGGGAACAATTTTCCGGGATAAAACGTATCCTATGTGCTATTCCTGACTATAATCTATCTCTGTTCCAAATTCCATCCAGCCGTTTGAGCGTGAAGAAGTAACAAACATACAAACACACACACTCACAAACTTTCGCCTTTATAATATTAGTGTGATGTGATAATCTAGAGTCTATGGCATCACCGTCAAAACTCAGTTATCCTGTAACAAAGAAAATAGAAAACTGGTTTAACAAACTATGCACATTTCAAGAGGCTTTTTATAAATACAAAGTCCATTTTGCCAGAAAACCAAGGCGTCATCATGATAATTTAAGAAAATCTGAGAAAATGGGTTGACTCCCGAGCGAAAAAACCGCTTTAACCCACTTTAATATTTATAAGGTGTAGCTAGTTTTTTGTTTTACTTTAAATAACAACGAATATTGTAAAGGCACTGCTGAAATTTCTTGTGATAAAAAGAAAGCAGCTTTTTGGGAGTACGTCTCAGTGTCATAAGTAGAGTTCAATAAGAAAACGATCGTTTTTAATACCAACACGAATAATATACAGAATGAGGCAAATGTCACCTGCAATAAAGATGACATGTAAGACAAACACTTTATTTGAATCTGTGAACATATACGAAGTAATTATGACATGTTACCAAGAATCTTGACCAACCACCACCGTCGACAAAACCGCAGACAAATGAGAATGACCGTACAAACCCAACCAATATTAGAGGTACATAATTTTACGAAACTTCACCAATATCTATTGATTATTTCGCCATCACCGAGACAGTAAGCGTTGCAAATTATCTACGGACTCATGCAATAGCAATTTCCAACAGAAATGTCTATAGAGAGGCGCAGGTGGTAAAAGAAATTGTCCCCCATTACGCTTTGCCGGACTATTTTATGGCAACTGATGGCAAAATTGTTTGGAACGAGAGATGAACGGAAAGAAATTTCTCTGTTAATATTCACGTCTCGAGTGAACCTTATGACTGCACGAAGGTACGCCGAGATTATTGCAAAAGGTTTTTCTTAGTTTTTGTGGGTTTTTATTTATTCCACGTGCGTATTGTCTCGCCTAAAATATATGTTAGATGAGGATTCTAGGGCAATACTGAGAGTGAACAGTTTTGTTCCTATTATATTTTTGCTTGGGTCCAACACACATACACACTGTGTTGGGCCCAGAGTCCGTTTTAATAAAGCGAATTTATTATGTAGTCCATTCTGCTTATTATCTAAGATTTTTGTTATTGCTACTACATCAGGGCGAAAAATAATAACAAAGTTGATTCCCTGTATTGTATGTATATTCGCTAGCACGATGAGAATATATATTGAAACTTGGGAATCGCTCTTTAACCAATAGCAGTGTTTTTGGTTTGAGTTTTTTTATTATATTTGCAACACTGTTGCGATGGCGAGCTCAGCGGCATTATGCCGGCCACACACGTAACGATATACTGGTGCAAGTCTTGACTTGCTCAAGCTTAGTACTGTAAGCTGGAGCAAGTCAAGACTAGACTTGGTGGAAGATAATAATGCAAGTTTAGGTAATTGCGCAATTTTCTAGACATGATCAATTTTCGATTCTGAACTTGTGCTAATTTGCGTTTGCGCAAGTTTACCGTAGCGGGTGTCGGTGGCATTTTCGCCTTCAACTTCAGTCGTGTCTCAGCCGGCTGATTGGATATACAAATTATTTACGAGCATTCAAGTACGAGCACCGTTGGAACAGACAGTACTATACAGATAGGAAAACATCTGTATATGCATGCTTTTTGGACCTCTCTAAGGCTTTCGACCTTATGTCTTACGACTGCCTATGGAGTAAACTATCACATGACACCAACTTGCCAAACGATCTCATTACTATGCTGAAATATTGGTATCACAACCAATACAACTATGTAAAGAGGGCAGGTGTTCTGTCGGATGCATAGTGGGGTGAGACAGGGGGACTCAGCTCATGTAAGTTTTTCTACCTGCATGTAAACCAGCAGATCTGTGAGCTCAGCAATACCAATATCGGGTGCTCCATTGATGGGCACTGCGTCAATAACTTTAGCCATGCGGACGATATGGTATTGTTGAACCCTTCGATCAGTGCACCTAGGAGGCTTCTCCGTATAGACTATGCGGGTATTTTTTATTATTATTATATTTTGAGTGGAGACCGTGAATTGGGAAAACGCAGCATGTTTTTTGCAATTGGGAAAAATACCAGTGACCAGAAGGTAAACTTTACACAGACCGAACGCCAAGTAATTTGTAGCAAGAGGTTGGCCCTTTTATGGTGTGAAGTTAAAAGTTGGCTGTCGGTGACCAAACCTGCTTGCCATAAAAGACACTACAGTCCCCGACTGCCAAAAAAGAAAGAATAAAAATATTTTGCAACAGCACCAACATGAAACAGCACGCACACAGAAATAACAATAAAAATGGTATGCAAAGTGTGTGCCTCACGGCTGCGTTAAAATGTCCACTTCAACAATACGACAGACTGATGATGTCTGACGCTGGTTTTCAATTAAAGTTATGTTTGTTACATCTTTTTGCCTTATCCGATACCTACGTAATCATAAAATCGAGAAATCGTGATTAATTTAGTCGATTTTATACGTAAGCAATGATTTAATTAGGACATCATAATTATGAATATCAACATCCAACATTAAATGAAATATTTAATTATGGAGGCAATATTAGTTGGTTTGGTATGTCAAAACACTGTCTTTAGAGCAATGGTGGTCCATGGGTGGCCCATTGGTAACGACAATTACAAGCTGTAGGTCGTGGGTTCGTACCCAGGCGCTTTAATTTGTGTAAATTATTTCATCGTCATTGCACTCAAAACGATGAAAACAAAACATCCTGAGGAAACCGGCATGTCTTAGAACCAAATATTCGAAGACATGTGACTTCCACCAATCAGCACTGGGCTCGCGTGGTGGATTACGGCTCACTCCCGCTCACAGAGTGGAGGCCTGCACACACAACGGACCAAATGGGAGTCTAAGTGCATCAAAATCAGAAATTATTAATATTATATTATCACGATCATTGATGAAAATCCATAGATATGAAGTTTCATCTGTATTCATTAATTAATGTTGAGTAAGTCTTATATTCAATTTATCAAGTTTCATCTTTCGTTACTTCTAAGATATCTGCAAATTATCGCGTGGGAACATTTAATACGAATAAATTGGATTAAATTCCAATTAGACGATAAAAAATTTGAGAACACTCAGAACAAGGGGCATATCTTAAGAAATTCATAATCAATCAAGCAGTAAAATGTGCGACTGAAGATTTGTAGATATTAATTATTTTATTAGAACTCGTGAAAATTGAGTTTTTATTTTTTATTTTTTTATATCCTATAGGCTCGCGCTTGACCACTATCTCACCTGATGGTAAGCGGTGATGTGGTCGACGGTGAAACACGCTTGCCTAAAAATAACCTATTCACTCTTGACGTAAAGACCCCTAGATTATAGCTATCGGGAAACACAGACTCCGGCAGGGTATTCCACTCCTTAGCTGTACGCATAATAAAATTGTTCCCAAAACGTTTTGTGCGTATGGGTGGGATGTCTACCATGTATCGATGGCGCATCGCTGTTTGTCTGGTAGTCCGATGATGAAACGGGCTAGGTGGAATTAGATCGTGCAATTCTATCGCACACTCCCCGAAATGTAACCGATAAAAAACCGAAAGGCTGGCAACCCGACGATGTTCAAGATTCTGGAGCTTTGACTTGAGCAGCGCCTCATTGCCAGTGAGACTCTTGGCTCGCTTTTCGATCGACTCTAGTGCGAACTTGATTGATCGAACTTGCGCTTGATACAAATTGAGCAGCTTTTCCGGCGTATTTTCTATTTTCTTACACCAGGCGTATGAAAATGAAATTAATTTACAAAATGTTGAGTGCGAAAATGTTTGAAAAGTCGCTCAATTGCTTTGTCCATAAAAAAATATATTTTTACAATGTTCAAGTAACATAAAACTGAAGCTGGTCCATGAATCTCCTAATAAAGCTCAAGTAACAAATTGTAACGCGACGTGATATTAAAATTCAGGAACATCGCGGTTCGCGCTTACTAGATAGACCCTTCAAAAACACAATTTCACTGACAAATAGCTGCGAAACGTGATACCCGAACGAAAAAGGGAAATCATTAGAAATAAGGCGAGCTTTTATACGAAAGTTGAACAGCTAAATACAGTGAATATATGTGTGTATTCATAGGTTGACATAATTGCGGCCACCATCAACGAAGCCGAATGAATGGCGTCGTGACGAGCCGTGATGGCTGCGGAGCGTGCGCCAGTGTGCCGCTCTTTTGATGAAACCATGATTACACCATACATACTCATACGTACCTTTGTAGATAAAAAAAACTAGCTGGAAACGACAAGGATGTAAAACTGTGTGTCTTGGCAAAATGGATTTTCTGCGATGAATGTGCATGGAATGTAATGTGCGGTGCCGGAAAATTATGTTGGCGCGGTTTTGAATATCAAGTCCATATTTTAGTGGTTATAATGTCTTGTCATATTACATTTTAGTTGTGTTTAGGTAGAGTATAATTGGAATTTGGAGATTAATAAATAATGATTGTAAAGGATGTAGTTGGCAATATTAAAATAGCGAATAAAAAGGTAAAGTTAGGTTAACATTAAAGGTAAACAAATTCAGCCTGAAATTTTTGTAAATACTATTTTAGCTAATGATGCTCCAATTTTTCTTGTGAAATTTCTTTATATTAAAGATTATTTAAATTACTGTTCTTTCTAACAAAAACTGTGATACTTAACTTTGACGAGGTACCTCGTATTCTAGCGAGCTTGTCTGTTCAGAACTTAAGGTCCCTCGACACGGACTCACTGCGAAATTCTCGCAACTTTATAGCCCTCTAGGCTACGAGGCACTAGTATCTTTACAACTCACATCACGAGGGAAGACGGACTTATTTTAAAATGTCAACTATTGTACGAATAGATTGATATGGCGAAATTTTCTAGAATTGCAGACGTTTGGCTTTGGCGAAAAAAAAAATATTGTTCATTTCCCAATCTTGTTTCTTAGCTGAGAAATCCAGTACTGAAATGATTTCGTAATATTAGAGGTATTTTCTACACAGATTTTGCTTTCACACAACTACCAATTAAGTCTCAAAAACAATTATTGTTGAAATTATATTTTTGAGATTAGAATTAATAAAATCCTCACAAAAAAATCTTTTTCCTAGCCTCGTTGCCGTTTCAGGAAAGCAAAATGAATACAAAGTTTACCGTTATCTTATTAGCAACCCAAACTGAGAAAAACGAAGAAAAGACATAAAAGTCGTCGTACGATGCTCTTTCAAGTTTCTTAGAAATTCGGTCAAAAGGGCTTGTTATTCGAGTACTTTTAAAATAAAAAGCAAAAGTAACTGATGAAAGTAATATCAGTTTTTTAGGTGAATATATTATCAGCAAACCTAAAACCCAACAAAATTCACACTTAAACTGCCAATACCTTTGTAATCTGTTTACCTGTTTGATTTGATAAAACTGTAAAATAACGTTCGCCAATTCGTCAATGTCCCTTCCAATTAAACGCCACATCAAAAGTACGTACTTACGCGGTACGCGGCTAGGTTGACACACCTTTGTATTGCGCGCATTCAGCTATGGGTTGAATAAAAACTGAGCTCGGCGTAATGCGCAAAAAACACACGAGCTTTTTGGAGACAATCCGAGATTTTTCCGTTACAATTTATCCAGAAATATTCAGATGAAGTTCTAATATGCAGACTTACGCCGCAAGTGCTACGTAGATATGTATTATGAAACATACAAATGCTCGACTAGATTAAATATTCAAGTCCCAAAACCATAGTAAAAGCGAATCTAATATTAATAAGTTGGATATTTTCATAAAATAAACCAAAGCTTTGTAAAATAATATGCCATGCTTATTTCAGTCACAGTTTTCAGTTTAACAATACTGAATGCAATTTCTGGAAATATTATTCAAACCTTGCATTAGATACAAGCCTGCCTCTTCGTATTCTAACATAACGTCATTTAGTTCGGTTGCATGCGGAACAAAGTCCGCATTTATGACGTCAGGGGCCTAAACTTATGCTTACAACACGCACCTTATTAACGTTAACAAGAAGGGGAATGCGAGACCTTAATAAGAGCGAAGTTTTTAAATTTGAATATAAGACTTTCACGGCGCGGTCGTGTAATAAAATAATCCACATTGGGAATATTTAAGGAAACCCACACACTATTTAATTAAAGCCCATGTACCTGAACAGTATAATGAGTCTTTTTTACTCTTTTCTGTTTAAGGGTTTCGTGTATGTTTATGTGAGTCCCGCTTGAAACTGGATAAAGCGAAAGGAACATGGCGGGCCGAGTCATCCGCTTACGTGAACAATAGCAACACTCACTAAACTCCTACAATAACTTGGACATGAAAATAAACTGAAGTTAAGTACTTGTATCTATCCTAAATTTCATCACACATGTATGTCATTAGATACATGTATATTTAAGCAAAATAATTCCTGAGAAAACCTTTTTGGATTTTGTGGGCAAAATGATATAATAAATCGGATTACATGCAAATTTTTCTGGTCTATATTTTGACAAAGGATCTTTAAGCTTTCAAAACCTTTCCTTTTGTGGGATTACATTTTGTAATCAGCTCCTGTCAGATGTTTGCTCACCTTGCTTCGGGGAGACATAACGGAAAATATTTTAATTAAAAATCGAGAAGTGTTATTGTCAGCAAGGAATACGGATTCTTTCTTGCTACTAGACGACACTTTGACCACTTATCGTTATTTACACACTGCTGCCATATTTTAACCTAAGAGGGAATTCCTGTACATAATAGCTTAAGGTGACACAGCCACTTTTTGAGTACATTTCATCCGTACAGCCGTTTAAAAAGGTGAAAGCCCACCCTTAATAAAAATACTTACTTATATATAGAAAGAATGAATATCTAGATAAAAAGGCGCAAACTTCGGCTTCATATTCTATATTTGTATGCCAAAAATAGCAAGGGTTCTACGTCGGGAGAAAATTATAGGGTGGATACAACCGATCTTGTGTTATCCCTTATAAATAGATCATTATTGAAAGGGTCAGTTTGAATTAGCTTGTTAAAGGTTAACATCAATCACAGCTTTAAAAGTTTTTGGAAGACAAGATTAAAATCTATATTATTTGCTAGACACATAATAGAATTAGATTATATAAACACAAGTAAAATTTACAATTTAAAAACCGCCGATACAAATAAAACTACCTTTTGAAATTACCTACATAATTTATCTAGTATTAGACATGCTTCGATCAACAATCTATCGAAAACATAATTATTAATATACGGATTTTCCGAACCGATTTTCATCAAACATAGCTAAGAAAACTTTCGATAAAGTCATCTTTCAAACAAAAAAAAACAAACTAAATAAAAATTGGTTTATCCGTTTAGGAGCTATGATGTCACAGACAGATACACAAATACACAAACAACAGGTACACACGTCAAACTTATAATACCCTTATTTTTCCGCGGGAGTTAAAAATAGACAACTGTTGCTATTATAACATACAAAAGCCTTTGCCAGAACATCATGATGCAACTCACGTTGTAAGTTCCAAATAATATACTACCCAAAGGCTTAATAATTTCCTGGATACTTGAGTAAGCACTACCATTTAGTTCCATGCAATAAATTCACGCCAATCTCAAAGGTGCGTAATTGTTTTTATTATGGTTTATTAATTATAGTCGTTAATGAATTTCAATTTGTAAGTGCGGCCATCAATCTTCCACTCTCCTTGAGACAGAATGATGTATGACTTCGTATTGATGAGGCGTACCCAACATTTTGGGACATTATTTGCGAAAATCGTTAACTAATATTAATTAGAAGTTATCTAGTGTTTCTGTTTGATTAAACGGAGAACAAACAATAATATAGCTACGTAACGACATAGTTATACTTTCTATAAACTCCGCCATATTGGATTATAAAACTTAATTGGGTAGTATAACAACGTGCCGAATGTAATAATATACAGATTATCCAGTACAAAATTCGTACCAATATTTGTGAACGTTACAAAATAATTTCATACAACAACGATGTTCGGTACAAAGTAAGTAAAGCACACAAAGAGGCTGTCAATGTGTGGTAATCCATGAGAAAACAAGGCGAAATATTTGTTTGGCGAACTGTTGACTTGCGTAGACACGAATATCGAGCCCGGGGAAATAAAAATAAAACATGTAACCCTCCGAACCTACCTCTCTCCAAACTGGGATTTGAGGTGTCTCCCGAACGGATATAGGCTACGGAACACGGGCGATTACTATTTTTGATTCTGATTATTCGGGTTTCGAATAAAATATATTCCTACAATAATCTGGTAGGTTTAGCATGGTAGAATATAAATTATTAATTGCTTCGTCGAGCCTGAAACTGAATGTTGCCAAGAACCTTCGAAATGTGAAACGAAAATAAACGTAAACAAGTGTTAAAGTGATTACGTATTAACGTGTACCTATAGATTAAAATATTACTTGTATTTTCGTATTTTATAAGATTTCATGCAAGTTGGTTACGCCAATCGTTCTATAATTAGGTAATATATTACTTGAGGCGTTGGCACGTACTTCCGCTGTTCTTAGAAACATATTATCGAGACGCTAACCGATAAATTCCTAACATATTAAGCTAACAAAACGCTCGACTATATTTGTTTAACCCTTAATATTTCACTTACACATCAATTTTAGGTGGCACATGGCAACCTGTTATACTGTGGACAAACATTAGCTTATTGGTTCGAACTGTGGCAACGCGATATAAAAGGAACATCAAGAGAGTAGTTTCGCCAGAGGCTTTTAACATTCTGCAGAATGCGCGACGACTTATATGTCGATACTACTCATTTTAAAAGTGCACTGACAAGTCTTATAGCTTGGGATTGCTTTATTAAACTGACATCTTTGACTCTCAACTTTTGATATACGGTGAATCTGAAGAGGACAATAGAAATTGAAAAATTGAAATTTTGTTTCCACATTTTATATTTTTGAACGGCAAGAGAGATCTTTCTTTCTTTCTTTCTTTCTAATTTTATTTAAGAAATATTTTCGGTTAAATTAACGTAACTTGAAGTTTAAAAACACCTACCAATCATGAAAAGTGAATTACGACCCGCCTACAGTAGGTGGACAAAGATTGATAACACTTTTTTTCCTTAATGGCTGAAATTAGTGTTCTAATTGTATGCAAACTTTGCTAAGCGCATTCCATGGCGCAGTATGGTAAGTTTTAATGGTTATTATTCATAACATCCGAGAGGAAGGAATACGTTGTCTAGCTCTCAAAACTTTAGAATCGCTAAGATTTAAGTAAACCAGTTAAGGCGGTTCCCCGAGCAAAATGCCGCGCAAGCCGTTTTTTGTGCTGTTTTTAGAAGCTATCTACTCGTTATTTATAAAGAAATATCAATTAATAATAATACAATAAAATTCTACATAATATTGATTCTAAAATGGTAGATTTAGTTTTTTTTTAAATGTTGTATATATTTCACTTATCTCTTTCCAAAAAAACATAAAACTGAGAAATAATTATTGATATTATGCATCTCCTCGTAAAGTGTTCATTAATTATTTTTTGTACTAACACTAATGGATAGACAATTTAATAACGAACATTTTTGTAGAATTTTTTTTTTCAAAAGACCAAAATTCGATTTTATAGAGATTTTATTCTAAAATCTGGGCGTATTCACTACTGTAATTCATGCGCCACCAGTGCCGCTAGACCAATAGGAATGCTCATATCGCATGCCGATTTTTTGGTCAGGGTACCGTCTTAAGTTGAAACAATTTTTAGTTCCACTGATTATGTGCGTTATAAATTATGGTTGTTTATTTGTAAAGCAGCCATATAGTTTTCGTGGCATGCGAACGTTTATGTATATGTTTATGTATGCGTGACTTTGTTTAATTAGCTGCTATAACGATTTGGGAAAATTATAGAGATCTATCGGTTGCTCATTATCCTGTTATAACGACTAAAGTAATAGTTTGTATTTATAGGCTCAGCTTGTAACTGTCTTATTTTTTTGTATGTTTATAATTATTATCGTTAAATAAGTTTCGGTTGGTTAAAACTACGCAAGTGGCATCCTATAGTTCTATGACGTCGTAAAATCTTTCCATGGAATTCCATAAAGAGAGTGGACCCCAAGATCCATTGTAATACCATACATAGTCTACTGTATGGTATGGTATTAATAGTAAGTACAATGTAGATTGTCGGCTGAAGTAAACCTTCCACTAAGCAGGCTGAAAGATTTATTAAATTGTAATTCCAAGAATGTATTTCAAAAAAACACTATAGAACTAAAAGCAGACTAAACCCCGACCAAGTTCCGCAGCCCGTAAAACCAAACAAATCATGACGATACACCACAGTTTCTTGGAGTTTCAATAAAATATTTTACTACCGTACATAGTTAGGATGTGGCGAAACTTTTTCGATAAGTCTGTTGGCTAACAGCTAAACTCCTTGTTCGCTTGTTCATGACTCGAACCGTTTCGATGGCTTTTGTTTAGACATTATGAGAATGTACGAATTGTCGTGAACATGGCCTTTAGCGTCTAATATATCTGGTGGCTCTTTTATCTGTTATTGGAAAATACTTTTCTCACTCGATTTTATACTTTGTGGGTGTTGTTTCGTTTATTATTTTCTTTTATAGAGCGTTTATTAAACAAATAAAAGTTTATTAAATTAAACGAAAATGTCAGAGTGGAAACCCTTGTTGGGAGCGCCCTTGACGGTCAAGTGTATAGTCCTCGCAAACGGAAAGTGTATTAATAAATTACAAATATACATAGTAAAAGGAGAATGCAATTGTAAGGGCAGGAGCCTTTACACTTAATGTTGAATGTTTAATAAAATAAATATTAATGTTAAAAAAGGTATTTAATACTAAATTGCACTAAAATAAGGTAATAATAAAATAATAGAAAATGTTATAAAAAATGTTATAAAATGTTGAATGTTGCGCGAGCTCGATGCAAACCGAAGACTGACGTTCTTGCGTAAGTGCCGATACTACATTTTATAAATTAACAAATTTTGCAGTATTCAAACTAGGCCAAAGTACAATGTGCGGTTGCTAACCGTACATCTTGGCGGGGCAAACGCAAAAGGCAAAAGGTAATAATTAAGATAAACTATTACAGAATATTTTCCTAATGTAAATAAAAATTATTAAATTAAAACAATGTGAATAAAAAATGATTAAAGTTAAATGTTAAAAGAATGAGGTCTCGCGTAGGTAAGTTCTATGTTTTCAGTGGATGCTTCAGCTCTTGGTGGCTTCCGTGGCGGTAATCTGGCGGACGCGCCGGCGGCGCTGACGGCGACCTTGCCGCAGCGTTTGCAGTACACGTAGGCTCCTCCCGCGACGACTATTGCCAAGATCAGAAGTCCCATCGTAGAGTATGATACGATGTATTGATGCACATCGTGTTGCGACATTTCAGACTGTTTTGTTTGATCTTCTAATTCTTTCAACGAATTATGAAGTGTTTCATAATCGTTTCTTACAAATTGTGTGTTCTGTTGTCTAGTTGATAAATCAAGTGGCTGGACAGATGTTAAATTGTTGATGTCTTCCAGATCAATTAGTGGTATTTCCGGGTTGACATAGATTTTGTTTGCGTAGTTAACTTGTGTGTGATATGTTTCTTCGTTGTTTCCTGTTGGAGTTATTTTTTGTAGATTTTTGGTTTTCTGTGCAGATTTTGTCATTGGTGGTAGTGTCAGGTATTTGTATATGCGATTCAGGTATTGGGAGCTTGACTAATTTTGTTATTGGTCTTGTTAGCAGCCCTGTTTTAGTTTTCATCGTCACTACTCTGACTAGATTGTCTCTTCCCGGGTGAACTTCCTGTATTCGCCCAAGTGCCCATTTCGCAGGAGGGAGGTTGTCTTCTTTGATCAAGACAATATCCCCTATTGATAAATTATTTGTTTTGTTCAGCCATTTACTACGAACTTGAAGTTGTTGCAGGTATTCTGACGACCACCTGGTCCAAAACCCTTGTTTCATTTTGTTTAATAACTGCCACCTATGTCGAATGTTGATGTTTTGCTTTTCGAAATTTTCCGTTGGTAAGAATGTTATTGGTCGGCCAATTAAAAAATGTGCTGGAGTAAGATAATCAATATCGTCCACGTCCTCCGTTAAAGGGGCAAAGTGGTCTAGAGTTCATACAGGCTTCGATTTGAGTAAGCAGTGTTAAAAACTCTTCGTATGTCAACTTTTGCTCACCTAGGACACGCTTTAAGTGATATTTCATAGACTTAACTGCAGCCTCCCAAAGTCCGCCCGCAGTGGGCCAGCTTGGGGCGTTGAAATGCCACTCTATCCCCATCTCGGTGTTTTTTTCGATAAAATGTCGTTGTTAAATGTTTGCGAGATGTGTAGTTGTTTGGCTAACTCCCTTTCGGCTCCAACAAAGTTTGTTCCGTTGTCGGAGTAAATATGTTTCGGACAGCCTCGTCGCCCAATCATGCGGTTGAGGGCCAGTATAAATGTTTGTGACGTTAGATCTGATGCAAGTTCCAAATGCACTGCCTTTGTTGCCATGCATACGAATACAACGACATAACCTTTACTCGTTCTGACGCCTTGACCCTTGTTTAGTTTAACACTGACAAAACCTGTGAAGTCGACCCCTGTGTGATAGAATGGTGGTGATTGCGTTATCCTCTCACTGGGTAGGTCGGCCATTAATTGGTATTGCTTCGATGGTTTGAAGCGACAACATTTTACACAGTCTTGCAGGCATTTTTTCACCGTGTTATTTCCTCCTGTTATCCAATATTTTTGTCTCAATGTAGCCATAGTTAGTCTCGCTCCACCGTGTAGTGTTATAACATGCGCACGGGCAATCAGAAGATGTGCCAGCTTGCTGTTTTTTGGGATGATAACAGGGTGTTTTGTTTCTTCAGGTAAGTTTGAATTCTGTAATCTCCCTCCGACGCGTAAAATGTTATTTTCATCTAGGTAAGGGCAAAGTTTCTGAAGTCCTCTATTATTGCTTACCCTTCCTTTTGTTTTTAAATCTTGGATTTCTTGTCCGTAATGTTCATTCTGTACATGTTTTATAATTATGTTAGTGGCGCATCGAATATCAGCGAGTGTTAGATTACATTGTTTTGACGCGGGCGGGCCATTCATGTTTGTATGATTCATAGCTGCGTCTTCCCTGTGACGATTGTTTTGTGACGTGTTTGTTATGAAACGCGACACCCAAGCTACGATGCGTATTATAGTCATAATACAGCTGTTCTTGATTAGGAGTTCTGTTACAACGTTCATGTTTTCAGTAGTTCTTAGAACTGCATGCACCCTTTTAACTTCTATTTCTGGTGTCTTAAACGTGTCATATGTTTCAGGGATGTCTTCACTGTTTAGCCATTCTGGTCCATAAAACCACAGAGGAAACTTATGTAACTGAGAAGGTAGTAGTCCACGTGACGCGCAGTCAGCCGGGTTTTGCTCTGATCTTACGTGCTTCCAACTCCCTGCGGGCACTACTGATGTTATCTCCTGAACTCTGTGTCCGACATAGGCCTTCCATCGCGAGACATCGCCCTTCAGCCAGCCAAGCACGATCATTGAGTCCGTCCATGCTGTTACTTTTATGTTAGGTTTACCGAGGCAATGTTTTATTTTCTTGACCAGTTGAGCTAACAGCTGAGCACCGCATAGCTCAAGTCTGGGAAGTGTTTGTTGTTTTTGGATTGGAGACCTTTGTTTTTGCCGCAAACAATGCAATTGGTTGCTGTTTTCCCTCTGTAACCTTGCTGTACACTACGCACGAGAACGCTTTTTCCGATGCGTCACAGAATGCGTGTAATTCCCAATCCTTGTTTGCTTCTAATCCTAGCCATCGGTTAATTTTGAAAGGTTGCATGTTTGTTAACTCAGTTTTTAGTGTTCTCCATTCCTTTTCTATTTCATCCGGAACAGTATCATCCCATTCGATTTTGTACTTCCAGATTTGTTGGAATAAAATTTTTGCCTTGATTGTTATTGGGGATAGCAACCCCAAAGGATCAAAAATTGTTGATATGTCGCTTAATATTTGTCGTTTTGACGATTTTTTGTTAATGCCAATGTTGTTTTTGTTTTTTAATGTGGGTGAAAATATAAATTCATCGTGTTTCGGATCCCATGTCAAGCCTAATGCTTTGGAAGCCGATGCCTCTGTAAAGCTTAAACTGACTGGGCTAACCATATGTTCTGGCAGATCTTCAAGCAGTTGATGTTCGTTACTCGACCACTTTCTGAGATTGAAGCCTCCTTCTTTCAATAACTTTATAAGTTGGTCTCTTGTGTCTCGGGCCTCTTCCATGGTATCCTTTCCAAATAACGCATCATCTACAAAAAATTGGTTGAGTAAGATGTTTTTAGCTTCCGGGTACTTGTCACCTTCGTCCATCGCTAGCTGTTGAAGTGTTCGTAGTGCTAAGAACGGAGCGGCCTTAGTACCATAGGTGACTGTACGCAGTTGATATTCTCTTAGCAGTTGCCGTGGACAATTCCTCCACACTATTTTCTGTAAGTGTTGATGTTCTGGATGTACCATTATAAATCGGTACATTTTCTCAATGTCCGATGTTAAGACGTATTTGTATTGTCTCCATTTCAACAAAATGCTAAGGATATCTTTTTGTAGATTCGGTCCCGCCTCCATTAAGTCATTAAGACTGTGTTTTGAACTGGTTTTTGCCGACGCGTTGAACACAACTCTAAGTTTCGTTGTGATAGCACCTGGCCGCACAACACCGTGGTGCGGGAGAAAATATTCAATGTTTTTGTTCCTAGTGTTACTTTCGACATGCTCCATGTGACCCATTTCTTCATATTCTTCCATAAAAGCTTTATAATCTTTTGCAAACGCCTGATTTTTTGCCATCTTTCGCTCTAGTTGTTGAAATTGAGCGATAGCCTGTGGTTTTGATGTTCCTAGGTGTTCAATAAAATTGTCCTTGAGGGGGAGACGAACTTGGTATCGTCCATCAGGAAGTCGTGTTGTTGTCTCTTTGTACAGCTGTTCGCACTTGTTTTCAGGGTTCACATCTTCTTTGTTTTCTTGCAAGGACTCCTGTTCCCAGAACTGGGCAAGATCCTGAATGTTGTTGACAATTACATGACAATTGAATGTTTTGTAATTACCACATACTACCCAGCCGAATTGTGTTTGTTGTGCTATGATGGATGACGTGTTTGTTTTTATTAATCCCTCTAGCAATATTTCGGAATATACATCGGCTCCTAAAAGTAAATCTATATCCTGAGGTATGTTGAAATCAGGATCAGCGAGTTGTAAATGTTGTATATGTTCAAAATTACCTTTATTTACAGTTTTACTTGGCAGTTTGTTTGTTATTGCCTTCATAATAAGTGCATTAATGTTAATGTTGAAGTCATTGTAAATCGCTTGGCATTTAAGATGGAACACTCCTTTACACTTGGTGGTGGCTGAAGCACCAACACCTGACACCACCGCGCTCAACTTGTTTCGTTTTAACTGCAATCTTTGTGCAGCATTTTCTGTAATTAAGCTAACCTGAGAGCCCTGGTCCAATAATGCGCGTAAAATGATCGTAGTTCCATCATAAGCTATTGTTTTGACCTGGGCCGTGGCTAGCAGTACCTCATTTGAGTTGTCATGTGCTAAATGAGTGTTCAATTGTTGACCTACATTAGCCCTGCTGGTTCTCGATTTCGCAACTCCAATCGCTTCATGCAAAATGCTGCTATGTGGCTCATCGCAGTGCTTGCACTTTTTTTCCGACGTACATTTTTCGCCGTTATGACTAAAAAGGCAATTTAGACATACATGTAGGTTGTTAGCGGTCTTTAACCTTTCTTCTGGTGACATACATAAAAATTCTCTGCAATTATAGAGCCCGTGTTGCTTATTACATTTCGGACAAGTAATAAAGGAATTATTAAATGTTTGCTTGTTATGGAATGATCTCGGCATGTTCCTTGTTCCCCCTTGAATGGTATGTTGCTGCACCTTAGGCTTGCTGTATGTTGCATTATGAACTGTTTTCGGCTGAATGTTTAACTGTTGTTGAATGTTATGGTTTCGTGGGCGGGTCGGGTTTGTACCCGATTCCATTGACATGAACTTGGTTTCAATGAATTTCAGGAACTCGTTTAATGGTGGCATTTCCCTTGGTTTTTCCATGGATTCATTGAATGACTGGCGTGTTTCCGCGTCCAGCTTTTGCAATAATATGTGAACTACTAAGGGGTCCCAACTAGAAGTGTCGTACTGCAGATTCTTAATAGCCTGAAGGCACTCAATGGTCGTGTCATGCATTCTTTTCAGCAGAGATGCCGTTGGTGTTTGTATGTTGGGTAGACTCAATAAAATGTTTGCCTGGTAGGTAAATAATAATTATCATACCTCTGTTGAAGAATCTGCCAACTAGCTTCGTAGCTATCAGCACTGATGTTCATGTGCTGTATTAATCGCTCGGGCTCTCCCTTCAATTTCGCTTTCAGATGTTGCATTTTTTGAGCATTTGCGATGAAAGTGTTACGATGCACAATTTCTACGAATAAGTCCTTGAATGTTGTCCACTGGGCATAGCTACCACTGAAAATCGGAAGTTCAATTTTGGGCGTGGATTTTTCCTGATGTTTGCTATCCCAAATCCTCTTGTTTATTTGTTCCTTGCTGAATTCATACAGCCTCTCTAATCTGTTGTAATCACTTTCAAATGCTTGCGTGTTGACCAACATGTTATCGAGTTTCCAATAAGTACTATCTACTTTTTCCCAACGTTGCGTTATTGTCCTCAATTTGTCTTCAAGTTGCCACTTTTCTTTTAAATGTTCAATGTCCATGTTCCGTACTGTTCTCTCAAACGCCTTGATGTTTGACCGCTGCTCATTCATAATATCTTTAGTCCGTTGGTCCACGACTAACTCGTTCTCATCGCTCTCCTGTTGTTCTGGAACATTCTCTTGAGCACATGACCTTTCTTCTTGTTTTTGTAACTGACTAAACGAAGCAAATTGTTCGTCTTCGATTTTAGCCAATAAGTTTTGTTTCGACTTCATTATAATACACTTCGTTTCTTCGTATATTTGTTCCAGACGCTCGTAAATGCTATTCTCGTAATAAGGACCAGACTTCTTACCTTCAAACAAGGCTAATTGGATGTCGTTCTTCTTAAACTCACTCCAGTACTCCTCCAGCGTTTGAAGTCTGTTATCATGATATTCAAGAGTGGTTTTGCGAGTAGAACTATCTTTCTTAAAGTTTTCATTAATTCGTTTGATAGCATCAAGATTTGTTGATTGCGAGTTGAGTAAAGCATCGTAAGACGACATTGTTGTCTAACGGTGGTTAGTGCTCACAAATAAATCCAAAATTTCAGAAAGTAAATAATACGGAACGTGCTCACCGGATTCGCTGCTTACGCTTGCTGCTTATACTTCACCCCGATCTGTGTTGCTCTCACTCAATATCACTGTTCACACTGTTTTTAATGTTTTGTTAAATGTTCTGTTTAATGTTCAAATTTAATGTTCAAATGTTCCCGCGAGTGAAACGTACCACGGCACTGATTCTACTCTTAACGGCTCGAAGGACCAAAATGTAAGGGCAGGAGCCTTAACACTTAATGTTGAATGTTTAATAAAATAAATATTAATGTTAAAAAAGGTATTTAATACTAAATTGCACTAAAATAAGGTAATAATAAAATAATAGAAAAATGTTATAAAAAATGTTATAAAATGTTGAATGTTGCGCGAGCTCGATGCAAACCGAAGACTGACGTTCTTGCGTAAGTGCCGATACTACATTTTATAAATTAACAAATTTTGCAGTATTCAAACTAGGCCAAAGTACAATGTGCGGTTGCTAACCGTACAGCAAGGATCATAGCAGATCTCATACTATGGAATCTAAATACAGCTATGGGACCCATGGACAAAAAGCGTTAGTTTGTATATAAATTCCATCACTATAAAAATAACAAAATGAGAAGTAATGGTCCAACACACTGCATCGCTACAGTCGAAATCCAATCTGAAACTAAAAATACACTAAAATGTACAAAATGCCGTACGAAACTCATTCCATTGACTTTTTTTTGTTGTGCCAACGTTTTATAAATCCTTGTCGAGATTGTGTGAGTATGTGTACACTTAACAAAATAGATAAGTATCTGAATAGCTACCTACTACATATTTTTATGTATTATGTTGTGTGTTTTCACATCGTTCGTGTCTATTGTTCAAAAAAAGTTAGGACAAAATAATAACGACTTTCAAATCAAAATAATATGTCTACCTTATAAATTATTAATTATTTAAATGTGTCACAAAGTCGATTTCATTAGATATTCATTAGGGTGCCGCCAGATTGCGGTCGGACAGCATTTTGTCGTCAGTCCGCGATCATGCGGCATTCTAATTAATAGAAACAATGCCTGTTTCTTGCCAGCACATCAGTCTCCTTTGTCGACTGTACATGTTCCGAGTTTTATTTGAATGCAGGTTGCCTCACGGGGTATCAGACAAGCTCTAATACAGAGTGATATCATCTGACTGCTGTCACGTCGGAGGAACGTAGCCACACACATTTACACACGGAAACTTATTGTGTCGAGAGGATCATGGAAGACGCTGAGATTCGAGAGTACATGCTCAGATTAGGTAGGATTTATGGAAGTTGATGTTTTCAACGTGATAGTGTCGGTGGTTAAAGTGTAATTTTAGAGAAAAGGTTTTGGATTTGTGGAAAAATTTTCTATAATTTAAATTACGATTTAAATGTTATATTAACATATACGTGTAGAATTAATTATTCAAAAAAAATCATGCCTATATACAATTACAAAAGGGAGAGGGAAAAGGGGTCATTGTGCAGCAAAAACATCGTCCATATCGAGGTCACAGGAAATGTGCCCAGAACGCTGGCAGCATTGCCTCGTTGGATGACATGCTGATGATGATGCTGATTCTCTGGCCGAAGAAAAGGCCAGCCCTCTGGTCACTTGAAGAGTATTATTAGGAATAATTAGAATTAAATTCCGCTCCAACAATCAGAAATAATAGTGTGACTACTTTACCTTATATAATAGAAATAACCTTCCCGGAACTATCCAATTTCAAATTCCAACAGTAATCTTACAACAAATTCTTTACAACAAAAAGCCACTAGGTATTAATAAAACGCCCGTCAACACTTGTCTAAACCAAGAAAGGTTTAGCGTTACAGAAAATACCTTCAGAATATCGTTGAATAATCATAAGTCGAAAACGTGTTTCTTTCTGATATCGATAGCTCAGCGATTTCAAAAACGGCAACATATCTCTGAAATACGTTTTTATGATGTGATTTTTTGTTCCTCTTTCTATTTATTGTACCTGACTAAACTGGATGGAGACTACCACCCACAGCTTACGAACACATTTAGATATTAAATAGAGTATTCTGTGTATTCACCTCTATTCCTGTTTTGTATTGGAATATTTGGTTTGAAATGACCATTTCTATAAATTTAATCCTGGTTTTAGATTCAGTTGATGGTATATATTGACAAGGCTCTGTTTTATTCATAACAGCCAAGTGCTGGACATTAGCCTCGACCAAATGGAAGTTATAATTGATGTATCTGTAAATACGAGTAGGTATATATATAGTATATTTAAAATCCACAAGGTAAAATTCGATTTTCATAAATAAAATGTTAGAAACACTCAGTTATTCAAAAACTCGATTATTTGAATTTTCACATACATTTTGAGGTTATGTGAAAAAAGTGTCAATACAAAAGTTGTAGATCTTTTTATTATCTACAACTTGTCATTTCACTTTTTTCCATAGGACTTGTAGTTTTGCCGGAAATCGAGATAAACCATTTTCACCCTTAATAACTCACCCCCTGCCCCTTCCCGACCTCAGATCACCCGTAAATTATTTTTTCTTTAATTTTTGGTTTATTCTCTTCCTTTTCCAATGGGTTTCATCCTACTATATTTTTTTTCTTTTCAAAAATTATCGACCCTGGTCTATTTTGGTATAGAACAATTGAATTAGAGACAGAAATATACCCACATGTCCTTTGAGCATAATGATACTTGGACATAAGGGGCATGGAAGCCGCAAATATGGGAGGTAGAAAATACACATCGCATCCATTACGTATAGTACAATACGGCCAGACCTTTGCTATGTACACTCTCCTTAATTATTTATAAGCAGATGAGTGCCCACCTATGTTCCGGCCGACACTTGAATGACGGCCTCATTCAAATTACTGTCCGACTCACATTTGTACAATATTCTGGCCTATACCAATTTCTGTAATTTGCTTTTGAGAGCGACGTTAGGTCAAGCACTTGGGAAAATGTCTTGGTTAGTTATGTTTTAGTATGCCATTACTAAAATCACCACTTTATATCCAGGTCATTTCTGTCTATCCCATGTTGAATGGAAGAGATCGCGGCTAGCGATAAAGCAGCCAATTGTATGGTTCATAAAATAATGTAAGGATTTATTTTATGTAATAATATCATTATTATCTTGGTAATAAAGTAGCTTTACATAAATAACAAGAAGCTTACTCTTGTATTGACATACGGCCTTCATCTGAACATTAACAATTCATGAAAAACTTGATAATTACCATCATTATATTTTAATTCACATTCACTTTGCGGCAACCATGAATTGATCGAAACTGATAAAAAAGTATGTGGTTAGTGAGAATAGAAGATAAAATGGACTCAACGAAAATTATTGAGTTTTTTTTTGGCCATTGTTTTTGTTGTACATACATTGGTTTATATGCTGATGCAATTTTTTCTATATCATGTTGTCATTATAAGTCTAATAACGTCGTCAGTAAAATTGCATCATTGATGATGAGGCAATTTTATTATTTTAATCGGCTCATGTGTGACCACAACCCAATCTTACTTGTTGACAAGCATGCTCTATCGTCAAACTCAATAAAGTTTGACAGTAAAGCATGCTTTCCTAAAGGGAACCCTTTCACTCTTGTCTTAAAGACAGCTACGTTACCGATAGCTATAGGGAAATATCAACTCGCTGATTGGCAAGTGGCTGAATAGGTCAGCCAGATATTCTTCAGAAGTAAATAGAAACCTGAACCCAACCCAGCCATACTAAGCGCACGTCAAAGTAACAACGATGAAGAGGAAAATACATGGTTCCCGCATAACACTCCATCTGGTGACGTTTTCGCTTTGTGTCTGAATCTAATAATACAGCACTGCATTGGCCTTCATTCCAGTCTTCTTTTGCAGACAGCTGAACGTCAGCTAAAGTGGCTATATTTTGGTCCATTGTGGACTTGTGAGCGTTACATGAATTTGCGCTTAATGCAATGCTCATTTAGTTTTGAAATAAATATTTTTAATGTTTGTTAGACCAATAATTTTACCTAGTTAGTCTAAGCCTATATTTCTAGTCTATTTAAAGGACCTCCACTGAGCTCAATCACCATCAATAATCGAATAATGCCATGCAATAGCAAGCTAAAGCTCTCAGCATGGTGATTTTAGGTGGATTCGAGTTGTAGGACATGACATGGAATACAGGGGCACAGATAATATAATACTAGCATACAGATGCCTCATCCCATACAAAGAAACCGTGCCGACGTAACTAGCGTTTTTCATCTACCGATTATATTTTGTAAATCGATCGCATTTGGTTCCGTTCCACGGCGATACATAGATCCGATCTATATCCGTGGAACGGAACCGAAAGCGATCTATGTACAAAAAATAATCAGTAGAGTACGTCGGCACGGTTTCTTTGTATGGGATGAGACACGACTGTCAGGGGTTACCGGGTGCAACTGAACCAGTATTTCACAAAGAACCTCCACAGTCCAGTACCCGGATATCACAATACCCCTTGATAAGACAGTGCTTGATTTCACTTGTTTGTTACACCAAAATAAATGAATACTTAAAAAATAAACAACTTACTACATGGTTGCAAGCACGATTCTAGAGTGTGAAATTTAATTTGTATTTTGTGCCTAAGAGTGATATAAAGTTCCTTGTACCAGGCCCCTCAGAAAGTATTGCGAAAAAAAGTTTTTATATATGGGAGACTGGCCAGTTATAATGTTTTTCGAAAATATGATTATTTATAAGTAAAAATAAGTAAGTTCCAATTTCAAAATTTCCCTCCACATTTTTTGCGAGTTAATTCAAAGTATTGTGTCTCACTGAAATATGGATCTGCGCCGGGAACATTTTAGAGCTATGATTTTATACGATTTCAAGTGTCGCCTGAAACCGGATGAATCGTACGATAGACTTCAAATGGCATTCATGGATGAAGGCCCTTCCAAGGCAACCGTGTATCGTTGGTATAACGAATTCAAGCGCGGTCGACCAACTTTGGGGGATGACGAAAGAAGCGGTCGCCCTTTGACGGCTGTTACCGAAGAAAACGTGCTAGCAGTGAAAAATTTAATCCAAGACAATAGGCGAATTACATATCAGGAGATTCAACACATATTGAAGATTGGATCGGGAAGCGTTCACGAGATTCTACACAGCCATCTTCGCGTGAGGAGGATAGTATCACGCTGGGTGCCGCACAACCTCACCGATGCTCAGAAGCAGGCCCGGGTGGAATGGTGCCGTGATATGCTTAACAAATTTGAAGCAGGCTCGTCTCGGCGTGTTTACGACATCGTTACAGGTGATGAGTCCTGGATTTATCAATACGACCCAGAAACCAAGCGCCAGTCGACTGTTTGGGTGTTTCAAAATGAGCCAACGCCTACCAAAGTGAAGCGATCTAGAAGCGGGGGTAAGATTTTGATCGCTAGCTTTTTTAATTTGACTGGCCACTTGGTATCAATTCCCTTACGGGATCAAAGAAGCATTAATGCCGAATGGTATACTACCAAATGTTTGCCAGAAGTTTTCTCTGTTATAAGCAACAAGCGACCAAACACAGGGCTCCGCGGGCTACTGCTCCACCACGACAATGCACCTGCGCACACCGCACTCAAAACGAGGGACTTCCTGGACAGCACGCCAGTCAAACTCCTGGGTCACCCTCCTTACAGCCCTGATCTAGCACCGTGTGACTTCTTTTTATTCCCAAAAATAAAAAATCAGCTCAAAGGGATACAATTTTCGTCGCCGGAAGATGCGCTGGCTGCGTTCGAGCAGGCTGTAAACGAGGTGTCTGCGGCGGACTGGAAAAAGTGTTTTGAAAACTGGTTTAGGCGCATGAATCTTTGTATAGAGGCTGGTGGAAAGTACTTTGAAAAGATTTAATAAAAATATATGTACGTATAGAACAATTTTTTTTAGTTTCGCAAAACTTTCTGAGTGTCCCACGTAAATAGTTTCTTCCGGGAATTACAATCACTATAAATAGGTAATTTTACCACTAAGCAGCGTATCTGTGTTCCCATGGTGGAGCAAAATAACAACCACAAACCTCCATACCTAAGTCTCTTCAGCGTTGGCTCTCAGGCACAGTTAACGCTTATGCCCTTGGGTTTACAAATCCGATAAGTGGCGGTTATCATTCGTTTATTTATTAATTCCATTTATTACTCAGGAAAACGTTAAGAGATAATTCATATTATTTAGTTAGCAGTTATTTATTTAGACAACTTTCGCAAAAGGTACAAAGATGTACTTAATGCCTTAGGCATTCTCTACCAGTAAACCAAGAGAGGTGAAGAGATTGTAGGGTATAAGTATAAAACTTATTCCTACGCTACACGGGAATCTAACCCGTATAGTAAGACTATTAAGCACTATAATAGCAAGCGAAGGTTAGCGGGAATAATGAATACGAAAGACGAAGAAATGAAGAATGTTATTAGGAATAGACGAAAGCAGTATATTAAAGCAAATAAACTATGACAATTACTAGTAGTAGCAACTCAACAAAGAATATTACAAAGCAATAATAATTATTATGAGCGCGGTGCGAACAGTAGGGTAGTTAGTTGAAGACTGAGTGAGTCGCGTCGCTCTGCTTGCCCGCCGGCCGGTGTCCGCGCGCCGCTGACGTAACATCGAACAATGGATCACCTGATGTTAGGCTCTGGCGCAAAGTCATAAGCGACAGCGTTTTGCTCCAAATTGTAAGGTGGTGGTCCAAGTAGTGGCAAGTGTCCGCCACATATTCCCCCCGGCCAGACCGTAACTACGGTCGATAATAGTCTGGAAACCTTACTCGCCGCCCGCTCCTCGTCCTCTTTTCTTCACTTGTAAGAGGAGTGGTGGTGTCAGTATTTGTGGTAGGTTTCACCTGTTCGTCTTCATGCATCATGTAGGCCGGTTTCAGACGATCAACAGATACATTATTCGGCTTGCCTTGTATGTCAATCGTGAAGTATTTTGCGTGTCTCTGTAAAACCTTGTAGGGTCCTACATATGGTGGTTCGAGTGAGCGTCGTACGTAGTCTCTTCGCAGGAAGACGTGAGAGGAAGAGTGCAGATCTCGTGGCACGTAGAAGGGTGATGTAGTATGCCACGCAGTTGGTTTAGGAGTCAGCTTGGTCATGTGACATCGTAGACGGTTTGCGTACTCGGTGACGTCAGCTGCAGTGAAGTCTTCTCTCGAAGATAAGAACTGCCCAGGAAGTTGTAGTGCTTCTCCGTAGACAAGTTCGGCCGGCGTAGCCTGGATGTCTTCCTTCCACGAGTTACGCATGCCGAGAAGTACCAGTGGAAGAGCTTCCGTCCACTGTGAGGAGGTGTGGCACATGATGGCGGCCTTCAACTGGCGATGCAGCCGTTCCACGATGCCATTCGCCGCCGCTGGATGGTAGGCAGTGGTGCGAAAGTGGTCTGCCCCCAGCAAGGCAGTGAGAGCCTTGAATAAGTGACTCTCGAATTGGCGACCACGGTCGGTGGTTATCCGTGCAGGACAGCCGAACCGGGCCACCCAACCAGCCACCAGAGCAGCTGCGCATGTCTCCGCAGTGATGTCCTTGAGCGGGTACGCCTCAGGCCATCGGGTGAACCTGTCGATGACAGTAAGGCAGTACCTGAAATCACACGAAAGGGTTAAGGGCCCTATGATGTCGAGGTGAATGTGGGAGAAACGAGAGGATGGAGTCAGGTAAGAGGAAAGTGGGGATTTAGTGTGACGTGTGACTTTACACGTCTGGCATTTTAGACATTGCCTTGCCCACTCTCTACAATTCTTGCGAATCCCTGGCCACACAAAGTGTTTTGTCACCAGTCGCACTGTAGCAGACTTCCCAGGGTGATGTAAGTTATGCAGCGAGTTGAAAACTTCTCTTCGTAGTGTTGGTGTTACATAGGGACGTGGCACCTGTGAGGAGATCTCACAATACACGGGTAAATTGCCAGTATGGGTAGTTGCTATCTTTTTTAATTTGAGCGTCGTACCATGGAGTAAGAGGTCTTGCAGTTCTGGATCATTATCCTGAAGTCGTGCAAGGTTCTCGAAGTTGATGGCAGCAGATACCTCTTCTACCCGTGACAGTGCGTCAGCGACAATGTTCTCACTGCCTGGTAAGTACCTTAGGTCTGTTGTGAATTGGCTGATGTAGTCTAGGTACCGGCATTGCCTCGGCGGAAGACTCTCCTTGTTTGATTTGAAGGCGAAGATAAGTGGCTTGTGGTTAGTGAAAATCGCGAATGTCCTAGCTTCAACCATATGACGGAAGTATTTGATAGCCTCATACACTGCTAGCAGCTCTCGATCGTACGGGCTGTACTTCTTTTGAGCATTGTTTAGCTTGTGTGAGTAAAAGGCTAGTGGCTGCCAGCTCTCACCTTTGCGTTGTTGAAGAACAGCGCCTATAGCTGTATTCGATGCGTCGGTTACAATCGCTAAGTCTGCCGAGGCATCTGGATGAGCCAATAGCGTTGCTTTAGACAGCGCAGACTTGCAATCGTCGAAAGCCTTCAGCATCTCTGGAGTCATTTGCACTGGATGGGAACCTTTGATCTTCGGACCAGAGAGGGCAGTGTTTAAGGGTGCTTGTAGCTGGGCTGCGTTTGGGACAAATCGGCGATAAAAATTAATCATGCCCAAGAAGCGTCGCAGCTCCTTGACGGTTTTGGGTATCGGGAACTCCTGGATGGCCAGCACTTTGGACTGAAGTGGTTTTATGCCCTCAGCTGACACACTATATCCTAAGAAAGTCACTTCTGGTTGTCCAATGTTGCATTTGGATGTGTTGATGATGACACCGTATTGTTTCAGGCGATCGAACAATAGGCGTAGATGCACTTTGTGGTCTTCAACAGTTGATGAAAACACCAGAATATCGTCGACGTACCCGTAGCAGAAGTCTAAGCCCAGTAAGACTTCGTCAATGAACCTTTGGAAGGTTTGAGCCGCGTTTCTCAAACCAAAGGTCATGAAGGGAAACTCGTATAGTCCGAAGGGGGTAGTTATCGCGGTTTTTGGTATATCCTCAGGGTTTATTGCAAGCTGGTTATAGGCCTTCACGAGGTCTATAGTCGAGAAGATGGCGCAGCCTGCCAATTGATGGGAGAAGTCCTGAATATGGCGGATGGGGTACCTGTCAGGTATTGTTCTGGAGTTTAGTGCCCTGTAATCGCCACATGGTCTCCATCCATCGTCCTTCTTCTTCACCAGATGCAGTGGCGCAGACCAAGGACTCTCCGAGCGTCGTGCTACTCCACTTGCGAGCATTTGCTCGAACTCCTTCTTGGCAACCTGCAGTCGAGAAGGATCTAGGCGTCTAGGCTTACATGCTACCGGTGGTCCTGGCGTCGTCCTGATGAAGTGCAGAGTATTGTGCTTGCCTGGCACCTGTTTACCTGGTGGGCGCGTTATCTCAGGATACTCACGCAGAATTTGGTGGTAATCTGTGTCTCCTACCACTGCCTTCACTGAAGCAATGTCGACTGAATTGCAGTGTACAGCTGGAACTGACAAAGAGGTGAGGTGGTCGATCAGGCGTTGATTCCTACAATCTACGAGCAGATTGTAAAAACTGAGGAAGTCTACTCCAATGATGGCTTTTGAAACATCTGCAATTGTGAAGTTCCAGCTGTAGCTCCTCTTGAGTCCTAAATTCAATTGCAGTTGCAGTGGACCGTAAGTGCGTATTACAGTGTTGTTTGCCGCTACCAGGTTGTACTTCGATTGTTTGCAGGGCCTCTTGACTGCAGACCGGGGAAAAACACATAGGTCTGAGCCAGTGTCCACTAAAAATTGCATTTTTGACGTCCGATCAGTGATAAATAGACGGCCTGAAGAAGTTGGGCAGTCGTTGGCCGCTACATGCGACCGCCCCTCCTGTTTTCCTCCGCGAATGAGCATGGTTGCTTACATTTTTGTGCCTTGTCTCCATAGGTATAATGGTAGAAACAGTGTGGGTGGTTCAGTGGTGGTTGCTGCGGTCTGGATTTAGAGCGATCATACCTTCGATGGTTGTTGCGTGGCCTAGAGCGTGAACGTTGCCTTCCTCTGCCATTGAAGCGTGAAGTGAGCAAGTCTATCCGCTTCGTGAGCTCGCTCACCTGCTTGGCCAGGTCCGACGAATCAGCGCTAGTGGAAGCGGTCGTGCTCGCAACCTGTGGTGTCATTGGAGCGATTTCGTACACCCTGTCCGCTATCTCCGCTAATTGTTCAACCTGTAAATCAGCAATTTGAGAGGCGATTACCGTTTGGATGTTTTGGGGTAACCGGTTAGTCCATATGCTTTTGACGAACTCGGCTGCACCTGATGGGCCAGCTAAACCTTGAAAGTGCCTCAAGAATTGCGACGGTTTGCGGTCACCTAACTCCTCGTGGAGTAGGAGCTGTTGGATACGTTTTTCTTGTGACGCAGACAACCGACTTATGAGTTCTGTTTTTAATTTTTCGAACTTATTAGTCTCGGGAGGTTTGGTGATGATATCCCTGACTTGCAAGGCGTATTTGGTCTCGAGTTGAGTCGCTGCGTAATAAAATTTTGTTGAGTCACTCGTAATTCTGGATAGAATAAATTGGCCTTCTAGTTGGGCAAACCACAATGCCGGCTCCTCTGGGCAAAATGACGGACAGTGCAATGGCATTCCAACCGCCGTTACCTCTCCTGAGGCCGCGGAAACATCCTAACAGTCGACGTAGGCGTCCGACTCAGTCATTGTAAAATGAAATTAAAATCGCTCACCGCTAATTCCTTGTACCAACCACTTTCTGTACTTGCGTCAGCCACCAATGTAAGCACTAGGCGCACTACTATTCTTCAGGTCCACCGGTGTCTTGAAGTCTTGAGTAACGCGGTAGTCGGGGGTCACCAATGTAGGGTATAAGTGTAAAACTTATTCCTACGCTACACGGGAATCTAACCCGTATAGTAAGACTATTAAGCACTATAATAGCAAGCGAAGGTTAGCGGGAATAATGAATACGAAAGACGAAGAAATGAAGAATGTTATTAGGAATAGACGAAAGCAGTATATTAAAGCAAATAAACTATGACAATTACTAGTAGTAGCAACTCAACAAAGAATATTACAAAGCAATAATAATTATTATGAGCGCGGTGCGAACAGTAGGGTAGTTAGTTGAAGACTGAGTGAGTCGCGTCGCTCTGCTTGCCCGCCGGCCGGTGTCCGCGCGCCGCTGACGTAACATCGAACAATGGATCACCTGATGTTAGGCTCTGGCGCAAAGTCATAAGCGACAGCGTTTTGCTCCAAATTGTAAGGTGGTGGTCCAAGTAGTGGCAAGTGTCCGCCACAAGATAACATGGCAGGTGCTTTGATTATATATATAAATTAGCTTCTGCAACCGACTTTACCCATGTGAACGTTGGAAGTTGTCCCGAGGGAATATATTACTGGGATATAAAGTATCGTATTCTTTCTGTGTGACATGTATCATTAAAATCCATTCAGTATTTTTTGTGTTAAATATTTCGATTCGCCCATCCATCCTCACAAAGTTGCCCGGTTTTAATAGTAGTACGATTATAAGCCGCAACTTAGTATGCTTCTTTTATTCAACTAATACCACACTAAGGCCAAAACCAGTAAATGTCTTTAACTATCCAAAATATCACTAGCCGGAATTACGCGTCCGATAGGGACATAAATCACAGATCCTTCGAAGCCCATCTACCTGGTACTGAGCTTCAAATGACGGCCTGTACTTAATGCCTAGTATAGAACACTGGTAAAGTGCGAGTCGGACTTACGTGCAATGGGATCGATGCCTTTTTGGTTTGGAGAGAAAACCTTCTAAAGGCGCTTTGGGGATAAGAAAAATTACCCGGGGGTCATCAAATCAGCACATGTTAGGGAACACCGTGACAGTAATCTCTACTCTGAAATTTACTTATCTCTAGGTTAGTAGGACTAAAGTTCGATTTCGTTTTATAATAAGACTGTTATAGTTTAGATACCTTATTTTTATTTTTTCCCATGATAAAGGTTGTAATGGAATTTAACTGGCTTGTATTCAACTGGTTGCATTTTTAAATCAAAACTTTAGTTAATATTGGTTGATAAAAAATATACTGATAGCCTTGTGACATGAAAACAGACAGACAACGTGACGAAAACTTATAAATAACGTCATAGGCACCCTCTTGATACGGAACCCTGAAAACCATGCTAGCAGCCATCCAAGAACAGAAATTGTGTCTTGAACTACTCTTACATTACTAAGTAGGTACGAGAGTTCTTGAAGAGTCTTGAGTCTGATGGCCTAACTTTGACTTCATTATGTAACCGTGGCGAAATGTCGAGCTTTCCTTACGATGGAATGGCGATACAATTTATTTTGTTACTAGATGAATTTGTTTACTGAATGAAGCATCTTTAGAAATTTATTAAATAACACAGGTACGATTAAGGAATAGCCTCCTACAACAGTAAAACTGTGCAGCATTGTATAAGTATTATCCTTATTAAATTAATTTTGTAGATCTTTGATTTATTTGTTCCTCCAATATTAATATATGGTGCGGTATTATTACTATTTATAGCCTTGTTTAAAGCTATATCGCCTTGAACTTAAAACCATTCATAATATTTCCCATCAAAGTAAGACAAGGAACAAAATCATTATTTTCTACAAAATATGAACCTCCATATTTAGAGAAACATCGTTAGACAGGTCTCACCTAGGAGTCTCGTAACTATAGCTGAATTAATGTTATCCCCAAGATGATACGTAGTGGAATTATCAACAGCACCTACTAAAGTTACCAACTTTACACCACTAACACTCACTTTTACTATCTAAAACATAAAGTTCAAAATACCGTTCTTCAGGTGTATTATGCGGGTTGTCATTTTGGGAACCTTTGTCACATGTTCTGCTTGTAATCGTGTAAAGCCACCATTCCATTGCGGCATGCGGACACGTTACACGCGTTAGTTGTGCCAACCTGTAGACATGGGTTTGTCCAATTATCTCTAGACTGGCGTTATGGAGTTCTGTATTTCAATTAGTCTTCCGTCTAACTGTGAAGCGAAGAAATCTATTTAAGCTAATGCTGGTGTGTCGAAAATTAATTATACCTCGTGAACGTATTACCAAAAATCTAAACAGCCTTTGAGCCGTGATTGTCTTGTACCTAACAAACGTACAGAATTTCACGTTTTAATGTTAGTAGGAAAGGACGATCTTAACAGGTCATACTTTTTATTTATTTAGTTTATCCTCGCACTTGAACGCCTTGCAGCAATTACACCAATGGAACACAATCTTATAATAAACTCACTATAAGTACAGGTTTTCTTACGATGTTTTCCTTAATCGTTGTCAGCAATGTCCAAGATAAACTTAGAAAGTACATATAAATTGATAGTCACATTGGTACTTGCCCGGATTCGAACCCACGACCTGTAGCACGAGAGGCGAGGTCTTAGCCACTGGGCCGCCACGACATATACTCGTTTGACTTGGCTGAAACTGTGTGTATATTCTGTATATCTGAGAATCTTTTATTTAAAAGTCATTACTAAATTAACAACAGAAACATTTTGATTTATAATTTTAATTTGAATAGCTCATTTGGGCACAAAGGTATAGGACAGTTAAAGTATGTTTGAGTCAAATTAATTTAGTTACTGCAACTTCAATTACATTCTATTAAAGGCGATTTTATAAGACAATACCAGCTGATGCCACATACGACCTAATGTTTACGCTGAACCGTCGTGCTCCCAGATATTCGGTACACTCTCAAAGAAACAAAACGGCTCTGGAGCCGGATGTGCCGTGATAAGGAAACCGGATGCCAATCTCTGGCTAACAAACATCTAGTAACGACCAACCAAAAACACTAGACCTCCAGCCGGGTCTTTAACTGAACCATAATTTACTGATTTTCAAGAATGGAGGGGAGGGAGACAGGTCAATTCAATTTGGCTGGTCCTATCTCCATACTAATATATTGTAGTAATGCCAAAGTGACGTGAAAGCAAACTTCCTTAAGAGAGCGCGTCTTTATAATGTAAAAGTTATTTGAGTGGATTTGTTTTAGGGGGGAAATGTCACGCGACGAGATACTGGATGGATGTTGGATGTTTGTTAGTCTTCGCTTTATTTTGACATTAAAATTTTTGTTAGAAAATCTCGATGTAATAAATTGCTGAGAATTAAACATAATTAGTTTGATAAAATACCAATTCAGTAATAGTGTTAGGTAATGGGTATCTTGTCTGAGAATGAATCATTTCAAGCTATCAATTCTCTCAGGGCAAGTTTCTCCAATGAAACTAAACGCGATCAGCAAATCTAACAGTTTCGTCGCTGAAATTGATCCTTAATTTTGCAAAACTTTCACAAAACGTTAGTAGCTAAATTCGATTACCTTTACAACCCGCTTTCATTTCAGCAAGCTTAATAAAGCTACAAATCTATTTGTTAAAATCTCAAATGAAGATAACACACCACTTAAAAAAATCTCTTATCTCACATAACAATAAATATTCTTGTTCTACTCAACCATTTTCAGACTGAAATAAAGATCACACTGGATAAAACGGCTTTTGATAAAAAAACTGCAGTTACTCTTTTTAAAGATTTTTACAAGGGAATATCAGCTTTGGATGGCGTACTTTTAAGGTTCAATTTAATGTGAGATGGTCATTAAGTAGTTAGCATACGGATGCAGTTAATTACTTGTAAGTACTGTGTAATGAAAATGGAATCTCTGGAGGAAAGAAACGGAAAGTATCGTTATAAATGTAATTACAGGGCAATATCGTGTAAGGTATATTCTCAAAGCTATATCAAGATTTTCTAGCAATCAGCATAACGGTTTATGAATATAAGAGTGAAGATAAAATTATTTAAACACTGGTTTTAACTACCATATCTCAGACTACTTGTAATCTTCTCCATGTTCTTGTGTTGCAATGTATTTAACCTACATATATGGTGTTTGTGCGAAAGAACTCAAAATGCCCAAACCACATAAATAACTCACTTTTGCATTATTAATGGAAGTTAAGATGACTGGCATTCTATAAATAGGTACTTAACCATCTCACCTCGAGCTGCAGTATGATACGAATAATGTCAACTAACATATAATAGCAATTTATCAACCAGAGACCGTTAATGAAAAAAGTTTCCGAATATGTTTTCGTAAATAATTTGCAGAACTAGAAAACATGTCTCATTTTCCATGAAATACAGTCCAAGCTGAGACATGTCTGGACAGTTTTCTTCATCAGACGTATACAAATATGTTACTGTCTAATAAGAGAAGGTAACAAAGAATCGGACACAGCTATTCGGCCAGTAAAAATTGCGAAAGAGACACTCGTAAAATGGAAGGACTTCAAGAAGTGATTGATGATCTCAAACTCTTAGATAAACGCTCCAAGTATTTTTCTCATATAATCTGGAAATTTTAGCGGTTCTCTGCGTATCTATAAAAAGTTGTGACAGTACCTAATTTTGGTATAAACACTGAAATGAGTTTGCGAAAGTTTTCTTAACGAGATTTGAGATTGACTGTGTCATCTTTTTAAGAAAAAAACTAACAAAGATGAACAAAATTTATATCACTACTTGACGCTATACAAATAGCCCAAGCTCAAAAATATATAAGTATAGGGAATATGCAAACAAATTGAATAAAATCGTCAGAGTAAGCGACCGACGAGACTTTGGGAGTATGCGGAACAGAGTGTAAAGTCCCACAAACCTCCATAGAAAAGGGAGGATCCTTCGACCAGACGGGTGTTGTGTCTGGTCCGGGCCACTGCCCGACGGTTGTTGTCGGACTGTTGTATGTGTTCTAATCGCGCCGAAAACTTTGCTTGCGCGATGCAGGATTTGTGTGACGTCATGTCATTATTTCGTAGGTGGCGGCGTTGGTGCCGCTACAAGACCAAAATACCAAACACTTTAAGCACCCTCGAACGAAGAGCAAACTATGCGACTGAGCCAAAATATAATGACCCCAGAACGGGGACAAAACAAAAGATAAGGAATAAAAATATAAGGACTATTGAAGAGGAAATAATCAAAGGGTGGGTCGAAACCCAACTCGTGGGCAATTACACATGAAAGGCAAACCAAAATGTCTTGCGATTAAATCTGTCTGTACCCGCATTTCTGTCCCATCGAGTCATTTAATTGAGTAGAAATACTGTACGTTTGGGGTCGTGTTCCAATTTAGTATAAATTCACTGGACACGTGTTTGTGGATTGCAGTCTATTTATATAATATAAGAAAGCTAATGTCTCGTTAATGAAATATTTCATGGATTTCTTCCGGTTGTAACGATAGATTTAGTAGAACCTCTTCGTTTTATAGGCCATAATCATCTTGCCCTTATTTCTATTTCTTTAGGACTACATCTCTATTCGCTGTTATTTCATTAGTCTCCTCTTCTTTTTACATATTCAACGTTATATCATGTTGTATATTAGATGTCAATATGAGGGTGGTTGCATCCACTCCTATATAAGTTGTGTCGCTTGCCAAATAAACTCAGTGTACTACCAGCTATCAGTTGTTTCACTTGCCTTACGTTCGCATACACGTCATATCAAAAACTCTCTTTTATGTAAACTTCTCAACTTTCAACCGCTGGAACATATATTGCTTTACGTAATTACTTAGCCACTGATCCAAATAATAAAACTAAGTTCGTACCAAAAAAGACCACAGGGAACCAACCAATATACTTTATTCACAAAATTAACCGACTTAGAAAGAACCTGAAAACTAATTTGAAGCCCTCAGTATCAACTTCTGTTTTTCTTTATTAATTAGCTTCGTCTCAGTTTACTTATAGAGTTTGTCTTATACCAAACTCAAGTTTAGGTTCTGCACTTTGCTTAACCCACTCTAAGTTTGTCTAACAACTACTAAAAACTTATTAAGCTAAGTCCCTAACTAAAAGTTACAAGCTCGTAAGAACTTCTGTTTGGTGACTAAGGTTCTCTTGAAATAAAGAAATAAATGGCCATTGGTAGGAACACCAAGTTTTAATGAGACATTTTCTGATGTGGCTGAACAAGGAACAAGAAAAAAATTCTGTTAACTGCAGTTACTTGCAGCAAAACAATCTGTAAACATAGGTGTTCTAAACTAAGTTAAAATTGATTTGTTCCTTTATATGTTTGTGAAAAGTATACCAGGAAGATCAGATTCAAATATAAAAATTATTTGACAAACTACACTATCGTTAACAGCCCAAGGATCCCAGAAATAGTACCTACGGTTCCTATGGTATATACCACTAGAGGAAGGCCACGGAAAAAGTAGTGAAAACGTGAAAATCTAATAAATAATTTCTAGGAATAAGACCAAAGATAATCTACATCTAATAATTGCAGCCTGCACCGTATCACAAATTTACAATTCATTTTATTCACAGTTCAATGACGGATTCAATTCAATGTGAAACGCTGTTTACGTTCGGCCCGGGGTACTATGGCAGCCATAATAATCGAAAATGTATAAAACCGGGATCAACATAGCTTTCCAAGAGATACTTTGTTGTATCGCGTCGAAGGCAAACTTTTAACGAGTTCGTATCTATCGTTAACTATATTACACTACTTTGCATGCGTATATTGTACGTGGCTTTGCCTTACTTAATTTATAGTACAAGAAGAAACTTTCAGGAAGATAGGTGCTTTATAGTTAAAGTATTGTGTTACAGAAAAATTTAAACGATGAAGAGTTCTTTTAATCAAAACCACTCTTTATATATCTGCTCGATTCAGGCATACAGAATTCCATTAAAAGTAACGGCGATAGATTAATAACAGATTACTTTATTTTTGGACTCAAACTTACAACTTTGTCCAATGGGGTAGACAGAAACTACAGAACGGCACCTGCTACGATCCTTACATACTCCTTTTGATTCCTTTACGTTCATACATCGTGTCTTTCCTTTCATGCACGCCGGTTGTAAGTACTACGCAACTGCAGCCTAATTGTTTAAGTGAAATTGGCAAGGCAAAGCATTTTGATGCCATCATTCGACCAATCACATGCAAGATGAAAGACGCGATGTAGATTTCCGTGTATTTGATTGATCGATTGATGGCGGTCAAACCATTTGCTTTGCTGAATTCATTTACGCAATTAGGCTGCTAATCTTTCTGAAGAACATCCCCAATAAGATCTATATATGTCCTTATAAATCGTCCCCTTCACTTTTCACTTCGTTTCCCTTTCCACTTCGTCAGCTAGCCAGCAAGTCAGCGTCTAACTTGTAAATACCTATTAAAATAGTTGCCTTTCGTTCATCCTCTCAACATTATCAAACTATCTAAGCATATTCTTTTCAAATTTTTATCACTACATATTATTTTAGGTTTGGATTAATATGTAAAACTTCAAAACCAATCCCTTAGTGGTCAAAGTAACTCATGGTAGACTTGGGTACATCTGTATCTATACTATCTATACTTTTTCTACTACTACTACTACTACTACTGCGGTATACTGCGGAACCCTCGCGGTTTCACTCGGTGGGTTTTCAATTGGTCAAGTTATAAGGTTTATTCGTAACATACAAAAATACAAACACACAAATCTTTCCTCTTTACACTCGTAATATTAGTATAGATTATAAAGAAGAAAGATTTGCATTTTTGTATGTAACTAATAAACATAAAAACTACTGGACCGATTTCAAAAAATCTTTCACCGTTGGGCAGGTACACTATCCCCGGGTGACATAGGCTACTCTACTACGCGGGTGAAACCGCAGGGCGTCCGCTAGTCTTAAATAATACCTATCTATATCTCCATTTGGACCAATCGACTCCGACAAGTTTATTCCCTTGCCGGGTAGCGAATATGGAGCTATCTAATCTGATGTCATCTTGATGAATGCCGAGTACGGGGTGTATCTCCGGTAGTTATTGCTCGACGTGACAGATGGAGCGTCCTATCGCCGGTTTGGGTACACCTAGGGATCGCTCAAGGGGTTAGGGTGACAGTTTCGTTGGAATTCAGGTGGGAAATGGAAAGTGTCTGTTTTTGATAATGAATATTTTACTCAATATTTGAGGACGCTAGGTTGAAGTTTAATCTTATCTTTGTTACGTATCGCTCAGTATGATGTCAACTATTTATGAAAGAACTTTATTTATTTATTTATTTAGACTTCGTGCACAAAGGTACAAGGGCGGACTTAATGCCTTGGGCATTCTCTACCAGTCAACCAAGGGTGGTGAAGAGACAACATGGCAGGTGCATAGTTTAATAATAAAAAGCTAGTAGTTATTATATTAAAATAGGTAAAATACACGTTCATATATTACAGGTACGTATATTTACTATACTTACTATACTAAACTCCCAACCACTGTGTGCGTCAGCTGACGCTTGGTTTACTTATTAGTCATTCGAGATCTATTGAATAATAGGCAATCGATCGGCACAAAAACGCTACCAAAAATGCAACGCTACCTCCCCAACTATATGTTTTGCATCAATACCTATCTTGGAAAACTATCAAAAGAACTTGTTCTCTAGAAAAAGTTTAATTTTATCATCAATAGCGGTTGTGAAAATGCCTAAATGTATAGGATTAGTCACGTAACATTTTGATAGTGCTTGCCAATATCCCATACATTCATGACTTTTTGACAATAGCGGTCGCTGATAGAATAGAATAGAATAGAATAGAATAGAATGACATTTGTCTACAGCCTCTTATGTTCATCATCATCATCATATCAGCCGAAAGACGTCCACTGCTGGACATAGGCCTCCCCCAAGCGTCGCCACATTGACCGGTCCCGTGCGTCCTGCATCCAGCGCATCCCCGCAACCTTCACCAGGTCATCGATTCACCTGGTGGGAGGCCTTCCAAAGCAACGTTTTCCGGTTCGCGGTCGCCACTCCAGAACTTTTCTGCCCCATCGGTCATCCGTTTAGCGAGCAATGTGCCCTGCCCACTACTACTTAAGATTGTACCTACCTGTACCTCTTATGTTATTTTTGATAAATCACTATCCTAATTTTTACTTTTGTTGGCATATTTTAACAAACTAACGCTACATTAATCAAAATAAATATTGAACCTTGTCTACGCTCATCATCTAATTAATAACGAACTAGCACAAAAAAATTGATAGCTATCCGTAATAAAAATGCCGAACGCTCTTACAATAAGAGAACAGACGAAATTATTCCGTTAACTGACCTATACCCAGGCATTGCAAAAGGTACAACATAGAGAAGTAGGTGCGGAAGATCAACTCCGTTAACTTCCAATACCGCACACTTCAAGGCTAGAGATTCAAAAGAAAAAAAGAGTTTATTTGCACCGTATATAAAAAAATACAAAGACGGAAAAAAACACACGGCAACCATGCGAGAAAGAGCTACAACGCTGGTTTTCTGTGACTGCCGGTGGTAACTGCATAACGTCAACCAGAGCAATATATAAAATAATTAGCTATTCAAATAAATATTTAACGATACAACAATAATGATCAAACGGAATAAATATCAGCAGTTTATCCCTAGAAACACCAATAGGTTTTACCTTGGTCTAACTTTGTTTGCTAAAGTCTGTAAAGTGTTTTAAGTAAAGTAAATAAACCCCTACTTGTCATCCAACGTTGGTTTTATTCCACCGTCACCATTACAAACTTAAAAGTACAACATCCCGTTGCGCAGCTAAGTACATTCGATCATACGTGCAGAGTAGCTAGCTCGACTGGCATTTGTTTGGATCGCCGTATTTTCCCATTTAGTTCTGCGTCCTCCTCTTTTTTACGTTATATGTAGCTGACCTACTGCACCTATCTATTCTGTGACAAAAAGTGAGCATTCCGAACCTAATTAGAATAATTTTCTGACTCACGGAATTATTGATGGAAATATTTCGTTCTGCCTGAATGAATTTATGAACCGGTTTTGAGGTTAAGATATTTAAGAATTTTTTTTCGGAATCAGAGGTATTGGTTTGGTGATAGTTTTACCTTTACTCTGGGAAAAAAAATAAAGATATTTGATTATTAATTGAACTTGATTTTGTTGGTGAGTAGGAACAATATAGCGTAATTTGAATTAGAACATTGCACAGCTCGATTTGAATAATTTCTTTGTTCAATTATAGAATATCGTATAGAAGCTTCTAAAGTCTACTCAACCGAACCGTACTAAAATAAAAAGCGTAGTAAAAAGCAGATTAAAGGAAATAGAACATCCATTGTTTTAGCGTCAGCTTTATTAAACAAACGGGCAGACAAAAACTAACTGGGATTTAAAATGAACCATTGATTTCAGACAATCGCTGCCATTTTTTTGCAATGTACAATTTAGAGCGTGAAATATAAATATTTCACATCCTAATTTATTTTAGTACCTACAGACTTTATTTTGACTTTTTGGGCAAATCAGCTTGGATGATTAAAGTTTTTTGTGTTCAAAGCAATTTTCATAATAGTATTTAAAACTTACCTTTTTTATACGTGAATTATATCATTTACTTTACAAACGCGCATTAAGTGGTCCGGTGGTCCAGCCAAGTGCGTGTCGGACTTCACATAGGGTCCCGTACCAAACCGCAAAAAAAAATTGGTTGTAATAGGAAAAATGAGGAAATTTAAAATAAAAGACCAGATTTATCAATATACTGGTATTTGTAAGTGTAATATACGTAATAATTAACATTAGTACTAAATTTGAAGTTCATAAGTCAATTAAAAGTAAAAAAAAACAGATCGTAAAAAAATAATAAAAAATGTTGTAATTTTTTTTTTAAACAAAAATACCTATGTAATATGGATCTACTCAATGAGTTCTAAACAACGATAACGGTATCCCATTTGATAGGGTAGGTAATCTTTTTTACGCTACGCTACGGCGTAGCACTGTGCTACGATTGCGTTGATACAAAATTCAAAACGTGTCGACTATTTTAATAATTCAACAACATCAAAATAGCATTGTTGGTACTATTGTAAGGTATTTACATGAATCTTTGAATTATAAAAAGTAATATTCTATCAGCGATAACGACCGTCAAAAATCCAAAATGGACGACGAGACATTACGACAGCGCTTGCAAATCACTTGCATTTTTTCATTATTTAACATCATTAATACTTACTGATAAAATGTTACTTTGTCTCATACCTACACATGCTACACAAGGTCCAGAAGTATAGCTGTCAAAATTTGTTACGTACATACTACGGGCGTGAAGTGAACATTTCAATCATATTACCTTAAAGCTGGCATTCATTGACCCGTAACTCATATTTGCCATAACTAATCTGAGGTATCGCAAAATATTTACAACAATAATATGATTAGAAAAAAGCCCGCCCACTCACAAATAGTCGAGTTTGAAATATCGGAGACCTTACGCTACACCAGCGTCTCTAGCGGCGAACATACGCAGTAGCCCCAATGACAACCATTTCTAGTAATCAACAAATTCAATTAGTTAAGAAAAGGCTGAAGCAATAACACTACAGGACAAACATTATTCCGTTTACAATTTACAATAATTCGTCGTAAACGACTACTTGGAAAACTTAATCGTTCGTGTAGTTAGACTAATACGTTGTTCCATTACTTTTGCCGAATAATTTCTTTCGTTGCTGTAGCAAATTAGTGTGATTATTCCTTTACGGATAGATGGAGACTAAATTTGGTAACAAATTATTGAACATTGGTCATGGTAATTTTGGATTAGAATTAGACTGTCGTAATTACTATTGGAATACCAATAAACGTAGATGCCAATAGTTACCATTATTTCGTAATCATTCGCTGTATTTTCTTGATTCTATAATTTTTCTTACTCTGAGATTTCTTTCTGACCTTTTGACGTAAGCACAAGGCTTACAATGCGTCAACATCTTGACCAGTGCGTTCCCAGCGAACCCCTGCAGTAGGTACTCACAAAATCATCGGTCTACTTTAATAGGCAACAGGCCTGCCGTCGCTGTGTTTTTCGGTACGCGGTCACTCTTGCCGAACTTTTTAGCCTCATCGACCATCCGATCACCAGATACCTCATCATCAATAGCTACTTTTCATATAACCTCATTTTTTTAAGTTGGTAAAAACTATTCTCAGTATATTTTTTAAAATATGTGACACAGCAAAATAAATCTTAATAAATAACTATTTTATAGAATTATGAAGTCAACCATTTAAACCGTCTCCTCAAACTCCAAAGGAATATTCTATTAGCAAGACGTTCTAATATTACTAGTACAGCTTATCTCCAATGGCCGCTCCTTGTGCATCTGATAGGTTTATTATATGTTTAAGAGTCGTTCATTCGCAAAGCTTTTAGCTCAGAACAGTTCCCTTAACTTAAGCAGGTATCTTGAGATTATGCTTTGATTAGAATTAATAGCAGTTTTACCTACTATCCTATATTTTAAAAAGGAAAGTATAAATTATTTCGTAAACTCATTTAAGATTAATCGATTTAAACAACACATTGAAACATACAAATAAAACAACGCAAGTATCATAATATTTTTTCACAAACACAAAATTTGGAAAAGTCTATCTTAAAATCCAAAAAACGAATCAGCAACATTAACGACTGCAATCAGACTGAATAATAATTAAATAAGTAATCCGCACATTAAATATCGCCACGAATATTCACTATCTTCGCATAACACAGTAAATTTAGATTTACATCAAACAATTAGTTGTCACGAGATCCATAAAAGCAAACCTATATATCTCTAATTACCGCTATAACAATACAATGTTAAATCAGACGATACGCCATATTTTCTTGAACTCTACAGTTCATGTTCAGTTGCATGCACTGTTTCAACTTTATAATATCCCCACAGATATTATCGCATCAGGGTTGGCCCGCTGAAATCACATCATTTAACCGTTTTAATTTACCCTCAGAAGCCAAAAAACCGGTATATCAAAATTATGTTCTTTTTTATCGGATATCTTAAATTATTCTGCATCAGATGGGTTACTATATCGGAATATTGAAAACAAACCCATTCCGTACATAAACGAATGCGAAAGTATCTTTGTTACTTTTTCACGCATAAATAAGCCACTAAAGCACACATGATGAAATTTAAATTTGATAAGGTGGGGTCTAAGGGGGAGGAGCAAGAAAGTGGCAGAAGCTAGTTTTGAATATACATATTTCATGAAGGTGACGAGAGGTTTTGTTTTTCAAAGTTACCATTTACTCAAAACTGACGTTGATTGAGTTAGCGGTGTTTTATCTCTGAATGCAATAATATCGTAATGGCGTCTTTACACTATCTTTTAGTTTTATTTTAGTCAATTACTAACTCAGCAAATTGCAACGGGAATATCTGAATAAAACATTTTAATTAGCCATTCATTTGCAAAGTAACTGTGCCCGTTCTTATGTTCAATGTTAGTCGAAATAACATGGCGTCTTTTTAAAACATGTTGTTCGTTAGCAACATAAACTGTCCCGTTGTTAGCTGAATAAATTTTAGTTCGACTGAAGTTTTAATGAATAATTAAATAATCTGTATCATGGATTATTAAGTTGTTCAATTTACAAACTTAAATTATTAAGACGCAAAAAGCTTAAATGAAATTTAGATGTATTATAATAAATGAATTCTAAGTTAGTACTCACTAACAAGAGCAATTTGTGTTTCGCTTTGTTTCTAAACAGACAAACAGGCTCATTTCAACACAAGAGAGGAGTTGCTTAAAAACTCATTTACAAGCCTGAATGATTTCAAGATAAATCCTATAATAGACGAATAACTACTCATTACGATCTGATAAATTGTTCCCTAGTCAGGCAGCGGCACGCAAACAATGCCACCGATTATTATCGCGATGCTCGTGAAAGTCTCATTATTTTCAGATCTGACGTTATTCTTCGTACGCCCTTTGCCCGTATGGGCCGCAACATAGAGTACAGAAAGCCACGCTGGGAGCGATTAATAGACGGCAACCTAATTACTAGTAATGTAAATTTTTGTTAATCATTACATCATGGATTTAGAATACAGTTGGCACACAGGTATAACTTGACCTGTATCAAGGATCCTGTAGAACAATTTTTGACTTAATAGCTAGTGAAGCCACTGGCAAAAGGAGACTAATAACTAACACTACTACAACTGGGAACCAATCACTTTTCCGAATTATTTTTGTTCGAATTTCATTTTACCGAAAACTATTGACCGACGTCTTTTTTGCTAAATGTGGCATATGTACCATTTTCCCGAACTACATTTCGTCGATTTACAAAATAACTTTTTGCTTTTGGCCGAAGCGACTTTTGAACTTTTTCATTGGCCATATTTTCACCACACCAAATCAATATTTTACGGAATATTATTTGGTCACAAATATATAGCCGGTTACTTGGTATCATTTTCAATTTAAAACTGAAATGATGTCATATAAAGTCAATATGTTGTGCTACAAAATTAAGAGACAGAAACAAATCGCTGCAAAACCGACTTCACGCAGTCTTGAATTAGTCCAAGATCGAGCGAAGCGAGCTCGGGAATTTAGGGGACCCCGACACGGATAGGTTAGGTTCGAGTGTCATCCCCTTCATGTCCATGACCGTCATCTCCTTCATGTTTGGTTACTTAAGACCCTGCAAACAGAAATATGACACCGCGCAGCGGCGCTCCGTCGTAATTTTTTTTTCCTTCTCTCTTACTTTTATAGTATTTTGATATGCATATAAAAAATAAATACTTCTAACAAATGTTATTTTGGCTAAGTGTAACTTCATGGTAACTTCGGTAAAAAGTTTTACGACCAAATGAAACGTTGGGGTAACGAAAAAAATCGGATTGATAACAGTTATCAACTGAGACAGTGCCAGACGTAACTTCGATGAAGTAAAAAAAAAACGAAACGATAATAGTTGAACAGTTTTAGGTGAAATGAAATTCAGTAAAAAAATTTTCGAACTTATGATAGGTAACCATTACAACTACTTGTGGCCGCCCAATTGCACTGGGCACACATTTTGGCTATCACAGCCATAGTATTCGGGCGTCTAAATTGAGTACTGTAGAGGACTTGCCAAATCCCTCTTTAATGCCAAAATTTGACAGGTTTTCAAGGTAAAGTACAGTTAGGCACGTGTATTCAACTTTAAATCCTTAGTTCAGAAATCAGTGGAAAGTAAGAATGTGAGTCAGAACATATATGAATAAACGGTAACACGCACTGATACGCTAAGATTAAGCGGAAAGTTTTGACAACGTCCTTTCTAGCAGTGGCTCAGGCGTCTATGGGCCGCAATCACGTTCGCATCATAAACAAACCCGGATAAATGGTAGGTGATGCGGTTTTATTACTGTTTGTGAACGATTGGGGTGTCGTTCGGATTCGTCAGCGAATCGTATACGCAGATGAGTGATAGATACGCAGCTATTCTTTTTCCTTGTTGGTGCAATCGAAGGATATCAAAGCTTTGGTTAAGAGGTTCTAGGAAGTCGTTACGCTTTATTTAACTTGCCTGGCAAGAAAATGGGGCGACTAATGCATATAATCGATAACTTTGCCTTATTTATAGATAAAGAAAAGCAAGGTTCGAAACACCAGTACGGGATTACAATCAGCTTACCACGATTCTTTAATGTAATTTACATGAGCTCAATATGGATTTGACGTAGACAAAACCGCGATACTAGTATCAATAAAAAGTGCCAAGCGCGAGTCGGACTGGCGCACGAAGGGTTCCGTACTATTATTGCAAAAAACGGCAAAAAATCACGTTTGTTGTATGGGAGCGCCACTTAAATATTTATTTTATTCTGTTTTTAGTATGTGTTGTTAAAGCGGCAACAGAAATACATCATCTGAAAAAAAAAAAAAAAAAAATTCAACTGTCTAGCTCGCACAGTTCATGAGATACAGCCTGGTGACAGACAGACAGACAGTGGATTCTTAGTAATAGGGTCCCGTTTTTACCCTTTGGATACGGAACCCTAACAAGATAAATCTGTAAATCGGATTTCAATAAATAGAAATGGGTCACCACTTGTTATTTAAGAAAATCTTATTATATACAAGAGAAGCAATGAGGATACCAAGAATTCCATTATTGATATCTGAGAATAAAACATTATCTAATATTAAAAGACCCGTAAAATTATATTTGGAGATTCTTTCGTATTAGATCGGACGTCGCCGGCTATTTCTATTCCAATAGTAATTTCCCGTGAAACAAAGCAGGTACTACGTCCCCTCAAAGATGGCAATTTGAATTCCTAATGGATCAATAACTATTTCAGTTGTCTTTGTCCTCCAGAGCAAGTCTCGAAGGAATTTGCTGTGTCTGCCTTCATTTTCTGACATAGAAAATGATGAGAATTTCTAAGGAGTTTTCAATTGAAATTGACAATTTAGATGAATGCCTCGCCTTGCTTAATTGCGATTAAAACGGGGCGTTTGGGAACTGGAATTAATTGAAACAAGGTGTCAAGGTTTACTGCAAAATTTAAAGAGAAGGACGCACTGCAGGCGTGTAATAAATTCACATTAAACGAATGCCGAATCCCATCCCGGTCATAAACAAAATTCTTCGTGAAAATCGTTTGTGTTATGATCAATATTTCACTTACTGAAACTCATAACAAGCTGCTACTCGTACCGAGCGAAAGAAAGACTAATAAAAAAGGTACCTTTCATTACAAATTACTACCAGACAGTTCAAAGCCTTTATTCGCGTTTCTGATCTCCATCCAACACAAGCCTAGAGCAGTTATCGAATAAAACTCCAACTACCCCATGACTCACTGATGCAAAAACGCTTTTAAATCGGGAACTTAGATATGACGAGAGCAATTTCCCTAGTGACATAAAACACAGAATCTAGCTATTCTGTGTTTTACTTCTACTCTTTTTGCACGCTAAATTGAACTAAAAGGCTTTCAGTAGCAGGCGGAGCAGGATGCGGCCGACGCCGGACTTCCGGCTTTACGTGCTTCAGACTTTACATGCAGAGTGTTTTTCCCTCTCTCTCTTATTTATAGTTCCCTTCAATGTTTCATTGGATGAGTTCATGAGTGGCAAATTTTGCTGAAATTTCGCCGAGTTTGTGGGTAAATAAAGTTGCGCCGTGAAGGCATTTTGAGGTCTTTTTGGACGCCTTTATTAGGTAGACGTGTAAGCTAATTAGATAAGCGTATAAAAATTGTTTTCGGAATAGTTCTACAGCGTTTGTTTGAGCGGAAAGATATTTGAAAATCCCCGCTGTTTTTGGAGCCGCCCGATTTCTTAACGATTCATAATCATCATCATTATAAGCATTTTTAACCGACTTCAAAAAAAGGAAGAGGTTCTCAATTCGTCGGATTTTTTTTTATGTATGTTCCCCGATTACTCAAAGACACCTGGACCGATTTGGAAAATATCGAGGGAACTCCTCAAATATTATAGGCATACATATAGCGATTTTGGTATTTTCATCAACAATGCAATAATTTGCACTCAGAAAGTTTCATTTGGAGAAGTGGAACTGGTGAAAAGACCACAGATGGCCAATGGAACTTCTTAATGCTAAGCATGTCACGGGTATTAGATACCTCGAATAATTAAACGATTATGATGAAGCAAATACCTATAAATAAATAGTACTGATGAAAATGGTACCATCGCTGATCTGATGATGAAGCCGGCTTGTAGGCACTGGAACTCCGAAATAAAACAATGTATCCTAGTCATGTTTGGGCTTATTGGAATCTTCATGAGATGTACTTTGACTATATATGATTTTTATGGCAATTGGAGGTACCTATAAAAGCTAAAAAGAGATAAATAAAAAACTTTTTAACAAAATAAAACAAACCGACTTCCAAAAAAAAACACTGCAAACTGAAAAATAACTTTCTTTTGCGAAGTCGGTGTCAAAACACGTAAAACAATAGGTACCAAAGACACCGATCTCGAAAAAGAAAGTTATTTTTCAGTTTGCAGTATTTTTTTTTGGAAGTCGGTTTATTTTTTTTGTTATAAAGTTTTTTTTGCCTCTTTTTTGGCAACAGTCTACTGACGGCTTGGTAAAAAGTATTAAAAATATTTGGCGTACTAAGAGAGGGAGAATTATGTCACATACCAAAGTAAAATCATTACCTGATCACATTTTACCCAAAACTTATTACCATAAAAAGATAACCAAACAGCTTAACTGAGGCTTAACGAGCGTAAAACTGAACCAAATGCGAAGTTATAATAATGTAGTTTAGATCGAGTTAGTTCAAAAGTTCGTATATGAGCGGTGCCGTGTTTAAGCCGAATTGATGTCATTATGTGAATGTAGGTAATCCAACTATAGCAATAGCATTAACTTCTAATTGGGCAAGGTAATATTGCGGTTCAGGGAAACAATGAATAAATTGCTTGTCCTTTAGGACTACCAAAATCAAGGCAATTATAATTTAATTGGAAATAAATGTAGTGATCGTTTAAACTACAAAATATTTAAACTGTAATAAAACCGATTTTAATCTGGAACTAGAAGTTACTAATTTGTTTCCAAATTAATGCAAATTCAGCCCCTTAAGACTAATGCTGCCCATTAAAATTAAAATAAAAACAGTGGGAAAAATAACTCTTTATCCGAGGAAGTTCTAACACCTTTCTTATATAAATTCATCATATCATTTCAGCCGGAACACGTCCACTGCTGGACATAGGCCTTCCCCAAGTGTCGCCATATTGATCTCTCTCATATAAGTTTCAACAATTTAAATTTAGCATCGCGTCAAATACCACCATGAAACGTTTAGGAGTGGGGGGTCTTGTGATATAACAATGTCAGTATAAATTGTACTATCAGGGTGACGTCACACGATATTTCAACGCATTATATCGTCGTCACTTCATGTTTACGAGTCAAAAGAAAACATTCATGTTCAATATTTTTTATTAATCTACCTGACGGACAAAAACAAATTTTCAGTTAGCATCCCTATTATGTCTTAAACTCCAAACTAATGCATTTTTTCGCAGACTTTTTTTGTTATAACAACCATAATATTACTGTTATTTAAAGAAATAAACGCAATTAAATTGTAAAAAATTATAAAGAAAATTGACTAAATGCGAAATTGTTCTTAATGTCTGAAAACTACCTTTACGGGCTTTTTGGTTAATAAAGCATTAAAAAAATCATATTAATAATAGGTGTTGCTTCTTCTTGCTCATAGGTCCTGCGATAAATGATTTGGTAATCCCACTCATTACGTCTTGGATCAACAGCAGTGGTATCTATTGCCACTCTTCTATCAGATTAAGGTTGACACTTTGAGGTGGCCATGGACTTCTTCGTAAAACGTGACAAATAGGCAAAGGTTAGTAAGGTTGGCCGGCCAATTGAGCCGATGACAAATGAAAATGTGAAATCTCACGAAAATTTCTTAATTTAAGTTGCTCATAGTTAGACACAATCATGTACCCTTTATGGACTCTTTATTGAGTTTGTGATGCAAATATAAGTTTCAAGAACACATAAAAATTAACAAAACCTAAATGCATTATTATTAAGCTGGTGAGTTACTGTTTTGAATATAAACAGAATATGATTTTATTTGTATGGTGCAAAGGAATTTTGACCCGACTTCTTCCCGTGTGTGACATCAGAAACTTGCAATATAATATGGAAATAACTCAGTAGAACCCCTTTGTGTGATTAATAACATAAAATATGATGATAAAATTAATCCAGTTTCGGTTTTAAGGTAGTCCCTTTCCTTTTTTTTGTTGCTGCGGTTTTTGTGAAAGCCGATTATGTTAATAAACTCAACAATATCTCTGGTAATCTTTACTGTCTAAGTGAAAAATGAAAGACGTATTTTCCACGGTCCGTCTCTCAAGCTTATTCAATTAAATGAGAACCGAGTCCCTTACTAATTCCTGAAGAAGAACAAGATGAACATAAATCATCTTACGAGTACTTATCTCAATGTACCAAATGTTTTAGAAGTCTACAAAAACCAAAGCTAATAACTTACAAGTTCAAACATGCAACCTTTCAGAGCAAACTGGCGACAATTCAGAAACAACGTTGAGACAAAACATCCTTCAAAAAACATGTAAACTATAAATTATATCTTAAACACAAATTTTCTCTACAAACACATTAAACTGAGTCTCGGCTCATATGAAATTGATGGAGAGGATTTAATATACGAACACTTTCAATGATACCCTATAATTTACACAGTTTACCTACTCCTAGTTCCTATAACAATAATAAATTATTTACACAGTCATTATTCCTCAACGTATAGATTTACGCTTTAAAAAGACCCTAATCATCATAACACTGAGGATATTTACGATTATGTATCTCTGATCCTGTCTCTGGTCTCTGACTTCTCTCTCTCTGATCTTCTCTCTGATCTTCGACTCCCAAATTCTGAGATTAACATAATTATATAAGTATAATCCTGAGATTTCAAGTGTAAGTAGAATTTCGAATCTACCCTCGATAGAGTATCTCTAAATATTCTCATAGCACAGAATGCTCTCAAAGGTGAGAATGAGTGTCTCTCAATGTGTTTTATCCACTCACTCATGGTCTGACCGCGGTTAACCATTTACCACAAGCTATATAACCACGAGTATCTCTATTCTATCTCGAAAACTTCAACAAATACTGTAATATAAAACAAATATAAGGCGACATTAAATTCAAGGGAACTCGCTTTATTTTGTTTACTAACGCAGCGTAATATTTGCGTTTCAAATGTATGTACCTAAGCTTGACTTTGACTTGTTTGTAAACGTATTGTATCAGTCCCTTTCTTTGGAAACTAAGGAGGCCTAACTTTGTAGAACATTATCTTTGGCTGTAACAACTTTCTGGAGATGATAAGCAGAAATTGGTACAAGTATGACGATACAACAAGAAACAAAGGTGAATTAAACAAGAATTTGTGATACTTTCGTAATACTTAATGTGGAGAAATACATGTAAAGATCTAGGTGGAAAAGGCAACATCAAAATAAAAATACCAAACAAAATTATAGATGATGATGATGATGAAATGTTTGTTGTGTACATTTCAAAAAAAAATACAATCTCAGTAAAGAAACCTGTTATTCAAAACAAAGGATTTTATCTACACTCACAACGGTAATTTAAAATAAATTAATTTAAAAATATTGTAAAAACATGTACTTTATTAAAATTAAAAAAAAAACCGTAACAGTGCAACATTAGCATTAAATTTTCAAACAACCGCATCAAAAAGATTTTTTTAATTTTTTTAGCACACTTTAACTTTTTAGTTTATTGGCGCGTATGAGCTCATTGAGTTAATGAATAAAATAGTGTCATTGTCTATGGATGGGCGCGCTGCGCAATGAGAATCTAAATGTCCCGCCATACCACATATTTTTCCGTTTCCACTTTTATTTTATTTCAGCTGTATGAGTGAAGACAAAATATTATATGCAACGGGTGTAATGAGGTATTGAAACACTCGTGTGAAACTATTATCCCACGACTCCACCCACACTCGTATTCGCTCCTATGACCGTTGAATAAACTGCTATTTTTAAACCGGTGCAAAAATTGCATATAGTGGTATCAAAACAACACTGTTGTTAGCAAGGCTAAAATTTTGGTTAATACATTATAACTTTTTTTTTTTCATTTAGCTTATGCTGTCCCACTGCTGAGCAAAGACCTTCCCAACATCTTTTCAGCCAACTTTACTTCCTGCCTTCTCCAGTCAATCCGGCAGGAATGAGTCGAATTACTTACTTACACTACTCCAAATAAAATAATGCAACAAAAAGCTCCAATAAAGAAACTTCCTCACAAATTGGCACTGTAGCAAAATAAATTTCTACCAGGAAGACGGCGGCACTAAACGTTTGAAAGTTTTTCTGTTGCCAACATTGACGTGGCGGCTCAGCAACAAAGGCGGATAAATCGGCCGAGAATACCATGCATTGTATTCGTATTAAGTGAGAATAGACGACGCTATCCCTCGGCGCGACAAAAGCATCCCACTGTTCAGACATTGATGTAGGAAGCATAGATAGTGCAGACAATGAGACGATAGACGCCGCTGTGAATATTTTTGCGAGTTTTTATCAGCTGAAAGGGCAATATAAAATGTATCAAGTTCTTATCAACGTGTGGGAGTCGTAAAAGTGACTGAGAAAAAGGGTTACGGCTTTTCTTGAGCGTTTTATTTATCTAGTAGCGCAACAATGCCTTTTTCTTCAGTGAGACTGGCAATCCATCGTCTGTTTACAGTTATCACTTGAATTCTTATGTAGTTTTTTCTTCAACTTTTCAGTTGCTTACAGAAGTAATACCAACTCATGTTTTTATCAACTTTTTTGTTTTTTTGTTTTCCTAATTAAGTCTTTAGCAATTTTAAGGGCATGATTTCATCATCATCTTTATTTCATCCGAAATACGTCCACGGCTGGAAGTAATGTACCCTCCCCAAGCGTCGCCAGAATCTATATTTTATACAATTGTAATGGCATCAACACCGTTTTGTATAGCTTGTTTGTTGCGGTATAAAATGATATTCTACCGTACTAGTAAATCCCTAACGTGCGTTTTAATATGTAAGCGAAAACCGGAACATTCTCTGTTTATTACCGTAAGGACGTCAAAAAACCATTAATCTTATCAAAGCAATTACATAATGAAGAACTTGTCTTACTCCACTTCCTTGTTTTATTTTAATGCCCTAAAAGCTTTGCAGTTTTCAATAATCTCTCTTTTTTGCCCGACGTGATTTATCCGAGATTTTCCAAGATCACTTGTAATTTTAGTAGATTATAAAGCCCATACAGTTTGGCAGCAATTTCATGGCTTATAGTAACAAAATCGTCAATTAGTATAGAAAAAACCGGTAAATAAAAACATGATTATTTTTTCATAAAGACTTATCCATCTTTTCTTTTTCCATGTACTCACAATGTGAGAGAAACGCTGAGACTCTGGAGGATTTGGAGCTAATGCAGCCGATGCTGGGCAGTAGGATAGATCTAACAGGACAAAATCACCCGTTCTCAGGGCAAGTGGGAATCTCAGTAAATCACCAGGAGAGTGTTTGAATGGTTTGACAGATTTATAGACTGTCGTTTTGTAACTTAAATTGAGCCGATTAATTGGTTCCTGTTATTTGTTTTACATTCAATCCATTTTGAAAAACTAGTTTTGTTTGATTGCCTTATTATTATAAGACAGAAGGTTTTGTATTGTTTACAAGTAGTTCGTTACAAAATGTGTACATATTTGATGATGTTTCGACCCATTAACCCGCTGTTCACCATTTAAACCACGTTCTATATAAAAAAAATCATTTTTTTATTTATTTTTATTTTAATATTCACAAAACTTATGTATAATCGAGTATTATTTCAAAAAAGGATTAGCCTAGGTTACATCAGTGTTTACATTACAAAAATGGGCATGGCTATTACACATAATAAGATCCCTGTCCTTCAAACTAGGAAGACCTGTATCTTGAAGAACAGTTTTCTCCAAATGGATTTTTACATATTTTGTACAAGTATGTATTTATAAATTGAGCACTAGTATTCAAACAAATAATGTACTGCAAAAAAAGACGCGGCATTTTCATCATCATTTGTTACAATTTGTTTCATTCTCATTCGATGTCGTATCGTGTTTATGTGTGAGAGCCCTTAGTACTAATGTTTCACTGGATTTCTTTCATATATGGATGCACTCATCGTCTTTTACATTCGATTGACTAGTATTTCGTTTGCACAATGCTTGTGTATCGCTCCAGGGTCCCTTTGAGCGAACTGGCATATACTCACTTTGCATCACTCGGATGGTTACTGGTCAAACACGGTTTGAATGTTTGTTTATTAATATGAAATAGATGGCTTAGAATAGTCCCGTGTTAATTTATGAAAGTGGTAACTAGACTATAAATATAATTTACAGATAGCAGTATTGTATCTTCCAATTAGGTTTCTAAAACTTCATATCGTCGTTTTTACTTTTTTTTTTAAACTTTGCCCGGTTCTATAGGCATTTCTCCTGTTTCATGGGTGCATTTACAAACATATAAACTCTATACTCTAAATTTACACAAACAACCAAACCGGAATAACTATCTGTAGGCCATACAGATATTTATTCCGTGCGTTCATCGAACCTGCGACACGCAGTGCAGCAGCCGATCGCTCAACCAATGCGCCAACAAAGTCGTGAAAGTAAGTCGAGTAAGTCATCTTATTTTGTAGTTATTCGTTTGCTTTAAGAAGACCACTGAAAGTTTCCAGTGTTTGATAGTAGAACTGACTAAAGATTCAAAATCACCAACAGCGCAGCGTATCTACAATAAATAAATACTGAACAGAAAGTGATTCATAATAGGCTAAAAGAGATAGATATATCAAGAACATAAGGCACAACCCAGCAACAAGCCACATAACTTCATCAAACTGTATAAAGGACTATCCACACATATCAGGGCCGTGCCCGGGATGTGACAGGGCCAGGCCCAGGCATTGAAACTCCGTCACTGGCCCGTGCACGGACGTGTGTGAACGAGTTCATATAAAATGTACACACCGATATTTTTTAAGCCCCTGATGGGGCACGGTACGTCCACGTCCAGACACTGCCGTGATATGTGTGGATAGACCTTTCCACCGCCACAGTGCAACTGTGGCGGTGTGTGTGATAAACAAAACAAATGCCGAAATCAATGAATAATAGCTAGCATGGCACCAACTTGTAAAGCGGTCAATGCGAATCACTTTGGGTCCACTTTAGGCTTAGAATCCTCCTATGCTAATTTGGGTAAGTGGAAAAGTACCTACATACATTTTCTTTTACGGAGATAAAAGTTTTAAAAGTAGCGTGTCTCTTTAAGCTAGAATTATGAGATGTAGTAGACATTAGACATTTTTATTGGGCTCTCAATTTTTTGAAACATAAAACTGCTTAAATGGTTTGCGTAATCTGTTTTTCTGTAATTTATTTGCTGTTTTAGAGACCACCAAGTTCGATGCCTCTCTAAGTAGCTATATGACGTAACAGCGTAGCTGTAGGTAGTTAAGAACAGAAAAACAAACATAAGCGAACAGTGATAGACTGAAACCGAGATAGTTAGAGATGGAAACAGAATATAAGCTGCACCGTAACAAGCCACATAACTTCATCAAACTGTAATAATACCCAGTGGCAATAAACAAAACAATTATGCCGAAAGCGATTAATAATAGCTGGCATGGCACCAACTTGCAAAACGGTCGATGCGAACCACTTTAGGTCCAAAGTCTCGCTGTAGTTTGTCGTCTTAAAGCCGTAAGACATCTTAAGACATTTTGAGCGCACTCCCATGGAGAGCTGAAACTTAAGATTGTAAGTCTAGTTAGATAGTTATTGGGTTGTGGACGTATTAGATTTAGAAGTGTTTTTATGTGTCGTGAATTGTTGCCCAAGAAAGCTAAGTGACGCACTTGTAATTTACGGTGTAATGCACAAGACTCAAAATATTTATTTCAATTCATTAATTTAAGAACAGTTTTGAGTTGTCCAGTAGGCGGCCAGAAATATGTAGCTTGATTACCGTTTCAATGCGTGCTCATTTCTGTACCGAGTTTAAACTAAAATGGATCACCAGGCTACTTACTGCATCGGCGGTGGCAACCTTTGCGTCCGCTTCTGGTTCAGGCCATGGTACGGATCGAGAGGGTAAGCGAAGCTGTCACCTCTTTCTCCGAAGCAGTAATGCTCTCGAAGGAACAGGCGGAACGCGTGAAGGAGACCCAAGGGGACGCTCTCATGTCCCTACCCACTGCAGGAGATGCCATGGGTGTCGGGACGCGCAAACCGATTCCCGGCCAACGTAGGCACAGGCTTGTGGATGGTGAGTAAAGGGTAGCTCGCCGTCCGATACGGACCAAGCCCGAATCGACGGCGCGTAGTGTTCCACGCGCGCCTCAAAGAGATGCCTGCAAAACTGACGAGGTCCGCGAGGGCTGATGCCTGTCTGGGTCGCGAATAAGTTTTGGAAAAAAAAAGGGTTACCGCGGCCCTGGCTCAAACAACTGAAGGAACACGGGTAAGTTTTAGTCATTTAAAGTCTGACACACCCTCCTGCCTCACCCAGAGAGGGAGAAGTCATAGGATGATTTCCCACCTCAAAAAAGAAATGCTTACTTTCTGCGTGTTTCTACACATGACATGTAAGTTTGGTATAGAGTTATATACTTAAGTAAGGTGTACAGGTAGGTATATCAAATAATTTAAAGCAAAACGTGACTATTATGAATCCAAAATATTAAAACCCCAACATAGATTCAATGTAAATAAGAAAGCAAAATATGCTAAAGTTTTAATAGAACAAGTATATTATTTTACTGAGAGAATTTCAAAAAATATTTTTTGAAACTTTTTGCTCCAAAGATGCCAACACAGCAAAAAAACATTGAAGTTTTCCAATACTAAACTCGATTACCGAAGTAATAACAGTTTATACTACTTTCAGTTTGTGGGTGTGTTTTGGTGAAATTAACTTTAAAAGAAACTTGTCAGGGCTCTGTGTAGTTGTGTCGAATTACCAAGTAAGCGGATTGAGAAGGTCAGAACGGCAGTTTCTCTATGTAAAATACACCTTTAGCTACAGTCTCAAGGGGACTGGAAGCTGACCTCAACATAATTAGAACAAATATTTCTTAATGTCCCTCGACAAAATTCGTGTTTCGTCAGTCGTCGGATTTCTATAAGTTGCCCCTTTGCACTTGGTGCAGACTGGACGCTCTCAATCAACTTGGAAGTATATAGAGTTGTTAATACTCTTTAAACATAATGTAATTTATTTAAAAAATGGGAGGAAAGCTACTTACTAGAGCTGCTATTTTTACAGCTCTATATATTTCATAATTATTATAGGTATACGATAAATCTAATAATTGATGGACATGTAAATGCGATGATTGCCGAGGGAAATTAAGTAAATATTTGACCTGTTAACTACATAGTTGAGAAAAGACTATTCAAACTCAGAATTCGAATTATTTATCATATTTTAGAACAACAAAATTTATTTCATGCACGAAAAAGTTCAAATTCCATTAATAAAAGTCACTTAAAAAACATAATAATAAAGTCGATGCAGGTTAGTGACGATGGATTAAAAATATTTCAAATTTGTAAATTCTAGTACCAGTATCTGTGATCAGAAGTTGTGTTTGAATACTGTATTTGATGAAAAAACAATATTATTATATACCTACGGGTATTACTCTCATATTTTTTTTTGTATTTTACTTGACGTTTTTTATTTTGTACATTCAGGGTGCCTGTTATCTTTTAATGTTTTCCTTGAATTCCCATTTGGTTTTCGGGTAAAAATCGCATTAAGGGATAAGCCAGCCACTTATGAATGATGTTGTAAATCCCTTATAATCCTTTTTAATGTTCAAAACTAAAGTAATAAATCAAACCGCTGTTCTTATCAAGGAAAAAATATTTTTAAACGTCGAGACATTTGTCAATTTAGATACACGTATAATTCAGAACAAAACTTTCTATTTTCGTATGTATTTTTCATTCTTGATATTTAAAGTCGAAAACCTGCGTTGGCGACCAGGAGTAGGAAGATAAAGGATACAATTACTTATATCACACATATTACATCTGCGTCACTCTTGCAACTAAGTCTATTCTTATCCGCTGAAAGTAATGAGCAAAAAAAATGGTATAATTACTAATCTGTCTGAATGAAATATGTAACGAACTGACCTATAATTTTTCTGTTCTATTTTTGTTTAATTTTGTATACTTCTGTTAATTAAATGCAATTACTAATTAATTTTCTCACTCAACAAAAAAATAAATCCAAACGCATCTCATGGGACTACACTTTATTTATTTTAAACCAAATGAGTTTCGCAAAATTATTTAAATCGGTGTTCATGAACATGACAAAAACACGTATGTTTATTATAATTTGTTAATTACTTACTTAATTACTGACACGACCAAACATTAGGTAAAACAATTAGTGCATACATTAACTTCGAAGCTGAATCCTATCACGGCTCAGTAAATTACATATTGAGCGAACACTGTCGAGCTCGTATTTGTTCCAAATTGGAATCTCATCAAGTGCTCAAATTCATGTTATTATGAAGTAATACAAAATTTTAACGTTAATGGAATTGTGTTAAAGGCTGAGCATTATTCTAAACACTAAAACTGACATGTGTTAATATAGGTTTATAGATTGTTTGTCAATTTCAGTAAATTATAGAGGTGCATATGATTATAAATTTACTCCTGTTTGGCATGGTGGTAACTACGGCACTAACCTCATGTTTAAAACCAGTATTAATTTTAATTAATTTATATTTTGCCCTTCATTTTTATTTTGGTACTACTTGATTTTGTATTTTAATTGAATTTATTGTTAAAATTTCTTACTTATTTATTACAAACGTAAACCGGAAGAGCGCCTAATACAAGCAATTTTTGCTTTAAAGGTACTTTCTATCATTATATTGTAATTAAGTATATAACTAACAGTAACATTTGAAACGGGATATTTACCATGTTTACTGTTTGTTGCGAGTTTTCGATATTTCGGTGCTGTTGCAAGCACCATGATTACGGATAAACTGAACCGGGAGGATGGGTTTCAACTGTCGAGAGCTAGGAAAACAAAACAGCTAAACAAACACAACAACAACAACAACAACAGCTACAACAGCAACAACAACAACAACAACAGCTTTTACGGGTTCAGCTGTGCAAAACCCGTAAAAGTGCCGCATAAAGTTCGCGAGCGGATACAATAAGTTTCGTGTGTCGGGAACAGAACCGAGTTGTGAGTGATAGTGGTAGCGGTAATGAGTGCAAAAAACGAACAAGAAAGAGGGTAGACCGATTTGTCTCCTCATAAACACCCACCCGCAAGAACTTCAGTTTATCCGTGATCAGGTGCTTGCAACAGCACAGAAATATCGGCAACTCGCAACAAAAAGCAAACATGGTAAATATCCCCTTTCGAATGTGTTGATGTTAGTGTTAGTAACCATGACAGTTTAAAACTTTTAAGTATATACTCGTAAGTTGTAGAAATAATCAATCTTCATACATCATGATATTCACTGCGCTGCATATAATTGCCCGTGGAGAAAGACCTATCCTAGCCTAAACGCCCCGGTACCGATCGGGTAGTGGACATTAAATCAATTTACGGTGGCATGCCATGGTGTAGAAAACTAATGTCACACAGAAAGCCTATGGGACATTATTTATCACCAGAATATATCAACGCCGAATAATTTACCTAAGTATGGTGATAGTCTATACAACGCTGAACGAGTTCCCAATGAGCTATGCGTATAATGCACTACTTTATATTTATCATTAAATAAATGACAGGTAGTCATGGCGACTGCCAACAGAAGTGAAAAATTGAAACTTTGAAATTTTTATTTCAAAGTTCACTGGCAATTTTAATGCGACGTAACAAATCGCATTACGATGACGCGCTGACTTTTTCAGCATGTCAGTGAATCCATACTCGTAGATTTTGTCCATACCAAAAACCGTTCACCGGCTAAAGTCAAACACTTCAAAAAACTTACTATCCTAGCATAACACAAAACATACCTACCTAGTATAAAATACATTAACAAACAGCAAAAGTACTCTCGTAATAAAATCTCGTAATCTCGCAAAAAGGAGTCAGAACATTCACCTTTTTTAGGGTTCCGTACCCAAAGGGTAAAAACGGGACCCTATTACTAAGACTCCGCGGTCCGTCTGTCTGTCTGTCGGTCTGTCTGTCTGTCTGTCTGTCTGTCTGTCACCAGGCTGTATCTCATGAACCTTGATAGCTAGACAGTTGAAATTTTCACAGATGATGTATTTCTATTGCCGCTATAACAACAAATACTGAAAACAGAATAAAATTAATATTTAAGGGGGGCTCCCATACAAAAAACGTGTTTTTTTTTGCCGTTTCTTGCGATAATGGTACGGAACCCTTCGTGCGCGAGTCCGACTCGCACTTGCCCGGTTTTTTTAATTAGGTACAAGCACTTTAGCGTATGCGCTCCAGCGATGCAGTGCTGAGCGAATTCACAATGCATTTAAGAGATTAAGCAGCATAGAACTTCCACGAATAGAATTCTCTCGTAAAACACATTTAAAAGATAATAGCTATGATAGTGCCTATCCAAGGTATAGTCTCTTGATTTAAATGTTCGTGAAAAAAGGTTTTATAAAATCCAACTTGGAAGAAGAATCTTGCTTTACTCAGAAAATCTGTGCTCTGGCAATGTTTATACAAATTTTATCAGATCGCCTTTTTTTACTTCTAAGAATTATATTCTTTAATAGAAGATAGATTATATTTTCTATAAAACTGGAATAACATTTCTGGGAATATATTTTATCAAAGTTTTACACTCTATCTGAGAGAGGGTAGATACCCCAGAATACTGATAACATATTCTGGGGTATCTCTAATCCAGCTGCGATGTGGTGATTATAGTATTATCACTCTACGATCAGTTTGTCGTAGCAGTTTCTGAGACGCTTAAAAAGAATTGACATCCGTCCCCATGTGTGTATACATTCGTCGCCGGAATTTGTGCGAAACACATATTTTATATGCAATGTCAAAAGCATTTCACAATCCGTCAATCGGATCCTTTTATATAAACGTTTGTCGTATCATAAATTCACAGCGCAATTTTTAGCGTTCGTAAAATGTATTGTGCAAATCGAGTACTACGACTTTCTCTAGTATATCAAACCACATGAATAATTGAATAACTGATTAATTAGCACAGCGTATGACTAAACATGACATTAATTAGGTACTTGGACCATTACCTATTTGGCAGAAAAAAATAGTACGGTATAGAAAAGTCACCCATTTGCTAAAAGCTTTCACAAGATGAATTGCCGAACTCGAAAATAGGGAAATTTCATAAAATACTAACAAATTTATTTGAAGACTACCTAGCCTGTACCCAGGCGTACAAAAATGATCATTTGAAAATATTTTTAATGAGATAACTCTATTTTTAGGGCATCCATTGTAACATTAATTGTTACATGTCTTAGTTTTAATTAATAATATAGAAAAGAAATATAAAATTAATCAATTATTTACATTTATCTACATTATTTACAAATTAGGAAAGTAACTATTTACAATACTAAAAAAAAACAAAACAAACAGAAACTAATAATGAACGCACCAAATCAGAATTCTGCATAGCTACAATTTATCAACACGTTCGTATTCAAATAAGCGACATATTAGGCACCCAGAGACAGTTCCTTTGTTCTCGGCGCAGGCGCATCGTTCATGTTGTTCATTCACGACAGAATGATTCCACGTCGCGGTCGCGGAGATTGATTCTTGGTGTCAAGGCGAACGCACGTCAATATTATCGAGATCTCTGATACGGACAAACCCGTTAAAAGAAAGAAACGGTCGTCATCGCGATATTTATTCTATTAACGGCGTCACTACCGTTCCCTCGACCATTTTATTTACATACTTAATTATTGTGTGTGTGATTTGGAAAACCCCATTTGGGGTTCAAGGATCACCCTTATCCTGCTCGCTTCCCCGCGGTGGACAGTAGCGAGTCAGCCCACCTACAGCTGCACCTGCATCCTGAGAGACCTGGCGATCGACACGCGAGCACTCATCTCCAGCAGTGGACAGTGACGTCAGGGAAGTGCTGGACCAGTGGGGGAAGTTGTAATCGCTGTATAGGCCTTAACCTACTAAATCGACCCACCTACTGAGCTAAACTTTTTTATTAATATAAATGTTCCGAATTTTCTACCTACCTGTTTTTCATTTACTCTCCTCCTAGGAACCTATGCCTAGGTTAGGTGGAAAAGGTAAGAGGTAGTTCTAGAGTCCGGGACACCATGACAGTTGTGTTTGACATGACGTTTGAAAGCCATGTGAATGTCCGTAATTACTGAAACAATATAAAAGCCATGGTGTCACGTGGATACGTGTTTTGGGCACTCAAGTGGTTAACCTTGAAGGTCGACCCGTGTGACTGTAAGTATTTATTGCCCGCTTTTTAGACATACATGTCAGTCTAATGTACCTATTTTTATCAAGACCAAAATGTATAAGATTTTTCTATATAAAAGGAACACAATCATAACAATATAATACAGTCCCAATACAGCTATTCAGCATACGTATCACGTCTCAACGTTATATCACATTCATTACGAATTCAAAATGGTGGTCACATAGTCACATCATGGTCGACCATCAACGTTAATAGTGACATTCACCACAAAATACAAAGGGTAAAAATAGAACAAATTGCATTTAGATTGGTACTATTTTGAAAATGACCTTTTATTTTACAGCTTTTGATTTCTGGCAATTTGTGTTGAGTTATGATAGTTATAAACTTAAAAGCAATACGTCGAAATTGTATATAGATTCTGTTACATAAATAAAAATAGTTTTATTTTCTTTAACAATTTTTGTTCTACATAGCTAGTGTCAGAAGTGTCCCTTTAAGGTTGCCCTAGTCGATAATTCTTCCATACAAATGTAGTCTGACGATTACTCCACTGTTCGACGGTGTAAAAAATGGGTCTACCTTTTATAGTAGAACTTTTTATGTCATGATATTATTATGCATAACAACGGATAGCATATACATCATTTCGCAGAAAATCGTTTGGCATACACTCATTTATCGTAAATTCAAACTCATAATTTTGTAAGTCAGAATCATCTTTAGGCATAAATTTCATATCGATAGCCATTAAAAGGCAGAACCATCATATCGCAGGAAATTCACAGTCAGAATCGTCTTTTGGCATAAATTTCATATATTAATTGAAATACTCATCTATCACATTACAGATAATGCATAGTTAGAGTAATTTTGTATTTTTATTATAATAAAAGATTGAATGAGCACATTTTTTTGTGTTAATTCGCTGTATGAAGCATGCAAACCTGCAAACAAGCATACACCATGCATGCAGCAAGCATGCAGCATGCAAACAAGCATACACCATGCATGCAGCAAGCATGCAGCATGCAAACAAGCATACACCATGCATGTAGCAAGTATGCAGCATTCAAACAAGCATACACCATGCATGCAGCAAGCATGCAGCATGCAAACAAGCATACACCATGCATGCAGCAAGCATGCAGCATGCAAACAAGCATACACCATGCGTGTAGCAAGTATGCAGCATTCAAACAAGCGTACACCATGCATGCAGCAAGCATGCAGCATGCAAACAAGCATACACCATGCATGCAGCAAGCATGCAGCATGCAAACAAGCATACACCATGCATGCAGCAAGCATGCAGCATGCAAGCAAGAATGCATGTGAGCATGCAGCATGCAGCAGGCATGGTTTATGTCACGGCTCCGGCGCTGCGGGGCTCCGGCGGTCCCACGCGAGCTTATCGTCGCAGATGGTTTAAACGCTCACAACCTGCCCCTCAGCTCGCATGCCGCCTCGCCCCTACGTGACTACGCGGGTTTAAATTACACTCTAGGGATAGGGCAGACAAGACTACGTGGAGTCGGTTTTGCAGCAATTCGTTTCTGTCACTAACACAACATATTGACTTTTTATTACAGTATTTCAATTTTACTTTAAGGTTAAAAATACTATTTTATAGAAATGCTTAAAAAAATATACTAAATGAATTTCTGCCATCTTCGTAAATGTCAAGTGAAATTATGCCAAATAAAATTCTGCCATCTGAAAAGTAAGCTATTTTAAATTCGGACATAGAAACATTCGGCCAAACAATAAGTATATTAAAAAAAAATATGCCTTAAGAATATTCGTTTAAAGAAGATTATGCCAAGTGTGTTATGCCAAATAAATTTCGGAGTATTAATATTCTGCCAGATAGAGGGAACCCGTAAAAAATATATAAATTTGTCTTATCATTATCTAGCCCTGTATGAAAACAAAAAAGTAAAAAAAGTATATTTGAAAGTTATGAGCGTCGAAAGTTCCAAATTGAAACACTAATTCTAACGCATCTTGGGCGCAAATAAATACCATAAGAAGAAGAAAAATTTAAAAACAGTCACCATACAGGGATAGATTGGTAGTTCAACAATGCAAATACTTTTTATTATTTTAGACAGATACATTTAGTAGTTTTTTCATGATATCCATATTCCCCAAGGTCTATTTATAAAATTTCGCGCTCTCGTTTTTGTCCTAAATCATCATACATTTCGCTTCAAATTTATTATTTGTACGCGAACTAGCTTCTTACTGCTCATCACAACATTTATCTATTTCGCACTTGTTGTCGTATGATATAGCATGCATTTTAACTCCGCGCATAAAATCGTTAGTTCATGCTGTCGACTAGGGCAACCTTTAACAAATAAATGCCTATATTAGGACACTCGACTCTTCCGTAACTAAGATTTACTTATAATAAATATATAAAAATTATGCCACTATTAACTGTTTATATATTTTGAGAAAATAAACAAAATTAAATTAATACAAAAGAGAAGACCGGTCTCGATGGAGGACTACTGTGGAAGCCCTCTGCCCCAGCTAGGGGTCATAGAATCTTAAGTCAAGTCAAGTCAAGTCAAAAGAGAATTAAAGAAGACTGTTATTTTATATCAGCTTAATCAAATGAGTGTGCGTTATATTTATTTTTATTAACCTACTTCCCAAAAAGGCGGAGGTTTCTCTATTCGAGCGTATATATTGTGGTATTTATTCCATATCTACTTATGATTTTATAACACTTTACATACCATCTTCACATCTTTTGATATTGTATCAATTTGTGTAACTCATTTTCATTCTTTGTATTATTACATCTGGAAAGCATATTTAGTTATCTCTGACTGTTTTAAATATCTAAAACTTAAATTATATTCGTAATTTATAATTCTTGCAATATTTTTCTACTGTGACATTTTCATCAGACATGACATCTGTCTGTCTATTTTATTTTCTTAAAGCCATAGACATACCATAGGTACCATGGACTACCTAGACCTTTCCTTAAGCTAGTTATACATTATTGTAAGGTCAGCGCAGACTAACCCGCCTTTGTAAAGCCGTTTTTATTCGTTCTGGTCTCATTGAAATTTGAATTTGAAATTTAGAAGGGATGGAGAACGAGTGAAAAACGGGCTTCAATATTTTTAGTCTGAGATCTGGTCTGAACGCCAGGAGTGGGTTATACTGTGTACTAGAATACGAAGTTTATTTTCTATTCTGAAACTCTTATAACTGTGAATTACCAGCTCATGTAAATGAATTACTTTCTGAAGTGCAATAAATAAATATATTGTGTGAGTTTATAAAGAGGATTATTTCTTGGAGCCTTACCCTCAACAGTCATCTCTTGGCATCAAAGGCCTCGCTGTTTGGCTTATTGAGTCATAGCTGGTCTCCATACTCCTTACTGCCAACTCTACAACCTACCTGCCCGATTGCCTGCCATGACCATCTGCCTGTGGTCCTGTTCATCTGCGTTCCTGCCCGATTGCCTGCTTGTCCGTCGTGGTGCCTGCTCACCTGCCTACCTCGGGCATTCCACGCCTTTCTGCCCGACCTGCTCCTGTTTAGCTGCCCATGACGTCTGAAGCCGGCCTATAGTTTATACTGCTATATCCTTTTTATTAATTTTATTTTATTTTTATCTTAATTTTATTAAAGCTCCACTGAGCTATACGTAACGCTACAATATATATATTTTATTATGTGTGTTCGCGGATAACTTCGACGTTTATACGTTTATTTTGATGATTCTTTTTGTTGGAAAGGAGATATCCCAAGGGTGGTACCATGTTAAGGAAATCAGGATCTGATGATGGGATCCTAGAGAAATCGAAGGAACTCTTCAAATTTTATAGGCATACCTACATATAGCGATTTGCATCAATAATGCAATCATTTGCACTCAGAAAGTATAATTTGGTGAAGTGGAACTGATGAAGAAGACCACAATGGCCACTGGAATTCCGAAATAAAACAAAACATCCGTCGTAGTCGTGTTTGGGCTTATTGGAATTGTCATGAGATGTTCTTTGGCTATAAATGAATTTCATGTTAATTGGAGGTACCTTCCAAAACTAAAAAGAGGAAAATATAAAACATTTTAATAGAAAATCAAACCGACTTCCAAAACAAAACACTACAAAGCGAAAAATAACTTTCTTTTCCTAAGTCGGTGTCGAATAACGAAAAACAATGGGTACAAAAGACACCGATTTCGGCAACGTGCGGACGCCGCACGTTCTTAAGTCCTTTTCGTCACTAGCGAAAGCTGTTTAATGCCCTTCCTTATGAAAAGGTGGCATTAATATAAAAGGATCATGGGAAACGGACCCTTCGTTTTTCCCAAGAGGAAAATATGTTTCGTACTGCCGTGACAACTTAAATACCAGTTACTTACTGACACAATAGCACTCGCAACATATTTCTTTCAACCCCAGATTGTACCAAAAATACACATTTTCAATACACAACACGTACCGACATAAAAAATATTGAGGTCCAAAATCTATACGACCGTTTCTTCAGGTTTATGTAGTCACAAAACGTTAGTTTTTATTTTTTTGACGCAGTAACTTACAATCTGAAAGTATGTTTGGGTTTGACCCCAATTTGGGTAAAAGTTTTCACCTTGAACTGTTTGCGGTCTTATTGTACTCTTCTCTGAACTTAAACACTTGGGGATTATTTCTGGCCAGATGGATATAACTGCCATACAAATTTAAGATATCTTTTTGGCAGCGCGCACAAAAAAGAATTTATGTTCAGCCTGGTTTAGCCAAATGAGTTGAATTTATTATGCTCAAAGAACAAATACGGTCACTGAGCGAGATTAAACATTAAGTCTTTTAAAACCACGATCGTAATCCATTATTTTTGGCTTAGTTGTGGCAAGTTTTAAACATCGCAAAAACTAAAATAGAGTTAAAAAAGCTGTTTCCTTCGGCAGCTTTCCGAGGGAATCAAAGTGTTGAAGAGATTTTGGAGGTAGGTGGAACAGGGTTTAAAGTCCCACAAACCTCCATAGAAAAGGGAGGATCCTCCGACCAGACGGGTGTTGTGTCTGGTCCGGGCAACTGCGCAACGGTTATTGTCGGACTGTTGTATACGTTCGAATCGCGCCGAAAACTTTGCTTGCGTGATGCAGGATTTGTGTGACATCATGTCATTAGTTCGTAAGTGGCGGCGTTGATGCCGCTACATCACTCCCCTCCGGAGACCGGAGGTCGATAGCAGGTTGAGTCCTCCATACATCTCGTAATGTGTGCCTAGCCAGTGAAAGGTTGGTTCCCGTGAGTCGGAACCGGAAGTCACAGAGTTCATGGTGAGTCGGAACTGTATGCGGTTGTGCCCCAGTGAGTCGGGATAGTGTTGCTGGCTCCAGTGGGTCGGAGCGGTGATGATGTCCCAGTGAGTCGGGACGGTGCTGCTGGCTCCAGTAGGTCGGAGCGGTGGTGAAAGAAGCTGAGGGTGCTGACCGGGAATGCGCGTCCGCTGCATGCTGGTGGTCAGGATACCCCCGTAAATGCCGTGGGTACTGGCTGGCTGTGTGACTCGCTGCTAGAAAGCTTGAGGGAGTGATGATGACGTCACGATGAAGTAGCTCTGCACGATCGCTGCGCTGATGTTCATGTTCGAGGGTCGCCAGTTTAGAAGTAGGTGGAACAGGGTGTAAAGTCCCACAAACCTCCATAGAAAAGGGAGGATCCTCCGACCAGACAGGTGTTGTGTCTGGTCCGGGCAACTGCCCAACGGTTATTGTATACGTTCGAATCGCGCCAAAAACTTTGCTTGCGCGATGCAGGATTTGTGTGACGTCATGTCATTAGTTCGTGAGTGATGCCGCTACAAGATTATTCTCTTGATGGTCTCTGTGAACAGTATACAAGTAAAATTAAATTAAACCACCCACTCGGTTTTATCTAATATATAATAACTAAATAATTTATCTAGTAGACACGCTTCGATCAATAATCTATCGAACACGTAATTATGACACGATATTTTGCGAATAAACCCCGATTGAAATAGTAAAAACGCGCCTAAGTTTTTATCAAACATAGCTAAGAACACTCTCAATGAAGTCACCTTTCAAACAAATAAAAACTTCGGTTGATCCGTTTAGGAGCTATAATGCTACAGACAGATACATAAATACACACGTCAAACTTATAACACTTATCTTTTTCCGTCTGGGGTTAAAATGCGAAAAAAAAACTGCCATGTTAACAATTTCAGAATAAGTAATGGTTGGCAATCACTAAACCTGACATGGATTTGAATGTCGTACTAAAAATCCCCAAACATATAGTTAAACCTTTTGTTTGCCATTTTTAAAAGTAATTTCAACGCCTATTTTTCTAACATAAATTTAAAAAAAGATAAACTGGTTGCTATCAATATCCATAAATAACATTCTCAGTGGCAAGTGACAGAGGTTTTCCATTATGCCCTATTCAGTGCCAACTACCACTTCACTTCAACCTTTTTGGTTTATTTTTTATTTATCACTGAACTAATGGCTGTACGCCTAAAAATACAAACGAAGGAAGATTTTGAAGACGTAAGCAACATAGGTAGGTACCTGTAACGATTGACTACTGAGCAACGAGTAGGTAAGATCTATTCGCAGATCATTGAAATATTAGTTTCGACAATAGAAAACTGTTTGTTATTTTTTGAATGAGATTTGATTTTCTGTGAACAGGGTGAAACATAAGCAAAGCTATTCCTGAAAAAGGGTCGGTAACTTTTGCTGATATCGCAAAAAAAAAACAACTGCTCCATACATATATGTTTCCTTAATTGTACAAAATGTACTAAACAGCTGATTTTATTTTCCGCTATTTCATGGCTTATGCCATAATAAACGTTGTTCATAATGGTGAGTATTGAGACTCGTTTTCAGGCATTGGGAAGTTTCTGCTACACCTTGTATTAATCACCCATGATATTATAGAAGAAATTACTTTTGTCAAGTCTGAAGGTCGCACTAATCACTGAAAAAAGTTGGGTGAAACTTGGTTGTAAGATTCTAAGAAATAGGAAAAAAATGTCGTGTCAAAAGTTTTAATTATGAATGTGGAAGTTGTCATCATCATGATCATCAGGCTTTTAATATTCCCACTGCTGGGACACAGGCATCCTCTCAGTGAGAGAGGGAATGGGCCTTAATCAAACACGCGGACCCAGTGCGGATTGGTGGATGTCACATGTCTTCGAATTTTTTGTTCTAACTGAAAACCGAACCGAAAACCGGCATATCCTATGCCGGTTTCCTCACAATGTTTTCCTTCACCGTTTTAAGAGCAGTGGTGATGACATAATTTACACAAAGTAAAGCACCTGCCTGGATTCGAACTCACGACCTACAACACGTAAATCGGGGCTGTTACCACTGGGCCACCACTGCTGGAAGTTGTGCCGACCACAATTAGATTGGGCTAAAAGCAATAATATCACCTACGAAATAAAAAAAATGCCGTTGCTGTCTATAATTTTCATTTAAAGTAGATTTGGGCGTAAAAGGTAAAGTGCCTTTTACGTCCAAATCTACTCATAAACATAATGCAAAAGTTACATATTATGAAAATTTCAAAGAAATCACTAATAGCACCACACACATATAGGTATTACGTGTATACACAGACTCTCTAATCTCTCAACGCCCTAAAGCGTTGATGTTCTAGCAAATGAACGATATCGCCTTCGTACGTACAAACACAATTAGTAATTAGGCACAAGACTACTGCCTGCTAACGACCAATACACACTGTAGTTGTTTACGTGATCAGTGCACTGTCGCGTCTGGTATACGGACGTGGAAAATGTCAAGCTGTCAATGAAATACTTGTCTGAAGGTGTAACTTTAGGTATAGCTGTAACGATGCGGTAAAAAACCATAAGCGAAATTAGCTGGGGGCTGAAAGTTTGCCGATGACTACCCCTCCCGCCAATCCGCGCGGCTCCCCGCTTCCGCCTCGTTTGTTCGCCGAACGTCAGAGTGACGTCATGACATCATCAGCAAACTTTCCGCGACCGGCTTACACCTATCTCAATTAAGGAGAGTGAGATATGGACGGGTATTGGCATCTTAGACGCTAGAAAAAAGTTTCAGCTAAGGCAATGTTCGAAACCTAAAACGTTTAAACATTTTAAATTATATGTATAGTATTGCACGTTAGTTGGCAAGGTTTTGGCGTAGTGTGGTTAAGTCCGCGCATATTCCGCGAACTGACCAAACACCATATAGAGCGAACGGAACGTGGACGCGACACCTTTGGTCTGTCGATTCTTGTATCACTGACCTACCAATTGCACGCTCGCAACGGTCCTAAATGTTCCCCGCGCCCCGCTTCACTACCACAGATACTTAAAAACGACTTCTGCGTATCTAACGACTCTTGCCAACTTACGTGCCGGGGATTATAAGGGGATAACATAACCGATATTTTTTTTAAATGGCCACGCTTTCGTAGATAGAATAGGTAACACTTTTCTAGAGCTTCTTGACAGTTATGTGCTAATAACAATATGATTAGTTTTTCCTTACGGCCGATTTCTGAAATAAGTATTTTTTATTAGTTAAATGCCAAAATCGGACAGGTTTGCAGGTTAAAGTAGAGTTTGACGAATACTCAACGTCAAATACTTAAATAGTAAATCGGAGGTTAGTATTTTGCTGGTTCAATATGTGATTATTACCTAAATATGGTTACACAAAATACAACGCGTCACAACATAAGCAGTTTCTCTAATATATCTTAATGTTTTACACTAAACAGTACACGATATCAACCAAAAAATTAACAAAATTAATCGTCTGTGGCTGAAATAATGACAAAAACAAGAAAAGCCGTCCCAAGATAACACAACAGCTTAACAAATTACATTTACAAGAATAAAATATTGCAAGCTTCATTAATCTTGTTGTAAGTGAGATTCGGGTTCGAGACTATTGTCTAAACTTGACGACAATGTGTCACCAAATGAGAATGTTAGGGATTAGGTCCCAGTGTCAATCACTGGTGGCTTTGGTAATCTTGCTTCGTAATTGTGCCAGAAATCCAATTACGGAGTAATTCAGGATTAATCAGGGCCTGACATTAATATGGCTGACATTCTGACTGCAAGAGTGTGCTGTCAGTTCACAGTCACTGCTGGTGGGCTTGCATATGTTAATGGAAACTATACTGGTAGTTCTATTATTGTTGACAGGTAAATTAATAGTTAACGCCTTTGAAAAACGTTTGGTGTAATGATGAGATTTATTTTGTCAAAATATGGAATAAACTGCGATTTATTCATGTTCAAACCACTCAAAAGCTACACGTGTAAGTCATGTCTGGTTTGTCTGTACATAAATACATTACTAACTTCAGTATATTTAGAGTCCCAAGTGCGTCTAGCTTAAGAAAAGCCACTTATTCCACCTGAATACCTCACAAGATCGCTTTAGTTTGATGCTCTTTGAACTAAATATACATAAGTACGCATTAATGTTGTCAATTCAAAGTAGACTCCTCGTTAAATTTTATCTGAAGAGTCTCTTAGACTAAAAAAACATTTTAATATCACACTTGAAATCCTTAATGATCTCGTCCTTAATCCCCAAACATTATTTCAAGGGCACAATAAAAGTATTCCAATATTTTTTTTCGTGACATCTTAAAAGGAGCTTGTTCCAATTCTTCAGAGAGCTTAGCAGTCGTCAACGTTTGTGAGTGGCAAATGAGAGCGAATTCAACGTGGATGTTAAACAAACCGAGTGAAAGAGGTATATAAAGTCTGTTGGCTCGGGGAGTACCTGCAAGGCTCCCAATCAGTCGCGATCATTACCTAATTAGAGCTCTCGGCTAGTAATGAGGTACTTAAGGTGTAGAATTTCTGTTTTCTATGTAAGTAAATCTCTTTGTGTACTTTTAGCTACCTTGACATGTTTACGAGTAACATACGGACATATACAACAGAAGAGATTTTTAAACAACCGGGCAAGTGCGTGTTAGACTTCGCACATTTAGGGTTCCGAACCAGACCGCAAAATTAAGTTGGTTGAAATTGACGGACAGACAGACGGACACGTGAGTGACAGCAATAAGGTTCCGTTTGGATCCTTCGGGTACGGAACCCTAAAAAATTAAGATTCGTTTTAATTATATAAGATTTTTTTGTTGTATTCTCACTTTTTAACCGACTTACTAAAAAGGAGGAGGTTATCAATTCGACTGTATTTGTTTTTTTTTTTTTATGTGTGTTACCTCAGAACTTGTTTCTAGGTGAACCGATTTTGATGATTCTTTTTTTATTTGAAATCTGGTGCTTGTCATGTGGTCCCATTTAATTTCCATCATGATCTGATGAATTACTTCGGAGATATACATCAGAACTAATAAAATAATAAAAATAAAATAAAATATTTATTTCTCTTCCACAAAGGCTTCTTATAAACTATTACATAATAGTGCATTATCAATTGGTAAATCCTTTGTGGGAGACTGGCATCTGTACTAGGAAATCCTGTCACACAGATTACCAGGCCCCCCAACAGAACTGTGATTATTAGTCGATTTGATTACAATTATTTACAACACCTTTGGTAAAGTACACGGAAAGAATGGAATACATATTATTTAAATTTTAGATTATTGTTACAATATTACAATTTTTATTAAATTCATATATTCTTAGATTATGTCCTTTATTCATTATTAAAAATTGATATTAAAGTATTATTAAATTCATATATTCTCAGATTATTCTTACATTATTACCAATTATTATTACAATTTTATATTAAAGTATTATTAACTTCATATATACTTAGATTATTAATAATTGTTATATTATTATTACAATTTTATATTAAAGTATTATTAAATTCAAATATTCTTTGATTATTATTTTTAAATTATTGTTTTTTTTTTATATATTTTGTTATTACATTTCAACTCTTTAATAAATTACGGCAAATCACTCGGGATAGCTACAATCGCATTTCTGTTTACTGTTTAAACCATTTCATAACATAACATCACACTGGTACGCTCTAAAGGGGTACGCAGGTGTAAACAATTCACCTTGGTATACTCTTATTCCACCGGTTTTGTTTAAGTTTCATGTTATTGGGTTAATCATTTCTGGCTTCGCTTTGGGCATTATTGGTACCAAGCCTACGTATATATAACTGGTCCATTATGTACCACAACTAACAAGTGAAAAATAAAAAAAAAACTTTAAAAAAAAAGACAACCGACTTCCAAATAAAAACACTACAAAGTGAAAAACTAACTTCAATTTCGGCAGTCGGTGTCAAAAAACGAAGAAACGAAAACAAGAACACCGACTTCCGAAATTGAAGTAATTATTCACTTTGTATTGTTTTTATTTGGAAGTCGGTCGTCTTTTTTAAAATTGCTTATGAAGATTAAACATAGATACCATTCGTTTGCCGATTGTGAAATAGTTAAAAACTTAATAAGTAATGGTAGTTTTAAGCAGAATAACACTTTTTATTAACACACAAATATAAGCAATGGGTACTACAGTACTTACACTCTTTGCTTTGGTAAGGTAGGTATGATCTCTACAGCACACGCATAACCGGCTTATAATATTCCCACTGCTGGGACTCAAGCCTCCTCTCAAGGAGAGGGTATAGGCCGTAATCTACCACGTGGTAGATATACCTCTAGGTGGTTATAATTTAGTTATATATATATGTATGATAATACAACGTAATAATATTAATATTGCAAAATAATAAAGAAAAAATATTACACAACAAAATTATCCAATCTCCCATAATTTATGAGTGAAAAGAGACATTTTATTACAGTAATAACTCAACGAAGCTCACGTAAGTACTTTAATCTAAACAATAAGGACCGCCTGTCGTCCTATTAAATAGAATTTGATGAAAAGCCGGGAATAAACAGGACACAAGTGCAACCGGAAATTAAGGGACCCGACTGTATCCGTTGTTCGGGTAAATACCCGTATATATTATCGCTATAGAAAAACAACAATATCCCGACGGGCACAAAAAAACTCTTCTGATTAATGTTTTAATTGGCTGTACTGTGAAAATATGAAATAATGTTTTTTTTTTAAATTATCGTCCTCGAGATTACTTCGAAGGACATGTTTGGTCAAGTTTATGGACACGATTTTGAAACTCATGTTTGAGTTTTTGCCGACACGCGTGTTTTGCCACTTAAAGGAAAAGGGGCGCATCTGCCTTTTTGTGGAAAATTTAGTTATATATTTAGAATCAGAAAATCAGGGTGCATGTATTAAATACTTTTAGTTTTTTTTTACGCGTCATTTAGGCAAACTAGTGAAAAGTCTAGTTTCACTGACAAAATGTGAATCTTTTTGTTTTTAGTTTTTTGCTCCGTTTTGTGTTTCGGTAAGCTGCTTCCCTCTTTCTTTGGACGGCAGAATACACTTGTCAAATATCTGTATCGTCGACGTCACAAGACATAATTACATGATAAACTTAACCGTTCATTACCAACAACAAGTTTGTGAGACACGTGTATCGATGGGTTTATAGTAGATCAAGGTTGATCATTGTAAAATGATAATCTTTTTATACTGATAAACCTTATTTATTTTTGTTTTTGTGTCTTTCTTAGAAGAAAAATTTGTCTCAATTTTTCAAGGGTGAGATTGTATTTAGATTATTTTGATGTTATACATTTGCGGTACCAAGACTTCGCTTATCAATCTTTTTCTATAGATTAGTATTCTGTGCCCATTAGCGGCCGTCCGTTGCTCCATTCACGTAGAATTAAATTGCACAAAATCTTTATAATTTATAGCTTATGTGTTATTCTGATGTATCTAGTTATATTATTGTAAAGTTGCATCAAAACCCATCAAATTGTTTTTGCTTGAAAGAGAAATCCAATTCCATCCATCCTCACACTGTCGCGCCCGAAATTAAACCTTTGATCCTATCATAGGAAATAAATAGGTTCAAAGGTTTAATTTCGGTTAAGTATCTTTAGACACTAAAATGCGTAGGCACGCAGTTGTACGACTGCCTAAAAACAGGACATTTTATTTTATAAATAGGTTTTAAAACCTTACACAACATTTTGCTTCCCACGCGACTTAGTCTATTGTTGGATAATGAAAAAAGAACCTTATGTCTATTTCTAGACATTTATAAAATGATAAGAGGATTCCTACTAATCTTACAACTAAATCTCACTTCTTATATTGCTTAGAGTTTTCAATAGTAAACGGTTTTCAGATTAAGGTTAAGATTTTTCTTTCAGTCTATTTCTGAAATACTTCGAAGGTAGATTTTATCTCTTTTAGGCTCTATACAAGTTACATTACAACTACGAAAGCGCCGCGATAGCGATTATAAATCTATGAAAATAACAAATGCTATAGAAATGTCACGTAAACAATTCCCTACATTTTGACATTGTAATATTTCGACCATCACCTTCACTTAGAGAATGGGGCGATGCCAATCAGGTCAGGTTTAATGCTGCTAAAACCCAGGCGTGTCTTTTTCTATTAAAAAGAACCAATTTCAACCGGCTCCAACTTTCCGAGATGTGACCGTGCCAATAACGGACCATAATGAGCTTCTTGGCGTTACGTTGACATCGACTCTCAATTTTAGCGCTTACATTGAGACAAATGCTCACCTGGCTGCCAAAAAATTGGTGATCCTTGCAAAAGTGAGAAGGTACTTCACGCCGGAACAGCTCCTCAATATGTATCAAGCACAAGTTCGATCATGCATGGAGTACTGTTCACATCTCTGGGACGGAACTGCCAAATACCAGCTTGGCGCACTAGAGTAGATCGAAAAGCAGGCTAAGAGGCTCTTCGGCGATGAGGCACTGGTCAAGTCAAAGCTCCAGAGCCCTGAGCACCGTCGCCGAGTTGCCAGCTTGTCGTTTTTTAATCGGTTAAATTTCGGGGATTGTGCGATGGAATTGCACGATCTAATTCCACCTAGCCCGTTTCATCATCAGACTACCAGACGTATGACGACGCGCCATCGGTACATAGTGGACATCCCACCTATACGCACAAAACATTTTGGAATACTTTTATAATGCATACACCTAAGGAGTGGAATTCCCTGCCGGAGTCTGTGTTTTCCGACTGCTACAATCTAGGAGTCTTTAAGTCAAGAGTGAATAGGTTACTTCTAGGCAAGCGTGTTTCACGTTTGTACACATCATCGCTTACCATCAGTTGAGATAGTAGTTAAGCGCGAGCCTATAAAATATTAAAAAAGAAAGAATGACTTAGACCAGAGCCTCCAGTGCCTTCCACACTCCTGTTGGATAATTTAATTCAGAGCACACTCTACGTATATTTTATACGAGTAAATACATGTTGCTGATGGAACAGTGAGTGTAACGGGAGTACGTTAGAAGCTTTTAAAAGGCACTTAATCAAACGAACGGAAAGTACCACTAATCATATAAAATTAATTACCTACTGAGTAGGATGAATATGACGCATCTTATGATGTGAGCGTAAATGATTCCTAAAGAGTTTCAGAGTATTTATGAAATAGTATTATGCATTTCTGTCCTGGAATATAAGATTAAAAGATCAGAGAGCCCACCTGTGTTTGTGCACAATATTGTTGACTGTAATATCTTCTGCGTAACTAGATTGGAGATTTCTATTGAGATTGGACACCGTGACCAAAGTCCTGTTTGGAGGATTCTTGTTTATATATTGCATTTGTAAATAAATAGAGTGATATTTTCAATTTCCATATTCTGTAAAATCAATGGCAATCATTTCAGAAATTATAATTATGGGCATTGAACGCAAAAGGGACATTATTCCGCAGAATTGTATCGATTCAAAAGAACGAAATTACGATTTCCACGCAATGGAATACGCAGTACTGCCTACATCCATTGACAAAAGTCATTCAGAGCTAAACGACACCACGTTCAAGTTTATTTTTTACGACAAAATCATGTTTATAACAAGACTTACGATGTAAGCAAGTCACTTTGATACTAATGTTTTCGCATCTTTGCTTCTGCGTTACACTAAAATGAAGGTTTGTGGTCTGGTTTTATCCAATTATCTAAATTAAAATGTACATAGTATAAAATACTTAATTAACAATAACTACATATACACTTAAATAAAAATAAAATAAAACTACGAATGCGAATAAAAGGGCAGGGGTCATAAGGCGTCATAAAAATTCGTCCACATCGCCGTCAACGTGAAAAGTGACCCAGAACGCTGGCAGCATTGCCACGTTGGATGGCAATGCTGATTCTCTGGCCAAGTAAAGCCCAGGCCCCGTTTGTGGTCTTGTATTAATGCTTCATATTGATCGTTATCACACCGCAAGAGTTTACCTTAATTTCTCATTGAGTGCTTAAGATTTATTAAGTAGGTTTGCAATTGCGTAAGGGCATTGGGAAGTGGTTATTTGAGGATAGTCATAACTTTTTCAATGATTCTGAGGCGTAATCAATACTTTAATAATATAATATTTTTGGGGGTTGGTGGAACAGGGTGTAAAGTCCCACAAACCTCCATAGAAAAGGGAGGATCCTCCGACCAGACGGGTGTTGTGTCTGGTCCGGGCAACTGCCCAACGGTTGTTGTCGGACTGTTGTATGTGTTCTAATCGCGCCGAAAACTTTACTTGCGCGATGCAGGATTTGTGTGACGTCATGTCATTAGTTCGTAAGTGGTGGCGTCGGTGCCGCTACATATTAATTAAAATTATAAAAAGGAAAGATTATTTTGATTATGAAAATTGCGTTAATGTAATCCCAAGTAGCAAAAGTTTGCCTATAAAATTCATTATTTAACGTGTTCATTATTTGATTATTTGACGTGTACTGAGAAAAATATTGATGAAAAATAAAAATTATGTACTACGTGATTAAAGTACTTATTATTACCTACAAAAAAGTCAGCATAAGAATATATCTAACTATCATAGTAGCTGCTATTATGAGCAGCTTATATGTTCTAAAATTAAATTAGATCGCCGCGCCGGTAGAAACAAAAGTTCTTTACATTCATATTGTAGTATTAATTCATAGTCAAATAATAGTTTAACAAATTGGTTGGTATTTTGGTAGGGAGGGTAGGTAATTAGGTAGGATAGGGTAAGTAGGGTATGCAGGGTAGGGTAGATAGGTAGCCAGTTAACGTAAGCGATGCTTGTATGAGCTCACTTCACACATCAATATGCCAAAAAAACACGAGACTGCAATGCGTACAGCTATAAACGCAAAAAACTACCGACACCTCTCGCCCAATATCGAACGACTCTTGACTTTTTTGTCACAGGCCAGACACATCACTCGACCATCATATCCTGCAAAATGGAGCTGACGTTAAAAAAACGCCACAACCATACTGTAGGCAATATTTTTTCCGCTGCGTTGGGTTTCCCGGGAATTATTCGTATGTTCGTACGTCACAAAAAAACACGACCGCCGGAGATTAGCTATAAAAATAGGTACCTTTAAAGCCTTTTAAAGGTTTATAGGTGGCTGCGTAGGGTAATTCCTAATCGAATAACGAAGCAGGAGTTTCTTATGTTGAGTAGGATTTATTGATATTTAACTTTTTTTTTTCTTAATTTTATTGGCCTATAAATGCGCCATTTGTGTATGGTGAATAGGTTTACCAACTTCAAGACATGTATCATTAATGTAAAAAAAGCTGTTAACAAGAAAAATTATGCTGTGCAGTCGGAGGATCAGGCAGTTCGCGAATATACATCCTCCGACTGCACAGCATGATTTTTCTTGTTTACTGCTTTTAAGTTAGCTTTTTAAGCGGTCGGGTTTATTATTTTTAAATTAGCTTTTTTATTTAAAGTTTTTAGTGAATATTTTTTTTATAAATACTTTTAAACATATAAGTGGTATATATTTTTGTAATCACCTCTAAAAAACCTTCATTTTGATACCCCACACGATGGGATGCGAAGAACAAAAAAGTTGCAACCTCAACTCAACCAATATGGCGCCCAAAATCCGCCATGTTTCTGTTTTTAAACGGCACTTATCTTAGAACACTTGGGCGGCCAAGACCTATCTAACGATGTCTTGATTATAAAAATCCGTCAAGTGGTTTGAAAGATACGAGGTAATAAAGAATATTACATACATACAAACATACATACATACAAGATACGTCTTGTTTTGGCACGAATGAGAAATTCGTTAATTCAATTCATCACACTTCCCTTTGCACCATTTCTACTTAATAAAGATGAGGCTATTACTAATTAGTGCCTATTTTAATTAACTAACTTGAACACTACAAAATACAAAATGCCTTTATCGATAATACTAAATGTGCCAGGATTTATAATACTTATCTTTCTTAATAGCAGGAGGTCTTATCTATTGTTATCCTATAAGTGATATTTAAATATCTCTATGAATCCGTTGCTTCATATTCAACGGTGGAGCTCCCAGCAATCACGGCCACTCGTAAAACCTTACGGTATCAGATTTTATCCCTCCACAGAGCTTTAATAATAATCTCCAAAAATTTAGGGTAAATGCCCCTGATCTTGTCAAGTCTCAGCTTAGCTCCCTATTGAGGAGGATACTCTGGATTTTGTGGTAATTTTCTGGTAACACGATTTTTGTAAAATAAAAAGGTTCGTGCGTCTGTTATGTTCATGTCGCTGTAAGAGCTTGGTTTTTCAATATTTCATACAGAATTTGGAAAGTAAATGGCATAGTTTAAAAAAAAAAAACATTTTAAGGCAAACGTAATTTTCCAAAAATATGAGGCAAACAAAAGACTTTTGCGGGCGTAATTAAGGTACGTAAGTTGCTGGCAAAATAATATATAAATCATTTTATAGCAAAGAAACACCTTATTGCACATTGTAAATTGCTCCAAACAGAGTTATCAACTAATGGTTATACCATTAGTAATGAACATCCGTTAGAATCCTTTCAATCCAGGCACACTATAATTCCGTCTAGCTTCCATCCATTTTAAACCAAGCCGCAGGCAAAGCTTGTTCATAACCTACATTTGAAAATCCCCTGAATCAAGATTAATCGTGTTTTCACTTTACATGTAAATACTAAGAAGCTAGAAAAAATAACTACGAAGAAAGATCTTGAAGTAGATCACTAATTAAATATCCGGGGGAAACAACTAACAAGAAAAAAAGTAGCAATTTCATGACAACAAGCGGATGTATACAAATTGTTTAGGAAAGTAAAACAAATGAACAAATTATTTTCTGTGTAGAAATAACATTTATCGCTTTATTAACGCTGACACCAGAGGTGGCCACATCCTCACACGAAAATAAGAAGATGATTTGCGCAGTAGGTACTACCTTTGTAGGTATTACCTCGCAAAAAGCGTCTGTCAGCAGCTTCATCCGCATTGAAAGTATTTTATCATCCTAAGAGAACATTATACCGATAAAAAGTAACCTATATGCTATTCCAAACTGTAATCTATCTCTGTGCCAAATTTCATCTAGATCCGATCAGTAGTTTTTGCGTGAAAGAGTAACAAACATATAAATACATATTCACAAACTTACGCCTTTATAATATTATAGTGTAATATTGATTTGTCCTACAGGGCCCATAATTGTTTATATTAATTAACCTTCCATATGTAGTAATATACGTATATGTAAATTACGGATACAAAAAAGATTTGAGATTGGTATGAACATAAATGAAAAACAAACGTTTTTTTAAGCCGGTTTAAACTAAATCAAAAACATAAAGCATTAAAAACGATACAAAGCGTACTAACACGTGCTAAAACATCGTCTGCAAACCACGCACGGAATTTAATCCCAGTTTTAGAATGGAATTTTTAATTTCACAATTGCACTGGCGATGCTCCAACCCAAGTCTATATAGTTTTCATACTAATCAATATAGCCTTTTCCCAAAGGTCATTTTTTGGGACTATCCCACCGCACTATTCCCAAACCACTGCAACTCCTGAAAGCCAGAATCAACAGTGACGACCACCAGAAAAGCGCCGAGGTAATGAAACTCGACGAAGTCTCGGAGAATGAATTTAACTGTATTGGATCCCGCAATGAAATGAATCAGAAAAGAATAATACAAATTTCCACTTCCCTCCATACCAAGCAAGAGACAGAAGAAACAAGCCCAATAGGCACAAAGAGTCGTTTACAACTGGGATAAGCCCAGTTTTCTAGCACCACGCTGAGAACCAGTATTTTTTACATGGATTGACTAAAAACTATCTGACCTCCATAACCCAGTAAATGAGTAACACGATACCCAAGACGGTCACAAATCATGAAATGCTAGCCGAGACAAACAGTTTATCGCACTTTCCTTGGCAAGGAAGAAAATCTAATGGATGGTCAACCATCCACGGAGCAACCTCGGCAACCGTTGCTTAACCTAGAAGCTCTATCCGTGCAACTGTTACAAATATTACTAAGCTACGGCCAACGAGCTCCTATATTTCTTACAAAGAATGCATAAATCGAAGATGTAAAGTTAAGGCGAACGCTATAAATGATAATGAAGCCATCTATTGATAAATGACACGAAAAAACCAGATTAAAATTCACTTTCGATAGCAATAAAAAATAAAGCTTTTCCTTCTGCATTAGGTAGTGTCCGAGCGATTGCAATCTATATTCAGAGTAAAAATCCTTTTACCTTTATGTCTGGTGAAAGTAGTAGAATAAATTAATATGTATTGCTTATGACAGATAGCATAGGTACTAAGCAAAGCCCTTGAATGTACCTAAATAACTCCTTTTGTACCTATCCTAAACTCCCAACAAATACATAACTGACCAAAACTGCCTAGCATAACTTAAGCGCAACAAAGCTTCAGCACAGTTTTGTTGAAGCAAAGCTAACAGGTCAGACTAAACTCTCTCAGGAATTACACCTGACAGAACTATTCACGACTGGACCCCGACATGCATAGTTTAGGGCACAACTTGTTCCAGCGAATGTCTGAATTTTGAAGTGCTAACTATTCGGCGTGAATAGTGGAAGCGGTGATCCGCTTTTAGTTACCCCATTCTTATGAATCGTGTGGCCGCTCGTAAAGTTGTGAGCCACTTTATTGCTATAAACATAGAACACGCAATCCCAAGAGGAGCAATGAGCAGGTAACTGCGGTAGCCAACTTTAAAGCTAATATTAGTTCAGCCACGGCACCGGAAAATGGGTAGCACAGTGATTGGCTGCGGCACAGACCGGACTTTCAAATGTCCAATCAGAGTGCGACGCCAACGACTCCAATTAAATTGGATTGAATGGGAAAATTCTAGCGCCGTCAGGCATTCTGTTATTTGGTTATTTGTAAACTTATTGAATGACGCAATCAAAAGCCTGTTCTGTTCGAATCCAAAACAAATCTGACAACAGTTGTACAATCGGTTATTTCTGTTTATTTATTGCCGCAGTGTTCGCGTTTTCCTAAAATTTCGTATCGAGTTTTAACTAACTGAAATTACAAAGCTACGTATCGCTACTAGCGTAGGATAAATAAAGTTAAATGGTACACCTGCAATGTAAAATGGAGTGTACACTGTACATTCATAATAGAATAATATCAAAAGTAGAGGTACATGATCTAAATACAAACGTGCATGTCTGACCGACACGTGAACACACAATAATACACACCAAAACACAAAAACAATCACACCTTCTCAATTCTAAAAACTCATTCCACCGCTCCCAAAAGCGACGATTAACAATCTAAAAGCAGCAAAAAGTAACCGTTTCTCAGCTTACGGTAATCGTTACATTTATTGCTGTGTGCGTCGGACCGCAGGTATAATTACGCCACCACAATTGGGAGGGGGGCGACGCAATTAGCCATTTCACAGGAGCCGAGCCGTTGTCACATCGACTCACTAGTTTCATTGCACGCCCGCAAAGGCCGGGACGAGTTTTTCATGCCGTTCTTTAGTCTGACTACAGAAATGTAATTTAAAATCTAGAGAGAGAATTTTAACTCTATAAACTACGGAAGTCTCAACTGTTAATTATAACAATTAGCTGTCACCACTTTCGTTGCTGAGTTGTGAATCATTAGACCTTTTGAATAGCTGCCGTTGTGAACAATTTTCAGTTGTTGCAGTTACATAATAATGGCTGTGGAAATCGGAAACGACGTATTTATCAGGCACAGTAATAAGCCCAATTTATTTTGATTGTAAATAAAATTCGCTCAAACCAGATTCAATATAAGGTTATTGAATGCAAAAACAAATCGCTCTAATAAAACAAGGTTGATGAAATATACATTAAAAGAGCAGGTACTGAGAAAATAAATAACAACCGATAAACTCCCTATGCGGGGTTAAAATATAAAAATTAAATATTATGAACCCAAGCATGATCGACACCGTTTCTTAATTGTTTTTTGTTCGTTCAGTAATTTAACTCTTTAAAAGCTTCGGGGGACGATCATTAGTCTTTATGATTGTGTCAAAGCTTGTTCGCGGAAAAAAAAAACCATCGCACATTGTTTCAACTGAAATTGCCTCTGTTCCAACAAACGAGTTTGAAACCTTCACGGATGTTGGTGAACACAAATTAAGCAACATTTCAGATGCCATTTTTGTTCAAAGTACAAACTAGGGGTGAGCTAACGTCCTGAACTTAGTTTACGAGAGTTGGGAACAAAGGTAAAGTTCGGTATGCGTTGCTATCTCAATAGTACACTTGTTTTCACTTTTGTTATCGATTGTGTTCTCACACGTGGGCTCGTGTAAATGTTCCGCAACAGGAAGTAATTTTAACTTTAAATATAACCTCTTTTTATGCGTTTTGCAGGGATACTCAGACAATGTTGTTGTTCTCATGTTTTGAGCCGCAATTTCGATAAAGTTTATCTAGTCTACAGGAGTGACAAGAACAATATTTCGTGGACCACGATAACGTATGGAGCTCAGCTTTCTAATATAAAGCTAAATATTTTTTGTAGCAGACTAATTGACTGCAAGACAACGCACAGCCAGTTTATTTATACAGAACCACGAGAATTGAAAAATTGTATTCAAAGGAGATGAAGTGATTTCTTAGCAAATGTGGGTGACAATCTTCGCCGCATGACTGGTAGCCGCTGGATATAAAAGCCCATGATCGAGTTAATGAAGTTGCTGCTTGAGATTGATTGATATTTACCAGTAGTGGACTAATGTAGGCTGATCATAATTATGTGAAAGAACACTAAGAAAGATTTCTTGATTACTTAAACGATTATTATCCGTGTTCAGATGCGACCAAATACATAGACAGAGGCTGTCATAGCCACAACACAGGTGAAGGTTATTTCTCTAATACCTCAAGTAAACAAAACTTGAACAACACAAACTACGTCACCACTTGAAACTCTATACAGCCATAAAGTTTGGGTCGTACAATAACCTACTTCAGAGACACGGGGGTAAGTACCGTAAGTAGTGACAAGTTGCTAGCCATAGTCTACGATCACTAGAACACGACTCCCTTATCCCTAGTTGATTGCTACAACTTGTGAAATATGTTTAGCCTTCTCTAAATTAAAGTCTCTGACACAATGTATCATGTCCTTCGGTTGAAAACCCGCAGCGAATACGAAAAAAAAGTGTTTGCAATATCAGTAAAAGCACACAGCCCAATAAAAACAAAGAAAAATATTCGTTCGAACAATTTTTGAGAATATTAGCACAAATATTCTCACACACCTGTGGTCAGCAGCTCGATGTAAATATTTATCGGTACACCGTGAGCAATCAATGATATGGCCAGATTATCAGTTTAAATCCAATTCAATTCGCCGTTGAGCCTCTACATTGCACATGTTGCGATGTAATCCCCTTAGCATTTGATTCGGGGAGTCCGCCCTGATTGCCAATTTAATGACTGGCCGTCTCCTTTTCTTGGATATCCACAAGGTGGATCAAGTTGACACAAAGACAAATTGTGATCATTCGGTAATCCGAGCTTATGGTCACTTATGGCCGTTGTTAATGTCTCTAAAAAAAGTGGGTTGCGTGGAATTGGATTTCGGATTAAAATGGATTGTACGTGGGACACTCAGAAAGTTTTGCGAAACTAAATAAAATTGTTCTATACGTACATATATTTTTATTAAATCTTTTCAAAGTACTTTCCACCAGCCTCTATACAAAGATTCATGCGCCTAAACCAGTTTTCAAAACACTTTTTCCAGTCCGCCGCAGACACCTCGTTTACAGCCTGCTCGAACGCAGCCAGCGCATCTTCCGGCGACGAAAATTGTATCCCTTTGAGCTGATTTTTTATTTTTGGGAATAAAAAGAAGTCACACGGTGCTAGATCAGGGCTGTAAGGAGGGTGACCCAGGAGTTTGACTGGACAGCAGTCCAGGAAGTCCCTCGTTTTGAGTGCGGTGTGCGCAGGTGCATTGTCGTGGTGGAGCAGTAGCCCGCGGAGCCCTGTGTTTGGTCGCTTGTTGCTTATAACAGAGAAAACTTCTGGCAAACATTTGGTAGTATACCATTCGGCATTAATGCTTCTTTGATCCCGTAAGGGAATTGATACCAAGTGGCCAGTCAAATTAAAAAAGCTAGCGATCAAAATCTTACCCCCGCTTCTAGATCGCTTCACTTTGGTAGGCGTTGGCTCATTTTGAAACACCCAAACAGTCGACTGGCGCTTGGTTTCTGGGTCGTATTGATAAATCCAGGACTCATCACCTGTAACGATGTCGTAAACACGCCGAGACGAGCCTGCTTCAAATTTGTTAAGCATATCACGGCACCATTCCACCCGGGCCTGCTTCTGAGCATCGGTGAGGTTGTGCGGCACCCAGCGTGATACTATCCTCCTCACGCGAAGATGGCTGTGTAGTCTCGTGAACGCTTCCCGATCCAATCTTCAATATGTGTTGAATCTCCTGATATGTAATTCGCCTATTGTCTTGGATTAAATTTTTCACTGCTAGCACGTTTTCTTCGGTAACAGCCGTCAAAGGGCGACCGCTTCTTTCGTCATCCCCCAAAGTTGGTCGACCGCGCTTGAATTCGTTATACCAACGATACACGGTTGCCTTGGAAGGGCCTTCATCCATGAATGCCATTTGAAGTCTATCGTACGATTCATCCGGTTTCAGGCGACACTTGAAATCGTATAAAATCATAGCTCTAAAATGTTCCCGGCGCAGATCCATATTTCAGTGAGACACAATACTTTGAATTAACTCGCAAAAAATGTGGAGGGAAATTTTGAAATTGGAACTTACTTATTTTTACTTATAAATAATCATATTTTCGAAAAACATTATAACTGGCCAGTCTCCCATATATAAAAACTTTTTTTCGCAATACTTTCTGAGGGGCCTGGTACTTTAAGTGTGATTTAGGTTTTTTGACTACATAAATATGTGAAGTTTTCCTTAAGATTTGTTTCTGTTTTAAATAATTGTCAGCTGTTTCATAGTATGTCGTTTTGCACATTCTAAAATGTGTTAAAGGCAATTTGTCTTACTACAAAAATTTTCGCATTATCCTTGAAATATTATCTGCTATACTGAACTCCCTAAACCATAGTAATTCCACAAATGATAACAGCAACAAAATTATCATAAAGGTTATTTCTTCCTTCCCCTCGATGTTACCTTCATAATCTGATAAACTATCAGCAGAAACAGGAAGTCTCCTCCTACACAAATCGTTAGTGTAGTCGAGTCTAATATCAGTGATAAGCGATGGACTCTGCGATAGGCTAACAACTACTATTGTAACCTTTAGACTCGTATCGCTAATGGCTAAACTGTTGCTAAGTTAGGCCACGTTAGTGTAATTTCCTTCAGCTTAATATATGGTTGGTAATGCGATGAACGTGTGTTGGGTGTGTTTGGAAAGAGTTTAATGTCAGTAAAGTCTTTATGCGGTTTTCTTGATTCACAAACAAAACACAAGCCTCCTAATATTGTTCTATTTATCCATAAACCTTGCTCAAAGTACAGAGTTTAAAAATCAAAATGTATAGTTTAACAGACGTTAATTATCTCTTACATAACAATAATAAAAGTTTATTAACAAACTGCCTGTGTAAGTAGGTATTTGTAATTTTGTTTTTACTGATCCAAATCTCAGCAATTTAAATTAAGAAACGACAAGGACAACACTGCTCATCGTTTTAATAAAATTCCTTTTACGACACCACGATTTACTTCTAAAAAAACCTCTGTGCGTCGTAACATTTTAAAATGCCCACAGGAAGAAATCTTGAGGACATCGTAAAATGCAACTAAAGACTGAAATTTATTTCAGGTGGGGCGGAAAAAGGGTTCGCTTTAGGGTACGGCGCTGTAAGGCAGTCACGTCTCGGACTCGTAAATAGATTAAGAACTTGTTGTACTCTTGGTTGAAAGTAAGCAATTCTGTAAAATGGGTTCTGGTTACAATGAGTTGTAAGTCGTTTTTCTAAACCCCACGTAGGTATAAATGTACTAATAATAACGTGCGAACGTGTCAAAGATTGCTAAACAATTGAAATTTTGCTAAACACAGTATACGGTTGGTACGAAGACATCGCTACACTTTACCACAATGTGTAGTATAAACCACACTGCGCTACAAAAACTACAGTTTTGGAGCTGTGCTACGGCATTGCAGCCATGCTACTGCGTAGCTAGTTTGTTACAATGCTTGCTGTGGAGAGCTACAATAAAGTAGCAATGTTTCAAAAACTCAACATATCCTTCGAACGAATATACTACGGCATAGCAAGTGTGCTACGGTGCAGCATCGATGCGACAGCGACCCATGATAGCTCACTACTATGGACCATGAGGCCATGACGGCCCTCCACAGTTACCCATAATAGTTTATAATGGCACACTAGTGTAGTTTGGTTTCAATAGTACACAGTAAACCCCATAAAATAGTTTCCACTAGGAAACTATTTTATGGGGTTTCATTAACATGCATATTCTTATTTTTTTCAGTGAGGAGTAATTATTTGAACTAAACATTTGGCTAAAGGCATTCAAGAACATACACAGATTGTTTTCTCAACATTAGACTTAAAACAACAAAGCTCAAGAGGCAACGTTACTATGTGTTTATATTGCTTCACATAATGCCTCGAGAATTAGTATTTAAGCATGACAATCATGAATAAATTAAGTAGGCAGCTTAATATCTACAAGGAAACCTGTACCCTTCAAACTAGGGTAGAAGTACGATAGAGGGCGTTTAATTTTAACTGGATATGTTCTACAGCCTTCGTTACGGACTCAACAATGTTGTTATTGTGACTAAGGGTGTATTATTCTGCGTAAACTTATATAAGTTTTGGCTTATAGGCCGGGGAAGGCTTAATTGGATTAGCCGATGTTTTACATAAACTGGGGAATGAAATGTAAAATGAAATGGGGTATTGTACTTTATTGAGCACGAATGTTAAAGATTAAGAATTATATCATTTGAATCTAATATGACTAATACAAAGAAGATATAATAAAGAATTTAATATAACACTACATTCTTAATAAAGATAAGATTTATATGTCGTGGTGGCCCAGTGACTAAGACCTCACCTCTCGTGCTTGAGGTAGTGGGTCCTGGCAAGTACCAATGTGTATTTTCAATTTATATGTACTTTTTAAGTTAATCTTGGACATAGTTGACAACGGTGAAGGAAACATCGTGAAAAAACTGGACTTATAGTGAGTTTATTATAAGATTGTGCTCCATTGGTGTAATTGCTGCAAGGCATTCCGGTGAGAGGAAAAACTAATGAGTTAATGAGTAAAAGAATGTTAAACTTACATAGTTGTAATTAAGAGTGCAACAATAAACTTGCTATATGGTCCATATCTATACTTATATACTTATCTATATCTGTACCAAAATTATAAAGAGGAAAGATTTGACTTAGATTTGAAACATAAAACTGCTCATCCGATTAAAAAGAAAAAACAAAAAAATAATAAACATAAAAACCACTCAACTGATTTCAAAAATTCTTTCACCGTTGGGAATCTACACTATCTCCAGGTGACATACTTTTTATCCCTGTATTTCCACGGGAACAATAACTACGCGGGTAAAACCGCGATGCGTCTGCTAGTATATAATATGCACCTATTTTGGTCCTAAGTTCAGAACAGCCTTTCCAATTTCAAACAAACACGACATTTACAACTTACGTGACTCCTTCCGCTACATAAAACATGACAAAAATGAAGATAAAACTGCCAGTTGGTCTATAAAGCCCTAGTATCTAACTTATTTAATCTCTAGTAGACCCTATCCCGTATTCATTATTTATTTTTGCCTTGAGGCACGTTTGTCCTCGTCCTAGGTACATCACCATTTCGACCACAGCAAAACAAACTGACATGAAAATACGTACATAATAGATTTGTTTTTGTTCAACATAAAAAATATCAACAGCTTAGCAACATAAAATTGATTCAAAAACTAGCGGACGCCTCGTGATTTCACCAGCGTAGTTCCCGTTTTCGTGGGAATACAGTGATAAAAAGTAGCCTATGTCACCCGGGGATAGTGTAGCTTCCCTACGGTGAATGATTTTTTGAAATCGATCCAGTGGTTTTAAAGTTTATTCGTTACATACAAGAATACAAATCTTTCCTCTTTACAATTTAAGAAGTGTTGATGAAGATATTATTCTTCATACATATTGTTTTCGTTTTTATTACACGGGTTATTCGATAGTAACGTACATGAAAGCGTGAACCGGCTAAACAGAACCATTATTGCCTATTGGTGCTAAATCTGGGGAAGCGACGTAAAAAGGGGAGGCTTATATTTAGCCGTGGGCAAAACCAGGTCGTGTGATAATGATCGTTTTATGGCGTCGAGGTTTTGTTATAAAAACACAATATGCGAATAAAATATCTTCTATTTTTTTTGGTAGACAGTATAAAACGTGTATCCTATTTTACTTGTGTCATCAGATTTACACATATTAAAATGACCTATTACGAATTCTGTTGCGTCTTATGCTTCGTTGGTGAGTGGTCTTGGCAGAGTGATCGTGGTTATCATGTTGCAGTGTGACTTCAGGCTGACATGATTCGCCTGACGAACTATTAACACAACCTATTAACGAAATGCTATTATAATGTAAATGAATATTTAAATGACAAATTTTAAATTTAACTAATTACAAATTACTAAATAAGTAAATTGAAAAAAAGCGAATAACTAAATGCTATTTTAATGTTAATGAATATTTAAATGTCAAATTTTCAATTTAACCAATTACAATCTATTATATAAATAAATACTTAGTCAAATAAAAGCCCACTTCCTCTCTCCTACTTTTGCAGTGCCCGACAGGGTCCACAATGGTCTAAATTTATAACCTATCATCGTTCACATGTGGAAGCAATAAATGTATTGAGTGTTGACAAAGCAACACCATCCTTTTCTGTCGGCTGTAACTCTGATGCACTCATGCAATGGACTGCCTACTGCAGTCTTTATCTGGTTGGTCCAGCGCATGTGAGTCCTGCTACGCGCTCTTGTTCCTTCCACTCTACCTTGGACTCCTAGCCGCTTAATACAGTTGCTGCCTAGTTGGGCTCGTGACCAAAGATCATAGAATTCGAGTCTTGACTATAGCCGATAGACGCTTCTCAATGCTACCTTTTCATAGATGACAATTAATAAAGAGAGATTACTTTGTTAGTTTTTTATAAATTCTCTCTTTTCACTCCTTCTGAAACAAAACAAACAAACATCAAATAAAACAACATCCATTAATTACTCCCCTAAACATGCACAATAAAAATAAAAAATAAAACTCCAGCCCGTAACCCCCCGATAGACAGAAACACGTTTAAAGACCCCGTCTTAGTTAATAGACGAACTCAAATTAACAAAATGGCCGCTGAACCAAACAAACAACAGACGAAGTAAGAATCAAATGAGCTCGCAAACAGCGTCTGTAGGTAATTAAAACGTAATAATTAAAGCGTCTGGAGGATCCATATCATTATAATGAGAACTAGTGTTGTACTCGCTTCGAACGACCTTCGCTAGCGTGATCGTGAACAAAATTTAATGATATAATGTGGTTGTTCGTACTACATTTGGTATGTCGCGGTATAATTACGTTCCTGACACTGGTTTTGACTCGGAATGCTTGCACTTGTACTCTTTGTTTGCTCATCACTGGTTATTGTGGCGTAGGGCGGTATTTTGCATCGCGCACGTAATATTTTGATAAAGGTTGTAAATGGAGAAAAGGTTCAACCTCCGTAGCGGCAGTTCAGTCTTAAGGTAGTTCTAAAAAAAATATAAATACCGAACGTTTTAATGCATTTTAATTCGTAATATTAGTCTCTATTTTTAACTAGCCGTCATTTTATTAATGTTGAGTCAAATTAACTTTTATATTATTTGCAAAATACAAAAATACTAATAAACTGCCTGTTACTTTTGAAGTTAACAAACTCCAAAAGTGACAGGCAGATAGTCCAATGTAGAAAAACAACATCTAATTTCATCACCGCGCCACGCTAAGAAATTAATAAACTTTTTCTTTTCCGTGTTGTCAGAAAATCTCATAATGTAAGTAAGGTAAAACATATTAAAACTTAATACAACAATTTTTCTTCCTCAAACAATAGTTTTGCTGTTCATTATAAATTTTTGCATCTCTCGTACACCTGCAGAATATAAACGGAAATGTTTATTGAAAAACTTATTCTCTGTCTGCAGAGCTCAGTTTGTTTCCTATTGGAAAAGTTATGATACATCAAAACATCGAATATCTTCGCGAGATGGCTGACAGAGTTTTATTATTTGAAATTTTTGGTTCAGATGTTGTTTTAAAGATGATGTAAGTGGGGTTTTCGTTATTATAGGACGTTTTACGTGAATCTAATAAACCTGAAAAGTTTACACCCGTGATCTGAGCGTTAACTGCTTGCTGCAATTGAGAAAACAATGTGCACTATGTTAGTTAGTGCACATTGTTTTCTCAATAGCTACTACTCTACTCCTACACATAAATAAATTGGATCACACAAAGTGTTGAGCTTGTGGTAAGCTAAAAAAATCTGTACCAAGAGAAGAAATTACCACAATGTGACCACAATTATTTGTGACCATCCGAGGCCTTCTTCTGAGACAAAAATAAACGTTGCGATTGATCACAAATCGTTACTTTTTATCATTCCAGAGACATCTGTCCCTTGATCTCCCCAATTTCCGGGCGGAGCGCCTTCTTATTCCAAACTTTGGCCAACTTTTCGGGAGCGTTCAATATGATTACAATTTTTATAGTGGCTTTAGTATTTACATAATGATTAGGTGTTCTGTAATTCGAAAAAGGACTTATGCGATTATTATTTGAACGTTTGTTTTTTGTCGTTGGTGCAATTCAATGTTGGAGGCCCAAATCGTAGCCACTCATATGTAGTACGTGGCATCGTCAAACAATCAGACAGCTTTGGCTGTAGGTTTCGGGGCATGAATAATATTCAAGACAATCTCTCCACTGCATTAATAACAATTGCGAGAAAAAATCCATTTCGCAGAAACAGTCAAGCAATTCCAAATATCTAGTGTAATTTAGTCAAAGTGAAATGCTTTCATCGGCTGTCTTGCTTCGCTGTAAACGGGCTCCGCTGCTGTCGAATGCATTTCTTTTAGCTCGATGTCCCCTCCAAAGTTATCCCTTCCTCTGGGTGTCACTCCTCTTTCGGCAGAGAGTGTTTTTGACGTCTTTCTTTGCTTTCAAACATCGTTTAATAATATTAAAGAGAGCCAGTGCAGCGATTCCTCCCAACAACAAAGAAGTGACCGAGTAGAGGTAAATGTCGTGACTTGACATGTCAGATGCCTTCGGTAATATTTCTCTGCTTTTCTGGAATTCCAACTGCTGGGCTATTTTTCTTATTTCTACTGCAGTTGGCGTTTCTTGTTCAGTTATATTTAATTTTGCATTCTGCCAGCCGAGGTCAAAGATGTGGTTAATAGTAGAATTAATAGTTGGTATTTCTATATCTGGTTCCATGTTAAAAGTACTTCCCAGCTGATTGTGTGTAAATATTGTGGCGTCCTTTTTCTGTAGTTAGCACTTTGATTTCAAGGAAATCACTCCAGTCCCGTCAATGACCGCTGGCGTAACTTGATCGTTGCATATGGAGCGCATCAGCTGTTTCCCGCACAATGTAAATAGCCACAATTTGTGAAGCTTTGCCCGGCTTCATCGAAGTAAATCGGATGATTGCTTGATATAGCTGTAACCTTCAAGTTCAAGTTATTCGTTGGCGCTGATTGTGCGAGCCCCGTCATTGCTAGTATGACTAGGAGAACTAGTGACAGCCAATTGTTTTTATTTTTTGCTGTGCCTCCCCGTTTTGTAGTTTCCGGAGTAGGTCTCCTTTGCTCTTCCTCTTCGTTTACCCTAGGTTCTTCGGGTTTAAGTGGTAATGGTGCTAGCTTCGTTATTGGTCGCTTAAGTGACCCTTTCCTAGTTTTTAAGGTAACAACCCGTACTCGACCATCGGCGCCTGGATGTAGTTCCTGGACTCTTCCTATAGCCCAGCGGCCAGGAGGTAAGTGCTCATCTTTGACTAATACTAGGCTTCCTAGTTTCAGGTTTTCTTTTAGTTGCTGCCATTTGCTTCGGGTTTGCAGTTGATGTATATATTCGTTCGACCAGCGCTTCCAGATGTTAATTTGTTCAACAAGCCTCCATCTGTTTCTTAGATCGTGCTCAGCAAAATCTTGTTCTTCTTGTGGTAGTGACAGTAGGGGCCACCAATGAGGAAGTGGCCACCAATGAGGAAGTGGCCGGGAGTTAGATATTCCAGGTCTTTGACATCCTCTGTTAATGGGCACAGCGGACGAGAGTTAAGACAGGCTTCAATTTGATTTAGTAAAGTAGTGAATTGTTCGAAAGTAAGCTTCTGTTCCCCCAGTACTCGATGTAGGTGATATTTCATGGCTTTGACAGCAGCCTCTCACAGGCCTCCTGCTGTTGGCCAAAGTGGTGCATTGAAATGCCACTCAATTTGTAAGTGGCTCATCTCATCGAAGAATTCAGAATTCTTAAACGTATTGTGTTTCTCAAATTCCTGTTTTGCTGCGCCCACAAAATTCGTTCCGTTGTCGGAGAATACGTGTCTGGGTGTACCCCTGCGGGCACACATCCTTTTGAATGCAGCGAGGAACGTTTGCGTAGTCAGGTCCGACACCAATTCCAATGCACAGCTTTGGTCACCATGCATATGAAGATTGCTATGTAAGCCTTGCAAGTTTTAACGCCTCTTTTTTTGTTGATTTTCACATCAACATGCCCAGTATAGTCTACACCTGTGTTTGTGAACGGTCTTGATGGAGTTACACGCTCCTTTTGCAAGTCTGCCATCAGTTGTACGTTTCGGTTTGGTTTGAAACGATGACATCGGACTCATTGTCGTAGCTCCTTCTTGACTGTTCTGCTACCTCCAATGACCCATAATGTTTGGCGTAAATGGGCCAAAGTGAGTCGGGCGCCTCCGTGGAGAGTTTTGCGATGAGCCTCTTGAATAATAAGCTCCGTTAATCTTCCTGTAGCCGGAAGAATAATAGGATGTTTAGCTTCGGGAGATAAAGTTGAGTAGCATCGGCCCTTCACGCACAGTATTCCACGGTCGTCAAGGAATGGGGTTAACTTCAGCAAGCTGCTTTTTGTTGATATTGGTCGATTTTTCTTTAAACATTCAATTTCGTCGCCATAGTTTTCATTTTGAACGTTTTTGATGAGCAATTCTGTTGCTCCCATAATGTCTTGTGGTGACAAACACATAACCTCCTTTTTGTTACCGCAGTCGGCTAACTTATTGGTTGAGTTTAGTGTGCGTTTTTGCTTACGAATATTGCTTATTCGTACAATCCATCCAAGCACTCGTATTACGCGTTTATGATTACTGTTTTTATTCAGTAATGTATCAATTATTTCACAATTCTTGTATGTGACTGCGCAGCAGTTTATTTCCTGCAACTCAGTGTTTGTTGTGTAGGTCAGGTGATTGTCCTGATGAATTTTTGGCATGTTTGTTTTTAACCAATCTGGTCCATTCCACCAAAGTTTAAAATCTAGGAGTTGAAAAGGTGTAAGCCCTCGAGTTGCACAGTCAGCAGGATTTTCTTCTGACTTCACATAGTTCCAGCAGTTTGCTGAGATAATGCTGTTTATTTGTTTTACTCTGTTAGCTACATATTTCTCCCATCTGTTTATATCGCCCTGCAGCCATGCTAAAACGACCTTGGAGTCGCTCCAGCACCTTAAATGTAGTTTTTTAGTGCTGAGAGTGTTCCGAACCTTTTCTAGCAATTTGGCTAGTAAAACGGCCCCACAAAGTTCCATTCTAGGTACAGTTATCCTTGCTGATTGGTGAAACCTTTGTTTTTGCAGTAATTAGTGTAGTCTTGTATTCGCCGGCTTCAGTTTTCACTCGGCTATAAATGACGCACGCGTAAGCTTTTTCGCTTGCGTCGCAAAACGCGTGTATCTCTAGATTGTTTTCTTGACATTGTAACCATCGTGGTATGGAAAGTTTGTTTAGAAAAGGGATATCTTTTCTAATTGTTTCCCATTCTGTAGCAAGATCGTCGGGTAAGCTTTCATCCCAGTTGGTTTTGCTAATCCAGATTTTTTGGAACAGAAGTTTGGTTTTTATTGTAAGTGGCGATAGTAATCCAAGTCAAGGGTCGTATAGCTTGTTTATTTCGCTCAGTAGCACGCGTTTTGTTAGTTTTTTCTTGATTTGTAGATACCATTGGTATGTGAAGCTATCGTTGTCTTGATTCCACCTCATGCCCAACATTTTTGAGTTTGTTGTTTGTTCTGGGCTAAAGTCGATGTTCGTATTGCGGCTCTTTTGATCATCTCGCAAGTCTTCTAAGATAATCGGTTCGTTCGTTTTCCATTTTCTCAAGTTAAATCCTCCTTTTTTCAGCAACTCAATTAGCTGTGTGACCAGTGTTTTCGATGCATGGACAGTATCCTGTCCGTAAACCAAATCGTCCATGTAGAAGTAGTTTTTCAGGACGTTTCCAGCTTCCGGATAGGTATCTTTTTCATCTTCTGCCAGTTTATGTAGAGTGCGCATTGCCAGATAAGGTGCACTTTTCGTTCCGTAAGTTACTGTGCCCAACTGCCAATCTTGTAGAGGTTCCTTAGGGGAAGATCTCCAGATTATGGTTTGCATATGTTGTTGATTTTCGTTTAGCCAGATGAACCGATAAAGTTTTTCTACATCCGCCGTAAAGACGTATCTGTACGTTCTCAAATTAATTAGTAGTGTCAGTATATCCTTTTGTAAGTTCGGACCGCAGTACATGTGATCATTGAGACTGCTGCTGTCTCCTTTTGTCTTGTACGATGCGTTGAACACTACTCTTAGTTTTGTTGTAGTGGACTCAGCTCTCATCACGCCGTGGTGAGGTAGGTAAACGCGGCCGCTACTTTCTTCTGTGACTGGTTTCATGTGTCCCATAGTGATGTATTCGTTCATAAAACGTTTGTACTCGTAACTGAGTTCTTTGTTTTTTAGCATTTTCCTTTCCAGTTGAAGGAACTGTGCTAATGCTTGTGACCTTGCATTGTTTAAGTTTGTTTCGTAGTTTGGCTTCATAGGCATTTGTACCACATATTGTCCGTTCGCCAATCTTGTGGTAGTTGCGTTGTAATAATCTTCACAGTGTTGTTCCTCACTAGTTGATGATGACTTGTCTGGAATTTCCTCGGATTCCCAAAATCTTGCCATGTTTTCGAAATCGTTTAGTGTCACCAAGCAGTTGAATGTCTTTACATTCCCGCATAGAATCCAGCCTACTTTCGTTTGTTGAGCTACGAAGTATCTCTCACTCCTGATGACGCCGTTTTGGATAAGTTCTGAGTAGATGTCCGCGCCCAAGAGTAGATCGATCGGGCCCGACAGATTGAACTGTGGATCCGCTAGTTTTAAGTTTTCTAAATAGTCCCAGTTGCTGATTGGGAACGATGCGGTAGGTAAGTTGCTTATGAGTTTTTTCATAATGAATGCTTCAAAGTTTAGTTTGTAGTCTGAATGTATTGACTGGCATTCTAAGGTCATTGCCCCTTTGCAGTTGCCGCTAAGGGTTCCGACGCCCGATACAACAGCGCTCACTTTACGTCGCTGTAATTGGAGGCGTTGTGCCGCGTTTTCCGTTATTAGGCTCACTTGAGAGCCTTGGTCTAGTAGACCTCTCAAGTTGATGAAGTTTCCGTCAATTGTTTTGACTTTCAGGAGTACAGTGGAAAACAACACTTCCCTTTGTTCGTTCGTTATGTTGTTGACCCCATAGGAAGTCGAAAGGGTCGACGATGGGTATTCCTCCCTTGTTGCTTGTTTGTTGCTAGATAGTTCTGTTACATCTTCATGCATAAGTGTATGGTGTGCCTTATGACACAATTTACACGTCTTTCGTGATTTGCATTGTTTTTCTCCGTGGTTGAATAGGCAGTTTTTACAAATATGCAAGTTGCGAATTGCGTCATTTCGTTTGTTTGTGTCCATAGCCAAGAATTGTTCGCAATTCATCAATACGTGATTAGTTTTGCATATTGGGCATGTTTTTGCTTTCGTGAAGAAGGGTTTTGGTGAGTTTTGTGACTTGTTAAAGTACGATGACCCCTGCGTTTTATTCTTATAGTTGTAATTTCGGTTTTCTGATCCCTTATGAGGCTGCTTTTCCGATTTCCATGGTTTGTTTGATGTCGAGAATTTTTGGCTACTTCCCTGCAGAGCTTCCAGTGACATGAACTTTGATTCTAAAAACTCGGCGAACTCTTCCAGGTCGGGAAATTCCCTGGGATGTTTGATCTCCTTTATATATTCATTATACGTAACGCTATCTAGTTTTTGAATCAATAGGTGGACCACGATCGGATCCCAATTGGTGATGTCTAGCCCGATGTTTTTGAGCCTGTTCAAGCACTCCATCATGATGTCATGAAGCTTCCGTATGCTTGCTGCGGTTGGTTGCTGAATACTAGGTTGATTCAGGAGTGTATTCATGTATGATGTAAATAACAGCCGTTTGTTGTTGCTGCGTTGGGTCAGCATGCCCCAGCAAGATGCATAGTTTTCAGCACTGATGCCAAGATGCTGAACCAGTTTCTCTGCTTCACCCTTCAGTTTTGTTTTCAAGTGTTGCGTTTTTTGAGCCTTCGAAAGTGTCGGATTGTTGTGTACACTTTCGAGGTAGAGGTCTCTAAAAGTCAACCACTGGTTATAGTTGCCATGGAAATCGGGTATTTGAATTTTTGGCGTAGATTTCTCCTAATGTGCATTGTTCCAGATGTTGTGTTGTAGTTTCCTTTTCAGGTCATCATAGAAGTTTTCTGCTGTATTGTATTTCTGTTGATAAATTGAGTCTTGTAGTAGGTAGTCTAGTTCCCAATTTGCCTTTTCGATTTGCTCCCATTTAGTTTTCAGGGTGCTTAAGTTGTCTTTTAATTCCCATTTTTCCATCGGTACTGCCAATGCTATGTTTACCTTCTCCACAGTGCGTTCGAACGCTCTAAAGTTGCAGTATTGTTGACGCAAAAGAACTTGTTGCTTTTTCGCCGACTCGCTTGCTTCCCGAGGAGGTACGTGGAATTGGATATCGTCGAAAGTAAATTTCGATTGTCCCTTACCTTGCTTAGGCGTAGCAGGTGGTTGTTCCGTCTTACCAGCAGATGCAGACGGCAATTCCGATTTACGTTTCAACATGTCTTGCAGCACTTCTTCATACATCTTCTTCGTACAGTTGAAAATGTCGTCGTTGAAGTATTGAAGGTCTGTTGCTCCAGACTCTTCCAGTAGATGATGGTTGTGAACAAACTTCTCCCAGTTATTTTTCAGCCGAGAAAGACGCTCCTCCAGGTACGCCAAGTTCTTCCTGGTGGGACTGTCCTTCTTGTAGTTGGTGCAAATAAGCTTCAAGTCTCTGAAGGTTGTTTCTTGATGGCTTATCAGTTCCGTTACGCACTGAACCATAGTTATTAGTAATTGGTTTGACCGTTGGTGGAGTAGAATCGGGAACAAACTAGCTTCATACCCTGCTGGTAGCAAAGCGTTTTGGTCCCTGGCTAAGTCGGTTGAATCAAACTTCTGTCGCCCCTCACTACCACCACTGCTGAGACCCGATGGGTCACTGGCCCACTCCGCCGAGGACAAGGCAAACTTGTTTGCCTCCCTTTTTGCGGAATCTTCACGTCTGAACTCTGATGGCAATATAAGCGTGTCAGGATTGTCTCCAATCCTGACACGCTTATATCGCCTTTCGATAGTGACTGGAAAGGTGCCGAAGGCTTGGAAGCAAGCTAACGTTCAGCCCGTGCCCAAAAAGGGTAGTCGGGCTGACCCGGCCAACTACAGACCCATCTCGGTAACGTCCATCCTCTGTAAGAGTATGGAACGTGTGCTGAACAATAAGCTCCTGGCATACCTAGAAGACAACGATATCCTCAGTGACCGCCAATACGGCTTCCGCCGAAATCGGTCAACTGGGGATCTTCTGGCGTATGCCATTCACATCTGGAGTGAGGCCATCGAGAGGCATGGGGAAGCGCTTGCTGTCTCCCTTGACATCTCGAAGGCTTTCGACAGGGTCTGGCATGAGAGCCTTATTGGTAAGCTTCCTTCCTTCGGTCTGCCTAGTGGTCTGTGTGATTGGATTGCTGACTTCCTGAGGGATCGGTCAATCCGAGTGGTTATCGATGGCTGCTCGTCCGGTCAGTTAAGTATTAACGACGGAGTCCCTCAGGGGTCGGTGCTCTCGGCTACACTGTTTTTGCTGCACATAAATGACCTGCTAAAACCCGGAACCTTTGGGTACGCAGACGACAGCACGGTTGCTGAGAGATACGTGTCCGGCGCACGGGCTACTGGGCCTGAGATCCGGTCTCTCCGGGAGGCCATGGTTGGGCGCTTGAACCTGTCTTTGGAGGCTGTCTCCGAATGGGGCGATGCCAATCTAGTCAGTTTCAATGCTGCTAAGACCCAGGCGTGTCTTTTTTCCGCAAAAAAGAGCTTATTCCACCCGGCTCCATCTTTCCGCGGTGTAACCGTGCCGATAACGGACCATCTCGACCTTCTTGGTGTTACGTTAACATCGACCCTCAATTTTGGTCCTTTCATTGAGGCAAAGGCTCAGGTGGTTGCAAAAAAGTTGGGGATCCTTGTGTAGCGGCATCAACACCATCAACAAAAACTTTACTTGCGCGATGCAGGATTTGTGTGACGTCATGTCATTAGTTCGTAAGTGGCGGCGTTGATGCCGCTACATCACTCCCCTCCGGAGACCGGAGGTCGATAGCAGGTTGAGTCGTCCGTCCGTACATCTTGTGATGTGTGCCTGGCCAGTGGTAGGTTGGTTCCTCCGACCAGACGGGTGTTGTGTCTGGTCCGGGCAACTGCCCAACGGTTGTTGTCGGACTGTTGTATGTGTTCTAATCGCGCCGAAAACTTTACTTGCGCGATGCAGGATTTGTGTGACGTCATGTCATTAGTTCGTAAGTGGCGGCGTTGATGCCGCTACACTTGCAAAGGTGAGACGGTACTTCACGCCTGAACAGCTGCTCAAATTGTATAAAGCGCAAGTTCGGTCATGCATGGAGTACTGCTCTCACCTCTGGGACGGATCTGCCAAATATCAACTTGATGCACTTGAGTCGATTGACAAACGGGCCAAGAGGCTTATCGGTAACGATGCACTGGTCGCCTCAAAGCTCCAGAGCCTTGAACATCGACGCCGGTTGGCCAGTCTGTCGGTTTTTTATCGGTTACATTTCGGGGAGTGTGCGATGGAACTGCACAATTTGATTCCACCTAGCCCTTTCCATCACCGGATAACAAGACGTACGGCAATGCGCCACCGGTACATGGTGGACATCCCACCCATACGTACAAAGCGTTTTGCGAATACTTTCATTGTACGCACAGCTAAGGAGTGGAATTCCCTGCCGGAGTCTTTGTTTCCTGATAGCTACAACCTTGGGGTTTTTAAGTCAAGAGTGAATAGGTTACTTCTAGGCAAGCGTGCTTCACCGTCGACCACATCATCACTTACCATCAGGCGAGATAGTGGTCAAACGCGAGCCTATAGATAAATAAAAAAAAAAAGGTACTAGTTCACCAAAGTTGCGAAGTTTCCGCAAGTTTTAGATATCAAGTGCGTTAGCGCCCCACTATCGCGATCCGCTCTTCTGGGACTCCAGCTAGACAGATTCGCTAACGTAAACAGAGAGAATACGCACCTGTTATATCCGGCTCGAAGGACTAGTTTTATGTACGGCTCAGAGGTAGCCGGTTACTTACAGTTGAGTTGTTTGATGTGAGTTGACGAAAACCACAGATTTCACCACAGTAAACTTTATTCGTAAAAGTTACACGAAAGTTAAGTTGGATGCTAATCCGTGATTATAGCGCTACGGCAGCTATTGGTCAACTAAAATAAATATAATAATAAAGTAAATAAAACGAGTAGTTAAAAGTAGGTCGCGGCGTAAGCAATTTGCCTGTACGTGAACCGTACAATATTTTAAGCTCACTAATTTGCAATTTAATACAATTATGCTATAGCCACGCTATGGACATATTGGACATGACGCGTGCTTTGCAGAATACGGACATAAACCAGTTATAGGGCAATTAATATTAATTTATCCATGAACACGTTCTTGTGTGTGCTTGCTGTTAAAGCACATTGCTTTTATTTGTATTGGATTATTGTAATGTTATTTATTGTCAGGAGGATGTATGTGGCATTTGTTTATAGGTCAACGAACTCACCTCAGTTTTACAAATTAAGAATTTTAAGTTTTTGTCAAACTTTAATTTAGACCAAAAACCTGTAATTTTTAGGGTTCCGTAGCCAAATGGCAAAAAACGGAACCCTTATAGATTCGTCATGTCTGTCTGTCTGTCTGTCTGTCCATCCGTATGTCACAGCTAGTTTTTTCCGAAACTATAAAAACTATGTTGTTGAAACTTGGTAAGTAGATGTATTATGTAAACCGCATTAAGATTTTTACTCAAAAATTAAAAAAAAAACAATAAATTTTGGGGGTACCCATACTTGAAACTGAAACTAAAAATATTTTTTTCTTCAAACCCATACGTGTGGGGTATCTATGGATAGGTCTTCAAAAATGATATTGAGGTTTCTAACATCATTTTTTTCTAAACTGAATAGTTTGCGCGAGAGACACTTCCAAAGTGGTAAAATGTGTGACCCCCGCCTGTAACTTCTAAAATAAGAGAATGATAAAACTAAAAAAATATATGATGTATATTACCATGTAAACTACCACCAAAAATTGGTTTGAACGAGATCTAGTAAGTAGTTTTTTTTTAATACGTCATAAATCGAAAACCGCAATTTACCAAGTACGGAACCCTTCGTGCGCGAGTCCGACTCGCACTTGGCCGGTTTTTTATTGAAGCAGTTTTTACGTTTTGTCAGATTCTTATCTCGAATGCATTCAATGTTTTTCACACTCAGGGTAAAAAAAATGTGGATCATAATATCCGCAGTGACAAAAGATTCAGTGATAAGGAAGATAGCTAACATTCTTCAAGTCCATTATTGCTAACCAACGCACCGAGCTACGCGTGCTAGTATTGCCAATAAATCCATCTTATTGGTTCAACGAGATTAGACCTTATTAGCGATTAGGAGCCTATACGCTAGACCTAGTTTATTTATTTAACCTTTTCGACATAACTCTTCGTCTGTCTATAAGGAAAACGAACAGTATTCGGTCGCTATGAAATTATATTCTGTCAAAATATCCGTCACGACATAAGGATAAAATATTATCTCACTAGGGGATTACTCTGTTTGCAATAAAAGGTAAAGTTTAGAAGGTGAAAGCAGTTATGGAAATGATATAGCTCTTTCCAATAATATTATAATTTCGTTGAATGGATATCGATGTTTTATTGAACGAGTGTTTTTATTTATCGATGTAATTTATGATAATATTTGGAAATGAATTTTCTGTACATGGTAAAAGGTATTTTTCCTGAGCTAAAGGTTAACTAACCAGTAATTAATCTATGTAGGTATGCAAGAATAACATGTGTGATATAAGTGTCTAATGTGTTTACGAGCTGATAATTTCAATACTTTCAAGATCACTTTGTTTAATCTAATATTAAGTATAAATTACAAACAGAAACAAATATGATATACATTATTAAACTTTATTAAGAGTAGGAAGAAGTATTGAAGTAGTTGTACTGTTTTAAAACTTAGTTGACCTATTTATTAAGAAAAAATGGTTGAAGTTTCCTCTACAAAGTAACTGTAGTCTCGTGTTTCTTTATTTGTTTTAGGTACAGAAGTATTTGCTTGGATATAATGTACACTCTCTCTTTCTGGGTCAGTAACCGTCTCAAATATTTTATTTGGGTAACTTTTTTTGGAGAAAGCCAACGTTACTTTTATTTTTTTTGTTTTTATATATGTTAATAATAATTGTTTCGTTTTTCATGCTTCATTCTTTTCATCAGCGATAAAAATCAACCGCACTAATTTGCTAACATAAAACTATTTTTTTTTTGTTATCACAGCAAATATTGGCTAAGTTGGTTAGATAGTGCTTAAAGTACAAAAATAAATAGGCTATATATATAAAACTTTAAAATCAATTAAAGTACCTATGCCCACGCCATTGCATTTAACTTGCATGCAGAATTATTCCAACAGATACTTTTGACTTGCCGTGTCAAGTTCATAATGTGCCTAACAGCATTATTTATGCGGAAGAGTTTGTTGCGACACGTACTTTTTGTATAAACCACTAAGAAACTCACTGAGATAATGCGACAAAGTTAAGAGTGCCTCCGCTAGTTCTAATATTTCTTGAGCCGCTTAAAAAATTCGTGTTTTATCTTAAATCGCTTTAATTGGATACTACGAAAAAGGTTGAGTTAAACTGCCTTGTTGGTCTAGTTGTTGTAAGCACTACTGCTGAGAATGAGGTCCTGGGTTACATTCCCGGGTTGTAGCAAAGTGTTTTTCCATCTGGAATTTCTCAATAGCAGTTGGGACTTTGAATTTGTTCCCAGTTGATGGTAAAAGGCTCGCCCCCTTTGTGTTCTACATCTGACTGCGAATATGTAGAATCTGGACATCACATGTTATGGCAGTGTATTCTTTAGCAGAATGAACGCAACATTATGTTGGATAATGTACAGGCTGCATCTACATTTGTTTACTCTACAGGCATTGTAGAAACTAGAACAAATTTCCGTGCGTTCAAGCGTTTTTGCCATGCCTATTATTAGTGGAATCAAATATCACAATGTTACATGTGTTGTGCTCATGCTGTTAGGACCCATTAATATTAATGATAATTTTTATCCTTGGTGCTAGGCAACTGGGTTTATCCCAGTTGTAAACAACCCTTTGTGCCAATTGGCCTTGTTTGTTCTGTCTCCTGCTTGGTATGGAGGGAAGTGGTAATTTGTATGTTTCCTACTACTCCGTTAAGACACTTTAATTCATTCTCCGGGACTTCGTCGAGCTTCATTGCCTCGTCGCTTTTCGAGTGGTCAACACTGTTGAATCTGGCTTTCAGGAGTTGCAGTGATTTGGGAATAGTGCGGTGGGATAGACACAAAAAAAAAATGCTCGCCCCCTTACTACTTAAATATAACTGGCGATATGTGAGTATATTTGTGTTAAAGATTCATCTCTGCCCAACCGCTCGGGGAATACAGGCATTATGTTATATTTACCTACACTCCATTTGACATAACATTAGACATTTAAACAACCCCATTTAACAGCCCGTTCGCTCGTTATTGCGTTGGCGATATGCAAAATAGCAGATTTATTTAACAATTAGTTTTGGTAACAGGTTTATGCTCTTTATGCTATCCTTATATTTACGGGATAGAACTCAAAATCGGTTGAACGGAATGTAATAAAAGGGTTGTAAAACATTTCTAAAGTTATTTCAAATTGAGTATAGAGCGAAGTTTTTTTAAGAACTTGCTAGAATCGAATCTTCGTTTTGATATGATATTTTTTACAACAAAATATATTTCTGTATTGGTATCTAACCAGTTAGTAAGGTTTCTATAACGGATATACCTTCTATTAATAGAATCCAATTTATTTTGCGGGCATTTGAGATGCTTCGAGGAATATCCCACTTAATGAAAGTGGGATAGGTTTAAGTACCATTGATTCTATTTGAAGTGGTTTTTTCATAAAAGACTAATCATCGTTTGCTTTGAAAATAACGAAATTTAATTTTCTATAATACTATTTTCTTTGTATACGTTACTGCAAAAGCCTGAACTATGGCAATACCTAGGATTTACCAGTAAATGATTAACCAAGTCTTATTGGTAAACGTCCGAAATGAGAATGATCTATGATAATGGCTAATTCAGATTTCACCAGCAATCACCCGGTAAATCATTTGCTACATTACATAATAACATTTGTTTCGTGATTAAAAATATACATACAAGATATAGATTCTAAAACATATCTCGTTTCCGCATTCGAAACATTTAAAATTGTGTTAGTAAATTTTTGCTAATCAATCAGTCCTTAACTGTTCTCATCATTTCGTATCGTAGTGTGTCACAGATATTTTTTTTAACATTTACAAGTCAAGACAGCTAGAAAAAGCTTGAAATGCCCCGATTAGCCCGATACCTTAGATATTTCGATCTTTTACCAGTAAATTTGGTAAATTTTAGGTTGTACTGGTAAATACTAGGTTTAACCATAGTTAAAACTTTTACAGTAACGTGTACAAGTCTTCTGATTTTTTTAAAAAAGGCAAAGAAATATTTAAATTTATGTATCGGCCTAATATCAGTCGTCGCCTCCGAGCCTAGCAATTACTGTCTTGGCCTTTGCCCAATTTTCAATTATGCCTCATTTACCACTAGCGGTAGAAATAAACATAAATTCGACGACTGATAACGGATTGGTTTCTTTTTCTTTTTCTTCATAGTCGCATTTTCCGGCCTGTAGTTATTTTCAGGGACTACTATAAAAATACTGAGGCGATGAGTACTCAATATCATATCGATACAAGTACTTGTGCCAGGCCTGGTACAGATACAATTGAATTTTGGATTCTGCAGTTAAGTTCTGACCTATTAGTTATGTTAACCTAAAATGTAAGTAACACCGTAAATTAGCTAACAAAAAAATATTATGATTTATATAATACAGGTTACACAATTATTTATTTACAACACCTTATAAACATGAGTTGTTACGTTCAAACTAGAAGAGAATAGCAATGGAAATCAGTTTTCCATTTTAAGGTTCCGTACCCAAAGTGTAAAAATGGGACCCTATTACTAAGACTCCACTGTCTGTCTGTCTGTTTGCCTATCTTTTTTTTTTTTTTTTTTTTTTTTATGACCTATAGGCTCGCGCTTGACCACAATCTCACCTGATGGTAAGCGATGATGTGGTCGACGGTGAAACACGCTTGCCTAGAAATAACCTATTCACTCTTGACTTAAAGACCCCTAGTTTGTAGCTATCGGGAAACACAGACTCCGGCAGGGAATTCCACTCCTTAGCTGTACGCATAATAAAAGTGTTCCCAAAACGTTTTGTGCGTATGGGTGGGATGTCTACCATGTATCGATGGCGCATCGCCGTACGTCTGGTAGTCCGATGATGGAACGGGCTAGGTGGAATTATATCGTGCAATTCCATCGCACACTGAAAAACCGATAAAAAAAATGTAACCGATAAAAAACCGACAGGCTGGCAACTCGGCGACGATGTTCAAGACTCTGGAGCTTTGACTTGACCAGCGCCTCATCGCCGATGAGCCTCTTGGCTCGCTTTTCGATCGACTCTAGTGCGTCAAGCTGGTATTTGGCTGATCCGTCCCAGAGATGAGAACAGTACTCCATGCATGATCGAACTTGCGCTTGATACAAGTTGAGGAGCTGTTCCGGCGTGAAGTACCGTCTCACCTTTGCAAGGATCCCCAGCTTTTTGGCAGCCAGCTGAGCCTTTGCCTCAATGTAAGAGCCAAAATTCAGAGTAGATGTCAACGTAACGCCAAGAAGCTCAAGATGGTCAGTTATTGGCACGGTCGCATCTCGGAAAGTTGGATCTGGGTAAAATTGGCTCTTTTTAGCGGAAAAAAGACACGCCTGGGTTTTAACAGCATTAAACCTGACCAGATTGGCATCGCCCCATTCGGAGACTGCCTGCAAGGACAGGTTCAAGCGCTCCACCATGGCCTCCCGGAGAGACCGGATCTGAGGCCCGGTAGCACGAGCGTTGGACAAGTATCTCTCAGCAACAGTGCTGTCGTCTGCATACCCAAAGGTATGCAGGGTTTAAGCAGATCGTTAATATGCAGCAAGAATAAAGTTGCTGACAGTACCGACCCCTGAGGGACCCCGGCATTGATATCCAATTGGTCCGACGAGCAGCCATCGATAACCACTCGAATGGACCGATCTCTCAGGAAGTCTGCAATCCAATCACACAGACCACCGGGCAAACCGAATGAAGGAAGCTTACCAATAAGGCTTTCGTGCCAGACCCTATCAAAAGCCTTCGAGATGTCGAGGGAGACGGCAAGCGCTTCCCCGTGCCTCTCGATGGCCTCACTCCAGATGTGAATGGCATACGCTAGAAGATCCCCAGTAGACCGATTTCGGCGGAAGCCGTATTGGCGGTCACTAAGGATATCGTTAGATTCTAGGTATGCCAGGAGCTTCGTGTTAAGTACACGCTCCATACTCTTACAGAGTATGGACGTTACAGAGATGGGTCTGTAGTTGGCGGGGTCAGCTCGACTACCCTTCTTGGGCACGGGCTGTACGTTAGCTAGCTTCCAAGCATTCGGCACTTTTCCAGTCTCATACGAAAGGCGGAATAGGCGTGTCAAGATCGGAGACAGTTCAGGCGCACAGGTTCTGAGAACTATTGCTGGTATTCCGTCCGGGCCACTAGCCTTGTTCACGTCGAGGTTGCGCAGTACCTTACGGACGTCCTTTTGATGGATACGAATGTCCGACATACTCGTCTCGCATCCATCAGGATAAGAAGGGGGCCGCGCGTCACCAGGGTTCAGACGTGAAGATTCCGCAAAAAGAGAGGCAAATAAATTTGCCTTCTCCTCAGCAGAGTGGGCCAGCGACCCGTCGGGTTTCAGCAGTGGTGGTAGTGAGGGACGGCTGAAGTTGGACTCGACCGACTTAGCCAGGGACCAAAATGCTTTACTACCTGCTGGGTAAGAAGCAAGTTTGGCCCCTATTCGGCCAATGTGGTCGAACCGAGCCCTTCTCAACACCTTCTTGCAGGACTTGGCAGCCCTGTTATAGGCTTTCTTCCTTTGACCCACGTCACTCGCTTTGCGCGAACGAGCGTCAACCCATGCCAGGTACGCCTCATGTTTAAGCGCGTCGGCGCGATGACATTCAGCGCCAAACCATGGCCGGTCAACATTGGTCATTGTTACGTCAGAAAACGGAATGTAGTACTCCATTCCCTGACGCAACACATCCGTCACGTTGTCCGCGCACGCCGTAGGATCATCCGAAGAAAAGCAAGTAGGCTGCCAAGGATAACATGCGAAGAAAGATCGCATGCCATCCCAATCTGCTGACCTGTACCGCCAAACCCGCCGCGTGCCTCTTGGGCTAGGATCGGGAGGGGAGTAGACGGACACAGACTTCACCAGACAATGGTCGGAACTACCCAAAGGTGAAGTTATCGACACAGAGTATCGGTCTGGCTCTGTTGTCAGCAGAAGGTCCAAGCAATTGGCCGTGTGCGAATCAACATCCGGCACCCTCGTTGCCCCCTGGACCAGCTGGGTAAGGTTAAGTGCAAGCGCAAGCTTACGCATCTCCCGTCCAGCATGGTCAGTGCACTGGTATGGGAAGAGCCACTCCTGGTGGTGGGCATTAAAGTCCCCCAGTAACACTAATTGGGCGGAAGGGTACCGCTGCTGTGCCGCATCAGCCGCCTCACTGAGGTACTCTGTGAGCCTGGTTGTCTCCTGATCTCCACTGTGCGAGCGGTAGACACAGGCGTAGATAATTTTATCCAGACCTGTGTCCACTAGAGCCCACAGCGTCTCACAGCGTCGTATCTGTCTGTCACCAGGCTGTATCTGTAATAAACCATGATAGCTAGATAGTTGAAATTTTCACAGATAATGTATTTCTGTTGCCCCTCTAACAACAAATACTAAAAATAGAATAAAATAAATATTGAAGTGGAGCTCCCATACAAAAAACGTGATTTTTTTGCCGTTTTTGCGATATTGGTACGGAACTATTCGTGCGCGAGTCCTAGTTGCACTTCACCGGTTGTTTTTCTTATTTACATACCACTTTTCTATTCTACGCATAACACATGACCAGTTATAAAACTGAACGCTTTCTTTTAGAAACGAAACTTGGTAATTGACCTAATAACTAACCGGAATCAAATGTTTCAGATTTGAATGCGGACCGAGCGTATATTTATGGTAATTTATGTCGGCGACCCGGTGTAAAACTTTCACAAGCCCGAAATCGTATTTAGAGCAGTCGGATGGAGCCAGCTTTATTAGTTCGGGAGCTAGACGTTACGCCATCACGTTATTTGAAGCTTTTCTATAAAATTACTTAAGAGGCTCTGAACAGTGTTATTTTATCAACGATATCATGAGTGTCAAAAAAGCAAGGTTTAAGGGACCGGCCATGTGAGTCGCAAGACAATCTTATTATTTTTTGATTTTTGATAATCATTGTCGCTGTTAAAAGGTTACTATGTCTAGTGCCTAAGGTCATTTATATGTAAATCGATAAGATCATACAGGCGTCATAGACGAGCAAGTCATCTTGGGTACAAATACGAGTATACAAATAATCACCGCTTATTGTAATTTACCGTAGATGTTGCAGTACCAGCACCATTAGACAAAAATAACTATAACCCTTCTCGATTTAGGCAATTTGAAGTTCATGAAGAACTTTTTATGAACAACAAAATCTAGGTGTTTATTAATACACAATAATGTGTTTAGGATAATCCAGATAAAATAAATATACACGAGCTCCTAAACTATAAAGATACCTGATAAAAAGAGTAGTTTACCCTCACGAATTTTATCTAAAAACTTTGTAGAGAGATCAACAGTACATTAGCATTGAAACTCGTATACCACTGTATAGTATTTTTTTTGTTATTTTGACGTGAGTTTTCCGACGTAGTTTCGTATAATCGTACTTACTTACTATTGTGAATTCAATGGTATCTAAGTTTTACTTATATTTTAAATGTGAGAGTTTGATGATACAAGTGTTCGTGTAGTCATTTTCTTATGTGACTACCATCCGTAAAGTGTTCGTGGTAGTAATTATTTGTATGCTTAGAATAGCAGTAGCATGCCCCCCTTTTTCGGCACTCATGGTGGTCCTGCTGAAGGGAGCGTGACTACCTGCAAAGTCGATTTTCTCGAAAACTACTAAGGAACCAATTTTGTTGTTTGATTATCTACTCATCATCATTCATCATTTCAGCTGAAAGACGTCCTCTGCTGGACATAAGCCTCCCCCAGGCGTCGACACATTGACCAATCCCGTGCGTCTCGCATCTAGCGCCTTCCCGCAACCTTAACCAGGTCATCGGTCCACCTAGTGGGAGGCCTTCCAACGTATCGTCTTCCGGTTCGTGATTGCCATTCTAGAACTTTTCGGCCACATCGGCCATCCGTTCTGCGAGTATCTACTAACTGGTATCAATTGAGTAGTAATTATTTACCCAATATGGAAGCAATTGACGTTATTGGTGGTCCGGCGGTATAATTTTCTTTCACTATTCAATAGCAGAACGGATTAAGACGAAACTTGGCACATATGTAGACCTTCACCTGGATTAGGACATGGGATACTTTATAATCCTGGTCCCCGTGGGATAATTTCCCACCTTCTCGTATACTTTCCATATTGCACCTAACACTATTTGTCTCTGCATCACCCAAAGGTTGACTGGTAGAAAATGCCTAATGCATTAAGTCCGCCTCTGTACGTTTTTGTGCATGAAGTATTAAATAAATAAATAATTTCAGAATTTCACACGTGCTATACCACTTTCAAAAGCTGGTTGTGCAAAGTAATAATACTTTGTATTAGTCCAAATTCTTTGTAATGTTGGGTGTTTTATTTTTCAGTGATGCTTTGTTGAGCAATACTTGTTTGTTGTCGCGGTTCACGGAAACGGTGCGAGGTACCTTTATAAAAAAGCTCTTTAGTAGTCATAATTTCATGGAATAACTTAAACGAGAGTTTAACAAATACATATAATTTTTCATACAAGTGTTTTTATTTAAAACAACAATTAAAATTATAATTAGTTCACTTTTTCATCCTTTGTCAAGGCCATTTCTGACAAACCAGTCAATAAACTAACACACATCAACAACAGCAGACGCTGACACAGACACTGTGATTGTGATTATCAAAAGAGCCATTCATTTATTTATTTTTATTGCCATCATATTTAGTATGTGTGTATTTATGTATATACTCGTATTACAAAGCATATGTATTTATCTGTGAATCTATTATACGTGGGACACTCAGAAAGTTTTGCGAAACTAAAAAAAATTGTTCTATACGTACATATATTTTTATTAAACCTTTTCAAAGTACTTTCCACCAGCCTCTATACAAAGATTCATGCGCCTAAACCAGTTTTCAAAACACTTTTTCCAGTCCGCCGCAGACACCTCGTTTACAGCCTGCTCGAACGCAGCCAGCGCATCTTCCGGCGACGAAAATTGTATCCCTTTGAGCTGATTTTTTATTTTTGGGAATAAAAAGAAGTCACACGGTGCTAGATCAGGGCTGTAAGGAGGGTGACCCAGGAGTTTGACTGGCGTGCTGTCCAGGAAGTCCCTCGTTTTGAGTGCGGTGTGCGCAGGTGCATTGTCGTGGTGGAGCAGTAGCCCGCGGAGCCCTGTGTTTGGTCGCTTGTTGCTTATAACAGAGAAAACTTCTGGCAAACATTTGGTAGTATACCATTCGGCATTAATGCTTCTTTGATCCCGTAAGGGAATTAATACCAAGTGGCCAGTCAAATTAAAAAAGCTAGCGATCAAAATCTTACCCCCGCTTCTAGATCGCTTCACTTTGGTAGGCGTTGGCTCATTTTGAAACACCCAAACAGTCGACTGGCGCTTGGTTTCTGGGTCGTATTGATAAATCCAGGACTCATCACCTGTAACGATGTCGTAAACACGCCGAGACGAGCCTGCTTCAAATTTGTTAAGCATATCACGGCACCATTCCACCCGGGCCTGCTTCTGAGCATCGGTGAGGTTGTGCGGCACCCAGCGTGATACTATCCTCCTCACGCGAAGATGGCTGTGTAGAATCTCGTGAACGCTTCCCGATCCAATCTTCAATATGTGTTGAATCTCCTGATATGTAATTCGCCTATTGTCTTGGATTAAATTTTTCACTGCTAGCACGTTTTCTTCGGTAACAGCCGTCAAAGGGCGACCGCTTCTTTCGTCATCCCCCAAAGTTGGTCGACCGCGCTTGAATTCGTTATACCAACGATACACGGTTGCCTTGGAAGGGCCTTCATCCATGAATGCCATTTGAAGTCTATCGTACGATTCATCCGGTTTCAGGCGACACTTGAAATCGTATAAAATCATAGCTCTAAAATGTTCCCGGCGCAGATCCATATTTCAGTGAGATACAATACTTTGAATTAACTCGCAAAAAATGTGGAGGGAAATTTTGAAATTGGAACTTACTTATTTTTACTTATAAATAATCATATTTTCGAAAAACATTATAACTGGCCAGTCTCCCATATATAAAAACTTTTTTTCGCAATACTTTCTGAGGGTCCTGGTAATATAGTATTTCAACAATGTTATTGTCACACCAATGACAACCCCACTTCATGTCCTAAAAGGAATCAATTTATTGGAATGACACATCTGAACGTTAAGTCACGTGGTCAAACCATACAATTAGAAGACGTTAACGATTGTTGAAAGAGATTCGATACGAAACGTTTGTAACTTGGCTAGGGGGACGAGATCGCGGAATATGATAAGGCTGCTCATTGTACGTGTATTAGTTTTAAGTTTATTTTTATAATAGTATTTTAAGGTGTACAATAAAGCATATTAAAATAAATAAATAAACATTTCGCCTGTATTACGCGAAGGGTTAGGAGATGAGAGAGAGTTGCACCTATAAGTAGGTACATCCGCATTTCGGCACTGTTTTAAGTACCTAATAGGGGACGTGAGCCATCAACCAGGCACGTATCCAAACCTCGGACTGATGATACTAAGATTATCTCAAAAGTGAAAATCCAATATAACTTTAATAGACATGAAAATCGAGCATGAGGTCCTGCCTCCATGCTCAGAAATAGTGCTAGCGACCCTTATGGACTTCAATGACAGCCCCACTTAGTGTCTTGCAATTTCTGTCCATACATGCGTAAGTGAATTCGGCAAGGCGAAGGATTTGATCCCATCAATCGACAAATCACGTGCGAGATGAAAGACATGTTGTGGAATTCCGTCTAGAGTGATTGTCCGATTGATGAGGTTAAATCCTTCGCCTTTCCGAATTCACTTACGCATTTGGGATGCTGGTTGCTTGTATGTCGCGGCCGTCTCTGTGTCACTGGGTGACCACTGCTCTTGCACTGGGCCAATGAGGCCGCTATAAAATATTTAGATACGGTTTACCCCTATTTTGGCACACAATATTATAGTTATCTCAAAAACGAATTACGCTAAGGCTCACCTCCTCAAAGTCAAACAAAAAAATACAATACACAAAACAGAACAAGGAAACGCAATCGCACTGCAATCGGTTAAAGTCAGCAATAATGGAGTTTTATTGATGTCAATACGTTTTCTGCAATGGAAATCGTAGCCGCCAGCCACCATTGTGTCAATAGTATCCAGTGTCCAAATACAAACGAATTTAATCAACTCGCAACAAAGAGAAACCTTTCCCCATTGACAAAAGTAAACTGTAGTAATTGAGTTTGAATTGCTTTAAAGATTTATTCGCACTATGTTTGTGCGCCGGCCTATATTGAAAAATTAAACGGTCCCCACATTTTAATTGAATTCTAATTGAAAAAGGGCGACCTTCCGGTGAAGAGTGAATTTAATTTACGAATATAACACGAAGAATAATGGGAAACTGTTTGGGAGGTTACCGTTTACCGATAATCGATAGCCTGTCTTTTTTTTTGTTGTGGCACTTTTAATGTTGGCAAATTTCCAATATGGACTTTGTTACTAGGGATGTTTTTGAGGTTTTTTTGCGATCATAGTTTTAAGTTTTTTGATCTTAGTGATTTCAGTTTGTGTTTTGAAAGTAAAAATACTCCTGCTTCTGGTATATTGTTGAAAAAAACTTTTAATTCTACCATACTTTATTAGGTATTTCCCCAATTCGTAACGCAGAGGTACGCTATCACTTAGATACAACAATCATTATTAAAATTACAACCGTTTTCGTTGGTTATTTTAAAAATATTTTCTTCTTACAACATTATTGAAAACTTACCTCATTATTCTTTAAACAACCTCAAATTGACATTTAATTTAAGAAAGATAATATTTCTAGAGACCTGAATAATAAGAAAATAAGACAAAACTTTGTAGACGAAACCGCGAGTTTTTCAATCTTATATTTGAATTCAGAACTCGAAATTAATTATTATCAAATGTTGGAACAATAATCTCTTTTATAATCTATTATTAATTCATTTATTTCACACATTATACATGTATTACACTCATAAAACATTAAGTTTAAAACAGATGAAACCCAAAATAATATTGATCGATTCCAATTAATAATCATTGAAATTATCATCAGCTCTTGAAATTAAATTGTCAACAATTATATAATAAAAAATATATATATATTAATATCTAAAAATTGACAAAACGAAATCTCTGTTATGTAAGACAAATTTCGAATTCCATTGCAAACCATATTTTTTTAAGACTTTTAATAGGTACCTTTTAAGGTCACTTAAAATACACAAATTTAAACTGGACTACTCTACCTACTATACTTTGATTGAATATATCTTGAAATAAGAATTCAATCGATTTCTAATAAATAAAAAAAAAAACAAATATCGAGAAACCCGACTGCTTATAAAGCGAACTAAAAATACGTAAACAAGAAGAAAATAATGCTGTGCAGTCGGAGGATACATCCGGTTTTGGTCAGCCAACTAGCTTATAATATGTATCCTTCGACTGCAAAGCATGATTTTTTTCTTGTTTACGTCTTTTTAGTTCGCTTTTTAAGCAGTCAGGTTTTTTTGATTTTTGTAATAAACTTCTTTTTTAATTTTTGTTGTATATGTTTTCGAGCTTCACCGTCGACCACATCCTCGCTTACCATCAGGTGAGGTAAAGGTCAAACGCGAGCCTACATGCAATTTAAAATAAAATAAGAATTTGTACTTAAGTATTTGTGAAACTCTACCTTATCCCGAAAACCTATCTACCATTGGCTCAATGCAATTATCAGCCAAGTAACATATTTCATTATCTGTTGACTAAGCCCCCTTGTTATTCAAGCGTTTATTAAATACGAAATAGTACACTTGACTGGCAGAAATTGGCACACAACCCTTTTTAGTAACTGATAATTAATGTAGTGAAATTAAATTAAGTTGTACGCAGAGTACCATGTTAGAATTATCAAATCAAATGTTATTTTCATACTGTTTGTTTTGAAGAGAAAATGGATCTATTCCTCTGTTACAATTACATTCATACTATGCTGTATAGCTGATATTTTATTCAAGAACATGTGGTTTTAGGCAAAGAGAGCTCTCCTGGTACTTTATTATGTAAATACCTTGGTACGTTTCAATTTTAACAGCTATATATGATTAAGGATGGTATTTAAGAGTACTTCAATTTATTCCCATTTCATTTACCTAATTTTGCCTGTGTTCCAACAAATATACTGAATGTGCACCAAAATACGTTCATTAAAATATGTCATAACGAGCATCTATTTAACAACTGTTGCAAATTTGTAAAAATAGTAATACACCTAATTTTAAAAACAAGCATATTTTTTTTAGTTAAGTTTAGTTTTTTAGTTTAGTTTTAGTTTTCGAATAAGTCGACGTAGCTCCTATTTATGTCTGCAGGGTCAAAAGTAACCTAACACGAACGAGATGACGGGAGCTGAGTTCGCTCGCTTTGCTCGCTCACTTCAGCTCCCGTCATCTCGTTCGAACCTAACCTGTCCGTGTCGGGGTGCCCTAAGTTCCCGAGCTCGCTTCGTTCGCTCTTGGACTGATTATTTGACCATAATTTATTCGTAGATCAACTAATATTTGGTGCATGATCAGTATTTTTCGGGGAAGAATAAAATAGTTATTGTTACAATAGAATATTTGCAGTGCACTACAATAAAAAAGTGTTATATCTTGGTGTTAATTTGGAATTTGTTTGATGCAACATATTTTGTTGGCCGAGTAGTTTAATTATAGTAAAACAATTAAACGGCTTTAAGATCAATATTTTAGAAATGCATACATAGATGTACCTTTAGATTTTTGGTGCGCCCACCTGGAATTAGTACTTTCCCTAATAATTTATAGCCTATGTGTTATTCTGATGTATTATATATGCTGTATTTCTGCAAAGTGTCATTAAAATCCTTTCAGTTGTTTTCGCATATATGAGTAACTAACATCCATTCTCACAAACTATAACATTCATTACATTAGCAGGTTTTCTATGAAGGCAAAACAGTCCATATTTTTTTCTAGCTCGCCTACTTTTTTCCGATCAAAACCTAATCCCAGACCTTGTACCAATCCAACTTCTTTTCTAAGAAAAATCCAATTATCGTCGCACTTTCTTCTACTTTGAACAAATGAGACGGTCAATTACAAAAAATAGAACGAATATTACTAGGTATAAGGTATCGACAAGAGCCAAGATTTTTGCAAAAACTAGTTTCTGCCAGCGGCTTCTCTCGCGTGAAAAGTGTTTTTAATGGAACACTATCTCGGGAGGAAAAGTAACCTATGTGCTATTCCAGACTGTAATCTATCTCTGTGCAAAGTTTCATCAAGATCCGTTTTGCGGTTCTAGCGTAATTGTGTATCAAACATACATTCATCCAAACTTCCACATTTGTAATATTAGTAAGATAAAATCAGCTGTTCGGTACATTTTTGCCTACATGACTCATAAAAATATAACGAGGCAATAGATTTTTTACAAGCCTTTATTTAGTATAACCTGTCCCGGGTGCCTGTAATCAAATCTTGCAAGTTATATTTGACATACTTCGCAGTATCCGATTGATCTGAAATTTTGCAAACACGTATGTTTCTTGTGACGATGCAATTTTTTATAAAAAAAGCTTGTTATATATTTTTTTTTTAAATATAGAAGCTCGTTTTAAGAATTTGTTTTTCTTAAATAGTGTCTACTTATCTCTACTAGGTAGTTGAATATGTTATTGCCACATCTACAATCATAGAGAACTAAATAGGTAGGTACGTAGGGAAATGCTATGAAAACTGATACTGATACTATTGCATATCAGACTTGGGTAGACTGTTGAAACTAAAAATGTAATGTTTATTAATAAGAACTTAATGTACACAGTTATGCAATACATGAATCTTTATCTTTTTCATCTATTGTTTACATATAGATCCACTCTACTTTTTAAATCTTTTTACGTTTATTATCTCGCGTTACAATTACTTTTTATCGTAGTGATTTTATTTTTTAGAGAGCATAGATAATTGCAACATGGATTTGCACAAACAATGTTTTCTGCAGCGCTCCCTGTACACTGTAACACCTATCTAAGAACATACACCAATCAAACTTGAACCCAGAACTGAAAACTGCATCAAAATCAGACTAGTAGTTTTGGAGAAAAATGACAACAGTGATTTTGCACAAGCAAACATCATTTGACTCCAAATGCATAAACCGTCTCCGTTCCGTCGTGGGTAAAAATAGAAAAAGAGGTAAGTACTAGGTATAATTTATACATTAAATATTATGAGGTGCTGCCAGCGGTGACAAACGAAGTTTTATTAGGTTTTCCTATAATTTTTGTTACACCCATATTTAAAAATCATATAGCCTATATCACTCCCACAATTTAGATGAATCTAACGACACCTCATATGTCATAATCTGTCAAGCCGTTTGGTATGTAGAGCGTGCCAAAGAAATGGACATACAAACATACATACGCTCGAAAAACACTATCCTCCCGCAGTCGAGTAATATAGATACTTTAGAAGAAGTAAAGTCTGTTGCCATGGGATACATACAATTTGCCCTTTACGCCCGTCTAACCTAACAATCATTGTAAAAGCTTTTATCTCTCGTTAAATATAAATCACGTCTGTCTGGTTCGCCTATTACTTTAGAACTTGCATGTCTATATCATCTTCAACGTCGCATCATGCTATTTACGAAGTATCGATATTTTTTCGCTTTTAAGATTTATCGATAAAAGTTTGCGTGGCTTGTAGGTACAATGTATAAGGTAAGGTAAGTAGGAGCGTAGTGTTAGTTGTGATTTGGGAGGCACGTGTTAGGTACATATGTGCTAATTTATGGCATTATTTTGTTGTATCTTTGCTCCTTGTATAGTAAATGGGCATTATTTTATTGATATGTAACTAAGAGTGAGCCGTTAACATCAATTGAGCACGAATCCAGACATCGGGTTGCAACTACTGAGAAATTCCAGATGAAAATTTTTAATAACACTGCCCGACCCGAAAGTCAATCCCTAGAACTCATGCACAGCAGTAATGCTAGCGGCCTAACGAAGCAGTTGATAATTTTATCAGTTTTATAGAAAATTAACGTCAACCTTAATCATGATTCCTTATTACATGATTCTTATTCAGATTCTCTTCAGCCAGTACTCAGCCACGCCGATGGCCTTGGCGTTGACCTTGCAAAGTTTTCGCACGGTGCAGGTGTTTGCAATAATGTACGACAAAAGTCCTAGCGAAGCATGCAAGAAATTGTGGCTCCTCAAATACCCGCTTTCAACTGACTATGTTGAGCCCGTAGAAAAGCTCCCAGCGGCTGTCTAAACCAGCTACGAAGCCAGGTGGGCCGCTTTCCTGTCTGGGTCGCGTATAAATTTGTAAGAGAGTTACCGCGGCCCTGGCACAAGCAACTGAACGAACACGATTTTTCAGACGTCAGACGATTTTTCAGTAAAAGTCTGACACGCCTTCCCGCTTCACCCAGAGCGGGAAAAGTCATTGGAGATATTAGATTCACACACATAAAAAAAAGTGGGCCGCTGTAGGCCTAACCGATATGACCGATAATGGATAAGTATTTCATCAGCGAACCACTCCATAGACTATGCCCCGCCTGTCCTGCTCCTTATGAATGAACCAATATAATATTAACACACAAAGTTACATAATTACAGTACCTCTACCTAACCACAGTAATAAGTTCGTGTTAGTTGTTTACTAAAGCTACATTTACCGCTCCATTCCAAATAATTGAATCCGGTCGATACAAGCCTTTGCGTCGACATCTAACAGAAATCGTGTTGATTTATTATGTAAGCTCAGTTTCACAGAATTTGTTGGAGATTAGCATATGTTACACGAATTTTGTTGTGAGTTTCGAAATTATAGATTTGGTTTAAGATGCCAGGTATTTATTGGTAGTTCACATCCGCAAGTATATTCGTGGTAATTTTATTAGATCAAACATTTGAAACGTGCCTGCTTTATGTTGGCAAACAGACAACGTAATAATTTCAATCATTTTATTTAAAATACTCAATTGTATAATATATGTTAATATATTTATGGAAATTGAATAATTTTAAGAACAGTTTGAATTAAAAGATACAACGTATGTCCGGCTGATGTAGTAGATGCTAATTTCATTATTATGCATAGAAGCCCTAATTAATTTAACATAAAATAAAAATAATAAAACATAATATAAAAGGAGTTGCGATTATATATTAAAGAACGAAACGGCAGTGTACCCTTTAATCACTATTTCAAATTCAAAATTCTACTCTTCTGATTGGAGACAAAGGTTTCCAATCTATAGACATATTATATAAAAACCTTCAAAATATCAAAAATTTAACCTAAAGCAACATCATTAAAAATTCTTGAGGCACTAAAGTATTTGGTAATTGTACACGGAATTCCTAGTATTAAAATTAAACGGCAGACGACGACGTCTCCCTCTGCAGCTGGGACTCGCAAATTCTCCACTAGGTTCAACATTTAAGTGCTAATTGGGAGTATTTTCGTCACACAGCTTTCTCTTCGAACTTGATGAGCAATCGTACATTTCTTGGAAACGTCGCCAACTAGTTTCTTGAGGTGATATAACCTCACGTTTGTAATGGTGGAACAGAGATTTATTAATTTGAACCTACCAACTAACTTAAGTCACACGAATTTGTTAATTTCGACTATACGTACATTTGAATCAAAGGCACTATTTTAGGTAAAATATAGTTTAGATGCTGTTTCATCGGAAATTATTTCCAACTTTAGTACCAAGTAGCAAGTTTTTCTTTCGACAAAAATATGTAAGATACCCTTTGCCTGACCGGTTAATTGGACTTTCAAACCCACACTATAGAACTTAGTTAAACATTGCAGAAACAAACGAACACAAGAAATTTATAAGAAGGCTTTCGAGTTACGCCTACTACGTGTACAATAAGCTACAAAAGTTTCATTATCTTGGTTTATATAACCTTTATGTTATTGCTTTTCAAACAAAAATAACAATAAACATCCTGTCCTTTGATCAGGGCTGAAAATAGACCATCTCATCACGATTCGTGCCTTTGATGAGGCAATTAAGGTGTTCTAATAAGTGAGTGGGAGGGCAATAATTATATACATCTTTAGGACCAAATAATTTGGTGAAAATTTATGTTCAAAAGCAGTAAATTAATGTATTTCCATTTTACGGTAGAATCTTAAAGGATTTTGAGGAATATGTATATAAGGAGCAGTGGTGGCCCAGTGGTATCGGCCGCGACTTACAAGTTGTAGGTCGTAAGTTCGAGCCCAGGTAGGCGCGCTTTACTTTGTGTAAATTATTTCATTACCATTGCTCTCAAAACGGTGAAGGAAAACATCGAGAGGAAACCGGCATGTCCTAGAACCAAAAATTCGAAGACATGTGACATCCACCAACCCGCACTGGGCCCGCGTGGTGGATTACGACCCATTCCCTCTCACAGAGAAGAGGCCTGTGTCCCAGCAGTGGGAACATTAATAGGCTGATGATGTGATGTATGTAAGGATCGTAGCAGCCGGCGTGCTGTAATTTCGACCTAAGCCATGGAAGAAAGGCGTGAGTTTTAAGGATGTGTGTGTATGTTAACAATATTCTTAAATATGTCAAGTAGCTATATTCAAAACCTCATACTTCGCAATCTAACTTATTTATTTACCCTTGCGCCATCCCATCTTCTTAGCACGAGGGCTGTGCTGGGCTGGCTGTGCTTTGGGGTTGAAACATTAGGTCTAATGGGTCCGAGTGGGCGTCTAGTTTTTCGAGACATTAGCACAAAGCTCATCGACTATTTACGTGACCAGATAGCTGGCCTTTTTTTCGGCCAGAGAATCAACATAGCCATACAACGTGACAATGCTGAAAGCTTTCGGGGCACGTTCCTCGTTGACATCGATGTGGACGAATTTTTTGATGAAATGAGCCCTTTTCCTTCTCCCCTTTGTATTTGTATATAGGCTTTTATATTTTTTAGAATATTCAATTGTGTTTGTATTGTGTGTTGTGGTATTTATTCAAGATCTACTTACGTTTCATAACACTCCACAATCCATCTTCACATCTTTTGATATCGCATCAATTTGTGTAACTCATTTTTATATATATTCTTTGTATTATTACCTGTAAAGCATATTTTTAGTTATTTCTGATTGTTTCTTTATTTCTTTAACTTAATTTGTATTGCTTATTTGCAAAATTATGGAATTTTTTATACTCTGACATTTTCATCTGACATGATATGTCTGTCTATTTTATTTTCTTAAAGCCATAGACATACCATAGGTACCATGGACTATAATACCTAGACCTTTCCTTAAGCTAGTTGTACATTATTGTAAGGTCAGAGCAGACTGACCCGCCTTTGTAAAGCCGTTTTTATTTCTCTGGTCTTTTTGGCGATTTGAATTTGAAATTTAGAAGAAATGGAGATCGAATGAAAAACGGGCTTCAGTTCTTTTCAGTCTAGAGTCTGGTCTGAACGCCGATAGTGGGTTATACTGTGTACTGGAATTCAATGACTTTTTCTATTCTTAAAACTCTTTAAAAGCCTTAAACCTGTGAAACTTTTATGTAAATATACTATTTTCTGAAGTGCTCTAAAATATATACTGTGAGTGTTATATCGTGTATGATTTACCCACGTATCTGGCTACTAGCCGTTTCACTGCTGGCATGCCTGCATTTCCTGACCGTATGCCTGCTACTCCGTCGTGGTGCCTGCTCACGTGTCTCTCTCGAGCATACCACGACGGTTTGAAGAGTTCCAGTTCGTCCAGCTGTCTGCCTTACCTGCCCGATTGCCTGCTTGTCCGTTGTGGTGTCTGCTCACCTATCTACCTCGGACATTCTACAACTTCCTGCCCGACCTGCTGGCTGGATACCTGCCCACGTCGCGCGAAGCCGGCCCTTTAGTTTTATACTTCTTTATCCTTTATTTTTATAGCTTTAATTTAATGTTTAACTTGATTTTAATAACGTGGCTTACGTATAGCTCTCCGGAGCTATACGTAACGCTACAGTTTGGCGCCCAACTTTTAAATAATTGGGCGCAACGTTGTTTGTGCGCCCAATTATCTGAATCCACCCCATCACCCACACTATACCTACTTTTTACACTATCTTTTTTTAACGTGGGCTCGATTTTTCATCTATTCTCTAAATTCTAAAAAACATAATTACACAAGTATATACATAAGCTAACTTTTGGTTTCTCATTCAGGCCCTCATGTCATCATCATCTTTTGCTAGCACTTTTACTCCTTCAATTATCTAAACCTATTAGGCAATAATTTTTATCCCTATTTATGTTTTCTCTTAGTTTATTTTTTCTCTAGAGCGGTCTGCACAACTCAGAAAGCCTTATGTGCAAAGAGCGGTCCCGTAACTCTTTAAAAATAAGCCAAATGCGTGGAGTCTTCTTAAACTTCTTAATTCCCTTGAATCTTATTCTTAAAGAATGAGGTGTTATTTTAGAGCGGTTTGCATAACTCGGAAAGCCTTATATGCAAAGAGCGGTCCCGTAACTCTTTAAAAATAAGCCAAATGCGTGGAGTCTTCTTTATTTTTATTTTTTTTTTTTTCCCTCTTGTATCCTTCCCTCTTGTATACTTCCCTCTCAAACCTAGTTCCCTCTCAACCTAGTTCCCTCTCAAACCTAGTTCCCTCTCAAACCTAGTTCCCTCTCAACCTAGTTCCCTCTCAAACCTAGTTCCCTCTCAAACCTAGTTCCCTCTCAACCTAGTTCCCTCTCAACCTAGTTCCCTCTCAACCTAGTTCCCTCTTATAGACTTAAGAGTTCCCTCTTATAGACTTGAGTCCTCCTCCTCTTATAGACTTGAGTCCTCCTCCTCTTATAGACTTGAGTCCTCCTCCTCTTATAGACTTGAGTCCTCCTCCTCTTATAGAATTGAGTCCTCCTCCTCTTATAGACTTGAGTCCTCCTCCTCTTTGAGTTCCTCTTGTTTAATTAAATAGTTTCTTAAAGGGTTTTCAAACAGGTGCGGGTTACGACACCTATTAAAAATAAATAAGCCTTCGTTATATCTTAATAAATATTTCCTTGTGGAGTATACGTCATTGAATGTGAACTATATCCCCTAACGTGTGATTGAATGAGAGTGTTTGACAAATGTATGAAAGATGTTGTGTGATAGAGCAAGGATTATATTTAAACCTCAAAATTTTCTTCTAGTTGAAAATTTTTCTGGGGTCATCGGGGAAATGTGGTATTTATTCAAGATCTACTTACGTTTCATAACACTCCACAATCCATCTTCACATCTTTTGATATCGCATCAATTTGTGTAACTCATTTTTATATATATTCTTTGTATTATTACCTGTAAAGCATATTTTTAGTTATTTCTGATTGTTTCTTTATTTCTTTAACTTAATTTGTATTGCTTATTTGCAAAATTATGGAATTTTTTATACTCTGACATTTTCATCTGACATGATATGTCTGTCTATTTTATTTTCTTAAAGCCATAGACATACCATAGGTACCATGGACTATAATACCTAGACCTTTCCTTAAGCTAGTTGTACATTATTGTAAGGTCAGAGCAGACTGACCCGCCTTTGTAAAGCCGTTTTTATTTCTCTGGTCTTTTTGGCGATTTGAATTTGAAATTTAGAAGAAATGGAGATCGAATGAAAAACGGGCTTCAGTTCTTTTCAGTCTAGAGTCTGGTCTGAACGCCGATAGTGGGTTATACTGTGTACTGGAATTCAATGACTTTTTCTATTCTTAAAACTCTTTAAAAGCCTTAAACCTGTGAAACTTTTATGTAAATATACTATTTTCTGAAGTGCTCTAAAATATATACTGTGAGTGTTATATCGTGTATGATTTACCCACGTATCTGGCTACTAGCCGTTTCACTGCTGGCATGCCTGCATTTCCTGACCGTATGCCTGCTACTCCGTCGTGGTGCCTGCTCACGTGTCTCTCTCGAGCATACCACGACGGTTTGAAGAGTTCCAGTTCGTCCAGCTGTCTGCCTTACCTGCCCGATTGCCTGCTTGTCCGTTGTGGTGTCTGCTCACCTATCTACCTCGGACATTCTACAACTTCCTGCCCGACCTGCTGGCTGGATACCTGCCCACGTCGCGCGAAGCCGGCCCTTTAGTTTTATACTTCTTTATCCTTTATTTTTATAGCTTTAATTTAATGTTTAACTTGATTTTAATAACGTGGCTTACGTATAGCTCTCCGGAGCTATACGTAACGCTACAGTGTGCAATAATGTTTGTAAACTTAAAATGCAAAAACTAAACAAAACACTTATTTATTGTTATTGCCTTGATTGATTTGCAGGAGGCATTTGCCTAGCTGTGGTACAGATTAAGCTTATAGAAAAAGAACCGTTTGATTTTGTCCTAACCCGTAAATGCTTCTTAGAAGATTAACATAAGTACAAGTGTTTTTTTTTTTTTTTTTATCGATAGGCTAAGAGAAAACAGACAGAAAAACAGATCTAAGAGATCAATTAATAATGTTTAGTACTAATTATTTACTAACGCAACATAACATGCTGTTAACAGAGCTCAAACTAGTCAATTATTGAAACCGGTGAACAAGCAGTCCCAAAGCAAAAACGTAATTGTTTATTTGACTTTCATGAATGAAATATAATTAATGTATCTGGATCGTTTCCTTTGGGAACGAATCATAAAAATCAAAAGGCGTATTATGGTATTGTTAAAATCTTGTTGAACTTTTAATATTATATTTATTTGGTTATCAAATGTATGTTTAAGGTGATTTTCAGTATTTTCTACCAGGAATCAAGTCATTGGCAATTAGTGACAGTAAAATTTTATGGAAACGAAATGGCACTATAACACATGCAGCAAATTCAGACAGGATTTGTCGACTTCACAGTTCCCTCACAGCACGCAACAGAGTAACGCGACCACATACGACGCTTCTCCAAGTTATGTGGTCGTCTGTAGAATAACTTGTCAAGTGGTTTTCTTTGTAAAATAGTGCAGTGGTGTCCCCTTGCTTTCTGCACCAGACTTTCAAAGGATATTTATTTCCCAAGGCCAATTTAGCCTCTATTGTTCGATTGGCTGTCAGACGTTACACATGACATAATATCAGGCAATTCCTCGAAGTGTTTAGCAGAGATTCCCCTGTGGCACACCCACAGTTCACCAGCTATGCCGTCAGATGTAAATGTGTGTGTGTAAATATATGTGTGTGTAAATATTTTTTTAAATACTATTTGCACAACATTTTCAGACAAAAAAATAACATCTTTCCACAATGCGGTCAACATTAGATACGTCGTAAATGGCATTACAACATTAATATACTTAAAACCCTATAACGTTTCAAGCAAAAAGTAGTATAGTATAGTTCATATTAATTATGCAGATTCAGAACTCAATATACCTCCAGCTTCATATAAATTAGCCTGAATTTTTAAAACCTCGAGAATACGATATCAAAGAGTCCTTGTTACAAAATTGCCAACAAACTCATACGATGTTGAAGCAATTAAAATTTAATATCCATACTGTCGTCTGTGTGACTGTTCCTAAATGACCCTAGGCTGATAAAAATTTCGTTTTCCTAAAATGTCCTAGATTTGACGTTAGAGTCGGCTCTGTTGACAACAAACAGAGGTGTAGCGCCCCGCCTTCCGCGCTGCACAATGAATTTCGTCACCTGGCTTTCAATTCTCTTCCGATTAAGTGAATTCCAAATTATGTTTTGTTTTGTTTTGGAATTCACAGTTATAAGGTAATATCTTGGAAGTGGTTTAGAAGGATAAAATATAACTAAAGGGATATAAACTAAATTGTTATAATTAACTAAAGCTTGTGTGAGAAACTCTTTACACTAATGTATAGAGTATTTAAATCAAAGACCGAATAATGGACACGGATAGTGATTATACATTCAAGGATTAATACAAATACAGATAACTAAATTAGCAGAGAGTTTAACTCAGGAAGTAACTGGAGTTGATAATATCAACTCGCCTACAGACAGCCCCAAAAGCGCCCAGCCCGCCATCATTTCATAGTGTAATCGCTGGTAAGAAGAAATGATGAAAACAAACTTCCAGCACACATTTCTGTCTGATAGCCTTAAGGGCTAAATAAGTAAAGCAATAGTGAAGTATGAAGTTAATTAGACAAAGGGATTGCAAAGTGTATTATTTACCTAACGAAAGGAAGTTGGTAGGATCGCTACGCTTGCATTCATAAATACGTTTAATTGAATTACGTTAATTAGTTAATTGGCAATAGTCTAGATTCCCACCCAAGTGACGTGCGATTGCCTTTCAAAAGCACACCCGTCGTATAACGTGTACTGTAGGGCCTCGAATGCGCGTCCTAGGAAGGATTTGCGGCGGTCCATACAGTACATGTTTCCCTAAACTTAAACATGTCTTACACAATCCTAAGACAAGGACGGTTTTGTGCCTAAGTGTCCTGCCATTGAGTGAGACATGCTTCCAGAATTACTGGACGCGCACTATTATAAATAGTTCACCCTCGACCTAACACCCTTTACTAAAACAATGCAAAACTAGCAAGCGTACCGAAGACTCAGTCTGAAACAGGTTCACTACAATTGCCTTGTTATACGTTGAAATGGAATAATTCGTCATTTCACACTTTTTTAAACTTCCCAATTTCGAGGATGCTCCAGTGTAAATAACAACCGTGCGACGTCAACAGCGGAGTCTCACACTGGGCTCCCATCGTGTCTCGGCAAATATTATTTTTTTATTCAGATATTGTCCCGAAAGCCTGGTGCGATTTAACGAGACACGACACTAACATTCATTAAGTTGATCATATCCCAGTTTGTGATGTTCAGCGATGACTACCCCCTTTAGTTTATAAGTGTACATACAACATGGCAATGCAATGAGACCGTAATCAGACCTTCTATAGGAAGCAGTATTTAACAACTAACGTTTGGTTGTCCTACGTGCTCAATCAAGAGTGGCCATATTTAGCCTATTTTATACAGAAATGAGTTTTAGCGGTTCCGCCTTCCATGTATGTAGTGTCAGTTAAAAGTCAATAATAGTCCATAATCAAGTAAGTCATTGCGTAGTGTATAAATTATGAAATTAGGGCATGTAACGTGTGACGAAAGGCTTCGCCGTTTCCCTAAACCAAATATTAGCCACAAATATCTGCCAAAGGGTGGATTTAGGAAGTAAATACAAAGGTTCGCCACGCTAGAATAAATAGTACATTAGTTAATGTTCCCTACCTATGTAATACAAAGATTAAACTTACCCCATTCATACTGGCACTCACTCACACCATATTAACGCGAATAGACTAAATTATAACTAACTTAATAATTAAACTCGTCAACCCGATACGTTACAACGACGCGACTTTTCCTATTCTGTTCCGAGCCTAATCTTCGACCTCCAAAATCAATCCGTCCGCTCTGCCTGCCTAAAGCTAAGTGTCCCACTCACGCCTCTACCAGCACGTCGCCCATCTCTCCCAATCTCCTTTTCAGTTCAGTTTTTTGTGCATCGTTTAATTGTTTTGGGTCTGGTTCGTGTTAGAAATCAGATATTCCAAACCTCTTTAGAATTACTTTTGTCTTGACAGCTTCCACTTTGAAAGGCAATTTATGAGCATCTTGAAAAGGTTGGGTTCGTGTTCCATAGTTTATGACATAGCCTGTCAAACCTGAAGGTCCGCGTCTCAATGTGTTCAACACATCTGGCCGGCCATGCGTAGCTTTAAAATATTAAAATATAGAGATAAATGACATGTAGTCACATCTGGTTATTCTTAGAAGCACAGATATTACGAACACGGAATGCTTATTCGCTGATTTCAAAATACGAATAAGCAAAACATATCGGCGACATTTGTAATAACATGTTTATTCAAATCAGACCGCTTGCTATAGCATAAATCCTCATTGCTACTTTGATAAGGAAAGCAATGGCATGCATTACGTATTTTTCTTGTATAATTTATTTATGGACTAAGAGCATGATGGATTCGTCCGATATTCGTTTCGTTCATTTGTTTTGTTTATGAGTGGATAAAAAATGGATTTATATTTATATTTGGGGTAGGAGAAATCGCTTTGGTATGTAAAGTAGCTTTATTACATGCTCTAGTAGTCTTGACATTTACTATTCATTTTGTTATATTGTTCGTGACTTATATAATTTTACGAATCTTGCCGAAAAGAGCACGTTCTTTGTAAACCGTTTATCATTTCATACAACACATAAAAGTCTCCAGAGTAGAGTGAAGTATAAAGGTATTCATAGGCCAACGCCCAGCAATTTCTCACTGTCGGTGTACGAGTATATGAATTATTGCAATTTTTATAACAGCCAAACGTATGGTTCCCTGGAGTACTATTCACAAGAAAAGGTACAAAAACTCTATATACACATGCTTGAACATAATGTATTTGTCCTAGTTTCTACCCTCATAATACGAACTAAGTAATATTTATAATGTTAGTAGGAAACAGAATTTAATGGAAAAGAGAAAGTGGTCTTTACCCTGCAGTGGGACATCAATATAGGCTAGTCACTTTGTGACACCAACTTCCGAAATGAAAGCTAATTTTTGCATTTTTTTCAGCCTTATAAAAAGGAGGTTATCAATGCGATACGTATGTATTTAATATTGTTGGAATAGCAAAATATTCACATAATATTAGTCTATGTGGATTTCTTAGTTGTATGTAAGTATATTTGTAGTCTTAGTTTCGGAAAAATGCGATACCAAATACACATGTATTTGCCATCGCATTTCTCCGAAACTATTCATTTATTCATTCATTATGACAAAGTACCTAATATTATTAAAACAATAAGTGTATTAAAATTTAAAAGGGCACTAATGGAAATATTAATTTAAAAAGTTATTACACAATTGACGACTTCCTTAATGATGAATCATTGATTGATTGATATGCTATTTATACCATTTGACATTTTTATTTTATTTTTCTTGTAACCTTGATGACATTAATGTATTATTGTGACATTTTACTGCGATTGACATTAATTTGTATTATTTGATTCTCATTGATATTTAAAATGATAATTTAATATTTCAATTTGTATAAATTAAATAATATGTTTTGCATGTCCATGTGACGGTAGAGCATGGAGGACTCTTATTTAATAAAACATCTATTTACTAGATACCCATGTTTGCAAACCAATAAATGATTTGATTTGATTTGATCATGGTCATTAGTCAAAAGACGTTTAGACTTAAGAGCTTGTTATCGCCCTTCCACATATTTCGGTTCCATTAAACGCCAACGCGCCATATTTTGCATAGAAATAATGTAACTCCTTCAAGTGAAAAAGACTGCTCGAAGTTTCCTTGCGTGACGAATCAGAAATGAAAATATCCGCAAGAGAACCAACCATAGCCCGAAAAATCGCCAAATTTGCCAATATGAAAAAATATATGAGGTGACTGCGTACTGGAAGACACAGCGTTAGAAGGCCTCCCACAAGGTAGACTGATCTGTGAAGGTGTGACTACACGTCATTTATCTCTATATTTTAATATTTAAAAACTAATACGCATGGCCGGCCAGGTGTGGTAAACACATAAAGAAAAGGACCTTTGGGTTTGAAGGACGGTCTCACTGCCAATGTCATAAACTATGGAACACGAACATTTTAACAGGATAAAACAATACCGAACCTTTTAAAGATACTCATAAATTACCTTTTTAAAGTAAAAGCTGTCAAGACAAAAGTAATATTCTAAAGAGTCTTGGAATATCCGATTTCTAACACGAACCAGCCCTAAAGCAATTAAACGTTGCACAAAAAACTGAACTGAAGATAAAGCAGATTGTTTGCGGATGAAAAAGGATTGGCGACGGGCTTGTTGGGGACACTTGGCTTTAGGCGGGCAGAGAGTACGGACTGATTTTGAGAGATCGAAAGACGTTGGTACTGGTCAAATACTAGAGTTTTAGGGACTAATAGGTATAGTTTTGGAACGAATAAGGAATAGTCGTGTCGTTGTAACTATCGTGTTAACGAGTTTAATTATTAAGTTAATTATAGTTTAGTCTAATCTCGTATTAATATAATACAGTGTGAGTGAGTGCCGGAATGTTTGTGGTAAGTTTTAATCATTGTATAACATAGGTAGGGACATTTCTCTAATGTACTTTTTATTCTAGCTTGGCGAGTCCTTGTATATAAATCCTAATCCAACCATACTTATAACTAATATTTGGTCTAGGGAGGCGGTGAAGTCTTTTTTCACACTTTTATACCCTAATTCACTATTTATACACTAAACAGTTACTCATTTGATTATGGACCTTTACTGAGCGTTAACTGACATTACATACATGGAAGACGGAACCGCTAATATTCATTTCTGTATAAAATAGGCTAAATATGGCCGCTCTTAATTAAGCACGTAGGAGAACCAAATGTTAGCTGTTAAAATATACTGTTTCCTAAAGAAGGTCTAGCTCAGAACACTTCGCGTAATACTTGCTGTCGCTCATATCTAGGGAGTGGGGATAGGCTTCAGCCGGTAGGCTTCACAAAGAACCCCTAATAATATGGTCTAATGACGCTTAGGGAACGTGTCTCGTTAAAACCTCACAACGCCGTTTGTAGGCAATACTAAATCGTCACTATTTAGCGAGACACGATATTGGATGGCTGCGGCTCCTAGCGGCCCCAAAAATCCATGCAATGGGTAGTTTAACACGTACAACGCCATGTCGGACATTGCTGGGCGACAATTAACTTACCCTATAAGCCATACAAAATATTTGAAATTGTCAAAAAAACAATTGTTTGTTTTATTGTTAGTATTATTAAATATGAATTTCTAACTTACAAAACATTGACATAACTGCAGAAATCTTTATAAATGTGAAGATAATTCATGTCGCCCAACATTGTCCGACATGGCTTGCAGCGTATGATTATTTGAGTTTTCTTCCGTTGAAGCCGCGCGGGTCAAAATTTCTAGGTAGAAATCAAGCGAAAAATAAAGTAAAAAAAGTAAGCACATTCTGTGAAGACTGTCCAAATAAACCGTTTCTTTGTTTAGATTGTTTTAATAAAGTTCATCGTTCTTTTTAAATATTTTTGATTGTTATTTTGATTCTTTTCTTATATGATTGTTGTTTTGATTCTTTTAATTATTTCTAAACCTAAAAAACTGTTTGATTTATGTTAATTTACCTAGTAAATATTATTGAAAATTTACGTTTTCCCATGATCTCAATTATTTAAGTTTAAATGTGATAATTGTTCCTATTTCCTAAGTTTAAAACAATAAAACTGATTTTGATTTAATAAAAATCATGATTTTTTAATTTATCTATAAACCGAACACTATTTTATTCCATAAAATCGAAAAAACAAATCAAAATTGCATTACACAATTTTTTATGTATTGTTGACAAAATAACATTTTTAGAAAAACTGACGCAACTTTTTTATATTTGTATGTTTTTAGAGTGCTGATGTGATTACACTAATCTAGGAGGCCGCGCGGGTCATGTTGCGTACAATTTTGCCCTGTATTATTGACCGACAGCTTAGTAGAGACGTTTAAACATAGCTCTGACTGTCGGACACCATTGTCTCCCACGGCCCGAACGGAACATATTGGTGTCGCCCATCATTGTCCGACATGGCCTGAATGGAAACTTATCATTTTATTTCGTGGCGTTATACGTGTTAAGGAGATGACAAGTGACGAATAAATCCGATCCGACGTACGACAAGTATCTTTCGCATTGAGTTCTGCTACAGACTGAGTCTACGGTACGCTTGCATTAATTTGTATTATCTTTGTAAAGGGTGAATAGGCCGAGAGAGTGCTACTTATTTTAGCCCGCGTCCAGTGTATCTGGTAGCATGTCTCACTCAAATGGCAGAGGCAATTAGGCACAAAACTAACCACTGTTTTAGGACTGGGCAAGGCATGCTAGAGCTTAGGGAGCCTGTACTCTTGGAGCCGCAGCAGATTCTCTCTAGAACTTGCAGTCTAGGCCCAGCAGTACACGTTACGACGGACCTGCTGCTGAAAGGCGGTCTCGCGTCACTTGGGTGGGAAGTCTAAACTTTTGTCAAAGTACTCATTAACGTAATTCAAGCAAAAGTATTTATCAATGCAAGCGTAGCGCTCCTACCAATTTCCTTCTGTTAGGTAAATAATGCACTTTGCAATCCCTTTGTCTGATTAATTTCATACTTCACTATTGTTTTACTAAAATAGCCCTTAAGGCTATCAGACAGAAAAGTGTGCTGGGAAGTTTGTTTCATCATTTCTTCTTACCAGCTATTACACTAGGAAATGATGGCGGGATGGGCGCTTTTTGGGCTGTCTGTAGGGGTGTTGATCTAATCAACTCCAATTACTTCTAGAGTTAAAACTCCCTGCCATATTAATTACGTTTATTTGTAGTAATTCATGAATGTAAATTCATTATCCGCGACCATTATTTGTTCTTTGATTTAAATACTCTATACATTAGTGTATAGAGTTTTTCATACAAGCTTTAGTTAATTGTAACAGTTTTGTTTATATCCCTGTAGTTATATTTTATCCTTCTAAACCACTTCCAAGTTATAATTATATAACTGTGAATTCCAAAACAAAACAAAAACATAATTTGGAATTTACATGTCGGAAGAGAATTATCCAGTAGTCAAATTCATTGAGCAACGTGGATGGCGGGGCATTGTTCCTCTTTTATCAAAAGAGTCGATTTTAACACTAAATCTAGGACATTTTAGGAAAAACGAACTTTTTTTCAGCCTAGGGTCGTCACAAAGGCTGTGGGCATCTCTGCTGATTCCGAGGCACTCAGGACTCGAGATGGCGACACTTGATGGTTGTTTATGTCCAGCCAGCATCATTTCAGCCGAAAAATGTCCACTGCACACTGTCACTTATTCAATAATCCAATCTTTAATATCGTTATTAATACAACTAGCAGTTCTTTACTTTACTGTTTTGCTGGAATAAAATTTAAAAGCAGAGGTGGCCCAGTGGTAACAGCTCCGACTTACTCGTCGTAGATCGTGAGCTCGAACCCACTCGCTTTTTGCCTTAAAAATGTTGAAGGAAAACATCGTGAATAAACGTCCTAGAACTAAAAATTATAAGACATGTGACATTAACCAACCTGCAATAAGCCCGCGTGGTGAATTAAGGCCCAATACTATACTTTCACAGAGAGGATGCCTGTGTCCCAGCAGTGGAAATATTATAAGGCTGATGATGAGATGAAAATTTAAAACAATATATTTCATATATTACAAAAACTCAACAGAAACACATAGTATTTCTTTTATTTTTGCTATTGCCGTTTAAAAACCGATAAATCGAATCCACTCAAGTCTCGTAGGTAATGAAATTCATGGAACCGTTTACAAGAACTTTAATAATAAAACTCTATTATCGGTTTCCACAGCTGGGCACAAAAGCTTTTTTGTTAAGAAACAAAAGGCACATAATTATGCTTTGACGGTACACATGTGCCAGATGAAATTCGTTACAAGAAAATCATAAGATTCTGTATTATAAGAAAAGTCTGTAATATGGTTGACTTACTTTTATCACAATATAGTTTAGTCTATGCTTGGTAACTAAATAAATTGGCTGAATCTTACAACACGAGTATAACGTCTATTCAGAGATGAAACCGCCATTGTATTCATAGAATAAGCGATACTGTGTAGATACTGTATTACAATTACCTATGGTTTACAATAAAGTATGTTCCATATAAACGTAATCCGCATATTACTCGTTGGCTTCAGGGTTACAAACCGATTCGAGGATGATAACGATCACGCTTTCTATCACGATCACTTCCCAATCAACCACCAGCTTGTAATTACGTTTTCCGAAAAACGGTACCTGATAAATAGATCAGCATACAAATAATAATACCATACCGTGTATATATGCAAATAACAGTTCCCGCAGGGATGTTTCTTCCCATATAAGAAGGAACGAACATTTATCATGACGCATATAATATACATTTATAATGCAGTTTGATAGAGACTGTCTGGTAGATATCGCTGTTAGTGATAATACTGTCATTGTACCCATAGAATTTATTTTATTGAAAAAAGTTGTGATACTATTTTGGCGTAGGTACAATAAAGTATAATAATGTTTATGAAAAATCACAAAGATACTCACTTTATGTCTATACTGTCTATAGAACCATAGTCTACACGAGGAAGAGAATACAATCGAGCGCTAGATACAATTTGGCGCGTGCAACCAAGCACGTTTTCCTACACCTATGTACATATAAAACAGTATGGTAATTCTGATGACGTATTCAATTCTTCGTAAGTGATGGACGATCAAGGTGCTCGCGATTCAGCGGGCTGAATGAAAGCGATTCATCTTCGGTGTTACACCATAAAAGCTAACGTTTGTGTTAAGATGAAACAGAACCTGAGTGATGTATATAAATAGTTGTATGTGTTGAAAAATTAGCGAGTTTATTGACTCTTAATGTATGTAGAAGAAAATGTGAAAGATTAGGAATAGCCATTCCTAATCTTTCACATTTTCTTCTACAAAGGGGACACTAGAACGGCAGCTGATGATCTATGTTCTATGTTATGGGGGTTTGGTTTTCGCACTTAGTCCTTCAGCTGGACCATTGTGCGTGGGCCATGGCGGCCGTTGGGTGGATTATTCCAGCCAGCCTACCTCCCTCCAGAAGCTGATTAGGGCTCCTGGTTTTCTTAGAACGTCCGTGTAAGTTCTGGGCGACCCGAGGGTTTGTGTTCTTATCTTGGTGACCCCTGTGCATTCAAAGAGAACGTACGCAACAGTTTCCTCAGTCTCTATGCATGTCATGCACAGAAGACTGTCTGTTATGCCTATTGTGTGAAAGTGATTGTTAAGTGAGCAGTGTCCCGTGATGGTCCCCGTCATCAGGCGCAGGCCATTCCTGTCCAGGCGTAGCAATCGTCTGGTAAGCCTACTGTCCAAAAAGGGCAGAGCTTCTTTGGTCTGCCTACAGCCTGGTGCCGAGGTCCACCAGTTTTCTGCCTGTGTCTGGGTGAATCCCTGTAGCCACCAGCGTATTTGGTTGAAGGGGATGGGTACAACAGGTTCGGGTCCATAGACCGCCGTGCTAGATCTGCGTCTCGCAAGCTCGTCAGCCGCGTCGTTACCCAGCGATCCACTGTGTCCCTTTATCCATTGCAGTGTTACCGTGTTACGACTATATACAGTTATTTGTTATAGTGCGTTGTGGCATTCTAGTATTAATTTCGATGTAATATATTTTTTCCGTAAGGATTGGAGGACTGAAGCGCTGTCGGAGAGTATACGTATGCGAGTGTCCGTAACCCTCCTGGCTTCTAAGGCATGGACCGCTAGTATGATGCCCACACACTCCGCCTGATGATAAAGGAGACATAAAAGGGCCTAGGCTAGTACGATTGTTAACACTTTCGTTGCCAAGGACTTGCCTTGCGAAATGCTTCACCGAAATGCCACGTGGTCAATCGTGGTCGCTGATTGAATGTTAATTTGTCTAGAGCCCGAGGTTGTAATATAATGATGAAATGTAAAATAATAGATATTTTGCAGCCATCTGGTTAAATTAATCAGCTAATTGGACGCCTAGGCCGTTCAATTAACGCCGACATCCAATTAGATGGCTAAAGGACAACTAGCCAAGTCATTGAGTGCAACTTTTAACCAGATGGCTGAATGTCGTGTTGTCACTTAGTTAAATTGGATTTTGATAAATTTATGTTTGGTTAGGGTGACTAGACAGTTTAGTCTCATTTTTTTCGAATAAACTTGCAGAAGCCGTAGTATTATTTGGCACCTCCATGTTTTCATACTATTTTGACAATATCACACTTTAATTTCACTTAAAATTGCACACATGAACGAAAAATAACATTGATGGTTTACGCTGTTGTTGTGCTATATTTGTTTTGGTGACTTCTAGCCCCGCAGTAGAAAACACTGAACTAAATTTGAATCACTTGGCTGAGTCTCGGTCAATCATCTTTAAAGGTCTGCCTTTTAATACGCCAAGTTGTTAAACGTTGCATGATTATAGTTCAATTAACTGTCGGCCTAGGCAGCCAATTGGATGCCAGCGTTTAATAAATGGCCGAGGCATCCAATTAGCTGCTAATTTAACCAGATGGCTGCGACAGATACACATTGTTTGCATACATGCATTAATAAAGCTCATGCTAAATGCCGTAACATGTTGAATAATAATAACTTTATGCTCAACCATAACATTATTATGCCCGAAGTGTAAATATAATTGTATACCTTAACATGATCGACTGCGTAGCTAACTTAGCAAAAACAAAGTTGGTTAGTATTAGCATAGTAAAAGCGGTCATTGAGCTTTCCCTAATTTACCTAATGTCTGCGAAGGATTCCGCAAAATACACTATGTATCGTGTTTCAATTGTTGAGGATCACTAGACAAAATGTTTTTTTTTTGCTTGCTATTTCGTTGGTTATTTTTTTTGTCAAAAAGGTTTTCGTACCTGGAAATTGTATGTAGTGGGTAGTATGATGTAGTAGAAAGTAGTATGAATCAAGGATTACATAAATATATAGGTATGTACACAGTTATTGATTTTGACGTTTTACTGTAACCATGATAAATTATTTGCAATCCACTGTGAGTTTCTTCCATTATTGCAGCTACACTGATGAAATGAAATAACCAGCCAAGTGCGAGTCGGACTCGCGCACGAATGGTTCCGTACCATTATCGCAAAAACGGCAAAAAAAACACGTTTGTTGTATGGGAGCCCCACTTAAATATTTAATTTATTCTGTTTGTAGTATTTGTTCTTATAGCGGCAACAGAATCACATCATCTCTGAAAATTTCAATTGTCTAGCTATCACGGTTCATGAGATACAGCCTGGTGATAGACAGACAGACAGACCGCGGAGTTGTAGTACGAGTAATAGGACGAGGTACGAGTACGAGTACGTTTTTTTCCTTGGGGTACGAAACCCTAAAAACATTTGAAGTTAGGTTAGCTCAACGAAATAATTTTAATTCCAGAAAGTAATTCACTGTATTAGATACAGTTGTGAACAACGAACATTTTATTCGTCGCATGCATAGGGCGTGAGGTGTCAACCGAACCTCGATTCGTGACTACTGGTAGCCATTAGTCGTTGGTATTTTGAGCTTAACTCTCAAAGGATTAACTCGTTAATATGATACAAATGCAAAAAACTATCTAGAGTTATGTATACCAGAATATACCACGAACTGACTTTCGAGATTGATCTCTACATCCGTTCCAGTTCACAACCTAACCCTACTGATCTACCCTTTCCCTCAACTCACCACTTCACAAATGAGAGTAGATACTACACCTACTCCAATTGAAAAGACAGGTAAGTGAATATGAATAAGGCTGTGAGCACACGTGGGTGACGATCGCAATCGTACGCGGTAGTGGATTGAGGCAATTCATCTTACTCCTGTGCGGATAATGACACCGGGGGTAGTGTGTTCCTTAGTGAAGTTTGTTGCGGGACATGGAGATAATTTTACTCTCAGGAGTTTTTGGTATTGCTAGGCTGCGATACGGGAATCAGGCGTTGTCTATAACTTGACACACAACATAAGTAACTTGTGACCTCCTGAATCGATATAACAAAGATGTTGTTTCCTGTAGCTATAGTGAAAATAAAATCTTATCGTAATGTTTTATCACAATATATATTACAACTGGTTTTATCTGACCTATAAATTTTAAAAGGGGCAGGCAGAAGAAGAAAATTCTTAAAAAAATAGTTCGATCACTTTTTTTGTTGGCTGGGAAAATCTCAAAAGGCGCGTGACCTTTTGGGGAAAAAACCAGGAGTGCGGGATTTTAACCTCACTTAAACCACCTCGGTGATTACCTCTTAAAATATCACCCCAGAACCCCCTCTGCAACGCAAATCATTTTTTCAATACGGAAATTTAGCTGATTCTGAATTTATTAGAAGGTACTTTAAAATTGATAGCAACAGCAAAACTAGTCTCGCGTAACCCTCACTCCTGGTCACCCTATACATGAATGGATACCTCCTCCTCACCTGCCAACGTTAGTGAATAGCCGACGGGTCAGAGTTCGACCCGTGATCGACATCAGCTGGTGAATAGGCACAGGATTTTAACCTTTTCACCAAAAACGAAGATCGATCCGCTCTGCGAAATACAGAACGAGCGTCCTAAAATATCACCTCTCTTCAAATACATTTATCATTGCAGATATTTATAATCTTTTGAAGAATGTGAGCTTATATATGTTTTATTTTTCTGAGAATTCAATGTAAAATTTTCTTCATTCTTCAATCTAACATTAAATACTCAGGTGCAGACAATAAAACAGTTCAGTTTATTTTTTACATGCTGTATTGCAATTACAAAGAGAAACGCTGAACGAACTTAATTTTATAAGCAGAATCAATTTGAATAATAATAACTGAGCATCTAACTGAAATACCGATACTTTTATGAGTAAAAAGGTCGCCCACGAGTTTGTGAAACTAATGTCCTCCATGATATCTCTTACATATACATGTATATACATGTATATAGATGTATCCTATACCTTTCTATCTATACAGATAGAAAGGTATAGGATACCTTTATCGTAAAACTACTTTGTTGGTACTTAGAGTGAAATACATTGAAGCGGATTGAGTACCTAGGGTGTTCCTCATCATTTTAAAGGTAGGTAAACAAGGGTGCTACGTTGTGTCATTTGATCCTCAATTAAGACCAGGTTAAAGTGTATCTAGTTCCCGCTTAACAATTAATAATGACAACAAACGAAGGGACAGCGAACTAAAAATGTCTCTCTCTGTTAATAAGACTAATATAGCCGCAAGAAGGTATCAATCAAAAGATGATGAAGATTTGCTTTATGCCCGAAAGGCAATCAATCCGAATTCATTCGGCACGTGATTTGCTTGATAAACCGATTTTATCCAATATGACCCTACTCGACTTGCAGATTAATTGAAAGAGGGTGACCACAGCTTTCATTCGACTCCCTCGTACTGTCCAAGTGATGACAAAGAGCAAGTAGGTGACTTGAGAAGTACTTTGGAAAAACCGTGACATTATTTAGATACTCTTCACATCAAGAATAACAGAATACATAATTACTAGAAAAATATATATTGAAAAGTTGATCATCAACAACAGCAGCCTGTCTTGGGCTCCATTTTCAAGTGCCAATCCCCACGATATCTATTTATTTTTACTCGTCTACGGTGAAGCCAAAAAGAAGGGGTGTGATTTTAGCAATCTCATGTATGCTTGTTTGTACGTACGTATGTTCCTCCGTAGCGCCTAAACTATACATCAGATTTTGATGAGTAAGGTGTCAATCGATTTGTTATTATGACCTGGGTAGTGTAGGATAAAAAAACCGTAGTCGGGTTACAGTTTTTAATTAAACTTTTTTCTTGATTTTATCTCTTTTGAAAGGGTCAACAAGGATAAATTAAACATATAAAATTATAGCTACGAGTATTAGCTGTAGAAGTGCTGAGCATTACGAGTGTTAGTTGTCTAACCAAAGCATTTAAGGTCACATATATCTACTGTAATGTATGCCTTTTCACTGGTTAGAAGTTAGACTCGCCGACTCGCTAACGCACTACCGCACAGGCCAACAGTTCGATAACAACTGCCCGCCCCACCACTCGGACCGGTATTTATAACCGAGCGGCACGTGCGCCCGAGGCGTCGACTCACAATACTGGTATCGTTTTGTAGCGCGATATATTGACATCTACATACACTACATTCCCTTCCTTGTTTTAACCAGTTGTATGTCACCAGAATTATAAATAAGATTTTTAGCAAATTCTTATTTGTATTAATAATTAATTGGCATCTCTGGCATAACAAAATGACAGCACGATAATATTTAAAAATCATTAACTGATTTAATTTATTGTTACCTTTTAACCTTTCTCTTCCTCTTCTATTCTATTTTCTGATTCCCATCTCGGCCTACTGATGAAGGTTACCTCTCACCATCAAATTACTCTAACGTTAGTTGAGAACTCATGTTATTAATTAGTTACCTGGAACCAATAAATTAATACACGAAATAGTCTCGCGCACAGGCCCAACGACTTCGAGCCTCCCGAAGAAGCTGGCCTTCGAACAGCACCGTAGACCACACACGTACGCTGCGGCAGGCTAAGGACCGAAGAGTACAACCTGCCTTTCCACTCAGCGTTTGTGAACCACATGAAAGTCCTCGACTTGATCGAGACTTGGGCTGCACTGCAATCCCTCCAACGGAGCCAAATTGACCACCGGTACATCGAGGTACCGAAGCGCCTGCACAAAAACGCCACTACGCTAGTTCCAACTTGCGACTTGGCCCCGAACCCCATTCCTTCGCAGCGAGGTGTAGAATAGGGAGACGCCACACCTCCGGAACCGTCCACCGCTGCACTGGAGGACGCCTTCAAGGCTCCGGACCGGAGATGGCATCGACAGGCATCGACGTCAACGGCGAGCACATCACTCACCTTCGGTTCACCGATGATATAGCTGTCATGGCTGATACCATGGAGGACCCCAGTACATATAAGTACCACTGCTGCTGACTTAACATGTCGGTTTCCTCCCGATGCTTTTCCTTCACCACCAGTAGGGATCTCTTTTTGGTCGCGTTCTTCATTACTGAAGGTCGCGTCCCTGAAAGGCCCTCAGGGCTTAATGCACGATGTTCTACCACTTCAATTGGTTCTCAGCTTCTCTTAGGGCGGTTGTAACAGAGAGTCCAGTGAGGGCGGTTACCTGGTCTGACCAGCGGTTAGGTGACCGGCCGCGAGGTTTTTTCCATCCGCCTTCCCACCAAATTCTCTAGATGGTCTGGTTCTCGACGGGCAAATGTGACCAAAGTGGCTAGCAGCATACCGCAGCCGCGCTGGTGTAGTAAATAGCAGAGCGTGGTGAGTCTGTCTTTTATGCCTAGTTGATCAAGGATAGATTTGTTCGTTCTCTTGGCGGTGCATGGTATGCGGAGCATTCTTCGCCACCACGACATCTCAAATCATTTCCGTTCTATTGCCCGAATCGTCCACGACTCCGATCCGAAAAGGGATATCGAGAAACCAGTGTCCAGACTAGTCTCATCTTACCACATTGTTGACCTTTCTGTCCTGCCAAATATGTGTCAGCTTACTTTCGCCGCTTTGGCCATTTGAGTCCTTCTCCTGATCTCTCTTTCGGTTCCTCCTCGGTCAGGAAGTAGCGATCCAAGGTATATAAACTCGCTGATAAATTCTAGGTCCGCGAGTTCTTTCGTTCTAGAGAGTTGACCGGATATGTCCGTGAGCATGACTTTTGTCTTCGACTTATTAATCCAACCAGTCCACTCTCATATTCTTCTTTGTAAAACAGATCAGCTAGCTCCTTTTCTGAAGCCAGTAGGTATAATCTACTGCTAATACTGTCATTCTCTGGTGACTATCAATTTAATGACCAGTAGGTATAATCTACTGCTATTACTGTCATTCTCAGATGACTGTCAATTTAATGACCAGTAGGTATAATCTACTGCTAATACTGTCATTCTTTGATGACTGTCAATTTAATGACCAGTAGGTATAATCTACTGCTATTACTGTCATTCTCTGATGACTGTCAATTTAATGACCAGTAGGTATAATCTACTGCTAATACTGTCATTCTCTGATGACTGTCAATTTAATGACCAGTAGGTATAAACTACTGCTATTACTGTCATGCTCTGATGACTGTCAATTTAATGACCAGTAGGTATAATCTACTGCTATCACTGTCATGCTCTGATGACTGTCAATTTAATGACCAGTAGCTATATCCTACTGCCTGTCAATTTAATGACCAGTAGCTATATCCTACTGCCTGTCAATTTAATGACCAGTAGGTCTATTCTACTGTATGTCAATTTAATGACCAGTACCTATATTCTACTGCTTGTCAATTAAATGACCAGTAGGTATACTCTACTGCAATTGTGTGCTCTTTGATTTATTACTTTAGCGATCGCTTTGCTCTCACACAACGGTCTATCTAGACCAGACCTCGGACAGGACTAAAAGCAATATCACTTACCTACGGACTACTTGTGTTGCCTCAAGATATACCGATTTACGGCTACGACTACGCTTAACCACTGGTACGGTTGAACATACACTACGGCCGATAGACTGAATTACTCAAACTTCTACAGTTTGCTCATCAATCATCATTATCGAAATCAACATTGACTGCAACATGATTACGTGACCCACCATCATCTTTCTAAACCGTTAGTGTGTATACTTCTTAGTTCCAAGCGCATCTATTTAAAGCTTTCAGTGTATAACGATCACCGATATCGAAAGGTTCCTCTAAGCCTTAGCAGTTATTGATCAGAAACCGTATCAGCTTAGATCATAATTACAACGCTCATGGCACGACTGCTGCAGCAGCTAGTGACACTCATGCCACCCATATCGTTATTACCTCAAGTGGTACGACCAACACACATCACTTGACATAGAGTCTACGACTTCTTCTTCTTCGTCGGTACACTCTTGGCAGAGCGGTCGTGGTCATCATGTAGCAGTGAGACTTCGAGTTGCCATAATTTGCCTAACGATGCGACGCCAACCATCTCTATTGGCTGTTATTCGTGTGTACTTATGCAATGGGCCACCCACTGCAGACTTAATCTGGTCGGTCCATCGCATGGGCGACCTGCCGCGCGCTCTCGGTCCTTCCACTCTACCCTGAACTACAAGCCGCTCGATAGAGTCGTTGCATCATCGGGACACGTGTCCAAAGAACTAAAGTACTCGAGCTTGGACTATAGCCGATGGATGGATATATTAGTGCGAAACTCAGTCCACGACACTCTAAGCATTTTCTCCAGCACCACATTTCCAGAGCGTCTTTTCATTTCCTCTCAGTTTATTTCAGCATCCAGGTCTCGACTGCGTATAGAAATATGGGGAACACAAGTGCCCGTATGAGCTGGGTTTTCGTGGCTTTGGTGATATTGTGATTCTAGGATGATTCATGATTCTATTCCTACCACTTCTAGGTTATTACAAAATCAATACAACGATAGTCTCCTTCGAGACCAGCTGCCCATAGCCCCCTCAACAACTCACAAGTGAATTGCAGGTACGACTACAGACAAGTGCGTAAAGTGCGACCTAATAGCCACGGTATGTGCTCTCCAGCGCGGTGGAGGAACTCTCCTCACTGTTTTCTACGTTTAACTCGTTAGGAGCACTACTTAGAGGCATCCTTTGTATGCGATTGTGAGCGTACTTATTCGTTATATTACTAACTCGCTCTGACACTCAAAATGACAGTTCTGCATTCCTTCACAAGGGATATCTCATCCTTGAACAAAATGTTGAAACTATTACCGTCAGTAAGAAATGTTTTACGTACTGGCTTTGTACTAGGCATGTCTGAATTACCTAGTCTTGGTGCTAGGTATAACCACTTCCAATTCAATGATCAACACAATAACCTCAAAACTTATCATTTCATTTGGAACTATCATTTTCTTGAATGAAGTACGGCATTGTTGTGTAATCACTAAAAAACAATATCGAACCATTTTTGGTTCCAAAAATTTTGTGACGTATTATTCAATAATTGACTTTTTGAATTGTAACAATATTTTGTACATTTCCTTCCGATGTGGACCTGTAGAAGACTATATAACAAAGTCTTTATGTTCTTCATATTTGAAGAAAAATAACAACTTTATTTCAATCTACCTTCAAAACAAATGTTATTTTCTTTTTCGTATACACATGGATCAATCAATCTATCTAGCCCTCCCCCAACCACGATGGGGTCGGGGTCGGTTCCTAGGCACGGAGAAATCTCAATCATGAATAATGGTCTTTATTACTTTGTTGTTTATCTTCATTTTTTTTTTTTTTTTTTTTTTATATATAATGTAAAACTCACGGTTTTCTCCTCGTCGCCAATGTAATGTATGCCTTTTCACTGGTTAGAAGTTAGACTCGCCGACTCGCTAACGCACTACCGCACAGGCCAACAGTTCGATAACAACTGCCCGCCCCACCACTCGGACCGGTATTTATAACCGAGCGGCACGTGCGCCCGAGGCATCGACTCACAATACTGGTATCGTTTTAAAGCGCGATATAATGACATCTACATACACTACATCTACTTTTACGACCATTATATGTATTAGAATCCATTTCCTTTCAAATAACTATTCAGTTATTTCCGTCCGTGAAATATAATTTTATTTTGGTAATGTTGACCGAACGATCCATCTAAAAGTGTGTCCTTAAGCCATTTTTCCATGAAGATAGGCAAAAATGATAGAACGCCTCCTGCTACAATCCTTTCATATCCTATTTCCTTCATTTACAGTTATACATGGTCATACACGCACGCCCGTTAAGAGTACTAGGCTCCTGGCCGTTCTGAAGAACATTATTATTACATGGACGTTAAGATGACTGGGATTCTATAAATAGGTACCTATCCATATCGCCTCGTGCTGCATTATACTACGCATAATGCCAACTAACATTTAGCTGCAATTTATTAACCAGAGACCGTAAATGAAAAAAGTTTGCGGATATGTTTTCGTAAATAATTTTCCAAACTAGAAACATGTCTCATTTTTCATGAAATACACTCCAAGCTGAGACATGTCTGGACAGTTTTCTTCATCAGACGTTCACAAATATGTTACTGTCTAATAAGAGAAGGTAACAAAGAATCGGTCACAGCTGTTCGGCCAGTAAAAATTGCGAAGGAGACACTCGTAAAATGGAAGGACTTCAAGAAGTGATTGATGATCTCATACTCTAAAATAAACGCTCCATGAATTTTTCTCAGATAATCAGGCAATTTTAGCGGTTCTCTGCCTATCTATAATAAGCTTTGACAGTACCTAATTTTGGTAAAAACACTGAAATTCGTTTGCGAAAGTTTTCTTAACGAGATTTGAGATTGAATGTGTCATCTTTTTAAGCACTAAACTAACAAAGGAGAACAAAATGTATGAGACTTACGTAAACCTATTTATAATTTTTTATTACTACTTGACGCTACAAAAATAGGCCAAGCTCAGAAATATAAAAGTATACCGAATACGCAAGCCAATTGAATAGAATCGTCAGAATAAGCAACCGACGAGACCAAAACACCAAACACATTAAGCACCCTCGAACGAAGAGCCAACGATGCGACTGTCCCAAAATACAATGACTCCAGAACTGGGACAAAACAAAAGATAAGAAATAAAAATATAAGGACTATTGAAGAGGAAATAATCAAAGGGTGGGTCCAAACCCAACCCGTGGGAAATTACACATGAAAGGCAAACTAAAATGTCTTGCGATTAAATCTGTCTGTACCCGCATTTCTGTCCCATCGAGTCATTTAATTGAGTGGAAATACTGAACGTTTGGGGTCGTGTTCCAATTTAGTATTTTTAATTATTTATTATATTATTATTATCTATACCATACCAATATTATAAAGAGGAAAGATTTTTTTGTTTGTTTGTTTGTTTGTTTGTTTGTACCGAATAGGCTCCGAAACTACTAGACCGATTTGAAAAATTATTTCACTAGTAGGTAGCTACATTATTTATTTATTTATTTATTTTTTAAGAAAGCTTACAGACTAATAACAACATAAAATAAATCGTAGGTAAGGAAAATGGCTAATTACAAGCTTCCACATGTATACATCGCGTTACAATAATAGCGATACACAGAATAAAATAATAACAATGGGTAGACAGTGATTAAAAAAGAAAGGTTGAATTAAATGGATTCGTACTACATTTAAATACCTAATACAAATATGACATTACACTAAATTAACAAAAACTATTTTGCACTCACTCCCGACTGCCGCTAAAATATTCTTTGCCAAGGATTTTTCTAATTTTGTGTGCGCCGGTGCAGAAGAGATCGATTTCCAAGTGTGTTGGCAACTTGTTGAAAGCTACAACGCTACGTATACAGAAGGCGTTACGCCTGTAGTTTGTCAATGCGCACGGTGCCTGCAGCAGAGGCCGTGTTCGTAGGCTGCCTTGGTTAGTGCGAAGAAGTATTTTGCTGAGTAGCTCGGGACAATCCACCGAGCCATTGGCTATGTTTGCCAAAAAACATATGTCGTTGATGTTACGTCTTACGTGCAACGGTAAAAAATGGTATCGCTTACAACGGTGTTCGTAGTCGACTGAGAATTGCTTTGCCCTAAAGTCCAAGTATCTCAAGAATTTTCTCTGAACAGCTTCGATACGAGATTTGTAGATCTCGTATTGAGGGCTCCAAACTTGAGAAACGTACTAGAGGTGGCTGCGCACTAGGGAACAGTAGATGATTTTTACTGGTTTTAGAGACCGAAAGCTTGAACAAGCTCTAATAATAAAACCCAGAGCTTTGAGGGCTTTCTTGACAATGGTTTCTATGTGATCATCAAAAAGTAATTTGCCGTCGTGGATTACACCGAGATCTCTGACGTTACTTGTCTTACTTATGTACGTACCGTCTAGTGTATAACCCGAACCAATGTTAGTTTTAAGACGAGTAAATACTACATGAAAACATTTGGATACAGAGAACCTCAAATGACATCGCCATGCCTTAACCTCTAATGACGCTTAGGGAACGTGTCTCGTTAAAACCACACCAAGCCGTTTTGTAGGCAATTAGTAAATCGTCACTATTTAGCGAGACACGATATTGGATGGCTGCCGTCCCTGACGGCCCCAAAATCCACGCAATCGGCAGTTTAAGGAGATGAGAAGCGACGAATAAATCCGCTCCGACGTACGGCAAGTATCTTTCGCATTGATTTCTGCTACGGACTGAGTCTACGGTACGCTTGCGTTACTTTTGTATTGTCTTAGTAAAGGGTGAATAGGCCGAGAGAGTGCTACTTATTATAGCCCGCGTCCAGTGTATCTGGTAGCATGTCTCGCTCAAATGGCAGAGGCAAATAGGCACAAAACTGACCACTGTCTTAGGACTGGGCAAGGCATGCAGAGCTTAGGGAGCCTGTACTCTTGGAGCCGCAGCAGATTCTCACTAGAAAATGCAGTCTAGGCCGAGTAGTACAGGTTACGACGGACCTGCTGCTGAATAGCGGTCTCACGTCACTTGGGTGGGAATCTAGACTATTGCCAATTAACTAATTAACGTAATTCAATTAAACGTATTTATGAATGCAAGCGTAGCGATCCTACCAACTCCCTTTCAATCAAATTTGTACACTAGGGCTCTGAAGACAGCGACTCAATACAGACAATTTTGAGCATTTTGAGAGGGTTCTAGTGCTTATACGGATAATATATCACCAAAACGAAAACATAGGGACATAGAAGAAGTTGATATTTATTTAACTGTAAAAAATCATTGCTCTAAGTTCATAAACCAGAGAGAAAACAGACGAGAGCGTTTGTATGGACAAAAGACCACCCCCGTTTCCTCTTAAGCCACATCAGAAAATGTCTAATTAAAACTTGGTGTTCCTACCAAAGGCCATTTATTTCTTAATTTCAAGAGAACCTTAATCACTAAACAGAAGTTCTTACTAGCTTGTAACTTTTAGTTAAGGACTTAGCTTAATAAGTTTTTAGAAGTCATTAGACAAACTTAGAGTGGGGTAAGCAAAATGCAGAACCTAAATTTGAGTTTGGCCGAAGACAAACTCTATAAGTAAACTGAGACAAAGCTAATCAAAATAAATAAAAATAAAAAAACAGAAGTTTGATTTGAGGGCTTCAAATTAGTTTTTAGATTCTTTTTAGGTCGGCTAATTTTTTAATTAAGTATATTGGTTGATTCCCTGTGATCTTTTTTGGTACTAACTTAGTTTTATTTGTTGGATCGGTGGCTAAGTAATTACGTAAAGCAATATAGGAGTGGATGCAACACCCTCATATTGACATCTAATATACAACATGATATTATGTTGGTTATATAAAACGAAGAGGTGACTAATGAAATAGGTAACAGGGAATAGAGATATAGTCCTAAAGAAATAGAAATAAGGGCAAGAGGATTATGGCCTATAAAAGGAAAAGGTTATATCCAATATATCGTTACAACCGGAAGAAATCCACGAAATATTTCATTACCAAGACATTAGCTTTCTCATATTATATAAATAGACTGCAATCTACAAACATCTGTCCAGTAAATTTATACTAAACTAGCTGTTGCCCGCGGCTTCGCTCCCGTGGGCCACCCCACAGGACCCGTTTTAAGGTTTAAAAAATAGCCTATGTTACTCAGGAATACTACTACTTACGTGGATACACGTCCGGATGGAAAACTGTCCCATCAGGAGTGCCCCAAGGCTCGATCTTGGGACCGTTATTGTTCACTATATTTATCTCGGACATAAAAAACTGCTTTTTAAATTCACATATTTTGCTATACGCAGATGACATGAAAGTCCTAAAGTCTGTACGTACAGTATCTGATACTGAGTTACTTCAGTTGGACCTTGACAGATTCGTGTCATACTGCAAAACCAATAAATTACAGCTAAACGTATCCAAATACTGGATAAAACGGATTTTGATAAAAAAAAACTCCGGTTACTCTTTTCAAAAGTTTTTTCAAGGGAATATCTGCTTTGGATGGCGTACTTTTAAGGTTCAATTTAATGTAAGATGGTCATTAAGTAGTTAGCATACGGATGCAGTTCATTACTTGTAAGTACTGTGTAATGAAAATGGAATCTCTGGAGGAAAGGAACCGAAAGTAGCGTTATAGATGTAATTTCATGGCTATATCGTGTAAGGTATATTCTCAAAGCTTCATCGAGATTTTCTAGCAATCAGCATACGGGTTTATGAAGATAAGAGTCAAGATAAAATTATTCAAACACTGGTTTTAACTACCTATATCTCAGACCTACAAGTGGTCTGAGATATAGGTAGTTAAAACCAGTGTTATCTTCACCATGTTCTTGTGGTACAATGTAATTTAAACTACATATATGGTGTTTGTGTGAGAGAACTCAAAAAGCTCAAACTACATCAATAACTAACTTTTACATTATTAATGTAGTAAGTAAGTAGTCCAGTAAGTAGACCAGCCTAAGACTGCTTCCTTTGCATCTAGTGGTAGTAATCATGGGTCTCATTCGGTTATGTTTACAGATGGTGTTGGAAGAGGTTTAGGAAAATTATTAAATAGCAATCAGAATCATTTGACTTTGAATTATTGTATGCCTGGGTCATCTTACAAGCATATCATGAAATCTGTAACAAAGAGTGTATATAAATCAGATACCAATTTAACTGTCTTTATAGGTAACAGTTTGGATGTAAAAAAAGATGACATCACTGAGTGTGTAACTGAGTTGATAAAATTGAATTGCAATAAAATCATATTGTGTGCTTTTCCATATTTGGAAAAATCTACTAGTAGACAAAATAATTATATTCATATGTTGAATAAACATGTTAATTTCCTTGTCAGCCATTACAGTGACAAATTAGTTTTTTTTGACATCAACATTTTTGTTGATGTTACAATGAAATTCCTCCCCATATTCTAGAACTGAATGAGACGAAATTCAAAAATTGTATAAAACGCACACTATGCAGGCAGGCATATTATAAGTTGGAGGATTATATCACTGATAAAAATGCTTGGCTCAATGCTAGTCCTGCTCCACAACCACTAGCGCGCAAAAACAAATGATATGTTTATGCTTGTGTTGTATAGACTCGATTTCTTTTAGTATTGTATAGCTGCACAGCACGTGTGTGGGTACTATGTACCCAACTGTAAATCTACCATTTGCTATACCTATGTGTCGTTCGTTGACTTGTGTGTGCCCTGGCAGTTGAGTGTGTCATGCTCTCTCAAATGTCTCTCTGATGGTGGCGCGTGTGTTGGATCATTCGGTTCCCTTCATGATGGTTGAGCTGGGTGGTGCCGATTCATGCGTCATGTTCGTGAACGGGCGCCGTCAGTTGGGATTGGTCATAACTCAACTGCTTCGGATGTTGATGTTTTTCTAGTACCTGCCATCGATACATGGTAGACATCCCACCCATACGCACAAAACGTTTTGGGAACACTTTTATTTTGCGTACAGCTAAGGAGTGGAATTCCCTGCCAGAGTCTGTGTTTCCCGATAGCTACAATCTAGGGGTCTTTAAGTCAAGAGTGAATAGGTTATTTCTAGGCAAGCGTGTTTCACCGTCGACCATATCATCGCTTACCATCAGGTGAGATTGTGGTCAAGCGCGAGCCTATAGGTTATAAAAAAAAAAAAAAAAAAACCTATTGTATAACTGCACAGTACATGTGTGAGTACTTTTAATACTTTATACCTTTACATAGTATAGTGTGTAGTGCTATTCTGGGTGCATTGTCCTCACATATGTGAATTTATTAATGTATGTACTCATGTACCTAAATATTGTAAAAATCATTTTTTTTTAAAAGAGTAAGTATGGAGTTTCTTGTGCATTCTTCTCCATAACAAGCTACTTTCCGAATGCACGGTAGAATCATTTTTTTTTTAAAAGAGTAAGTATGGAGTTTCTAGTGCATTCTTCTCCATAACAAGCTACTTTCCGAATGCACGGTAGAATCAACTTTTATTCCATGTAAATTTAAAAAGTATGGAGTTTCTTGTGCATTCTTCTCCATAACTAGCTACTTTCCGAATGCACGGTAGAATCAACTTGTATTCCATTTAAATTTAAATTGTGACATTCAAAAGTGCCGCTTGGTGGCCCAGTTGAAATAAATATATTTTGTCTTGTTTTGTCTTGTCTTGTCATTACTGATAAGATCTATGTATGTCTTTCTATAGCGTCCTCTGCCAGTGGTTCCACTCACATCTGCCTTGTAAACACCACGCTTTTTACTCATCACTTAGTCTAAAGTCCGGAAGTCCGTATTCCCTTTCACGTGTGATTTCCCCGGACGCTACTTATCGGCTGTTACCTACTAAAGGAAAAAGCGTTTCCAACATCATAAATACTTAGTTGCCTCTTTCATTATTCGATTACCTTTTGAGTAACTGTACGTTCGGTAAATCGATGTTTTGGAGCGGAATGGGGTAAGTGAAGTTTAGCGTTACCTACATGAAAATTTAATGTGAACGAAACATATTTTGGCTTTCCTTTTTGAAACTTTATTTTATGCTGCTCGGAAATGAGTAGGATGAGTATTTATTTGTTAACAGGTGACTAAATATACTTCACAAACCCAGTTGGCCGGCGCCAGTGTTTTCTTATTAACTCCAGTTCCTAACACGTAACGAATATGGGTCATATTTTTTAACCGACTTACCAAAAAGATCGAGGTTCTATGTTCGACTTCATGTATGTTTTTTTTTTGTATGTTCACCGATATCTCCCTCAATTGTGAAACGATTTTGAAATTTATTTTTTGTTTGAAAGAGTATGTTTTCGAATTCGTCCCATTTAAATTTAGTGAAAATCTGATGAAGAACTTTGGATATTTACAACATAACTCAACTTCAATATATAACGGAAAATCTCTCGGGATTGCTGCAATCGCATGTCTGTTTATTGTTTATACCATTTCATAACATAACATCACGCCAGTACGCTCTAAGGGTACGCAGATGTGTACAGTTCACCTTGATACACTCTCATTTCACCGGTTAATTTCAGTTTCATGATATTCGGGTAGTGTATTCTGGCATTATAGGAACCTTACTTAACTACTTGCCTATTAGGTAGGAACACAAAAAAAAAAAAAAAAAAATACTTAGTAGGGACTCGGTAGTATATTTTTTCAAAAAAATATTTTATTTTTATTTTACTTCATTATAGTTTCGCCTTATGTTTGTTTAGAAGCCAAAATTCTTATTAGCCAAAAGATATTATGTTTCCACTTGCTAGGAGCAAAAAGAGAAACATAATCAAGGAGAAGGTTTTGGAACCATGATATGTGGTCACGACCCCCAGCATTGGAGAATCGACGCAAAGAGGAGTAGGGTAGTTATAATTTTTTCTATCTGTCTGTTTTAATTTTTTGTAGAAACTATTGCATACAGTCGTTAAATGAGGTTATTGATCCAAAACAACAAAAAGTTCAAAAGCAGTGGGATTGAAATTCGCCACCAAAATATTACGGTGTATTTTTTGAGTGAAGAATGAGAAAGTCACTTATTAGGACTCTTAGCTTAACTAAAGAACAGCCAGCTTGCATAGCTGTCGAGAACAATAGCTAGATACAACTCAAAAATCACACAGTATTGATCTGCCCCGCTTCCGCTTCGCTTATGCCCACGCTCAGCAGCCTAAGACTGTTGGGCTAAGATAATGATCTCTGGAATGAGGGGGTGGCTGCGGATTACTTTTCCCAATCAGCGCGTCGTAATAAATATTTGATGAGCTATAGGGTACAACATTTACTTGCAACTAATTTCATTACTTTGTATTTCATTGGTAGTGAGAAATATAAATTGCAGTTTCTTGGTTAAAGATAAATTCGATGACACTTGTTGTATTTGGGCTTTGTGTACAGTCCAGGTCAAAATTGTGGTAACAAAAAGCAGGTCTTTCGAATTAAGTCAATTTAATTGTTGAAATGTTATAAAATTCCCTAAGTATGTCAGCGTGAATGCTACAACACCTATAAACTACTATCATAGTAACTTTAAAATAAAATCGTTGTTGACTTTGAATACTCCAGTGTTTACATTTAGCTCTTGACTGAACAAAGTGAACCGACGTCCTAGTGAAGGTCACAGGTGTTGTTAGAAGGTCACATTGGAGATTATTGGGTGAGGTCACGTAGACCTTGTAGGCAATTGATGTTTTTTTGGCTGATTTTATGTGTATATATCTTTATAACATGCTCAATGATGTAAGCACTATGATAAAATTCATTATCAATTTACCAATGATAATCATTCGAGAATTTGGCTGCGCAGTGCCTAGTGTGCACCGACCGTAAATATACTAGAGCTAGGTCAATCGTGACATACACCCAAGCCTGGACCGAGTGGACAATAACATCATCAAACTTATGCAGCGTTAGTTAGGTGTGATAATACAATATTTTATTACGGAAATGACTATCTAAAATCTACAGACCATCTAAAATAACTATCGCAAATCTCTGTCTGTTGTCCGTTTCAATAACAACATATATGTATAAAAGTTAAAAAAACCTGTACCCGACACAACGGCAAAAAATAAGCCTCGTACTCGCGTTGGGGAACCACCAACGTTTACAGCAGTTTATTTTATTTACTTAGTTACTTTTTTTCATTCTTTTTAAACTACATATAATATACCTAGTAGAAGTAGACACGGTTCAATCAACAATCCATCGAAACACGTAATTATGACATGATATCTTGGGAAAAAACCCAGATTCAAAGAGTAAAATGCAGATAACTTTTGAACGGGTCAACCGATTTTAATCATTCAAAGCTAAACCACTCTCGACGAAGTCACCTTTCAAACAAAAACAAAATCAAAATCGGATCATCCGTTGGGGAGCTACGATGTAACAGACTGATACACACATACACAGACACGTCAAACTTATAAAACCCCGTCGTTTTTGCGTCGGGAGTTAAATATATAAGAAACTCGCGAATACAAGAAAGATTTTATCTAGCAATAAAACCCACAAAAATGAACCTATGCATACCCACCTCATTTGCGTTCATCATTCTATTTACAGCATCTTATATGGGTAATTCACCGAAAACTCTTATTTATCCGGAAATTGCTTCGCCCCTAATTATCTTCTCAAACTTCAGGATTAACGAACTACGAACGAATGAGAAGAGTGTGGTGGGAGTAAATTACATGCGTCTAACTTCATTACGACACACGCAGAGGTTCAGTCCCTCCCTGGCTGGTGTTACGTGCCGCCGACCCTAACTTACAAGGGTTTGTTAAAGGTAAACTGTACTTACTTACTGTACTTTGTTTCTTAGGTGTGTTGTTTATGGTTGACAACAAAGTAGGTTGAGATGGAAAAGTAATTAGATTGAATTTTATGGGATTGTTTGGAATTAATGTTGAGATTACATAAACAGACGACACTAACTACTACGTATGCTTATTAATGTATCTGTTAATCATATCAGTTGCTTAGGTACTGTACTTAGGCCCACTTCCAACTCCGAGTTAGTTGCTAACACGATGTTAAATTGAAGTATTGTATTAGCATTTTTTATATTTAATTGAGCACACCGAGAGACTTTTCTGTGTTGGCAATAATTAATTTGATATTTTTATACTGGCAACATAAATATACTGCTGATCTTTAAAAGCACGGGTGAATGACAGTGGCCTACCATCATTTTCCTCCTTTTTAACGTTTATAAATAGATTGTCTCACGCCATCAGAGCTAGTCTAGTTTTGTGTGCGAGATAAAAATAAGTGTGTGACGGTAAGTTATTCTATAATCCATATTCTTGAAATTATAAATGATTTTTTTTCTGTAAGTTGTTTTGTACAAATACTTTTACATGTTAAACATTTTTTTTATAACTAGATGAGCCCGGCCGTTTCCTATCTGGCTACTCTGAGAAGAAAGGCGGAAACAAACTCATAGGTCACAGTCTCTTTTAAAGTCCAGACAAAATCTTGGTTAGATCATGTGAAGACCATGTAGATTGATGTCTGAAATTATCTTTTGAGGATAGGACCAGCCAGATTGAGTGGACCTGTCCAGACAGTGCACGAATTTGTCAATAACCGTGCACCTCAACTCTGAATTTAAGAAGCTCAACGATTCGATGAACAATACCAAAGAAAGGACATTCGGGTAGGCCGCATAAACTACTCAAACTGCCAAACTATGATTAAAAACTAACTACGATAAAGAAAAAAAAAAACAGATTGATCCACATAGTCTTCACATTCACAATAATAAAAATAAAATAACATATTACTTTAAAAGTAAATATTCTTGTCATTGCAAGAAAAACAAAATTTAGGATGAAAAAAACAAAATAAAATTTATTGGAGCACCTTATTTCGAAGCCTTTTCGTCCTCAACGTAATCTTTAACGTTTAGGCTTAGATCTTATACTACATGGCTTGGAAGCTTATTATAAAAGCGTACACATTGACATCTGAACGAGCCACCTACTTTCTTCAGCCTTTTTGTAGGTACTACACATTTGTGTTTGTTCCTAGTATTTATGTTATGGATATCACTATTTTTAAACAATTTTATATTTTTATGGGCCACATTAATGATTTTCATAAATATACTGAGAAGGCACAGTCATTACATTAATCTCCTTAAATTTCTCTCTGAGAGAGTGTCTTGGGCTTAATTTATAAATAGATCGAACAGTTCTTTTCTACAAAACAAAGATAGTCTGGATGTCGGCGGCATTTCCCCACAACAGAATACCGAGACCGAACGACAGTACACTATGAAAATAACGAAAGTATACTAAACGGGCTGTCTCTATGTCAGTTAAATTACGATTTTTTCAAACAGCATATGTAGCGGAGCTTAGCCTTTTTGACAATTTATCTATATGTGGACCCCATTGAAGCTTGGCAGCCAAAGTTAAGCCTAAGAATACTGTTTATACAGTGTTCTCAAAACTAATTTCAACAAACTGTGTTTTGTGTAACTGTGTATTGGATATGAAAATACACCTGGGTGAGTAAACCCTTTCAAACATTTTTATTTAGATCGCCATCCCCGCTGAAATACCCACAAAAGGCTTTAGTCTTTTAAGTAAAAGACAATAATTGTCTAACCTCGTATTAGCAGCTAAGTTAAGATTTTTGTCCTGATGGGCCTTAAAGTTAAATATTATGATGGCCTTCGCATAACATCTATACTAATATTACAAAACCCAAGAGTTTGTTTATATGAACGCGCTTATCTCAGGAACTACTGGTTGGAATTGAAAAAAGAAAAATTGTGTTGGATAGTCCATTCATCAAGGAATAGGCTATATAAAATCACGGTATGACCAATAGGTGCGGAGCATAAATGAAAAATGTTCTAAAAACGGGGCAAATTTATTCTTTTTGAGGGCTTCCGTCGCGTCCGCTGCGTAAACAGTTTAAGTTACGCAACAATCATGTATGTAGAGTAGATAAGGTAGGATGATAGATGGATAGGTAGCCAGTTGATGGGAGCGAAGCCGCGTGGGACAGCTAGTTGTATAATAAATAATAAATGCATAATTATACCCCCAAATACCGACGAAGTTCTATAAAACATACAAATCAAGTCTTTTAACGTTTCAGATTTCGTTAAGTTACAAAACTAAAGGCAACTGTGCAACTTCACTGACGCGTGTAGCTTAGGAACTCGCAACACTTCAAATAAAATGTAAACAGAATCAATATCGCAAGGTGGCGGTCACGTCGCAATGTTTTAGAGGGGTGGAGCGGTGTTTATTTTATCAAATACTGTTTAGAGCAACAACAGTCAACATCAACTGCACTTTCAACATGGGGTTGTGTTCTTTTATAACAGTCACCCCTCGACCACCCGTAGATATAGTGACAGGTACATTTTCTAAATCTATGGAGTGCATGTAGTTGACATTTTACGATTACATGCCCTTTTGATAGACTCTGTCATGCCCAGCTTCTTGCCAATTGTAGGTGTATTATATTAGTTTAATTACAATACACGTTTTCAATTGTTCAGTTGGTCTGGGGTAGTATGGACTTATAATAGAACAGTCTATGTATAGTCTTGGCCTCTTGTGACATCAGTACGTGCGACCCACTGTACGCATGACTAATTGTTGAATGCAGTAATAGAGTAACTATGCAAGTATCGCAGACTCTATTTAACACCTTTTTTACGGCTGTCCCAAATCATACAGGGCTACAACCATGGGGTCTTAAGTCAAGAGTAGGTTACTACTAGACAAGCGTGCTTCACCGTAGACCACATCATCGCTTACCATCAGGCGAGATAATGGTCAAACGAAAGAATATAAATAAATAAAAATACATTACCCATTCCACTGCAACTTATTACACTCCTTTGTCATTCCAATTACGATCAGAAAGTCAAATGTCCACCAAAACCAATAAAAATTTACTTGTATCGAAAATTAAGCCAATCAACACATACCTACCGATATTCAACATTTTGACGAACAAACTGTTGAGTTTGTTAAGCCTATTGTAACTTTTTCAACTGCAGTTTATTTTAACAGTACTCCAGTCTCTTGTAAAATAATTATATTGTAATCAAAAGTATCGATTCACTGAAAGTTTGTTCTGTGGGTAGTGCTTCAATCATATAGGTACTCGTTCATCTGTAAAGATAACGAGATTGTTAAGCTCGAAAGTATAATAAATTTTAATATATTATTTAATAGCTAATCCTTATTTTCATTTGCTGAATGTAATTAATGAAATTTGAGTTTACCACGATAAATAAAAAATAGTGAGTTGCAAAACCTCATAATTATGCGTCCCACAAATAAATAATTTGTTTATTTATGTTTGGATGATTTAATAAATATTAAGTTATGAAAACATTGGATGCAATTTGTGACACACAAAATGGGTTAGGAATTTAATTACTATCGTTTTCTTAGGGATAGAATTGTTTTATCCCGGTAATACATACCTACCTTTGTACTATCGGGTGTCGCGGTAGTCCAGTGGCTAAGACCTCGGAGGTCGTGGGTTCAAATCCGGGCAAGTACCAATATGACATTTACAAATTCATATGTACTTTCTAAGTTTATCTTGGAAATCGCAGGCAACGGTGAAGTAACATATCGTGTGGAAACCTGGAGTTATATAGTTAATGTAAGCCAGAAATAGGCAAGTCGGAGGTCTGTGGGGTTCCCAGAGGCGGCTTAATTAACTCTGACACCAGAGGTGGCCACATCCTTACCCGAAAATAAGAAGTCTATCAGAATAAAAAAATCTAATCTTTTTGGAACCATTCCGTATGATAATTTCCGACATTCACGCAGGCGAAGTCGCGGGCTAAAACTAGTTTTCTTTGTATAAAGATGGTTCAATAGCGACGTGCGACCTGAAACTATGCAATTCTTATATCTACATAAATGTTCATGCTTTCAGGCGGTCATTTTTAAGGCCATCATGATTCCACTTGATAAAGGGATAGTGCTCCTTATAATTTATAGCTCCGTCTCTCTCTCAAAGTGGATCCATGATAGTTTCGATAGGTCAGAGTAATAACTGTTTTCAGTTTGACTCCCAACGTGGCACCATGTCACAGGTCACTCACGACGACACCTATTACATACAATGTTGATTCTGTAGATGACATAAGCATAAGTGACGTGTATGTTGGTATAATGTTAATGTATAACTTGTGCTTGCATATATTGACGTGCATAAACATTACAGGCTATGCTTTGAATATATCAAACCGTCAATGGTGCATGGCTGCATCGTCATATTGCAAATAAACTGCTACAGTATTGTTAGAGCAATTACTTGAAGAACGTTAGTATCTAGGAACAGTTAAAATTTGTTTCAATTACGCCATCTGTGCTTGCAGCAGACAAACTGTGCGGTTCTACAAGATAATGTTTTTGGACTTGAAGAAAAATCGCGTGAAAAATGCGCTAATTGGACTATCCTGAAAAATAACAGTTAGCAAGCTGGAGCTGGAATTTGACTATTTTAAGAGTCAAGACCAATTAACAAACAACTGCTTACATGTTGTATTTAGAATCAAAGCAGACAGCCAGATATATTGAGTGCTAGATAGACTGCACTGTACACCAAAATAGAATCAGCCAGAACAGAAGTGAAGACCTATTTGAGTTATAGCATCTTAAAATACATCAGAAACGACACCCATGTCACCAGAGAAACGAAAGTAGAAATCACAAGATGAAAAGAAAAGGGTACAATTTACCCATAGTAAATGGATAAACCTATTATACATATCTAGAAATCACAATCCTATAAATAAGCAAGTTCTATCTCCTAGAGAGTTTTACTTAACATATTTCATGGCTATGAGCCTCATCCACTCATGTTAGCCGGGCAGAAATCATAACGTACAACCCAACACGCGAACATGAAGAATATCATTCATAACCAACGTATGTTCCCTTGCTCCGTATACTGTATAGTTTATTAAATAAAATGTGTAGTGCTATTACAGTAAAAGTGTTTACACATGGACGATGGAGTCGGTGACTTTTAAGCTAGGGATGTCACAAATGCAATGAGGATGAAATAATTAACGTCAGTTTAATTTTGGAACGTTGACTAATGTCCAGAAATGTAGCTGCTAAACGTTGTTTTAACGCGCACGGAAGTAAAGTTTGAATTAAATTTATTTTTTTATACCTTAAAAGTGCGATTATATATAAATGCAGTTTTGCGCAGCCCCGTTTTTTTTGAAAAAAAAAAGGAGAATAGCATTTGCCGAAACATAAAACTCTATTAAAGCAGTGGTTGGTAAATCCCGTACATATCTTAATCTGCGATTTTTGGGAAATATTCACAACAATAAGGAAAATGTAAATAAACTCGCGCTTAAAGCCAAAAAAACCGGTCAAGTGCAAGTCGAACTCGGACTATGGGCAAATTTAGATTTTCGCGAAAACTTAAATTTACCTTAATTTTCAACTTATTTTATTTTTTGGAATTTTTCCTTTATTTGTGCTGTAAGCCTTACTTTTTTGCAAATTTCGTGATTTTAGGTCAATGGGAACTACCATATAGGTTTTTACTCAAAACCTATAGAGTACTTCCGGTTGACCTAGAATTGAATTTTGGTTAAAAGTAAGATCTTACAGCACCAGAAAGGGAAAATACAGAAAATTAAATAAAAAAGGTTAAATAAAAAAATCAAAAATCCCGACTGCTTCAAAAGCGAACTAAAAAGACGTAAACAAGGAAAAAATCATGCTGTGCAGTCGGAGGATACATATTCGCGGGCTGGCTGACCAAAATCTGGTGTATCTTCCGCCTGCACAGCATGATTTTTTCCTTGTTTACGTCTTTTTAGTTCGCTTTTGAAGCAGTCGGGATTTTTGATCTTTTGATTTAACTTTTTTTATTTATAAGTTTTTTGTTAAGTTTTTTTCGAATTAGATACATTTAAACATATAAGTGTTATATATTTTTGAAATCACCTCTTAAAACCCTTTATTTTGATACCCCACACACTGGGTTTGGAAGAAAAAAAAATTTGGGACCCCACAATATGGCGCCCAAAATCCGCCATTTTTCTATTGTCCAATTTTAACGTAGCCTATGACACTCGCAGGGTTAAGACGAATCGATTGACGTATGAATCATCAAAATCGGCCTACGCGTTTGGTCTCTGGAACGCCACATAGGAACAAACATACATACACACATACATACATACATACATAGACTGATAAACACATTACCCTCCTTCGGCAGTCGGGTAAAAAATATAAAATAAGGTAAATTTCGGTACTTACAAGTTTTCGCGAAAAACTAAATTCAAAACTATGATATTTGACATATCGGACACCTCACGCCACACCAGCACCTCTAGCGGCGAATTCATACGCGGGGGTACCCATTTAGCGCAGGCGGATATGCAGGGATTGCAATTGGCGGATTCAATGAATCCGCCTAGTCTTTTTCCAACTATGTCGGCTCACAGTTTAACAGGATTCAGCTGGGTACCAGTTTTACATGGAAAGATTGCCTATCTGACCTCCACAATCCAGCAGACTGATGTCAAGTTTTATGGCTTCTACTTCTGACAGCCGGGACCAAAGACTAAATGTGCTTTCTCAAGCACGGAGTCTTGGTAACGGATGATCACCCATCCACAGACTGATCTCGATAAGCGTTGCTTATCCTAGAAAATCGACCCGTACGGCTGTTATTACTAACACACAAGCTCCTCTCTCCAACGTTCATCTCGATATCCATGGATGCAGAGATTAAAATGTATTATTTATATATATTATTATTTTTTATATATATTTTTTATAATTCGCATAGAAGATCTCAGTTAAAAACTTGCGGATGGATGCGGATGCAAAGATAGGACCGCCGCTCCGCAAACTTTGTTACCTAAGTTTGCGAAGGTGAAGTTCCGATACAACCCTAAATCATCACATCATATCATCAGCCTTTTTAATGTTCCCACTGCTGCGACACAGGCCTCCTCTCATAGAGGGAGTGGGCTTTATCCACCACGCGGGCTCAGTGCGGATTGATAGATGTCACAGTTCTTTGAATTTTTGGTTCTAGGACATGCCGGTTTCCTCACGATGTTTTTCTTCACCATTTTGAGAGCAGTGGTGATGAAATAAATAACATAAATCAAAGCGCCTGCTCGGGTTCGAACCGACGAACTACAACTCGTAAGTCGGGATCGCAACCACTTGGCCACCACTGCTCTCCACTCTACTATTACGTGTCAAACCTAAATATACCATTGGTATTCGACTGCGTTTCGACGGCCGCAGACATTTTATTAACGTTATTCGACATGCTGTCAAGTAACTTTGGATTTATATCGATGAAGGGGTGTGTGGCACGTTTTGATTTGACAGGTAAGGGAGGTACTATCCGGTTCTCAGTTTAAGTATATTTTTTTACATAATATAATAACTGTTTAAAAAAATTCAAGGATTATGTACTCGTATTTTCCCAGCTTTGGACTGAAATAAATCAATTAGAAAAACTAATTTTCTATTCTCTAACCAGTGATGCCCTGATTCATTTACCACAGTCAACCCCAACTTGAAGGATGGAATGAGCTTTTGATAAATAATTTTCATAAAAGTTCAATATTCCATTTATTTGCACATGTCCGTGCATTAAAACTGATGCACATCATCAAGCTCATGATATTACACCCGTCTTAGTATATTTAAATACATTGGCAGTCCGTTTTGCACTCAGACCCAATTGGTTCCGACTGTTTTGAGCGATAAGCACATAGATCGATACACATTTAATAAAAAGTACTTAACGATTGTATAAACTGTGAAATAATTCATATTTTCGCAGGGATATGTTGAAATGTGTTTGGAAATGTAATACGTAACGCCATATTTTTAAGTTACCACTGCCGGAGAATTGATTTGGATAAAATTAAAAATTTCTTGTTTTCGTTTTTATTTCTGCTTTAGATTCTGCCAGCAGTTTCGCCCGCGTAAATGTCGGCAGTTGACCCGGGAAAAATGTACGGTTCCCGTAACCGTAATTTTTTTCCAGATAAAAAGTAGTGTATCTGCTATTCCAGATTATAAGCTAACTCTGTGTCAAATTTCAACCGGATCCGTTCAGCCGTTCTGGCGTGATTGAGTAACAAACATACATCCATCCAAACTTACGCATTTACAATATCAGTAAGATTTGTAACTGTCCTTACAATGCAATGGTTCAGGACCCGTCACGACCACAGGCCTTACCTACTATTACGTGTCAACGCCATCATGATTCCACTTCTCCTTACCGTGACGATGACACACTTCTTAGCTAAGGGCCCAAACACAAAACTGCGAATTGATGCGATGTGAAATCGCAACGCGGAAACGGCTAAGCAACAACAAGCAACAAGCTTGTAGATATTTAAGACGCATCGTCGCACCGCAGTTTTGTATTTAGGCCCTTAATCCCTTGCCTGGCGCAGTATTCGGCCACGGCACCGCCAGCCAGCTGGGGCTATCACTCGATGAACTCGGAAGTTCAAGTGTCGAAGAATGGCCGGAGGCTAACGATCAGGGGGGTAACCACAAGCTCTTAGAGTAAGGTTATTTTGATATCGAGTAAGGGACAGATGTATCTGACTTGTATACATCTGTCACTTACTCGATCTCAAAATAACCTTACTCTAAGAGCTTGTGGTTACCCCCCTGAACCTTGTATGATTTCAATGTGAAAAAAAAACTTTTTTGCAAAAAAATACTACCAACTTCCAAATAAAAAACTACAAAGTGAAAAATAACTTTATTTTTGGAAGTCAGTTTTTTTTCCTTTTTTTCCCATTTTTTGCGATATGGACACCGACTTCCAAAAATAAAGTTATTTTTCACTTTGTAGTTTTTTATTTGGAAGTCGGTAGAATTTTTTTGCAAAAAAGTTTTTTTATTTTTCCCTTTTTATTTGTACTTTCCTAAAATAGGCAATTTGTTTAGTAAGGTACCTATAACGCCAGAATAGATTACCCGAATAACATGAAACTTGAACATAACCTGTGAAATGAGAGATCTGCGTACCCCTTTAGAGTGTACTGGCATGATGTTATGTTATGAAATGGTATAAACAATAAACAGACATGCGATTGCAGCTATCCCGAATGATTTGGCATTATTTATTGAAGAGTTCTGTTGTATATCTCCGAAGTTCTACATCAGATATTCACCAAATTAAAATGGGACCAATTTCGAAACAACTCATTCAAACAAAAAAAGAATTTTCAAAATCGGTCCACAATTGACGGAGATATCGGTGAACATACATAAAAAAACATACAAGAAGTCAAACATAGAACCTCCTCCTTTTTGGTAAGTCGGTTAAAAATGGATAGTGCTCTTCGTCCTGTATAGCTCCGTCCCTCTCTACTGTGGAACCATGATAGTTTAAACACGTCAGAGACGTTTTTGTCAGTCGGACAGTCAATATACACAATCCTTTTCAAAAACATGTATACAGATTAGATTAACACTACATAATATCTCGCCTGATTTGCCCGAAGAGTTAAGCAGAGGTGTTCGTAAATTACAACCACATTTCACCCGTTATGCTTGCCTATATCTATACTTCTATACTATTACTACAGGTCTAGCGCCTAACTGTGTCAGTTCCTGAGGTATGGGAGCGGTACGGGAGGGGTGAAAAGTGACGTGACATGACGTATCCTAACTGTCTCGCTATACACGTGATACATTTTAATGCAGATATCTCTTACGATATGCTTATGATATTTACGAGCGTGTACCTAAGGCAAATTGATTAATATTTCGGCGTGTGACAAAAAAAAAACAAAAAAAAACGGACAAGTGCGAGTAGGACTCGCCTACCAAGGGTACAAATTTGTAGGTAAATATTATAAATAGGTAGTTCAGGAATCGAGTCCCGCAGTTTTCTCTTTTTTTTTTCTTTTCTTGTTAATGTTGTCATCTTTAAACTCAGCAGAATTGGGTTCTAATTTTTTTGTTTAATATATTCGTACACTTTATAAACAACTTACTTAGTTTGAGATCTTATTGGAGGACTCATCTTTGTTTGCGAATACCGTGTGCGTTTTACGTGAAGCGACCTGTCCAATTAACACGTGTTGACGACAGCAAGCCTGACGCCCAACCCGTACCGCTCCCATACCTCAGGAACTGACACAGTTAGGCGCTAGACCTGTATATTAATCTATACTTCTATACCATCTATACCAATATTATAAAGTGGAAAGATTTTTTGTTTGTTTGTACCAAATAGGCTCCGAACCTACTGGACCGGTTTTAAAAATTCCTTAATTCTTTAATCCTATGGAATGCCAGATTATTCCCGAGTAATATAGGCTATAATTTTGATGGGAGCGAAGCCGCGGGGGACAGCTAGTATATTATAAAGAGGAAAGATTTGTATTTTTGTAAGTAAGGAATAAATTTAAAAACTACTGTATCGATTCCAAAAATTCCGTCATCTTTAGGAGGCTACATAATCCCCGGGTTGCATAGGCTACTTTTTATCCATGTATTCCCACGGGAACGGGAACTACGCGGGTGAAACCGCGAGGCGTCCGCTAGTTTTTTATAAAACAGTAAATCATGTTAATAAACTCCATTATCTAAAAAATAACCTCTTTAACTACTAAACTGAGACCATCTTACATCCGCAACAGAAGAGCCCATTCTCAGGCACTTCCCTATAATTCAAGACTAATTAAGTCTTCTGAGGCCGTAACGAGGACCAAGTGAGAAAGGTGGTAATTAGGATCCCTTTCTCACTGAACATTAAAATTTCACGTTCACTCGAGTAACGAGTCATTAGCAAACTCTTTGATGCATACTAATTGTGTTCGCTTTTCGACGTAATTGTAATTAAAGATGGACTCAAAGTGCACGGTGCAGGTGAACTAAGAATTCATGAAGTATTTTTTTCAATATTTTAAGTTTTTTTGCTTGAGTTGGTGCTCAAAGCTGAGTAAACTTTCGTAGCGTTTAGTAAGATGTTAATGATTCTAAGGGCCATTAAAAAGTGTGCAAACGCGATGGAAGGTAATTTACGAGACAACATTATAACTCAATTTAAGTATAATAAGATAACGTTACCTTACAGTAAGCTTTTTCATGCGCTTTGGTCCCCCGGTAATTGCACAACTATAGATTGATGTGTGTCATTAATCAAAACTTGATTCGTTACAAAATTGAACAAATTAGGATAAAAATTTAAATCGGTTTAAATTATCCCAGGCCTTTGCTGGTCTAGTTTTTTTTGTGTTTTACTATTTTAGTCACAGGATCCACAAGGTTGAAAAACGTGGTCTAAAATACTTAATCAACGAATCATTTAAAAATAAGAAAGTTTGAGAGTATGCATGTTTGTTACTCTTTCACGGAAGAATGACTGAACTGATTATGAGAGTAATATAGCTGAATAACTTATGCTAAGATTTACAAAGATCAGTAATAATGCAGCAAGTGAAAGGTACAGGTTAGTAAAGACATATATTTATGTAACTCTATACCCATTATTATTTTTGTTTTACTAACATAGTTTATAAGATTTCTGACACAACATTTTCTAAGGACTATATAGTTGTTTGAGAATAAATAGCTTTCATTAATTCTTTAAATTAATAATTTCACACGTTACTACGGGAAGTAGATGCTAGTCAAGCATAATTATAAAAAAGTCACACCTACTCAATTTCAAATCAATCACAACTCATCAACAAAAACAACGCAGTTCATTATTAATTCTAAATCCTTCAGAATCAATTTCGAATTTCGATAGTCATGTCAAAGAACGGGCTCCATCATAAAACAACGGTTACGTCCCAAACACGAACCCAAAGCGATATTTTCAACTGATAAATCCCCAAGGGTGACTTGTTCATCTTCCGCATCACTAGCAACAGAGAAAACAACTCCCAAAAAATATTTTCAAAGTCCGATGAATCGTACATCAAAGAGTATTTATCTATCTTCCATATTTAAATTTTCATTTAAAACCTTTTTCTAGAGCTCGTCAAGCATTTAAACCGAAAAGTCGCTCGTGTTTAATAACGCACTTTATTGTGACAATTAAACGACAATTTGTGAGCCTTCACCTGGCTCAAAGACCACTAATTGCCCTTTCTTGAACAAGTTAATAATCAAGAGAATAAATTGTGCGAAAAGTTTTTTGTTCTAGGTGCATTTAAAAGGTTTTACGTCACAGTTTTGCTGCACAGTGGACTCGATACATAGAAAACATAAGGTTAGTTATTATTGTATGAAACGATTTTATTTTGAAGGAAATTAAGAATAGATTTTAACTAAAGATTTTTAAAGCTGTCGTCAGCATAACTAAATTCTATATAAGTGTTCTTGTCAATACATTGACATGTTTTTTTACACCAATTGCATATAAAGTTGAAAAAAACAACTATTCTTAAATTTAATAACATTTTCATAATGGAGTTAGTTTAGTTTGACTGTTTTAGTTAATTTATCACTGATTTAACTGTTGTTTCATTATTATGACCCACAAAAGTAACGATATTTCATGCTTTTACATGTTATCAACTAAAACAAAACAAATATAGTAAAGAGAACATCAACAAACAGAAAAAGCTTTTAATCTTGTATTTATTTTACATTTCTGGATCCAGAACCGTAACGCGATATCTCACCGCGATATTGGAATTCATACAAAGTGAAAACTTTGTTTGCGATGTAACAGAATAGCTCTTTGTTCCTTCTAACCCGATATCCGTTTTCGACATTAAGGCACACTGTATTTCCGTGGAACTTTGTTTCTCAGAAAATTCTCATAACAAGTATTCCAGTAATGCAATTCACTTTCTTTTGCTTTAAAAGCATTGAAATCGTCAAGTGAAGGCAACTGAATTTCACGGCTAATAAACTCATAAAATATAAGCCAGTATTAAATAATTTTCGGAAGAGTCTTGAACTTTTATTGCGCGTTTTGTTTTCCCTTGTTCTTAATAAAGAGAACTGAAAAGACATTTCGTCTTCACATTTCTTACTTATACAGACAGGTCTGAGTACCTACGCACTCATTTTAATTGAAAGAATTTTATTACATTAGAAGTTCCGGTGAGATATAAAACTTATTCTATTACTTACGTGAGTCCTGCTCATTATTCTGGGCATGTTTTAAAATTTCGAAACTTCTTCTTTGCGTCGAAAAATGGGCTTTCTGCTACCTGGAAAGGTAGCAGAAAGAAGAATTGTTGAATTTTGGGCAACATTAGACGTAGCCACGCCATTAATTCGGAGCAGAAGTTAACATAGTTGGCGGGTACAAATTACATCAGATAAAGTTTAGTAACACGGAATTGTTTGCGGAATTCTTTAAGATGCGTAGGTTATTACATTATTCTGCCGTCGGATTCCGAGAATCCGGTGAATCGAGTCTGCGGATAATTCGTCCCGTAGGCCATTCGATCGACCTAATTCGGGGAGATCTCATTCAGCTAATGGTCGTAATGTTTCATCTGAGTGCGTCTACGGCAGAGGATTGAAGTATTTGTTCAGAGAATGATGGCCCTTTACAATTTACGTTAAGGAAAAGTAAGAAGTCAGTTGTTGAATAATTTATACAAACGTTCTTTGAAAGCAGTGCCGTGATGTTTTACGCAGCAAATAAGGGCATAAGGGATCAGTGGATAATAGCTCTTAATTAAGCAGAGCAAAAGCTTGTAAAAAGAGCAGAAATGATTTAATGAATAGAACAAAACAAAATAAAATTGCGTTTCTAACGATAAAATTAAATATATTACAATTTCAAAAGAGCCATTCTATAGAAACACAAGCTTTGTCTGTCACATGTTGTGTTTTTCAATGACACCCACTCACACGCCCGCATGCACCCTTATAATAAAACAGCCCTAAATAGGTTTAACAAATCTTAAATCAAAGCAACGTCATCTAGGAACAAGCTTCCCAAAAGAAAACGACAAAGAACTATCTTATATAAACATATACATAAACATTCTTGGGCAAACATATATACCCCGATATGAAGAAATTGAACTTTTCCGTCCTACGATAATAATTTACATGATTTTATGTGAAACAATGGCTCACGTCCGGTGTTCAACTTTAGCGAAACCAAACAAAGGAATATCCCGTTTTACGATAGATTACCATGTTTGGGTTTCGACTTTATGCACTGTACCATGAATATTTTATTTTACGTGACTACTATTTATGCTTGAATACAGTTTTGGCTGATTTATGTATTTATTGGGATTTTATGACGTTGGCTTCGGTTATTTGTCACCTCACTGATTTTTATCGTATTGGGAAGGACTGTGTAACAAAAAAACGTTTTACCAAAAAAAAATAACCGACTTCCAAAACAAAAGACTACAAATCGTAACATAGCTTTTTTTTCGGAATTCTGTGTCTTAGGTACCTATTTGTTTTGGTTTTTTACACCAACTGCTGACAATATAGTTAATTTTTCGCTTTGAAGTATTTTGTTTTGGATGTTGGTTTAATTTTTTTGTTATTTTTTTTTTATTTTCTCTTTTAAGTTTTGGTACCTTATGGCCCTTGGGTCATAAAAATACGCATTGCTAAGATTGATTAAAAACAACTCGTCAGTCATCATCACCTTGATCAAATTAAAATGGGACCACATGAGAAGCACCAGCTTTCATAAAAAAAAGAATCATCAAAATCGGTTCATAATTGGCGGCGTAATCGAGCATTAAACACACAAAAACATATAGTCGTATTGAGAACCTGCTCCTTTTTGAAGTCGGTTGAAAATACAGCTGTGTTTCTTAAATGTCTTGTAATATTATTCTTGTTTGGGTGGCTTCGCATAGGAAGAGTCCATATTTCCAGGCCATTAAATAGTAGCATATGACGCTCTGAGATAGTGTCATTTTCTATCAGAAAAATAGTGTGTGCAATCGAAAAAGCAAAAACGAGAATAATGTTTAATAGAAACAACGCAATTATTATAAAGGTGTCATTGTATTCACCATTTTAGACAACTTTTACTAACCTACCCTGAAATCGCGAGAAAAAACTCAGCCGTTTAGTTTTGTTTAAAAAGTTAGCATTTGGACGAATTATACCAACATTAATGTATGGGGCTGAATAGTTTATTTATTGTTACATTCTGTATAAACAAACAAACACAATTTATTTCATTATTATTTAGTTTAGATCAACGTACTCGTATTTCCCACCAATAAAATTTCGTACGTAAGGTTGAAGCATTTCAGGCAACTAGCGAATTTCTGGCGTAATGAGTGACAAAATTCGCCAGTTGACTTCGGCACGTCACTTCGCTATCCGCGAAACGGTCAGAATGAGCGGCCAGTGTGAACGCCGTGACGGCCCGTCTGACTCAGACCTATTTCGGGCTAGACATTAAGTGGGCGAAGAGTCTAATTACAGAGCTTTGTACTCCCAGGACACTCCAGGATATTTTAATTAAGATATTCTAAGTATGAGCTTGTTATAATTTACGGTGCAAACAAGTAATACTTGGGAGGTGGACTTTCAACGGTCATGGTCATTTACACTATAGATTATTAAGAGGAGTTAGAAGTGTCTTAACTGTCCTCTTCGAATGACAGACTGATCACTGAAGTGTTGAGACATAAACCTAAGTCAACTCGATAAAGATACCCCCGCAGTAAAAAAAAATTATAGATTTAATATAATTAACAAAAGCCAGTTGTAGCTAGTATTTCTATTTATCTATATCTATACTAATATTATAAAGAGGAAAGATTTGTATTTTTGTATATAACGAATAAACTTAAAAAAACTACTAGACCGATTTCAAAAATTCATTCACCGTTGGGCAGCTAACACTTTACCCAGGTTACATAGGCTACTTTTTTTCAAAAGTCAAAGTCAAATATATTTATTCAATTAGGCCAATAAACGGCACTTTTGAACGTCACATAAATTAAAATTTAAAAGTAATAAAAAAAATTAAAAGAAATTAAAAGTAATAAAAAAAAATAAAAAATGATTCTACCGTGCATTCGGAAAGTAGATTGTTATGGAGAAGAACGCACAAGAAACTCCATACTTACTCTTTTTTAAAAAAATAGTACATTAATATATTAATATATGTGAGGACGATGCACCCAGAATAGCTCTACACACTATACTACGTACAGGAAAATTAATTAATTTGATAAGTAGGAACATGGTTCTCACATACTTACAAATATTACAAACATAGGTAAAATACCTAATTCAACAACAACGGAACAGTGTGTGAGTAAATTTGTATAAAAAATAAAAATAAACAATAAATACAATAACTATGAATGGGAATATAAATTAACAAATATGATTTTGTCCACACCAAAGATTGCCCTATGGAGCAGGACCAGCATGTTTCCAAGCATTCTTATCTTGAATATAATCATCTAATTTGTAATATGCTTGTTTACAAAGGGTGCTTTTAACTAAAGTTTTACATTTACTTTCATTTAGTTTTTATATATCACAAGTTATTTTGTTATAGAATTTAACACAGTACCCCATGAAAGATGATTGTACTTTAGCTAGTCTGTAAGAAGGCTGATCTAACTTATCTTTATTTCTGGTATTACAATTGTGGCTATCACTGACTTTACTAAAGAGATGTATATTTTTCCTTACATACATAATATTTTCATAAATAAATTGGCAAGAAACTGTCATAATATTAATATTTTTAAACAGTTCCCTAAGCGATTCACGGTGACTTAACTTATATATGGCTCTGACAGCTCTCTTTTGCAATATAAATATGGATTCAATGTCAGCCGCTCGACCCCACAGTAAAATCCCGTATGACATTATGCTGTGAAAGTAACTAAAATAGACCAAACGCGCGGTTTCTACATCCGTTAGCTGTCTTATCTTTCTAACAGCATAAGCGGCTGAGCTAAGCAGACCCGCAAGAGATGTTATGTGAGGACCCCATTGCAATTTGTCGTCTAGAGTGATTCCCAGGAAAACTGTTAGATTTACAAATTCCAGCTTTTCGCCATTCAATATGATATCGCATTCGGTACTTCTAACATTCGGCAATGTCAATCTAATACATTTGGTTTTTTTTCATTTAGTACTAAATTGTTTGCCGTGAACCAATTTTGGACCTGATAAATGGAGTTATTCACGTCATCAAGATTTCGTGACCGCCGATCTATTTTAAATATCAAAGATGTGTCATCAGCAAACAACACCATCTTCGGTTGATTTTGTAGTAATTGGGGTAAATCGTTAATATAAACTAAAAAAAGAAAAGGACCCGATATCCAGCCTTGAGGAACACCCATTGTCATTTCAGACCCTAGTGAGTTTACGCCGTTTACCTGAACTTTAACTTGTCTGGCTTTTTAATATGATCTAAGTAACTCAAGGGCTGTATGTCTAATTCCATAGTGCTCGAGCTTCAACAATAGTGTCTTTTATCCCTGTATTCCTACGGAAACGTGAACTACGTGGGTGAAACCACGAGGCGTCCGCTAGTGTATAATGGATGCCAGCGTTTCAAAAACTGATCTATAGTTGTATGACAGTATTACTAACTACCTCGACAATAGCAAAATCATCGAACCTTCATCCATGGAGCTATAAACTCAAACAAAAACTCGACGAAGGTTTTTTTTACTGTTAAATATGTCACTGTTGTGAACGAACTCTTCTGAAGCAAATGCAAATTACATTCCACCAACAGTTTCAGGAGTGTTTTTCCAATGTCACTTTAAGCTAACGGTAACCTAAAAACATTACAACATGCAATAAAATAAATCCGACTAAAACCTTTTAATTATTACATACAAACTCGCGTTAATTTTCCCCATGCTTAATACTATATTCCGATGTTGTCACCGAATATGGATGTATGACGGTATAGAAATTCCAGCGACAATAGCCGTAATTCCGTCGTAGCTCGGACGCAGACGCGCGGCCGCACCGGACGTGGAAACGAATACGTAATGACATCCGATGGTCACATTTGTAATTTTATTACCACCGTCCCTTTATTTTTATGTTAATCCTGATGACCTAGAGTTTGTTACAGCCGTATAAATTGCCGCAATATTGCAAGCCGCCTAAATCTTCCTGTATAAAAAGCAAGGAAATGTTTTATTTTCGAGTAGGTGTTGTGTTGTTGTTTTTGTTGTCTGTAAGTTTTGTTTGGGTCCGTTTTATTTGTCGGCGTTACATATAGAATTTGTGAAGTGGCTTAGTAGATGTTTTTTGAACGTTGGGGTGGAAATAAACAAGCATTTCATACAACATCAATAAATACATGAATAGGCAAATAATAATAAACATCATACTGGAGCTTAGTATTTACGTTGAACGTATATCCATATGTCCATAAGGCAAACAATAAAAAGTATATGTAGTGTGTAGTGGTGTGTAGTGTGTTTTATGTTTGTTGTACTATATTTAATACAACAAACATGAAACACACTACACGTACTTACAAACAAGAAATTACTGTTCCTACCTATCAAGCCCCTACATGAAACCAATAAAAACAAAACAAATATTGTCACGACCTCACTAATAAGAAACCTGTAATAAATAACACAGAGTAAACAAAGAAACAGAGACTACAAACACGTAAATAGAATTAAAAATAGTACTAAGTATAACCCAGATAGTAATGACGCTACAAAAACATTTTGTTATTCACAAAAAGTGCAAATGACATGTTTTAACAAAATATTAGACCCATAAAAAATCTAAATCATACTCAAAAGGCGAACTCAAACAAACAACCCAGTAACATCATAGTTGTTAACCAATGTTTAAGCAGTCTCCAATACATAAACAAGCAAACAAGTGCATAAAAAGTGTAAGAACCTATAACGTACAAAACAAAAACAAAGTGACCAAAGTGACAGTGAAAAAATTCCACTCGCATGAGTCATTTCAACCGTTTTTGCATCGTTCAAATATTGCAACTCAATGCTATGCTAAATTTCAACTCATTAACTTAAGTTCATTTGGTTCGGCGGTACAGAAGGCGACACTTCTCCACTGATAGATCGGTCGCCGGTTCGAACCTCAGTCCAGATTCCTGCTCTTTTTGTGAATTCTAAACTGACATTCGGATTCTATCAGTACTACATACACACAACAATGTCCGAAATCAATAACGTCACCGTCAGGCGCGCACGAGCGCATTCAAACTCCGACTTCAACTTGGATGAAAGCCTCATCAATCACACACTAGATGGCACTGTATGTAGTATGCCAGACATATCAGGTGATGATGACATTGATTTAATTACTCAGTTGAAGCAAAATATCGATGATCTCACCATTAAACTCGGTAGTGCAAATGGAGAAATTGACTCACTAAGCCTTGCAATTGAAAGGCTTAAAAAGGAGAATGAAAATCTGGTAAGAAAAAACTCACTCTACAAACAAATAGTGACTAGTCCGATACAATCTCCTACCACCACGCCAAAAAAAGGGGGCTTAAATATTCAAAACAACCAGGATGCATAAATAAACAAACCCAGACTGATTCTGATATAGTAGCCAAAGGAAAAGTAACCAAAAGCTATGATATACGAAAAAACATCAATACGCATTCCAGTCCACAGATGGCGCCACAACCTTCGAATGAGCAGGTGCAAATGAAAAACAAACAAGTAACAGAAAATAAATTTAAAAATAACTTATGTATATTAAGTACTAATAAAACTAACAAAAATGTATTAGCTTTGGCAGAAAAGTACTTTCAAGACAATTATCAAATATGTCACTACCTAACACCAAATGTTGGTATTGTGCACCTTCTACGAGATATACAGACAAAACTCAGAAATTACACAATGAATGATTTCTGTGTAATAATGATCGGCGAGGAAGATTTTAAGACTACTAAATGTTACTTTGATATAATTACATATATGAGAAACGCATTACAGGACATAAAGAACACAAATATAATTATTGCTTTGCCAACATACAAATGTAGTGATAACTATAATATTTTATATAACTCAAGACTGGAAATGTTCAACAACATGCTATACATGGACATTATTACGCATCAATACTCATATATTCTGGACTCTAATTTGAACTTAAGCTATCACTATTCTACGTACAAGAGGTCGGGCGCCTTAAAAGACTACACCGTGGGAATTATTTTTGAGGACCTATTCAACCTTCAATTGGAAATCTTAGAAGAAAATGCGCTCAACGCAAAAAATGAACCAAAAGAACAGTTTTTTCTCCAATAAATATATTAACATTTTACACCAAAATATTGCAGGTTTATTAAATAAATCAAATGCTCTTACAGTGTGCTTAAATGAATTATCTGATAAAAATATAAATGTGGATATCATATGTATTACCGAACATTTTATCATGAAAGGTAACGAAAAACAACTATGCATACCAAATTACAGTTTGGCTGCATGTTATAGTAGACAGGAAAAGAAGAGAGGAGGAGCATGTATTATTGTTAATAATTGTCACCAATGGAAGGACATACCTCAAATATCAAAACTGTCATTGCCAGGGGTTTTCGAATGTTGTGCTGTTGAGCTTATTAATTATAAATTAATGGTTGTATGTATCTATAGAGTACCAAATGCTAAGAATTTAAATGATTGTTTTGATAGACTTGAGAATTTGCTTAAAGAAATGTCCAACAAACGTCCCAAGAATGTTGTAATTGTGGGCGATTTTAATATAGATATTTTAAAACCGAATAAAAATTCGGTTACACTGGAGTATCTGCTACTAGGTTTCAACTTGAAACTAGCTCTTAAACAACCAACTCGAACGGCTAGTCAGACATGCATAGATAATTTTGCGCATAATTTTAAAAAGACTTGTAAAGCGGGTGTATTAGAGTTTGCGTTATCGGACCATACAGCACAGCTTCTTCAATGCCCAGTTCCCAATGTATGTAGTATAAAAGCCTGGTATATAACTAGAAGAGATTACAATAACGAAAATATAGTGAAATTTAAAAAAAGTATACACAGTCTCAAATTTTCGGAGATCTACCTTACTGATGATCCCAACGTAGCTTACAATGAGTTTGTCAACACATTTAAATTATTTTACGACTTGTGCTTTCCTTATAAAGAAATAAAAATCAACATAATTAAAAAACCAAAATGGCTATCACATGGCGTTAAATTATGCAGTAGAAAAAAGAGGCAACTTTTGTGGCAATCCAGGTTGAAGCCTAACCACGAAAACAAAAAGAAATTCACTACTTATTCTAGACTATATAATAGAATTATTAATTTAACGCAAAAAGCTCAAAATAACCACAAAATACAGCAAGCCAAAAATAAATCGAAGACTACGTGGCAAGTAATTAATCAGACAAAGTACAATATCCCTAAACAACGTATTGAGAGACTTAAAGTTGGTAATCAAATTATATACGAACCTTCGGATATAGCTGGTGCTTTTAATGACTTTTTCGTTGACAAAATACATCCAAAAATAGACGCTGAATGCAAGCCAAAGGCCTGCATGCCATCCACGAAACTGAATTCAATGTTTTTGGCTCCTAGCACACCACACGATTTATATAAAATAATTATGTCCCTAAAAAACACTAGCAGTGTAGGTTTTGATGGAATCGCCACAAAAGTGCTGAAGTCAGTGTCAGTCGATATATGCGGTCATCTAAGTCACATACTCAACCTCATTATTTGTGCAGGTATATATCCAGATGGTTTAAAAACATCTATCATTAAACCCTTATTTAAGAAAGAAGATAAGGAGTTGATGGAATATTATAGACCAATTTCACTTATACCGGTTATTTCAAAAATATTTGAGAAATACATCTACAGAGAATTATATAATTACGTGGAGAAAAATAATATACTTTGTGAAGAACAAAAAGGATTCAGACAGCACAGAACCATTAATATGGCAATTTATGACTTTTTATACACTATTATTAGAAACATGGATAAACGATCCCCCATATGTGCTATATTTTGCGATATGACTCAGGCGTTCGATTATGTCCATTATAATACCTTACTCAATAAATTAGAAATCTATGGCATTAGAGGTAACGTGCTCGAACTTATGAAATCTTATTTAGAAAATAGAACACAAATAACCGAAGTTAGCCGCATTAATGTAGTTAATAAACATGAAGAGATAACAAGATCACGAGAACGTAAAATCTCATACGGTGTACCACAGGGAACCGTTATGGGCCCGTTTTTGTTTATTTTATATGTCAACGACATGCCCATGTCCCTTGAACAACCTATAACAATGTTTGCAGACGATAGCACAGTAACGATCCCTTGTAAAAACGTAATTACGTATGAAAATGACATTAATAGTTCTCTTGGCTCACTAATTAAATGGCTAGACAAAAATAATTTAATTATAAATTTAAATAAGACAAAGATAATGCACTTTAGACAGCGTACTCCAGGCTTAACTAATCTTCATATACACTACAAAAATGTCAATATTGAGGAAGCAGGAGATACGAAATTTTTAGGATTACAAATAGATTACAACTTAAATTGGAAAGCACATATAGATATTTTGTGTAAAAAACTGAGTTCATCTGCATATGTTTTATATAGATTATCCTCCTTAGTGGATACCAAAACATTTCTAACGGCTTATTACGGTATAGTTGAATCTCACTTACGCTACGGCATCATTTTCTGGGGGAACTCAACTGATAGAGACACGGCATTTAAGGCCCAAAAACGATGTCTCCGGTCAATGTTTAAACTTGAAACTACAGACAGTTGCAAGCCCTATTTTAAGCAATACAATATCTTGACACTTCCTTGTATTTATATTTTCGAGGTGGCTGTGTTTGTAAAGCAAAATCCAAGTCGTTTTGAACGCCTAGCTGATGTATTCCCAAGGAATAGGCGTGACAATAGCAAAATATGTCAAATATCATGTCAAACCACTTTGATGCGCAACAGTGTTTATTGCATGGCCCCAGTTATTTACAATAGATTACCGAGTGTTTGGAAAGATTTAAATACGGTGATGTTTAAGAGTAGACTACGTAATTTTTTAATAAATAAAACATACTACAGTGTGGCTGAATTTTTGACAGAGAAAAAATTATTTGTTGATTGATTGATCTATTGAATGATAATTGTAATGATATTGATAATTTATTAATTGATCTGTTGTAGTATGATTGTAATGATAATAATAATTTAAATATGACCTATTAGTGATCATTGTGATGATAAAGATTATTTATTAATTGATTTATTGAATTGTAATTGTGATGATAACGATAATTTATTAAGTGATCTATTGAATTGAAATTGTAAGCATAATGATAATTTATTAATGATCTACTGAATGATAGTTGTAATTATATTTTATTAATTGACCTATTGAATGATAATTGTAATGATAATATGTATATTAATTGATCCATTGAATGATAATTGTAATGATAATTTATTTATTTATCTGGTTTTAAAATGTTTGATCATGTTGCATAAATAATGACTTCCGATAATAAATCTTTGACTTCCGATCAAGTTTTCCACACTTATGTTAGAAACTATTCCAAAATATTTAAAAGAGTCTGCGCTCAAGCAAAATCTCAAATAATAATTAACAAAATTGGTGTTTCTAATAATAAAATAAAAACTGTGTGGCAAGTAATTAATAGAGAAACCGGAAAGACACAACTACGCGATCAGAATGAGTTGTCATTGAAAATAACTAATCAAACCATTTCTGATAAGCAAGAAGTCGCTGAGACATTAGAAAATTTCTTTACCAACATTCCGTTAGAGGTTACGAAGTCTATTCCCTCCTCATCTAAATTAGCTGAAGCTCTTCTTAAGGAAAACTTTACTAAAGACTTACCAACCTTTATATTTAAACCAATGTGTATTGATACAATTAAAAACGCGTTCAAAAGTCTCAATATAAAAAATACTGAAGACTTATGGGGGATATCCGTTAGGGTTCTTGGAGATATTATTGATTCAATTGCTCCTGTCCTAACAGGCATATTCAATCAATGTTTGGACAGCGGCACGTTTCCTGACTTAATGAAACACAGTAAAGTAGTACCAATTTTCAAATCAGGTTGTAAGAGTGATCCCTCTAATTATAGACCTATATCCGTGCTTCCAGCATTGAGTAAAATCTATGAAAAAATCATGCTGGATCAGATGTTGTCTCACTTCAATTCAAATGGGATCCTGCATAGTCAGCAGTTTGGTTTCACGAAAGGTAGGTCGACAACGGACGCGGGAGTAAAACTCATCAGTCACATTTTGGAATCTTGGGAGAAGTCCCAGGATGCCATTGGCATTTTCTGTGATCTCTCAAAAGCGTTCGACTGCGTCGACCATAACACACTGATCTGTAAATTACACCACTACGGAATTCGAGGACAAGCTGCTGATCTTGTGCTTTCCTATTTATCAAACAGACAGCAAAAAGTAAATGTTAATGGGGCGACGTCCTCCGGGTCTCTAGTCAAGATGGGCGTGCCTCCAGGTTCAATTCTCGGCCCATTCCTCTTCCTTGTTTACATTAATGACCTCCCTTTTATGATGGCCAAATTATCGGATATAATTCTATTTGCTGATGATACTTCGCTAATTTTTAAAATAGATAGGAAAGATACGGATGTCTTACAGGTCAAAGAAAGTCTAATTATTCTCTCAAAATGGTTCGCAGCTAATAATCTTTTACTGAATGCGAAAAAAACTAAATGTCTTAAGTTCTCTTTACCAAATGTACCACAACGTGACCTAAATTTAAATCTTGACGGCAAAAATCTTGAAGTTGTAGCTGAAACTGTATTCTTAGGGATTACTATCGACTCAAAACTGCAGTGGGGCGCGCACATTAGAACTCTTTCGGGTAGGTTAAGTTCAGCTGCATATGCAGTAAGGAAAATAAGGCAGTTAACCGATGTAGCCACAGCTAGGCTGGTTTACTATGCTTATTTCCACAGTATTATGTCTTATGGCATTCTGCTGTGGGGATCAGCAGCAGACGTTGACTCAATTTTCATATTACAAAAGAGGGCAATCCGCGCGATCTATAAAATGGGTCCTCGCGAGACCCTCAGAGAAAAATTTAAAGAGATCGATAAACTGACTCTACCTTCACTTTATATTTTAGAATGTATTTTGTATGTCCGCAAAAATCGAGGGCTTTTCAAAACTAGAAGCGACTTCCATAATTTAAATACACGCAGTAAACACGAAATTGTATTACCCAAATTCATATTAACGAAAACTAGCAAGTCTTTTCTTATAAACAGTATTAACAAGTTGCCAAAGTCAGTTATAGAACTGACCGACGGAAAGTTCAAAAATCACATCAAACGTGTCCTTATTAAAAAAGCATATTATAAAATCAAGGACTACGTTGAAGATAAAAATATTTGGTTTTAGCTCCTTCTGCACATGCGGCTTCCCTGGTAACTCATAAACGGCACAAATATGTGGATGTCTCTAACTATTCTCAATCTAATTTTTCTTCATTTAATAAGACTTTTTCAACATTTGTGCCACATGTTAAATTTAGTCTTGTTATACTTTGTATAGATTATTTTACCGATTGGTTTGTAAATGTGTGAACATTGTAGGCCTTCTAGATTGTTAACATTTTATCTCGTTTTACTTTTTTTTAATCACTTCTTGTTTAAGTTTCTTACGACTTATTATCGGGCCTGCGTTGTCCCCCCATCTAAGTACTGCTGTAACATGGAAATATTGTAAAACCAAACAATTTTTTAAAAGAGTAACCATGGAGTTTCTTGCCGGTTCTTCTCCATAGGAATCGACCAACCCGAACCGTGCACATTGTCGACGTTTTATAAGTGCCCATGTAGGCCTATGTGAAATAAAAATTATTGATTTTGATTTTGATTTTGAATGTAAATGTTTGCATGCCGAATGGTAAAATATGACTGAGCTTTGATACCCATATTTGCAAAATAAAATTCTATTCTATTCTATTCTATTCTATTCAAACAAACTATTCCTATTCGCCTTCGCCGGAATGCTCACATACTTTCTTTGCTATATAACGTGCTCTTTAATCCATCTAGTCCTTTATATCTTAACACCTTAACTGCCAAGTGACCGACAAACAATACATTTTCAATTGTGTCTCATTTCCTGGCAGTTAAGGTGTTAAAGAACGCTTTAAGTTCCTTTGTGACACACATTCTAGGTCCTTGAGATCATCGGAGAATCTAAAATTAAGTAAACGTATGCATTCCACATCCTTCTTCGACAAATCTTTTACAGTTCAAGCAGCGCGTTTGTGGAATGCATTACCTATTGAAGTGAGGCGTGCTCAATCCTTACCAACATTCAAAAAAATGGTGAAGGAGCATTTTCTTTCATTATAATTAGTCTTTTCCTTTCTCTGTGATATTTTTGTTATTTATTAGTATATTAATGTATGTATGTATTTTATGTTATTATGTCTAAGTATTATTATTTAAGATATACACTATATTGTACACTGGCAGCCCTAAATTCCTCTCCTCTCGTACAGTCCATCCAAAGGTTGTCTGTAAGAGATTGCCCTGTGCGATAAGACCGCCCATTGTACACTTGTACATTTGGTTAGTTTAAATATAACACTATTGTTCTATTGGGTAATCCTTGGAGGAAATTGTGAAGTTAAGTGTACACATCTTGTATTAAAATTGGGAACCCTATTTGACGTAAATTATGCCCGGAATGAAGTGGTATACGATTTTAGTATTGGGAATTCAGTATAATATTGTGATAAAGTGCGGTCGCGTTCAGAATTTAGGTTAAGTCCGACAGAATATTTCAGCAGGCAAGAATTCAATCTCGCAGGATTTTGAGGATTACATGTCACACATTCTATGGTCAAATTCATAATAGACTAATGAATAATATTTGTCGGGAATGTCTTTGACAAACTAGTTTCATCTTTTAGATTTTTAAGCCAACTAGCTTCTGCCCGCGACTTTACCCGCGTTTATGTCGAAAATTATCCCAAGGGAACATATTCCCGCGACAAAAAGTATCCTATGTGCTATTTCAGACTATAATCTATATCTGTGCCAAATTTCATCGAGATCCATCGAGCCGTTTGATCGTGAAGAACCTCACAAACTTTCTCCTTTATAATATTAGTGTGATCAAACTTTGACTGCATAAATAGTTCCATATAATTTCATATTTCCGAGTTTACTAACTATAGTTCTCACTTAAATACATATGTGCCAGCCAGAGATAAAATTTGCGTAAAATTTCAATATTACAACTCGATACATTCAATAAATACACTCGTACCATATGCGCTCAAAATTGCGGTATTACATTGCATATTCCATAAAAGAACTGGCTACAACTCAAATCTGCCCGCAGTCCCGGGATAAATCTTCAAATGTACAATATTAATATAGGAGTAAATGGAGAATTTATTATGGATGAGCTATGAACCTTTGCGGTGTTACCAGCGGATTTTTTTCATTACAAATGGGTTTAATTTTCAACGGGCAACATTTGAATTGAGATTCTATTTCGTGAAAATGAAATACTTCCTTTCCATTAATTTAAAAGGTAGAAGTCTGAAAAGGCATTTTTCTTATTTCTTGTTTGGTTCTTTTTGTATTTTCAGTAGTGTAACTACTTATTTTTCCATAAAGATAAGCTACATTTACCTTCTTGTTTTTGCGCCAAAATATCAAACCTTTCTATGGTTACTAAAATAAATTCCCATTACCGAAAGACGTTACTATCGACTTCCATACTGCGACATTAACTGAACTTATCTACGGTAAGTATTAGCCACTTTCATTTTATGTCCCTGTCACCGACATCGCAGGAGATAGTCGGCACTTTGATTGTTGTTGAGAACTTACTCACCAAACTTATTTGAAATGAGTATCTTATCATAACCGGTGAAGGAATCAAAGATGAAAGGTCGGCCGCGCTCTCGAGGGATACATTGAGAAGTTTCCAATTTGTAATAAACTTGATCGTAACAAATCTGAAATATTAGAACGCATTGTAAATTGGATCACGTTTTACGTCTTAGACGGAAAAGTCTTTAGGGATTTTTGTTCCATTACTGGTATTAAAGCTGTATAACTCTGCCAATCGACATTTACCAAACTTTTATTTTGCAAAAGGAAGTGTATAATTTAAGCACTCACCCTCCCAGCTGTAACTATCGACATTTGGGTGAAGTACCTTGGAACCCAAACAAATTCTAGCGCGACGTCTTATTGAGGGCGGAAACGACGATCGCTATCGACTTATTATACAAATGGCTGATTTCTGAGCAACAATAACAATATCTTACCATGAAAAATTACGACTCAATAGTGTTGCGGTCTCTCTTGGCTCCGTTTTGCAATAAAATCGGTGCTTCATAGACCATTCCCTATATTTGTGATTCGCAACGTGAACTCACACTGATCTTTGACACACGAACCAATTTTGTCGAACACAGTTTTGGGGGAAGAATGATGTATAGTGAGAATATTTTGTTCGGGACAAGCGCCAATATTAGAGATTGTTCGATAAGAATATACGTTTAATTTTCGATCTCAGATATTGGTGTGAGTAAACCATAGTAACAGTCATCCGTGGAATGTCTCTTTTCATATGTTTCATACGCGGAGGTCTTTGTCCGAGGGTTCGTCGACATTTCTCAGTATTTAACTATGTAATATCAATGAAAGGTTTAACGTTGTGTCGCTGACAGCTTAAATATAAAAATGTAGAGGGCACATAGTGAACACGTCTGACTTGTAAAGGAAAATTATTTTTTATAATTTAATTAATTGGCTGTAATATCCCAGCACAAGTTTTTGAATCTCAAATAAGGATAACGGTTATTATAGTGCTTTTAGACGCTGTTCTGTGGGCAATATAATTTTTAATAAAACTCGTCTTAACATAATTATACGTGGTTTTCTAATCGGCTCTGTGGATAAAGACAGAGAAAAAAAGACAAAAGATATTTATTTCAACTGGGCCACCAAGCGGCACTTTTGAATGTCACAATTTAAATTTAAATGGAATACAAGTTGATTCTACCGTGCATTCGGAAAGTAGCTAGTTATGGAGAAGAATGCACAAGAAACTCCATACTTACTCTTTTAAAAAAAAATTATTCTACCGTGCATTCGGAAAGTAGCTTGTTATGGAGAAGAATGCACATGAAACTCCATACTTACTCTTTTAAAAAAAAAAAGATTTTTACAATATTTAGGTACATGAGTACATACATTAATAAATTCACATATGTGAGGACAATGCACCCAGAATAGCACTACACACTATACTATGTAAAGGTATAAAGTATTAAAAGTACTCACACATGTACTGTGCAGTTATACAATAGGTACTAGAAAAACATCAACATCCGAAGCAGTTGAGTTATGACCAATCCCAACTGACGGCGCCCGTTCACGAACTTGACGCATGAATCGGTACCACCCAGCTCAACCATCATGAAGGGAACCGAATGATCCAACACACGCGCCACCATCAGAGAGACAATTGAGAGAGCATGACACACTCAACTGCCAGGGCACACACTCAAGTCAAGGAACGACACATAGTACCCACACACGTGCTGTGCAGCTATACAATACTAAAAGAAATCGAGTCTATACAACACAAACATAAACATATCATTTGTTTTTGCGCGCTAGTGGTTGTGGAGCAGGACTAGCATTAAGCCAAGCATTTTTATCAGTGATATAATCCCCCAACTTATAATATGCCTGCCTGCATAGTGTGCGTTTTATACAATTTTTAAATTTCGTCTCATTCAGTTCTAGAATATGGGGAGGAATTTTATTGTAACATTTTGTACAGTACCCCATGAAAGATGAGGCCACTTTTGCCAGTCTGAAACCTGGTTGAACTAATTGGTCCCTATCTCTAGTAATGTAATTATGTCTGTCTCCGTTTTTACTAAAAAGATGTAAATTATTTCTCAAGTACATGATGTTTTCATAAATATATTGACAAGGAACCGTCATGATGTTAATGTCCTTAAACAGTTCCCTTAGAGAATCACACCGGCGAAGATTGTAAATCGCTCTGATGGCTCGTTTTTGCATAATAAAAATAGACTCAATGTCTGCAGCCCTTCCCCATAGTAAGATACCGTAAGACATTATACTATGAAAGTAACTAAAATAGACTAGCCTAGCGGTATCCACATCAGTAAATTGACGAATCTTTCTGACAGCATAAGCTGCCGAACTCAGCCGCCCCGCAAGTGATACTAAATGAGGACCCCATTGTAACCTTGAGTCTAGCGTGATCCCCAGGAAAACTGTTTTATCGACGAATTCGAGCTTCTCCTTATTTAATATAATGTCACAATCAGTACTTTTGACATTTGGCAACGAAAATTTTACGCATTTGGTTTTTTTACCATTTAATACTAAATTATTGGCAGTGAACCAATCCTGAACCTGCCGTAGCGCGTTACTTACGTCGTCAACCTGACAAGTACGTCTATTTACTTTAAAACTAAAGATGTGTCATAAGCAAATAACACCATATTTACTTTGCCTTCGAATAAATGGGGTAAATCGTTTATGTATATTAAAAATAAGAAAGGACCTAAAATTGAGCCCTGGGGTACCCCCATTTTCACATTTAACCCCGACAAATTCACACCGTTTATTTGAACTAATTGTTGTCTATCACTCAAATAAGATTTAATCAAACTTAACGCTGATTGACCTAGCCCGTAATGCTCAAGTTTCAGAAGTAATGTTTCATGATTAACGCAATCAAACGCCTTCGACAGGTCGCAGAAGATACCTATGGCATCCTGCGACTCTTCCCACGCATTAAATATGTGTTTTAATAGGGTGACACCAGCGTCAGTTGTACATCGTCCTTTGGTGAAACCATACTGTTTATCATGTAAGATGTTATTCGTATTAAAATGAATGAGCATTTGATTTAGCATTATCTTCTCAAATACCTTGCTGAAAACCGGCAACACGGATACTGGTCTATAATTATTTGTGTCTTTACTGTCCCCGGATTTAAAAAGTGGTATAACCTTACTATATTTCATTAGATCCGGAAAGACTCCTTGATCCACACACAAATGAAAATCAAAGCAAAGTACGGCGCTATAGTCTGAATAATGGAGGTACAAGCTTTGATGGACATTCCCCATAGATCTTCGGTAGGTTTTATCTTGATTTGCTTAAAAGCTTTTATTACTGTTATGGGGTTTATATGTGAAAAGTTAAATTCATTGGGGCAGGCTGAAACGTTCGCGTTTAATAATCCAATAGCGAGCGAGGGCGAAGAATTTAAGGTTTCAGTAGTTTTAATTGGGATGTTGGTAAAGAAATTTACAAACTCTTGAGCAACTGTTTTGTTATCTGTAATAAGTCCGTGTGTGGTCTCAAGTGTGTAATCATTATTATTTCTTTTATTCCTGTTCGTTTCATTGTTTATAATTTGCCAAACCGTCTTGATTTTATTTTCTGCTAATTTAACCTTATTGCTAATATACAAAGCCTTAGCTGCCTTACATGTATTTTAAAAAATTCTTGAGTAAGTAGCAACATACTTATTAAACGTTTCAGTATTAATAAAAGGCTTAAGGCCGTAAAGTTCGTAAAGTCTTTCCCTACTTTTTCTAAGTCCTGTAGTCGCCCAGTCACTGAATAAAAACTTAGGGCATATAGTTTTAGTTTGCTTCTTAAAAATTGAATTGAAATCTTTTTGAACCACTGAAAAATCTTCATCATACAAAATATTACCATCATTCACTGTGAGGTCCTGATCTCTTAACTTATTGATTAAAGTGCTGTTAAATTGTGTCGAAAAGTTGTGTCGTTACCACACAAGCTATCCAAAATATGAGCAAAAGAAGTGGGTGAAAGAATAATAATATCATGAAACTGTTCGCAGTACCTGTCAACTTTAAAATCAACAAATTTCTTGCGGAAATTAAATTGAAGAATTTTGCTTCAAATATTAACTATTCTTAAACAGCGATTATGTTAAATGTGGCCCAATAAACAAGCAAGGGTTTGAAAAAAATGCGTTTCTGTTGTGCATACATAATAGCTACCAATATTACAACTTATAACCTAAGAAAGTAACAAGGTACTTCAAAACTGTTCAGAAGTACATCCAACTATAAAACTGCCATGGCGCTATTTCTCTCATTTTATTCTTTCTTTTTAACCGTCTGTTGAAATAAAATAAAATTATTGAGTTCTTGCTACTAGCTGTAAAAGTTTCAGCTTTGAAACTGTTTCTGCACAAGTTTGAGAGGTGAAAAGAGTCACTGAACTAATCGTTAAACTGCAAAACGAAATAAGATTTCAATATAGTGTTTTTTTATTTATAAAAATTTCTACTCGTAAAATAGTGGTGATATTATTAAGATTTTTATGGCTACAACTTAAAACTTCAACTCTTCAAAATTCTCTTCTCTTCACTCGTTGCCACGGAGTGACGAAAAAATGGAGTGATGTGCAGATAATAGGCGCTGTTATCGCTTATCGAAGTTCTGGAGAGGCAACCGTATACCAGCAGACACTGCGATGAAAACATATTTAAAAAAATTATTACATAGTAGACAATTACGCTTCCAAAAAAAATAAAAATTTTAAGCATGTGCCTTGATTTTCAATTACTTGTCTATAGGAAACATGAAGGCAATTTGATTAATTGTTAACAATTTTTTTTTTTATTAAACCTCGAAATATTTCATAGTACTCGTAATTGTAAACAGTAGATTGTCTTCGTTATGGCCCAGGATTAATCTCTACTGCATTCAGGAGTCTAGGTCTTAAATCATCGTTACCCTAAAATCCTTAATTTTGGTAGATATTCAATAAGCGCCCGTGACATAAGACAGAACGTTATCGCCTTGGAGAATAATCTACTTTTATTCCAGCCAGTATTTTACGATTCATGTGCTGTAAACGTATGGGTATTTTATTTACCCCTTCCTCCGCGCACCCAACGAAACAACAGCAGTGATTCCAGACAGGCCGTCCATACATCATCTCACTTCAACGGATCAATGATTGATGCTCGCTCACAAATTGCCGCGTCATTGTTATCATTGAACGTCAACTCGTGGTGTTTACATTTCAGCTTCATTTAACATTTAGTTTGGAAACTTTGGTACCTATTTATTCTTGGTTTTGAGATGAGTTGTTACGCTTGTGTGAATCTGTGGATTTTATTGATACGAGTTTTTGAAAAGGATTTTGAACGGTCTTCCAAATATTTTTATGCCACGCTTACAAATCTAAAGTAATATTGTTCGCGACGATACGTCACCATTTAGATAGATAGTCGTATGTTAAATGTAAATAGTATTGACAGACACACGTCTGCTCACCCCAGAGCGCCATCGCATACTAAGCGATGTCGGTAGGTGAAAAAACCTTTTATAGTAAAGCTCGTAACTAATTTTCGTTCATGTTTCTGAGACACTAAAATTATATTTTATGTGTCTATCAGTATGTAATAGGGTTATATAGTCTAATAACAATAAATTAGAAGCATTAATATACATACTGATTGTGTTATTACGGAAAGAAACAAGTATTTATGCTCCGTAACACAACCGCCATCGACGACCGATTAGTTCACAATGACCCGTAAGTTTTTTTTTTTTTTTATACGTGGCGTCTCGCAAACGGTCAGAGTGACCGACATATGCTTAACCGGGCTTCCCTGTGGAGACTAATCTCTTAGCCTCCGGCCAGGCTTCAAAGTACTAAACCTAAAGCGACAACGCTGAGGGCTACCCCAGTTGGGGTCGGACCTCGGCTCAGGGCGTCGCTTGGGGGACAGCTTTTAAGGCCGGATCTAATAAAGTGACTCTACCATTCGTTCGGAAAAGCCTACGTGGAGAAGAACGGACAAGAAACTCCAATAATCTCTAACTAGATTTTAACTAATGCACAGTGCATCTAATGCAATGGCTTGTAGAATTTGATAGGGACTTCGCGGCGGGCCTCGGCGGCGAGGACGGAACGAATACGGTCGTTTTGTGTATGCTAATTAGAATCGGGCAAGAGTGTTCGTACTATTTACGAACCCATTGACCGTCCTTATATATAAGGCTATCTAATTCTATTGTGATGCACTCGTACCTCGAAAAGAGGGCACTGCATGAAGCGGGGGTGAGAGAGCCCGCATTCCGGATTTCAGCATCCAGAGCACGGGCCTGTGGGGTCATGAAGAAAGAGTACGCGCCGATGATGTTCGCAGCAACGCTCAAATATGACCTTTGCCCAGAGGGGGCGGTGGGGGGTGGGCACTTAGCGGCAGAGGTGGTGGAGGCCACTCTCTGGCTTTGTGCGGACATGGGGGCAACAGGGGCCGGAATAGGAGCTGAGATGGGAGTGGCCATCAGCGCCGGAATGGGCTGAGATAACTGAGGAGCCACACTCAGGTGGTTCAGCTTACCCCATGGGGAAGTTCTCTGAGGGGCTAGTCTGGGGGGGAGTTGAGAGGAGGGGGCTGCTAGCGCTTGCCGCGCAGCGTGAATCTTGGCCATTTTTGGCGCAAGCTTAGGGGCTTTTGGGCAGCCCCGGTAGTTAGCCGGGTGCCCGACCTGACCGCAGAGCATGCAGCTGGGAGGCTCCGTGCATTCTGCTCGGTCCTTGGGACGGGGGCATTCCTTCGTGCTATGATCACCCAGGCACTTGACGCACCTGGGGGTGGCATAACAATTGGTCTGTGAGTGGCCATAGAGTTGGCAGTTGTGACACTGACCAACGACGTGGGGACGGTACGGCTTTTCGATAGATATGCCCGACAGGGAGCATACTGTCTTGATGCCAAAAATGGGGTTATGTCTGTCGGTGTGGCTGCAAACAACCAACACCATGTCGTATTGTTGTCCACCTCTTGCTTTATGCAAGCGATGGACTTCTTATTCTTATTCTTATTCTTTATTGTACAAAAAAAACATAAAACATACAAATACAATATGACAATTTATGTACAAAGGCGAGCTTAACCCATAGTTGGGTTCTCTAACAGCAAACCTCAGTTTCGTAGAAATATGACATTTGAGGATAGTACATCCATGTGCACAACAAAATCTTATAAAAAAAAAAAAAACTTAACAATATTAAATACTTACTCACTAAATAAACTAAACAAATACGTGTGCAACACACAATGCATAAACATATTACATATCTTTACAATATAAAACTAAAATATTACAATCGTAAATACATAAATAAATGAGTCATGTTGACAGGAAATATTCCCTAATTCGTCTCCTGAAAACCTCCAATGAAGGGCTATCTCGTATAGAGTGTGGAAGAGTATTTCAGAGTCGCACAGCGCGAACAGTAAAGGATCCACCGTAACGACTTGAAGAGTGGGAAGGAAAACGAAGGAGAAGAGATGATGACAGACGACAAGGTTTTCCTCTCGGAACAAGATACTCAAAGCGTTCTCGAAGATACAAAGGAGACTTAGGATTATGAAGTACAGAAAAGAGTAATGAAAGAGTGTGGGCATCTCGGCGCTGTCGAATAGGCAGCCATTTCAACCGCTTCCGAAATTCCGACACATGGTCATATTTTCGGAGGCCAAATATGAAACGGATGCACAAATTCTGCAGACGTTCGAGCTTATCAAGAAGTTCCTCAGTCACGTCAAGAAAGCAGACATCAGCATAGTCAAGAAGAGGAAGAAGGAGAGACTGAGCAAGAGTAACTTTAGTTGGAAAAGGCAGGAACTTCTGGAGACGCTTCAGAGACCGAAACGAGCAAAACACCCTCCTGCTTACTTCTGCAATGTGAACATTCCAAGATAAGTGGCAGTCAAGAAAAACCCCTAAATTTTTAACTTTTTTGGAACTTGGACTTCAATCACAGGGACTTTCTGGGCTAAGAGATCTTCACGGATTTCCTCCGTGGAAATCTCTTTGGGAATTCGGCGAATCACCACTCGGATGGGCTTCTCTTCCGGGAGGGAGTAGGTGGAACGAAGCGTTCACACCTTTCAGGAAGCGAGTTAACTCTCGGTAATCTCGGGACCTGTGGACCTGAATCCTGATGCCTTGCTGGCATGCAGTGGCTTTGGAGTAATTAATTTTGCGCTCAATACAGGCGCTAGAAATAGCGTTCCATTTCCCTTTATCCTGAAGATAAATGGGTGGAGGAGGAGGAAGTTTCCTAGTGGTAGCAGTGTCTACTACTACCATGGGGCTGGGCGAGCGGTCTGTCCGCTGTGAAGCGTAATCGGGCGAGGGGGTGGGGGAGGGTTGCCTGCCGGGCAAGGCCGGCGGCACAACTGACTGGGGCGAGGTGTTGGCTACAGCCTTTTTGGACTTGGTAGAGTGAGAGGGGTCCGTCCTCTTTTTCCTCTTACCCTTCGAGTTTTTAGTGGATTCGTTATCGGAAGAGGAGGACACGGTGTCGTAGTCCTCGGAATTATCGGGGATATCGGCTATCTGGTTAGCTACTGCGTTAACGAGGTTAGCTGCTGCTTCCCATTCATCGTCGGTGCTAAGGGCCACTTCCATCGGAGCGGGGGAGTCGTATTCGTCATCAGCCCATTTGGACTTGGACTTGGCCTGTGACTGAAAGGCAGCTACGCGCTGCTTGTACTCCGCGTACTGACGTTTGTCAGCAGGAGTGACTTTACGGGGACGGCGTGATTTGGACTTCACGGCCGGGGTCTGGGGCTTGAGGGGACTACGCTCTCTGATGGGACTGAGCTCTCATATGGGACTGAGCTCTCTGAGGGGACTGCGCTCTCTTTCAGAGAGGGGAGAGTCTGGATTTAAGGTCTCCACCGGGGAACGGGTGGCCGACCTGGACCCGGGAACGGATCCGACAAGGGAGGGCGACCTGGGCGCATCTTTGAACACCATAGGCGCGGGGGCCTGGGTTGACGCGGAGGCCTGGCTGAGTCTTTGAGCATGCAACTCATCACTTAACAGTTGCCAGATGCAACTGTTAAGTGATGAGTTGCATCATGGGTGGAATAATAATATAAGATGGGAGGGCTTCAATAAGCCTGTTTAGGGCAGCATTGTATCTTAAGCGGATATGCGGGTCTAGCATAAGTTTATCTCTAAGGAGCTTTATGGAAGCCTGCAACACCTCCAGCTCTCCATCATCTAATTGGTCCGAAGACATTTTAGAGGGTAAGGGACCTCCCCGGATGTGTGAAACCTACCCTCCCAGCCGGGTGAGACTGGGAGGTGAGTATCTGGTGAGCCCTAAGCTAGTAAACCTGTCACCAATCTTATTGGGTGACAGGGGTCCTAAGGTACCGGTGAACCCACTGAAGGTGGGCCACCCTCCTCCTGTGTACCGAAAGTCTGGTACGTAGGGGTAGACACACCCTACCGTACCAGGTGTAGCTGTGGAACAGAGCAGGGGTTGGCTAGGCTATCTACCAAGGCCAACTGATCCTGCTCCCGACTCCTTCTGACTGCCGTGCTCTGAAGGAGCTTGGCGAGTGCGAGGGTACTGCACTCCACTTGGCTTCGTTAGCACCGTAAGGTATCCGCCAAGGACCACTAAGTCGTAGTTTTAGCCCGGAAGGGGCCAAAAAAGATGTCACTTCTAGTAACCTAAGTTACTAGTAGGACACCCGAGAGCGGCGCGCGGAGACGCAGCGACCGCAGTGACGTCACGCAGGGGCGCGACGAGACGGAGGGTGGGGGCGCGGCGTGGCGCGCGGTGGGGCGGCGAGCAGCAGAGCGGCGAGCAGCGGGACGTCCTCTCGAGGCGGACGGCAGGCGGTGAGCGACCCGTAACTCAGTGGGAGTCGCGCCACCCCCGCAAGGGGGTGGGGCGAGCGGTGCCGGAACATCCGTTCCCAGCCCGCGGATGCAGTACCGGGGCTCACAACGATGAGCTCGTCGCTTGGTGGTCTTGGACCTAACTTGTGTGCGCGTTGATGTCTTTTGTACTAATGTACTGAGGCACCAACGCGCACTGTGTTTGGCTTGCTGTATGTGACTGTAGGCGCGCCACGACGGCCGTTATGAACGGTCCGCCGTTTCTTCACGACCTCCTGGCGGTCCACCTCAGCCGAGTGAGACCCAGGGCGTACCCTGGGAGGCCCAGCTAAGGCGACCTGCGGCAGGAGCGTCGACTTTGGACGAACCTACAGTTTGATAATGAAAGCGACTAGCTACTACTAGCGCCGTTTGTGTGTGTGGGAGCGGCAATGACCTGTATTACACCGCTCATGATAACCGATAGCGCGCGGCGACCGCAGCGCTATTCGGTGCATGTGTACTAGCGAGTGTATAGTTATGTATGTCTGTTTACGACGTAAAGCTTGTCTATATTAACTTAGAACAAACTTCACGCCGTTTATGTCATGTGAGGTGGGTAGTGTTATTGTTTGAGTAAGCAGCGTGTTGACTGATTGCTGCTTACTCAGGCGTCAAGTCCGGGTGGTGGATGGGGCTGCGGTATCAGAAATGAGGTCACGTGGGAGGCGCTTACTGTCGGGTGGGCGCGCGTGCCATGGCGCTATATCGGCGATATGGGGCCAGACAGAAGCGTCGGCCCGCGCGAACAGAGTTGTTGCGAGTCGCTCAATAAAACCATCCAGGCTCTCTATCCCTACGTCACGCAGGATGACGTCATTCCTCACATAGCGAGGCGCGTCTAGGATGCGTCTGAGAATTTGATTCTGTTGTACGCGGAGTTTGTTCTTGGTACCCTCGCTAGTGAGGGCGTACCAAGCTGGGGCTGCATATGTGAGTATGGATCGCAGGTAGGTTTTGTAAATTCCCAGCTTGGCACGGACGGGGAGGCGAGATGAGAGCACCGGGTGGAGGAGGTTACGAGCGACCCTGCATTGCGCCGCGACCTTTCTGACGTGCAACCCCATCGTGAGCCGACGGTCAATGGTCACCCCCAGGTACTTAGCGTGGGGGGACCATTCTATGTCGGCTCCTTGTAGTGTCAGTGGCGGTGGGAGGGTCACGTGTCCTGTAACAAGAGCCTGCGTCTTACCCACGTTAACCGATAGCCGCCATTTAGCTAGCCACTCGGGGATGGTGTTGAGGGCGCGCTGCATTTTGACTGCTGCGTGGTTTGCGTTCATGGACTTGGTGATGTACGCAGCGTCATCTGCGTACAATGCTAGCGTAGCTTCTGGAGTAGTGGGGATATCGTCGGTGTAACGTGAGTAACACGCAGGCGATAATACGGCGCCCTGTGGCACGCCCGCCAATATTGGGCGGGGGGTGGACAGCTCGCCTTCCACCACCACTCTGAACGTCCTGTTGGTCAAAAAAGATTGGATTACTCTTACTACGCGACGGGGCGCGCTGGATGTTGTCAGCTTATATATTAGGCCGTCATGCCATACGCGGTCGAAGGCCTTTTCCATGTCGAGGAATACTGCGACCGCGTACTCTTTCCTGTTCATAGTGGACGACAGCAGGTGCAGTACCCTCGACAGCTGGAGCGTCGTGGAGTGTTCCGACCGAAAACCAAACTGTTCCGGGCGTGGTGCTATGTGAGGTGTAAGATGTCGCAGCAGGAGGGACTCGAACACTTTGGAGATGTTGGGCAGGAGAGTGATCGGCCGATAGCTCTCCGGCTTCAGGACATTCTTGCCCGCCTTGGGCAGCATTATGACGCGCCCTTCTTTCCACGAGGCCGGGAAGGAGCCCGTGCGGAGAATCCCGGTATACAGGCGCGCGATAGCCGCGACCATACGGTGGGGCAGGTGGCGCAGCGCTGTATTGGAGATGTGGTCGGCACCTGGGGCCTTCCGGGGCTTCGTTCGCAAGAAGGCGCGTCTGACTGCGCCAGGCGAGAAATAGATGGCATCTTCATCGGGAGCTATCGGCGTGGCGAAGTAATCTCCAATGTGTTTCTCGACTGCTGCGACATGTTCGTGCAATGTAGTCGGGTTCGGTTGGAATTGACGCCCCAGATGTTCGGCAAAGACCTCCGCTCGGTCTCCCGCTACATATTTGAGCGCCCCGTCTGTGCCCAGCAGTGGGCGGACCGGAGCTGGGGTATTCTTCAGCTGGCGGCACAGCTTGTGTATGGAGGGCCAGTCGCCCTCCGCGGCGTCAATGCGTTCCTCCCAACTCGCGGCTCGCAGAGCACACAGCTCGGCCTTCACCTTCTCTGTCAGCTTATTGAGTGCTGTTTTCTGAGTTGGGCAGCGAGATTGTTGCCACTGCTTGCGTAGGCGCCTTTTTTCGGTAATAAGCTTCCTTATGCGAGCAGGCAGGGGCGGCTGAAGCACTCTCCCCTGCTGTTGCGTTTTAGTTGCTGTTTCCAGTGCTTGTTGTACGCAAGCAGTGATCTCGTCGGCCAGTAGGTCGACGTCAGCAGCTGTGGTGATAGGCCGAGTTGGCGTGGTAGAATCAACCTTCTTTGAGAATGTGTCCCAGTCGATTAATCGACGTGGCGCTTGAGGCTGTATGCGGGTCGGCATGTCTGACAGGACGACGAGTACTGGGTGATGGTCAGACTGCATCTCGTCCTCCAGTACTTGCTGTGTGACCTGGCAATGCAGCCCATGGTGTACGACGATGTCTATCACGTCAGGCATGTAATTGTGGTTTTCTGGCCAGTGGGTCGGCGTCTCAGGTCCAGGCACCGTGTACCCATGGGCCTCCGCGTCTGCGAAGAGTCGTCTCCCGTCGGGATTTTGGTGGTGGCTATTCCACGCTGGATGTTTTGCATTGAAATCTCCGGCGAGGATGGTCAGGTTATCTGTATTTGTGACAAGGCGTCTGACCTCCGACATGTCCAATTTTGATGTGGGAGGCTTATAAAAGGCGTATACCTCTAGGTCCTCGCCGGCTATGTGCAGCTGTACACCCAGCGCGTAGGCCGATTTTATGTTTTGTGCGGGAAGCTCCTGGTGCACGAATCTACGCTTAACAAGCACAGCCAGGCCACGGTAACTAACGCCGGATGCCGACCGCTCGTCCTTTCGGTAAGCGAGATAACCCGGGAACCTTATCCTGTCCCCAGGTCCCAAGAAAGTCTCGCTTATTAGCGCCACGTCGATGTTTTGATCTTGTAAAAGCTGGCGAAGGAGAGCGACTTTATTTTTCAAGCCGCGAGCGTTCCAATGTAAAATCCTCACCGACTTAGGCATGGTAGAGCGTTAATAACGCGGCCAAGCCGTCGAGGATAACTTGCTCCACGTCCTGGCCCTGCCTAATGGCCTTAATTAGGCCCATTAACAATTGTATGGCACAGGCAGTGAAGTCCTTTTTTCTAGAATCTTTGGTTTGTTGTGTATTCTCAGCCGGCCTCTGGTTGGCCGGCTTGTGATGGCTAGCGCTTCCTGATTGGCCAACAGTTTCGTTTGTTCGGATTTGATCCGGTAGGTGGCGCTTGGTGTACGCTCGTGTTGCGCTAGCCATTTTTTCTTTGCTTACTGTTGTTTTCACTGCCTGTGCGTTGATGTTTTCGCAGGCAGGGGCGGCTTTCTGGGTCGTTTCTTGTGTCGCTGGGGGGTGTGTTGGTTTTCTACCCTTACCCCCCCTCTTCTTTTTCCTCCGCCCTGAGGAGGAGGTGGCATCTCCGCGCTGAGTGGGCCCGTTTGCTGTCGCCATGAGTGTAGCACTTGGGGCCTCTTCTAGGCGGTGCTCTTCTGTTTGTACCTCGTATGTAGTACGGCGTGATGGGTTTATGGAGCTGGCGACAGTGCCCAGTCGCTTGTGTGCGATTTCCTTCTGGAAAACAGGGCACTTTATATTGCTCGCCGGGTGCGGGCCCCCGCAATTTGCGCAGGTAGCCGGCTCTTCTCTAGGGCGAGGGCAGTCCCTTGCTGTGTGCCCTTTACCGCAGCGCACACAAGCTATTGGGCGGTGGCACTGGTGCGACGAGTGCCTAAATTTCTGGCACCGGTGGCACAGGGCGGGCCCACGTTTGCCACGCCATGCTTCGATCTTGACACCTCGCATATATAAAAATACGGAGGTGTCATAAATTTCCCTACCATTCGGTGTCTTATTAAGCACAGCGTGGAACACGCAGCCAGGGTGACCTTGCCGCGCATTAATGTGCCGACATATTCCGGTTCATAACCTAAGCGGCGGAGCTCCTCCTCGATCTCCTTGGGGTTCGTGTCCGGAGGCAGCCCCCTGATGGCTACCTTTAATTTTTTGTCAGCCTGGAGCGAGTACGCGAACCAGCTGATGTTTTCTTCTTTTTCCAGGGTGGTCAGGTACCGTTGAACCACCCTGTACTCGTCCTCGCTCTCAGGCGAGAATCTTACCCCTTGACCGTAAGGGCGGGCACTTGGGGGTCGCCCAAGCTTGGCGGCTAGGGCCCTAAAATGAGTCGCCCAATTCGGTAGCTTCTCTACAATGAGCGGAGGGTACCGCGGGCGTTTCTTTTTCGCCTGCTGACCCGCTTGGTTATCTGTAGTAGCTGGGTTGGGGGCTGCATCCTGCGCAGGGGTAGGGGTAGGTACTCTACCTACCCTAGAATTTTTATTGTTAGTGTTTGTGTTTGTGACGGAGGAGGCGGATGACGATGCCGGCGAATGGCTACGTCGTACTGCGTCCGCGAAGGTAGGCGACCCCACGCTACGCTGCTCACGCGCAAGAATGCGCTGTGAGTCAGCGCAGTAGCGCTTCGCCTCCTCCTCTGCCGTCTCGTCCGGGCTATGGCGTCTTCTGAGCCCCCTACCCCCCGTTTGAAAATCGTAATCGATTTCCATTGAGGGGGTGGGCGATGTAAGTGTCGCAAAATCATCGACGAAATCCATTTCTGCCCCGCGCCCTATTGACGCGAGCGAGATGTTTGACCCACTTAGCGGTGATTGGGTGGATCTAAACGCTGGAGAGTCGGCCGCTGATGTGCGGGGTGGCGCTGGTGAGCCCGTAATGGCGGACGATACTACCAGTGGTGCCATCTGGCGGCGTGGTTCACCGCGGTTCGAACGCGGGTCACGGATATTTTTTTCTTTTGCAGGGCCTGCTGGTAAAGGGCGAGTCCCTGAGGATGTATTTCGTGCAGCAGTCATGCTAGCTGTTGCTGTGGTGTGTGCATGCTGTTTGGCCGCGGATGCACTCGAACGCGACATAGCTTGGCCGCGTTGCGAGTCAGTACGAGCAATAGCGCGTACCGTAAATGCAGGTGCATCGTCCGCTGCTAATTGTCGTGGCTGTTGTGTAGATTTTGTAGGTTGTCGCGTTGGATGCGCGACTACATGTCGGTCCGCCGATTTTTTCCCGATGTGGGTAGGTGGGACCGCGGAAAAATGATTTTCGGGCGTCCTGGCGGTTGACGTAGACTTACGTTCCGCGGGTGTTGGGGTTTTCGTGTTAGGTTGGGTGGCACTGTACCTTTCGGATGTTTGTGCTGAGGTAGGGGCGCCGGCGGTGCTCTGCCTGGCTACGCTCCTTGGTGCGTCTCCCTGCTGACTGCGTCTTGGGGGCTCCTCATGTTGCGATGCGCTGGACGTCACGCTGCCCAGGTTAGGGAGCGAGGCGGTCCGATCCATCGACGGGCGAGGGCTCTGGCGGTTGGGGGCGCCGCGGCCCGATGGGCCGCGGGCGCCGGGCAATGACATCTTCTTTGTTCTTGTTTTCGCTGTGGAACTAGCAAGCTCCAACCGTTAGGCAGCAACGAAGCCCGCCCTGAATACTCCCGACAATGGAAGTCGCAAGACTTTCACAATCGACAGTATGGAGGGTAGGTGATGGTGGTGATCCGTGCGATGAGAGACAATGACGTACGTGTAGCTCGGTTAACTAGGACGTTCCCGTAAGATGGCGGCGCTTGATATTTATACTAAAACCACTTAGTGTAGAATTTTGATCACTTTAAACTCATGTTTTAAGGGCTTTTACATAGTTTATAGTGCGCATATGGCGCTTATGTATTAGAATTATGCATAAGGTATCTTAGACATATGATATATGTATAGTTTTAAGGAAATAAAAATATTTTGTTTTCTTATTTTAGACCCCCCGATTTTGGCAGGGTACGAAGTAGTGCTATAGGTATTCTATTCACCTACCAATCAGATTATTTCCTTACACATAATTGTTTTGTTAGGAAACACCATCTAGGTGTTCTAGATAGGATAGCTGGATACCATGACTGAGAAATTATACATAATAGCAGTACATGGCCAGTCTTAATGCATTTTCACTCTGAAAAGGCAAATATGCATACATTTTGCTCAAGTACGTGTTTAGAAAATTCGATACAAGCCATTTAGCGCTTCTAGGTGACCTAGAATTCTGTCTGGGCCCTATAAATAGATAGCACCTATGTAATTCTAGTACATAGACATCACTTACTTGAGATAATGTGTCTGTGTATGGCCGGCATGGACGTTTCTATGCGTCTGCCGATGGGTCGCTGCGTCCAGGGACATTTGGTGCCTGGTCAGCTATAGATATGCTGTCTGAAGCATTACCTTCGTGGACCCTCAGGCAGGTGCTTAGACTCAGTCACAATGCAGAGCTAATACATAGCTATATACTCACATACACAGACGTTAAAGCTATGGAACAACGCAATATTTCGTATTCGGCCGCTTCACGGAACCTTAAGCAGGAGAAAGGCTGGTGGTACACCCATCAGGGTACCGCCATTCGGCAGCCCAGTTCTCCAGCTACTCAACCACACTTCCAGAAGGAGCCTAGCTCTGGTGGTTGAGGAGCTAATCGACCTAACATAGGGCGAGGTTCCATGGTTTTTTCATGTAATCAAACATGTAATAAGAGATGCTGCTTCGAGGGTCGGACATATATCCACCAAACTTCTACCGTGGGATAGCCCATCGCGAAGGCTATCCGATGGTGAATGTTTGGTGAGGATCCGCCCAGTAGTTTAACTACAAATTGAGCTTATGAGCCAAGATCGGGAGCATAAGCTAAACTTTCGTACCTTCACGCGGCTGTAAGCCTGAAGGTTATCAATATAACCGTGACACTTATGTGTGTCGACGGCCCAGTAGGAGGGCTCCAAGTCCCGCGCTGGTACCCTAGAGCTAAACGGTCTAGTGTTAGGAGAAACTTTAAACTGGCGGGAATTCCCTTTCTTTGATGTTCTCCGTACGAGAATTCCCTGATGGTAGGGGCTAGGGATCAAGGACCGGAGGGAAGGTCTCCTCAAGACCCAGCCAAAGGTGCAAGTTTGACCAGAATCGGTCGAGTAGAAGGCAAGTTCCTGTCAGTTTCAAGCTACGAGTCTTAGGTTATATTTTTAGAAAATAAAAGTTTTTGCGCACGGAATATCGTGGTCCTCGTTGCGGTCGCGTTTGTGTGATCAATGGTGCGCAGGCACATGATCGAATTGTAGCCATTATTTCACCTAAAGTCGTTTCCACGCATCATTGTGTAGCGAGGGCCATGAAGAGACGTCGCTTCTGGCCATGAACAAATAGTTTTTTATTTAATCCGGACATCACTTTTCACCTCAACACACTTGGCAGCCTTCCAGTAACTCCGGGGTCCATAGTTACCAGATGACAACTGAACTATAGGTGCAAGGGGCGTCAACGCGTTCAAGCAGGAGCCTAAAACCTCCTGATTGCCTGTCGGTCTTGGACGATCACGTCCGTCCCGTACAAATATAATAAAGAGGTAATTATTTGTTAGTTGCAGTGATGTTTGAAGGCTTGATCTGATAACCAAAATTCTTTCCCTGATAGAGAGCTACATTATCAAGCATTATCTCTGAGTGCCCAGAGAAAGACTTTCTTCGCGGTAAATTACATCATTTTTGTAAAATAGACCACGGGTACGAAACCACGGCTGAAAGATAGTTTCCTATAAATAATATACAAGTACGTTAAAGTTAGCTTTGTATCAAAAAGGGACTCTCAAATTTAACTAACCCTTTAGTGTAAATGAAAGTGATTTCTAATTTAATCATCAATATTTTTATTAGTGTACTCTTTTCATGGTTACCCTTTGACATTTGAGTTGATATGTACAACGTCTGCTTTTTAAACTATGAAAATCGCACATAATAGTAGTTTATGCAACGGTCATACAATAGGGGTTATTAAAACACGAGTGTGTGTTCATAATAGTATAATACGAGTGTTTTAATAGCTAATTACATGCTGTTGCCTAAACTATTTTATCTTAACTTATACAGTTAAAATAAAACAAAAGTGGAAACAGAAAAAATATGTGGTATGGCGAGCATTTAGATTCTCATTGGGCATGACTACGCAGCGCGCTCATATATATGACACTTTTTTTCTACATTTTCGTCAATGAGCCCATATGCGGCAATAAATTAAAAAGTAAAAGTGCAATGAAAAAGTTATTCTATGATGCAGTTGTATGAAAATTTAAGGAAAATGCATTGCATTGTTTTTTTTTAATTTTACCTATCTACGAAAAAGAAGTACGTGTTTATACAATATTTTTTGAATTCATATTTAGAACATTACGTTGTGAGTGTAGTATATGTCATAATTCACTGTTGCACTGCTACATTTATAGTAATTACCGTAACATATTGACGTACGAATTGGGGTCATTTGCTACAATATAAAAAGACAGTGTAATGTGTTTACTTGTCACTTTTACTATGGAGACTACCTAAATATAAACATATTCAACACTCCACGTTGAGTTTCTCTTCTCTTCGAGAGCTCCTCATCAACATATTACATGGCGACCTTGCCACGTCGATACGGAATGGCGTTAAGAAACCACATCCAGAAGAATCAATACTTATTCTATCATCAAAGAAGAGTTCCTGTAACCTTATAGAAGAGTTCCTGTAACCCTATAGAAGAGTTCCTGTAACCCTATAGAAGACTTTCTGTAAACTAATAGAAGAAGCATTGCCAGTTCCTGAAAGAAGACGGAGACGAGTCCAGGGTATAGCCCGGCCAGAACGAGCGGTGTCCAGGGAAATCCCGGCCCATTGAATCCAGGGTATAGCCCGGTCCAGTCATCGAACAACGAGTCGCACGGCAACGACGCAGAGCGCCTCGTGACTTCGTCATCGAGTTACCCGGTCAACGTTCGCAGCTCCGCACCGTCAGCAGAAATGAGCAGCAGTCAATTGACCCACTTTCCTAGCTAAGTACATTTTTTTTTTAAAGTCTAATAGGACTTCACTTAAACAGTATATTATTAATTAGTATGACTGATAATCTAGTAACATGTCGAGATCAATTACATCAAATTAGGGAATATTTGGTAAAAATAGGACCAGAACGTAGGCAAAAAGAGATTGCTTATAAGAAATTGGAAGAAGCTAAAGCGATATACAGTCAAGCGCAAAATATTTTGTCTCAGATTGAACAGTCAAAATTTAGTAGCAAAGACATTGATTTGATCAATAACTTAGTGGAACAAATTAAGACCGTTTATCAGAAAATACAAAGTTTAGTAAGCGAAGATTCAGCAACTCAAACACTTGACGAACCAGACACCAAGATGTCTCAGTTTGATTTAAAGACTGCGATAGCCTTGTTACCTATAATGACAGGACAAGAGCAAGTTACGAAACAGCTCATTGATGCCATTTCACTATACAGTAGCATGATAGACAACACTTCTCAGAAACTTTTATTGAATTTTATTCTCAAAACTAGATTAACTCCTAGTGCTAAACTTCGCATGAAGTTATCTTATGATAGCGTAAAAGTATTAATTGATGATATGCGAAAGCATTTGTTGCCTAAAAGGTCGGCTGAAGCTATTCAATCTCAATTATATCATTCTTCTCAAGGACGTCGGTCTATAGAGTCTTTTGGTAATGAGATAGAGGAACTTTTTGTTAACCTGACGATTTCTCAGTCAGACGATGATCCGACCAAATACGAAATATTACGTCCTATAAATGAAAAAACTGCCATCAAACGTTTTGCGGATGGTTTGTCTGGTGCGAGGTTGAGCACAATTATTGCAGCCAGACAATTCTCATCACTTCCAGAAGCGATTAGGAGCGCTTTAGACGAAGATTCTTCATCACCAAGGCATAACGAAGTTTTAAATTTTAGACGTTCAGACGCGTACAGACCGAATAATACATCTATCGGTTACAAAAACTCGAACAGTCGTAATAATAAAAATTATCAGTTCGACAAATCAAATAATAATTATTCACGAACTCGTACGTTTGTAAATACAGGTCAAAGAGGTAAACGAACTCAGGCAACTGGTGCATGGAATGCGAGACGTACTCCTTACGTACAACACACCGAGCACACTCAGCAAAATGACACTGACTGTGTAGACAATAGTGTCGACACGGAGACCAATAATATCCATGACACTAATATTACGGATAATCAGTTTTTTCGTTCCTAAATTAGAATGCTCTATCTTGAATTATAATAATACTAGCATAATTGAATGCACTGTAGATTCTACCTATGCCTTAGATCTTTTAGTGGATAGTGGAGCTAGCCTATGCGTTTTAAAGCACGAGTGGTTAAGATCTAAGACCCAATTAATTAATAATATAGTTCCGGAGAAGGTAACAATAAAGGGTGTAAGTGGAAATCTAACCTCTCTAGGATATATTTATTTAGATTTATATTTTAACAAACTGATATTCAAGGAAAAATTTTACGTTTTTCAAACCTTATCTTGTGCAGCTAACGCCATTTTAGGGCACAATTTCTTTATAAAATATAATGCTGTCATAAGTTATAAAAAAAAATCCTTAACCTTAGAAAATAATGGAGATCATATTAGTATACCTATTTTAAGGACTAATTATAATAAATATTTGTTTACAATACCGCCGCGATGCGAGGTTATCCGGTACATACCTACCACCATACGTGGGGATTGTATTACATTAGCACAAGAAATACGCGATGGTGTTTTCATTGCTGGACTGATTTCGAAATCTAAAAATGGGGAAATCCCAATTCGAATTCTAAATACAACTAATAGCAAGGTGGAACTAGACTTGTCAGGGTTAGAAATAAATTCCACAAACAGCTTCGAAGTGTTGAACTTTGAGAATACGATATCTAACTCTGATAGAGTAAAAGCTCTATTTGGCCTACTTAAATTGAACACATACTTAAATACAGAAGAGCAAATAAGCATTGAAAAGATTAGTGCAAAATACTCAGATGTCTTCCAATTACCAGGCGATAAATTAAGTACGACCAACTTATTAGAACATAGTATAACACTGAAAAATGACGTGAGCCCTGCGTATAGCAAGCCTTACAGGATCCCGTACGCTTTGCGTAATGAGGTACAAAAACAAATACAAGAAATGCTCGATAATGATATTATAGAAGAAACTACGTCAGAGTGGTCAAGTCCCGTTCTTCTTGTGCCTAAAAAATCAGATAAATCTGGCGAGAAGAAATGGAGGCTAGTAATTGACTATCGTCAGTTAAACAATCGAATTGTAGATGACAAATTCCCTTTGCCAAATATCACAGAAATTCTAGATTCACTTTCCGGTAATATATATTTTTCTAAACTTGATTTATCTCAAAGTTATTACCAAATTAATCTTACAGAAAACTCTAGAAAATACACGGCTTTTAATCTTGACCGCATGTATCAATTATCTTTAGACAAAGACTCACGGAAGTATACAGCATTCACTACTGATAAGATGTACCAAATGAAACGGTGCCCGATGGGACTAAAAACGAGTCCAAGTGTATTCTCCAGACTTATGACTATTGCGATGGCGGGATTGAACTACGATAAATGTTTTATTTATTTAGATGACTGTATCGTTCTGGGTAAATCCTTAATTAACCACAACAAAAATCTCACTTGTATTTTAGAACGTCTTAGAAAAGTTAATTTAAAATTAAATCCTCTTAAGTGCGAATTTTTACGCAGAGAAATTATTTATCTAGGCCATAAAATTACTCCAGAAGGTATTTATCCCGATCCATCTAAAGCTATCGTGTTAGAAAATTATCCAAGACCTACAAATGTCGACGAAGTAAAAAGATTCGTTGCCTTTGCAAATTATTACAGGCGTTTTATTAATAAATTTGCTGACATTGCATATCCTCTCAATCAATTAAGCAAGAAAAACGCATCTTTTGAATGGTCCCATGAATGCGAATCAGCATTTAATACTTTAAAACGTGCACTCTGCAATCCTCCAGTGTTAGGCTATCCAGATTTAACAGATAAAAATAAATTTATTTTAAACACAGATGCTTCAAAAATAGGTCTGGGCGCCGTATTGTCTAACAGTAACGGACAAGTAGTAGGTTACGCGAGTCGCAATTTGAAACCCGCCGAAACACGATACCCAGTTATAGAGTTAGAATTGCTAGCTATTGTGTGGGCGATTAGGCATTTTAAACCTTATTTATACGGTAAACAATTCAAAGTTGTGACAGATCATAGACCATTAGTGTATTTATTCGGAATAACGGATCCCTCAAGTAGACTAACAAAATTTAGATTATTTTTGGAAGAATACGACTTTACTGTCGAATATCTTCCAGGTCGACACAATGGACCCGCAGATGCCTTAAGTCATCTTCCTTTGAATATAACAGATTTAAAAAGAATTAACAAAAATGTAATATCAGTTATGACAAGGGCCCAATCTCGTAAACAAGCAAGCGGCTCCGATACTGCCGATTTGACATCTGAAATCCCTTTAACTTCTGGAACCTCTAGCCCAAAAGTTGTAGAAATTTAAAAAAAACCAATTAATAGTATAGAACTAATTCTAACTTCAAGAAAAGTAGTAAAGAACAGTTCAAATAGACCACAGCTACTTAGCGACAGTGGTCACTTTGAGTTCAATGAAAACGAGTCAACAATATACCTACGATCCCGATCGTTTCCTACCGTAAGTGTGTTAGCGAGGGACTTGGAGTCATTTTGTAAAAGACTTAATACTAACGAAATTGTTGTGATCAAGAATAAAGAAAATTCACACATAATAAACGAGCTCTTAAGATGCATGAAAAGTTTGCAATCTGATTTACCAAGAATATTAGTAATTAAAGATCTAATAAGAATAAGTAACAAAGACGAAAAGACAGTTATCTTAAATGATTTCCACCTGTTACCTACTAGAGGACATGCAGGAGTAAACAGGATGTTGAATAATATTAAAAAATATTACTTCTGGCCAGGCATAAGTAATGATGTGATTGAATATGTGCAAAAATGCAAAGAGTGTCAAATTAAAAAACACTCAAATAAACAAACTAAAATACTACAGGATTTGAGAGAGTTAGCTTAGATATAGTTGGACCACTAGATGTAGACAATTATAACTACAAATACATTTTAACCCTACAATGTCATTTGACAAAATTTGTAGAGGCTTACCCTCTAACTAATAAGGACTCTGAATCCATAAGTAGAACATTTGTAAATAAATTTATTTTAAGATATGGCATCCCCAAAGAGATCATAACGGATCAGGGAACAGTATTTTTGTCAAGTGTTATGTCAGATGTATGTAGCTTATTAGGAATAACCAAATTACATTCTACTGCATACCACCACCAGACTATAGGTGGATTAGAAAACACTCATAAGAGTTTAGGTGCATATCTTAGAATTCAATGTAGCCAAAATAAAACAGATTGGAGTAGCTGGTTAAGTTATTGGTGTTTTTCTTTTAATACCACTGTTCACTCGGAGACAAAATATACACCGCATGAGCTTGTATTTGGTAAAGTATGTAACTTGCCTAGTAACCTCAACTATACTTTAGACAGAGTAGATCCACTCTATAATTTTGACAGTTACCCCTTGGAATTAAAATATAGGCTACAGCGCGCATTATTAGATGCTAGGAATAATCTGATAATCAGTAAACTTAAGAGAAAATCATTATATGATAAGAAGTTAAATTCGATAACTTATAAGCCAGGTGATTTTGTACTTTTGAAAAATCAAACTGGACATAAATTAGACAACATTTATTTAGGACCATACAAAGTTCTTAAGGATTTATCACCTAATGTTGAAATATTGAAAAATAATAAATCCTATATTGTCCACAAAGATAATACAAAATTGTTTTGTGAACCATGACCTTTGTCAATGTGTTATTTACTTTATTAATTAATTATTATTATATAACTTCATTAATTAAAACAAAAGAAATTGTATATTTACTAATATGCCAATGTTATTTTTACCTAGTCTAAGTTTAACATATAAAAATGTAAGACTCAAGTGCGTACGTCATACATTTTTTTTTTAATACGGTGGTGTAAAGGGTGTCTTTTCGGGGGAGATGTAGTATATGTCATAATTCACTGTTGCACTGCTACATTTATAGTAATTACCGTAACATATTGACGTACGAATTGGGGTCATTTGCTACAATATAAAAGACAGTGTAATGTGTTTACTTGTCACTTTTACTATGGAGACTACCTAAATATAAACATATTCAACACTCCACGTTGAGTTTCTCTTCTCTTCGAGAGCTCCTCATCAACATATTACATGAGTGAAGATAAATAGCTTTTTACAATAGCTACCATGTTAAAAATCTCTTTATTACCCACCAGCGGCTCACTCCGGCTTTGCCTGGGCTATAGTAATATATAGCCGTTGTCCAACTGGAATAATGAAATCTAAAATAATGTTTTTTTATTCAAAGAATTGCATTGGTTTTGGAATTTACCATCCACATAAAGAAAAACTCACAAAATTCTCAATTTTTCTGTTTATATAGTCAAATATATTTAATTATCATTATAATTATTAATTAGATACGAGTATATATGAAAAGTGTAGAATAGAATAGTTATTATCTACCTGTGGTCTTTGCAACGTCTTAGGCAGCAAAATACTTTCGATACGACGAGCTACGACGTAGGCGAATAGCTACGGCGTAGGCGACGAACTAAGGCGTAGGCGGCGTACTAAGATTTCTGTCCAATATCTACCGTATAGGTGATGAAAGTTTTAAATCTGTGAAATTGAGACAAAAAGTTACGACAAGTAATTATTATATTTATTTGCCGTACCTTAATACGATGAAGCAGAACATACCATTTATCGTCTACTGTACTAATCAATTCTACTCGTTTTTTCAACAGCCAATTTAAATAGAAAAAACATGCGATTAATAAAATTTACGAAAGTACAAAATTGACGCATTTGTCTGCGTCACGTGCATAGCTCGGTCCAGTGAAGCATCGTTATGTCCCTTCGTTAGGCGACAGTCGTGTCGACGCATAATTATTACAAAAACACATGCAACGCAACATAAGGCGGGTGTTCTTTTTTTAAATGAGTTTAAAAATGGCAGCTTCTTTTAAAATTAGAACAAGTGTTTATTTTTTATTCTATTGAGAATGACGAGCAGATGTGGACGAGGCCTGCTTCATTGATTACCGCAAGTTTCCTCATAAATGAACTGTAATGGTTTTTGGTCTTTGTGCAGCGTTGGTAGGCCTCCCACAAACTGTGTCAATGACCTGGTGAAGGTCGCGGATCTCCGCTGCACGCAGCCGCCAGCAGCATCTTCAAGCCCAGGATCTACCGATGAGGTGACGGTTCGGAAGACTTAGATCCAGCAGTGGACGTCTTCCGGCTGAAATGATAATGAACCTGGAACGGTCTTTAGAAATTAACCATTTTTAAATAAAAAGATCAGACTGACTACCACTAACCTTTCACCTTTAAGCTATTACTAGGCAATGAATCACGCTCCGATAAAAAAGCCATCGTTCCCACAAAATATAGCAACGTGTTACTAAAATTAGTTTTAATCTCATAAGGATGGCCGCTCGAGAAAGCCCGCCCTGGCCACATATGGGATTAAGGCCCGCCGACCAACCCGCCTGGCGTAATAACCGGGCAGTTTACGATTATGACGTTGCATTTACAACTCTTAGGGGCAGCCTGCCGACTATCCATGGCCGGTTTATAGCAATCATTAGGGCTTGATCAACGGTTTCCAAACTTGTTTTGTTGCTTTTTTGGATATCGAATCGAGAGTCAAACGTTGCCTTAAGTTGAGCAAGGCTTTTAGGGGACGTTAATGCTTTCAGTGTAGGCATTTGGCGGTCAACTGCTCTTTTTAATCTCTTTGTAGATTTGTTAAACTCCCATCGCTGCTTTTTAAAAGCCAAGTGTTATTTATGTATTTGACTAAAAATATAGACTAACAGCACCTGTTTCACAAATGTTTATTAAGTTACTTTTGCATTCTGGATAAAATAATGCAATTTAAAATATTTTGTATTGTAAATACCTTCACAATATTACTGTAAGAAGTTCATCTCTGTAGAAAGTTATCCAAAACTAGGTAGCAGGGTCTAAATTATTTGATTATTAAAATACTTATCAACTTTTTTCTCACTCCCATTCAAATGCTATCAATCAGTTTGAGCATCACAGGCATTCAATAGGCCGCTTCGATTCAAAGTAGGTATTGCAAGCTATGAAATGTGCCTCGACTGTACCACGAGAGTGTTGGTACTTTATAAAGTTATATCGTAAACATTTATAGGCCATTCTCCATATTTAATCTTAGTCTGGATCGGTTAACGAGATAGGCTTTCATTATGTTATGTATATTGGAATTGTATAGTAGTGGGATTTAATTTGATAAGTTTTAGTGACGGTTAGGTCAGGCACGTAATGTGCCTAAGCGGTTACCTAAATTGGTAATAAATAGTCTGGCAATCCAATTCTACTCGATGCAAACAGTCGTAGCAATTATAATTGTTTCCTTGAACTTCAATCGCCAATTGCTGTCCTTGTACCAGCTTGGTGATCAAACTGCTTATAAGACCAAAATCACTGATGAGTGCTTTTCCACCAAAGATGAAGGCAGCAAGGCGGTGCATGAGGAAAAAGTCTATCAATGGGATAACCTTATTTTAAAAGTCCGCTAGTCGTCCTTGCTCCATTCAGCTACACACAGTTTCAAAGCTTAGCTACGCAACCTCGTATCGCGCAAGCTCTTCGCACAGCTTTCGTGAAAAGAATCACAGATTTCTCAGCTTCGCTATGCATTCTCTTATCATGCAAACTCTTAGCACAGCTTTGGTGAAAAGAGTCATACATTTTAGAAGCATCGATACGCATCCTCGTATCGCGCAAGATCTTAGCACAGCTTTAATGAAAAGAGTCACACAATTTCACCGAAATTCAAAAATTTAAAAGAAAACTTTAAATTAAGTTTTTGCACTTAAAACATAAAAATATATTTTCGCTAAGCCTTATCTATCTAAAGGCACAAGTAATGTTTTGATGATATGTATAATTTTTTTTTCCTGTAGGAGGGAATCTCTGGTGTCCTAAAATACAGGTTACGGTTTAGTTCAAGCACCAGTCGCCCGCAAATAACTAGGTGGCATATCGTTATGATAATTTTTCTTTCAGAATCAGAATCAGAAATCATTTATTTGCAAAGAATGTAGGTAACAAAACATAGTTTTGATGGTGTGAAAAAGAAAAAACAATTGGATCCAGTACATTCTACCGTATGGCATGCAACATTAAGCAATATAACAATCATAAGCATTGCAAATCTATATTAATCCAAAAATGTCAGTTTCTAATTTAATAATATTCTTAAAAGTCAAATTCAATTAAACAAAAATTGCAAGGTACTCAGTTTCTAATGTCTTAATCTTAAAAGTCAAATTCACTGGAAAAATAATAGTCTTAGTATATAAAATTAGAATATAACAAACGTAATAAATTGAAATATTATTGAACAATTTCATATTGTTTTATCATTTAAAAACTCGCTAACAGTGTAATAGCATTTTTCAACTAGAAGTTTCGTTAATTTCTTTTTGAAAAAATGAGATGTATCATTTTTAATGTCATTAGGTATTTTATTGTAAATAACTGGTCCCATATGAATAATATTCTTTCTTAATAAAGCTGTTTTGAAACTACCTGTATGAAGTAGGCCTTTGTATTGGGATCTCAGTAATGCCGGTCTTGAAGAATGATTTATCATTGTTTCAAAAAGATTTAGGTTCTTTTTAACAAATAATGCTACCTCCAAAATATAGAGTGATGGAAAGGTTAATAATTTTAGGGATAACAAACAATAACTTTCGTTTTTAAGTTTTTAGTTAATACGTGTTATTTGTGGAAAAAAAATTACCATGTTGTTTTTGAATTTTGATTTGCTCAGCGCCGCCGTTACGCATCCTCGTGCCGTCTAGCTACCTCGTACATCTTTGATAGGGAACACCGTTAAATAAATTTAAGAATAAGATTGTATTAATCGAAGTTGTAAGAAATCGATAAACATACTACTACTACTACACTGCTCAGCAAACAAGAGCCAACTTACAACAACAAAAAACATCCAATACCTACTGTATTAGATATTTTCTTTCATCCACTGGCAACTTTACATAAAAAGTACAGAATAACAAGACAACAATAGAGGCTTTCCCACAGGAAACGGTTCATCAAAAGTAGGCAAACACGAGACGTCACGGGAGTAAACATTTATCACTATCAAAATCTGAAGAAACTAAGGAACAAGGTCCAAAGGCATATTTGTGGTAGAATGACAACTACACGGATCTTTAGATCTGTGATAATAAATTTCGGTTGCTGCAATTAGGCTCTTGATAGGTGGCCATCTACGTCGCCATATTAAAATCTGTTGTATCCTAAGAGCATAATCCGTAATAACCATCAGCAGACCTTATCTATAGTTGTTCCGTGCAGGATTCAAATTCACGACAGCTTAAAAGGTTCACTTTAAACCACGTGAAAAAATTAAAGCATCTCATCAAAAGTTGACTGTTACCAACTCAATGCTATATAACCTCATGGCGCAAAAAATATTCCATACAAACTTCTTATGCAAAGAATACTCGACTTTCAAACTCCTTCAATTTTAATTTTACGTTTGTTTATATTTAGGATTTTTCTTTTTTTAGTCTAGGATATTTATTGAATACTTATTTGGACTGTAATTCTAATTTAATTTGCGTTAGTGTTTAATTAATTGTAATTATGTAACGTAACGGAGGTGGTCGTTGGCCCACAGGCCAGAGATGCTGTTAGCTAGCTCAGTCAGAGTTTAATTTTTTTTGTAAATTTTGAAGGCAATAAACCATTTATTTATTAATATTCCTAGTGCTTTTCGCTTTAAATCCGTCCTTTATTCACTAATTGCAAAATATATATTTTTTTAATCATAGAAAATACTCACTTACTTTTATAAACGTAGCAAGTTAATAAGTAGAAACGCGTATTTCAAAATTAATTAATCAGATGCATGTTGGTTTTATTTTCCGTTTTTCATTAACAGGCAAAGGGAGTTGTAAAAGAATTTGATTAAATCTTGTTTCTCATTGTGTGTTTGCAGCGGCCTACTTGCGATTAAGTACTTTCCAAATAGGGTACTACAGTTCACTTCCAGGTGGCAGATGTTCCTGGGGTTTCAAAAAGTCAGGTGGTGTGTGAAATTCTTCCCACAGCTTGCTTCTCACTATAAGTGGAAGGTCTTAAATGGCCTGTGTGCATCGAAGGCAACTCTTTTGATTCTTAAGTCTACCGGGTTGTAGTGTGCTCATAGAGGGAATGTCGGGAATCGGATTCGTGGTGCAATACCAGCCAACGGGTAAAGCTTGTTGAGTGGTGCCGAATAACGAAGTGTAAATATCAAGGAGGGCTTGATTGAGACTGAGTTGACTGGATAAAATAACTGAGAATATGAGTGTAGAACCAGCTGAAACCTTCAGCCGGCTCTCCTTTACAGACCAGATATAAATTAATAACACTGAATAATTCTCTTTTTCCAATACTTTCAAAAAAAAGGTTGAAAGAATTTCAACATAAAGGATTCAACTAATTGAAACACAGGAACTTTACCTACCCAAGAGCCTTAGTTTTATAACAATAGAACTTGTCTTTTTACGATAATAAAATCTACAAAAGGTAAGACCTTTATATTATTTTTACTAAAGGCTCGCGTTTGACTACTATCTTACCTGATGATAAGCAATGATGCGGGCGACGATAGAACACGCTTTACATGAAGTAGCCTATTTACTCAGGAAATATAGACGAGTAGGTAAGCTTACAAAATTTCACCTTTTTCCCCAACAACCTTAGATAATTTCTTGGAAGATAAGTGGTTAGTTAGTTCAAAGGGTATCTATAAGCATCTTCTCGTGTAGGTCACAATACCTCATCCTACTTATGTAATCCCTTCGTCGCGTGGTAGCGTCTTGTGACGCCTACGGCAACTGACGGTATTGTGTAGCTATTGTACTAGATATACATAAATAATGATATATTGCCTGGCTTTGTTCGTTATACTTTAGCTATTTTTATTTTTATTGGATTCTTCTTATTAGGTACTAATTGGTAAAACACTAAGGCTAAAAATCGGCCAAGTGCAAGTCGGACTCGCGCACGAAGGGTTCCGTACCATTATTGCACACAAGTAAAAACAGCACAAAAATCATGTTTGTTGTATGGGAGCCCCACTTATATATTTACATTTTTTATTCTGTTTTTAGTATTTGTTGTTATAGCGGCAACAGAAATACATCATCTGTGAAAATTTCAACTGTCTAGCTATCACGGTTCATGAGATACAGCCTGGTGACAGACAGACAGACAGACAGACAGACAGACAGATGGACCGCGGAGTCTTAGTAATAGAGCCCGTTTTTACCCTTTGGGTACGGAACCCTAAAAACCAACTGACAAGTGGCTTACTTGATACACGCTTGTTTAATCGCGAAGAAGCCAAATGCGCATCGTGGTCGGTTATAAACATTCTGTAACATTCGTTTCAGTTTTTTATGTATTCGACAGATGATTTGCTAGGCTCTAGGCGCTATGCAAGACACCTGTTAGTGGATTTCGGCCCTAAAAATTGACTCAAAATTTTATAAATTAGTCGTAATAATAATTATATACCATACACTGTTTCATTCAAGATTTATTTTTCAATTTCAAATTCAATTTCTATTCGATTTTAATATTCGAATATGGAACACGTACTGCAAAAAAAGCAAGTAACCAGCCAATTTACGTTTTCAACATCAACATCAAGCGTATTTAACCCATTGAAGGTGACCCAAAAATACCTCTATTTACATTTCATCATTCAAAAGTGCTGCGGAAACTTTTCCGTTGTCCATTCAGCGTGTATGGTGGATACACGGCTTTTTATCTTTCAGACTCCAAGCCTTTTTGTTGCGTTCCCTCGCACTCTGTAAATAACCAATTTATATAAAATGATTCATGGTCTCAACGTGGGTGCAGGCCTGCATATCGTGCTCACACGGACGCATTAATTACAAAATGTATTTTGGACTGCGGGTGTTATGCTTTGCGCAGGATTAGCTTTTGTTGTTTCAATTTTTAGTCTAAAAGTGGAAACTGAGCGGGCGAATTTACGCCGCTTTTTTTTTGTAATGTTTATGGCTCGGACGCGGGACGTTAAGTTGTGCACACATTTGTGGTGTTACGACTATGAACGTTTGCAGTGGGGAAACTCTGAGCTTCAAATGTTAAACTAAGGTTGATCAGAAGCTATTGTATAACGAGTGGTTTAACTGGTGCTGGACTCGATACGCTCAGTAAGGAAAACGCTCTCTGTATTAAGATTCACTTGTCTCCCAAAGAACATGTAGATAACAAAATATGACTTATTGCTCACCACATTGAGTAAAAATATCATTTAGAACTGCTATTTTTTAACTTTCTTTGGTAAGCGATAAAGAGTATTATGTTATCTAAAATACTGATGTGAAAGAAAATCTCGTTATTGAAAACTTTAATTTACAAGTCTCATATCGGCAATATGCAGTAAGCAAGCATCGACGATTTAAGGTCGTGTGAGTCGAAAAGCAGCAAGCAGTGAGAAAGTTACAGATAATACTGTAATTATCACATTCTTTATTAATAATTCGGGTCTCATAGCAATGCGTCATCTTGCTCATAATGTAAACGGAGTGAACAGGCCTAATTAATGGAGTAATATATCAGTCCTCATATCGTCTGAGCAAACACACTCAATTTGCAAATAATGTTACGTTCTACAGTTCTGGGTAGGCATTTATACATTAGGATGACATTAAAGTCACAAGGCAAATCCACTATTAATAAAATAATTTTACTCAAAAATGCATGTAATGTGGTCATTATTTTGACAACCTTGTTTGAGCAAACTCGACCTTGCCGTTCTGTTTCAAGGAGCGGCAGGCAAAGTTTTGCTGGCCGCTCTAAGAGGCCGGCAATGTTTTGCCGGCCGCTATTTTGACATTCCAACGTTTTAAAAAATCAAATCTATAAAGATTTTATTTATGTTTGTATCTATAGAGATAGGTACAAAAAGATTTTACTCCATATTAGGCTGTATAGTTCCAACTACTATTGCTCAAACACCTGAAGAAAAAAATATGAAATAAATGAAGAAATAATACAGCAGTCAAACACCGCATTAGAATTATAGCAAACTATTAGTAATATCAAACCGGGAAAGCCGGTGTTGAATTTTAGTAACTGTTATTTTCATAATTGTCATTTTAATTAAAATTCTAGTTAATGAATATTTCTCATATTTAAATTACTTACTTTTATTTAGATTAGGTACTTGCATTTTTGAGTTAAGCACTATACAAACCTTGGCCCACAATGACTGCTTAGCTGGTCACGCTATGATTGCCTCGAGCTAGCCTAGCTACGCTCTAGGCCTTTCAGCTTGGCCATCATTGCAGCCCTTGCTTTCCTTGCTGTAAAGGCCTTGACCTACGGTCTCGGCCTTTATCTCAGCTCGTCCATCAAGTGCTGCACGCTGACCGCGCTGTGTCGGCCTGGAGCTGCGCTACGCTGCGCTGTCGGCCATAATCAGCGCGACCAGCAAACTAGTCATTATAGACCGCGGCAGTAATGTACTATAGGTCGATGTTTTATACATTCTTTATTTTCTTGCCGTCGGCAGTTATCCCAAGGCACCACCCGGTACAGGTACCGGTAGGCTTATTATGTATCTTTTGCAAGAGCAAAACGATCGCGATTTTTGCGCAATGATTGCTTTTCAATACAAAAGTTTTAGAGTTGTTGGCGGTTTTATTTGTAAATAACTGCATTTGACATACAACGAGTAATTAGCAAACGATTGTGTAGGAGTTATCATACCTACACTGCAGGTAATTCCGACTTTTATAACATAAAGCGTTTGATCACTATCGTTTTGCTCTTGCAAAAGATACGTAATAAGCCTGCGGGATAAAAAGTTTCCTACGTCATAATCCAGGTTACGATTTACTCATTTGCTACGATTAGGTATGAAAGATTATCAAATAATCAAATCATCTAATCATTATAGACTTTCATATCTATAATATTGGTTGGAACAGTAAATAAAGATCCGGTAACAGCGTAACACATTTTACAAAACTATTCGCAGTTAACTTCCGTATTGGATTTGGGTTTCGATTTCTAGTAGGTATTGGTTTCACATAGAAGAAGTCAGTTTGCATTCGATGACCGATCGATCGCCGGCAGGAAATAAAGCGGTTTGCGACTGTTTCGCATGCAATAGCTGTTTCGATTTAGCGAACTACGACGGTTTCAGCTTGACCCAGATCACTCAGACGAACTGTGGTATGGTCACAGTAGAAGTATGATACATCATCTCAACTAGACTTATTTTATGTGGTGAGTATAGCTATTTACGCTTCAACCTTTTTTGACTTAGGGAGGTGCCCTCGACCTTTTACAGCGATTCAGTAGCGGTACAATAAAAAAAATCACGATACAGCATCGATACTGCCACTATCCAGTTTTCTGCCAGTTTGTAACTTCACAGCCACCTAAATCGAAGTCGCCCAAAACGGTACAACGTTAGTAGCGATGCTGAAGCAAAGCTAATAGATACCATGCAATTCTATCGTTTCTCTCGAAAATTTTAATAAAGTGTAGCGGGATACAGAATCGAAGTAAAACTTCGTCGAGTGCGACCTCCCGTAGCTTTGATATTACCGAAAAACCTGACTTCCGGAGAGGTTATATAGTTTTCTTGGGGTCGTTAATTTCTATTAAAAAAGTTGTATTAAATGAACGAACCAAATCCTTAAAAGTCTGTATACACAAATACCACAGTCACTTTTTACGATACCAACGAAAAACACATTACAGTAGAATATAAAAACGTAATACCACCTACGAAAAAAGCATAACAAGGTAACAACCCTTTTATATCAGGACCTAACATATTAACCCGCAAAACCTTTTACCCATACAAGGCTCTCGGTAACAAAAGTATGCACCCAGTACTAGAAATCAGTGTCTATACATGCGTCTATAAAAATAAATGACTCCAATTTACCCGGTGTGCTCCCAATAAAAACATTAGTGATCGTCGGGCCGTGAAATTTCTTTTAAGCATGCGTGCCTACACAGTCCAAAATAAATCCACATATATATACTTAAATGATAGAGCTGTTAAATAAATGAACAGATCCTATTTCTCAAATGAGTATTACTGGTAAAAAAGGTAATTTGGTGCTCGCACAGATTTTTGACACGTTTCACGGATTTTTTATTTGGCATTATCAAACTGAACTGTGTCTTTTGTATACCAGAATTTGCAATGAAGACCGACCTGAAAAAAAACTGAGAAACTTGCTGAAAACTGATCTTCGATAAATATATGTATAAACATTGAGTCAAATCCTAAAAGCGACATATCAACTTCAGCTTGCATTAATCTACTGCTAGACTTGAGCCCATCCAATCCAACGTCATTTAAGTGGATTCTCGGCAACTCTCATCTAGTGATACAAATTATATTCATCTATTGATTCTTTCAAAAAAATATAAAATAACCAGCTATTCGTCATCTGGAAAATAAAAAAACCTGAAAGGCTCTCAGTAAAATCATTTTTGTTCATCGGTGAGTGTGATCAAGAACTCCACGACCTCATCCCACTAGCCCTCTTCTACTATCGGACATGTAAACGCAATCCAAGTTACCATCCTTACCTTGTTGCCAATCCACCAATTCACAGAAACCGCTTCTAAACATTCTTCGTAATGCGCACAGCAAAAGAGTGGAACTCACTGCCAACGTCTGTGTTTCCAAACGCATTCAACCCGAATCTCTTTAAAGTTAGAGTAAACAGGCTTCTTCTGTGTAAGCTTACGCCATCGTCGACTTTCTGTGTCACCTCTGACCTAGACTAGGGCCAAGCGCAAACCCATCTTTAAAAAAAAACGACATCTTTTTAGTACAAGTACGGGCAGAAAAATTGACCTTACGTAGCCAAACCAATTTTAAACTCTGACATTTCCCTTACAAAATTATATTTTCTGCAGACGTTCTCCAAGTAGGCAATATCCTTCCTTCTGTCACTTTTGACGGTCATCAAAAATGGCAGCAAGGCTCACCAAAGAATGGACTGTACTGTATATGCTACACGAATGTAATCTTGCTAGAAGTAGAAGGACAACCACAGATCTTTATAAATTGGATCGACCAAGGGTTTTCCAAGATGTCTGCTTCCTTAATTAAAAACGAAATAAATCTGGCACTTTAAATTGGTTTACTCATGAAAGCCTTGCACCCTAGTCGCTTCACTCAGTTGGTTGAATGTTATGTAATTCTTAAGGCATTAAGTCTGCCTCTGTACATTTGTGCATAAATGACTAAATAAATAGATACTTGATAGCAAACAAGGCTACACACTCATTCTGGCTTTAATAACACACGTCAAAATCTTTGGAAAATCTTGAAACAGTGTTAAGTAGCGCAATTAGTGTTATGTACGATGGAACTGAACACGAAAAGCAATGTTTTCAATATGTAATTATATGTTTTTACTACGGCAACCACCTTGACGTCCGCATCGTATTACAAAATACTCACTTTTATGTATTTAAAGTCCCGGTAAAATAGGTTAGTCCCCTTAAAGTTTGTTTTTATTTGCTCTGTTTGCAAAAGAATTGTGTTGCTTTAAAAATTCGGTATGGTATAACGTCAATGTCAGAGAATGACCCTCAATTGCTTATCAGATAAATAAAACGGATTCGAATAATGTTTTAAAATGGCTTCGTTATTAGGTAGGTCCGATATCTACTAAATAAATTTTCAAGTGTTTAAATGTTGTTTTCTATGGAGTATGTTCAGTATCGTAGCTTTAAAATGTGTCCTAATTTGGTAAAGAAATTTCAAAATCATTGAAAACAGACGCAGGTATGTATGTTTCAACTGTACTTAGTGGTAAAGTTAAGGTCTCGATAAATTGTGCGCTCTATTTCGTTACATTTAAATCGATTTAACTGCAAATTGGAATTTGATTGAATGTGCCGATCGCGGGCGGCTTGAAATGATTTTTTGGGAGTATTGGATACCGTCATAGTATAGCCGAGTAACGTTTATTAATTATAATTAATATTGAGTAAAAGTTTTGATACCATTCATTATATTTTAATTGACAATCAATTTCTGGTCCGCCATAATTGTTTATCTTGTGAAAGCCTTTAATTATAGTAATTACTTTTGACTTGTTTCTGAATTCCAAACAATTTTGAAAATAGCAAGCAATGTTTGAAAAACAGTGGCCGCATATGCCTATAAGCGATATCTTTGGATAAAAAGCGATACACTAAAGTAAACGCAATCAGTTTACTTGTAGACCCATATTCGTTAATGGAAATGCAATTGTTCATAAAAAGGATTACATTTGGATCAAATATTCGTAAAAATACCTTTTTATAAAACTACGTTATATTTTGCAGTGATGACTGCGAAAATATTTCAAGCATCACATAAAACATTCCAGTCATGTGTGAGTACTTCACAACTCTATATAACATTACCCTCAAACGTTGTATCGAGTCTTCCATTTCATTTAATATTCACAAAGTTTATCAACGTTAACGTTTCCGCTCGAATGGAACTCCACGAACTTTTCACATTAAGAAATGACAAACATAAAACATTTATTTAATTTCGTGCATTTGAGGGTACTTGAACTATTCACGAACAAAATGTCCACGTATATTCGAGGTTGGGAGACGAAAAGCGGAACTTCAAAGGATGTAATGCGGAGGCCCGTTTAGTGGGGGCAGATGGGAGTTGGGTCGCGGACGGCTTCATTTCCGAACACAACCCTAGATCAGCGGCTGTCCACAGGGCTGACCAAGCTCACGGATTACTTACTTGCGCTTGAGTTTGTTTAGGAGCGCTGGGTGATATATATTCTAGTGAAAATATTCTAAGAGCGGCTCTAGTAGCAGTAGAAGTAATAGTGTGCCAATCTCGTAAGTAATCAACCTACATACTATCTAGCCAGTTACGAGTGGACTCAACCATGAACTTGAATTTTATAGTGTAAGAAAGTGTAGATAAAAATAAATCAATTAACCACCCCTAAGAGACCCATTGACCCAAATCAATGTTGTATAGAGGCGGAAATAAAGTTACCTACATGAGCCCTGAAAGAGCACGAATCAATATGTATGATTGCTCATACATAATTATAATTTTATACCTAGTGTGTCAATATCTCTTTGTGTGTAATGAAATGTTATTAAAGCGAAAGAATTATTATTTCGTGTGTATTAAAGCAAATAGTTACTAACATTGCGGTAAATCTGACTCAATTACATGACCCAAAACTATAATTTAGTCTCGGTAATACATTTATGTGTTCCATTAGCATTTTGGCACCAAGAGAGAGCCAAAACTTACACACAAAGTGCCCCAAATGATTTTACTGCATACATTTTAGTATTGATCTCTCTCATAAATTGTCATTCTCACTCCACATGAATCAAAGGATGTCAAAGGATGTAATTTCTGGCATCTCCTGACAGGTGCACTTAAGGGGGGCGAATAAACAGTAAACGACCATTTTTCGGATTTTTATATAATCAGAAGATATGGCTTTTTAGTGATGGCGTACAGTTGACATTAGTAAGGTTAGCACGGGACTGAAATAAACAAAAAATACAAACACATTAAAGTTACATTGTATGTCTGAAGTCTTGTAAGACTCATAATTTTATATTATTGTGACGGATGAAGATCATCAGCGCCACAAGAAGCTCTAGAGAGGAATATGTTAGAGAAGAAGGGAAATTAATTGGGAGATGGATGACCAAGCTAAACATTACCTAGGGCAAGGCAGTAGGGATGTCACTCTGCCAACTATTTATGATTAACGATTATTGAGGTGCCAAAGTATTTCTGATTGAAAACTTACCATTTTGGCAGCGCTTTCGGTCGAATTGAAAAGGGAATGGACCCTTTTCAATTCGACGGCAATCATTATCGCTGATATTAATCATATGTCACTTATCTAGAGACTCTTATCTACATTACTGAAGAAAATTCATAGATATTCTGGCACTATCAAAGTTGTGCACTTTAAAAGACAAAAAAAACAAAGTCCGACAACCCTAGATGTCTAAACTGCGATATCACATTCAGGTCTAAACGTCTAACATATTGTAAGCAATCTTATAGTAAATGAGTATATTGCGGTGAATTTTTTTACAGCCAGAGATTTTAACGCAAATTCGCAGCTAACCAGTTATTGACCCGAATCGAAATATGTAATCCTATTATAAGTATGAAGTTAAGGCGATAAAACACTTGCGAGATGCTATGCTATATAATATAGCCACTAATTTTCGTTTTTGTAATAGATTGTTACAATCTAGGTAAATAAAAGGTCAGCAGCATATTTTCGTTTGTAATTCGTACAATACTCCAAACAGGTTTACACCCGATTTCTGATTTAAGGATTTGCTGTAATATTTGTTAATTTTTAGCCTAAAACCTGACAAAATTTGGTATTTAAGTAGGATTTAACACGTTCCTAAGCCCAAATACTGAATTCAAAAACCCGCTCTTAGAATCCTTTTCTGATGGTAGGTATAGAACTACAGACATGCCATCTCTTACCGTTAATTCATAAATTAAAAAGATTATGATGTCACCTTTAATATAACAAATGATAATCAGGGAAGTGATGTATCTCAGACTAATTATAATAAACGCTAGTAGACTTTTTAACAACTAAACAACAATCGCAGTTTGTTGCGCAAAAAAACCTAGTTGCTCTTTGTTCAAGATAGCTCACGATGAAGAATTGCTACGTGCTGCACATTTATTAAACTACTTTTTATAACCGACGACAGTTGGTAAGTTAGTTGCACGTGAGCCTTATGTGGGCCACTTACCAGGCCCCTCAGAAAGTATTGCGAAAAAAAGTTTTTATATATGGGAGACTGGCCAGTTATAATGTTTTTCGAAAATATGATTACTTATAAGTAAAAATAAGTAAGTTCCAATTTCAAAATTTCCCTCCACATTTTTTGCGAGTTAATTCAAAGTATTGTGTCTCACTGAAATATGGATCTGCGCCGGGAACATTTTAGAGCTATGATTTTATACGATTTCAAGTGTTGCCTGAAACCGGATGAATCGTACGATAGACTTCAAATGGCATTCATGGATGAAGGCCCTTCCAAGGCAACCGTGTATCGTTGGTATAACGAATTCAAGCGCGGTCGACCAACTTTGGGGGATGACGAAAGAAGCGGTCGCCCTTTGACGGCTGTTACCGAAGAAAACGGGCTAGCAGTGAAAAATTTAATCTAAGACAATAGGCGAATTACATATCAGGAGATTCAACACATATTGAAGATTGGATCGGGAAGCGTTCACGAGATTCTACACAGCCATCTTCGCGTGAGGAGGATAGTATCACGCTGGGTGCCGCACAACCTCACCGATGCTCAGAAGCAGGCCCGGGTGGAATGGTGCCGTGATATGCTTAACAAATTTGAAGCAGGCTCGTCTCGGCGTGTTTACGACATCGTTACAGGTGATGAGTCCTGGATTTATCAATACGACCCAGAAACCAAGCGCCAGTCGACTGTTTGGGTGTTTCAAAATGAGCCAACGCCTACCAAAGTGAAGCGATCTAGAAGCGGGGGTAAGATTTTGATCGCTAGCTTTTTTAATTTGACTGGCCACTTGGTATCAATTCCCTTACGGGATCAAAGAAGCATTAATGCCGAATGGTATACTACCAAATGTTTGCCAGAAGTTTTCTCTGTTATAAGCAACAAGCGACCAAACACAGGGCTCCGCGGGCTACTGCTCCACCACGACAATGCACCTGCGCACACCGCACTCAAAACGAGGGACTTCCTGGACAGCACGCCAGTCAAACTCCTGGGTCACCCTCCTTACAGCCCTGATCTAGCACCGTGTGACTTCTTTTTATTCCCAAAAATAAAAAATCAGCTCAAAGGGATACAATTTTCGTCGCCGGAAGATGCGCTGGCTGCGTTCGAGCAGGCTGTAAACGAGGTGTCTGCGGCGGACTGGAAAAAGTGTTTTGAAAACTGGTTTAGGCGCATGAATCTTTGTATAGAGGCTGGTGGAAAGTACTTTGAAAAGATTTAATAAAAATATATGTACGTATAGAACAATTTTTTTTAGTTTCGCAAAACTTTCTGAGTGTCCCACGTAATTATACCATCTGGACCAAGCTAGAATTAACCGAGTAGTTTATTTTGATAGTGTAAAGCTGGTTGCAGGCCAAGAGCTAAGCTAGGTTAGATTAGCTTAACTCGCATTAGCTGATCTTATTTTTATACATCTTCTTCTTCTTTTAGCATCGATGGTTACAGCAGGTGACCACATAGATCCTGGATAAGGATCGCAAAGCAACGAGAGCTTTGGCATAAAAAATACTGTCTTTTGTACAGCAGTGGGCGAGGCCAGGCTGGGGCCGATGATGATATTGAAGTGACCACGTTAGTTGCAGCGTCATAGGCGTTCATCCGGTCCTCAGAAGTGTAGTTGTATGGGCTCTATTAGGGGCATGTAAAGGAGCGAGTTCACCGCGCGAACGCGTCGCGGTCTCAGGGGATGTGTTCCTGACCGAGACCGCGATAGGTCTCGTACACAAACTATTGTCGATTTTAATCGTTAAAGTCAGTTATATTGTTGAAAATTATTATTCTATATTGTAATGGAAGGCCTGGTTATATTGAAGGAAGAAGAATACGATGATATGATATTATATATTTTTTACAATAATATACAAAGATTGGTTATCAACGATGTATATACAATTAAAGTCCAAAAAATCAAAAGGTATTTATATACGCAGTTAGAAAAAAAAGTCGTGGTGTATTTAGGCCTATTCCCTCTCTCACAGAGAGGAGGCCTTTGTCCCAGCAGTGGGAACATTAAAAGGCTGATGATAATGTTGATGATGATGATGATATAAAGTTAGTAAAATATACGTTATAATAATCATTATCACCAAATTTGAAATTCATAGGTCAATGGGAAGTTAGAAAATTCTTCGGAACAAAATGGTGGCTTCTCATTCCTTTGTTTTCCAATATTTTTTAAAACAAATAACAAAGTATTAATCTACTCAACGTCGCCTGTATCTTTATTGGAGCCCTCCTTAAAAAAAATGAAATATTTTTTGACAATTTATATGGCTTTGGGTTAACAAGATGCTTATATTGTAAAAATTTGAAGACTGTAGCTCCAACCATTTTGCTTTAAAACTTGTGAGAAAAATGTTGGTCAGACGGACACGTGAGTGACAGCAATAGGGCTCCTTTTGGACCCTTTGGGTACGGAACCCTAAAAACAACCTTTTTCTAATATTTAGACGAGGTCTAGAATTTCTTCATTTAAGCTGTGTTGGGTTGCTCATCAAGTCGTGCGCTTGGCTAGCAATTTACTCGATAAAATACTTAGCATTCACATGACATTCACAGTAAATAAGCAGAGACTAGAGATAGAACACGCTGTTGTTAGAACGAACCGGATTAAAGATTATACAAATATTCAATGTATGAAATATTTTTTTATAAAAAAACCTTAACAAAAAAATTTGACCGACTTCCAAAACAAAACATAACAAAGCAAAAATAAATTTTTCGGTAGTCGGTGTCTTTGGTACCTATTTTATTTTGTTTAAAAATAAAGTAATTTTTCGCTTTGTGGTGTTTTGTTTTGGGAGTCGGTCAAATTTTTTTGTTAAGGTTTTTTTTAGTTAGACTATCTTATATTATCATAAAAATACGCATTATTATGAATAACTTAAAAACTACTTGTTTTGATCAAATTTAAATGGGACTACATAAAAAGTTTTCAAATTAAAAAAAAAAACATCAAAATCGTTTCATAATTAGCGGCATAATCGCGTAATAAACATACAAAAACATACATTCGATTTTAGAATCTCATCGTTTTTGAAGTCGGTTGAATAGGACTTTCACTACCTTAAACAAAATCTAAATCAATGCCTAAATAAAAACGCATTGTCAGTCGGCTCAGAGATTTGAAAATTCAGAGGAATATTTTGTTTCATGAGAAATGGTTATTTATAAAAATAGGTATAGTAAAACTATATATAGGCATAATATATACAACATAGTCTATCTGTGTCTTAAAAATTCGTCCTGCCATTATTGCATAAATTGAGACAAACATTCATTCAAATGTCTTCACAAAACCTACACATTTCTTACATCACTAAAATTCACAGTACACTCACTCCTCTAAAAACCTAATAAACTACCAACTCGACCTATCTTTTCATGAAATAAACCTCTTAATATCACGAGACCTACTTGTAACCATCACCGTCACGAAAAAGCTTGGTGCAAAATAATTTTGCCCGTCGCATCACTTGACCCCACTCAAGTCGATAGTGGCCATTGATGGGCCAGCCCACCCGATGTTGGCCATAAATAAATAAGTGTCTACACCACTGACACTTGACGAATCTGCTGTAGCTTATACTTGGAGCTAGTTATTCGCACCTAAGTTCATGATATTAGACTTACGTCTTTTGAGGTACATTTTCGTTAGCTAGTCAAGTTGTCTACATGTGCGAAGCTTTCTGATGATTTACAAACGACTCAAGGGTTAGTAGGTCGCACTTACACACATAAACTCATGCCTTTTTAACCCCCGCCAGAAAAAAAGGGGTGTTATAAGTTTCACGTGTGTTGCTGTGTATCTGTGTGTCTGTGTATCTGTGTGTCTGTCTGTGGCATCATAACGCCTAAACGGATGAACCGATTTTGATTAAGTTTTTTTTGTTTGAAAGGTGATTTAGTTGAAAGTGTTCTTAGCTATGTTTGAATTTTTTGCTTTACGAAATCAATAAAAAATTACAAAGATAAAGCGCATAAAAATTCTGGAGTGGGGGCTTGTGACGTAACTATGCCAGTATAAAGTGTACTAATGGCGTAAGGTCACGATATTTCAAAGCTTTATATCGTCGTTACTTTATGATTACGCGTCAAAAAAAATACATGTCCAATATTTTTTATTAATCTACCGCACGGACAAAAAAATATTTTCTATTAACATCCCTATTACTACCAGCAGGTGAGGATTTGATCAAACGCAAGTCTTTCAATATAGAAAAGGTAAATTTACCGCAAGACAGTGACAAACTTGAGATTATATTAATTTAAGCAACCTCAGTACAGCACAAAAAGATCTAGAAAAACTGCAGTGGTTTGCTTGCATTGCAATAACTAGCAGTATGAGCACTACGCCCACGGCCGCCCTACAGGCAATGCTGGGATTGCCACCTCTGCATCTTATCGTGCGGGAGGAGGCAGCCCTGGCTGCTTTTAGACTCCATCTATCAGGTACCCTAAATAAAGACTCCAGAGTTAAGCACACACGCATTAAGGAGGACGCGATCAAGCGAAAACCTATGTTAGCGTCACCATGCGACAAAGCCCCAAAAGCACACCACTTTCATAGGCACTACAACATAATACTTACAGAAGAACGATGTGACTACTCAGGCTCGAAAGAGATGAGAGTATACACCGACGGATCGAAGACGAACTCCGGTACCGGAGTCTAATCGAATATAAATATATCCAGACCGCTAGGAGGGTTCAACACCGTCTATCAGGCGGAGTGTGTGGGCATCATACTAGCGGTCCATGCCTTAGAAGCCTGGAGGGTTACGGACACTCGCATACGCATACTCTCCGACAGCGCTTCAGTCCTCCAATCTTTGCGGAAAAAATATTTTACATCACAACTAATACTAGAATGCCACAACGCACTAGAACAAATATCTGTATCTAGTCGTAACACGATAACACTGCAATGGATAAAGGGACACAGTGGATCGCTGGGTAACGACGCGGCTGACGAGCTTGCGAGACGCGGATCTAGCACGGCGGTCTATGGACCCGAGCCTGTTGTACCCATCCCCTTCAACCAAATACGCAGGTGGCTACAGGAATTCACCCAGACACAGGCAGAGAACTGGTGGACCTCGGCACCAGGCTGTAGGCAGTCCAAAGAAGCTCTGCACTCTTTGGACAGTAGACTTACCAGACGTTTGCTACGCCTGGACAGGAATAGCCTGCGCCTGATGACGGGGACCATCACGGGACACTGCTCATTTAACAAACAATTCCACACAATAGGCATAACGGACAGTCCTCTGTGCAGGGCATGCATGGAGACTGAGGAAACCGTCACGCACGTTCTCTTCGAATGCACAGGGGTCACCAATATAAGAACACAAACCCTCGGGTCGCCCAGAACTTACACGGACGTTCTAGGAAAACCAGGAGCCCTAATCAGCTTCTGGAGGGAGGTGGGCTGGCTGGAATAATCCACCCAACAGCCGCCATGGCCCACGCACAATGGTCCAGCTGAAGGACTAAGTGCGGAAACCAAACCCCCATAACATAGAACATAGAAGTACGCGAGGATGGTTCTTTAAGCCACTCGGTTTACAGGAAACCGAGTATGAGTACATACTGACCGGTATCTACACGGTGACTCACACCATCATCCACGGCATCTAAACTCTGTAGTGACGTCACTCACTAAACGTGCTTATGATCTTTGCGACGAGGATCATATTACTGGCGAACTAGCGCATATTAAACAAGTCCTACAGAGAAATGGATACAGGATGAAGATCGGGGGTCATCAAATAAACAATTGAAGTACAAGGTCGAGAGACCACCAGCATTTTTGCCATACGTGAAGGGAGTGACAGACAAAGTCGCAAACATTCTCAGTTAATACTGCATAAAAACTATTTTCACTCCTTTCGAGAAAGTATCTCAAATGCTGCGTTCGCCTAAAGATAACTTTCCCTTGGAAAAGCCTGAAGTTTATAGGATTATCTGTAGCTGTGGGCAATCGTATATAGGACAGACGAAGCGAACTGTTGCTTGCCGGATCAAAGAACACATTAGGGCAGTGAAAACCAAAGATGCCCAAAAATCAGCCATAGCAGAACATCTTCTTGAATCAGGGATCAATTAACAATTTAATCACTGGATCAATTTACATGACCCACGGGTGATCTCGACAGAACGCCATTACATACCTAGAATGGTTCGGGAAGCAATTGAAATAACCAAGTGCAAAAATTTCAATAGGGACCACGGGTTTCAATTGTCGCGAGCCTGGAATTCAGTGGTTCAACTATGTAAAGGTCAAAAAACTACTGAATGAGTGTCAAAAATGGATACAGTGAGCATCGTCTGTCGTGAACAATGTCGAGTAGCTAGTGAGACGAGTTCTGGTGATAGCGGTATCGTGCGTGAAAACGAGTGAGGAAGAGGGTAGACAGCTATGTTAGTTCGTAAATAACACCCACCCGCAAAGACTTTAGTTCTCGTGATCATGGCGCTTGTAACGGTGCCGAAGTATCGAGCTCTCAACCAAATTCAAAATATACATGGTAAATATCCCGAAACAAATATTAATTCTAATGATTGTGACCATGTCAGCTTAAAAACTTATATTACTACATATTTATCTGTATTGCAGGTGATATTTGCCTCATATTGTATATTATTTGTGTTGGTATTAAAAACTATCGTGTTCTTATTAAAATTTACTCAAAACACTGAGACGTACTCCCACAATGCTGCTTTCTTTTTAACACAAGAAGTTTCATCAGTGCCTTTACAATATTTGTTGTTATTTAAAGTAAAACAAAAAACTAGCTACACCTTATAAATATCAAAGTGGATTAAAGTGGTTTCTTCGCTCGGGAGTCTACCCATTTTCTCAGATTTTTCTTACATTTTCATGATAACGCCTTGGTTTTCAGAAAAAATAGATATCGTATTTATAAAAAGCATCATCAAATATGCATAGTTTGTTAAACATGTTTTCTATTTTCTTTGTTACAGAATAACTGAGGGAAGTGACTGACACACAGAATCGAAATGACGTTGTTTTGATTCGGCATCGTGAATTCATATTATAAATTTGGAAAACAATCAATGTGGGATTATTTATTTTTGTGACCTGAATATGTGGCAAGTAATAGACACTGGCCTACAAACCTTTTTTTTAACTTAAAAAAGATTTTCCCCAGCATCGCCTCCGAAACCTCGTCTTCTACTGAAGACGAAACCGGCTCGAAGCTGTAATCAGAGCCCGAGGCGGCAATACCAGTTATTGGCATAAAACATACTATAAAAACGTTCTTTGAGTTTTTGCAGTTAGTTAAAATGGTTATTTTTTGGTTACTATCTTTTTTAAATTAAACACATTACTCATGTATAATAAAATATCTATAAAAGCGAAAGGTGACTGACTGACTGACTGACTGATCAATCAACGCACAGCCAAAACTGCTAAGCCTAAAAGCATGAAATTTGGCAGAAAAGTTCCTCAAGTGACGTAAGTGTGCACTAAGAAAAGATATTTTGAAATTCCACCCCATTCCATTCCATTAGGTTAGTATTTGTGGCAAGTTTCAACTTCATTGACCCAAGAAATCAGATTTTTAAAAAATACTGTAATATCTCCTAAATCGTCTTTTGGGGGTAGTTGCAAAAAACTAATAATGACAACCTTTATTGTTTATTAAGGATGGTATTTATATCAAGTTTCATGTTTATTCATCCAAGAAATCTGATTCTTCAAAAAAATATAACACCCATTAAATCGTCTTATGGGTAACATAAATATCATCCTAAAAAAAAATAAAGGTTGTCATTATTAGTTTTATGCAACTACCCCCAAAAGACGATTTAGGGGTGTTAAAGTTTTTTTGTAGAATCTGATTTCTCGGGTGAATAAACATGAAACTTTTTATAAATACCATACTAAATTAATAATAAAGGTCGCTTTTATTATTTTTTGAAACTACCCCCAAAAGAAGATTTAGGCGATGTTAGTTTTTTTGAAGAATCTGATTTTTTGGGTGAATAAACTTGAAACTTGGCATAAATACCATCCTAAATAAACAATAAAGGTTGTCATTATCAGTTTTTTTAAACTACCCTAAAACACGATTTAGGGTTTCTTAATTTTTTTGAATAATCTGATTTCTTGGGTGAATAAATAATAAACTTGCCACTAATATACTAACCTAGATGAATAATAAAGGTTGCTCTTATTATTTTTTGAAACTACCCCCAAAAGACGACATAAGGGATGTTAATTTTTTTGAAGAATCTGATTTATTGGGTGAATAAACATGAAACTTGATATAAATATCAACCTAAATAAACAATAAAGGTTTTCAATAATAAGTTTTTAGAAACTACCCTTATAATACGACTTCGGGGTGGTAAAGATTTTTGATTACTTTTACTGCACATAGCTTCTTTTTATGACGTTGGGGAGCACTTAGGAGGGGTTTTTGGAAATTCAACTTTTTAAAGGGTTTAAAGGGTGACATTTATTTGTATAAAAATCTTATTCCTTTGGCAAAATAATAAAGGATGGCATCATTAGTTTTTCGGCTTTACCCCCACAAGACGATTTAGGGGTATCAAAGTTTCTTTGAAGAATCAAATGGCACTAGGATGGCGACCTCTACATCGATTTGGAACTATCAAACTGGACCCTTTGTCTCAGGTTTAATAGCAGCTTATTTTTGGTTGCCATCACACGAACGAAGTCGCGGCCGGAGTTAATATTATAAATGTGAAAGTGACTCTGTCTGTCTCTCTGTCCACCTTTTCACGCTTAAACCGTCGAACCGATTTAGATGCAATTTGGTTCGGAGATATTTTGAGACGCTGGGCAGGACATAGCATAGTTTTTATCCCGGAAATCTTACTTAAGGGGGTGGAAAGAGAGGTAGAAGTTTGTATGGAAAACCCACAATATTATGCTGCGATATAAAAAATAAGCTATTCGAATTACTAATGCTTCGCAGACGAAGTCGCGGGCAAAAGCTAGTAGTAATAAATAAATCATAATTTAAAAGCGCTCAATGAACGCTTCACCATCTTTTTATCGTACCATTTCATAATTATCTTTGTGGCACATGATATTTCAATGAAATGGTCAGCTTTTAGTAACTCCATTTTATTTGTGAACCATTTCCGAACCGCCGCGACTTCTCGTTATCGAGTATTCCGAAATAATTCTTTAGCTTGGGTTTCGTTTGAGATATCTCGTTGAAGTAAAATGCAAGTTTCAGCCGGATTCAACTGTATTTCAGTATATAGAGTTGTATTGTTCGGCCGTCGTTCATTCCCTGAGGTTCTCCATCTCTCTTTCAGTTACAGGTTTTAAGGATATCTATCTATCTATATATATAAAAATCAATTGCTGTTCGTTAGTCTCGCTAAAACTCAAAAATGGCTGGACTGATTCGAATAATTCTTTTTTTGTTATGTTCGACAGAATACAGGGAAGGTTTAAAAAAAATATGGTTGGTTGGATAGGGTAGGTAGGGTAGGCTAGGTTAGATAGGTAGGTAGGTAGGTAGGGTAGGGTAGGGTAGGGTAGGGTAGGGTAGGTAGGGTAGGGTAGGGTAGGGTAGGGTAGGGTAGGTAGGTAGGGTAGGTAGGTAGAGTAGTGTAGTGTATGTAGGTAGGTAGGGTAGGGTAGGGTAGGTAGGTAGGGTAGGGTAGGGTAGGGTAGGGTAGGGTAGGGTAGGGTAGGGTAGGGTAGGGTAGTGTAGGGTAGAGTAGCGTGGGGTGCGGGTCCGGTAACCTCCACGTTGGCCTAGTTGGTTGCTGGTCTCTTTCGGATACGTCCGGGGGGAAGAGCAACCCGCTGGGCTGGTGCACCCTGGGCACCGTCAATAACTTCCCATTCGTGGGTTCTTGTTGGCGGTGGCGAATACCTGACGGGGGGTAAGGGGGGGACTTGTCGCTCTGGGTGTTCCCCTGATTAGCAGGGGACTGGGTAGGTAGCGGTAGGTCAGCGGTGGGGCTCACCTCCAGGCCTCGGGGCGGGAAGTGGGCCCACGAGGAGGACGACTTGTCGTTGCCGACCCTCCTTTGACGTGGGATGGTCGGCAGGGACAAGTCGATGGTGGGAGGAGGCGGCGGAGCGTCGGGCCCGACGCTTCGCCGCACACGCGGAGGGCGGCATCTGGCCTTCGCGGATTCTGGCCAGATGCCGCATAGGAGGGGGCCGTTATGTCCAGTGCGTTGGGGGGTACGGCGCGGCACACCGTCTAGGTGTGCCCAGCGGGGGCGTAGCTGCACCGTGCCCTGAGGAGGTTGACAGGCAGGTCCACTCGCTTCCCGGTGTGGTTAATCCATGCTGGGGAGCGGGCAGCATTAGGTTAGTATTTGTGGCAAGTTTCAACTTCATTGACCCAAGAAATCAGATTTTTAAAAAATACTGTACTATCTCCTATATCGTCTTTTGGGGGTAGTTGCAATAAACTAATAATGACAACCTTTATTGTTTATTTAGGATGGTATTTATATCAAGTTTCATGTTTATTCATCCAAGAAATCTGATTCTTCAAAAAAATATAACACCCATTAAATCGTCTTATGGGTGACATAAATATCACCCTAAAAAAACAATAAAGGTTGTCATTATTAGTTTTATGCAACTACCCCCAAAAGACGATTTAGGGGTGTTAAAGTTTTTTTGTAGAATCTGATTTCTCGGGTGAATAAACATGAAACTTTTTATAAATACCATACTAAATTAATAATAAAGGTCGCTTTTATTATTTTTTGAAACTACCCCCAAAAGAAGATTTAGGGGATGTTAGTTTTTTTGAAGATTCTGATTTTTTGGGTGAATAAACTTGAAACTTGGCATAAATACCATCCTAAATAAACAATAAAGGTTGTCATTATCAGTTTTTTGAAACTACCCTAAAACACGATTTAGGGTTTCGTAATTTTTTTGAATAATCTGATTTCTTGGGTGAATAAATAATAAACTTGCCACTAATATACTAACCTAAATGAATAATAAAGGTTGCTCTTATTATTTTTTGAAACTACCCCCAAAAGACGAAATAAGGGATGTTAATTTTTTTGAAGAATCTGATTTATTGGGTGAATAAACATGAAACTTGACATAAATATCAACCTAAATAAACAATAAAGGTTTTCAATAATAAGTTTTTCGAAACTACCCTTATAATACGACTTCGGGGTGGTAAAGATTTTTGATTACTTTTACTGCACATAGCTTCTTTTTATGACGTTGGGGAGCACTTAAGAGGGGTTTTTGGAAATTCAACTTTTTAAGGGGTTTAAAGGGAGACATTTATTTGTATAAAAATCTTATTCCTTTGGCAAAATAATAAAGGATGGCATCATTAGTTTTTCGGCTTTACCCCCACAAGACGATTAAGGGGTATCAAAGTTTCTTTGAAGAATCAAATGGCACTAGGATGGCGACCTCTACATCGATTTGGAACTATCAAACTGGACCCTTTGTCTCAGGTTTAATAGCAGCTTATTTTTGGTTGCCATCACACGAACGAAGTCGCGGCCGGAGTTAATATTATAAATGTGAAAGTGACTCTGTCTGTCTCTCTGTCCACCTTTTCACGCTTAAACCGTTGAACCGATTTAGATGCAATTTGGTTCGGAGATATTTTGAGACGCTGGGCAGGACATAGCATAGTTTTTATCCCGGAAATCTTACTTAAGGGGGTGGAAAGAGAGGTAGAAGTTTGTATGGAAAACCCACAATATTATGCTGCGATATAAAAAATAAGCTATTCGAATTACTAATGCTTCGCAGACGAAGTCGCGGGCAAAAGCTAGTAGTAATAAATAAATCATAATTTAAAAGCGCTTAATGAACGCTTCACCATCTTTTTATCGTACCATTTCATAATTATCTTTGTGGCACATGATATTTCAATGAAATGGTCAGCTTTTAGTAACTCCATTTTATTTGTGAACCATTTCCGAACCGCCGCGACTTCTCGTTATCGAGTATTCTGAAATAATCCTTTAACTTGGGTTTCGTTTGAGATATCTCGTTGAAGTAAAATGCAAGTTTCAGCCGGATTCACTTGTCGCTCTGGGTGTTCCCCTGATTAGCAGGGGACACTCCAGACGCGACACAGGGGTAGGCTGGGTAGGTAGCGGTAGGTCAGCGGTGGGGTTCACCTCCAGGCCTCGGGGCGGGCCGCCTTCCCCTACGGGGGGGAACGCCCGGGGCACCCTAGCTCTGCACCCTGCACTGCCTGGCTCTGCAGTGACCGGCTCTGCCCGCTCTGCACCTGGCTTTGCACTCGGCGCTCGTGCGGTTTGAGATCCCCGAGTGCACTGACCAGCTCTGCACCCTGCTTTGCCCGGCTCTGCATCCGGGCTTTGCCCGCTCTGCACCTGGCTCTGCAGCCCGGAATCTCTCCTGTGGGTGGGGGTGGCTGCGGCTCGGGGGCGGGAAGTGGGCCCACGAGGAGGACGACTTGTCGTTGCCGACCCTCCTTTGACGTGGGATGGTCGGCAGGGACAAGTCGATGGTAAGAGGAGGCGGCGGAGCGTCGGGCCCGACGCTTCGCCGCACACGCGGAGGGCGGCATCTGGCCTTCGCGGATTCTGGCCAGATGCCGCATAGGAGGGGACCGTTATGTCCAGTGCGTAGCTGCGCCGTGCCCTGAGGAGGTTGACAGGCAGGTCCACTCGCTTCCTGGTGTGGTAAATCCATGCTGGGGAGCGGGGAGGCTTGGGCGGCGGTTGCCGCAAAAGGAGGCAGCGGTGGGGGTGGGAGAGGGCGGTTGTACGATCGCCTGCGCCCACCCCCTGGTGGTGATTAGCGGGCGGCAGGTGCGGGGGCGCCTGTCGTCTGCATTGCACAATCACCACCCTCGTCGGGCGGGAATGGCCGATCACTCACGGTCATTCCCGGGCCCCTCCACTGAGGGAGGGGCGTGCGGGGCCCGCCATTATGGTGGGCAGTCGTCGGCGGAGGACTGGGCGTAAAGGCTATGCCGGTTTCCCAGTCCTCCTCCACACAGACGATGCGGGAGTGCGCTGGTTTATTTTAGTGGGTATACCGGGCTTGCCCGGGGAGCCCCACATAGCCCGTCCATTCCCCCGATGGGCGGGTATGCGTAATGCATTTTTTTCCAGAGTTATCAAAAAAAAAAAAAAAGGGTAGAGTAGTGTAGGATAGGGTAGTGTAGCGTAGGGTAGTTAAGGTTTGGGTAGGGTAGGCTAGGGTAGGTAGGGTAGATAAATGTTTGGTGTTTTTATGGCAAAACAAAGTTTGCCGGGTCAGCTAGTTGGTTGATATAAATAAGTGGTTTCGAAAATAAATAAATAATAAAAACGCTTCTAATAATTGGTTTAGCAATATTTCCTAAGAAAAAAGTAAGTAACTGATGTGGTGTTAATGCTGAGCGTTCTTTGAAAACAAGTTTTAATATTAAGAAGAAGATAGAATCAAAATCAGATGGATTCTGTAAAGGAAAATTTAATCGTAAGTTGAATTTGTTTTTACCAATAAATACCAATATATTGATAAATCAGATTTTTTCTCTGAAATTTCCTCATTTTTAGGGTTACGAAGTCAAGAAGAAACCCTTATAGTTTTGCTATGTCCGTCTGTCCGTCCGCAGCTTAGCTCAGACATTCTTAGTACTAGAAAGCTATAAGTGGGTATGGATTTACATATTAATAATTTCGACAAAGTGGTTAAATAAAATCACGAAAAGAATATTTTTTGCTCGAGTACCTCCCATAGACGTAAAGTGGTGATGTATTTTTTTTCTCTTTTATCCCATAGTGGGGGTATTGTTGGATAGACCATTCAAAAATATTACTGGTCGGTTAAAACCATTTTTCGATTCAGAGATCCGTTTACGTAAAATTAAGCTTTAAAGTGGTCAATGATGGAGCACGCTTGCCTTATGCAAGCGTGCTCCATCATTGACCACATCATTGCTTACCGAGGGGTCTGTCAGACTCTTACTGACTAAAAATCACATCGGTGTTCCGTCTCACACCTAAACCGGGAATCGCGGGAACAAATACTTCCGCAAGGCCCGCCTCTGCGGGCCACGACCTCGAGTTGGAGGGGGAGTGAGGTGTTGGACTCCCCCCGCGACGTCTAAGAGGGGCGTGCGTGGAACACTACGCGCCACCACCTCGGGTCCTGATATGTGGGGGCCGACGGACGTCCCCGAGTCCGTCGCCCCTGGGCGTCTACTCCCTATCTTCGTCGACGAAGTTACGGGCCGTCCGAAAGTATTCCGAAACTTCGGAATGTACCCTACCCCCTAACGATTTCGGGTTATTGAGCTTCGAACGGGATCATAGACAATTTTCGTGAACGAACGACGGATGACGTTAGAGTTGCAATATTTTATCGGTCGATTACCGGTTTTCCTAGTTTGTGGTTTCAAGCTTACTAAACAAAAAATATTATTATATTTACGTTAGAAAATGACCATATTTTTAACAATATAATTTTTTCATGTCTATTAATATAAAAATGAATTACTTTTGTCATTTTAGTCCGGAAAGTGGCATTATCCTGTTGATACCATTGCCTTTTTTTCTGTTTGACGGCAACTTTCAAATGAAAATGAAATGTCAAGCAATTCCTATTAAATATCCGGGCAGATTTTAGTTTTCATTAACAATTAATTAAAATGACCCCGACCGCTGCAGCAAATTACGCGCAAATTGAGGCCCTTGTCGACTTCATGAGTTCGCTCAAAGCGGCTGTAAGAAAACCTGTGCAAGCACCTTAATTTCAATGAGAATTTGCACAAAGTTCGTGGACCAACGGCAAAGGGTGAGTTTACTACATTACTCCTCAATATTAATATGATTTTGAGGTCTTGTCATCAGTGAAGTGCAAACAATGATAATCAGTGATCCTGCAAATACTTAAAGCCCAGTCAGTAGGCGTTACAATACGAATGCATATGTGCAAATCACGACTACGCCAGCTTTGGCAAAGGCCTTTTTAATTATTTACTGACTCGGCTATTATCTGTAAGAGTACTTAAGAGTATTGTGTTTTTATATAATATAC